>OZ025289.1:113142565-114578234 GCA_964019185.1 Maratus speculifer | reverse complement strand
TATTTGAAAATATATAAACAAGTAAAGTGCTGCACTGCACAAGCTATGAAAATTTTAACATTGAAATGTAAACTATCCTCAAGTCATACATTCTTAGTTCATAAAAATCTCTCAAAGTTGAATTTTTTCTTGATTTTCTTTAAGCTTGCGCGATCGGAAAATATTCTCTAAATATATTATTTTAAAATTACTGCTTTTAAGTAGTACCATCTACTCATATTTCGCACTATAGTGATAAAAATATATGTATACAACTTTTAAAAAAATTAAAAAAATCTGAAATTTTCAATTTTTACGAATTTTTAAGCGGCTTGTGCGATCGGAATATAAAGTCCAATTCCAAAAATTCTTTTTTTTTTTTTTTTTGTATTTCTTATTTTTACCAATCGCAACTTTTCCGCACTAAAGTAATTTCGAAATAATAACTTTAGTTTTCTTCGCACCGGACTATTATGCAAGTAATGGTTCTTTTATTAGATAAACATCTGTTTGTATGACCAGTTTCATAACATAAAAGAAGGCATGCAATTTTTTTTATAGTGTTCAAAAATATCTAGATATTTTTTTCAAATATATTCTTTTTTTTTTCGCTTCTACACTGTTAAAAATCTGCTGCATTTTGCTGCAACGCACTCCCCTGCTTGTATAGAAAACGGTTACTTGGCCGTGAAATGGCGCTTTCTCATTGGTTGGAATAGAGATATTATATAGAAGTGGTGGAGGGCGTTGCAGCAAAATGCAGCAGATTTTTAACAGTGTAAGCAATCCTTCTAATGCTCAAACATTTTTTTAAACACTGAATGAAGTTTATGAATTGCAAAACGATTATCTGTGGTTTTAAAATATCACTAATACATTGAAGTTAGAACCATGAATTTATCTTTAATCCTCAGAATTTGAAAGATTTTCCCCCATGTCATTACTAAAGTCATACATTTAAACTTAGTTAGATAGTCATTTGCATGCCATGTTTCACCATGTCATGTTAACAAAAGATCTGTCAAGTTATTACTTTTATTCTTCGAAAAAATACCGGTCTTTTTCCTTACATCCACAATTATTTTTTATATTACTCTGATCGAAACTTTTTAAGGCTTCATACTGTTGTAATATTGCAACAGGTATAAAAAATCCATAAAAGAATTTTCCAGTTCAATGGTATGTTTTAATAGTTTAATTTAAACTATTTACAACAAATCATATATAAAATTGAAAAGAAAATAACTATTTTCTTCAAGCAAACATTCAATATGTCTCCCTTTATTAACCCTTTCGGGTCTGGTGTACTATTAATAGTACATGTCTTTTCATCGAGTATTATTTCGTCTTTACAATTACTTAGTTATTTTTGACACATCGGAAATATATTAAATAATTATTCCTTTCTTATTATAACTTCACTTATGTTTTGACATTTGATAATAATAATAATAATAAAAGGTTACTTTATTCTCTTTGCACCATTGACAATTCCTTTATTTTATGCATATATTCCAGTCTTTAAATAAAAAAATATAAATTGCTTTTCAGAACCAATCTTGTGTCATAAAAAACAAAAAGTATTAGAATGTTGTAATACATTTTCAAATCCTGATGTAATACGTTTTTTTTTTTAAAATGTCTTCGAAAACTCCCCCTAAGTCTATTATCATACAAATATAAATTAAATAGCACACAAAATAAATACATTCCTCAGATTTCAGAAGTTAAAGTAATCTTTAAACTTCGCTAAATCTATTTGGATAGCTACGATTAATGTTATTAAAATAAAAGTATTTTTGTACTGAAAATTGAAAAAAATTCGGACACGAAAGGCTTAATGCTGCAGCTCACAATTGTGTAAAATCCATTTCATCTCACATTTTGGTGAAGATTCCAAAATAATGAAAATAATAGCTTTATTTTTAATTCTGTTCATTAGCCCTACATAATGGGTAGGAAACGGTAGAATATATTTACGATCATTTAGAAATCTCAAACTGACAAATATATATATATATATATATATATATATATATATATATATCACATGGCTCTGACGATTTTTAAATCTTCAGCCCAGGGACAACGCAGCAGAAGTCGCTAATTTCCGTATGTGGCACTGAAAATTGTAAATGACAAATTAGTTCTCATGCTAACCCTTATCTAAAATTTTTTTAAATTATTTGAGTTACTTCAACCAATTCCACAGACCTTCATCCAACATTCTACAATTCTTACAGTTAATGCTATTGAAATTCATATTTGGAATATAATTTTATGGATTTGAAATAGTTTGTCTATTTCAAAATTTTTGTATTCCCAGGTTTTAGTATAGATGCGGCTACAATTAGCATATCTGCTGTTGTTTTAAAACAATTTTGTTAACTTAAAAAGAAAAAAAGAAACGTGGAAATGTTCCAATAGATTATTTTTTCAAAAGTTTTGAAATTTCGAAGGTTTTTTTTTTGTTTTGTTTTAACGGATTTTGTTAAATTATCTTCTTATTTATATTTTCAGTTATGGAAAAAGTCCTTCTTTAAAAATTTTGGAGGAAATATAATGTGCTTTCTAAGTCTAGTAAAAGTTCTATATATTGCTACGAAATGATAAGAAATATAACTTTTATGAGGCACTAGCTTCTATAAATTCATAACAGGTGGCTTGCTCTGTGAAATTCATAATCTATAAATGTTACTGTAGTGTGATAACATTAATTAATAACACACGCTCACTCATTCAAGTTGCAAATTTATTAAATTATTCATTTGAATTTTATAATTATTACATGCTGAGATACTACCTGCTACTGAAAATTGTTTTATTCTTTTTTTCCTATCAATATGCTTAAATTTAGTGAAAGGCTGCTACTTTCTATACGGTATGTCAATAGAAGTATGGGTTTTACATTTGTGATCGATGTGGTGTTAAAAACTGAGAAGAAAAAGGAAAAAAATACATACAAGAAATATCTAAAAGTATCAAAATAATACAAAGAATTAAAGATATACACCAAGTATGAAAACGCAAGACACATTTGAAAACAAAGTTTATTCAATTTACGCATACTTGTAATCACTTTAATGATATATTGTGCAGTGCTGTGTATAATTTACAAAATTTAACATATGTAATTTTCCGTAACTAAGCCTAAATTTTTATTTCACTCCTGAAAACGCTTTTGCACAAATTTTCACTTACAGTAAAGCCGTGTAGCTGAATCACTTTGTGTATGTACATGAATATTAAATGCCACGCACTTCATAATCAAAACAATGAATTTTGTCATGCACCTTAGTTACTCATATAAATATAATTATCATTAAGGCAGTATAACATGATTGAAAAACAGATAAAACAACTTTACCCTAAACATGGATAATGTAATGAAAATTACTTGTGTGTGCATGAGAATAAACTAAAAGATCCTTGTCGGTTTGGCCTATAGGCGGAAGTAGATTTCGTTAAGTACTCATTTCAACAACAAAAAATAAAATGAAATTAGGTATAAACCAGTTTGACAATTTTATTTTCCACTTTTGTAGAAATTTTAATTTCATTTTTCTGTAAGAGCCGATTTTATCAGAATCATCTTAAGCTAAATTTGGCTCAAATGCCCACGTTGACAGCATTTTTAAAAATGTGTTCTCATTTTATGAAAAAATTGACTAATATGGTAAATTATATAATTCCTAAATAAGAAAAACTGCCAACTGAATGCATTTGAGAGCAAAAATGGTTTACAAATGAGTCATAAAATAAGCAATTTGTTATTTGAATACATCCTCAAATCTTAAATCACGATCACTTGAGGAAATTTTGTTCAAAATGGCTAGTTTGACTGCTTTTTGAAATACATTCTGCCTTTATCGAAAAACTTACTAATACGTCACATTATACAGTTTCAAAATAAAACAACCTGTCAATTCGATACGTTTGAGAGCAAAAATAGTTTTCAAAATGAATCATAAAATAAGCCATTTTTTTATTTGAATACATCCTCAAACTTTAAATCACAATCACTTGAGGAAATTTTGTTCAAAATGGCTAGTTTGACTTCATTTTTTGAAATATATTCTGCCTTTATCGAAAAAACTGGCCAGTACGACACATTATACAATTTCTAAAAAAGGGGACCTGTGAATTGGATGTGTTTGAGAGCAAAGAATATTTTTAAAATGAGTCCTAAAGTAAGCAATTTGTTATTTGAGTACTTCCTCAATTTTTCAATCACAATCATTTAGAGAAATTTAGTTCAAAGTGCCTTTTTTCGCAGCTTTTTAAAAAATATATTCTGCCTTTATCGAAAAACTGACCAATACGTCACATTTTACAGTTTCTAAATAAAAGGACCTGTCAATTGGATGAGGTTAAGAGCAAAAATGGTTTTAAAAATGAGTCATAAAATAAGATATTAGTTACTTGAGTACTTCCTCAATTTTTCAATCACAACCACTTAGGGAAATTCAGTTCAAAGTGCCTTTTTTGGCAGCTTTTTTTTAAATATATTCTGCCTTTATCGAGAAACTGGCCAATACGTCACATTATATACTTCCCATATAAGAGAACCTCTCATTTGGTTGCGTTTAAAATCAAAAATGAATTTAAAAATGAATCATGCTATAAGCAGTTTAGATTTGCAGTTTTTTCTTCAACTCCTACATTTCTTTAATTTATTTTACTATAAGAATTGGTTCTATAAAAAACTTGTCAAAATAAAAGTTGTAGATATTATTAAGTAAATGTAAAATAAATTTAATCGAAATTGATAACTTAAGAATTGACGAAGTTATGGATTTTCTTCTTTTTCAACCCCCCCTTTTTCTTTTTGTTTTGAATTTTTTTCATCGGTAAAAGTTGGTTCTATCAAAAACATGTAAATACAAAAGTTTTAGATAATGCTTAGATAACTTAGATTACTTTAGATTAGTTGGATTTGATATCTTGAGAATTGACGAAGTTATGAATTGTTTTCTCCCCAAAGCCCTGTTTTTTCACCTCTTGAGCCCATTTTTAGTTTTATAACATATCTGTCATGCATAACCTTTTGGTCTCTTTTGCAGAAGCATAACAAACTTTAAACTGTTTCGATATCTATTTTATTTAAGAAGTTATGGCGTTTTATCGGTTTTCATAAAAACCGTCCCTATTTACACCCCCTTGGTCCGATTTTGCCCATTAACGAACTTGACCGAGATTTTATGCCCTTTGATTTTATGTATGAGTTTCAAAGAGATTTGAACAGAATTGGAGAAGTTATCGTGTCCATAAAAAGTGATATAGACCGATAGATAGATGGGTAGATAAATAGATAAACTTTTTTCTGATGGTAGTTTTGGGGTCTAGAGGTCATGATTGGAGTAGATCTGCAAAAAGTTTTCAGAAATTCCAGCATAGGAGAGACCGCAATAGGTAGTATTTCATACAAAATCTACCTAAATGCTACTCACTGCATATTCTGTTGATTCATTTTGTAAACCACATTAATCATGCATGCTACAGAAATAATTGTGGTATTGAGAAAATCGGTTTAACATCAGCTAATTTTATAACTCTTAGCATGAATTAACTAAATATAAGCAATGGTCTCTTTAGTCCTGAGACATATTACGAAGGATCACAAAAACTAATTTAAAATTACTATAAAAAACTTAGAAATGTATCAGTATATATATATCGATACTAAGATATGCACGCATTTATTAAAAAGGTTTAGAAGTAAGTTTAACAATTCTAGAAGCATTTAAATGAATTTAAAATGTAGTGAAAAAAAACGATAACACTGGCGATAATTAATAATTATATAAATATTTTGCAAAAGTCACTATTAAACGAAAAATCAAAGTTGGACGCGTTTCGAATTACAACAATAACAGTTCGCTCTCAGCTGATCTGTTTATCTCTGACTCTGTCCACTTGCGAACGCGTGTTGGTTAAGCTGAATACGAACTGTTACTGCTCTAGCTCGAAACGCGTCCTGCTTTATTTTTTCGTTTTATTATGATTTTTGCAAAGAATTTAATAGGTGTTCTTTAGCCTCTTCTACGGGGATATCAGAACTAAAGGATTGGACTGATACAAGGTGACTATGCATGCAAGGCATCGCTTTTTTGTATCACGTCTTTATTAAATAAATAATTTACAGTAACATTTAGATTAGAGAATTCTTCTGGAGACACTGTCAGTCATACAGAACTGTACATATTCTATATGATCACGTAGCAAGTTGTTAAAATTTGTGTTAAAAATGAACCAGAAAAAATTGAGAAAATGTGTTAAACAGGTACATTACGGCATTGAAATTCCACTGATACTGGAGCTCCAGAAAAAAAAAAAATGTTCTATTTTGATGGAGTGAAATATGTAAATATGTGGGAGCATAGGAATTCAAAAAGCTTTAATGAGCAAGACTTGTAATCAATAGCAAAGTCCGAATTGGTAGATGGGGAAATGAGGCAAATAATCTCCACAAAACTTATTAATGCATGGTAGCGTCCTTCGGAAAAAAAAAACCCTATGATCATGACGAAGTATAATCTGAAATTGAAAGAAAGCTGCGTCAAAGTAAATTTTGAATAGGGGAATATAATAAAGAACAGAAGTATTAAAGGAAATACTAATGGAAAATAACAAATTAAAATAAATAAAAAATAACTAAATTGAATTAAGAATTAAATGCGTATTGAAGATAAGTTAACATATATTAAATGTAAAAAGTACTTGTTATCTGTTAAATATACTTGTATTTACATTATACGTAAGGTGGTTTGGTGTAATAATGCCAGGCGGGGTAATAACGCCAAGTGCTAATATTTTGCATAATTATGAAATAACCTGGTCAATGACACCGATGTGCTCTGCGCAAAAGGGTTGGTTTTGAGTCATATAAATCGCAAAAAACAGCTTCAAGTTAATTTGTTTCATTTTTAGGTCTCATTGTTTTTACAAGCAACTAAAATTAACGCTTTATCTAAAATTTGCGAAATACATTTTGTGATATGAAGACTATTTTTTTTATCCGGAAATACTTTGTAAATTACATAAATTTGTAGTACATTTCATGGACTTTGAAAATATTGTTGAAGATTTTGGATAATGTTGAAGATTTTTGGAGATAATTTGTAATTTAAAATGTACAGCGCAATAACTATAACGAGGTGATAACGCCAATCCTTGGCATTAATACCCCGGTTGATTCCCTACAGTGGCCTAGCTGCATCATAAATACTGATTCAAATAAATACAGTTAAAACAGTGCAATGTTTCTAATAATTCTATTTAAGCAGTCCTTTTTAAGCAAAAAGAAGCTCACGGTCTGATATTCTTTTGCCTCATCCCCCCCCCCACACCACAACTTTATTTTCCTTACACTTTCACAAAAAATTGAACATTTTCAATAGCTTAGAATGCAATGTGTCAATTTCTAAGTTTTTAGAGTTTGTATTTTTAGAATTGGGCAATCTACATGCAATTATTCCATCTTATTTCATAGTTTTGTTTGCATGGCGTTATTACCCATATAAGTGGGTAATAACGCCAAATAGCATTGGTCAAGAAATCACGCAATTAAATTTTATGAATACATATCTGATAAATTATTTTTTTTATATAGATAGTCAATAAGTTGCTGTATCAAATCATAGATTTGTTTGAAAAATATAAATTAAAACTGAGCCGTGAAAATTGGTAGAACCTTAACGTGGCGTTATCACCCCCAGGGTACCTTATTTAAAACTGGGTTTCATGTTGAAAAACTAAAATATTTAATTATGGTTTGTCTGAATGTTAGTTAATTGCGGATGCTTGTAAAATCGCTTAAAATGTTTAAAAAGGCATTTCAAGAGGAACAATTGTTTCAAATGAAAAAAATATCTATTTTTTTGCACATGATCAATTTTTTTTCAACCTTGTTCGAGAAAAGATTAAAGCAATTAAGTATGTATCTGTTTAATACATTATATACGGTATATTGGTTCAAAATGTAAATATTAAGCATTATTTCATTTAAACTTGTAGTTTTCAACAAAAGACTGCTAAAGGGGATCAATATAAAACAAAATTTAATTATTTTGATATTATTGTGAAAGTTTGAAACATGATTTATAGAAATATATTTTATATAGCTATCGTAAATTATATTGTATAGTTGCAGACGACTTTTTGCCGTTCCATTAATTATTATTATTATTTTTTTTTGTATAAAGCTAATATAGAATGAAATGAAAAGAAGAATATTTAGAATGAAAAAAATATTTTGAAATGTATTATTTTAACTTTTTAGATAAATGTATTTAGATAACAATAAAAATTTGTATGATAAAAATTTACACCATATTTATTTTATTTTATTTTATTTATTTATTTATTATATTTTTTGATATGCTACTTTAATTATAATAACGTTTGGAATATTAAACATGAAAAATATTTTGTGAAAGTTATATAAAAAATGTGATTTTTTTTCCTTTACAATTCCTCAAAGTAAAAAACAGAAAAAGATTATTTAAATATGAAAAATAGAAAGGCAAATGGTAATGAGTTTTAAAAACAAAACTAATTTGCTAGACATTAATTTATTTTATTTTTTCTCAATATAAAAATAGAAAACCTTTTTTATCAATAATTAAATAAAACAATATACATACATATCTATATATATGTATATATATATATATATATATATAACTGTAGAATTAGAAATTCCGCCTAAAAATTATAATGCATTAAAATTATAAATTTAAATAAAAATGAATTAATGTAATAAAATAGGATCGAACAGCGCCGCCTGGAAAGACAATAAACTTGTCCTTTCTGCCATATAATGAATTTTTTATCTTTGAATGAATTGAAGTGCTGATGAATTCAAGGCTTTGAATTATTGATTATAGGATTGGGTGTAGTAATAATGACCAGGGGGTAATTGAAACCGCCTCCATATTGGAGAAAATTGTGTGTGGTTAATTTTTTTCACACTTAGCTATTAACTTCATTATGTAATTTTTATTTTAGACATTTTTAAGACAATTTTGAAGTTTCTTGCAGATCCAAATAGCAATTTGAAACAAAGTCGAAAAAAATTTTTGATAGACGAATTTGTCTGTTTCGATTTCTAATGATCGTAATTACGCCAAATAAATGTATATAAGTAAGTATAAAGAGTATATTTTGGTTATAAATTCCCCACTAATGATCTTAATCACCTTAAACCTCCGTGATAAGGATTTTTTGATGGGTATATTACAACCATCCTTTTAATTAAAAAAAACAGCTATGAGAATTAAAACTTTTAAGAGGCGTTAGTTCTTAACCCTTTAACTACCGCATTATGAATTCGTGAAAATTTTACATTCTAAAGCATTTTACTCAAATTGTTTAAGCGAAATTAATAGATTTACATAATCATTTAATAAATATTTGAAAGATTTTAGAAGTATTGAAGGATTTAGAAGGATTAATTAAATTTGAATTTAAAGGGATTTTGTGCAATATTTATGATCTAACTCAAATCTTTTAGTTTTAATTATTTTCTTAGTATTTTGTAGAATTATAAAATGTACAAATATGATGTTCTTACCATATAAATATAGAAATATTTCGACATTGAAAAATTCCTCCATCAGCACCAAGAAAGCTGAAAACATGCAAAGGCAAAAGAAATCATCCTTTTAAAAATATCTTTGTTTTGTATAGCCAATAATGCTTTTGGAACAAGATACGGTAATGTGTCTTTAATTAAATCTAAACAGTATTACAGCTAACTGACGTATTAAAAGAATTTTTAAATAAGTTTTTTAATGGTAGTTATAAGTACCGTCATTAAATAAAGGGTTAAAGTTCAAATTTACTTCCTGTGTGCTAAAACCAAAGCTTTTTCAAATAGTAATAACAATGTCGAAAATGAGCAAAGTGGTCAAAATTATGTCTCCTGATCCTACAGTAAAAGACAAGTAGTATTGAATATTCGGTTACATAAAAAAATTGCATAAAGAGATATATTTTAAATTAATTTAAATAGCGATATGTTGTTATGAAAATAGTAAAATTAAAGTTATCACATAAAGAACAATTCCAAGATTTCTCAGAATAAAATAAAGTTTTCAAACAAATGCGAAAAAAAAATAATATATTTTCTTTATGGATGAGATAAAACTGCGTCACCTCGATCGCGAGAAGCACAGCACCTCTGCCTCATTTATAAAATATATTTAGTTAACATATATAATTATGTGATATGAATAGTTATAACTTACAAAATATTTCTAAAGAAATAAAAAATAAATCATTATATTATGTCCACTAATATCCAATGCAGAAATTAATCATTCAAATTGTCGCTATTAAAAAAATGAATTACTTGAATGAGAAAAAAATTTTATATGAAAAAATGGGTGAAAAAAATATCAGCTTCTCATAAAAACGGTGATTAACGTCCGGTGAATATCTTCATTATAATTCTCTTCATGTAATTATAAGGGTAGATCCAATTCGTTAAAAAATACTAAGAATCCTTCAAAATAATATCGAAGTGGAGAAAAAATATTCATCACAAAAAACAATTAAATTACGTTTTCTACTAAAGAAATACCGAACAAAAAATAGTCAGGTAAAAAAGATTTAAAATGCAATAATAATTTTTTAAAGGTTTAATAAATTCAATAACAATTCGCACATTTTAAATTTTCACACCGTTGCGTAGAGAAAAAAAATGCACATGTAAATGAAATTTGTTTATTATCTTTATCTTAATTTGCTTTCAAATTATAATTTATATTACTTTTTTGTGATCGTGGCAACAAATGTATTCTATTTTTTTTTCACATTAAACATGGACCTATCAGAAAAAGAATAAAATAAAATAAGTTGCGGAATTCAACCAATAAAAAGATTCAGGTATACTTCAGATTTCACAATTCTCTACCGAGTACAACAACTATTTTTGAAATAGTTAATAATTTTTATTAAGGGCAGGATGAAATTGCGTCACCTGGAGCACAAGTAAACACAGTACCTCTGCCCCACTTATAAAATATATTTAGTTAATAATATATATAGTTATAGTGTATGAATACTTATAACATATAACTTAAAAAATGTTTCTCAAGAAATAAAAGAAAAATCATTGCATTATGTCCACAAATATTGCGCGTAGAGATTAGTCATTTTAAATGTGTCGCTATTAAAAAATGAATTACTTTAATGAGAAAAATTTTGAATATGAAAAAACAAATGGACGGTAAAAAATATCAACTTTTTATATAAAAAAGGGTGATTAACGTCCGGTGAATACTTTCATTATAATTTTCTTCTTGTAATTATAAAGGTAAATCCAATTCGTTAAAAAAAATACAAAGAATCCTTCAAAATGGTCTCAAAGTGGAGAAAAAAATATCCATCACAAAAAGCTATTAAATTACTTTTTCTTCTAAAGAAATACCGAACAAAAAATAATGAGGTAAAAAAGATTTAATATGCAAGATTAATTTTTAAAAAAATTAATAAACGCAATAAAAATTCGCATATTTTAAATTTTCACACCGTTGCGTAGAGAAAAAAAAATGCACTTTTAAATGAAATTTATTTGAAATCTTTATCACAATTAGTTTTCAAATTATTATTTTTGTTAGTTTTTTGTGATCATGGCATAAGAAGTATTCCATTTTTTCACATTAAACAAGGACCAATCAGAAAACGAATAAAATAAAATAAGTTGTGCAATTCAACCAATAAAAATATTTAGGTATACTTCAGATTTCCCAATTCTCTACTGAGTACAGAAACTATTTTTTAAATAGTTACTAATAATGTATATATTTTAAGGATAGGGTGTAATTGCGTCACCTGGAATGCGAGTAAACCCTCTGCCTCACTTGTAAAATATATTTAGTTAACATATATAATTATGTGATATGAATAGTTATAACTTATAAAATATTTCTAAAGAAATAAAAAAAGAAATCATTATATTATGTCCACTAATACAAAATGTAGAAATTAATCATTCTAAATGTGTCGCTTTTAAAAAATGAATTACTTTAATGAGAAAAATTTTCAATATGAAAAAAATAGGTGGAAAAAATATCAACTTTTCGTAAAAAGAGGTGATTAACGTCCGATGAATATCTTCATTATAATTCTCTTCTTGTAATTATAAGGGTAGTTCTAATTCGTTAAAAAAATACAAAGAATCCTTCAAAATGGTTTGTAAGTGGAGAAAAAATATTCATCACAAAAAGCAATTAAATTACTTTTTCTTCTAAAGGAAAACCGAATGAAAAATAATCAGATAAAAAAGATTTAATATGCAATAACAATTTTTAAAAGATTTAATAAATGCAATAAAAATTCGCAGATTTTAAATTTTCACACCGTTGCGTACAAAAAAAATACACATTTAAATGAAATTTGTTTGAAATCTTTATCTTAATTTGTATTCAAATTATTATTTTTATTACTTTTTTGTGATCGTGGCAACAGAAGTATTCTATTTTTTCACATTAAACATGGGCCAATCATAAAACGAATAAATTAAAATAAGTTGCGGAATTCCACCAATAAAAAGATTCAGGTATACTTCAGATTTCCCGATTCTCTACCGAGTACAACAACTATTTTTGAAATAGTTAGTAATTTTTATTAAGGACAGGATGGAATTGCGTCACCTGGAGCACGAGTAAACATAGTACCTCTGCCCCACTTATAAAATATATTTAGTTAATAATATATATAGTTATGTAGTATGAATACTTATAACATATAACTTAAAAAATGTTTCTCAAGAAATAAAAGTTGAATCATTGCATTATGTCCACCAGTATTCCACGTAAAAATTAATCATTCTAAATGTGTCGCTATTAAAAAATGAATTACTTTAAAAAGAAAAATTTTAAATATGAAAAAAAAAATAAAAATGGACGAAAAAAAATATCAACTTAAAAAAATGATTAACGTCCGGTGAATATCTTCATTATAATTTTCTTCTTCTAATTATAATGGTTGTTCCAATTCGTTGAAAAAAATACAAAGAATCCTTCAAAATGGTCTCAAAGTGGAGAAAAAAATTTCCATCACAAAATGCAATTAAATTAAATTTTCTTCTAAAGAAATAAATAACAAAAAAAATCAATTAAAAAATATGTAATATTTATAAGCTCAGTGTTGATAAAGTGTGTTAGAAATCAAGAATGTACTAAAAGACTGAATATTCGAATATTCTTTCTAGAAATAGAATTTTCGTAATATTATAACTAAAAATATTTCTATACAATGAAATTGCTTTGAAAGGAATACATTACCCACTCTTGAGAATTATTCCTTGTAAATGTAAATTAGTAAATAAAACTAAGCTTTAAATTGCTAATAGTGTATAAAATACCTTTGTTCAGATCAACATAAGTTTAATAATTTTCAATATTATTCTTGATAGAAATACTTTCACTTGTTTTTTTCTTTTTAAATAAGAACTTGAATTTCTCCACGATAATCACGAATAATGCCGCATTGTAGCGCCTCTTCTTGAAAGATTTACTCCAAAAAACTACAGAATACCCTAATAGCATGCATGGTCACAGTGACGTCACTGTGAGTCACTTTGGTCACATCACATCTGTGACCAAAATGCCACTACTCAGTGACGTCACATTGTGACTGAGATGTGACTTACTTAAAAATCTTTAGAAATTTATAAATATCCTTCAAAACATGTTTTTACTTTAAAAAACATGTTTCTGACAATTTAAATATCGTCGCTTTTGTCACAGTTTCGTCACAATGTTAATGTCAAATTAGTCACAAATGACACATTTTTCACAAATTTGTCACATTGTGACTACTTTGTGAAACGTCACAAAAAACTCTAAAACGGTCATAACGACTTCACATTTTAGTCACTGTGACAATCGTCACATCGACATCACGTGACGTTACATCGACAATTGATGGTCACAAAGTCACAATGTGACTTCACAACAACGTTGCAGTGACGTCACCATGCTTTACGGGTATTAATTTATATCAGTACTAAGTGAATCTGAAGTTTGATGAAAATTCGTGCATTAGTTCCTGAGATAGAGCTATTGCGATATAATCATGTATAATATCGTACAGAAGCGCCCTCTGTTGTGCGATAGACACCAAAAAGAAATCATATCTAGTTCATATTAGGTCTAAGTGAATCTACAGTTTTGTGAAATTCTGTGCATTATTTCTTGATACAGAGCTCTCACAAATTTTATGTCACATAGGGACAGACAGACATTTTGTAAAAACACTTTTTTTTTATTATTTCTGACCCATAAACGTAATGTCTGACCCGTAAGTCCGTTGAAAATCAGAATTAAAAATTTTCAATAATCCAATACTTTCTTCTTGCAATGATAGAAGAAAGTAAAAAACTATTCTAACCCTTACGGGTCTGGTGTACTATTAATAGTACATGTCTTTTAATTGAGCATTATTTTGTTTTAACAAATGCTTTTATTACCGTTTATATGTAGTAATGTTAGTATGTGTCTATGCATTCGCAATATGACTTCATTAACATTAGACATTTAGTAATAATAATAATAATAAATATTTGTTTAATTCTCTTTGCATTGTTTGCGATTTTTTAATTTTAAATACGTATTTCACTCTTTAAATATAAAATAAAGGTATGAATCAGAAGGCATGGTTTCAGAAGGAATAACGCGTGATAAAACGCAAAAAGCATTATAAAGTTATAATATCTGTAAAATTTTGTTGCAATTCGATGTTTACCTAATGTCTGAAAAAACTCTTCCTTAGTCTATTTTCATATGAAAATGAACTGAATAGTACGCAATATAATTATATTCGTTATTATACAAAGACATATTTGCTAAATTTCAATAAATCTATTCGGATACTAGTATTAACATTATTAATCCAAAAGTATTTTTTCTCTCAAAATTGAAAAAAAAATTTTGGACCCGAAAGGGTTAAAGTTTTATAATTTTCATCTAATCAGTATAAATCTTCATGAATAGAAAAAAGTCGTATGAGTAAATTATGGAAGCAAGATAGTTAAGTTACAATATTTAGTTTTAAAGTTTTTATCACTTCAAAAACATAAAAATAATTTTCAGTTTTATTCAGATTCTTCAAAAATATGCTAAAAATTTCATTATATAAAGCTAATCAATTATTTTTAATGCACATTTTTTGTATTTTTAAGAATGGCTAAAAAAAATCATCGTTAAAAGATTAAAAAATTAAGAATTTGTAATTAAAATTTGAGCTGAAAGAAATGCAAAATGAAAAAAAATTGTGGTTTTATGCATTTTTCTCATTCATTTGAGTCAATGCGATGTGTTTAAATAATTAAAAATATTTAAATATTCATAACTCTTAAATATGTATGAAAAGAAAAAAATACTAATCCATTGTTCTCATTATTCAATAATAGCAGGGCGTCTATTATTTTTTTTTCATAAAGACCATTCTCAGACTTAAAAGGAGAAAAAATTATTAAAAATGATTATTTAACATAACATGCTTTTAGATATATGCATTAAAAAATCAAACTGCATTACATTTTTAATATGTAAAACTTTCACATAATTAGAAAAAAAGCGCCCTCCATCTTTACAGGTTTTAATTGATAAGATGTCAATCTTCATTTCTTATGAAATAAACCCAAATAATTGTCTTATATCAAATACTTTATATTTAGAAATATTCAAATTTTTATTGCGCTGTCATTTTTTTTTCATAAATTTCCCTTTCAATGTGATATATAGCACAATTTTTTATCCTCATTAAGCTCATTTTAGTTAATAAACTAAGTTATCTCTAATCTTGATTTAGTTTTTATTGGTGAAATTAGTATTTAAATTCGAAATCTACATCCACCTGAAGGCCAAGCTGGCAGAGATTTTTTAATTTTCAATATGAAAACTACACTTCTTTTGAATGTGTGAAATAATCAATTGATGGAAATTATATGAAAGTCTTATAATTTTCATCTTAACATAAAATCCTCAATAATAATAATAATAAATAATAAATAATTATAATTATAATAAACTCATCCAAGTAATTTATGGAATCAAGATAATTATGTTACAACATTTACTTTCTAAATTTTTATTACTTTTAAAAAACATAAAAAATAATCCTCAATTATATTAATCTTCGTCAAAAATATACAAAAAATTTTGTTATATACAGCTACTCAATTAATGTTGAGGCCATCTTGTTCTTTTTAAGTAACGCATAAAAAATTTCATCGTTATAGGATAATAAAATTAGGAATTTGTTATTAAAATTTCAAATGATAGAAATACAAAAAGAAAAAAAAAGTTGTGGTTTTATGCATCTTTCTAATTCCTTTGAGTCATTGCGATGTATTTAAAAAATTAAAAATATTTTAATATTCATTACTGTTAAATATGTATGAAAAGAAAAAAAACTAATCCATTGTTCTCTTAATTCAATAATAGCAGGACGTCTATCATATTTTTTTTCATAAAGAACATTTTCAGACTTAAGGGGAGAAAAAAAATCATTAAAAATGATTCTTTAACATAGCATGCATTTAGATATATGCATTAAATAATCAAACTGCATTAAATTTTTAATATGTAAATGTTCTTTCACGTAATTAGAAAAAAAAGCGCCCTCCATCTTTAGAGGTTTAAATTGATAAGATGTCAATCTTCATTTCTTACGAAATAAATTGAAATAAATGTCTTATATAAAATATTTTATCTATAAAAAATCTTTTCTTTACTGCGCTGTCATTTTTTTTATTTATTCGTTTATAAATTTGGCTTCCGGTGAGATATATTAAACATTTTTTATTAATTATTAATTTATATTAATGATATAGTAACTAATATATACAGAATGATAAAAAAAAAAAAACGTGGACAAATTGATATGACAAATCAGGCATACGAAAAGGATAAAAAATCACATAGGAACATAGGGCCGCCAACCAATTATTGAGTCACAAATGCAGGGTGTTTCCATCCTAACTCAATTTGGGTTGACAGTAATAAATTTCAGAGAACTAAAGTATATTACAATAAAACATTTAACAGACATTCTCATCTTTGTTTTAAGTGTGATAACACCAAACAAAAGAGGTAGAAGTTTGCATTATGAACACCAGCAATATGCACTTGGAACTCACATTTTGGACTATGATAATCAGTAATATGGTATCATCGATTGCTTGAGCAATATGTTTTCCCAGATCTTTTCGTAACGTTATCACATTTCACAAGAAATAAGGTACATATCGTTGCATTTTCATTACATTATTTTTATTTTCCTCGAAATTATTACTTTCAAATCGGGTGTAGCTAGAATGAAACACCCTGTATTTGTGACTCAATAAGTCGTTTGTAACCCTATGTTCCTATGTGATTTTTTATCCTTGTTGTATGCTTGATTTGCAATATTATTTTGTCCACATTTTTTTAATTACCCTGTGTAGTATAGTATTATAATGATATAGTATACTATAAATAATATAATATAATGGTACATGTAGTGGTATAGTATAATATTACTATAGCTTATTTATTCGTTATTTACATTCGATAACTTTGTCTGTGTGCGAAGAAAATTTGTGAACACTTACTGTTATGAAATAGTGAAATGGGATTAAAAAATTTTTGGATTCAATTATTCTCTATTGCACATTGGAACGGGTTAGTTTTTGGTGTAAACCTCGCTACCGGTGACGCTGCTAAACAGCTTTTTTCACAATGTCCTCAAAAATTGTATCTTATCATTTAATGCACCGATTTTCATAAAACTACAGATTTATATAGCCCTTGGTAATATTCAGCACTGATTACTTTAAATATGATATATTGCTCACTAGGGGGCGTTGCTATCATGCATTATTTATTATTATCGCAATAGCTCTATTTCAAGAACTATTGCACGAATTTTTATCAAACTTCATATTAAGTTAGTCCCTTATATAAAATAGTATTTTTCGTTGTATATTGCCCGATTGGTCTATGCTTCATTTTTCGTTATTTCCATGATAACTGAATTTCAAGAACTGATATATGGATTTTGACCAAAATTCAGATTCAGCTAGTCCGTGATATAAATTAGTCCTAAATAATTTTTGAAGCAAATCACCCAACAGAAAGGTCTGCTACATTGCATTATTCATGATTATTACAATAGCTGTGTCTCAAGGAATAATGTACGCATTTTCACCAAACTTCATTTTCAATTAGAAGTTGACATAAACTGATTCTGCTTTAATATAATTGTAATTTACCTAACCGTTGGGATTGATATACCATATTTTTCAGGAAGTATTAACATGTACAAGAAAAAAGAAACTTTTGGGGTTGCCACATCTAACTCCCTAGTAGCAAACCAATATTGATCCAACGCTGCGCCAAAATTTCATTTATTATTTCAAATTAAACGTCAATATCGCCCCAATATTGGGGAGTTTACATTTTGTCCTTATTTAGCCAATATTTGCAGCCAATATTATGCCAAATTGGGGTTTCATTAGAAATGTTACAAAATACGCCAATATTGTACAAATGTTAGCGTTTCATCCGAAATATTTCCAATGAAATTCCAAGATTCAACCAATATTGGCGTTTTATTGGCAATATATCCAATAAAACCCCAATATTGGCATAATATTGGTTGCAAATATTGGCTAAATAAGGGCAAAATGTAAACACCCCAATATTGGAGCAATATTTCATGCTAATATTGCGCCAATGTGCCAATATTCTTCCAAGATGTAGCCAATATTGGACCAATATTGTTTGGCTACTAGGCAATTTAGATCATTTATTTCCAATTTTTCTAGGATTACGTAAAAATAAACAAAATGAATTTTATGTATGTTGTTTGCAAGTGTATGCTAAAGAGTAAATATAGCGCTTCATTATCATATCAGTCGTCCACAAACATTAACCAATTAACTGGTCAATACTTTCAAATAATGTCTATTTTTTCATGTCTTTTAAAAAAATTTTAATCTTTTATCACCCTTTTTCAAAATAGTAATTTTCCCCTGATTGAATCAGAAAAATGCTCGGATTAAATAACATAAAATTTATAATACAATTTTACTTGTGAGAATAATAAGCTATGATTAGAATATGGATGCACGTGCTACGTACGGGCATAACAGAGGAGCGGTAAAAACTTCTATACAATTTCTATACAATGTTATAGATTCACAAATTAATTTAAATAAAGAATTATGATGTTTGCATAAATATTTGTGTGGTAATTAAAATTTAATTTCGAAAAAGATCTCAAAACAAATTCATTTTATGATTTTAAGATTCATTTAAAATTTTAGTAATACTTTTTTAACTGATAATATCGTTGCCGTTACAAAAGGGATGTACTTAATTTACTGTTAGTTAACTATTCCCTCATAAATGTATAATTGTTACTTAACTATTCGTTCCGTAACTCAGAATGTTGTTCTATATATCAATAATTTTGCATGAAATAAAGAATCTTTTTTTCATTGTTTGTATAGTCCTTAACCCCTTGTATGCCGGATTGTTTTTAAAATTTCGATACCGAAAACTTAATTTAAAGATTAGATTAATACCACCACTATGTAAAATTCAGCTTGAAAAAAAAGGTGCATGAAATATAATTATTATTTTTTTTATTTAATTAATTTAAAATTATATCTGTATATAATTCGAAAACGTGATAACATCAAATTTAGTATCACTTTCCAATATTTATCCATAAATCAAAACTTATGTGAAGTTTAAATAGTACTAATTAAAATGTTAATGTTTAACTATTTCAAAGATGAAGCTGAATTGTTAATAAGGTACTTGTACCCTATATGGACAGTGCTCTCAATATTGACACTCATAATATTGTTAAAAGTAACAATTTTGATAGAGAGATCAAGCTACATATCCGTCAAGAAAAGCAGTTGAAAAGATAATTAAGCCTGGAAAGTAAGGTATTTGAACCCTATATGGACAGGGCTCTCAATATGGACATCCCTAATATTTTTAAAGGTAATAATTTTGATCAAGAGATGGCTCAATATTTTCGCGAAGAAAAGCAGTTAAAAAGATAATTAAGGCTGGAAAGTGTAAAAAAGCGCGCTGTTCGCCATTTAGGAGGAAACTAGTTGTTTCGAGGTGTGCTGATCTTAATTACTTGTAAGCTTAAATTCTTATTAGATATGGTAAAATTACATTAAATGTTGAAATGTGGAGCATTTTAGAAAGCTAATAAAACATATTTTCGATTGCTATTGCATATTTTGCTTTAAAATATTCTCCTTATTCATTTGTTATAAGATTTAGTAAAACTACGCCCGGTTCCCAATATGGACAGCTTATGTCCCCATCGACTACAACTGTAAGAAAGAAGAAAATTCAACGTTACCAAGCAATAAATTGAAAAGGCATCAAAGTCGTAAAATCTTTGTTCAGCAAGATGCCATTTGAACAATCCCCCAAACACCTTCCTCCAAAAAACTCTTGCAGAAAATTAAAAAGAAGCCCCCCCCCCAGTAGGATATCTGTTGGTGAAATCGTAGGTAATAATGGTATGACGTCCTCAACAAAGGAGAGCTGGTACTGCTCCTTTTTCAGTATTGATGCTTTTTCAAAAATGCGGCCATGCATCACATGTTGCAGATATGTTCATGAGGATTATCTGGGACTTACTGCCCATGGTGAAAAAGTATCTATTTGTCCATGCTGCGAGGACTGAGTAATAACAGATGTAAATTCACAGACAGATGCAATAAAGCTAAGCAAAGCCAACAATATTATTTCATAATATTTACTAGTAACTAAGGGGCTTTGCATGGGTCTTCAAAGAGTAAAAACCGAGAATGCCTCCCCCCCCCTTTCTAAAATGCATGTTCTAAAGATATTTACTGCCCCCCCCTCCTACTCCGAATACTTTAAGATGCATTTTCTTTATTCCCTCTCCTCTAAAATCCCATGGAAAAGTGAATCTTCCATACACACTGTGTAGAAAGTCAATAAGGAAACACCTGTCCATAATACGGACAGGTAGTTCCTTATAGGGACAATTGTAAACATTTTTTTATATTTATCATTTAAATTAAACCATAATACTTACAAGGTCGCTAATTTTAATAATGATAGTCAATAGTCCAAGGATAGTGGTCACATATTTTTGGAGTCTTATGACTTGTACATAGGGGTGAAAAAAATACATTTTCTTTAGGGTGTCCATATTGGGTAGAGGTACCTTATAAAAAATCGCGCCGTTCGCCATTTAGAAGGAAACTAGTTGTTTCGTGGTGTGCTGATCGTAATTACAGGCAAGTTTAAATTCTTATTAGATATTGTAAAATTACTTTAAATATTGAAAAGTGGGGTGTTTTAGAAAGCTTTTAAAACATATTTCCGATTGCTATTGCATATATTGCTTAAAAGGTTTTCTTAATTTTTTATTACAAGATCTAATGAAACCATTCCCGACTCCCAATATGCACACCTTTTGACCGCATTGGAAGTACAGCAGGTAAATCTTCAGATTCAGAAAAATAGAAAGCTAAGCAAAACCAACTACATTATTTCATAATATTTTGTAGTAATTGAAGTGCTTTGCATCGGTCTTCGAAGAGCCGCAGCCGAAAATGACCCCCCGCTCTAAAGTGCATGTTCTGAAGATATTTACTGTGCCTTCACCCGCAATACTTTAAGATATATTTTTTTATCCCCTCTCCTCTAAAATTCCATAGAAGAGTGGCTCTTCCCTACACCTTGTGTAGTAGGTCAATAAAGAGGCATCTGTCCATAATAGGGACTTGTGGTTCCTTAAATGGACATTTGTTAACATTTTTTGTTTCTATCATTTAAATAAAACCAGAATAGTTACAAGGTCGCTAATTTTAATAATGATAGTCAACAGTCCAGGAATCATGGTCATATATTTTTGGAATCCTATCACGTGTACATGGGGGTGAAAAAATTAATTTTCCTTATGGTTTCCATATTAGGCACAGGTACCTTATAAACACCTGAAATCAAAATGAAACTAAATTTTTGCGTTATATTTTTCCATCAAAAACTGTTTTTATGTGAAGGTGGCGGGGCTCTGTTGTTATTACGTATGCTGCTGTATGATAAAGCTAAAATAATATATGTTTTTTTTTTTTTTTTTTTTTTTTTTTTTTTTTTTTTTTTAGATTACCTTCATTTCAGATAGAGGCGTCTTAAACTTAGGCACATTTGTGACTGAAAAAAGCAATTCATAAGTTTAAGTATCTTAATTTCAAAATTAAGAAGAGTGTCTGAAATATTTACAAATACCTTTCTTTAAGACACGTCATTTCTTTAAACGTTTTTAATATAAGAGATTTTGTTTCTTCCGTTCTTACTACGTATGACCACCTTGAGGCAATGCCAGTTGCTCATGTGTTTTGAATATTTTTCCTTAGAACTTGGAATACGTTATAATTCAAGCTGAAAATCTGTTTTTATGAATGCCTATATTTTAATTCTTCTTTTGAGGAATCAGAAATTCTGTAATTTCAATTCGCTTTCGCTTAATTTATTTATTTATTGGATTCATATATCTGACTTGGGTGTTTGGCACCAAAAGACTCTTATAAGATGATGTCGATTTAAGAGCGGGATTGCCACAGAAGTGGATAATACTTGAAGACTGCATCCGGGAACACTACATATTTTGTAAGACGAAATGGAAAAAAAAATATATTTTCTCTGGTGCACTGTTAAAAATTTTGCTCTAATTTTTACTCACCAAATTTTGGTGCTCAGTAGCTGCCGCTATAAGTTGGTAAAAATTCGTTCCAACATTCGGAGCTTCTTATTTCAACCTCGTTCCAAATGCTGGAACTATGTTTCAACCGGAGCTCCAGTTATTGTTTCAAGATTTCACCATCTTACAGTGGCATCTATTGAGCACCATAATTTTGTTCAAAATAAGACAAAATTTTTAACAGTGTGGGTGAGATTTTCAGAATGAAACATTTCATTCTTTAATTCTGGTAAGCCGGATATATTAAAGGACTTCTTTCAAAAATGATGCAAATATTTCTTCCTCGCTGTGATAGATTTTAAATTTTGAAATAGAGGAATTTTCCTTACATCTTGCAACAGTGATTTAAATAACTGTCAAATTTTATTTATAGTATTAAAACTAGTGTCTTTTATGCTTTTCACCATTCTGATGAAAAATAGCACTACAGCCTTCGTACTTTTCAAGGACTTTCAAGTACTTTTAAAGAAAATTTTTGTATAACATTTTTTTTATCTTATTTAATAAAAATACATTCAATCTTTAGTGATAGCTACCAGAATTTTCCAAAAAAGAATTTTACAAAAATATCTAAAATGTTCTGAATCATTTTATGTGTACTGCACTAAATAAAATCTTGCATGAAATGTAATTAGTTTTGGATCAGTTTAAGAAAAAATGCATGAAATCTAGAATTTAATATTTTTTGAAAGATGTGGTGTGAAATAAGCGTGCTATGGATGTGAAAAATGCCAAGCTGAGTATCGTCTCCGTACTTTAAATGGTAAAGCACTTGGAGCACTATTTCGAGGATAAAGGGTTCGATCCCCAGCTTTTTTAGCCAGTTGGTTTCTACACTCAGTTAGCAAGTGATAAACCGCATATTAAATATTATATTGTTTTATAATATTGATTTATAGGTATACATTTTATATATATGTGATTTATTTTTTAATAAAAAATGAAAATATGTTAAATATATGTAATTTTTTTGCATCTGTTCTGAGGAAAATTATTATTTTATAACTTATCATGCTTGAATGATAATTTAGTTGAAGCATAAACTTTCTAGGGATTTTCTTAAAGACAGAATACCGTTATCTTTTATAGATCTATTTTTAATTCCATTTAAGCAACATTTAGCAATATTTAAAAAATAAAGGATTTGAACTAAAATATGAAAAAAAAGATTTTATTTAAATTTGGAATTAAAAAATCGGTTTTTTTAATTTAGAATTTTTAAAGATTTTTTTATTACTTCATTTTTTAAATGTATTTAATATTTTATGTTTTACTTAATAAATAATTAAAATGTCTAAATATAAGTTTTTTTTCAGTTGTTCTAATGAAAAAGTTTATATTTCACGCTTTTTAAAAATAGTACTTTTACATAATATTTATTTTAAATTCATGTAAGCAAAAATTTTTAGAAATTCAGAAAATTTTTAGATTATCTCCATATTTTACATTTTTAAATATTTATTACTTGATTAATACAGTGATATATAAATTTAATGTGATATATAACTTCGAAGATTACCTTGTTAGTTTCATTTTCATAACCTGTTTTTTTTTCTTTTACTTTTTAAAACAAACTACATATTATCATAAAAATTGTTCAATAATTAAGTTTAAAATGACATAATTTCAAAATCAAAATACTAAACTATACTACGCTTTAAATAATATGTCATTTTTATCCTGTTAAAAAATTAATTCTCTTTAAAAGTTCGTTAACTGTTTTAAATTTTACTTTGTCTAACTGATATGTAATAATCATTTTATTTTTAGAATAAGTAAATAAATTTTACGCCTGGTGATTCACCACATATTTTAAAGTCTGTATTAAAAGCAAATATATATATATATATATATATATATATATATATATATTGGTTTCTAAAATATTTGATTTACCTATGATTGATTTTCTAATAAACAATTCAGATATAGTAAATAAATTTATTATTATTATTATTATTATTATTATTATTATTATTATTATTATTATTATTATTATTATTATTATTATTATTATTATTATTATTATTATTAATTTCAACTGCTCTGAGTAAAATAATTATTTCATAATTATCATGCTTTAATTGTCTTTTATGATTTTCGTAAAGATATTTTACGTTATCTTTTGCATGATATCTACTTCTAATTTTATATAAGTATAGTTTAGTTAAATAATGCTAAAAAATATACACAGGATTTGAACTAAAAAAAGGGAAAAGAGAATTTATTTAAATTTTTGTATGAATTTTTTTGTTTTTTTTTTTATTCAAAGATTTCTTTTTTATTTAATGATTTCAAAATCATTTAACATTTTATACTTTACTTTTTAATAAATAATTAAAATGTCTAAATATAAGTATATTTTTGCAGTTATTCTAATAAAAGGATTTAAACGTTTTTCGAAAGCTTTTTTTAAAAACATGATGTACCATTATCTTTTACATGATATCTATTTTGAATTCCTGTAAACAACGTACACTGCATTATGATGCTAAGAGAGAAAAATACTAAAGGGTAAAAAAAAAAGAAGAAAAAAAAGAGGAATAAGAAAAGTTTTCTTTTTCCGTTAAATATACTTTTGACACGATACAAGAAAATTCAGTGTCAGGTACTGTCCTATGAGAAATAATAATGTTCAAAATGCGTTTTTAATGAATGATGGAAGTATCTGAAAACAGGTACTTATCCCGGTAAGAATTATTGCCAGATATCATGCAATGTTACAGTTGTGCATTGAATGAGATGATAATGGATGTTACTTGGATAGGAGTATATTTACACTGGAAATAAGAATTTTTGTAAATATCTTATTGTAGAAATTTTAGTTTTCGTATTCGTGATGTATTTCTTTAAAATGGCAAAATCTTAGAATATCTCTGTACCTTACTTTTATAAAATTTTATTGATTGTTATTTGATTAATATAAATGGATATAAACATAATGTGATATAAAGCTTCGAAGAATACCTTAGTAGTTTTATTCTCATAACCTTTTTTTTTTAATTTCGAAAACAAGTTACATATCATCATGAAAATTGTTCAATATCTTTGTTTAAAATAACATAATTTCAAAATCACAGTACTAAACTATACTACGAATTAAAATAATAAGACATTTTTATCTTGCGAAAAAAAAAAAAATCTTTAAAGTCCCTAAGTTGCTTTATATGTTACTTTGTCTAACTGTTTATACTATCATTTTATTTTAAGAATAAGTAAAAAAATTGTACGACAATTAATTCACCCCACACTCTGAAGTCTGTATTAAAAGGAATAAACCTTTTATTGGTTTATGAAATATTTGATATACTTATGATTAATTTTCTATTAAACAATTAAAATATACCAAATAAATTTATTTTATGATTTATTATTATTATTTGCAACTGCTCTGAGTATAATAATAATTTCATAATTATCTTGCTTTAATTATCTTTTGGGGTTTTCTTAAATATGTTTTACTGTTATTTTTTACATGATATCTACTTTTAATTCCTTATAGGCGTCATTCAGTTATATAATGTTAAAAAAATATATACAAGATGTGAACTTAAAAAAGGTAGAAGAGAATTTATTTAAATTTTTGGATTTAAAAAAATCTTATGTTTTTAATCTATTTTTTTATTTAAAAACAAATAAGATTATTTTTCATATAATGATTTCAAAATCTTTAAATTTTATGCTTTACTTTTTAATAAAAAATTAAAATGTGTAAACATAAGTGATTTTTTTTTGCAATTCTTCTAATGAAAAGGTTTACATTTCACGCTTTTTGAATAACATAAGATAATGTACCATTATCTTTTACATGATATTTATTTTAAATTCATGTAAGCAACATGTAGTGCATTATGATGCTAAGAGGAAAAGAATATTAAAGGATTAAAGTAAAAAAAGGAGAAGAAGGAGAAGAAGAAGAAGGAAAAGTTTTGTTTTTTACGTTAAATATACTATTGACATGATACAAGGGAATTTAGTGTCAGGTGCTGTCATGTGGGAAGCAGTAATGTTCAAAATGCAATTTTAATGAATGATGGAAGTATCTGAAAACAGGTACTTATCTTAGTGAGAATTATTGCCAGATATCATGCAATGTTACAGTTGTGCATTGAATGAGATGGTAATGGTTGTTACTTGTGTACTAGTA
The DNA here is from genome assembly GCA_964019185.1 of Maratus speculifer. Lineage (NCBI taxonomy): Eukaryota > Metazoa > Arthropoda > Arachnida > Araneae > Salticidae > Maratus > Maratus speculifer. The sequence continues at coordinate 114,551,341 of OZ025289.1, read as the reverse complement.
TATTTACACTGCGAATGAGAATGTTTGCGACTACCTTACTGCAAGAAATTTTAGTTTTCATCTTCGTGAAGTATTTTCTTAAAATGAATTTGTTTTGAATATTTCCATACCTTACTAAAATTTTATTGATTATTATTTGATTAATATAAAGAGATATAAATTTAATATGATGAGAAATTTCCAAGATTACTTTGTCATTTTTTAACCTATTTTTTCCGAAAAAAATTACATTTTATGACGAATATCATATTTGATCTGTAAAGTTAAAACAAAATAATTACAGAGCTACAGCAATTTATAATAGTAAGATATTTATATAGTAGTATTTATAAATATGTAAAAAAAATTATTTATTTATTTTTTATTTATTTATTTTAATTTTTTTTCTGAAAATGTTGTTAATAAAATAGATTATACACAATATTTTTCTACATATATTTCAATTTTTCTTATATTTTTTTATAAATATTTTTCTTTGTTCTGATTAATTTAGAGAACTTTTTCTTCAATTATTCAAAAATGACATTTTATATTAAGAATTAATTGACCCGCCACTCCTTCACTATCCGAGCTAGGGTGGAGCTTAAAAGCCATGATTTTTTTATATTATTCTTTTTACAAGTCTCACCCTTTATTTTGTTCCTTTTGATACAAACACACTAGAAAAAAAAGTTAAGCAATAAATTTTAATATTTAAAGGTATCTTAATGGACTCAAAATTTATAAAATCGGAAAAAATTAAGAATATGAACTATACAAATGACAAATGTGTACTTGCAATTTTTTAATGTTTTAATTATAACAATTTATTTAATGTACTGTACAAATTATTAGCTTTTTATTTTATATTAAAATTTTATTGCCAATGTATAGGTTAAGACAATTTTTCTTGCTATTTGAGTACATTTTGCGGTCATCTTCAAAAATTTGTAGTAGAAATTGCAGTGGTGTTTCCTCATGAGTTATCAATCCACTTTACTATTAAATAAATATACAAACACGTTAATCATGGTCATTTATTAACTGTAGGAATTTTAAAATCTGTTTAACATTTTAATAATCCTATTTTGACTCTCACAAGTAAGAATCGACTGCAAGATATCTAGCTGGAAATTCCAACAATTGAGACAATATCATTGACATGGCTATAACAAAATCTTCCAAATTTTCATTCTTAAATTAATAAAGAGAAACAGCGAAACGCTTCGAGTAATCTTGACCTTGTTTTTCAAATACTTTCAATCTGAAAGCAATATCAATGCGTCTTTTGGTTGGTAAACTTACACAGTTCTCAAATTAAGCTAATTCAAAAAGTCCTTCTGATAAATACTCCAAGAAATTAGGAAATTTAGGTGATGATCATCTGGAAACAGCTGCATGTATTGATGACTATTCAAGAAGAAACTATTTTAGCAACAACAGATCATTGTGGTAGGAAAATGAAGCTTGAGGACAGAGGTCTAAGCTTTTAAATATATACAGAGTGTGAAAACATGTACAACATGTATACCTTCTTGCTCGTTTAAAGTCAATTTAAATTATGCATTAAATTTCCGGATTTTATGACAATATACCGTTTACAACATCATTAATTAAAATTATTGGATCGTATTTGTATCTATCAATAAAACGCCAATATTCTTGAAAGCGCTCAACTAGAACAAATTGAGATGAAAATTTGACTTCTATACATATTTCAAACACAGTACTAATTATCAGTCCCACAATGTGATACCTGCAAGCAAAAGACACGAACTCTTTTTTTTTTTAATTTTTTTATCTATAAGAAGATAAGTAGCACAATTCTAATCAGTGTTTGAACTGGTAATGTCGATGTATATTGCTTGAATATGACATGTTATTCCTCAGTCTTCAATTTTCTCAAAAATTCTGTCTGAACTTTTCTTGTGACAGATGTTGAACAGTCCGTAGTTGAGTAACATTTTAACCCAAGATTAATACTACCTCTGATAATAAAGTTCGGTGAATAGTCCTGTAGCATTAATGTAGATGAAATATTAACGAAAGTTACCATATCATCCTTCAAAATAGTCATCTCCAATAACTATGCACCGCTGAGATCTGCTATACATGTCCTGGGAAATTCGCAAGAAGTCTTCTTTTGGGATGAAGTTCAAAAGCTTCGTCACCTTTCGTCGGATGTCAGCAGTATGGTCAAATCTCTTTCAAACAGAGTTTGAGTCGTGAAATTGGAAGAAGTCTGGAGGACTGAGGTCTGGCAAGTATGATAGGTGTTCAATTTGCACAAATCCTCACGCATTTCTTTCTGTGTCTTACAAAGCTTAAAACCAAACTTTAAACCGATCTTTTATTCGTTCATTTTCCTGTTCTCAGTTAAGAACCGAAACTCTGAACAAGCACTTAGTAAAGCACGTCTTACACAGAATATAAAAGACGCTCAAATGAACAACGGTGGGGAAAGATGGTCAACACCTACCTCTATGACTGTGCAGCGTTTTATTTCCCCAGTGTTGCCAGATTGGTCGTTCTGAATTCATTCACCGAACTTTATTGTCAGAGGTAGTATTAACGATTGATAAACTTTTCTTTTCCAGACCAATCATGCACATTAATTTTCTACCTCCAATGAATGTCAAAAGTAAAATCTTTCAAAACTAATTTTTATTTTTTCATATTTCTTAAATCTCCCAAACATTATTTGTGGATGAAGTGAGTCCTTGTTAAATATATTTTCTTCTATAAATGTATTTTAAAAGATGGAATTCAATGGCGGAATTTGCAAATATTTAATTGTTACGTTTTTACGTCATTTCGTACCATTTCATTTGATCACCCCTTGTATATGTACTTATTGTATACAACTTAAATGATTTGTATACATGTATACAATATTTACTAATTTGAATTTGAAACATTTTATGAATCTTCGTATTTTGTATCCTTGTAGTTTTTCAATATATACACGTAGTTCACAGGTATTACCAGGATTAAAGGTTAAAATATTTTTATTCTTATTTTTATCTATATTATTGAAATAATAACTCAAACATCTCTTTGAGAGTGAATAAATGTATGAAGATTTCATTTACCCGTAAGTTGCCACGAGCAGTGTGAATTTTATCCAAGGAATTCAAATGTCTGTATCTCACCATAGAATCAATATGTGACAGCTGACATGTTCACGTTTCCTTATATTGATCCAGTCATGAACAGCTAAGTATTTATGGACTGGCCACATTGCCTAACTGATTATAACAATTGATATTGATAATTTCAAGCATGTTCTGTAAATTATCATATGGCTGGACGAATGAAGGTAAGTTAAAAGTTTTTCATTAAATGTTAGGTATTTTTAAATACAGCACCATTTTGAAATAAAACAAACTACTACAGACAATAAATCTAATGAAAAATAAGAAAAATGCCGAAATTAGATATTGAGATAAATTTACAATCGAGCATGAGAACCCAAGTACTTATGAAAGGGATACATGGCCACTCTAATTAAAATGAATAATGGCGATAATTTCAAGCATGTCTAACGTTTTAATGGATGAAGAAAAGTTGTGTTGATTTTCATTAAGAAGGGAGTTATTAATAATTAACTCACCATTACACAAATAAAAAAAAAAAACTGCAGAAAAATAAGAAAAATTCAGAAAATAAACTTTGAGAAACATTTGCTATCAAACATGAGTAGCTTATGGTTGGTAAGTAACATAGCTTATCTGATTATAACGAATATTTCAAACGAGTTACGTTGTCTTACGGCTGAAGGTGTGAACAAAAATTTTATAGTTTTTCATAAAAAATTGTGTTATTAACTACGTATACAAAGTAATTTAATAAAACGTGGACAAAATGACATGACAAATCAAGCATGCAACAAGGATCAAAAATCACATAGGAACATAGGGTCGCAAACTACTTACTGAGTGACAAATACAGGGTGTTTCATTCTTGCTACTCCCGGTTTGAAAGTAATAATTTAGAGGAAAAAAAATATTGTAATGAAATTGGAACGATATGTGAAATGTGATAACGTTACGAAAAGATCTGGAAAAACATGATGCTCAAGCAATCAATGATACCGTTTAAACTGATTATCACAGCCGAAAATGTGAGGTGTCAAGTGCATATTGCTGGCGCGCATAATGCAAATTTCTAGCCACTTTTATTTGTTGTTATCACATTTAAAACAAAGATAAGAATGTCAATTAAATGTTTTATTATAATATTTTTCAGTTTTCTGAAATTTATTACCGTCAACTCAAATTGAGTTAGGATGAAACAACCTGTATTTGTGACTCAATAAGTGATTTGCGGCCCTATGTTCCTATGTGATTTTTTATCCTTGTCGTATGCCTGATTTTTCATATCAATTTGTCCACGTTTTTTTTTAATCACCCAGTATAAAACAATAAAAAAAATGTACTCAAATAACAGGAATGCCGAAATTGTATTTTGAGACAACTTTACTATCGAAAACATTACCATTCTTGAATAACTCAAATGAAATGAATGATTGTCTCTTTTGTTCTATTTTCTGTTTCTTATAATCTTGTGCTTCAATTATGACTTCCAATATATGCATAAAGTACTAAATGCATTTTCATTAACTGAATAAGTATTTATGTTTTATTAATAGCATAATTTATTATTAGTTGCGCCTCTTAAAAAGCTCATAGATATTTTTTTATTAAACTTGATTCTATGTTTCTTCCCTGTTAAATCATATATGAAGTAGAAAGTACCTGTGTATATATAATTTTTTTAACAAATATGAATATTATACATTACAATGAGTGTAATACACAATACATACAAATACAATTATATTTAATATGCATTTTATATACATATTTACATCTATCGATGCATATTTATAAATTGTTTATGCATTTGTGAAATCATATGTATATCTATAGATTCTATTATATTCAAATGGTTAATATTGTTCACTATTAATGGTCTTATATATATATATATATATATATATATATATATATATATATATATATATATATATATATATATATATATATATATATATATATATATATATAACTATAACCTATTTTACATTTGCAGGCGAAATTGCTTTATATATTTCACAAATTACTTAATTATAAACTACTATAGTCGCATGATAAGATATCTTAACATTAAACTCAAACCAACAATAAATAAAAAATGATATTTGTCAAATAATTAACTTACCGAAGACTATTGTAAATAAAATCTATTAGTACTTATAAAAACATAACGAAACAAATAATTGTTAAAATATTTAAAATTTATTAAGGAACCCAAAGAAATTATAAAAGTAAATCCTAGGGAATGTCTCAACACCACATGTATCTACCTTATAGCAGAAAAATAGATTAAACTAACAGTGTGAGATCGGCATTACGCATTCAACCAGGCAACGAAAACTTGAAACACAAGGCAATAATTCAGATATTTGTGCAACATGGAAAGTTTGTAAATTCCAATAACACACCAACTCGGGTAAATCCGTAACATTTTTCAACATTTACACACGTGTTTGAGTTTTTAAAGGGATAACAAATTACATTATTCCATTGATCTAAAAAAACGCGTAAGTACGGGTAAATTTTAGCGACCAGTTTGTACATTGTATGACAAAGGTGTACTTCTATAAATTTATACATTTTTGCATGTAAATGTGACTAATTTACACATTTTTTTTAGATTGTAGTGAATATGAGATTTGTGTTGTTAAATCAAATAATAGAACAAAAATCTTCCATATTAAAAATATTTTTTTCATTGTTTTATTAATTACTTAATTTATGTTTTATCTAAGCGTATGTTTTATGCTTCTTTAACAAAAACAAAAAGAGTTTCCGTATTATTTTTATTATTTTTATTATTTTAGCATTTAGAAGCCAGTCTACATTGATGCAACATGTTTATGAAAAAATAAACACGTATAATTTACCGCAGCATCCTCTTTTATTATCACAATGTCATAAATATAAAAAATGCGTATATTAAAATAGTTAAACATACATTTATAAAATTTATTTACTTCTTGAGTTTTACTTAACCTAAAGAATCAGTATTATTAACTTTTTTAGAAAAAGATAGCGAATTCTTGAATGAAACCTTTTCTTATGCATGCGGTATTTTCTCTTTTTTAAAGATAAAATGAGATTCTTTTGGTTTTTAAAAATATTTCTTCTGACTAAAGAGCCATTTAGTTCCGCTCTTTAAGATGTATCAAACGCCTGCATCTGTTCAAAGAAGAAAAAAAAACTCCGACTTCTTTTGACATTAATGTAATTAAAAGTAGTTTAAGTAATTAAAAATTCCTTCAAGCTGAGCCCAAGCTGTCCCTCAAGCCATTATGATTTATCAAATTTACTTGAAAACATAAGTAAAAATAATCTTGAGCTTTAAAAAATGGCAGATATTTGCAACATGAGTTTGAAGGTAAGAACAGCTTTTCCCTTAAAAAAAGTCATTAACACTGAGCATAGTTTTAATGTTACATAAAAACTTTATGTTAATCGTAACTTTATGTTAATCGTTTTTAAACTGTCTGATGTACATTGTTCAATTTCACTGAGATGTAATACATTCTTCTTTTTTTAAGAGAAACGTGAATACGTTATATAATGTTTCTTTTTTCTTGCACTTTTAGAAAAGCTAAACATTAACACCGTGTTAAAAAATACATTCTCTTAAATCTTATCTATAAAGCAATATTTTTATTTAAAATGTTACAAATTTCATTAAACAATTACCGTTTTTTATATTAAAAATTCATTGATTACTCAAAAATTATCTTTAAAAAATATCGGAAATTTATAAAATATTCTATTTAGATGTTATTAACAATCGATTAGTATCCACTTAGAAACAGAAAAAGACATAAATTTTACATTAGATAATACAGACTGTCATATCATAGCAGGATTTAAGGTGGATAAAGCTATTTCGGCTATAAAGTGTATTTCTGCAAAAATAAAAAGCACGTAAGTCTAGTTTATACAACCGACTGTTTTTCATTCCAGTATATTTCACACCTTGTAGGATTGTATTTACGTGAATTCACCTTTAAGCCCACGTTGACTTAGTTAGTTGAAAAATAGATAACTTTGGATTTTTTTTTTTAAATAACAGACGAGACTTATAAACATTATATTTCTCACAAATGTTTTGTAATTTATCAAAAATTAACTCGTGTTTTTTAATTAGAAAAATAAATTAAAATGGCGTCCAATGTATCATATTTAGTATTCTCGAGTTTGGAAAAAAATAGCTGATTTGAGAATGTACGGATTAATTCATGATTAGAAAACATAACGTTAAATAAGAAGTGCATTTATCTACAAGTTAGCGCAATTTCATATCTAAAAAACCTTGAAAATTTTAAAAAGTTGAAAAAAATCATGGACAACTTGATTAAAAAAGTTCTTTTTGCAATACTTGCAGTTAAAAATTATATTTAATATTTTTAACTTAATTAAATGTTGTTTAACAATCATAAGTGCTTATTTTGCCGCGAAAAATATTCATATCAAATAGTTGAATTGTTGAGCAGCTATATTTTTTGTTGATTAGAAAAAAAATCTTGTTTTGAAAAAACTTTGTAAACTTTATGACCCAATAAAATTTTGCAATTATTCGTGCATTTTACACACTTTTTGAAGGGAGTCATTTAGGGGAGAGGGATTGACGATTGATTTGATGTCAAATTTTTTAAAATTCAAATGTTGAACTTAAAAATCTGTTTAAAAAAAAATACAAAATTATAAATGGTATATCTACAAAACAATATTTAAAAATAGTTACGTTTCGTATCACATCCGTGAACGTCTTCAGGGTAAAATTGAGTGACATTCCATTTTACTGGAATGCGTCCATCCATTGGTGTTTCACTCAATTTTATCCTGATAATGTTAGCGGGTGCGATGCAAAATATTGATATTTTTAAATGTATTGTTTTGTAGGTGTACAATTTAGCATTTTCTATTTATTTGGAATACAGATTTTTAAGTATAATCCATGGTCCAATTGTCTAATTTATAGTTATCAAAAGTTGAAGAAATCACTTTGTGTACGCACGGAAATTATACCTACGTGGATTTTTTCTTGGGCGGTAATGCCAGACGTATGCCAATATAAGTATCAGCTACCAGTATTTCTACTGTAGTAACGTAAGTAATAAATAAATTAGAAAAATCTCCAAGCAAAATATTCTATAGACACATAGATTTCAAAAACCTAAAATAACTATTCTGTTTTTCAAAAAAGTTAAAATACTCGTATCCGAAAGTTAAAGATTCACATCAGTTAGAAAGTTTAATTCACATATATCTACCAAAGCTCAAAGTTATTTTTCGTTTGTTTCATTAGCTATCTTTTTACTATTTCTTATATGATTTTTTCATTTTTAATTCAAAATTTAGGTATGAGTAAATGCACGACGCATAATAAAGAAGTTAAATACTGTTGTTTATACTTAATTACAATTGCTACTGCATTTTGGGCATTTAAAATAGAAACATAAATATTATTTTCTAATTTGACTGTTATTTGTATTTTTATTTGCACATAAATCTTTAAAAATAAAGTCCTTTTCAGATGAGTTTAATGTGATTGGTTACTATGTTCATCTTCAATTACAAACTTTAGAAGACAGGGACAATTGAAACTTCGATCTAACCCTTTAAAATATTATCATAATATTTATTTCTTACCATGATTATTATTCATATTTTTATTTGCACATGAATGCATAAAAACACAGTTTTTTTTGTAATGCTCATCACTTATTAAACTGCAGCAAATGCATTTTCTGTTTTAATAGAGTACCTTCCAAAAACATTGGTGTCTTTTCACATTTATTTTCAATGCAGTGTCAAACAAAATTAATAATTTAGAAAGAAATGCAATGCTTTTTTTATTTTACATTGCTGATTATAATAATTACTTACTCCAATTTTTAATAATTGTATTATTAACCTTCCTACCCTGTTGAAAAAAAAGTTACGTTTTACCTGAATGGGTCGATTAGACCCAGTTTACTTGTTTTTATTTATTCTACCTCAAAACAAGTATTTTCAACTAGCTTTATTTTAGATATTATTTTTGTACTCACTATTAGAGACCAACATATTTTATAACCCCCCTCCCACTTTAACTGCACCCCTCCCCCTCTTCCTTGCAATGCCTTGTTTGTATAAGCAATAATTTGGAAAATAATAATAAAAAATGTACATTAGAAATTTGTTTTATTTCCATTGTTTTGATACATTTTTTATGATAAACAAGATTTACAGTGCACATTTACATGCTCCTGGCAAAGAAAAGATAAGCATGAAGTACATCTCGTCTGCGTTTTTCGATCTCTCTTTGGACCACATTCTTTACATCTTCCACGTTTAGCTGAACTAATACTTTCTTTTTTTCCCCTGCTGCGTTAGCCAATTGCTTCTTTATGGTTACTCGGATATTTTGTTTCATCCTAATATCTTTGTGAGGTTCGGTCAGCTGTTTCCCAAGTTCCTTTAGAAAAAGCTGCCTTTTGTATAGTTTGTTTTGATTGCAAGAAGGATTTACATGCATAAAAACAACAAATGTATTTATTGCAGCTAGATCAATTAAATTGTAAAATAAACACACAGGCCATCGACTATTGCCCATTTTGCATGTATATGCAGCAGCTAATTTATCAGTAGTGTCTACTCCACCTTTAGTTTCATTATAATATAGAATTATTTCCGTATTTCTTTTCTTTCTCATTTGAAACTTTGGCCTCATGATGCATAATTGAAAGGAGGATTACCGATTTGTTTTTTTCGGAACATATGAGACAAGTGTCATATCTTTTTGAAACCCGAATGAGAAAATATTTCTCATTCACGTGATGATTGAAACTCAGGAGGAATAAATGGTTTATTTTTCCTAAGAGTACCAATAATAGTTACTTTTTTCCCCAATAATTCTTTAGCAAGAATATAATCCGTGAAAAAATTATCGACCGTAATATTTCGAGCTGTGTCCTCAATAGAATTTGCTAAGCGCAACACAACATTTCTACCTTGATATTTTTCTCTCTCACCATCTGAAGGCTTTCCAGTATAGATCTCAGCAGCGCAAACATAAGCTGTTTTGACATCAGACATCAACCACATTTTAATTCCATATTTCCCTCTTGTCTTTAACGGTATATATTGCCTAAATGAGCATTTACCACGGAAAGGAACAAGCTGTTCATCAATTGTAACATTTTCGTACGGAATGAACATCTTTGGCAACTGAATAACAAACATATCAAACAATGATCTTATTGCAGCTAGCTTATCTAAACGACGCCGATTTACTCTACTTTCTTTGTTGTCAAACCTAAGAAACTCTCTAATAATTTCAAAGCGTTGCAAAGACATTGTTGCACGAAAAATGTCGCGGCCGTCTTCTTCGTTCCATAACTCTTTCAGAGATTCCCCTGCTGACTTATATACACCAGCTACAATTAGCAAACCTGTAAAAAAATATATAAAAATAACTAAAAAAAAGAAAAGAATGGATAAATTTCAAACCGCGGAATCATTTGCATTTTTTTCATTTTATCTATACATTATTCTACTTGAGTTTAATTTTTTTACCAATGTAAGCTTCAAGCTCCACAACAGAAACCAATGTATATTTTTTATTCTTTTCTGAGCATACTCTCTGCATTTCTCTGTTAGTTTCTTCTAGAATTAATTTGAGCATGTCATCTGTAAAGAACAGCTTCATTGCTGACAGAGGGTGTTCAGTTATCCTCTGAACTGCAAAACGTGTAGAACCAGGATTTAACTTCATAATATTATGTTGCCTGTAAAATAATAATAGAAGCCAGAAAATACAAACAAATGTAAAATATGTAAGAACAGGAGTAGTGCTAAAGTATGTATGATAGGGGGGGGGTGACTAAGATTCCTCTAAAGGGCATTTATTTCTTTTCCTAACATGCAAATTTTGAACAAATATCTATCAATTTCCTCGAAAATAATCTTTTTTGCCCTGATGGTAGAAGGGGGGGGGCTTGATCCAAAGGTGGCACAACCCCTGACTATGAAAAAAATATAGATAATAAATATCAAATTCAATAAATATAAATTATGAATAAGTACATACCGTTTTTTTATGTAGGTGGAGGGGATTTACACTATTCAGTTTTGTCGCGACTAATAAAGCAGTATGGAGACGCCACTGTTTCATCTTCTGTATTAGAAATATCTGTTTTCTCTTCCTCCTCTTCGATGGACAAATGATCCGATTCATCTGTTTCAATCAAATCATTATCACTCCATCAGATTCACCACTAGGTAACTCTTGCCAAAGCTTTCTGATTTCATCATCAGTAAGACCGCACTTCTTACGTGCCATATTGCATAAAAAATGGCGAAACACTCCAACACAAGAAGAACATTACTTTAGAATATTAGTATAGTAGCGCCATCTACCGATCATTATTCGAAATACACACTATCTAATTGTTTTCCATGCATTTATATGCCAGTAGTGATATGGGTCGATTAGACCCATTCAGGTAAAATGTGACTTTTTTTATTTTGGCTAAAAAAAAAATTTCGGAAGTCTGAAAAAATTATAAACTGAAGATATTTATTTGTTTGAGGAATACTTAAAATATAAGAGCTCTTAGTTAAAACCCGACGGAGCTATTATGAAATAAATAATAGAAATGGGTCGATTAGACCCATTCAGGGTAGAAAGGTTAAAACATATTATTCCTTTAAAAAATATTTGTATAAAAATATCCAAGCGCATTTCATATGTTTTACATCATGTACCTGGTTAGACAATAAACAGATAAATAAATAAAATACATGTGGCACTCGGGAACTGCCGCGGTAAAGCTATTGCATAGCATTTTTTATCAACTTATGCAAAAATACCACGTCAATGTCTGCCGAAGTCTACCGAAGTATACCGAGCCGAAGTCTGCCGAACTGAAACGACGTTAGCCGGAGTGTTAGGATTTTTTCTCGTTACGGAATTTCTAGATTCGGTCGCCGCGCTGAAAGCCCGCGATAACAGGTATGCAATAGCTTAATAAATTACCAAACAATATTTGACCGCGCCACAAAAATTAGATCGCGAGTTATAAGCATTTTAAATTTTTCGACCCTCACCATGGGGGTCTCCTGTCACCAAAAAATTAACAATGTCTCATAATAAATTACCAAACAATATTTGGCCACGCTACGAAATTTAGATCGCGAGTTATAAGCATTTTAAACTTTTCGACCCTCACCGTGGGGGGTCTCATGTCACCAAATATTAACAATGTCTCATAATAAATTACCAAACAAAATTTGGCCTCGCTACGAAAATTAGATCGTGAGTTATAAGCATTTTTAATTTTTCGACCCTCACCGTGTGGGGGGCTCCCGTCACCAAAAAATAACGTTGCCCCATTATAAATTACCAAAGAAAAATTGGCCGCGCTGCGAAAATTAGATCGCGAGTTATAAGCATTTTAAATTTTTCGAGCCTCACCGTGGGGGGTCTCCTGTCACCAATAATTAACAGTCTCATAATAAATTACCAAACAAAATTTGGCCGCGCTACGAAAATTAGATCGTGAGTTATAAGCATTTTAAATTTTTCGACCCTCACCGTAAGGGGTCTCCTGTCACCAAAAATTAACACTGTCTCATAATAAATTACCAAACAAAATTTGGCCGCGCTACGAAAATTAGATCATAAGAAACATAAGTTTGAGACTTGATATCCTAACATCTGAAAAATACCGCGTCAATGTCTGCCGAAGTCTACCGAAGGATACCGTGCCGAAGTTTGCCGAACTAAAACGACGTTAGCCGAAGTGTTAGGTTTTTTCGTTACGGAAGTGTTAGGTTTTCTCGTTACGGAATTTTTAGATTCAGTCGCTGCTCTCAAAGCCCGCGATAAAAGCTATGAAATAGCTTAAAAATAAGAGAAAAGTTATACGGTAATAAAAAAAATAGTTATTAAAAATAGACTGAAAGTTCAAAAAGGAATTAAGAGTCATACTTGATAATTTCTTTTCAACATAACCATCAAGAATATTTTTGATAATTTTCTGAATGCAGACCCACGTGCTTAAACTGGTTTGATTGAAATCACGACCCTGCATTTTGAGTCGTTATCATGCTTTTGGGAAATAGTGTTACATATTTCTATTGTTTTCACATCTATTTATTCTATTATCCGTCACAAAATACAATATGAATATTTTAAAATAGTTATTCCAATGTCTAGAATTTTCTAAACATTATTCATAATAACCTGACTTCGATTACTGAGCATCGTCTACAATTTTAGGGTAATAAATGTATTACGACTTCAAGCTATTGTAGCTTCAATAGTTTTGTTTATTTATTTCTTCTATACAACTTACAGATTTTTTTTTATCCTCATATATTCATAAGTGTGTACATAGAGAGAAAAAATTAACAATGCAGACTTTTCTTTTCTTTTCTTTTCTTTTCTTTTCTTTTCTTTTCTTTTCTTTTCTTTTCTTTTCTTTTCTTTCTTTTCTTTCTTTCTTTTTTTAGAATATTGCTTTAATATTAGCCTTTTTGAGAGATTTTATTTTCCTCAATATTTATTCTCCATTATTAAATGATAAAATGAAATCAAACCTCTAAATCTTCCGGTAAATTATACTAAGTAATATTGGCAAATTAAGTATATATATATTTAAATAAATTATCTAACACACACTAGAATACAGATAAATTTACACAGAGTTTATTTTTATTCTTAGTAATATTTCTCACAAATCACCAAGGAATACACAAATCAGTAAATGAAGTTTTTCGTTCTACTCGTTGATAGTTGTTCCGATGCGTTTTAATTTATTAATTGTTAAACACAAAGTAACTTCTTCACGGTACTTTAAAAAAAGAACTCCCTAGGGTGCTTTTCGTTTGAGGGTGCTAATTTGTAGGATTAAAATTTTCTGGCATGCATAAAAAATTCAATTTAGATTATTATGTTCCACGTAGCGAAAGCAAGGGGGATGGGGACATGACAATGCATGTTAATGCCTGAAGCACTCACTGATCGTTTCCTTCTGGTGCGTGAATTTAAAGTGCTCCACAGGGAGCCATATGCTTTGCATTCCGTACCGTTCCATGGAATGCATTTCCATTATTTTACGGAAACGGCTGGAAAGCTCAGTTTATTACTTTAGTTATTATCTGATTGCTAGATGAAGAGTAATGTGAATTTTCGCTACAAATTGGTATGTACAATTTCATCATCGCTATAACTTTATTATCCGGCACATCCATTGTTGGAATAGTTATGATTTAGATATAAATAGTTATTACTACTATAATTTAACTTATTGCATCACTTTATTATTGTGAAATTCTCTGTGAACTACATGCATGTCTGATATAATCTACGCGAATTAGATAAGTCGGTAAAAATGATAGTTATTAGAGAAAATAATAATAAATAATATTTATTTATTTTCTTTGTCACCCATTTAATATGCAATACATATATATGCATATAATATGTGTAAAAAGTTTTGCAGATAAGATATTTCCTTTATCAAATGTGATAAATAACTATACTATTATAATTTAGTTTATTGTATAATTTTATTGATTTAATATTTTTAGTAAACTATATGCATGCCTGAAATAAGCATCGCAAATGAGAAAAGTCAGTAAAAATATAGTTATTAGAAAAACAATAATAAATAATATTTTTTGTCACCGTTGTAATGTGTAATATCTATATATATATATATATATATATATATATATATATATATATTTATTTATTTATTTATCTAATTTATAAGTCCACATAATATATAAATGTGTGTGTGCATAAAATATGTGTAAAAAGATTTTGCTTATTTTCTATTTTTCAAGTTTGAAGATGAACCTGGAAAATATTTTAATTAGTAAAACATGTAAAAACTCATACAATTACAAAAATTAGTTTGTAATAAGTCATACGGTAAATTCTGCTTTTGCTTGATAATATTTGGATCGAAAAATGCCGTATATTCACCGAAATTTTCGGTATAAAAGTTTCTTTTCATAATATACGTGTAGAAAACTGTTTTGCATAATTTTTAATATTTTTATTTTCGGAATTTAAAGTTTCATTCAATCATTTTAACGTTGTATCCGCAGAAAAATTCCGCAGAATTTTTTGGAGATATCATTTAAAGTCGATTAATTTCATATTTCGTGGTGACTTGTTTAAGTAACATTAATTTAGCTCTTTAAAATATTGCTTAAATATATTACATTCGCTGTACACAGTGAAAAGCCGCTAAAGAGGGACTAGAAAGTCTCTGTTAATTAGGACGTTTCACAATGTAAAATTAATCGAATCTTGCGGAAAAGAAGTCAGAAAATTCATTTTCAATAATTTCACTTTTAGAACTTTCAAATAACACCTAACACATTGGAGAAAAGGAAAAAGGTAAAGCGATAGCAGTCTAACTCTACATCAAAAATTTTGAATAACATACACCCGACTTGTGGGCTCTACATGAAAGCCTGCTTATAAGTCGGCTTCAATATACAATGACGAGATAGCACAATGAAATTTACAACACTGGAGAAATGAAACCAGGAGCCCCACACAAAGTGTGTGTCCAATGGAGCCAGCGGGAATCGAACCCACAACCTCAAGGTTAGCAGAGCATCGTCTTAACCACTCGGCCACGGAGGCCCCATCAAAAATTGTTTCATAAACCACATTTCCTTTTAATCTTTTCGGAATGATGATTACAGTAGATGGGTTTGCTATTGATATTTCTAGGAAAAATATACATATTTTGAAAACATTTTTATATGATACTATGGAATCTTTACAACAATGTAGATACCTTGTATTTTAAAATTACAATAGTCATTTATGAAGTAGATGAAGTAATTATTTCAGTCGATATAAATATTATTAGAAAATTTAATAGCATACTAGCCTGTGTTAACAAGTTTTCTAAGCTCCAGGTTTCTCGGCAGCTAGATTCTAAAAGATACGTTTTAGCATTATTAGTTTTTGCTGGATTCTCATTGGCTGTTATCAGTCACGCATCATAGAAGCTATTGTCATCTTGGCGAGTCAGGTTTGGTTCGGTTTGGTTTATTTTTGTCGTCCGATTATCTACACTAGGGATAAAGGACAATGGGGCGTCAGGTGAAAATGCAAATACAATATACATTGACAATCAACATAGTACGATTGATAATACAAATATGATTTCTGTTTCATTTTTATGATGGCAAACAAACATCACGCTTTTGCTTTTCATAGAAATTCACCTAATTTAGTAAACATTTTAATGTAAAATATTACGATCGTTTTCATATTTTCGGTGCATAAGTCATTGTTAAAGAAATAATAATAAATAAATGATACTTCTTTTTTATGTTCTTTTTTATGTCATATTGTGAAGTTTTTGTTTTCCATAATAATAAAGATATACAATTTAAAATAAATAATATTTTACTTGTAGACTATTGATATGTTATTCTTTTTTATTAAACAATACATATACAGTAAAATTACCCGTACTGGACGCCTTTAAGAAATTTCTTTAAAAACTATTTTTTATTAATGGTTAAAATTATTATATTGCAGTTTTGTCAATATTGCAGTAATCTATTAACGATATTTATACGATTACACAAAACAGACTTTAGAACGCCGAGAGTGGATGAGAAGTGCGACAAATCTAAACACGCCAAAACGACAACGAAAATCTTTGATGCGTGACTGATAACAGCCAATGAGAACGCAGCTAAAGCCAATAATGCTAAAACGTGACTATTTTTAATATCTCGCTTCTCTGCAATATGAGAAATATTTAAAATTATATAAAACTAATGATTTAATGAATTTTTAATGCACTGTAAAAAAGATTAATGCTCTCAAGCTTCACATTCATATTTGTGATTGAGTATTTTAATATAAGTTTTAAAAAACATGTTTTACTAGCATTTAAAATAAAATGAAAAGAATACAACATTACAAATTTGCTATTTTGCAAGTCTGAAAGAGGATAAAAGCTGCCAAAAATTTTGTGCACGCTTGGGCATTGTAATACATTTCTTGTATGCTTGTAGATATAAAATAAATAATAAATTTTAGCTGCATCTCTTTAGTATAACTAAGTTTTTCTGACATACATTTCAAAAAAGAAAAGTACATTTACAAAAGTACAAAAAAGAAAAGTACAGTAAAAAGAAAGCGTACATTTAAAAAAAGAAAATTGCAAAAAAGTTTTCTAAACTGTTTTTGAATAATTCCATGTGAATTCTAAATAATATCCTAAAAGACTATGTATAACACAAATATAATCTTCAACATTGTTCATCTGTAATGTTAGACCATATTAAGCGGCTGATCCATTCATTTATAATTAATAGTAATTGACGTTTGAAAAACTGCATCTCTTAAAAAATGTTTTTTTTTTTAATAAACAAAAGACGGTTATATTAGAATAAATACATTTACAGTGAAGGAGAAATGCCGATCATCCGCAAAATGTGGTCGACTAAAGAAATCTTTTATTAAAATGAACCAAAGTCAACAGACATGAGATGCAATTGCTATTCCTTCAATACAAAAAAAAAAAAAAAAAAAAAAAAAAAAAAAAAACCGCATCTACATTTTTCAAACAGAAAATTTAGGCGAAAGAATTCTGCAGGTGTATTAAAGAAAATATTTTAACGCTCTAAACGAGCAACAGCATTTTAAAAATTTGTTCTCAAAGCTCGATACTCGTCACATAAAAATAAGCTGTATTGAAGAGAATCTAAATTTTATAATAACTAAATTCCCATCCAACCAGACTCATAATGTTCAAGTTCATCACGAAAGCTAATCAGTTAATAATAGAATAATTTGAAAATATCAGAAATATATTTTTTTTACAATTTGTATTAACCATAATAGAATTCAACATTCAGACATATGACACAAAGCACAAATTTGAAGACATAGTGGTAGATAGTACAATGTGCAGCATTCAAATAAACTTCAAATAAAGCAACTTAAAAATATAACGTCTAGATAGGAAATTCAAAACGATAAATAACTTTAAAATGATTCGATGATATACGGGTAATATTCACAACTTTTCTCGGGTCTTATCATTACACGCATTAATAAGATTTATGGAATACCTCTTACATATTGGCTATAATTTTGATGCAAAGAAGTAACAGTTATGAAATATAGAAAAAATATCATTAAAAGATTTATATATGAAAGAGAATTATAGTTAAAGTCCCCAAAATAAAGATGAGATATACTACTAATGTAGAAAATCGATACAAAAATTTTTTAAAGCTACTTTCTATAACAGCTTGTATATCGGGTTTTGATAAGGTCTTTTTGAGCGGTTTTGAGCTACATCACATGTGGATATTAAACAAATATATCTGCCTTCAAGCATTAATAAAAATGGCATAAAAGTCAATAATCGTCAAGTTCAATAATCAAAATCATAATTCAATAAAATTATAGAACGATTGACATTCAATCTTAACATATATACGGTCACGAATTGTACAAATAGTAAAAAAAATTAACAATAAAACATGACAGAGATTAACTATATAATATTATGGATAATTATGATAATATGTAATAAATAGATTCCGAATTTTTTAATACAAGAAAATTCTTAGAAAAAAAATCTAATGTCAACAGCATTACAGTTTATAAATAAACTAGCAGTTACCCGTGACGTCGTTCACATAACATTTAAAGAAGAAATAATTGATCAATCAAGCCAAAAATCTCGATGATGAAAAGCATGTGTAATTAACTTTTTATCGTGAATTTATGGTAAAAAACTTCTGATAATCCATATTTGCTAATTTTTGCTGGTTAAAATTTTCCTTTCAGCGATTAATACTAATAGATAGAAACATTCTTGAATACTTTTGTTCAGCCCTGTAGTTTTCCAAGTGCCTTTAATACAAGAAAGTATCCTTCTAAAATTTAGTTCAAACAAAAATATTCCTTATTACTACCTAAATTACATTTTCAGAAATTATCATTCGAAGACAACCTTGTATCCAGTTCTTTGCGGGACCCTGTATATCATTTTATCTATATATTACAAACATTTCTTAGTTTACTGAATGCAGTTCAAAATGAAAATGCATATTTTATTTAAAAGCCACCTTTAAGTAAATTACGCTCATATTCAGTAACCTTTCCGAGATCTTTTGTGTAACCCTGTATATCTAAATTTAACTATTTATACTATTACCATTTATACTCTCCATTTAATATGCATACATTTAGCAAAACTTAAAAGCACATATCACAATTCAAAATGCATTTCATCCATGCAACAGTCATCATCCATGATATACAGTACTTCGGGTAGAATATATAATATTTGAAATCTTTTGTGTGTCCCTGTAAATGATATGCACTTCGTATTATACATGAAAGAACTTACATTAAGCCTCAGCAACGTATATCAATTTTATTATACATGAAATCGTTTACCATAATTAAAATATGTCGGAAACTGTTCCTCCCTTTATTCTTATGCAATGGAATTCTTCTGTGTGACCATGTAAATGAATAGTAAGTTTCCTTTTCACTGCATACTTTACAAAATGCATATTTTAGTGTACTTTGTAAATACATATAAATTTGAATATGTTCTACAGGCTGTAACATCGTTAAATTTAATTAAAACGATTTTTCCCCGTAATGCCGTAATGTAAGGAAATTTTTTGACTATCCCTGTAAATAAATTAATCATGGTAGAAACTTTATTTTCAATAGGTATTCGTGCTAGGTAAACGTTAATAACGTCCAAAAATTTCATAAATCGGAGTAGATTTACGAAAGTTGGAAAGCGACCAGACAGACAGACAAACCGAAAGCATAATAACTTTTCAACTTCGTTCGAAAGTGTTAAAAAATCGAGCCAAAAATACATTAATCAGTGATTTTATTTTCCGCCTTTTCCCCACAAAAAATTTCTTCCATTGATAATTATGAATTTTGAATACAAATATTCATTTGTATGTAACTTATAACTTATTAATTAGCATAAGTAAAAAATATTTCTGATTCATTTTAAATATGACGTCATTATTTATCTCGCTCGATTAGCTACTGATATTCATACCCCTTATATTTTTAACGACTGCTATAAAGTACCTGTTTTAATTCAACTATGACGTCACATTTTCATAAGTGAACCATTTTATTAAAAATATAATTCTTTTTCATTCTTTTTACTTTTAATTTATATCACCATATTTTACACAAAATTTCCCATTAACTAACAAATATCCTTGTTAAATATATTATGAAAAATACACCTTTTATTTTTATTTAAAACATGACGTCATATTTATTTTCTTTTAAATTATTTTATTATAATTTTTCGCGTGGAAGTTTTTTTATTAAAAATCCATTGCCGCTGAAAAATTATTATTCCAATTTTTTATTTTCTTGGCAACAGGAAAGGTAAATGGTTAAATTTTATATGAAAAATGCCTATTGATTTTGTATGAAAAATAATTAAATTTTGCATTATTAAGGAAAATATTTGAATAAAATAAATAAAAATTAGCCTATGTTCATTCCACTCCTATAATCTATCTATATGTAAAGATTCAAAAACATTAATCCATCCGTTTTGAAGCCAAGTTCATTCCAATTTTTCGGACACACTTTCACATTTATAATATATATAAAGATATAAGGATATTAAAATATAATCATAAATATCAGAAAACAATAATTTCAATGAATATCTTTATGTAACATTTTATTTTACTGTTATAGAGATATAGCGCATTATCACGAATTTATAATTCATTTAACTTATGCCAGTGCATTTCTCAATAAAGATAATTTGTGACTATCTAAGCTTCATAATGTCACTACAAATGGTTAAAATCATGCAGTTCTAGTTAAAACGATACAATTCCTGTTTCAGAACAGTAATTACACTGAATTTAGACATTGCCGTAGATTGGATATTGTAGTGATAGTGATTTTACTATAGACAATAGTATCTGAAATGTGTGATATGTTCAATTTAAATCGATTTTGATTTCAATTGCGCATCACTATAAATCATTTTGCTTTATGTATACTTCTACTATTAAACTAATGTATATATATTTTAGAAGTTTTAAATCAACCGTTTTAAACACATTTCTGTGGACTACTTAAAATAATAGTTAAATAATAAAATAGTTAATTTCCTGACAGTCGAAATAATTTTGAATCATTTTTAATTTTAAATTATTTGAAAATAAAGTAGAAATCTGGATACACAAATTGAATACATTTTTTAATTTTAAAAATCTAAAATAAGACACCAAAATAAGTTTTAACATAAAAATTTAAGAATTTTTTACTTATGAGTGTTACAATTTTTGTTTTAAAATAAGAGAAAATAAACTGAATACATTTCAGTTGTAATTTTTGTAACTAAGTTTTCCTTTCTGTACAGTAAACAGCAATTGAAATTTCATTTTTTGATAAATATTGTGATACTACTAAACAATTCATTTATTGAATATTACGTTAAATTTGTTTAGACAAATATGAATACTAACAAGAGCTAATTTTAAATTATAATTATTTTCGAATATAAATGAATATCATATGGGTATTTTGGTTGTGTAACTTTTGTAGATATTTAGTTCATTTACATCGACCTATAATTAGTTTAATATCTCTTTGTGCAATAAAATCATTTTGAAGTATATTTGAACTTTGTAATGTCATTCAACATTTCTGTGGACTACTTAAAATAATAGTTAAATAATAAAATAGTTAATTTCCTGACAGTCAAAATAATTTTGATTCATTTTTAATTTTATATTATTTGAAAATAAAGTAGAAATCTGGATACACAAATTGAATACATTTTTTAATTTTAAAAATCTAAAATAAGACACCAAAATAAGTTTTAACATAAAAATTTAAGAATTTTTCACTTATGAGTGTTACAATTTTTGTTTTAAAATAAGAGAAAATAAACTGAATACATTTCAGTTGTAATTTTTGTAACTAAGTTTTCCTTTCTGTACAGTAAACAGCAATTGAAATTTCATTTTTTGATAAATATTGTGATAGTACTAAACAATTCATTTATTGAATATTACGTTAAATTTGTTTAGACAAATATGAATACTAACAAGAGCTAATTTTAAATTATAATTATTTTCGAATATAAATGAATATCATATGGGTATTTTGGTAGTGTAACTTTTGTAGATATTTAGTTCATTTACATCGACCTATAATTAGTTTAATATCTCTTTGTGCAATAAAATCATTTTGAAGTCTATTTGAATTTTGTAATGTCATTCAACATTTCTGTGGACTACTTAAAATAATAGTTAAATAATAAAATAGTTAATTTCCTGACAGTCAAAATAATTTTGATTCATTTTTAATTTTATATTATTTGAAAATAAAGTAGAAATCTGGATACACAAATTGAATACATTTTTTAATTTTAAAAATCTAAAATAAGACACCAAAATAAGTTTTAACATAAAAATTTAAGAATTTTTCACTTATGAGTGTTACAATTTTTGTTTTAAAATAAGAGAAAATAAACTGAATACATTTCAGTTGTAATTTTTGTAACTACGTTTTCCTTTCTGTACAGTAAACAGCAATTGAAATTTCATTTTTTGATAAATATTGTGATAGTACTAAACAATTCATTTATTGAATATTACGTTAAATTTGTTGAGACAAATATGAATACTAACAAGAGCTAATTTTAAATTATAATTGTTTTCGAATATAAATGAATATTATATGGGTATTTTGGTAGTGTAACTTTTGTAGATATTTAATTCATTTACATCGATCTATAATTAGTTTAATATCTCTTTGTGCAATAAAATCATTTTGAAGTCTATTTGAACTTTGTAACGTCGTTAGATACGCGATATCACTACAACAGGTTTGCAGCCTATAGGTTCAATTAAAACTATCAAATTCCTGTTAAACGAGGTCTGCACGGGTCAAAATATACAGACCCTTGCAAGGCCCGACACATAGAAAATAAATTCAGCCCGTGCAAAAAATAGTGACCCTGCCTGGAACAAAAAAGAACATTCTTTCAACGCCCGGCACACAATAACAAGCAAAAGCTTTTATCGAAACGCATTTTGGTAAGGAAAATAATCAAAATATCAGCCCGTTCCGGACTCGATGGAATTTCTAAAAAATGTTGGTTGTTACTTAGATTCAGTTTAAATTTGTCTCCTTCGAGGAATTTTGCTTATATTATTTGCTTATATTTTGCTTATGGTCAAAAATGCTTATATTAGCTGTCCTTTTTAATGTTTACTATCTTTATCCCGATAAAAGGTTCGTAGACAGCGACATTTAATTATTTTAATAAATCTGTATTTCTTGTATGTAAATGTTTCAATCATCATTAACTTTGTTAATGAACAGTAGTTCGTACAGTAGAAACAGCGACATTTTCATTGATTGTATTTGTATCTATAATGATTCTGGAAAGTAGTATGCTTAATTGTGTGAATTATTGACATGAAAATAATTCTGAATACAATTATGAAGAATTACGCAGATTGACTTTCGTTCGCATCTACTAGTGCATATAGAGATTAGACGTAAGCAAACTTTTATATAAAAATATGTATCTACCAAAGATCTGCACGCGTCGGATCAAACCCAGAAGGCCTAACTTGAACGAACCCATAGCTATTTTCATTCACGGAACACGGATTGGGCCCAGCACAGGCCATATATTTTCTTTAGGCTCATGTTAATCTTGGAACTATTTTTACTTTGAATTACTAGGCCGATTCTAACTTATATTTTTCAGTAACTAGCGGGGATTGGTTTTAAGTCTTCATGGGCCAAAATTTCCAGTCACTGTTTTCACTTATGCCGTATGAAAATCATTCTCTTAATAACCCTATTTTCTCACTTATTTCAACATTCTTCTATTCAAAAATCAATAAATATTGACCTGGCCTAAATATTTTTGCAAAAAAAAATGCGTACATTATTCGACATTACTCTAGGGTTAAATAGTAAAATATATTTTAATGAATATTAAAGTTTTAAGTTTATTAAAATAAGGCTAAATTAAAATATTGTAAAATTTGTGAAGAAAAACCTGCCTATGATAAAACTCTTTTTTAAACTGAAAAATGCGTTTATGTATGAAAACTAATAATATAACACATCAGGTAAAAATATTTTACACATTTACAAATTTACGCCTACTGAAGGGCGAACTTGTCAATTAAGCATTTTGTTTCCTTTTCCTATGCAATTCTGTCTTCGACGATTATATTATTAGCATTTTACAGATTCTCCAACAGATTTTCAACAAACCAAAGTCTCGAACAAATGGAATATAGATTAACAAAATTATTGATGACAGAAACGTTTACATACAGCGAATACAAATTTATTAATATAAATAAATATAGCTGTCTACGACACTTTTATAGAATAAAAATTGTAAAGATGTAAAAAGAAGGCTGAGAGAATCATTTTTTACCAAAATCGCCCGTAGGAAAAAGATTTTAACCAAATCGAAGTAGCAACCAGCATTTTCTAGAAAATTTCTCGAGTCCAGCACGGGCCGATAATATGATTTTTTTTACTTAACAAAATGCACCTCGGGCAGGGCTATTTCTTTTTATACTTGCTAAGCGTTGACCGAAATTTAAACTTTTGCACCGGACTGGGTCACTTTTTTTTTTGTACGGGCTGAATTTACTTTCTCTGTTTCGGACCTTGCACGGGTTTGGATATCGTGGCCCGTGCAGACTTCGTTTGACTTAACCGTGACGATATCGTTTAACTCTTACGGTTTTTGATTGAATTTGGAACAATTCCCTGCATTCTGTAGTTCTGCATACAAATTTCCATCATTAATCCTATAAGCGTTTTAACTGTGTCTTCCCATCACACAATCTTTTTAATTCAATTTAATACAAAATCCATATTAATGTCATTTTTTTACAGTGCATAGACTAATAAAGCTGTAAGGTAACATGTTCTCATACAAATGAGTTTCTTAGCTAACATTCTATGAATTATCAATTTCTGAAGAAACCTTAATGGGTTAATTGCGTCTACAACCTCGTCCTCGGTTGAGGTTGATGTTTGAAGATAGATATCATTTCTAGACTGATGTCTTTTCGATAAGATCTTCTTAATTCACAATACTTGAAAAAGTATTGATTGGCAAATAGGATATTATATGAATTGTGATCTATTCCAGACTAAAGTGCTCTGTTATCCATAAACCGAATGAATTTTATTTTTTCTTATTATATTTTTGAAGTGTTAGTTTTAAGACCAATTGAATAACATATTTTCATTGTTTTGTTTGCTCTTTCAACTGAATCCTGCGATTAACTGTCTCTTGGTTGCCAAAGAACACATTTTATGTTAATAATTTTATATTCAAATTCCCTTTTGTTCTCAATTTTCAATAATCAAAGTGGTTAATAATATTGAGATCAATCATGTTGAGTCCCGGATCCATTTTGATGTTTAATAAGTCACAAAATAATAAAGATAGATTAAAATTAATAACATAAATGGTTTGATAGACTCGAATGACCCTAGAATGAATTCATGACCCTAGTCGATGAACTTCCACGTGTGCCCCCTTTGCCACAAATAAAATATCAATTCGATAGTCAATTTCACGCCAGGTAGCGGCAAGCATGTCGGCATCCACAGAGGCTAATATTTATTATTCTAGCCACGTGGAAGTTCATTGACAAGGGTCATGAAGCTTTTTGAGTCTATCTAACATTTTGTGTTATTAATTTTAATCTATCTTAATTATTTTATGAGTTATTAAACGTCAAAATGGGTCCGGGACTTTATAAACACCCTGTATAATAAGCAATCTCTTCCATATGTTTGCTTTTCAACACGTATTATTGAACAAATTTCAATCTCGAAAAATTACACCAAATTGATAGTGGGTGATAACTTCATCATTTCATGATAACTTACGTTACATTTAGAACAATTTCTGCTGTAATTTTAGTAATGTAACACTAAAAAATATTCAAGAGTAAAATTTAAATGATATGTCAATGAACCATATCTAAGGGTCAATTTGGATCAAAATTGCCAAAAAAATCATGATGAAAATTACACTTTATATGAAAACTTACATTATTTTTTCAGTAATGTCAGTTACTATAATGGATATGACTACTAAGTTTTAAGATATAACACTAAAATTAGATAATTTTCATCTAAATTGCTCTTTGAATATGTTTAATTAGCAACCACATCAAATTTACATTTTGAATATTTTTTTGTGTGTAATATTACTAAAATTATCGAAAATAGTTCTAAATGTAACGCAAATTACCATGGAATGACCCTGCTACTTAATACGCAATGAATTGAAAAAACTCGAAACTGAATAGAAAACTGAATATTGATGAGCGCCATGGAAGATGCGGCCGTCTGAAACTAAAAATTGCAATCAACTGATTTTATTAAGTTGTTGCGACCGGACAAAAATAAACTGGCGATCTCACAAAAAATATTATACTATTGCACAATAGTACGGCGCAAACAAGGTATAAATGTTCGCATATTAAGAGGGCTCAGGAGTTGATCAATACCGAAAAACATGAAAACAGAACTCTCGTTTCGAGTCCATATAAAAACAGAAGTATTCAATGTAATTAATTTAAACTTTCTGATATTTTAAAGGTATGTTTGTAGTTATATAAAATTAAAAAATGAAGTACTTCAATGTAATATAATAAGAAATATACCAAAATTTAGGTAATACAATTTTCGAAAAAAAAATATGTGTTATATATATCACCAACACCAAGATATATTAACGATGAATTGACATAAGAACCGAATTTTTGCTTTAAAATGATACGGAAACTTTATTGTATAGAATGAAATAAGGATATAACTATCACTCAAAAACAACATTATTAAAAAAACTCTCAAATTTCAAAATTTTAAAAACTCCTGAAAAATACAACTTTTTTTTCATTAAAAATACTCAAAATATTAAACTATCTAAACAAAATTAATTCATTTTATAGATAATGATATTATATGCGTGCAAAAAATAAGCCATTCCATCAAATAGTTTTTTTTTAATCTTGGTGTTTGTCGTCAAAAATCAAGTTTTGAGAAAACTTAACTTAAAGTTGAAATATATGGTTGCGGCTTTGCAAGTCTTGATACATAAATGCTTATAACTCCGTTAATGCAAATATTTTTATGCTGTTTTTTGCATTGAGTTCAGAATTAATTGAATAATAAAACTAGATCAGAAAAAATCGATTTTTTGAAACGTTTTTAACCCCTGAGCCCCCTTAAATAAAAATTTAATATAAACCACTTATTTAGAATAATAACGAAAATTAACTGGTCATTGTTATTTATAACCAGTTTATTTGATAAATTCTCATAAATCATTCATATAAACGGGTATATTTGCATATTATTTGGTAATTATTCATAATAACCGATTATTATTAGTAATAATAGATTTATCAAATTCACCATAACATACATTTTAAATTGTATATAATAACTGTAATGTTTAACACATACTTATATACTACGAAAATACTAAGGATTCTAGCTATCAATGAATTTAAAAATTCATAAAAAATACAATTGAATATTTTTATAACAAATATCATTGTACTCATCTTTTAAAAATGATTATGATATTATTATCGCAGTAGATTGATTGTTGCAGAGATATAGGGCATTATCACGAACATAGCATTCAACTGATTTCTATTAGTGCATTGCTCAGTAAGAGATATTGTGAGGTACTGCTGAGTTTGCTATAATGTTGCTACATACATGATGTCACTACAAATGATTTAATACATACAGGTGTCCCCGAAACTATTCAGTTACTGTTCGAGAACCGAGATTACAGTAAATTGGGACGTTACCATAGATTAAAATTTCTAGCTTTAATGATTTCAGACAGTAGAATCTAAATCCTCTGAGATATTGACTTTAAATTGATTCTGCTTACAATTACAAAGCGTTATAAATCATTTGAATTTACTTGTGATAGTAAACTTGTAATTGAATAAATTATATATTTTGAATAAATCGTATAAGATGTATTTTTGTATTATCCTTTATGTCAGGCAGGTTGAACATCTTTTTTTCCATTGTAGAGATGTGGAATTTTTGTTGAAATATACATTTCACGATATGTATATTGAACACTTCATGACAAATTCCCAATATTATTACAGCATTAAGATTTTTTTGTTAAAAAAAATAAACAATTCTTACTTTTCAATAAAAAAAAAATATGTTCTCGATTTTGCTTTGCAATCACGCAAACCTCTATTGCAAAATCTGTGCTATCAATATTTCATTCCATTGAATAATGCTTTTCAAAGATATTTGCTTTTAAATTCCATATCATTTATCGCAATTTTGCTTTTAATAATTAAAAAATATATTTATTATCCTAATGAAGTCTAATTTTCCAAGATGTGATTTTTTTTAGCAATTTTAGAACTTTGATTCTAAATTAAGACAGCTGGAACATTTCAAAAATCTAAAAATCTTGAACAATCAGTTTTGCAAAAAACATATTTAATAAAAGGCCGAAAAAAATTTTGTATAAAAACTTAAACTATTCAAAATTTGCGAAAAAAGCATTTCATTTGCACGCGATTTTTCTCAAATAATAAAATAAAATCGAAATGAATCAAAAGTTTATAATTTCGATTTTATTTTATTAGAAATATTATTTCTCGATCAGGAAGCAAGCTTTTAGTCATTTCAATATCATATTTTCCTGAGTACGGCCGAAGAAGACGGCGCGAAACGTTGATATTTTATTTTATTTTAATTGTACAAGTTCATATTAAAGTTCTTGTTTTGTGCACCATTGAGCAATGTTTTGTATTTTTATAAATACACTCTTAGTAGTTAAATTTTATGGTACAATTGTCCAGTACATGTTTATGTTTAAGTCAATTTATTTCAAGTAAAACTTGTTATCCAACTCTTTTTTTTTCTTATCGTGCCATAATAAATTCCCTACTACACTGCGTATTTATAGTCCATTAATTGTTTTTGATTAACTAGACAGGGATAAGTTTGACTAAATCTAAATCAGTTTCTTTAGTACAATAAATTTTTTATCTTAAAATACGCTAATCTCTAATAGTAGCAAACTCTTTTTTCAAATATTTTCCAATTTGATCATAATTTTTACAGAAAATCATAATCATTTGATTATATTTTTTACTAAAACTCTCTCAATTTACTTCTAATTATAAAAAGGCATTCAATTATAGAAAACATCTTATCAAAATTTTACTTTACTCCTGCATGTAACTATACCAAGGATCTCTGTAGCTTCCTTATAAATTAATGTGCATTTCCATTACCAATAATATAAATTCTGAGTTCCATAAATTCTGTACATCTCCAACAACTTGGCTTCTTGAAAATTTTAGGCAACATTTATAGCGGACTTTTCGGGATGACCAGCTACATAAATACCCATGACACGAAAACTGTAAATAATAAAAAAATATTTTAAATCTGTGGTAGATAAGGGTACAGGGAATATGGCCTACTAAGTTAAAGAAGATCATTTTAAAGCTTAAATTAAAAAAAAACTGAATTAGATTTACTTAAACATTCTAATTTTCGATTACTATTAATTTTTGAACAAATTACTGCTATAACAAATATCTTGAAATGAAAGTAAAATTCACTTAAGATCCTTAAAAACTTTGAAAATACTCTACAAATATTATGGAAGGCAAAGTTCAGCAACAACACTAAAATGTTTGAACGCATGTCCTCGAATGTAAATGTTTTCCCACCAGATACACACCTGAATCTAAATGTATAAATCTAATTCTAATGAATCTAAATTGAAAAATCTTAATTGATGTCGAACACATATGCTGATGACTAGATGCTCAAAACAGCTCAGGAACTGCTTTGAAGATTCCTTGCAAGACGAATCATTAAAAAATGTAACTCTAACCGCTACAATCAGCATATGTTTACTAGCCTATGCACCAGAGAAAAACATATCCCTGCGTAAAATAAACACAAGAAGATTAAAGGAGTCGGCCCTAATCCGATTTTCACGTGTGGCTCTTCCCCATCTTTTTTGACCGCTCTAGCTGACAGCCTGTGTGGGCCTACTGTTTTTGTTTTTTCTCTCGTTTGCCTGTGTCGTACATGATTTGACCCTGGCTGTTTAGCTTAGTGTTTACCCTGGAGTTTCGAGACAAAAGCCTCCCTAATGGGTAGTAGCATACGTTTCAGTATTTACCAACCCACCAACCAACCAACCATGATTAAAGAAGTATCAGGCACATTTTATGGAAGTAAACGAAATAACTGAGAAAGCTGGCTTTTCCAAGCACACGCCAAAACGATGAATACGTTCACAATCATTTAAAGCCTTTCAGGTCTGGTGTATTATTAATAGAACATGTCTTTTAATAAATTATTATTTCGTTCTAAGAAATACTTTTGCTACTGTTTATATCTAGTAATGTTAGTATATGTCTATGCTTTTACTATATGACTTCTTTTATGTTTAATCATTTAGTAAAAATAAAAAAAAATTATAATTTGCTTAATTCTCTTTGAATCCTATGCTATTCTTTTTTTAAACGAATATTTAACTCATTAAATTTAAAATAAAAGATACTTTCCTAAAAGAATCATGTCTAACAAAGCACAAAAAGTATTAGAAAGTTTGTAATATAAATTAAGTTAAATTTTATTGTAATAGAATATTTTCTAAACATCTCCAAAAATTCTTCCTTGGCCTATTATCATACGAATAATAATTGATTATTTGGCAAAACAACAAAATTCGTTATCTTTCAGACAATGAAATATTCGGTAAGCATTAATAGTTCGATGGCTACTGTTAATGTTATTAACGTAAAAGTAATTTATTAAAAAGTCCTAAAAAAATAAGAAACCTATATAAAATATATAGAAGATATATAGAATATGTAGAATATATAAAATACATAGATAATATATAACCTATATGAAATATATACATAAAACATACCCTAAAGGGTTAATTCTAGACATCTCTCATAAAGATAATAGCTAAACACTACGCTGAAAAAGCTCTAAAATTATACATTTAATTGAATCATGTAAAATTTACAAAATTTCGTTTTGGAATTACTAATATAAAACTGAAAATATTTAATAAATACAAATCTGTTGAAAAATAATCTCTCTGAAAATAACTTTAAGTATCAGAAATTTCAAGTGCGTTTTTAACATTTTTGAACTTAATTACTGAATTTACAAACTTTTAAGTACTAACGAATTTGACAAATATTAAGTAAAATTTATTTGGACTAATATAAATATGGCAACTCACTAATGTGAAATTATAAATAAGGAACAGTAGGGAGGAATTTGACCTGGGAGGTATGGGATATCTGCAATAATTTTAAAAATAAGCTTTGATTCAAATTTAGAATTCTTCCACGAGATGGAATAATCATTACCTTATACTTGTTGCTATAAATCTTTTTAGTTAAAATCAATCATGACAATTTTACAATATCAAAAGTAAAAATTACTTTACTTTTAATGTGCTTTTTCAATATCATTCTTTCTTGCTGCCTTAATTGTTTTTAATATTTTTGTAAATTAAAAAATATGTTTTTTATAGATAAACAGTTATTAAATCTAAAAATCCTATGCTTATTGTAAAAAACACATTCATTTGTATGTTTCTCTAACAGAGGGGCACTATGACATATCGAGGAGTGAGACATGTCCCATCCTTTCTAAATTATATCTATATGCAAAAAATTATGTTTTTTTTCAAACAAACAATTTAAATATTTACTTTTTTTGTAACAGCATTTTGTTTAGTTTTTTTTTTAATAAAAAAATACTGTTTTGAAATACACTAAGTAAAATATACTATTAATTATTGATCTCAAGCTGCATTTTTTAAATGGCAATACACTATTTGTGTTGAAAAATGAAAAAAGAATGTTCATCCTCTATTTCGCAATTGATGAACAATACATAATTGCAAATCTGCATACACCAAAATTAATTGTTAGCACTAGTTGGACACAAGCATATTTCTTACCAGATTTGGATTTTAATAAATATGAAAAAATAAACGCTGCGATTTATAATAAAACTTTTTCTTATAAATGTGACATTATATTAGCCATTTTTTTCACATTTCTAAAAAATGAACATGAATTTTCTTTTTAAAATCATGTCCTATCCCTCCTTCACATGAGAAAGGGATGGGACATTTTTCGAGTTTATTTAATTAGTTTATTAATCTTAAATTATAATTATTATAATCAAAGTGGCAGTTTTTAAGTATGTTAAAATGCTCAAAGATGTTATTCTCAAAATTTCCACTTTTTACTATCGAAACATTATAAATAAGAACTATTTCTGTAAAAATTTGTCCCATTCCACCCTGTTCTCTCCTACTTCTTGCAAATCTTAATGAATATGATATGAATACCGTGTTACGTTGTGTTTTGTATAGATATAGCACATTATCATGAACATCCTTTAATTTATGCTAATGCATCCGGGATTAGGTCATTCCTATGTCTAGTTCAGCTTCGTAATAGCACAAGTTAGATACACGACATCACTATAAATGGTTTAATGCGAACAGTTCTGGCTGAAGCTATTTAGCTCATATTAGAGATCAGTAATTAAACTAAATTACGACGTTGCAATAGATTGGATTTAGAATCTACTCTGGTTCGAGGCAGTAGTATCTGATTTGCGTGATATATTGACTTTAAATGAATTTTGATTACAATTACATTGGGATACGTATTGATTTCGTTATGGATATTAAAATAAAAATAGTTACAGCATAAAAGTTTATTGAAAAATAATCTCCTTAATAACGTTAATTAGCGTAATATTTAATTGTGTTTTTAACACTTTTAAACTTATTTATAGATTTTATAAACTTTTGAGTACAACAAATTTTTATAATAAAGTTTAAGATAAATTTATTTTGACTAACAAAAATATGACATCTAAATAATGTGAAGTTATAAATATTACACCTCGCAAACCTTACTGTATATGGTACGAATACCACGTTACTTTGATTTTTGTATAGATATAGCATATTATACCGAACATCCTTCAATTTTTGCTATTGCATCCGTGATTAGAAAATTTTCATGTCTAGCTCAGCTTCGTAATAGCACAAGCTAGATACACGACATTACTACAAATGGTTTAAAGCAAACAGTTCCCGCTGAAGCTATTCAGCTCATATTCGAGATCAGTAATTAAGCTAAATTACGACGTTGCCATAGAATGGATTTAGCATCTCTTCTGGTTCTGGGCAATAGTATCTGATTTTCGTGAGATATTGGCTTTAAATGAATTCTGATTACAATTACGTATGGATACATATGGATTTCGTTATGTATATTAAAATAAAAAATAGTTACAACATAAAAGTCTATTGAAAAATAATCTCCATAATAACGTTAATTAGCGTAATTTTCAATTGTGTTTTTAACAATTTTAACCATATTTATAGATTTTACAAACTTTTGAGTACAAACGAATTTATATAATAAAGTTTAAACTAAATTTATTTAGCTTAACAGAAATATTACAAGTAAAAAATGCGAAATTATAAATGTTTCCTCTCGCAAATCTTAATGAATATGGTACGAATACAGTGTTAGTTTATTTTTGTGTACAGGGTGAGTCATAAATATCGAAACAATAGGCTATCTCCTTAAATATTGCCTTCTAGACCCATACTTCCAGTTGCAAAAAATCATAAAAAAGGTGAAATTTCTGATAAAATAAGTTGCAACTCCATGGGACGTCTATTTGAAAAAATACGAAAATTAAATTTTAATACGGTCCCCGTAGATCAATTGGAAGTATGGGTCTAGGGGCAATATTTAAGGAGATAGCCTGTTGTTCCGATATTTATGAATCACCCTGTATATATAGCACATTATCATGAAGATCCCTTTAATTTCTGCTAATGAATCTCCGATTAAGACATATCAGTGTATAACTCAGCTTCGTAATAGTACAAGCTAGATACACGACATTATTACAAATGGTTTAAAGCGAACCGTTCTGGCTGAAGCTATTCAGCTCATATTCGAGATCAGTAATTAAGCTAAATTACGACATTGCCATATATTGGATTTAGCATCTACTCTGGTTCTGGTAAGTAGTATCTGATTTTCGTGAGATATTGACTTTAAATGAATTCTGATTACAATTACGCAGTTCTAGACCATTTAAGTTTAATCCTCATATTAAATTAATGAATATATAGATTAAATGCTCCTAACTATTGATTTAAGATATAAATTTTTACATTTTTTTTTTAAATAAGCCACATTTTTTTCCACCTTTATATTATATAAACTTTTCATTGTAATATGAAGCTAGGGCATATTATTGCTTTAAATAAGACAGGATATAACATTACCAGACGATTTGTATTAAAAGCAATAAAAATTACTTCAATTAAGAAACACGAAATTTTCATTTAAACTAATAGTCAGAAACCTGAATACATTTCATGTATATTTTTTGTAAATTTATTTTTGCTATATATAATAACTAAGACTGTATATTCTAATTTAAATTTTTTTCTTTATCAAATTTAAATAATAAAATTATTTGTACAGCGAAAACAACATCACGTTACTTTAGACTAACAGTACTTTAAAATTAATTGAAATTAAATCCACCTTGCTAACACTCTCAAATCCAAATTAAATTGTGAATACCGTGTCAGGTTGGATGATATATACATATAACTTATGATCATGAATATATAGTTATTTTAATTTCTACTAAAACATTCGTCATTATTTCCATGTCTGGATCAGGTTCGTAACATCACTAGATACATGATGTAATTACAAATGGTTTGAAGCGAACAACTCTGGCTTTAACTATTCAATACCAGTTCGACGACAATAATTGTACAAAATTTCTGTGCTACCACAGATCGAAATTTGCAGCTATAATATTTCTGTCCAGAAGTATACAAATTGTGAAAAATAATTATTTTGATAACAAATATTCTAATAACAATTGCAAAACACTGTAAATCATTTTAAGTTTTAATATTAATTTATTAATCACGTAATTGAAAAATAATCTCCATAATAACGTTAATTAGCGTAATTTTCAATTGTGTTTTTAACACATTTAACCATATTTATAGATTTTACAAATTTTTAGTACAAACGAATTTATATAATAAATGTTAAGTTAAATTTATTTTGACTAACAAAAATATGAGAGCTAATAGTGTGAAATTATAAATATTACCTCTCGCAAATTTTAATAATATAGTACGAATACAGTGTTAGTTTTATTATTGTATAGATATAGCATATTACCTTGAAGATCACTGTAATTTCTGCTCATGCATCTCCGATTAAGATATTTCATTGTCTAGCTCAGCTTCGTAATAGTACAAGCTAGATACACGACATTACTACAAATGGTTTAAAGCGAACAGTTCCCGCTGAAGCTATTCAGCCCTTATTCGAGATCAGTAATTAAGCTAACGTACGATGTTGCCATAGATTGGATTTAGCATCTACTCTGCTTCTGGGCAGTAGTATCTGATTTTCGTGAGATATTAACTTTAAATGAATTCTGATTACAATTACGCAGTTCTAAACCATTTAAGTGTAATCCTCATATTAAATTAATGAAAATATAGATCAGATAAGGATTTAAGATATAAATTTTAACGATTTTTTTGTTGATTTTTTTTTTATTAACCACATTTTTTTTCAAATTTATATTATATAAACTTTTTATTGTAACATGAAGCTAGGGCATATTATTGCTTTAAATAAGACAGGATATAACATTACCAGACGATTTGTATTAAAAGCAATAAAAATTACTTCAATTAAGAAACACGAAATTTTCATTTAAACTAATAGTCAGAAACCTGAATACATTTCATGTATATTTTTTGTAAATTTATTTTTGCTATATATAATAACTAAGACTGTATATTCTAATTTAAATTTTTTTCTTTATCAAATTTAAATAATAAAATTATTTGTACAGCGAAAACAACATCACGTTACTTTAGACTAACAGTACTTTAAAATTAATTGAAATTAAATCCACCTTGCTAACACTCTCAAATCCAAATTAAATTGTGAATACCGTGTCAGGTTGGATGATATATACATATAACTTATGATCATGAATATATAGTTATTTTAATTTCTACTAAAACATTCGTCATTATTTCCATGTCTGGATCAGGTTCGTAACATCACTAGATACATGATGTAATTACAAATGGTTTGAAGCGAACAACTCTGGCTTTAACTATTCAATACCAGTTCGACGACAATAATTGTACAAAATTTCTGTGCTACCACAGATCGAAATTTGCAGCTATAATATTTCTGTCCAGAAGTATACAAATTGTGAAAAATAATTATTTTGATAACAAATATTCTAATAACAATTGCAAAACACTGTAAATCATTTTAAGTTTTAATATTAATTTATTAATCACGTAATTGAAAAATAATCTCCATAATAACGTTAATTAGCGTAATTTTCAATTGTGTTTTTAACACATTTAACCATATTTATAGATTTTACAAATTTTTAGTACAAACGAATTTATATAATAAATGTTAAGTTAAATTTATTTTGACTAACAAAAATATGAGAGCTAATAGTGTGAAATTATAAATATTACCTCTCGCAAATTTTAATAATATAGTACGAATACAGTGTTAGTTTTATTATTGTATAGATATAGCATATTACCTTGAAGATCACTGTAATTTCTGCTCATGCATCTCCGATTAAGATATTTCATTGTCTAGCTCAGCTTCGTAATAGTACAAGCTAGATACACGACATTACTACAAATGGTTTAAAGCGAACAGTTCCCGCTGAAGCTATTCAGCCCTTATTCGAGATCAGTAATTAAGCTAACGTACGATGTTGCCATAGATTGGATTTAGCATCTACTCTGCTTCTGGGCAGTAGTATCTGATTTTCGTGAGATATTAACTTTAAATGAATTCTGATTACAATTACGCAGTTCTAAACCATTTAAGTGTAATCCTCATATTAAATTAATGAAAATATAGATCAGATAAGGATTTAAGATATAAATTTTAACGATTTTTTTGTTGATTTTTTTTTATTAACCACATTTTTTTTCAAATTTATATTATATAAACTTTTTATTGTAACATGAAGGTAGGGCATATTATTGCTTTAAATAGGAAAGGATATAACATTACGAGACAATTTGTATTGAAAGCAATAAAAATTACTTCAACTATGAAACACGAAATTTTCATTTAAATTAATAGTTAGAAACCTGAATACATTTCCTGTATATTTTTTGTAAATTTATTTTTGCTATATATAATAACTAAGACTGTATATTCTAATTTAAATTTTTTTCTTTATCAAATTTAAATAATAAAATTATTTGTACAGCGAAAACAACATCACGTTACTTTAGACTAACAGTACTTTAAAATTAATTGAAATTAAATCCACCTTGCTAACACTCTCAAATCCAAATTAAATTGTGAATACCGTGTCAGGTTGGATGATATATACATATAACTTATGATCATGAATATATAGTTATTTTAATTTCTACTAAAACATTCGTCATTATTTCCATGTCTGGATCAGGTTCGTAACATCACTAGATACATGATGTAATTACAAATGGTTTGAAGCGAACAACTCTGGCTTTAACTATTCAATACCAGTTCGACGACAATAATTGTACAAAATTTCTGTGCTACCACAGATCGAAATTTGCAGCTATAATATTTCTGTCCAGAAGTATACAAATTGTGAAAAATAATTATTTTGATAACAAATATTCTAATAACAATTGCAAAACACTGTAAATCATTTTAAGTTTTAATATTAATTTATTAATCACGTAATTGAAAAATAATCTCCATAATAACGTTAATTAGCGTAATTTTCAATTGTGTTTTTAACACATTTAACCATATTTATAGATTTTACAAATTTTTAGTACAAACGAATTTATATAATAAATGTTAAGTTAAATTTATTTTGACTAACAAAAATATGAGAGCTAATAGTGTGAAATTATAAATATTACCTCTCGCAAATTTTAATAATATAGTACGAATACAGTGTTAGTTTTATTATTGTATAGATATAGCATATTACCTTGAAGATCACTGTAATTTCTGCTCATGCATCTCCGATTAAGATATTTCATTGTCTAGCTCAGCTTCGTAATAGTACAAGCTAGATACACGACATTACTACAAATGGTTTAAAGCGAACAGTTCCCGCTGAAGCTATTCAGCCCTTATTCGAGATCAGTAATTAAGCTAACGTACGATGTTGCCATAGATTGGATTTAGCATCTACTCTGCTTCTGGGCAGTAGTATCTGATTTTCGTGAGATATTAACTTTAAATGAATTCTGATTACAATTACGCAGTTCTAAACCATTTAAGTGTAATCCTCATATTAAATTAATGAAAATATAGATCAGATAAGGATTTAAGATATAAATTTTAACGATTTTTTTGTTGATTTTTTTTTTATTAACCACATTTTTTTTCAAATTTATATTATATAAACTTTTTATTGTAACATGAAGGTAGGGCATATTATTGCTTTAAATAGGAAAGGATATAACATTACGAGACAATTTGTATTGAAAGCAATAAAAATTACTTCAACTATGAAACACGAAATTTTCATTTAAATTAATAGTTAGAAACCTGAATACATTTCCTGTATATTTTTTGTAAATTTATTTTTGTCATATATAATAACTAAGACTGTATATTATAATTTAATTTTTTTTTTATTTATCAAATTTAAATAATAAAATTATTTGTATAGCGTAAACAACATCACGTTACTTTAGACTAACAGTACTTTAAAATTAACTGAAATTAAATCCCACTTGATAACACTCTCAAATCCAAACTAAATTTTGAATACCGTGTCATGTTGGATGATATATACATATAACTTATGATCATGAATATATAGTTATTTTAATTTCTACTACAACATTCGTCATTATTTCGATGTCTGGGTCAGGTTTGTAATATCACTAGATACATGAAGTAATTACAAATGGTTTTAAGCGAACAACTCTGGCTTTAACTATTCAGTACCAGTTCGACGACAATAATTGTACAAAATTACTGTACTATCACAGGTCGAATTTTGCAGCTATGAGGTTTCCGTCCAGAATTATACAAATTGTGTAAAACAATTATTTTGATAATAATTATTCTGATAATAATTGCAGAACACTGTAAATCATTATAATTTATCATTTTAATTTATTAATCACGTCATCCCTGACGAGAAATTTATACTATAAGTTTTTGTTGTTTTTCTTCCATTTTTTTATATGTCTGTTTATAATCATTTCGTAAAACTTTATAATTCAAATGGTGATTTGTTTTGTTTATGTTAAATAGGGTTTTAAATTTTTCATGTTCAGTATACATACTTGAATACAGTTTATCAACTTACTGAATTTTAAATTTTCGTAATTATCTATGTTGCATTTTTATTATTTATAAAAAGTATATATATATATATATATATATATATATATATATATATATATATATATATACCGGGTGTCCCAAAAATGACTGATGGATTTTAAAATTCAATAACTTGCAAACGGTGACAGCTATTTAAAAATTTTTTGCAGGAAGGTTATGTATAATGTTAGAAGTTTTTTTGTTTTTTTACCGTAATTGTTTTATTTAGTTCGCTTCTCAAACAATAGGTGGCACTGACGGCGATTGAAGGCCAGGTCGACGCTTCACTCAACACTGATCACCTGACCTTCATTGGCCGTCAGCGATACCTAATGTTTGAGATGCGAACTAACATAAAAAATTTCGGTAAAAAAACTCCTGACATTATACATAACCCTCCTGCAAAATTTTTTTAAATAGCTGTCACCGTTTGCAACGTATTGAATTTTAAAATCTATTAGTCATTTTTGGGACACCCGGTATATATATATATATATATACAGGGTGATTCAAAAAAGATGGGAAATATTTTAAGAGGTGATAGTACATATCAAGACTAATAATATTAAATGGGAAACTAAGGGTCCCAAACGTCTTCCGAAGGAGATAGGCGCCATCAAAGTTTAGGGTCCAAAATTTGAAATGATTATAAAAACGGAAAAATTGGTCGATTCGTTTGCGGTTTTCACGAAAACGATTCTTTATGTCAATATTGTCTTGAAAATAAATTATAAAGATAAATTTAAAAAAAATGCCAATGGAGGGCGCTTTAGACTTTGGAGCAACGAACAACTATTTTTTACCGTTCTTTTTTGCATCTCATTAATTTTTTTTAAGAGTTTTGACATAAACTTAAATTTTGAGCTCAAAATCTAAATCGTTGAAAGTCGTTATGTACCGCAAACCGAACTCTCTTCAATGGGGGTGGGGAGGTTCATATGTCAAATTATTATAAAAAACGGAAAAATTGGCCGATTCGTTTGCGGTTTTCTCTAAAACAATTCTTTATGTCACAATTTCCTTGAAAATAAATTTTAAAAATGAATTTCAAAAAATTCCGTTAGAGGGCGCCTTAAACTTTAGAGTAACCAACAGCTATTTTTAACAGTTATTTTTTTTTATCTAAATAAATATTTTAAAAGCTTAGACTTAAATTTTGAGCTCAAAATCTGAATCGTTGTGAGTAATTAAGTAGCGAAAAATTGAAACGTGTTCGTAGGGTGGGCAGGGTAACATTTCAACTCCTGAAAAAAGTTCAGTTTGCGCTTCTTAACCCCTCCCAACGATTCAGAATTTGAGCTCAAAATTGAAGTCTAAGCTTTTGCAAGCATTTAATTAGATACAAAAAAGTAATGGTTAAAATAGTTGTTGGTTACTCTAAAGTTTAAGGCGCCCTCTAACGGAATTTTTTGAAATTTATTTTTAAAATTTATTTTCAAGGAAATAGTGACATAAAGAATGGTTTTAGAGAAAACCGCAAACGGATCGATCAATTTTTCCTTTTTTTATTATAATTTGACCCACCCCCATTGAATTAACTCCCCACCCCCATTGAATACAGTTCAGTTTGCGCTACTTAACCACTCTCAATGATTTAGATTTTGAGCTCAAAATTTAAGTTTATGTCTAAACGTCTAAAAAAATTTAATGAGATGCAAAAAATAACGGTAAAAAATAGTTGTTCGTTGCTCCAAATCCTAAAGTGCCCTCTATCAGCGTTTTTTTTTTAAATTTATCTTTATAATTTATTTTAAAGGTAATACTGACATAAAGAATAGTTTTTGTGAAAACCGCAAACGAATTGACCAATTTTTCGGTTATTTATAATAATTTTTAAATTTTGGACCCCAAAACTTTCATGGCGCCTATCTCCTTCGGAAGACGTTTGGGACCCTTGGTTTCTCATTTGATATTATTTGTCTTGATGTATACTATCACCCCTTAAAAATTTTCCCATCTTTTTTGAATCACCCTGTATATATATGTATATAGACCTATACATCGATAATTGAAGATACATATTTTTGTGATCTCTTAATATCATACCTAATTGTAGCTCCAGTGCATACATCAAAGTCATAATGATTTATTTTTGCAATTCTTTTCCCTAAAGTTTTTAATGCTCTTTACTGTATGCATTTACATTTTTTTTTACTTTTATCCAACAGTAATACTTATTAATTCTTTGATTTTAACTTTTTAAGCATAAAATTATAGTTTTATTTTAAAATATTTAAATTATTTTGTTCAGTATTTGTATTTCATCTTATAATAAGGAATCTGAATCTGCTATGATCTAGCCAAGGTGGAATTATGCATGTGTTTGTATGATTTTAGCATAATATAGCATTATTTAGAAAAAAATTATTTGAAATATTAATTATAATAAACCAAATATATTTTTAATACAATTAAATTTCTAAAAATAACATATATAGTACATAGTTTTGTACTGTATATTTACACTATTCTTTCGAAATTCATAGTATGTAAATTATTGTAATAATCTTTAAAACAATCATTGTAATAATCTTCTAAACAATCATCCTTAATGCTATTTTATGGTAGTTTTTAAATTCATAGTTCTGCATTGCATAAGGCAATAAATACTATAATAACAAAATTCTTATATGATTTTTAGCATAACTTCAGAAAGACATACAGTACCAATTATATCGCAATATGAATGTAATACCATTCCATGATATAACAAATAATTAATTGCGACGACATCTAACTAAATTAATTTTTTGAAAGTTTATGTTTACTTTGCGAATTTTGCTGCATTATTATTGAGTGAAAATAATTTCTATGAAATGCACATTAATTAAAAATAACATTTAGTCATTAATGTTTTTAAAATATTCATTATAACGTAAGAAATAATGCTCTGCTCTTATCATTATTGCAAATTTATTGACAAATGCAATATTGCAAATTTATTGATTATTATCTAAAATATTCTTTACAACGTAAGAAATAATTCTCTGCTCTTATCATTATTGCAAATTTTTTGACAGTTTTACAATACGTTTTACAATACGATTTTTTATACGTTTAGTACAAGCTATTTATAAAAATGAATGTCTCTAAAAACTTCAGTCGCTTAGTTGAATAAATTTCTTTTAATCTTAATATGTAGGTTTTGAGCTACATTTATACAACTTTCTTAAAATTCAAGAAGAAACAATTACATAAATAGAATCTTTTACCTTTATTAAAAGAAAATATTCAATATTAATCAGAAAAAATGTAGCAAAAAAATATTTGAAAAAATGTTCAGAAAATACTCAAGACTAATTCGAAAATAATTAAAAATTTGAATCAAATTATGTAAAATTAAAACTGAGTATTGTGTGTAAAGGTTTATAAATAAAAATCTAAACTTTGTTTTTAATTTCGTTACATTTCAATGATTTTTATCGTTTTATTCACCGAAAATCTTATAACAATATTTTAGTTCCGAATTCGAATTTCATCAATTTTCAGTCATGTTTAAATTATATAAATGAAAAGTTTAAATCTACAAATATTTATTTAATAACTAATAAATATTGTCTAAATTATTTTAATGTATTTAAATAAATTCATTAAGCAACTAAAAAGTTA
Source organism: Maratus speculifer (assembly GCA_964019185.1). Taxonomy (NCBI): domain Eukaryota; kingdom Metazoa; phylum Arthropoda; class Arachnida; order Araneae; family Salticidae; genus Maratus; species Maratus speculifer. Next base: position 114,508,112 of record OZ025289.1, on the reverse strand, counting down.
TACAACTTTAGACAACTCCTTAATCTTTTTATTTTGAGTAGTTAACATATTTATTGAAGTTTAAAAACAAAATAATAGCCATCAATTTTTTTTGTATACGCGTGTGCGAAAAAATATTTACAAAAAAATCGCGATTTTAACACAATTTCCTTTCATAAAATATTTGAATGTTTATAGCAAATTTAATAAACAAACTTTCAAATTCCAACTGTGTAATTTATGTCATCCCTCGAAACTTCAGCTTTGAAACTAGCAAAAAAGGTCGCCATACTGGACATACTCAGAATATTTTGCTAAAAATTACTAATTAAACTACTCATGTATATAATAAAGTATCAGTTAAATTTAGCGGCAGAATAACAGTAGAAACTTTGTAATAAAAAATTAAATATTTTCGAATATTTGGCGTAAAAAGACGAAAGCGTCACGCGATTTGGCGAGCAGCATTTTTCCTCGCCAAATTCAAACGATTTTCACCCAACTGAAAATTGTTTGTTAATAGATTTTTAGAATGCCTGTAAATGGTATTTGATAAATTTAAACTTAAACAACGAGAGAATTTAATGTATATATTATATTGTATTACATATATATATTACTTGTTGCAGTAGTTATTTAGTTTTAGTACTGCAAAAATAATTATTTATATATAAAAAAATTTGATATTGAAAATTATACTTTCATATTTTTAATCTTATTCCAAAATAAGGACTAGATGAAAAATGATGCAGTAATACATTTCCATATCGGTAAAGTTTTTGTTTCCATAGCAACGAAATTGAATAGACAGCTTCAATTGGACTTAATTTTGAGATTGAATCAAACTAATAAATTTAATTTTCGTTTAAGCTCATAAAATTTCATAGCTAATTTTCATTGTAAATATGTATATGACAAAACTATAGTTATAACAAAAAATAGTTCAAAAGGAAACACAGTTTTACCATAAAAAGTATTTGACAAAAAAAGTATTTTTTGAAATTTTATTTCGTCGCCAACCGGTAATAAATTGCCAAATAAACGAAATGTTCATTATTTTTTAAGAACGTTCTATCAAAGTTCCAAAAAAAAAAAAAAAAAAAAAAAATTATAAACATATATATCAACATGAGAAGAACTTTCTGTATTTTTTTCAGAATTTTCTGAGTATGCCCGTATGGAGACTTTCCTTGTAAGTCTTCGGGCGGTTCAAGATAAATTGAGTAAAAAAAGATTTCCATTTCCTTAATGAACAATGTCCTCTCATTTTTCAGCATGAACCTAGGTTCTCTCCCAATTACAATTAGAAATGTAGAAAGAAATGTAATGAATGACTCCCGCGACAGTTTTTGGTTGCCCTTAAACATGATTCCCTTCTTTTTCTCACGCGATTTGCATCTTTAACCATACTGAACGTTTATAAGAAAACTTAGGTTTAAGTTTACTTTCTATTTGATGAGTGATTTGTTGTAAATAATATTAAACTGTTATAATTTACTATTGAAAGCTGGCCATTTTTTGGTCACCTTGTATTTATCCAACTGAAACCATTCGAATAATTAATTTTAAATCTAAAATTAACTTAGCAGTTAATTGAATTTTATTTTTTTTTTAGTTATATTAAACAAAATTACGGGGTAACGCATGAGAATTAAAAGATCTTATGATCTATGAGTTCTATGATTTATTGCAAAGCTTTAAGTTAATTTTAGATTTAAAATTAATTTTAGATTTAAAATTAATTTTAAATCTAAAATTAACTTTGTAATAGATCATAGAACTCATAGACCAGAAGATCTTTTAATTCTCATGCGTTACCGCGTAATTTTGTTTAATATAACTAAAAGAAAAATAAAATTCAATTAACTGCTTTTTATCCCTTTTACGATCATAATTTACGATTTAGGGATTTAACTTATATTTTAATGAAGATTATAAATTAATAATATTAACATTGCTAAAAGGAAATTATGATTATTATAATTTAAAGGATATTAAATTTCCGAAGGATAGTCATTAACAGTTTACGCATTCAATATCTATCAAGTTCGTTTTGTGTATGTGTGTGTGAAAAACTAAAAAACTAAAAAATCGCAATTTTAACATAATTTCCTTTCATGATACATTTGAATTTTTGTAACGAACTTAATAAAAAACCCTACAAATTCTAACTCTGTAATTTAAGTCATTCTCGTCTTCAGCCTTTGAAACTAAGTCTGCGGGTGGTTCAAGAAAAATTGAGTCAGATAGGTTTTCCATTTCGTTAATGAACAATGGTCTTCTCATTTTTCGGCATGAACCCAGGGTCTCTCCCAATTAAAATTAGGAATGTCCTCAATAAATGACTCCCGCGACAGTTGTTGGTCGCCCTTAAACGTGCTTCCTTTCTTTTTCTCCCCAGTTTCGCATCTTTAAGGGGTTAGGTGGGTTTCAGAGGTACAAAAAAAGGTATTTTTACGATTTTTTATTTTATATAAACAATCATATATTTAAAAAATATAATATGGCATATCAAAGGTACATATTTCAACAATGTCTCCTGAAATTTTTATATAAAAATTTTGAAAATTCAGCCATTGAGACCTCATCACCCTGGGTGTCTCACAAAAAAGTGCTCTCGCCGTGGACAGCATAACTTATTATTGGTTCATCTAAAATTAAAAACACAAAATTATTTCGTTAGTACCTATATAAATCTCGTATTTGAACGAAGGGGAAAAAAATAAATATAATTTTTATTTTTTCTCAAACTTTGAAAAAAAAAAAATCTCATTTTTTGGTCAAAATTTTGCCATTTATTGGCTTAAAAAAATAAGTTGTAATGAAAAAAAATTCCTTCGTTCAATAACTAGATAATGTTATTTTAAAGATGTCTACACAATTTGAAATAAATCGGTCCATAACTTTTCGAGAAATCGTGTCCACCGACATCAAAAATGAAGTTTTGAGAAAAACACGTTTAAAGTTTTAAGTTGAACTTACATGCAAGAAAAAAACTTTTTTTTCAACTTACATAGAATCATCGATTCCAGCACCATAAAGCAGAGTACCCGCAGCTGCGGCAATGTCTAGGGCATCCTTTTGCTCTTGCCTGTGACGAATTCTTGCTTCACGAGTCTCAATGTCAGCTTTCCTGTCGGCAATGAGTATGCGTTATTCATCTTCTTTTCGGGCATACTCATGGCTGTTTCGGCCAAGTTTCAAGTCCATGCCATGCATAAAAAGCAACAAAGCTGAAATCCCTTCGTTGAATGTGCCAGCAGCGACATATGCAGCGATCCCAACTATTTTTGAACCAGCAGGGAGTATTTTAGGAGTAATTTTCCAAACTAACTGGTTTAAACTTTCATTATTATTTTGAGTGAATCCACCAACACACCTCTCTAAGAGCTCCTCTTTGCTGAGGTCTTCATAAATGGGTCTGATAGCTGATGAAACTTCACTTGTTAATGAATCATAGTCATGTTTGTATGATGACAGAGTGTTCATTGATGAAGCGCGCTGCCAAGTGCACCATTATCGTGCTGTGGATTTTTGTCTGTGGAGGTATAATGGAAAAAAGTTGCCCAAATAGCGTCTCTCATATTTTGTACGGAATTGCAGTTTCTTCTTATAGCTAGTCCATAATAAATTGTTAATTTATCAATTAACTTGCCAGTAAGTTTTCCTTTGCCAGATAGAGTTTTTTTTTCTAATAGATTTACCGGCCTTTGTTTTTGTTTCTTCGACAGTTTTATTGACTAAATCACGTAAGCGTTTGCCCATCCTTTTTTGCACATGTCCTACGCATTCTTTTTTATTAACAATAAAATCATCACCATAAGGTTTGGCATTGAGAACTACAGAGTATGTTTTAGAGTCCCCGTCACCAATATAATTTGAGTACCTTAGACCATATTTTTCAAAAGAGCGTTGAAACATTGCAACGATTGATGAAACTTCCATATTACCAGCTGGTCCTTGGTGATTGGCACTACATTCGTTTTTTGGAGATGATCTGCCTGCCACTCTTCAAATTCTATTGTGCTTAGTTTTTTTTTTCCAGGCTTCACATAATTTACAATATGAGGATTTAAAAAAAATATCTAAAACTTTTCCGCTACAATATCCAATTATCGAAGACACACTGTACAATGATGAAAAACAGCGCTTTTTCCAAGTGCCATCACCTGATACAGTTACATCTGTCGTATCATCAATATTATTTTCATCACACGTTAATTTTTTTTCCTGTTTTGCAGCCGATGAAAAAAGTGCTTGAGCAACCGTCTCAACACATCCTTAAATTTTATCAACATAAAATCGTATGTTGATTTATTCAAGAAAGAAGCACTCATTTCCATCAAGCCACATAATTTTTTACATCCGGCTAGTCCTAAGCCTAATATTCGCATCACAAAAATAAACCTACGATTTATTTCGTAAGCCTTTCCAATTTTGCGATACGATAAAATGTATCGAGGCTGACATTTTTCACATTCCACGAAAATTTTGAAACCAAGGCCGAATTTCATACGCTGTTTAAAATCTACTTTCCCATTGCATATTTTGTCCTGTCCATTTTCGTTTATAATATTAGAGCATTTCACAAATGAAGATAGCGTTGAAAAAACTAAAAAAAAGTCGATGATTGCATACTGCAAAGAACCGTCTTCTGGCACATGATTTTCATCTTGGCTTCTAAGTTTTTTCGCAGACGTGCTAGTGAAAGATTCATTATGTTCCTCAGGATTTTTAGGATTGAATGATTGTTTTCTCTTTCTTGGTCTATCTTTTCTTCGACCACTAGTTATTCGATCAGATCTCGTCACTTTACTCATGATGAATAAAAATTTGTAACACTTTTAATTTCACAGAAGCAAAAATTCACTAACATTTATAACCTTAAAGAAACCTCGTGGATCAGGAGGCAACCAAGAAATGAAATATTTGAGCAGTTTAAGTTACGTTTGAATGATATACAATCAGCAAACCAGAAGAACAATCAATAGACAGCTGCTTCAGTACACCTGCGGTGCGCTACACCGACGTGGCCCAATGGGCGGGACTTCCGAAGGGTCTAGTTCTTCTCATTTTACTCGGATCGATTTAAAATTTTTGGAGAATATTTTAAACATATTGTACTATTTAATAAGACAATAAAAAAACGATTTTTTGAAATTTTAAAACCCACCTAACCCCTTAACCGAAGAAGGGGTTTTATAATCAAACTGTCTAGTCCGATGCGTTATGCTGATTGGACTTTAGATATTCCCGATAATGAAGGTGTCTCTGAGCCTTGATAAAACATCAATTTAGAACTGAGATATCGGAACAACTGCGGATTTATTTTACTTTTAATTGGACTAAGTAAATACTTTGCTTATGCGAATAATGGAAAAGAATTAGTTCTGCATTTACAATTTTTAAGTAAGGAAAGCTGTGTTTTTCTCGAATGATATAGAGTTGTCCTAGATACGATATTTAATTTTAGTTTAACTGAGATACGTACTGAAAGGATACATTTAGAAAATCTATTTTAAAGAATTGAGAACATTAACTCACAGCATTCTGGCACTTTGAATTTAAAAAGATTTTTGCTCTTTTCACTATAGTTTTTTCTTTATAATAAAGCCTTTTAAACTAAGTTTTCGGTTGGTTCTATATAAATAGAGTCAGAAAGTTGTTCCATTTCGTTAATGAACAAGGGTCTTCTCATTTTTCACCATGAACCCAGAGTCTCTCCCAATTAAAATTAGAAATGTCCTCAATAAATGACTCCCGCGACAGTTGTTGGTCGCCCTTAAACGTGCTTCTTTTCTTTTTCTCCCCAGTTTCGCATCTTTAACCGAAGAAGGGATTTTATAATTAAAGAGTCTAATGTCCGATGCGTTATGCTGATGGGACTTCAGATATTCCTGAAAATGAAGTTGTCTCTGAGCCTTGATTAAACATCAGTTTGGAACTCAGATATCGGAACACCTGCAGTTTTATTTTACTTTGTATTTAACTAAGTAAATACTTCGCTTATGAGAATAATGAACAGGCAATAGTTCAGAAATTACAATTTTTTAGTAAGGAAAGCTGTGCTTTTCTTGAATGATATAGAGTTGTCCTATATATGATATTTAATTTTAGTTTAACTGAGACACGTACTGAAAAGATACATTTATAAAATATATTTAAATAAATTGGGAGCATACAACATTCTGGCACTTCGTATTTTAAATGATTTTTTCCTTTTAACTATTGTTTTTTCTTGATAATAAATCTCTTTAACCACAATATACAGGTATAAGAAAACGGGGAAAGTATAAGTAAGAATATAGTAAGTAAGAATTATTTTATAACAATGTGTTATAAATATAAATATAAGTAATTTTATTCAATTTTCGCACGGAAAGAACTGTTTTGTTGAAACAACCAAATTTTGGTTACTATTGCCCCTACAAAATATTTTGGTTGCAATGACCAAATTTTGGTTGGACTAATTAAATAATTTTGTTAATTCAACAAAATTTTGTTAATTCAACAAAAAAAAATATAATTTGTTCATTTTAACAAAAAAATTTTGTGGAGGCAATAGTAATCAAAATTTGGTTGTTTCAACAAAACTGTTCTTTCCGTGCGAGTTTGTAACTGAAGTTGACTTTAATAATTTTTAAAAACTGTCTCTTAACAAAAATAAGTTTTGTAGAGAACAATTAGCTATAAATTTCATTTTGTGTATTTGTGTATTGAAATACCCAATAAAAAATCGTGATTTTAACTTAATTTCCCTGTATTATAAATTTTAATTTTTATAACGAACCAATCAAACCCACAAATTCTTACTGTAATTTAAGTCATTCCCCGAAACGTCAGCCTTTTAAACTAAGTCATCGGGTGGTTCAAGATAAATCGAGTCAGACTGGTTTTCCATTTCGTTAATGAACAAGGGTCTTCTCATTTTTCAGCATAAACCCAGGGTCTCTCCCAATTAAAATTAGAAATATCCTCAATAAATGACTCCCGCGACAGTTGTTGGTCGCCTTTAAACGTGCTTCTTTTCTTTTTCTTCCCAGTTTCGCATCTTTAACCGAAGAAGGGGTTTCATAATTAAAGAGTCTAATGTCCTATGCGTTATGCTGATGGGACTTTAGATATTCCCGAAAATGAAGTTGTCTCTCATCCCTGATTAAACATCAATTTAGAATTGAGATATCGGAACACCTGCGGTCTTATTTTACTTTTAATTTGACTAAGTAAATACTTCGCTTATGAGAATAATGAACAGGCAATAGTTCAGCAATTACAATTTTTAAGTAAGGAAAGCTGTGCTTTTCTTGAATTATATAGAGTTGTCCTAGATATATGATATTTACTTTTAGTTTAAATGCGACACGTACTAAAAGGATACATCTAGAAAATCGATTTTGGTGATATGTGGACATTAGCATACAGCATTCTGGCACTTGGAATTTTAAATGATTTTCGCCCTTTTTGCTATTGTTTATTCTTTATTATAAATCTTGTTAACCGCAATATACGTGTACTAGAAATCGGGAAAGTAAAAAAATTAAGAATGTATGAATTATTTTATAATAGTCTGTTATACATAGTGTAATGTTATACAAATTTTGAGTTTGGAACTTAAGCTCCCTTTAATAATTTTAAAAAATTGTCTCTTAATGAAAATAAGTTTTGTAGAGTACATTTAAGATATAAATTCCCTTTTCTTTTTTTTGTGTTGAAATACTCAGTAAAAATATCGTGATTTTAACGTAATTCCCCTATATTATAAATTTTAAATTTTAAAACGAGCTAATCAAACTTAAAAATTCTAACTGTAATTTAAATCATCCCCCGGAGATTTTCAGCTTAAGCGCTGCTAGGTAAACCTCAAAAACAGGTTAGGCCATAGGAGGTCCCTCCCTGTTCCAAGAATTGCAATTCTCCTTAGGTCTAAATATATCGTATATTGTTTAATGTATACTGTAAAGTAAAATGGTGATCATTATTTAATGCGTAGTATGTGGCACACCATTATATCTTACATTGAGCTCCTATTACTGGGTTTTTTTTTTTTTTTTTTTTTTTTTTTTTTTTTTTTTTTACTATGGCGGAGAGTGATTTCAAACAAATTTTAATCGTTTTACTATATTTATTTTGAAATAACTGTGCAGATAACTGTTTATATATTGGTATATTTACTCAAGTTTCATATATACGCTTATTTTTCATACCAGGATATTTTTCGGTGCATATATATGTATATATATATATATATATATATATATATATTAAAAAAAAGAAAAAAAAAGGAGAAAAGAAAAAAAAAGAGAGAAAAGGGAAAAAAAAACTTAGTATTAAATATATATATATATACATATATGTGTGTGTGTGTGTGTATGTATGTATGTGTGTATATATATATATATATGTATATATATATATTAATGTGTGTATGCATGTATATATATATGTTCATTTGTGATTAAAATTGTATATTTACTCAAGTTAATTCATTACACATTTCTCACTCTGGTATATATGTACAGTAGTACATGAGAATATCAAGGGCAGGGATCGACAACAATAAGCACAGAAACAAACTAAATCTTACTCTTTTTTCTTAGCAGCACTACTTATCATTTCAACTACGTATTAGTTATTTCATTACATTCTTCGTTTAGACCACTTCCATTAAATATTCCCCTCTTTGATCCAAAAACTATTCAAAATTAATCTATTTTTTTTTATTTTTTTTTTATATTAACTTAATTTTAATTTTTATCTTAGCTATTTACAGTGGACAAGTTCACCGGTTTATGCTATAAACTATCTATATTCCTTTCTTTCAATGAGACATGTAGTGGGCTCTGATGAAGCCTGGTATTTTGCATACAATACTCTTGAAAATTTTTAAAAACCTTTTTGAACGTAGCTATTAACAAACCAAAATATGCCTTCTTCAAGAACTTACTCCTCGATAAGTAAACGTCGTAAAGGAGAAAATAATGTTTGTCTATCAAAATCACGTAAAAGCTCATCCATGGATGATTTGGACTTGGTGGTGACAACAACTCAAAATACAATTAAAAAATCAAAATGTGAACCAGCGTTACAAGGAAAGAATTTGAAAAACTTTGAAATGGTAATGGAGGAAAATATGAGCCTAGAGGACCAATTGGAAATGATGTATCGCCATTTACAAAAACATGATTCAAAACATGCTAAGGAAGCAGAAAAATATTATAACAAACTACTAAAAGAAATGAAACTCCTTAAAAGCACTAGAACAGCTCAAAATGAACAGTATGTCGAAATAGAAAATCTAAAAACTCAAATAGAAAATCAACAACTAGAATAAGAAAATCTACAAACTCAAATAGAGAATCAAAAACAAATCCATGAAGATACTTTGAAAGCAATTAATACTGAAATGGACAATTTAATCACAGAAAATCAAGACTTAAACCAACTGATGCAGGAAAAAGACAGCAAATTACAATTTAATACTAAAGCTGATCTAGAAAGGGATCTACAAGAAATGAGTATGGAAGAAATGAAGACTCAATGCCACCAACTAAGACTATCTTACCAAAAACTCCAAATGGAAGTAGAAATTAAAAATGAAATATTCCAACAACACAACCAAACACTAAACACGATGAGAAAACTATATGAAGAGTTGAGTAATAAATTAGGAATACTATGCAGAAATCAAGAACAATTAAAAACGACCACTCAAAATGAACCAAATCTAGAAAGAGCGAAAGACCTCCGAAATAATTCCACATATGCCTCGAAAATCTCTGCACCTGTACCGCTTTATTCAAAATCAGCTCTTCTGTTGACCCGAAAATTAAATACAAAGCTCACAATGTTTGGAATCAGGGAAGAACTTAACAAAGCCATAAATATCAAAGCAAACAAGATAAAAATATTCAGTACATTGGCAAAAGACAAAAATACAATTGTAATAAGATCCGAAACAGAGGAAGACATAGACAGATTGTCAGACCTCCTTCAAGCAAATGAAAAAATAACATTATTAGTTACATTAAAATATGCAGCAGAGAAAAGGAAAAAGATCATAATATTAGGGATTCCAAAATCAGTTACAGTAATGGAAGTCAAACAAAAAATAAGTGAAAACCTAGACGAAGATGTAACAGATAACCAACATAAGGAATTCAGCAGGGATAAACTAAAGTCATACCAGCTAATGCTATATCTAGAAGATTCATCGGCGATAAAGCTCCTAAGACAGGAAAGGCTGCTAGTGGGCTTTATTTCTTGCCCAATAAAGCCATACTCCCTCATCATACGCTGTAATAATTGCCAATATTATGGGCATACAGCAGGTACATGCAGGAAAAATACTATTTGTGCATATTGTGCAAAGAAGCATGAATCGGAATACTGCCCATTAAAAGATAAAATAACCAAACACACTTGCATTAATTGCTTAAACTCATATGATCAAAATGGCTGCCCTTATGAGAAAAATCACGCAGCTAACTCCACATATTGTCAAGTTTTTCAAAACATATATCACCAGAGAAATCTTACAATAAATAAAAATTCTTCTCTTTCGCGTCCATAAACATAACAGAAAACATCGTTTCATCAGATAAATTATATTCTTCCCTATCAACGTCAATTAATGGGTTAACAATTGCCCAATTAAACCTGCAAAATAGCAAATGTGCGACGGCGGACTTCATACGCTACGCATTGGAAGAAAATATATCCATAGCTTGCCTTCAAGATTATTATAAAACAGAAAATCGACCTTTCGGACTTCCACTGTCTGCTCCTTATTACTCATCACTAGAAAATAACTGCTGCATTATAATCTTAAATCCCTTAATTCGTCATATACAAATACAAAAGAACATCCATTCAATATTCATTAACATCCAACTTGAAACAAACTTTTTAACAATAGGTTCGCAATACTCTCCCACATCCGCAGATCTCCAACACGACCTTAACGAGTGGTCAGAAGAAAAAGGCTTCAGCAATCTTTTCTTCTTGGCAGGTGACCTGGATGCGCATAGCGTGCTATGGGGGTACAAAAAAGACGATGACAAAGGCCAGAAATTAATTTCACACATGGCTAGCAAAAGACTCATAATATTAAACGAACCACATAGTCTACCAACATTTGAGTTATTAAACAAAAAAGAGGAAAATATAAGGAAAGGCTGGCCAGATATAACATTAACATCAATGGCGCTATTTCCTTCAGTGGAATACTGGGTAGTAAAACCTGAAATGGATTTCGCTGATCATAGGCTTATAACATCCAAATTAAATTTAGAAATCCCAAATCAACCATACAGAAGATATCGGACAAAACACACCTCATTTAAAAAATTCAACATGCAGTTAGAAAAATCAATAAAACAACAAAATTTTCACTTCAAAAATGTATCCAACGAAGAAGAATTTGACGAGAAATATCAAGAATTTCAACAAATATTAAAAAACATATGTGATTCAACTCTCAAAAGACGTAAAAGCACCCATCAACCAAAAATTAAATGGTGGACAAATAAATTAAAAACAAAACGTAACTTTGTTCGTGCATTAAGAAGGAAAGCTAAACTCGCAACAGCCACAGCACAAGACATAATAAATTTTAAACAACAACGAGCATTATATAAAAAGGCATTATTAGAAGCCAAAAAGCAAGCCTGGATACATTTCTGCAACCAATCGAAAAATCCCTATGGAAAAATTAAAAAAATTGCATTCAAAGATTTCCATAAGAAAGAAGTATATGCACTGTCAACTCTAGAAGAAAAAACCTGCACAGCAGAACAATTTTACGAAGCATTAACAACCCAAATTTTTGGCGAATCAATATCCCCAACAGGCCAAAATCCTTACACAGGAGAAGAAGGAAAACCTCCAAATTTTACTGTCAAAGAGTTACAAAATGCAATTTACACTTTTAATAGAAATAAAGCTCCGGGTCCTGATGAGATTGATCATAACATAATAAGACAACTATTTAAAAATCAGAGAGAAATTCTTTTAGACATGTTTAACATCTTGCTGCACTTAAATTACTTTCCAAAAGCGTGGAAAGTAGGTGAACTTGTATATTTTTTAAAACCAGGAAAACAGCCGGACACAGCCTCCTCATATCGTCCGATAACTTTATTACCGATACTCGGAAAAATTTATGAAAAACTTCTTCTAAAAAGAATAAATTTTTCATTACGTAATTCAAAACAACTTCAGCATTCACAGCATGGATTCCAGGAAGGACGCTCCACAGAATCGGCGATTGCAGAACTCTTTTCTCATATAAATTTAAGCAAAGACAACAATAATTATACATCGCTTATTCCTCTGGACTTTAAAAATGCTTTTGACCGATTGCCATGGTCAGATACATTAAATGAGCTACAATATTTAAATCTTGAACAAGCCTACATAAATATTATACGATCCTTTCTCTCCTTCAGAGGCGCCTTGCCACATTGGTTATCAAGAAAAATACATTGGTTTTACAGAGGCTGTCCCCCAAGGCTCTTGTCTTGGCCCCTTTCTATGGAGGATTTTTCTGAACAAGCTACTGAGACTCTTGAAGGATCTGGGATACAAGGTAATTGCCTATGCGGACGATCTCCTTTTAATAATCTACGGTCAAACACGACGAGAATTAGAACAGATGGGCAATGATATGCTACGAATTATTAGTGACTGGGCAAAAAATACAGCCATGCTATTTTCTTATGATAAATGCATTGTCTTAAATCTCCGCTGCCCACGATTCTTAAAAAGAGCACCAAGTTTTAAATTAGATGGATATTCACTAAAGAAAGACAATACAATAGATTATCTAGGAATCACTATAGATAATACTTTTTCCTTTCTACCACACCTGCACAAGAAACGGTCTGAAATTAACATAATTTCACAAAACCTATTAAAATTTGCGTCTGCCTACAGAGGTTTATCAAAACAAATCCTGAAAATATGGTACCTTCAAATATTAGAAAAAAAAATAAGTTATGCCTCACCTTGCTGGTTCCCTTATTTACAACCCTCACACGGTAAAAGACTCTTGTCATCAATTCAAGCTCAATGCCTCCTTCTTGTGTCTAGAGCCTATAAGAAAACTTCCACAGCAGCGCTAAACGTGCTATGTGGAATAATGCCGCTTGCAATTCAACTCAGTACATTATCAACAATAAGCCAAGTGCTACGTTTAGGAATCTCTAAGGATGAATATCAGTCGCATTTCTTTCAACCAAAAATATCTTTCTCGTTAACTGCACCATATGTTAATTATCTACACATATTAGAAGGGAATCCAGACACCACCTCAACGCTCATCTTTACAGATGGTTCTAAATCTGACCAAGGAACTGCCTGTGCCTTCTGTTCATATAAAAATAAAAAATGCATTCACACACATCAGGTTAAACTACAGCATAATAACTCAATCTTTCAAGATGAGCAGTTAGCTATACTAGATGCCATAGAATGGGCAGATTCCTCAATAATGGAGAAATATATCATCTTCACTGATAATCAATCAAGCCTGCACCTAATGGAAGATATTTTCACAACAGATTTCATAAACTTACAAATAATTAAAAAGCTTCAAGAAACAAAGAAAAATATTCAATTCCAGTGGATAAAAGGTCATTCGGGATCATATGGCAACGATCATGCGGATGCACTAGCAAAGAACGCAGTAACACAAGAAGGTGTGCAAGAGAAATATCATCCACTCCCAGCTTCTTTTCTTAAAAAAATATTAAAGCAGAAAACACTTTCCCAATGGCAAATGGACTGGGACTATTGCAATGTAGGGAGATACACATATGACCTTCAGCCAAAAGTAAATTTAAACACTATATTACCTCATAGAAATCTTTATATATTTGCAACCAATCATGGACCTTTTCCAACATATCTTCATAAAATTAAAAAAGCTCCAACTCCATTCTGCACATGTGGCAAATTAGGTACTTCAATTCATTATCTAACTGAATGCACAATAACTTCCTTATTTCATATTCGAAAATCCAGAACCATACAACTACAGCAGTGGTTGTATGGTTTTGGATTTTCAACAACAACGCGGGATCTGGCAGCCTATGCCGATTGGTGGGTTATCCCGCGCTGCTGAATCTGCTGATGGGATTTAGATATTCCCGAAAATGAAGTTGTCTCTGAGCCTTGATTAAACATCAGTTTGGAACTGAGATATCAGAACACCTGCAGTTTTATTTTACTTTTAATTTGACTAAGTAAATACTTCGCTTATGAGCATAATGAACAGGCAATAGTTCAGCAATTACAATTTTTATGTAAGGAAAGCTGTGCTTTTCTCGAATGATATAGAGTTGTCTTAGATACGATATTTAATTTTAGTTTAACTGAGATACGTACTGAAAGGATACATTTAGTAAACCTATTTTAATTAATTCGGAACATTAGCACACATCATTCTGACAATTTTAAATTTAAATTTGTTCTACTCTTTTTACTATTGATTCTTTAAAATAAATATTTTTAATTGCAATATACATGTACTATAAAGAGAAAAAATTAAATAGGAATGTAAAAAATAAATTGAATTAGAAATAATTATAATATCTTATTATAGATATAAATATATGTAATTTTATACAAATCTTGAGTTTGCAAAATATGCCCATTTTAATAATTCTAAAAAAACTCTCTCTTAACAAAAATAAGTTTTGTAGAGAAAATTTTAGTTATACATTTTGATTTTCTGTTTTTAAAATACTCAATCAAAAGTCACCAATTAAACGTATTTTCCCTTTATTATAAATTTGAATTTTTATAACATATTAATCAAATCTAAAGATTCTATCTCTGTAATTTAAGTCATTTCCCTCTTCAACCTTTTGAAGCTACGCCTTCGGGTGGTTCAAGATAAATTGAGTCAGAAAGATTTTCCATTTCGTTAATGAACAAGGGTCTTCTCATTTTTCAGCATGAACCAAGGGTCTCTCAAAATTAAAATTAGAAATGTCCTCAATAAATGAGCCCCGCGACAGTTGTTGGTCGCACTTTAACGTGCTTTCTTTCTTTTTCTCCCCAGTTTCGCATCTTTAACTGAAGAAGGGGTTTCATAATTAAAGAGTCTAACGTCCGATGCATTATGCTGATGGGACTTTAGATATTCCCGAAAATGAAGTTGTCTCTGAGCCGTGATTAAACATATATTTAGAACTGAGATATCGGAACACCTGCGGTCTTATTTTACTTTTAATTTGACTAAATAAATACTTCACTTATGAGAATAATGAACATGCAATAGTTCAGCATACAATTTTTAAGTAATGAAAGCTGTGCTTTTCTGGAATGATATATAGTTTTCCTATATATGATATTTAATTTTAGTTTAACTGAGATACCTACTGAAAAGATACATTTATAAAATATATTTAAATAAATTGAGAGCATACAACATTCGGGCACTTTTTACTTTAAATGACTTTCGTCCTTTTAACTATTTTCTTTTTTTGATAATAAATCTTTTTAACCACAATATACAGGTAAAAGAAAACGGGGAAAGTAAAAAATGTAGAATGTAAGAATAAAGTAAGTAAGAATTATTTTATAACAAATTTTATAAATATAAATATTAGTAACTTTATTCAATTTTTGAGTTTGTAACTTAAATTGACTTTAATAATTTAAAAAAACTGTCTCTTAACAAAAATAAGTTTTGTAGAGAACAATTAGCTATAAATTTCATTTTGTGTATTTGTGTAATGAAATACCCAATAAAAAATCGTGATTTTAACTTAATTTCCCTGTATTATAAATTTTAATATTTATAATAAACCAATCAAACCCACAAATTCTTACTGTAATTTAAGTCATTCCCCGAAACGTCAACCTTTGAAACTAAGTTTTCGGGTGGTTCAAGATAAATTGAGTCAAAAATGTTTTCCATTTCGTTAATGAACAAGGGTCTTCTCATTTTCCAGCATGAACCCAGGTCTCTCCCAATTAAAATTAGAAATATCCTCAATAAATGACTCCCGCGACAGTTGTTGGTCGCCCTTAAACATGCTTCCTTTCTTTTTCTCCCCAGTTTCGCATCTTTAACCGAAGAAGGTATTTTATAATTAAAGAGTCTAACGTCCGATGCGTTATGCTGATGGGACTTTAGATATTCCCGAAAATGAAGTTGTCTCTGAGCCCTGATTAAACATCAATTTAGAACTGAGATATCGGAACACCTGCGGTCTTATTTTACTTTTAATTTGACTAAATAAATACTTCACTTATGAGAATAATGAACATGCAATAGTTCAGCATACAATTTTTAAGTAATGAAAGCTGTGCTTTTCTGGAATGATATATAGTTTTCCTAGATATATGATATTTACTTTTAGTTTAATTGCGATACGTACTGAAAGGATACATCTAGAAAATCGATTATAGTGAATTGAGGACATTAGCATACAACATTATGGCACTTGGAATTTTAAATAATTTTTGCCCTTTTTGCTATTGTTTATGCTTTATTATAAATCTTGTTAACCGCAATATACATGTACTAGAAACGGGGAAAGTAAAAAAATTAAGAATGTATGAATTATTTTATAATAGTCTATTACAGATATGTAATGTTATACAACTTTTGAGTTTGGAACTTAAGCTTACTTCAATAATTTTAAAAAGTTGACTCTTAATGAAAATAAGTTTTGTAGAGTACATTTAAGATATCAATTCCCTTTTCTTTTTTTGTGTTGAAATACTCAGTAAAAAAATCGTGATTTTAACGTAATTCCCCTATATTATAAATTTAAAATTTTAAAACGAACTAATCAAACCTAAAAATTCTAACTGTAATTTAAATCATTCCCCGAAACTTCAGCCTTTGAAACTAAGTTTTCGGGTGGTTCATGATAAATTGAGTCAGAAATGTTTTCCATTCCGTTAATGAACAAGGAACTTCTCATTTTCCAGCCTGAACCCAGGGTCTCTCCCAATTAAAATTAGAAATGTCCTCAATAAATGACTCCCGCGACAGTTGTTGGTCGCCCTTAAACGTGCTTCCTTTCTTTTTCTCCCCAGTTTCGCATCTTTAACCGAAGAAGGGCTTTTATAATTAAAGAGGCTAATGTGTCCGATGCGTTATGCTGATGGGACTTTAGATATTCCCGAAAATGAAGTTGTCTCTGTCTTCTCTTGAGCCTTTATTAAACATCAATTTAGAACTGAGATATCGGAACATCTGCGGTCTTATTTTACTTTTAATTTTACTAAGTAAATACTTCGCTTATGAGCACAATGAACAGGCAATAGTTCAGCAATTACAATTTTTAAGCAAGGAAAGCTGTGCTTTTCTCGAATGATATAGGGATGGCCTAGATACGATATTTAATTGCAATTTAACTGAGATACGTACTGAATGGATACATTTAGAAAATCTATTTTAATGAATTGGGAACATTAACTTACAGCATTCTGGCGCTTTGAATTTTAAATGATTTTTGTCCTTTTTACTATTGTTTATTCTTTATTATAAATTTTTTTTACTGCATCATATATATCCTAAGAAGGAGGAAAGTAACAAATTAAGAATGTAAGAACAAAGTAAGAAAAAATAATTTTATAATAGTCTGTTATAGATATAAATATATGCAATTTTATACAAATTTTGAGTTTGCAACTTAAGCCTACTTTAATAATTAAAAAAAACTCTCTTTTATAGAAAATAATTTTATAGAGATCACTTAAGATATGAATTTTCTTTTGTGTATTTGTGTGTTGAAATAATAAAAAAAATCGTGATTTTACCTTAGAAATTATCCTAGAAACGAGAAAAAAAATTAAAAATGTAAGAATTAAGTAATTAAAGTAAATTTTAATTTTATAATAGCCAGTCTTATTGTTATAAAAATATATACTTTTATAAAAAATTTACGTTTTCAATTTAAACTCACTTCAATAATTAGAAAAACTGTCTCATAATTAAAAAAATTATAAACAGCATTTTAATCCATTAAAAATATTTAAAACCTTTAAAGAATAGGCTAACTAATCAGAAAAAAATCTAATCTTATGAGGGGTTTTTATTTGCATTGTTTTTTAACAATATTTCACGCAAAAAGAAAATAAAATGAATAAAAATAAATTTTTTATCGCTGTAAGATAATGTTTTAAATATAACTAATAAACACATAAAATTTTTAGTTTTATAAATAATAATTTGATTTTTTATTGCATGGAATTTCAAAGAGATTCATACAATTGATATTTTAATTGAAGTAATGTTTATTTTAAGATTTTTTATTTATTTACTTATTAGGATGAGCGAAGCGAATCCTCTACTAGGCTACTTAAATTACATTTTGTCGTACACTTTATAAAAAATCTATTTAGTATTTTGACTTGAAATTAAACACAGAAATAAAGTATGATCTGTAGATTTGCACAATATTTTTTTTTTTTTTTTTTTACAGAATAACCTTTAAAAAATTATTATTTTAATTAATTTATTTTACATGTTTTTCCATTACGGACGAAATTTTGGAAATAAAATATTAAACGCATGTTTTCAGAAGAAAAGAAATCATGGAGTTGCAATTACAGGTAGAATCATGATTAATTAAATAAATAAAATATATTTTCTTTATTCCGGCAAAATCGTTTGCGATAATGACACTTACGTATATTAAAAGAATTATGTTATGGGTTTTTTTTTTTGGTAAAGTGGCAACAAAAGAATAGTAAACAAATAAAATTAATTGTTAAATTCGTTATATAAAGAGTTGTTTGAATTTTGAAGGTTGAAATTTGAACCAAATGATACATATATTGTTATTTTGGGACACGTAGTATTATTTTTAAATAATTTACCGTTTTATTTTAAACAATTTGTCATTTTAAACAATCTATGGAATAGATAGCTCTCTTATAAAAAAAATGCCAAGAAAACTTACACTCACTGGTTGAAAAGAACGCGAATATGATATATCATTTAGGCAAGAGGCTAGCTATCAGCTTAAAAAACGACGGCACAGATGTCATATACACATCACATTGGTGCAATTTCTTCCGACGCCAATTCGGCAAGGACTTCGTTTTCAAATACCAGTTACCATACATATTTTTAAAAAGTAAATAACAATAAATTTTAAAAAGTTTAATTCATATCTATAGATCAAAACAATTTATATTATTTGAGAAAAGAAAAGAAAAGTAAATGAACAATTTATTAATAACTAAGCAATATCAGGGTTACCATGTGAAGCAAAATAACGACATTTTGTCGCCAGTTAAGTAGTCCGGTGCGTATATGTCATTGGCGTCTGAAAAGAAAATAGCGTCTATGTGGTGCCTATATGACATATGTGCCAAAACGATGACATGACGAATCTATTCTGACAGGGAATGCATGTGCTCGGAAAAATGCTTTAAACTTCGAAGATGCACAAAGAAATTTAAAATTATATTTTTGTAAAATTTTGACATCGTCGTTAATTTGGCATGCATATTCAATCTGCCGGATCTTGTGAGACTTGCCATAAATGTATAGTAAATAATGAACTAAATATTCTTTCTGTAACTAATAATATGGTATATGAATCCTGATCCACATCCCTAAATATTGAATATTTTAACATTCGTTGAGGAGAAATTAATTGCTCAATTTCATCCAGTTATTACTGTTTATCGCATTAAATTCGTCAGCTTGAATACAGTAGGCATTTAATCAAGATATTATAGAATTTTGTACTTTATTACCTCATTCTATTGATACTATATCACAGTGCATTTTTGGGTACTACTTGGTTATCCCGTCGACCAAAAATGTTATGTTAAATTTCAGGATTCAATTCCAAGATAGTAACTTATCCCGTCGACCAATTTCGCCAAATTATACAAATCATCAAACTAATAGCCAAATTATACATATTGAGAAAAATTTTATTTTAAATAACGAAAAAGCAAATAATTAGTAAAATATTAATAAAAATACAAATAAAAAGTCGAAACAGAATCACATAATGATGTTTTAAACACCTTTATCGCATTTAATGTCATTTAATGAGACATTCACGGTAATCCAATATTAGCATTTACTCTTATAGTTTGGCGTCAAATTTTTGGTCGGCGGGATAACCAAGCACTATCAATTAGTTATCTACTATTGCTTGGTACTACTCGGTTATCCCGTCAACCAATTTCACCAAACTATTCACTAAATTAAACAAATTGGCATAATTTTTATTTTAAATAACGAAAGAACAAATAAATTAATAAAACATTAATAAGAATACAAATAGAACTTCATATTAAAAATCACTTGATGACAAGGGATGAACTGGAGGATATAAAAGAGTATGAACCGTATACCTTCAGGATTTTTTAAAGGAACACCATGTACCCTCTGCTGCTCAAGAAAGCTTTAGTGCTTTTCTAGGGTATATCCTATGTATTTGGCGAATACAACAATATTTCTCTTACAACTTCGCCACTGTATGATGGCGTAACGAACACGTGATACGAGTTTAATGTTATGTGAATGTGACAATTTTATCATCATTATTGGCATTTCATCTTTTAGTTTGGCGGTATCTTTTTTGGTCGACGGGGTAATCAAGTAGTACAAATAATATTAAAAAAATGTTGTTAAGTTACCTAATGAAATAATGCTTCGCGAATCCAAACAAAGCATGGCTTTTGCTAGTTTATTTATTTATTTATTTATTTATTTTTTGCGTTTACTTTATGTATATTGATTTAGATTTCCGCTGAATTTAAAAAAAATATGGAAGTTTTTATTTTATTTTGCATTGTTTATCTGGGTTTTTATATAGCTTTTTGACTGTGCATTATTTTATATTAATCGATGAAAATGTAATAAGAAAACAAAAGAAGTAAAATGAATATGGAACTAAAAATTTTTATTGTTTATTGATTTATTGAACAACATACATCTGACGTGTGTGCTCGACATGAAGCCTGCTTATAAGTCATCGTCAAAATATAGGGACGAGATAACACAATGAAATTTTTCAACACAAAAGATATACAACCAGGAGCTCCACACAAAGTGTGCGTGCAATGGAGCCAGTGGGATTCGAACCCACAACCTCCTACGCTCGAAGGCGATTAGCGGTGTGGTGCACATTTTATGTTTAGTGTACATCGAAGAACAGATGTTTTTCTTTTACTTTAGCTCACCATTCTGTTAAGGAGTTAATAGCGTGATGATTAGAATGCCGACATCTCAAAAAAAGGTAGATATACAGCTCAAACAATCACCTTATCGAATTCACGAATAAAAATGTCAGATTAGTTAAATCTCGATTCGTATATTAAAACGCATTCGTTCAGATAACTCACGTTTTTGTAGAAAATACGTAAAAAAACAGATTTTATTGTTTGACCCGTAGGATTACTATTGTGCTTTCCTGGATCAAAAGGTAAGAAAACATGGAGAATTATGAGCAAAAAAAACATATCGGTAAACCTATGAATCAACCATTAGTATCGGGTTTTTAGGTGTGTTTCACCAAGCGGACTAAGCAGACCGATTGCGTTTTAATGTATGAGTCCAGATTTAGCTAATCATAGATTTTCTTCCGTGGACTGTATGATGTAATTGTCTGTGCTTCTGCCTTCCGTTCTGTTAGAACGAATTCCGTTTTCTGATAACGATGTTTGTCTCTATGAATACATTTTTAACTAAATGATCAAATTAATTTCTTTAAAAAATATTTTTTAATTTAAAATTACAAATTACATTCTTGTCTAGCAATATTGTTACGTTTGATGGAATTATAACTTTTTGATTTTATAACGTTTGCCATAGTCTGTTAAATCAAAGGAATTAATTATAATAAAGTGCCATTTCACAAGTGTCGAACACGTTTGTGAAACGTAAATGCATGATAATATGATTTTCAATAATAGGAAGATTTCAAATTTTTTCTCATATAAACATCTAAAATGTAATCTTGAATAAACATTTCTTTTTCACCTATGCGCACCCTACTTCGTCATACGTGAAAAACAAGATTTTCTATCGATAGCTTTCTGTTATTATTCCCTGTGTTTTCTTTTATCTAATATGCATTTGATTACATATAAAAGAAGTATTGCTTATTATGTGAACAAGCACTACATACAGCTTTTATATCATAATAAGAGGATAAGTATCGAGTATAACAAATTATTACTAAAGTACTGCATTAAAAAATGAGAAGAAATATATTTTTGTTCAACCCTGAATATTTTTCACTCATAAAAAAGTTATTGCGTGAGGTTTTTTTAAAGAGCATATAATAAATCTCCAAATAATTAAAAAAAATAAGTACAAGAAGCTACAATGATTCTGTAGTATTTTCCAAATACTTTCCGTCAAACACATGCATTTCAATGACATTTTTATAAAGCATATTGTCATACATGTTCTGAAATATGTGGAATACATAGACTAAGTGAAAACAGTGGCGTAGCTAAGAAGGGGGGGGGAGGGCAAGGGGGGCGTCCGCCCCGGGCGCCGAGGCCTAGGGGGGCCAAATTGAGAGAAATTGCTATATATCTATATTGGGGTGGGGGCGCAAAATTTCTTGCTGGCCCCGGGCGCCAAAAAACATAGCTACGCTACTGAGGGAAAAACAAACATATCATAATTAATTCAAATGCATTTGCGTAAATTACGACTTAAATATATTGCCGTTTTAGAATAACTCTTTAAAGTTAATGAATAAAGAAATTATCTCACACGTGTTTGAATAGATACAATAAAATGTATTTACTCTCTTATGCTCATATGAAAACTTTCATAATGAATTTTAGTTATTTATACAATTTTTACTCGATAAATAGTAATATAAATATATTTTTTAAATGTTCCGATTGAGTTTTTAAAGAGACAAAATATTTGAACTGTTACGATTTATTTATTCTATTAAATCATGTTAGGAATTTAATGAAATATGAGGTATTTTATTTAGAAATAAATTTATAAAGAATTTTCTATTTATAAGGCATAAAAATAATTAAATTATCACTCAAAAAATACATTATTTTTGAAAGGAACTAATTTTAAGGGGAAATGCAAGTTCAGTTTTCTTACATTTAAAATAAACCCTTGAACAACTGTCAAAAAAATATTTTTTAAAAATATATTTTATGTAAAAGTATCACTTATAGAACTTATTTCCTTTTTCTTTTTGTGCATTAAATAAGAATGCATATGGCATTTTGAAAATATTTGGTATAAATAAAATAGTATTATTAGGTTGTTTTTAATTCCGATTCAAGATACGTTTGTGCAAGAACGCATACATATGTAACTGCATCTTTTTTTTTTTTTTTGATAAATTTTGATCAATGTAAAAAATACTAATCAATCTCATCACTGATATGTTCTATGCATATCGTAGAATATACATGTACACAAAAAGATAGATTTGTTTGTAAAAGAGAACGCATGATATTAGTCACATCAGTCTAAAAATTAGTTTAGAGTCAAGAAAATGTATATTATACATTTGATAATAGTGAAAAAGAAATTTTTATATGGTTCCTAACTAAAATGAGTATTGAATATGGCTTATATTATTCTCTTTCCTTTTTAATTAATTTAATATTAAATATAAATAAAGGTAATTAAATATAAATAAAGGGATTGAATTATATTCCTATAATTCATTCAGTTTAAACAGCTTGAATATGTAAACTTAATATCGGTGGGCTACAAGATTGGTTTAGAAGTCTTTACGCAATCGTACGTTTTAAAAATATAATTCAAAATCAGTTAAAAAATAAATTTTGCGTTATCTGCAAACATATGAATAATATTTATTTACTTAAATTTAATTCTATTACAAATTAGCTTATATAATTCTCTTTTATTTCTTAAAATTAATTTAATATTACATATAAATAAACATTGTTTACTATAATTCATGCACATTAAACAGTGTTAATCTATAAGCTTGATATCGGTAGAAAACTTTAGAAAACGTTAAACAGTGTGCATATATAAGCTTAACATCGGCAGACTACAACACTGGTTCAAGAAAATTTATGTAATTGCACGTTTCAAAATATAATTTAAAATTAGTTGAAAAATGTTTTTCGCATTATCTGCAACAAACACGTGAATAATATCTATTTATTTAAATTTAATTATGTTTACACTCTGCTTTATTCAAATCCATAACAGAGAAGGGAGTTCACGAGAGACGTTTAATTCTTAAAAATAATTTTAATAATACATATAAATAAACGAACATTACTTTCTCTAATCCATGCGCATTAAACAGTGTGAATCTGCAAGCTTAATATCGGTAGACTACAACATTGGTTTAGAAATGTTTATACAATCGTACGTTTCAAAAATATCGTTTAAAATCTGTTGATTAAATATGTTTCGCATTATCTGAAACAAACACATGAATATTATTTATTTATTTAAATTCAATACCGTTTACAGTCTACAGAATTCAAATTCATCACAGAGATAGGAGTTCACGAGAGAAGTTGAATAGCAAAATATATACATGTCTACTGCCTAATTCAAAACTGCAATTAAGAACAGAAACCTATCACTGGAGGATTGAAAGATAACACTATTACGAATGCTATCGTGAAAGCAACCTCTAATGGAAGAGCATTGGAGTAAACAGTATCCTTTTGGGTGTGGTCATTGCTTTGACTGATTGCAAGTTGTACTTGCATATTTTGCATGCGTCATGCGTCTTTAGAACGGTAGCTCTAAAGAAATATTTCATGTCCATATTACAGTTTTATGGAATAAGAAGTCGTAGATATTGGGATATATTAGGAATTAGTTGAACTGTTTAAAGGGAGAACGGATAAAGGAGAAATTAGGTTTTATTTTCCGCATTATCTGAACAAACACATGGATAGTGTTTATTTATTTAAATTCATTTCTGTTTACATTCAACTATGTATTCAAATCCAGCATAAAGAAAAGAGTTCACGAAAGATGTTGAATAGTAAAATATCTACCTTTTTACTAGTAAAATCAAAATTGCAGTTAGGAACAGAATACTATCACTAGATTATTGGAAACTAATTCATGCGCATTAAAAAAGTGAATCTGTAAGCTTAATATTGGCAGAATACAACATTAGTTCAGAAATCTTTATACAACCATATGTATCAATAATATTATTTAAAATCAGTTGAGTATATATATATTACAAAATTTAATTTTTTGCGCCAAAATGAATCTTATATTATATTAATTTCCCTTTAACAATATCCCGCATTTAATTCAGCAATTAAATTAAAATTCTGTTATAAGATCTAATCTATTAATCTTTATAGAAACATGATAAATTCTTGATTCGCCTTGAAAAAAGAAGAAAAAAACAATATACGTAATTCTAAACAATGTCTCTAAAATAAAAATATTCTTAATTAAACTTTATTTCTTAAAATTCGTTTAAAAAAAAACCTCACTTTTTTCGTGTTTTTATCAACTTTCTTTGAGAAATTCTTATAATTTTTTCAAAAACATACACGTTCAAAAATATCATTATTTTTCTATTTTTTTCTTTGCGTTTTATATTTATTGCGTATAAATAAATTCATTTCTTTTTCTTTTTTTGTGAAATTATCGTTTGCGGAATACATTCGAATATAACTACTTTCGATTCTGTTTTTTTAATATCGACGCTTGGTATTATTTTCTGTTTACATAAAAGAATTGTGTTATTGATTATGGAATGTTCTAGAAACCTTTTCTCTTTTTTACCTAAGCGAGGAGAGCCAGAGATGGATGGAATTTTTCATTCGATGATTCGAGTTTAAGAAACTGGCAGAAGTTATGTTTTCTTTTTGATGGAGTATTTGCTTCGGGATAGCATTTCCAGCTAAATATGTTTGCATTTCAATAAACTATTTTGGAGCTGCCAATGTGTAAATAAATGAAGCTTCTGCATTTATTTATTTTGTTTTTCTCACTTGCTACGACTCCTGTGCTCTAAAACGAGGAATCCTGTGATGATACTTCAGGCACCCAATCTCAAAATATCACATGTATTTCGCATTATACAGGGTGTCCCTTCTCAACGGTGGCCAATGGCTAATTTCTAAACCGTTGGTCATAGACATATAGTTCCAATTGCAAAAATTCTTTAAAAAAGGTAAAGAATTATTTTTAAAGCGATTTAGGTCAAAAAAATGTTTTACTAAAAAATTACGAAAATTAAATTTTTATACGGTCCCCCGGTCCTATAAATGATATTTAGAAAATTTTTACCACTACTCTAACAAGTAAGACAAAAAAAGTCTTATTCCTCTGCGATCAAAATTGACCGAGTTATAGCTGTTCAAAGTTGAAGCATATTTTTTGCTGCAAAATAGGGGTCAGTCACAAATTTACTGGAAATAAAAATAAACATCAGATAGAAAATTTAACTTTAAACATTGAGAGTAAAAAAATTTTTACAATGTTGTTTCTGAATTTATGTTGACATTTACATGTTAAAGTAAAATATGCAATTTGTGCTAAAAATATAAGTAAAAAAGTAACAGAAATTTTGTTAAATTAAACTATGAAAAGCAATGGTCACAAATCGTTACAAAATGATACTTATTTAAAGCTCTATTAGATTACTCAACCAAATAGAATTTGATGTAGTCCTATAAAATAAATAAATGGAACGCACCTAAAATCGTATTAATATTAGATTATCATCGGGTTTAAATAAGTATGGGAATTGAACCTCAATCAGATATTTGGAAGTGAGTTAAACTTTGAATATAAGTTTTGAACTAGGAAAATTTACATACAAAAACTATAAATAAAATAAAAGCTTATCAAAATAACATACCTTTTAAAAATAAAATCACGAAAAGAAGCAGCTTCATTTGCTTACAAAATAAAACATACGTAAAAATACAATTGATGATATGAATTTCAAAACTCGACTTATCGCTTTTTGATTTCTCTATCAGTCTATACAAACCTCCACTATTGTAACAATGCAATTTCAAAATTTATAATGAAAACCAATAGATGCATTTAAAGTTTTTTCGCTATTTCCCAAAATTTTATTTTTTCGATATAGAGAATTTTGAAATTCATGTCTTCAGTTATTTTAATAACCAATAAGTTAATTAATTATAATTAGAAGTTAATTAATTATAATTAACACTACCGTAAAACCTATACGGTGACAGCGTCTTCAGTTAAATCGCTCATTTAAAACATTTTGTAATCGGAACTATTTGTCTGTGACAAATAGTTTAGGAAGTAGCCTTTGAACAGCGTTGGAAATCGACTTCCTGTATAATACTTTAAGCACTTAGTGTACGTTCCCTTAAAGCTCAGTCGAACTCATCCGTTTTCAGCTATAGAAAAGTGGTTCAAGTCATGAAATTTAAAGTTTCATAACTCGTCCGATTTTAATGTTATATAAATGGGACCTTTTCTATATTACTTGCTAGAGTGTTGAAAAAGTTTTACTAAATATCACTTATAGGACCAGGGGGACCGTATAAAAATTTAATTTTCGTAATTTTTTAGTAAAACATTTTTTTGACCAAAATCACTTAAAAAACAATTTTTTGCCTTTTTTAAAGCATTTTTGCAATTGGAGCTATATGTCTATGATCAACGGTTTAGAAATTAGACATTGGCCACCGTTGAGAGGGGACACCCTGTATAGAACCAACACATAAATAATATTTATTTGTTTAAATTCAATCCTGTTTACAATCTACTTCATTAAAATTTATCACAGATTAAGGAGAAGTCGAGAAATGTTGAATAGATAAATATATACCTGTCTACTGCTAAATTAAAAATTGCAATAAGGAACAGAAACCCACCACTGAAGGATTGAAAGCTAACACTATTACGTAAGCTATCGTGAAAGTAACTTCTAATGGCAGGGCACCGGAGTAAACAACAACTTTTGGGTGTGGTCATTCCTTTGACTCCAAATTGTACTTACTTATTTCGCATGCGTCACTAGAACGATAGCTCTAAAGAAATATTTCATGTCCACATTAGAGTCAGTAAACTGTGTATGGGAAAATGGATAAAAGAGAAATTAAGTTTTATTCCTCACCGTGCTGTGCCAATAAATGTGATTGTTAGCTTTAAAATATTCAGAGATTATTATACAGTTTTACGCTACAAACTTTAGAGAGAGAATTGTAAATTTAGAATAATTATTCTGGGCTAAATATTTCATAAATTTATTTTTTTTAAATCAGAGTTTCGATGTTATTGTGTAAGTAAATAGCTAGGTACAAAATAAATATAAAGCTACTAGTATTTACTTATCCTTGTACTTATACCCTATAATTCAATAAAAAATATTAGAGTTACATCTTTCCTATTTATTATCGTTTAGAATTTCTACATTATACAAATAATAATTAAAAATAAGAAAACAAGTTGGGCATAAAACGTATAAATTTATTAAAAACGAAAGTTTTATGTATAATGATTATTTAATGTAGCCTATATTATTCTCATTCATGTTTGAAAAAATAATTTTAATATTTGATATAAGGTACCCTGGGGTAATAACGCCACGTTAAGGTTCTACCAATTTTCACGGCTTAGTTTTAGATTGTATTTTTCAAACAAATATAGGATCTGATACAGCAACTCATTGACTATCTATATAAAATAAAATAATTTAACAGATATGTATTCATGAAATGTAATGGCGTTTTTTCTTGACCCATGCTATTTGGCGTTATTACCCACCTATATGAGTAATAACGCCATGCAAACAAAAATATGAAATAAGATGGAATAATTGCATGTAGATAGCCCAATTCTAAAAATACAAACTCTACAAACTTAGAAATTGACAAATTCCATTCTAAGATATTGAAAATGTTCAATTTTTGTGAAAGTGTAAGAAATATAAAGGTGCGGTGTGGGAGGGGGGGATGAGGCAAATGAATATCAGACAGTGAGTTTCTTTTTGCTTAAAAAGGACCGTTTAAATAGAAATATGAGAAACATTGCACAGTTTTAACTGTGTTTATTTGAATCAGTATTTAGGATGTAGCTCGGCCACTGTAGGCAATCAACCGGGGTATTAATGTCAAGGATTGGCGTTATTACCCCGGTATAGTTATTGCGCAGAACATTTTAAATTACAAAATATCTCGAGAAGATATCCAAAATCTTCAACAACATTTTAAAAGTACATGAAATGCACTACAAATTTATGTAATTAACAAAGTATTTCCGGATAAAAAGATAGTCTTCACATATACAAAATGTATCTCGCAAATTTTAGATCAAGCGTTAATTTTAGTTGTTTGTAAAAACAATAAGACCTAAAAATGAAATAAATTAACTTGAAGCTGTTTTTTGCGATTTATATGACTCAAAACCCTTCTGCGCAGAGCATATGGGTGTCATTTACCTAATTATTTCATAATTATGCAAAATATAAGCACTTGGCGTTATTACCCCGCCTGGCCTTATTACCCCAGGGTACCTTAAATAAAGGAAAACTTTTCTCTATAATTAATTTCTCATTAAACAGAGTGAACAATTTATAAGCTTAAAATCTGTGGATAACAACATTGGTTTAGAAAACATTATACAATCTAATGCCTCAAAAAATAATTTAAAATTTGTTGATAAATATATTTCGCATTATCTGCAATAAATACAGAAATAATATTTATTCATTTACATTAAATTCTATTTTTGTATTGGCTGTATTATTTTCTTGTATAATTCAAAACTGATTTAATATCACTTATAAATAAAGGAAAATTGTTTTCCATAATTCATGCTCATTAAACAGTTTCAATCTGTAAGATTAATATCGGTAGATTACAACAATAATTTAGATATCGTTATGAAATCGTACATTTTAAAAATATAATTTGTAATTAGCTGAGGAATAAACTTAGGATTATCTGCAATAAACACATAAATAATATTTATTTATTCGAATTCCATTCTGTTTACTCCCTGTTTCATTCAAATCCATCACAGAGAAAGAGTTTTCACGAGAAATGTTGACTAGCGAAATAACTACCTCTCAACTGATAAATTCAAAATTCCAAATAGGAACAGAAAGTTACCACAGGAGGATTGAAAGCTAACACTATTACGTATGCTATCGTGACAGCATCCTCTAATGGCAGGGCATCAGAGTAAACAGGAACCTTTAGGGTGTGGCTGTTGCTTTGACTGATTGCAAATTGTACTTACTTATTTCGCATGCGTCCCTAGGAGGATAGCTCTAAGGAAATATTTCATGTCCACATTAGAGTCTTGTGGAAGTAGAAGGCGTAGCTATTGGGATCTATTTGGAATTAGGTGAACTGTTTCAAAAGAGAACGGATAAAGGGGAAATTGTGTTTTATTCCACGCTGTGCCAAAGATGTAATCTTTAGCTTTAAAATATTCAGAGATTATGTAGTTTTGTGCTTGAAATTTTAGAGTGAGAGAATCTTAAATTTAGACGAAGTGATCTTGGTTAAATATTTTATAAATATATTATTTTTAAATTTGCGTTTCGAAGTTATAGTTTAGATAAATAACTATATATGAAGACTATAACTGTACAAAATAAACACAAATCTGCTATTATTTTCTTTTATTTGTATCTATGCCCAATAGTTCAATAAAAATTTATTTATTATTATAATTTTGAAAATATCAGATATAGATAAAATAATTTTATTATGCTGCTTTTTGATTCGATTCAGTTTACAGGTTTGTTTCTGAAATAAAACATACTTGCGATATTTTATCATTTTTTATGGTAGATGATGATTAATGTTTTAAAAAAATACTAATCAATCTAGTCACTCATATGCTCTAAATATCATTGAACACACACACACACATACATTATATATATATATATATATATATATATATATATGTTTATATATATATATATTATATATATATATAATTACATAGATATTCAGTGAGAGAGAGAGGGATATATTTGTTTGCAAAAGAAAAAACAAATAATATTGGCTGCATCGATCTAAAGATTAGTTTACAATCCAGAAAAAATATATACCAATTTTATATTGGTTATATTTCATAATATTAAAAGTTAAATTTTTGTATTTTTCATTATTAAAAGGAATATTTAAGATACCTTACATTATTCTATTTTTTAATTAATGTAATATTGCATGAAAATAAACAAAACGTTATTTTCTGTATTTCATGCATATTAAACTAAGAGAATCAGTAAGCTTAATATCGGTAGACTATAAAATTGATTTATAAATCTTTATACAATCGTACATTTGAAAAATGCAATTTAAAATTAATTAAGAAATCTACTTCGCATTATTTGCAAGAAAAAAATGAATAATATTTACTTATTTAAATATATTTATGTTTTTAAAATAGCTTAAAATATTGTCTTAATTTTTTTACTTAGTTTAAAATTACATACAAATTAAAGAAGGTTATATATATATATATATATATATATATATATATATATATATATATATATATATACATAATTTATCCACATTAAACTGTGTGAATATGTAAGCTCAATATAGTTGAACTAAAATATTGGTTGAGAAACCTTCATATAGTAATATGTTTGAAAAATGCAATTTAAAATTAATTAAGAAATCTATTTCGCATTGTCTACAACAAACGCGTGAATAATATTTATTTATTTGAATTTGATTATCTTTACACTCCGTTTTATTCAAATTTATCACAGAGAAATGAGATCATGAGAGGTTTATTTAAAAAAAAAATCTAACGTTACATAAAAATAAATGGACATTATTTTCTATAATTCATGAAAACTAAACAGTGTGAATCTGCAAGCTTAATATCGGTAGACTACAACATAGGTTTAGAAACCTTTATACAATCGTACTTTTCAAAAATATTGTTTAAAATCATTTGATTAAATATATTTAGCATTATCTGCAAGAAAAACATGAATGATATTTATTCTTTTAAATTCAATCCCTTTTACACTCTACTTCATTTAAATCCATCACAGAGAAAGTAGTTCACAAGAGATGTTGAATAGATAAATATATGCCTGTATACTTCTAAATTCAAAATTGCAATTATGAACAGAAACCTATCACTGAAGGATTGAACGCTAACACTATTATGTATGCTATCGTGAAAGAAACATTTAATGGCAGGGCATTGGAGTAAACAGTAACCTTTTGGGTGTGGTCATTTCTTTGACTGATTGCAAATTATACTTACTTATTTCGCATGCATACATAGAGAGATACCTATAAAGAAATATTTCATGTCCAAGTTAGAGTCTTGTGGATGCAAAGGTGTAGATATGGCAATATATTGGGAATTCAGTGAATTCGGTAAAGGACAACGGATAAAGGAGAAAATAAGTTTTATTCCTCGTTGTGCTGTGCGAAAGGTGTAATCTTTAGCTTTAAAATATTCAGAGATTACATAGTTTTGTGCCTAAACATTAGAAAGAGAATCGTAAATTTAGGTATAAAATAAATACAAAGTTGCTATTATTTTCTTTACTTGTACTTATACTCTATAAGACAATAAAAAAAATATTCTATTATTATTATTGTGAAATATCCGATTTAAATAAATAGTATTACTACACTGTAAAAAAACGGTCGATTTTACGGAAGTATTACTGGTAATCTGGACTCCAGTATAATTTACTGTTTTTTAACAGAAAAAATTCCGTAAAATATTCCGTTTTTTCGAGTTTTTTCCAGAATTTATGGAATTTTTATCTGTTAAAATCAGTTAATTATGCTGGCGTCCTGATTATCAGTAATACTTCCGTAAGTTGGTCCGTTTTTTTTTTACAGTGTATGTTGTTGTTTTTTATTCATTTCCTGGTTTGCTTGTGAAAGAACACAAACAAAATTGGAACTTTTTTTTTTAAATTTTATTTATTTATTGTTGTAAAAAATATTAATCAGTCTCGTCAATCATATGCTCTAATTCTCATAGAAACATGTATATATATATATATATATATATATAGTGAGAGTAAGAGAGAGATACATTTGTTTCTAACGGAAAACACAATATATTGGCACATCGATCTAAAAAGTACTTTAAAATCTAAAAAATCTATACACCAAATTGTATTGGTTACATTTGATAATGTTGAAAATGAAATGTTTATAACTTTTATTAACAAAATGAATATTTAAGATAGCTTATGTTCTCTTTTATTTTTTAAATTAATGTAATATTGGAAATTAAAAAAGCATTATTTTCTGTAACTCATGCACATTAAACAGTGCAAATCTGTGAGCTTAATATTGATAAACTAAAACATTGGATTAGAAAACTTTATACAAACCTACGCTTGAAAAATATAATTTAAAATTAGTTGAGTAAGATATATCACATCATCTGTAAAAAACACATGCGTAATATTTATTTATTTAAACTTAACCCTGTTTTTAAAATAGAACATTATTTTCTATAACTCGTGCATAGCAAATAGAGTTAATTTGTAATATTAGTATCCATAGACTACAACGTTGTTTTAGAAATCTTTATATAATAGTACATTTCAAAAAATATAATTTCAAATCAGTTGAGAAATACACTTCGCGTTATCGGCAACAAGCACATGAATAACATTTATTTATTTAAATTTAATTCTGTTTGCACTCTGCTTCATTCAAATCCATCAAAGAGAAAGGAGTTTACGAGAGATATTGAATTTATAATTATACATTTGTATACTGTTAAATTCAAAACTGCAATTAAGAATAGAAAACTATCACTGGAGGATTGAAAGTTAACACTATTATGTATGCTATCGCGAAAGCAACCTATAATGGCAGGGCATTGGAGTAAACAGTAAACTTTTGGGTGTGGTCATTGCTTTGACTGATTGCAAATTGTATTTAATTATTTCGCATGCGTTCCTAGAACAATAGCTCTAAACAAATATTTCATGTCCACATTAGAGTCTTGTGGAAGTTGAACCCGTAGATATGAGGATTTAACTGGAATTCAATGAATTGAGTAAGGGAGATCGGATAAAGGGGAAATGAAGTTTTATTCCCTGAGACGCAGTGCGGAAGATGTAATCTTTAGCTTTAAAATATTCAGAGATGATAGAGTTTTGAGCTTGAAACTTTAGAACGAGAATCATAAATTTTAGAATAAATGATCTGAGTCAAATATTTCATACATATATTACTTATAAATCCGTTTTTCGATGTCGTAGTGTAAACGAAAAGTTAGTTTTAAAAAATCGATGCTATTATATTATTTTATATGTACCTATATCCTATAATTGAATAAAATAAAAATCTGTATATTATTTTGATTTTGAAAATATCTAATCTACATGAATTTTTTTACGTGTTGTTTTTTAATTCGTTTTCAAAGTTTGTTTGAGAGAGAAAACATATTTCCGAAAATACACCTTTTTTATGATAAATGATGATAAAAACTACAAATGAATCTTGTTCGACATATGATCTAAATATCATAGAAAATTTGTATACAGAGAAAGAGTGATATTTTTGTTTGCAAAAGTAAAAGATAAATATGGACCACGTCGATCTAAAAATTATTTCTCAATCCAGAAAAACTATACATAAAATTTGTATTGGTTATATTTGATAATATTGAAAATGAAATTTTTATATCATTTCATTAATAAAATGAGTAGTTAATGTACCTTATATTATTCTTTTTTTAAAATTAATGTAATATTACATCCAATAAAAAGGGAACATTATTTCCTAAATCTCAAGCACATTAAATAGAATCTGTAAGCTTAATATTTGTAGACTGTAACATTGGTTTAGAGAAGTTTGCACAATCACTCGATTCAAAAATATAATTTAAAATTAAATTAAAAATATTTTAGCATTATCAGGACAAACACACGGATAGTATTTATTTTTTAAATTCAATTTTGTTTACATTCAACTTTATTAAAATCTAACATAGAGAAAAGATTTACTGAGCGATGTTGAATAGTAAATGTTTACTAATACCTGTTTATTAATAAAATCAAAATTGCAATTAAAAACAGAATACTATCACAAGATTATTGGTAGCTAACACTACTACTTAATTCATGCACATTAAAAAGTGTGAATCTGTAAGCTTAATATTGGCAGACTACAACATTAGTTTAGAAATCTTTATACAGTCATCATATGTTTCAAAATTTTATTTTAAATCAGTTGTGAAATATATATTAAAAAATTTATTTTTTTTGAGTGAAAATTAACATTATACTAAATTTATTTCCTTTTAACAATATTCCGTATTTATTTCAGCAATTAAATTTAAAATTTTGTTATTAGACGTAATTTATTAATCTTTATAGAAACGGTATAAATTATTAATTTCCCTTTAAAAAACATTTATTCCAATATCCGTAAATCTAAAAAATGACATTAAATTAAAAATATTCTTAATTAAACATTATTTATTAAAATTCCTAATTAAACTCACTTTTTTCCTATTTTATAAACCTTTTTTAAGAAATTCTTATTAATTTTTTTTTCAAAAATCCACTCGTTCAAAAATATTATTTTTTTCTTCGCGTTTTACATTTATTGCGTATAAATAAATTCATTTCTTTTTATTATTTTTTTTATCGTCTGCGGCATAAATTTGAACTTACAACTTTCGATTCTGTCTTTTAATCTCGACGCGTGATATTATTTTCTGTATACATAAAATAATTGTGTTAGAGATGATGGAAAGTTTTAAAAACTTTTTTCTTTTCTTTCTTTTTTTACTTTAGCGAGGAAGGCCAGAGATGGATGGATTTTTTAATTCGATGATTCTAATTTAAGCAACTGGCAAAAGTTCCGTTTTCTTTTTTTATTTTTGATGGAGTATCTGCTCCTGGAGATCATTTCCAGCTCCATAAGATTGCATTACAATAAACTATTTTGGAACTGCCAATGTGTGAATAAATGAAAAATCCTGCATTTATTTATTTTCTTTTTTCTTGCTTGCTACGACCTTTGCGCGCTAAAACGAGGAAACCTGTGATGATACTTCGGGCTCCCAATCTTCAAATATCACATGTATTTCGCATTATATAGAACAAACACATGAATAATATTTATCTGTTTAAATTCAATCCTGATTACACTCTACTTCATTCAAATTCATCACAGATTAAGGAGATGTCGAGAGATGTTGAATAGATAAATACACACCTGGTCACTGCTAAATTCCAAATTGCAATTAGGAACAGAAACCCATCACTGGAGGATTGAACGCTAACGCTATTACGTAAGTTATAGTGAAAACAAACTCTAATGGCATTGTATCGGAGTAAGCAGCAACCTTTGGGTGTGGTCATTCCTTTGATTGTTTGCAAATTGTACTTACTTATTTCACATGCGACCCTAGAACCATAGCTCTAGAGCATTATTTCATGTCCACATTAGAATCTTGTAGAAGTAGAACGGGTAGATATGGGGATGTATTGAGAATTCAGTAAACTGGGTATGGGAGAATAGATAAAAGAGAAATTAAGTGTTTTTCCTCACTGTGCTGTACCAATAAATGTAATCATTAGCTTTAAAATATTCAGAGATTATTATACAGTTTTACGCTACAAACTTTAGAGAGGTAATTATAAATTTTGAATAATTAAACTGGGCCAAATATTTCCTTAATTTATTATTTTTAAATCAGAGTTTCGATATTATTGTCTAAGTAAATATTTAGGTAAAAAATGAATATAAAGCTACTAGTATTTACTTATCCTTGTATTTATACCCTATAATTCAATAATAAAATATTAGAGTTACATCTTTCCTATTTATTATAAGTTTTTATACTTAGAATTTCTACAATACTCAAATAATAATTAGAAATATAAAAACAACTCAGGCATAAAAAGTATAGATTAATTGAAAATGAAATTTTTAGGTATTTGAAAACGATAATGAGTATTTAATATAGATTATATTATTATTTTTACATTAAAAAAATAATTTTAATATTTGATATAAATAAAGGAACATTCTTTTCTATAATTAGTTTACATTAAATATTATGAATAATTTATAAGCTTAATATCTATTGATAAAAACATTGGTTTAGAAACCTTTATACAATCGAACGCTTCAAACATATAATTTAAAATTAGTTATGAATATATTTCGCATTATCTGCAATAAACTCATTAATAATACATATTCATTTAAATTGAACTCTATTTTGAAATAGCTGTATTATTTCCTGGTATTTTTCAAAATTAATTTAATATTACATATAAATAAAGGAAAATTATTTTCTATAATTCATGCACATTAAACAGTTTGAATCTGTAAGATTGATATCTGTAGATTACAACAATAATTTAGATATCCTTATAAAATCATACATTTTTAAATATAATTTAAAATTAGCTGAGGAATATACCTCAAATTATCTGCAACAAACACACAAAAAATATTTATTTATTTGGATTTAATTCTGTTTACACTCTGCTTCATTCAAATCCATCACAGAGAAAGTGTTTTCACGAGAGATGTTGAATAGCAAAATAACTACTTCTCAACTGATAAATTCAGAATTCCAAATAAGAACAGAATCTTATCACAGGAGAATTGAAATCTAACACTATTACGTATGCTATCGTGATAGCAACCTCTAATGACAAGGCATCGGAGTAAACAGGAACCCTTAGGGTGTGGCTATTGCTTTGAATGATTGCAAATTATACTTACTTATTTCGCGTGCGTTCCTAGAACGATAGCTCTAAGGAAATATTTCATGTCCACGTTAGAGTCTTGTGGAAATAGAAGGCGTAGATATTAGGATCTATTACTAATTAGGTGAACTGTTTAAAGGGAGAACCGATAAAAGAGAAATTATGTTTTATTCCACGCTGCGCTATTCCAAAGATGTAATATTTAGCTTTAAAATATTCAGAGATTACAGGGTTTTGTGCTTGAAACTTTAGAAAAAGAATCGTAAATTTTGGTACAAAATAAATACAAAGTTGCTATTATTTTCTTTACTTGTACTTTACTCTATAAGTCAATAAAAAATATTTTATTATTATCATTGAGAAATATCTGATTTAAATAAATAGTATTACTATGTTGTTATTTTAATTCAATTTCCGGGTTTGTTTGTGAAAGAACACATACAAAATTGAAACTTTATTTTTATTTTATTTATTTAATCATCTCGTCAATCATATGTTTCAATTCTCATAGAAATATATACCAGGGCGGTTCAATAAGTACCCGTGTTTGAAGATAAAGGACGTTCCTCAAGGAAGTTGCTGCTATCATCGTGTGCTGTCATCTATAAAACGACATCTATAAAAATTTCAGACTGATTGATAGGTTAGTTTGGATTTGGCAGCCATTCGAGTAAGACGTGTTTCGTGATTTTCGCTAAGATGGATATCGTTAGGTAATCAGCTTTTGTTTTTGGATGGGAAAAAATGCGAGGAGATAAAAGCAAAGTTGGATGCTGTTTATGGGGACACGTTGTCATCTATGACCACAGTTAGATATTGGTTCAACGAATTTAAACGCGGGCGAACTTTCGTTTTCGACCAGATGTGGTTACCGAGGAAATCATTGAAAAAGTCCACAACATGATTCTCGCTGATCGACGAACGAAGGTGCACGAAGTAGCAGAGGCCGTAGGCGTGTCGACCGGAACGGCAATTCATAATTTACATGACAAGTTGGGGATAAAAAATTGTCGGCCCGATGGGGGCCGCGATCACGATAGCGCACCAGCACATTCATCTGGAGTTGTCGCCGCCAAACTGCATGAATTGCGTTATGAATTGCTGCCTCACCTTCCCCCCCCCTATTCACCCGATCTGGTTCCCTGTGACTTTTTCTTGTTCCCTAACATGAAGAAATGGCTCGCGGAAAAAAATTTAGCTCAGACGAGGAAGTCATCGCCGAGACAGCGGCGTATTTTGCAGAGTTCGACAAATCCTATTTTTGGAGGGGTTAAAAAAATGGCCGGAACGTTAGGATAAGGGTATCTTTCTAAAAGGGAATTATGTTCAAAAATAATAAAAAAAAATTGAAAAAAAAACGGTGTCTTCATTTCTAACACGGGTACTTATTGAACCGCCCTCGTATATATATATACAATAAGAGTAAGAGAGTAATACATTTGTTTCTTAAGGAAAACACAATATGTTGGCCACATTGATCTAAAAATTAGTTAAAATCTAGAAAATCTATGCAGCAATTTATATTGGTTACATTTGATAATAATGAAAATGAAATGTTTATATCTTTTATTAACAAAATGAATATTTAAGATAGCTTATATTCTCTTTTATTTTTTAAATTAATGTAAAATTGCAGATAAAAAAAAGCATTATTTTCTATAACTCATGCAAATTAAACAGTGTGAATCTGTAAGCTTAATATCGATAAACTAAAACATTCGTTCAGAAAACTTTATACAATTGTACGCTTCAAAAATATAATTTAAAATTAGATGAGTAAGCTATATAGCATTATCTGTAACAAACACATGTGTAATATTTATTTATTTAAACATAATCCTGTTTTTAAATAGAAAATTATTTTCTATAACTCATGCACAATAAATAGAGTTAATCTGTAATATTAATATCTATAGACTACAACGTTAGTTTAGAAGTCATTATATAATAGTAGATTAAAAAGAATTTAGTTTCAAATCAGTTGAGAAATACATTTCGCATTATCTGCAATAAACACGTGAATAATATTTATTTATTTAAATTTAATTCTGTTTGCACTCTGCTTCATTCAAATCCATCAAAGAGAAAAGAGTTTAAAAGAGATTTTGAATATATAATTATATATTTGTATACTGTTAAATTCAAAATTAAGAACAGAAAACTATCACTGGAGGATTGAAAGCTAACACTATTACGTATGCTATCGTGAAAGCAACCTATAATGACAGGGCATTGGAGTAAACAGTAAACTTTTGGGTGTGGTCATTGTTTGACAGATCGCAAATTGTACTTAATTATTTCGCAAGCGTCCCTAGAACGATAGCTCTAAAGAAATATTTCATGTCTACATTAGAGTCTTGTGGAAGTAGAAGGCTTAGATATAGAGATCTATTGGGAATTCAATGAATTGAATAAGGGAGATCGGATAAAGGAGAAATGAAGTTTTATTCCTCGCCGTCTTTTCCAAAGATGCAATTTTTAGCTTTAAAATATTCAGAGATTATAGAGTTTTGCACTTGAAGCTCTAGAAAGAGAATTGTAAATTTGGAAGAAATAATCTGGGTTAAATAGTTCATAAATACATTATTTTTAAATCCGTGTTTCAATTTGATAGTATGAATGCATAGTTAGGTACAAAATAATGACAAAGCTGCAATTTTTTTTCTTTTCTTAGTACCTATAGCTTATATTTCAATAAAAAATAATTTATTACTGTCATTTAAAAAATATCTGATAAATAAATTAGTATTATTATGTGTTTTAAAATTTATTTCCAAGGTTCTTCTTTTGTGGAAAAACAGATACTTGTGGTACACTGTTAAAACTAAAGGTTGGATATGGCACTACCAGGGGTGCACTAAATTTGGACTACTAGAGGTGCCATAAGGCACCCCATGACACCACATGTTACCCCTAGGCACCCCATGACACCACATGTTACCCCTAGGCACCCCATGACACCAGATGGCACCCCCATGTCACTGTATCAGGGACACGGGGTGCAATGCTATCTCCGATAGGGGTGTCGCTCACTAGTGAAGCATTTCACCCGTTGTAGTGCCATATACAACCTTTAGTTTTAACCGTGTATACTTGTTTGTAAAAGAAGACACAGTATATTGGCCACCTCGATCTAAAAATTAGTTTCTAATCCAGAAAATCTGCGTACCAAATCTCTACTGGTTAAATTAAAAAACTTTGAAAATGAAAGTTTTATATCTTTCATTAATAAAATGAGTATTTAAAATGGCTTATATTATTCGATTTTTGGTTAATTTAATATTATATATTAATGAAGGAACATTATTTTCTATAATTCATGCACATTAAACGGTGCGGATTTTTAAGCTTAATATCGATAGAAAACAACAGTGGTTTAGAAACTTTTATACGATCGTAGATTTAAAAAATATAATTTAAATTCAGCTGGGACATTTCGGATTATCTGTAACAAACACATGAATGATATTTATTTATTTAAATTTAATTATGTTTATACTCTGCTTCATTCAAATCCTTCGCAGAGAAAATTAGTTCACGAGAGATGTTGAATAGCAAAATATCTACATGTTTACAGTTAAATTCAAAATTGCAATTAAGAACAGAAACCTATCACTTGAGAGTTTAAAGCTATACTTTTACGTATGCTATCGTGAAAGCAACCCCTAATGGCAAGGCATCGGAGTAAACAGGAACCTTTTGGATGTAGTCATTGCATTGACTGATTGCAGAATGTACTTACTCATTTCGCATGCGTAAGTGAAACGATAGCTCTAAAGAAATATTTCATGTCAACATTAGAGTCTTGTGGAAGTAGAAGACGTAGATATTGGGATCTATTAGGAATTAGGTGAACTGTTAAAGGGCGAACGGATAAAGGAGAAATTAAGTTTTATTCCACGCTGTGCTGTGCCAAATATGTAATCTTTAGCTCTAAAATATTCAGTTATTTATAGAGTTTAGCTCTAATTTTGATAATAGTAAATTTAGAAGAAATAATCTGTTTTAAATATTTCATAAATATTATTAAATCAGTGTTTTGATGTTGTAGTTTGAATAAATAGCTATATAAGAAGAATGTAAATGTACAAAATAAACACAAAGCTGCTATTAATTCCTTATACTTGTGCCTATGCTTTATAATTCAATAAAATTAATTTATAATTATAATTTTGAAAATATCAGATGCAGATAAAATAACATCATTGTGTTGTTTTTTTAATTCGGTTTCCAGGTGTGTTTCTGAAAGTACACAAACTTGCAAAATGTTATGACAGATGTTGATAAATGAAAAATTACTAATCAATCTCGTCACTCATATTTTCTAAATATCACACAGTGCATATATATATATATACATACATATGTATTGAGAGAGAGATGAATATATTTGTTTGTAAAAGAAAACTAAAAAATATTGGTCACATCGATTTAAAAATTAGTTTATAATTCAGAAAATAAATACACCAAATTTTTATTGGATATATTCCATAATGATGAAAATGTTTTTTTTTTCTTTAATAAAATGAGTATTTAATATATACTATTCTTTTTTTAATTACTATATTATTACATTCAAATAAAGAGAACATTATTTCTGTAATTCATGCACATTAAACTGTGTGAATCTGTTATCTTAATAGCGATTGAATATAACTTTATAATATAAATTATATATATGATTTATACACCTGTATGCAATCGTATGTTTGAAAAATGTAATTTAAAATAAATTGAGAGGCATACTTCGCATTTTCTGCAACAAACGCATGAATAATATTTATTTATTTAAATTTATTTGTTTATGTTATTAAAATAGCTTATATTATTCTCTTTATTTTTTTATTTAGTTTAATATTACATATAAATATATCAGCGTTATTATTATTTTTTTATAATTCTTTCACTTTAAATTTAGTATCTGAATCTGTAAACTTAGAATCGTTGGACTAAAATATTGGTTAAGAAATATTTATTTAATAGTATGTTTCAAAAATTTAATTTAAAAATATTTGAGATATGCATTTAACATTATCTACAACAAAGACGTTAATAACATTTATGTATTTAAGTTTAATTCTGTTAACTCTCCGTCTTATACAAATTTATCACAGAGAAAGAAGAGCACAAAAGGTTTGTTTATTTAAATTAGTCAAATGTTACATATAAATAAATAACAATTATTTTCTATACTCCATACATAATAAACAATATGAATATGTAACTTGAATTTCAGTAGACTTCAATATAAGTTGAGAAACTTTTATAAAACTGTACGTTTCAGAAATACAATTTAAAATTCGTTGAGAAATATATTTCGCATTATCTGCAACAAACGAACAAACACATGAATGATATTTATTCACTTAAATTCAATCTTGTTTAAACTCTATTTAATTAAAATCCATCACAGAGAAAGGAATTTACGAGAGATGTTGAATAGATGAATATACCGTATTTACTCGTGTATATGGGGCACTTTTTTTCAAAAAATTAGGGCAAAACTCCTAGGTGCGCCTTATACACGGAATAATTGTTTACTGTTGGATGCAGTCAAATTAAATGCATATAAACAAGAAATTATTCAAAGAAGATATTAAATCTCAGAACATGTTACTTAATTGAAGTATTGTTGCATATTTATTTCACTCCTTGCAGTTTTTTATACAACAGAGCTAGTGACATTATCTAAACGCTAATTTGAAATTCTCCCCCAGGGGGATACATTCTTTAGGTATTCACGGGCTTCACAACCCCGGGGCACCTGAGTGATCTTTCTCCTTTCCTTTTCCTCTTACTCCTATTGTCTTCCTTTCATCTTTGTTTCACTCTCATTGTGGTTTCCTCTCCGGAGGTGAGGGCAATTCTGTATGGGCCGATGTCATCCTGTATATCGACTCATGGAGAATTGTAAACCACCCACGTGTTGGCCGTGCGTGGCGACTCGTGTCCCTGGAAAGGGGGATCCTGGTAGTTGAGGGAAACCAACACACTGCTTTGGCCTCTGCTTCAGGTAGACGGGAGGTGCATATTGGTCCCGTATGCATCAATCGGCTGGTCAGCTGGCTTTTGTCACTGGCTTTAGGGATCAAGTGATCGAGCAAATACTAGTCATCTCGTTAAGGGTGGAGACTGACATAGGTTTGTCTTGTGACCGTATGGGCCCTGGTTAGCACTGGTGCACGAATGTGC
Organism: Maratus speculifer; assembly: GCA_964019185.1. NCBI lineage: Eukaryota > Metazoa > Arthropoda > Arachnida > Araneae > Salticidae > Maratus > Maratus speculifer. Next base: position 114,464,304 of record OZ025289.1, on the reverse strand, counting down.
ATCCCCTTGTTGGGCTCGGTAGTGGGTGGTGCGGCCGGGGTCTGAATTTTATTATTTTTAACATGGATGGGAAAACTTCATTTCCTTCTATGTCTCTCCCCAGTGGAGAGCACCAAACTGTTCCGACTTCTTCCTTCACACGCTTTTTTATTGTTAAACGCACTGATAGCCACTCTGATAGTTCCTTTGGCAAAACGTCACCATTTCTCATAGCAAAAACTTTCCAGTCTGCCTTAGGGGATGGTCATACTCTCAAAAAATTAAAATCTGGGGATTTACTAGTGGAGGTTTCTACAACTAAACAATCACAGATTCTTTCAAATAGCTCAACAATAGGCCCTTTTTCTGTTTCTGTTCAGGTGCATAAAACTCTAAATACAAGCCGAGGCGTTATTTCTGAACCAGATCTTTTATTCTCTACGAAAGATGAACTCTTAGAAAACCTAAAAGACCAAAATATTATAGATGCACGTCGTATCACGATCCGTCGGAATGGCCAAGTCCTTCCTACAAAGCATGTCATTCTCACTTTCAATAGCCCTACTTTACCAACAAGAATTAAAGCTGCTTACCTAAATTGTCCTGTCAGAACGTACATTCCTAACCCTCTCCGTTGTTTTAAATGTCAGCGATACGGCCACACTAAAACTAACTGTCGCGGTTCCCTTACCTGTGCACGCTGTGCAGAAATTGACCACGACAGCAATTCATGTGAAAAATCAGAACGCTGCATAAATTGCAAGGGTAATCATACAGCTTTCTCTCGCTCTTGCGCAAACTGGATCCGTGAAAAAGAAATTCTGACTGTAAAAATAATACAAAATCTTTCCTACCCAGAAGCTCGTAAAATTGTAGAAGCCAGAACCCCGTCTGTCGGCGTATCTTATTCAAGCCTATTGAAACAGCAGTCTAAATCTGTAAGACATATTAGCACCCAGACTGACTTTTCTATGTCATCGAAAAAGTCAGCCAAAACACAATCAATAAACACCCCAATCAAAGAATCCCGTTCTGTTTACCTTCGTCAGAACCTGTTACTATTTTACACACATCTACTCACACACAAAAATCTGCTCAATTTAAAAATCAGAAATCTCAAGCTCAATCTAAGGGATTATTCAAACCTCTAAATGAAACTAAGGCCGTTACCTCACAAAAAAATGACCCGAACTCATCTGCATTAAGCTCTAAAAAGTCCAACTCTAGTCAAATAGTGAAAACTGGTGTTCAGAAAGAAGGGACCAAGGCTGGGATCCAAACTGCTACAAAATCAAAAACATTACAGAAATCACATATGCTTAAAAAACAAACTGAAACCATAAAAACCCCAACTCCAGCAACCCCACGGCGGAAGACTATTGTTAAAAGATTGCAAAATGCATCGCTCAGCCCATGCAAAAGAAATTTTAAAGATCCCAGGCAACTGCAGCATTATGTCCAAGAAGCTATGGAATCCGAGTCTTACGACAGTGGCTCGGATTCCGAGGAAAATACTATGTTTGAAGAGTATGCGCCTGGTTAAAGTTGTAATTATTGTTTCCTGTAGTACTTTTCCAATTTGGTTATCGTGTCACTATCTTACTGTTTTAGAATTTTTAACTAGTTTTAGAATTTTATCTTTTTTACAATTTTAAATATGTTTGTCTGGTTTTAATTGATTTTTAATTTCATGAATCACCGCATTGTTTTTATCAACTTAACTCATATCTACAATGGATTTTTAATGCAACTTTCACCTTTTACATTTTGTTTTGAAATTTAATATTATCTTATTTCTACAATAAACTAATGATTTAGCATTTTACTATTTTTGCCTTCTTATATTTACCTGACCATATCCAGATGGGAAGCCCCCCATCCGGATATTTTGACGTTGTCTTTTTTTCCTCATTTTTACAATTTTGTCTTTGGTTTGGCGCAGCATGTCCCTCAAGGGATTTTGTGCCATTAAAACCTATACAACCAACCAACTAATTTGAAATTCTCTTTACCGTCACTCATTCCTATTTACCGTCATTCTCTTACAACCCGAAGTCTAAGAATGCATTTTTGTCTTGTTTTCTGGTCTGGTGTAACGTTTGTTTCGACTTTTTTTTTTTTTTTACGGAAATTTATTTGGTCATTCTTCTTTAGAGTATCAAATTTATGGTGCGCGTTATACCCGAGATTTTAAGAAATCGTAATTTTTACTTGTAAAGTAGGGGTGCGCCTTATACATGCGTGCGCCTTATACACGAGTAAATACGATATACCTGTCTATAAAGCCAACACTGTTATTTATGTTATCGTGAAAGCAACCTCTAATGGCAGGACACAGGAGTAAACAGCAACCTTTTGGGTGCGGTCATTGCTTTGACTTATTGCAAATTGCACTTACATATTTCGCATGCGTCCCTAGAACGATAGGTCTAAAGAAATATTTCATGTCCACATTAGAGTCTTCTGGAAGTAGAAGGCGTAGATATGGGGATCTATAAAGGAGTTTTATTCCTCGCGTGCTGTTCTAAAGATGTAATCTTTAGCTTTAAAATGTTCAGAGATTATAGAGTTTTTGAGCTTGAAACTCTGGAAAGATAATTGCAAATTTAGAAGAAATAATCTGGAGAAAATAGTTCATAAATATATTATTTTTAAATCCTTGTTTCGATTTGATAGTGTGAATGTATAGTTAGGTACAAAATAATGACAAAGCAACACTTATTTTATTTTCCTAGTACCCATAGCTTATATTTCAATAAAAAAATAATTTATTACTGTCATTTAAAAAATATCTGATCAATAAAATAGTACTATTATTTTGTTTTTAAATTTATTTCCAGGGGTTTTTTGTGAAAGAACAGATACTTGTGGTACACTGTTAAAACTAAAGATTGCATATGGCACTACCAGTGGTGAAATGCTTAACCCGTCAGCGATCCCCCTAAGGGAGCAAAACCTGCACTACTAAAGGTGCCCTAAGGCACTCCATGACACCACATTGTACTCCAAGGTACCCCCATGACACCCTATGAGGTAGCATGGGGTGCCCTAGTGCATCTGTAGGAGTGCAAGTCTGGCTCCGATAGGGGTGTCGCTCACTGGACAAGCATTTCACCTCTTGTAGTGCCATATGCAACCTTCTGTTTTAACAGTGTATAGTTGTTTGTAAAAGAAAACACAATATATTGGCCACCTCGATCTAAAAATTAGTTTCTAATCCAGGAAATCTGTGTACCAAATCTATATTGGTTAAATTAAAAGACTTTGAAAATGAAAGTTTTATATCTTTCATTAATAAAATGGGTATTTAAAATGGCTTATATTATTCCCTTTTTTTGTTAATTTAATATTATATATTAATGAAGGAACATTATTTTCTATAATTCATGCACATAAAACGGTGCGAATTTGTAAGCTTAATATCGATAGAAAACAACAGTGGTTTAGAAACTTTTATACGATCGTAGATTTCAAAAATATAATTTAAAATCAGCAGGGACATTTCGGATTATCTGCAACAAACACATGAATAATATTTATTTATTTAAATTTAATTATGTTTATACTCTTCTTCATTCAAATCCTTCGCCGAGAAAATAGTTCACGAGAGATGTTGAATAGCGAAATATCTACCTGTTTATGGCTAAATTCAAAATTGCAATTAAGAACAGAAACTTATCACAGGTTGATTGAAAGCTAACTCTATTACGTATTCTATCGTGAAAGCAACCCCTAATGGCAGGGCATCGGAGTAAACAGGAACGTTTTGGGTGTGGTCAATGCATTGACTGATTGCAGATTGTACTTACTTATTTCACATGCGTACCTGAAACGATAGCTCTAAAGAAATATTTCATGTCCACATTAGAGTCTTGTATAAGTAGAAGGTGTAGATGGGGAGATCTATTGGGAATTCAGTGAATTGTGTGAAGGAGAACGGATAAAGGAGAATTTACGTTTTATTTCTCGCTGTTCTGTGCCAAGATGTAATCTTTAGCTTTAAATAGTCAGAGATTATAGAGTGTAGCGCTTGAAAGTTTAGAGAGAGAGAATCTTAAATTTCAACGAAGTAATCTGGGTGAAATATCTCATAAATATATTATTTTTAAATCGCTGTTTTGATTTTATAGTTTGAATGTCTAATTAGATACAAACTAATTACGAAGCTGCTATTATTTTCTTTTCCTAGTACCTATACACTAAAATTCATTAAAAATTTATTAGAGTTACTCTTTCCTTTCATTCATCAGTTTTTAAACTTAATATTTCTACATTGTACAAATATTAATTAAAAATAGGAAAACAAGTTACGCATAAAATTTATAGATTTGATTTTAATTATTCAACAGATATATAGATGTGACTAAATTACAATATATTTAATATTTTGTGTTACCTATTTTTTATAAGTATTGCTTTAAATTTTGTCACATTATTATTTAAAAAAGAATTAAAATTTCGTATCCTTAATGATCATTTTTTATATCTAAATTTATATAATGGACAATCGTAAAATTTATAAAAAATACTTTTTTTTTACTTCGATTTCCTATACGTAATCTGAGATGTGTTTATGGATAGAATTTAATCAATTTGGATGCTTATGTGATGTTTATTAAACATGTAGTTTACGAAAGTATAAATAAAATAAGAAGAAATTGCTATAAAATTGTAAAGAGGCAAAAATGATTAATTCTTTTTAACTATAATTGGAAAAAATGATTGTTAAATGCAATACGTAAATTCTAAACATTTTTCTAACAGAACTTTTAAAAATCAATGATAAGTAATATTTTACAAAGAAATTTCTCAGTTTCATTTCTTCTAGTTACACCTCTTTAACATAAAGAAATAGTAACTTATTTTATACAATTCCTTGGTGATTGGTTAATATTTTTTCTGTCATGCAAACAATATTTTTTGCGATTTCATTACATTTGTCAAATCTGATTATTGTAAATGTGTTTCATAACATTTTTGATTTAAACATAAATAGGCATATATTCTTAACCTTTACAAGGGGGCTCGGACAGCATCTGTCCGGGGTAGTATGTATTCTCGTACAGATGCTGTCGGAGCCCCCATGTAAATATTAAATACTTAAAATAAAATGTTATATTTGTGACACAGATAATTTTGTTTAAATTTATATTTGAAATATTATTTTACTACTTAAGAACTCACCAATTAAAAAATTTAAACGTTTTTATCTCATATTTAAGAAATTGATAAATTTAAAATAAAACAAAAAACTGTACGAACGTATTCATACTAATACCTAGTCAATTTTAAACTCAATGTGTGTACCTTAATGCATGTAACAGTCTATTTTTAAAAAGGTACGTGTTTTTAAATATCCTAAAAAATCATTAGCACAGAAAACACTTAATATAGGATAAAATTCTTAAAGTTACATTCTCTCAATATTTATCGTTTTTTCCCCCACAATTAAAGGGTGCAAATTTTATATGTTTTATTTAAAATTTGTTTTTTTAAATGATATTTCTTGTGAACTAGAAATATATATATTCTAAAATATTTTTGCATAATCTAATGAAATTTTATGTAGGTTTATATTTGAAGTATTTTAACCTCTTTAGTTCCGTACCTAAAATAATAGTACAAATGCTTATTCATTTTTTTTTTTTTTACCCAAAGAAAATTACATTCTAAATGACAGATTTTTTTTCTGAAATTGTTCCTTTAGGCATTTGGTAAATAATGTTGGAATATATGGTTCTAAATATCCAAACCACCATAAAGCAACAATTTAATAACTATTGACTTAAATCGACACAATCACAAATTTAAGAGTTTTAAACAAGTACTTAATGTACAAATTCTCAAAGAAAATTGCAGAAAAAGGTTCAAGCTAAATACTTGTGAAAATTTATCACTTTTTTGGTCACACTGTTATTTGAACATTTTTAGACATTTTGCAGACTCAGTTGAAAATAATGTTTATTTATGAGTGATTCAGGCATTTATTTGTTTACTTTCAACAACAACAAAAAAAAAAAAAAAAAAAAAAATGGCTTTTAAGAAATATTGTAAAAGTGAAAGATAATCAGTTATTTTTTTAACTTTAAGAAAAATTTCAGAATGTGATTTTATTTTCGAATTATATGGTTAACTATCATAAAAAAGAAAAAAATATATGTAACAAAATTGCAATTTAACAAATTAAAAAGACTATTTCGAAAATGATATTTTCAAAGACTCATATTTTAAAGATATAATAAATAAATTCGATTTTTAAATTAATATTATCAATAAACATCATTTTTAAGATTATTATAACGAGTCATATATTACGTACGCTGTGCATTAAACAATGATATTCCTAGACCAATGATAAAAATTATTAGATTAAAGGTAGTCAACTTTTATTGTTTAAAATGTGCATTTTTATTTGATGGAGTTAATCAGACCGACTTCTGAATGCCTCATATAACGTACGATATGGATTAATATTCCTGGAGCTTTCACAAACAAATTTTAAATGAAATTTTAGTTTTACAATTTTCGGAACTGCAACTTTTTTAACTTTTAATAAATATCGTACATTTTAATTTTTCACACAGTTGCGTAAAGGAAAAAATGCACTTCTTAATGAAATTTGTTTGAAATCTCTATCACAATTTGTTTTTAATTTATTACTATTATTATTATTATTATTATTATTGCTCTTTTTGTCATTCTGGCAACAGAAGTATTCCATTTTTGGCCATTAAATTTGGAGCAATCAGAAAACGAATAAAATAAAAAACAGTGGTATTTCATTTTTGGACATTGAACGTGGACCAATCAAGAAACGAATAAAATTAAAGAAGCTGCAGAATTAAACCAATAAAAGATTCACTTATACTTTAGGTTTCCCAAATCAAGATCGTGGTATATATCGGTATTTCCAAAAAAAAAAAAATCAGATATTTTAATAGTAAAAGAACGCAGGTCTCCGACACAGTGACCGCTTGAGGTCAATCGATACCAAACATTAAAATTAAAATTTCCTTTTAACGTCTGGTATAGCTACATTCAAAAATTGTGTTAATTTTTTTATACGTATTCAGTTTGTTTAGTGTCAATAATAAAAGTTTTCATTTTTGATACTAATGGAACCTAAAAAGCAGCTTGGAATGATTCTGTGGTTATTTTTAGTCGAATGAAATTAAAGAAGCTGCGATTCATAATATATAGGTTAAAAATCTTTATATCTTAAAATAGACGACCTGCCCCTCCCCTCAAAACGTTTGAAGCATATTATAGTCGTAAATAAATTGCATTTCCATTTATCTATTCAAGCGAAACATAAAACAAAAGTCATGAATAATCTTGAAATTCACCAAAATTTATATCCCAAGGAGTTGTAAATTATTTCAAATAGCGCATTAAATCATGATCTCATCAAATGATTTTCTTTAAAAAATTCAAAATGCAATCAAGTAAGCTATCAAAGAAATAAATATTACCATTGAATAAATTTTTGGTACTAACTACGTTAGTTTTGCATGCTTCTTATTTTTATTTTTGGTATGTTTGATTTGATGCATAACAGTAAAATTCATTCATTGGAAAGTAATATGTTCTAGCCACCCATTACCTACAATGTTAATTACAGTATTTCATTTGCATATAATAAGAACAGAGCTATTTTTATCGTCGACAAACGCAGAACTGCATAATTTCTTGGTTTGCTGTTCTGTAAGAAATTATTTAATTTTTCAATTTAAATGTCTTTATTCTAAATCTTGACATTTAAAAATCTTTACCATTATATATTAAAACTGACGATTTCGTCCCTTTCCTCAAAGCGCCCAAACAAGTTTATAATTGCAATTTATCCCATTTACTTTTATCTCTTGAAATAAAACATAAAACACAATTCATGGATAATCTTAAGATTCACAAGAATTTATATCTCTAAGAGTTGTTGTAAATTACTTCAAACAGCGCATTAAATCAAGATCTCATTAAGCAGCGATTTTCTTAAAAAAATCAAAATGTAAACTAAGGCGCTATCAAAGAAATAAGTATTGCCATTGAATAAATTTTTCGTCCTAATTACGCTTGTTTTGCATGTTTCTTTATTTTTGTTTTTGACATATTTAATTTGATTCATAGCAGCAAGATTCATTCATTGTAAATTAAAATGCCCATGCCAGCCATTATCTACAATGTTAATTACAGTAACTCATTTGCATATTTTCAGGACAGTTCTGCCTTTATCGTCGAGAAACGCAGAACTGCATAATTTCTTGGTTTGCTGTTCTGTAAGAAATTATTTAATTTTTCAATTTAAATGTCTTCATCCTTTATCTTGACATTTATATGAGCTCTGAATAAAACATGCAAAATTTCACGATAAAATGTTTTATAAGTATTAAATATAAATGTAAAAGCTAAGACAGAGGTAAGCAATTTTAGATTTCTTTGCTGGGTTATTAAATCCTACTATTATTATGGAATGTACGCCTTACATACAACACTGTAAAAAAACGGTGGTTATATAGAAATTGTAATGGCAAAATATAATTTTCTTGAAAAAAAAAAATGGAAATGTTTCTGGAATTTACAGAAATTTTTCCCATGAAAAAATCCCAGAAGCCAAACGATATTTGTCCAATATTGGCTACATCTTGGAGCAATATTGGTATATTGGCAATACTGGCAATACTGGGATGAAATATTGCTCCAATATTGGAGTGTTTATATTTTGCCCTTATTTAGCTAATATTTGCAGCCAATATATGCCAATATTGGAGTTTCATTGGAAGTACTTCAAATAAAACGCCAATATTGGTTAAATATTTCATTGACAATATTTCCAATGAAGCCCACATACTGGCATAAAATTGGCTGCAAATATTGGTTAAATAAGTGCAAAATGTAAACATCCCAATATTGGAGCAATATCGACGTGTTATTGGCAATATATCCAATTAATGAAATATTGGCGCAACGTTGGATCAATAGTGGTTTGCTACTAGGGAACAGTGAATTGTACTGGCGTCCCGATTACCAATATAATATCTATTCTTATTTTTTCATTAAAACAGGATAATGCTTTACTGTTTCTACTCTCTTAAAATGAAAGAGAGGATTTGGATTATCAGGAAACATCTATAATTTATTGGATCATGAATCAGTTGTTTTTTAACCCAGGAGAACTGGCTAGTGAGAATTTCTCTCACGGTGCCCAATTGCTTTTCTTTAACTTTGCATTCACTTAATATCAACTTTTTTGTTTGGCTTAGTACTTTTATTCACATAAGAGCAGGTAAAATAATCGAAATCACATTGTGAAATTTTATTAAAATGAAAAATGTTTTAAATAAGAGGCTTCAAAAAGATACGATGAAGAAAGAAATTCTCATGCAGCGAGTTCTACCGGGTTAAATGTTTAACTCATCTTGATTTAAATTGCTTAAAAAATAACTCGCTCACTACAGTTGTTTCAACTCTTTACGAAAAGCCTACTTTCAAATCATGATATGAGTAGATTTTCGGCTCAACTTGAGTTATTTTGTGACTGAGGTTTTAGGAGAGAATGCAAATTCAGATACTGCATTTCTTTGTACTGTACAAAATCTGTAGATTCTGTCCAGTAATGCAACAGTTTTCATGTGTATGTGTTTCATGAATTATTTGAAATTCTCTTATTGATCGTGATATTGATATATCATAGTTATTGAAACTTTTTCCTTAAAATTGGGTCAAAGATTGCAGTTTGCTGCAATTTTTTTAACAATCGAGATTACAGACACACACACACACTCACAAAAGGAAAAAAGAAAAAAAAAAAAAAGGAAGTTAACTTTCTGTATCAGAAAGTACACAAGTCGGAAATAGCACGCCAGACGTAGCAAATGAGATGCGTTCTTACTATAACGAAATTTTTAAAATATGTAGTACTCCGGATGCAATACAGTATTCGAAATCTTTTGTGTGTCCCTGTAAATACTAAATGCTTCCTATTATATTGAAATTACCTTTTAGGAAACCTCAGCAACGTATATCAATTTCATAAATGTGAAGTAATTTAATATAATTAAAACGCACCCAAACAATGTTTCTCTCTATACCATTATGTAATAGCATAATTTTGTGTGGACCTGTATGTTTATAAGAAATATACTCTGAACCACAAATTGCACATAATGATTGTTTTAGTATACATTTCATAGATGCCTATGAATTCAATTTTTTCGTATTTTTTCATTAAAATGACTTTCAAACTATTTTTCTCATTCACTATAATATTAAGGAATATTTAAGGTATTGTCTCTGTAATTAAACTATCTATCCAATTTTCATTAAATTGGAAATGACTTTATAAAATTATGTAATGATTGTATATTTTAAATTTCAAACGATAGTTTGGGTCGTTTACAGTTGTTATATGCAAACAGAAAGGACGTGTTGAACTTTGACTATAGGTGCTACGTATTTACATAAATGCGAACGCACCTAATAAACGATATTTGTGAAGTTCGTTTATAATCTGAAAATAATAAATAAATAAATAAAATCTTTTTTTTATGAAGAATATTAATACACATACAGATTTTATTCCAAATCGTTCGTATAAATTATTCAAAACAACGCAGTATATTATGTTCAAGGCCTGTAAAATCAAAAGAAAACTCTATCAAAGAAGTATTTTTTATCATTTTATAAATTTAGATAATTTTATAAATTACACTTTTTTTACATGCTTAGTTTGATACATAACAGCAAATATTGTAAATTAAAATGTTTATTTCAGACATTATATGTCATGTTAATTATAGTCTTTTATTTGCGTATTTTCAGGCTACTACTATGTTTATCGTAGAGAAAACACCGAAATGCATAATTTTTGGATATTTTGTTTTGTAAGAAATTATTCACTTTTCCACTGTTAAAGTCTTTATTCCCTTATCTAGAGAGTGATATGAGTTCTGCATTAAACGTGCATATATATCATTTTGAGGGAAAATCGTCTACATGAAACGGTGTTACCAAAATTTTCTTTAATGGAAGATTTAAATATTTTAAATATACTTAATGTGTAGCTACATGTTGTTACTATGGGAATAATTTTAGGTATCTTTCATTACAAAAAGTGAAAAGTTACCTATTGCAGCCATCGGGAGGAAAAGACTTCCAGAAAATTTTGGTATATTTTCACCGATCATGACCCCCAGACCCCAAAACCGCACTCCGTTCAAATGTTGACATATATATATATATGTATATATATATATACCGGGTGATCCAGAAGTTTCGGGAGTTTTGAAATGTTAATAATTTGCAAACTATGCATAATACAACGGTCCGGTTTTCAGATATATGCTCAGAAACATCTGGGATTTTTGTTTAGAAGGAATTTTTTTTAAATATGTATAGTTACAATTTTAAGCAACAGGTGGCGCTGCTGTACATGACAGAATGCACCTATACCATGCGTTATATAGACACATGAGTTCATTGTGAAACATCTTTTCTAGGATATTGATGAAATTTCGTTTTAATTCTAGTTTATGTTCAAACACTTTTTTTAAGAAGTTAAAATTGCATTGAAAGGGAATTTTGATATAAAATTTGATGAGTTACTGCTATATTTGACATGCTTGCTTTGCATGTTTTGTTGTGTTCTTATCGTACCATACATGAAGTTAAAACCACAAAAGATTTGATGGCCATTACAAACGTGAAAGGCTATGGTGAGCAAGGTTTGAAAAAAGGGCTCATTGGAAGGTTTTAATAAAACCAGGAGTCCCAAATGTCTGTTGCAACCGTAAATGAGGTAGAATTCGATGCCAATACTCAGTGGTGTTAGGGGATAGAGCAGAGTCAAACGCAGTTTCAAGGTCCGTGGTGTGACGTGAAGAATAAGGCACATTTATGAAACAGTTCAGATCAAAAATAATATATCCGTTTATTTTCATTCATCTCGAATGTTAAACTTAAATAAAACTATTTACATAAAACTCCAGCATTTGCTGAGTACTTCGTTGTTTAACATACATCCATGGCAAAACTTCATAACTGCAGAGAACTAAACCCATTTAATAAAATTAAATTGTCTGTCCATCACAGCACACACATATGGGGATGTTTCACATTCTAGATATACTTACTCAGTACATAAACTGAAAGTAAAATTATGCATACAGTTACAGGCAAAAAGAAGAGTGCCTTTACGACCGAAATGCAAAATGAAAAACTGGATCGGAACGATCACTACTGAACAAATTTAGAGGGAGATTTTGTCCAGATTTCCAACATGCGGCCCCATCGGTCGTAAAAACTTCCTCTTTTTTCTTACAATTCAAATCAAAAATATTACAAATAGCTCTCTTAAATTTTACATACAGCAGAGGTTTAGTTAGAAAGTCAGCTTTGTTATTTTTAGAACTTACATGTTTTAACTCAAAAACATTTTCATTTACTAACTGTCGAAGAAATTGACATCTTATATCAATATGTTTAGTTTTAAAGTTCTCTTGACTGTTTTTAGAAAAATAAATAGCAGATTCATTATCACAATACTGAACTGGTTTTATTTTATTACACAAATTAAGTTCATTTAAAACTCTTGAATACCAAGTCAGTTCCTTTACACTTTCAGTTAATGAAATAAACTCAGATTCCATAGAACTGAGTGCGATGCATTTCTGCTTTGATGTTCTCCAAGCAAAAGGAACATTACCAAAGTAAATTATATAACCACTGCTTGAGTGTCGTTTAGTAAGTTGACATCCCCAGTTAGCATCCGAATATGCATATAAACTCGGTGAATTTACATTAGACAGATTTATTTTAAAACTTTTAGTAGCAAAAACATAATTCATAATATCTACCACTATTAACCAGTGTTTATATGTATAACCATTACAAAATTGTGACATTACATTTACTGAAAAACTAATATCCGGTCTTGACCGATTTGACAAAAATGACAAACTTCCGATTAAAGATCGGTATGGAAATTTTTTCATTAACTCATTTTCTACAATTTCATTTTCGTTAACTTTATCTGGTAAAATACATCCAATTTTAAAAGGTAATTTAACATGACTTTTAGGCAAATCCTTATATTTTAATTCTAATCTTTCAATATAAGTTTTTTGATGAATATATATTGAATCGTCAATTTGTTCAAAGTTAACACCTAACAAATATTTTGTTAATCCTATTTCAGTAATTTCTAAGTTATTTTTTAACATATTAGTCACAGATTGCATTATATTTTTATCTTTAGCAAACAAAACTAAATCATCTACATAAACTACTAATATTACATTACTTTTCAATTGATAAACGCAATTACACCATTTTAATTTAGAAAATCCTAAATTATTCAATATAGTATCTAATTCAGAATTCCATTCTCGGCCACTTTGCCGTAACCCATAAATAGATTTATTTAACATGCAAACTTTATTTTCGGCTCCCCTCATTTCAAATCCGGGAGGTTGTTTCATAAAAACTGTTTCTTTTAATGACCCGTATAAGTAAGCTGATTTCACATCTAATTGTACATGATACCAATTTAACATAGAAACCAATAAAATAAACATTAATTTTACAATTGAAAAATTTACAACAGGTGAAAATATATCATTAAAATCAATACCCGGTTTCTGTTTGAAACCTTGAGCTACGAGACGGGCTTTATACTTTTTACCGTTTTTCTCTGTGTTTTTTATTTTATAAACCCATTTGCTTCCTACTATTGTAGCGTTTTTGGGTGGTTCAACCAACCGCCAAACCTTTCTTTTATTCATCATCTCAAGTTCTTCCCTCATCCCGTCATTCCATTTCTCACTTTCTGGGTTTAATTGTGCTTCCTCAAATGTGTTAGGGATTTCAGTATTGTAAAATTCATGCTGAAATAATTCATTTAAATATGAATCATCCGAATCGGTAGTAGAGGTTTCATTTAAATTTTCAACATTAGGAGGAGTAGTTTTAGGTTTAAAGTCAAATGTATCTGGTTCATATGAGAGTTTATTTTCCCTACAATATTTTTTGACATCATTTAAAGATCTCAGTCTCTTATTTGGTATCGGGGTATAGTAATACACGTCAATCCGCGTGCTTTTTGTTCTAGGTTTTTCAACCCTTTTCCATTCTGAAATATTTATAGAACTTAAAGTTATCTTATTCCCCGTTTCCTCTTCATCTCCATTTAAATGTTCTCCTGGTAGTTTATGATTAAGATCTAAAGTCGCGTTACTTAAACCATTTGTCTCAGTTTGAGATTCATTAAAATTCAATATCACATCCTTATACTTATTATTTCCCCCAAATAATGTTTCTACACCCTTTTTGGATTCATCTATACGTACATGAATAGTTTCTATAATTCGCCTTTCTTTTGGAATATAAATCCTATAGCCTTTTGTTTTCATGGCATAACCAACTAAAATACCTGGTAAAGCTTTAGGTTGAAGTTTATTACGTTTAACTTTAGGAACGTGAACAAACGCTAAAGAGCCAAAAATTCTTAAATGTCTTACCGAAGGTTTGAATCCCGTCCATAATTCTTGCGGTGTAAGACCTTGGGTTAAACTGTGTTCGGTTCTATTTTTTGTATGAACAAACGCTAAAAGAGCTTCCCCCCAAAATGATGGTTTTAATCCGCTATCGTGTAGCATTGCTCGAACTGCATTCATTGCTACTTTATTAAAATTCTCTGCAACACCCACTTGTTCCGGTGTATAAATGGAGGATCTTTCTATTCTTATACCTAAATCAGTTAACAATTTCTCAAATGATTTATGAGTAAACTCCAATCCGTTATCACTTCGTACACATTTTAATTTCTTACCTGTTTGTCTCTCAGCTTTAGCTAAGAACTTTTTAAAGCATTCAAAAACTTGAGTTTTATCTTTAATTATATAAACTTCAGTTCTTCTCGAGTAGTCATCAATTATTGACAAAAAGTATTTCCCCCCTCCTAAAGAGTTAACCGGACTAGGACCCCATAAATCCATAAATACTCTATCGAGAACTTGATTAGAAGTGCGTTTATATAAGTAATTTCTTTTAAACGAATTTCTATTCAATTTTGCAACTACACAAGTTTCACATATCTTACTTTTACTTTTGCACTTAATATTTTCAATACCTTTAACACAATTATTTTTACTCATTTTTTCAAGTAAAGGCAAATTAGTATGACAAAATCTACGATGTATTATTTCTGCATTTAAACTAGTAGAAAAAGCAAAATTTTCACATTTTGAAGCATAACCTTTTACAATATACAATTTATCTACTCTAGGTACAGTAAAACAATAATTATTAAATTTATCATACACAATCATTTTGTTATTTCCCCAATAAATTTGGTTTCCTGCAATATCTATATTAGACCCACCAATTAAGTTTCGTCTCATATTAGGAGCATACAATACATTTTTTAAAGTTATTTCTATATTACCTGTTACATCTAGAATGGTAAAGTCTATGTCTCCGATGCCCAGTATTTCAGACGAACAGTCCTTGTCCCCAATTAGAACTTGTTGAGGGGGGAGGTCCTTGTACGTTACGAATAGACTCCTGTCATTCGTAAAATGAGAAGTAGCCGCTGAGTCCAGAAGAAATTCCACTATTTTATCATTTGAAGACATCAAAGCGAATTCAGGCTGCCTTGTAGTTTCACTATTGAACACTTGCTTCTTTCCTCTATTGCTTTTCTTTTTGAAGCACCTTGTATCAGAGTGGCCAGGGCGTTTGCAGTAACTGCATATTAAACTCGGCCCCATACGATTAGATGGTGAAGAATACGAGGGTCTAGAGGGTCGCAGTTCGCTTCCACTATTAGAAAACGATGGTTTTTTCTCAGTCACTGAAGTCTTCATTGGATTGGTTGGTTTATCGGTAGAAGTTTTAAACTTAGTTGCATAAGCATCACCTACAGCGATAACCTCTTTACTTTCATCTTTCCGTTTCAGACAAATTCTTCCATATTCACTAATTAACTGTTTCGATACATTTTCTAATTTGAATTCTTTATCATCTAATCTATATAACATTTGAACTAAGTTATCATATTCTTCAGGTAAACGACGGATTAATTGAAAACATACCAATAATTCCGGCATTTCAAACCCTGCTTCTTTAATTTGAAATATTTTATCTTCAATTCTTTTGCAAAATAAACCGATAGTTTCTTCTTGCGAGTTTAACTTCATTTCAAAAAATTCATCCACTAATCCAGCTAGACGTGCTCGGGAAGTGGGTTCAAAGTTTAACTTCAAGATGTCCCATGCCTCTCTTCCATTTTCTGTTTGAGCAATAAGAATTTGAAATTTTCTTTCTATGGATTGATAAATAGTCGTATAAGCTCTTCTTTTACGCCATTCAAAGTCACTTTTTTCATGATCAGAAGCATCCGCTTTACATGCGATATCTGGTTTTGTGATAAATTCCCAGCAATTCCGATCAATTAACACACATTTGACGTCGAGCTTCCATGAAGAATAATTATAGTCCGAAAGTTTCGGAAAAGAATAAGTTAACTCTGGAGCTTGTGCCATTATACTTGCAAAACTGTATTAATTTAATTTCAAACACACCACAATTTATCTATTTGACCTTTAAATAGCATAGCATGGCCCCTTAACCATGTTAGGGGATAGAGCAGAGTCAAACGCAGTTTCAAGGTCCGTGGTGTGACGTGAAGAATAAGGCACATTTATGAAACAGTTCAGATCAAAAATAACATATCCGTTTATTTTCATTCATCTCGAATGTTAAACTTAAATAAAACTATTTACATAAAACTCCAGCATTTGCTGAGTACTTCGTTGTTTAACATACATCCATGGCAAAACTTCATAACTGCAGAGAACTAAACCCATTTAATAAAATTAAATTGTCTGTCCATCACAGCACACACATATGGGGATGTTTCACATTCTAGATATACTTACTCAGTACATAAACTGAAAGTAAAATTATGCATACAGTTACAGGTAAAAAAGAAGAGTGCCTTTACGACCGAAATGCAAAATGAAAAACTGGATCGGAACGATCACTACTGAACAAATTTAGAGGGACAAGATTTTGTCCAGATTTTCAACAAGTGGAAATCATCAGCTCATGGTCAGTGCAATACACTTGTAATATCACGATGAACTGAAATTTCTTTTGGAATTTCTTTCTGCTCTGAGGATACTGCGCACGCTGTTTTGCATAGGCTCACGGTGGTACTTTTAAGCTATGAGCGTCATAATGGAAATTTGTTACCCTTAGACACTAATTCTTTCTTTTTGGTAAGCTGTATCATACCATTAAAATAATACTATCAATTTTAGCCCCACCTGTTGGTAAAAACTGTAACTAACATAATATATATGTGTCATCGAAAAAAAACGAATCCCGTAAGTTTCTAAGCATTTTTGTGAAAACCGCATACTTCTGTTGTTTATAGTTGAGTAATTATTCGCATTTCAAAACTCCGGAAACTTCTGGATCACCCGGTATATAACATAATATAGTGATAACACGCGTATTTATGAATAGATTTGGATGCAACTTAGTGTATACATAGTACATACTGAGGCCTAGACGGAGTTCGTTAACCAGTTCCATCTGTCATCTTGTTTCAAAATGGCGGCCATTTAAATTTAAAAAAAATTAAAATTTAAAATTATGTGCAAAAAAGTGATAAACTGAAAAAGATTTTTTTTTATGCAATTGACCTTGATAGAAAGATTTCAGATGAAAGATGACTTTTCTTTTTCCTTTCCGCAGACAAAATTATTTTTAAAAATAAAATTATTTTTACACTACAATTAAACATTAGGAATATAGTATTACTTAATAGGAGTGAAAATCAGTGAAAAATTCCCTTTGAACTAAAATTCATAAAAATACAAATAAATGTACATACTGCTTAAAGGAGTATAAAACGTAATATAAAATCATTTAAAAATGCATTAAAATCCTTTTAAAATCACAACGTTTTCACTCGGTACTTACTCGACTCTCATCAGTAAAGAACTAAAGCATTAGTTTACACTAGTTACTAATAGTAGTATTTCACTGATGAGGACCAAGTAAGAGTCGGTTGAAAACTATTTTATTTTAAAAGGTCTTGAATCAGAGTGTATTTTTCAATAATTTTATATTGTATTTTGCGCATCTTTAAGCAAAGTTTACTTGTATTTTTATGAATTTTAGCATTCTTGAAATATAAAACAAAATTTGCTTATGAGCTCACAAATATACGTAAGATTGAAGGATATCTGGCGTGAAATAATTATGATTTGATAAATAGCTGACACCTTGCAGACGATAGCACATATTAATGCTGTAAAAATAACGACAAAATGAATACCCGTATGATATTATTATTTTCGATCTCTCTACCTGTTAGAAAATATTCGTTACGTTACTCGTTATTTTCGTTATTGTTGAGAAACCAAGAATTAACGAGCATCGTACATACTACAAAATGCAACATTCCATACATAACAGTCTTTGAAAGAATTAGTTATTGCTGTGCTTGTTATGTGTTGCCATCTATACTTAAAAAATTATGTAAAATGCTATCTTAACAACATTTATGAATCATTTTTTGTATTTATAAAAAAATGAGAAACGTTTCTAATGTTTATGTCTCAATGGAATCTGTAAATTATATATTTTTAGAAATACTAATGGAAAATTCTTCTATTTACAAATAAAAATGAATTAGATAATGTATAAAAAAAATCGTCACTTTCATTTTAATATAATAATTGATCGTGAAGTGATGTAACCCCCCCCCCTCTCAAAGAAAAAGTTTGAGTCCCCCCCCCTTCCACCATCTAAATTGAGGGCGGGATCCGCTTTTGCATATAATACTTTTATATAATGCTTTTGTTACTCTTTAGAAAACAAAAGTAATCGTAAATACTAACAGGGCTGTGCGAAGTGCGGTGGGGAGGGGTAAAGGGTGCGGTCGGGGATATGGAAGGGGCGCCAAATTTATACTACCAGAATCATTTGTTTCTTAATTTATTGTAAAATATATATATAAACATATTGGAATTTTGTTTTGTGTGTCTGTGAAAAATACATTTTCAAAGTTTTATATTGCTTCTTTCTTGGAATTCAAAAGGTATTCTAAACTTTTAGATACATTTTCTTCTACATGTGTTTATAAGATCCCCTTTGCAAAAATGTAAATGCAGTCTTCATTTATATTACTTAATTGTTATAACTAATCCTTTTACAATTTCAAAATAAATGCAAAACATGTATCTAATAGAATTTATTTGTGTTTTTAAACTTTATAATTTTGTAACACCTGCTGCAAAGAGAATTGGTCGTGGTATGGTGTGTGTGTAGGGGGGTGTCAAACTAAAACTTCTTCCTGGACTCAATTTTCCCTTCGCGCGCCGCTGAATACTAGTACATATACATTCGTTGTTTTCTCTAATTTTCAGAGAAGTGCTTCGTTAGTTTTAACTATTTTTTAAAATAAAATCTATCTACCTGCAGTGATTTAAAATTTCATAAATTATAAACCTGGGCGTTTAAAATACTTCATATGAAATATAATGTCACAAGATTGTAGCAAATCTACATATCGCTATACCATATACAAGCTAAACTATATACTGTACATGAGATTACTATTTATTACCGTTACCTAGGCCCATAATGAAATATTGTTAAAAAACGTTTTGAAACGGAAATTTGAATAAAAATGCAAATAATTACAATATAAGTATAAATAAATCCATCCTATGAAAGTAGAATTCTACTTTAATGGAAAATTCCAAGATAAATTTCCATAAAAATTGTACAATGCAATTTCATCTGATGAGACGAAAATCTGTCTAAGATAAAATGTTTTTTCGTGATTTCGTTTTAATAAGTATATTATTATGTATATTAAAAAGAAAAATAGTAATTGAGTATATTAATAGAGATGTCTATTCTTTATGAAACCTATAAAACATGCGACAACGAAACCTCCCTGTAACCGAAATTAAAATTAAGCAACTCTCAAAAACTCCCCCCACTCAGCGTCATAAAACTTTTCTGATTTTCGTTCCTGCGTTACTTCAAAAACTTCCCTCCAATTCCATCCGCACATTTTCGGAGAATGAACGAATGCTAAATTAATGAAACGACTAAATGAAAAAACCGTATGCAATATTAATACGGGAACAACTGATTCCCAGTTTAAAGTCCGAATAAAAATTTGCATCTTTCCCAATCAGACTACCGACGCAGTCCTTGAATCACGAAATACTGGAAGGAACGTATGATGATTGTTTCATCTAGTTTTGCAGTACATTGATGCCTAACGACTACTGAGTGAAATTCAAATGTAACGATTCGGTATTTCGTATTAGAGAAAATACCCGTTTCTCCAAAACGAATACGTGCAGTTTTCAACAGCTCTAGCACAGATCGTAAAGTGAACTGGTTCAGGGAGTGGAATGAATTTACCAAGAGTTTTCTCCATGAAGAAATAATGAGTTATCTCTAGTTTTTCTACTTTTATTAGCAAAATGTCTCTAAAACATTTCCCACAATCAAAGAGGAAGCTCGTTTATTGAAGTTAAAAAGTCATCGTTAATTTAAAAAATAGAATGAGAAATCTACGGTCATCATAAAACTACTAGTGCAGCATAGAAAGTTAGTTGCATGTCAAAAATGGAACAAAAATGGTTCATTAAAATAGCAAATAAAGCCTTTGTGCAAAAATGTTTAAAGATAAAAAACCAACGATTATAAATGCACAAATATTTTGCATTTATAATGCAAGCATTTATAAATTTTTTGCATTTTTTGCATATTGTGCATATATTGCATTTATAAATATTTTGCATTTATTGCATATTGTGCATTTATAATCGTTGTTTTTTTATCTTTAAACAAAAATGGTTCTTCACTCGATTGCATTCACTTTTTGTAAAACCTTACATAAACACAAATAATGAAGTGGCACTTTCAAACCAATAAGAAAAATTAAAGTCATGCGTGAAGCCGACGTCACATCCAATAAGAGTAATTCTGCAAAGAAATTTAAATTTGGAAATGTAACAATTATTTGGAGTAAAAAATATTCCAGCGCGCGAAAGATCTCGGAATAAGAAAAGTAAAAATAAGAAAAGGCTATTAAAAAAATTGAATTCATATTAAAATATAGAAATTGTAAAAAATGATGATACATTGAAATAAGCTGAATAAAATAATAATTAATTTAAGGAGAATTTAATTGGATTAATGATAAATATTATTAAAGAATAGTTAATTAGTAAATATGTTGATAATTTAGCATAATAAAAGGAAATATCGCGGTGAAGAAGTTATTAATTTAACATATATACTTAATGGAGAAGGGGGTACATGTGATCATCTGACACAGGTGAACATGTAGCGCATGTTAACAGTACATTTTTCACTCAGTTAAGCAAAAGTAAAAAAAAATTAAAACATACCAATAGTTGGCAGTACTGGTACAATATTTTCGCTAAATTTCAGAACAATTACACGTTTTAATTTCTTGTTATTATGGTTTGTTTACATTAAAAGGTGTAAAGTAAAAATGATTCCTAAGTTATTGAAGTAAAAATTCATTCAAGACAATTTTAAAAGTAGAAAATACGCATTAAAGTTGCATTAATTAGGTAAGTCTACATAAAGTTCCGTTTCCTTATTTCTATTAAAAATATTTTATAAATTGTGCTTAAATTGGTAGATGGAACACTTTGAACAGACCACATAAAGGCAAATGAGAACAGTTCACAAGTGTATTTTTTAAATCTGTGAATGCATTTTTTTAATTTGCACGTGTCAAGCATTCAGCTATAAATTCAATGTTTTTAAGATTTTCATAGTTATAATTTACTATATAAAATAATATAAAGTTACATAAAAATTAAAAGTGGTTGCTTTCTCTGAAAACCAATACTTTTACGTGTTATCCTATGTGATTTCCAGTTTTTATTTTTTTTCTTAATTATATTAATGTATTTATAAGATAGTTCATTTTATAAATGTAAAATTTATTTTGCCAAAAAAGTGATAAGTCTTATTGCGATAATCAACAATTTTATCTATCGCAATTTTACCAGTTTTTCAATTCATGAGAAACACTTTTGTGATACACATTGAAAAACACCTAGAAAAAGTATAGCCACAATAACAAAATTATTCTAATAACATAATAAAAATAACATAGTTTTGTCATACTTGACTCTTTTTACGCTTGAAGAGTAGGCATATTAATGTATAATTTTACGAATAATTTACTGTATCTATATTTAAACATTTGTTGATTTATTCACAAAACCCAAAAGAGGGCATCTATTTTGTTATTATCACAGTTTTATTCACAAAAAAATATTTTTTGTCGTCTTTTTACATATGTATACATGCGCCTCGGGTATGTTCATAACTACCCCTCCACCAAGGCACATGTGAAAAAAATAGACAATTTTTAGAATGTAATTATAAGTTAGAAATTCTTAATAAATACATTCAATGTATTCACCAAAATAACAAAGAAAGTGTAAATATTCTTATAAATCAATTTTACTTCAATAGACAATTATCACAACAATTTTGAGAAATATTCAGAAATGTAAAAATTGTTCACATGTGCCCCCCTGTCCATCATACATTTATAGAAAAATTGCAATTTTATAGATGTTTTATAGAACCTAAAAAAACTTAATACAAATTTATCAACCACTTTCTTTATTTAATTCACATTTATTTATACATTTTCTTACGAATAAACATTTTTTTTTTTTTTCAGAGGGAAATAAAATAAAATGTTCTGCATAAAAGTAATATGCGGTACTTTAACTTCGTCTTTATTAATATTTAAGAAGTTAGATTTTTTTTTATAAATTTACGATTTTTTATTTTTATTTTTTATATTTTTTATTTCGCGATTTTATGTATGGAATTACAACAACTGTGTTCGGCAATGAAAAGTCTTTCCATTTTTAGC
The DNA here is from genome assembly GCA_964019185.1 of Maratus speculifer. Taxonomy (NCBI): domain Eukaryota; kingdom Metazoa; phylum Arthropoda; class Arachnida; order Araneae; family Salticidae; genus Maratus; species Maratus speculifer. The sequence continues at coordinate 114,441,362 of OZ025289.1, read as the reverse complement.
AAATCACGTACTCTACTGAAAATAAGCTACGTGGATTTAGAATGTTTATTTTTGTTTGTGTTAAAATTTCAACAGCCAACTGCTGTCAATATAATAAGCGTGGCTTTTCGTTTTTAAAGTTTCATGAAGAGTAGTCTTAGGTTACTGAACTGTCCTAATTAAAAATAAAACTAGACGTTGGGGGCCACCGTACTATTACCCATCATATATGTCATATATAATAGGTAATTATATCATCATATATAATATATGAAAATAATACATTTGAAAATTATTTATAAAATGGATTGCAATTTCAAAACAAAATTTAAACGTGTATTTATATTTTTATTGTGCATAGTAATGCTGTATTAATGAGTTGCTGATGAATTTCTTTCGATAAATTATACAACACGCCTAACTACTCAAGTAGTACTGAATTTCGAAAAAAAAAACATCCTTATAACTCCAAAAAATAATAATCTTATTAACTAACAGTTTATTGCGTCGGATTAAGCGTCTTCTTTCCAATTAAAATATATCTTTGAATTGGAATTTGAATGAAATACAGGGTCAAGAAAAATCGAAGAATGTGGAAAACAGGATTACAGACATCTCGGCAACTAATAATTTGATCAACTTCGTTCTTTATACAAAATTTGTGTTATTTTATTGCCTTTTATGATACTTCCTTAAAATAAAAAAATTCGAAAATTTTTATATACCTTTCATCAGAACGAATTTTCGAGAGTCCGAAAAAAATAGTTCCGGATAATCGAGGTTGCTGATATTAAATAGGCTTCATCCCATTCTTACATACTAAGTACATACAAAATTTCAAGTCTCTGTCTCAATTCGTTCGGGAGTTAGAGCTTTTACAGACAGACAGACGGACGGACGGCAATTTTTTTTCTAAAAATATGTTTTTCGAAATCGTGTAAATCCGTCAAAATTTTTTTTTCGATTTTCAAAACGATTGTAAGATTTACCCTATACTACGTATGATGGGTAAGTAAAATATCGAATCAAGAAGTTTCTAAATTTACAAATATTGAAGAATGTATTTAAAAATACTAAATTGATAGCGAAGTACTTAAATAAATGTCTTGGTGGGGAATCGAACCCCCAAAGTTCCGAAAAAGAAAATTTCCAAGTTTCGCGCACTGTAAATTGATTTATTTGGCAGTACAGTAATGCATGTAAGTTATCCAATTATTTAAGGGTGTATTCGAAAAAGCGCTTTTCCATCTTCAACAGCTCGAAATTTACCGATACAATTTCAGGCACATTTTTAAATGTAGAAACATGAAACTTGCTGAGAGTATTTTTGAACTAATGTATAAGGTGCCATATGATGTCATTTTACGCTCAATTTATTAGAATTTGATTTATAAACAATTATCTTCTCAGTATGACCCATTTTTTCAGTCACAGATCTCCCGCTTGGGGAAAATCGGTTCAAAATGCCATTTTTGATTGCTTTTTTGCGATATTTTCTGTATTTATCAAAGAATCGACAATCACGGCATCTTGTGCACTTTCTAAATAAGAGAATTTGATGCATATGAGAGCAAAACTATATTTAAAAATAAATCGGAAAATAAGCAGTTTCAATCGAAATACACCCTTAATTGAGCATCAAAAATGGGTCACTTGGAGCTTGTTTTTAAGACCCCTTAACGACATTATATGTTTATCAACTATCTAATTTCTATCAGTGCTCAAATGTTCGCCGGATTCTGTATGCCTTACTTCGTGTTTACTCCTTGCAAGGGATTCTTACTTCACAGATACATTTTGCATAATGTTTAAATTCAGTAGGATAATAAATAATCTAGAAGAGTTGTATCTGTCTCTTAATTTAACCAATCTGCAACTTGCATTTAACATTTTTATCAGTTATTCTTTATTCTTTTAATTCAAAAAATAAATTATTATTTTTTCTTAGACAAAAATTTCTGGAATAACGCTTTTAGCTATCTTATTTTGATTTCTTCCATATGATCTTGTAATAGTAAAGAAAAAAAAAAAAAAAACTACATAAGTGTTTAATATGATATGTATTTATATGACATATAGGTGTTTAAAATTACATTGTAATTTGCTTATTTTATAAAGAAGGAGGGGAAGAAGGAGGGGGCGGCGGTATATCTTGACATCGTTATCATTTTTGATCCATCTAAAAAAAAGTAGGAGGTATTTAATTATTGTTACATCTATATATACTCTGCTAACTATTTACATAAATATTACATTAAAATACATTACATTACATTAAAATACAAATTTATTGTTAAAATCCTTAAATGGTTACAAAATCATTCCATTCCAAATTATGGAACAATTCAATGTTAGCTCTTCCTATTCTTCTGCCACATATGTAATACATTCTTATATGCATTTACATTAGCTAAAAATATTTTCTATAATTTGTTGCATTAATTAGAAAAAATAAATTATCATTATTTACTTTTTAGGCGAAATTTTATGAATGATACTTTGTGGAAATTTATTTTGTTTATCTTCCATATGATCTTAGATCCATAAAAAAATTGTAAAAGTATTTAATATGGTGTTTAAGGTATTTTTTTTATATTGCAATATGTTTATATTATAAAGAAAGAACAGATTTTATATTTATTTATATTAACTTCATTTTATCAGTTGTTAATTGCTTGCATTAGAAATAATAATATATTATTATTTCTTTTTTAGATATAAATTTCTTAAATGGTTCTGTTAGTAATCTTATTTTCTTTCTTTTTTTTTCGTATGATCTTGATATTTTGACAATCTATATAAGTATATAATATGATATTGAAGATAACTTATTTTTCCGTTGTAATAGGTTTCATTTTATAAAGAAAAAACAGTTCTTAAATGTTCTACAAAATTATGTCTAAAATAGAATAGAATAAAACAAAACAGCTTTTATCCATTCTATGTTATTTCTTCTTTCCAGCATCAAAGAATATATACATTAAAAACATAAAAAGCACCAGCCATAATAATGTATTTTGAGTCCCCAGAGTTATTTTGCTATCTTGAAACTCTACGCTACGGGAGTTCCGTCTGCATTCCTTGTTTGACGTAGTAATTTCAAAACATAAAAGTAAATTCGGCCTACTTAAGTAACATACTTCATTTGATTTTTCTTGCTTAGCGTAGCATGAGTTCTTTTCTTGAAATTATTCATATATGGTTAGTGTTTGTTATTTTATGTTATGCAATTTTATCCTTAATTACTATTCCATGCATTTTGAACAAAAATAAAGCATTAAGAAATAAATGTTAAGATATATATATATATATATATATATATATATATATATATATATATATATATATATATATATATATATATATATATATATATATATATAGATATAGATATAGATATATATATATATATGTATATATATATATATATATATATATATATATGTATGTATGTATGTATATATATATATATATATATATATATATATATATGTATATATGTATATATATATATATATATATATATATATGTATATATATATATATATATATATATATATATATATATATATACTTTTGAGAAATTTTCCTGATTTTCAGTAAATATTTGTATATGTTACAGGCCAAACCCGATTTTAGGCCAAACTAGATTGGCCTAGGCCAAACTAGTTTATCCTAACGCCCATCGGATAGACTAGTTTTTCCTAGGCCAAACCGGTCTATCCTAACGCCCATCGGATAAACTAGTTTTTCCTAGGCCAAACCGGTCTATCCTAACGCCCATCGGATAAACTAGTTTGTCCTAGGCCAAACCGGTCTATCCTAACGCCCATCGGACAAACTAGTTTTTCCTAGGCCAAACTAGTTTGGCCTAACTCTTATAGGATAAACTAGTTTAGCCTGCTGTTTATTGGTCTGAACTAGTTTCTCCTAGGCCGATCTAGTTCATCCTAGGCCAATTCAATTTGGCGTGATTTTATTGAATTCAATGACCGCCACAGCGCCAACATTCTAGTTTGTCCTAGGCTGATCTAGTTTATCCTAGGCCAATTTAATTTTACGTGTTTCTAACTTGCAGGCGTCAAAGCCTGAGAAATAAAGGGCTCGCAGGTTCTGTATGTATGAATGTACGTATGTATGTACGAATGTACGTACGTATGTATGTGCATATGTACGTAACGCGATAACTCGTGATAGAAATATCCGATTTGCTTCAAATTTTGGATGTACGTTCATTGATATAAGGTACTTTTCTGATTAATTTTGTGAATTTATTGGATAAGAATAAAGGGAAGCGAACGGAAGGCTAATCCCCCACCGTTAAATTAGAGAAATGGATTTTTCATGCAGAATTATCAGTTTTCATTTAAAAATTTAGATATAGGATCAAACATACAAGGTGCCTCCATGATTAGTTGTAGATATTTATTGTTTAAGTGTAAAAAAGGGCAATGTATGTTACCCCCCCCCATAATTTAGATAAATGGTTTTTGACGCAGAATTTACGGATATGCTTCACATTTGTATGTAGGTTCTTTCTGTTAAGGCGATTCCCTGAATAGTTTTGGGGGTTTAATGGTTAAGTATGAAGGGAAAAATGAACGATTACCCTCTTACATAGAAAAAACTAGTTTATCCTGTGGGCATTTAGATAAACAAGTTTGGTGTAGAAAAAACTAGTTTATCCAATTGGCATAAGGATAAAATAGTTTGCCCGAGGCTAATCTAATTTAGCTCGAAAACGGGTTTGGCCAGTAAAAAACATATCTTTCACTAGAAAAAGTATAAATGTGTGTCAAGAGTCATTGCTTATGACACCAATACAGAAATTTAACATGTTCACCTTAGAGACATGATGCATTGGACATGGTGTTTGCTTATTCAAGCAAAATATTATTATCTACTTTAATATTACTTACCCATCATACGTAGTATAGGGTAAGTCTTGCAATCGTTTTGAAAATCGAAAAAATTTTTTTGACGGATTTAGACGTTTTAGATAGTGGAGATTCCGAAAAACATATTTTTAGAAAAAAAATTTGTCGTCCGTCCGTCTGTCTGTCTGTCTGTCTGTCTGTAAACGATCTATCTCCCGAACAAATTGAGATAGAGACTTGAAATTTTGTATGTAGTTAGTATGTAAGAATGGGACGAACCCTATTTAATATCAGCAACCTCGATTATCCGGAATTTTTTTTTTCGGACTCTCGAAAAATTCGTTCTGATGAAAGGTACATAAAAATTTTCGAATTTTTTTGTTCTAAGGAATGGACGTAAAAGGCAATAAAATAACACATATTTTGCATATAGAATGAAGTCGATCGGATTATTAGTTGCCGAGATATTTGTAATCTTGTTTTCCACATTCTTCGATTTTTCATGACCCTGTATTTCATTCAAATTTCAATTCAAAAGTATATTTTTATTGGAAATGAGACGCTTAATCCGACGCAGTTAATTGTTAGTTAATAGAATTATTATTTTTGGAGTTATAAGGATGTTTCTTTTACGCAGTTCGGTACTACTTGAGTAGTTTGGCGTTTTATATAATTTGTCGAAATTGGTACATCAGCAGTTCTTTAATATAGCATTGCTATGTATATTAACAATATTTAAATTTTGTTTATGAATTGCAATGCATTGTATAAATAGTTTTCACATGTTTTATTTTCATATACATATCCATGATGGGTAAGTATTACGGTGGCCCCCAACGACTAGTTCTTTACTTTTGTACAGGCAGAGCTCTGTCTGTACAAAAATCAGTGAAAAAGAGACTCAGTCCGGCTCAATCTGGCCTACTCAATTTCTGCAAAAAATTCAGGTTTTACTTTACATACAAATAAGATTCCTTTAAAAAATACTGCTTATATACTTATTGGATAAATTTACAATGTATTTTTAAATTATGATGTGTTCACAGAATGGAAAATACACAATGTATTAATGATTATCTAGATTCTTAGAGTTTCAATATTCAAATACGGATTCATTAGATAATCAATGTAGTTGAGAACAAAAGAAAAAAAAATATGAGAGTTATAAACATCATAACTTTTGAATCCGTTCAGTAAAAAGTAGACTTGTGAATATATTTCTCTGTCATTCCTTAAGGTTTTTCTCAAATCCTAAAGAGCTACATCCTAACACATTTATGAACTACTTCCTTTTCGAAAATACATAAGGTTAACAAATTCAGATAATATGTAATCGAATGGCGTAAACCATTTTCTCATAAAAACGATGTATCTTTGAGAAAATAATAAAGCTACGTTTTGAATCGAATTTCCGGTTACGACTTCACGAAAAAAAAATTGACGCCGTGACAAGAATAGCTTATATGTCGACAGGTAATTAATTTCTCAAAAATGGAAAACGCTGTTCGATTCCAAATTATGTTCAGCTTCAATCTGGCTCGAATATGCAATCATAATAATAATAATAATAAATGAAAGTCAGATCTCAGTTGGCACGAGCGTGCAAAAAAAAAAAAAAAAAAAAAAAAAAAAAAAAAAAAAAAAGCAAACACCATGTCTAATGCATCATGTCTCTAAGGTGAACATGTTAAATTTCTGTATTGGTGTTATAAGCAATGACTCTTGACATAAATTTATACTTTTTCTAGTGAAAGATGTGTTTATTAGTGGCCAAACCCGTTTTCGAGCAAAATTAGATTAGCATCGGCCAAACATTTTATCCTTATGCCAATTGGATAAACTAGTTTTTTCTACACCAAACTTGTTTATCTAAATGCTTATAGGATAAACTAGTTTTTTCTATGTAAGAGATGTAATCTTTCATTTTTCCATTCATACTTAACCATTAAACCCCCAAAACTATTCAGGGAATCACCTTATCAGAAAGAACCTATATACAAATTATATGAAGCAAATCCGTAAATTCTGGGTCGAAAACCATTTATCTAAATTATGGAGGGGGGGGAGGTTAACCTACATTGTCCTTTTTCACACTTAAACAATAAACATCCACAACTAATCATGGAGGCGCCTTGTCTGAATGATCCTATATCTAAAATTTTAAATGAAAACTGATAATTCTGCATCAAAAATCCATTTCTCTAAATTAACGGTGGGGGACTAGCCTCCCGTTCGCTCCCCTTTATTCTTATCCAATGAATTCCCAAAATTAATCAGAAAATTACCTTATATCAATGAACGTGCATCCAAAATTTGAAGCAAATCGGATATTTCTATCACGAGTTATCGCGTTACGTACATACGTACGTACATTCGTACATACATACGTACTTCATACTTACAGAACTTGCGAGCCCATTATTTCTCAGGCTTTGACACCTGTGAGCTAAAAACACGTAAAATTAAATTGGCCTAGGATAAACTAGATCAGCCTAGGACAAACTAGAATGTTGGCGCTGTGGCGGTCATTGAATTCAATAAAATCACGCCAAATTGAATTGGCCTAGGATGAACTAGATCGGCCTAGGAGAAACTAGTTCAGACCAATAAACAGCAGGCTAAACTAGTTTATCCTATAAGAGTTAGGCCAAACTAGTTTGGCCTAGGAAAAACTAGTTTGTCCGATGGGCGTTAGGATAGACCGGTTTGGCCTAGGACAAACTAGTTTATCCGATGGGCGTTAGGATAGACCGGTTTGGCCTAGGAAAAACTAGTTTATCCGATGGGCGTTAGGATAGACCGGTTTGGCCTAGGAAAAACTAGTCTATCCGATGGGCGTTAGGATAAACTAGTTTGGCCTAGGCCAATCTAGTTTGGCCTAAAATCGGGTTTGGCCTGTAACATATAAAAGCATTTAAAATGATGATAAATGGGATGGTTCTTTTGCATTAAATAGGTTTATTTTACAAAGAAATAACAATTTTTATATTTATTTATATTAGTTATAATTTTTTAACAGTTTTTAAATCCTTTAATTAGGAAAAATGAAATATGATTTTTTTATTTGAACTGAAATTTCTAAAACATTGTTTTTAGTAGTCTTATTTTAATTCATATATTCTTTTTTTCATATATTCTTGCATCCTTAGACAAACCATATAAGTATTTAAAATGATATTAAAGATATATTTATTCTGTAATCTTATAGGATTCATTTTATAAAGAAGGTTCAGTTATTATATGTTCTATAAAATTATGTCGAAAAGAGAACACCCTTATGCATTCTATGATATTTCTTCTTTCCAGTATCAGAAAATATATACATTAAACTGTATAAAAAGCATCAGTTTTATTAATGAATTTTGAGACACCAGCGTTTTTTTTCCTATATTGTAACTCTACGCTGCAGGATTTCCGCCTACATTCCTTGTTTGACGCAGTAGTTTCAAAATATAAAAAGTAAATTCAGCTTACTTAAGTAACATATTTCTTTTGATTTTTATTGCTAAGCGTAGCATGAGTTCTTTTCATGAATTTATTCATCTAGGGCTGTTTTTTGTGTGTATGTGTGTTTTATTGTCTAACATTATATCCTTGATAAGTATTCCATGCATTAGAATACAAAAACTATAATAAGCAATTAATGTTAAAAAATATTACATTATTATTTTTTAAAAATATATTCTGCTTATTTAATTTTTATTTTTGAAAAATTTTCATTCCATTACAATTTTTTTAAAGAAAAAATACTGTTTTTATACTTACTAGACATTTTACATTTACTAGATATAGCATTTTTTTTTATCAGTTGTTAAATGCTTAAATTAGGAAAAAAAAAAAAAAAAAAAAAAAAAAAAAAAAAAAACAGATTATTATTTCTCTCCTAGAAACAAATTTCTAAAACGACATCATTTAATGACATCATTTAATGACATCATTTTATTTCTGTTTTTTTTTTCATATAATTTTAAACTTGTAGAAAAACTATATAAATATTTTAAAAATTGCTTCATGTATCTTTTTGACATTGTGATTGGTTTTTCTTTATCAAGAAAGAATACTTCTTATATGTTTTATAAAATTATGTCTAAAAGAGAAGAGCTTTTCTATCTTGTAACTGTACGCTACAGGAGCTCCGTCTGCATTCCTTGTTTTATATATTAGTTTCAAAACAAAACGTAAATACACCTTATATAAATAACATACTTCATTTGACTTTTCTTGCTAAGCGTAGCATGTATTCTTTTCTTGAATTTATTCATGAATGGGTAGTGTTCTTTTATGTTAAAAAATGTTATCCTTAATAACTATTCCATGCACTACAACAAAAAATCTTTTATGATAAATGACGAAAGTTCCAAATAAGCAATAAAAGTTAAGGTTTATTACATCATACTTTTTAAGGTACAGCTTGTTTCTTTATTTTTTATTTTTGAGAAAATTTCCATTACTTTTAATTAATATATTGTTTTTCATTAATTTTATTCACATTATTATTAAAGATTTATTCTTTTTTAAGTTAATGAAAGATTCTTCGAAAGTGATTAATTGCATGTGTAAATACTTTATGATTTGCAATAAATAAATTAGGAAGTGCTGAAATAAAATTGCAAAAACGAAAATTAATAGTTGTATCATTTGATGAGTAATACTTAAAATGTCATTACAATAAATTTCTTAAATGGCGATTTGTATAGTCTTATTTTGTTTTGTTTTTTTTCACATATTTTTGATCCATTAGACAAATTGTTAAAGTATTTAGCATAATATTTAAGGTATTCATTTTTTTTTTTTTTTTTTGCATTGCATTGCAGTATGCTTATTTTATAAAGAGAGTACGGTTTTTAAATTTACGTATATTAGTTATAACTTTTTGTTTGATCAGAAGTTAATTGTTTGAAATAAAAACAATAAAGTATTAATATTTCTTTCTTAGACACAAATTAATAAAACGACGCTTTTAGTAATCTTATTTCACTTCTAATTTTTCCCCTATGATCTTGGATCCGTAGACGAATTACATAAGTATTTAATATGATATTTAAGCTATCTTATTTTTGCATTGTAATAGGCTTCATTTTATAAAGATAGAACGTGTTTTACATTTATTTATATTAGTTATAAAACTTTTTCCACCAGTTGTAAATAGCTTGAATTAAAAAGAATGAAGTACTATTATTTCTTTCTTAGAAAATTTTTTAATATGACGCTTTTAATAATCTTATTTTATATCTTTTATTTTAATAGGATCTGAATGCCGTAGATAAATTATATGAGTATTTTATAAGACATTTGAGATATCTTATTTTTGCATAGTCAAAGGTTTCATTTTATAAAAAAAAAAAAAAAAAAGTTTTTATATGTTTTATAAAATTATGTCTAAAAGAGAACCGCTTTTATCCATTCTGTATGATTTCTTTTTTCCAGCATTAAAAAAAATTATATACGTTAAAAAACATAAAAAGCACCAGCCATAATAATGTATTTTGAGTCACCGGAGCTTTATTGCTATCTTGTAACTCTACGCTACAGGATATCCGTCTGCATTCCTTGTTTGATGTAGTAGTTTCAAAACAAAAAATAAATTCATTCTAGTTAAGTAACGTAATTAATTTGATTTTTCTTGCTAAGCGTAGCATGATTCCTTTTCTAGAATTTATTCATGCATGGCTAATGTTTGTTGTTTTATGTTATAAAATTTTACCCGTGATAACTATTCTACGCATTAGAATAAAAAAAAATGTAATAAGAAATAAAAGTTAAGATATATTAAATTATTATTATTTAAAGATACACCTTGTAACTTTATTTTTCATTTTTGAGAAAATTTTTAATACTTTCTATTAATATATTGTTTTTACATTTAATTTACATTTTTTAAAGATTTATTACTTTCTAAGTTAATTCAAGATTCTTCTAAAGTGCGTAATTTCATGTGTAAATACTTTATGATTTGCAATAAATAAATTGGGTAGTGCTGAAATACAATTGCAAAAACGAAAATGAATAGTTGTATCATTTAATGAGTAATACTTCAAATGTCATTACAGCAAATTTCTTAAATGACGATTTGTGTAATCTTATTTAGCTTTTATTCTATATGATTTATGATTATGTGATTTATCGATATGTTCCATTAGACAAATTTCAAAAGTGTTTAATATAACATATAAGTTATTCATTTTTTAGCATTATAAGTATGTTTATTTTATAAAGAAAGTACTTAGATCCGTAGACAAATTATTAAACTATTTTATAAGTTATTTAATATATCTTATTTTTGCATTGTAAAAGGTTTCATTTTATAAAGTAAGAACAGTTCTTATATGTTCCATAAAATTTGTCTGAAAGAAAACAGCTTTTATCCATTCTATGTGATTTCTTCTTTCCAGCATCAAAGAATATATATATTAAAAACGTAAAAAGCACCAGCCATAATAACGTATTTTGAGACCCCAGAGTTATTTTGCTATCTTGTAACTCTACGCTACAGGAGTTCTTTCTGAATTCCATGTTTGACGTAATAGTTTCAAAACATAAAATAAATTCGGTTCCACTTAAGTAACATACTTCATTTGATTTTTCTTGCTAAACGTAGCATGAGTTCTTTTCTTGAATTCATTCATATATGGTTAATGTTTGTTGTTTATGTTATGCAATTTTATCCTTAATAACTATTCCATGCATTAGAAAAGAAATGTTAAGATATATTAGATTATTATTTTTAAAGATATATCTTAAAATTACACTATATGTAAATTAATTAAAATGTTGACAAAAATATTTAAAGATGTGTTAAATAATTAAATTCTTATTACTTTTAATTATAAACACAGTCGTTGTCAGAGAATATAAGAATATAAATATTAACATTTTAATTATCAAATGTCATGCATTTGGTGTAAAAGAAACATGACATTTGAAAGTTGAGATTTTAATATTCCTACTTTTATATTCTATGAAGACGGCTGTGTATACAGTTGAAAATACTATGGATTAAAGTAGTTTAATAACTTTTAAAGTATTTTTATCATTTTTTAAAATAATTTACACATAATTTAATTGAAACCTTTTTAAACCTTTAATCTTTTTTAAAATGAATTTAGCATTCTATTTAATTATTTATTGAAAATACATCTTGTTTATTTATTTTTTATTTTTGAAAAAAAAAAATCATTCTTTACAATAAATATATTGCCTTTGATTCATTTAATTCACATTGTTTTAGATTAGTAATTAGATTAGATAAAAAGGAAAATGTTAATGTTAATGTAAATTTTAAGCTGAGTGTTTTTGCTTTCATCTAAAAGTTGGCTTAAAAAAAATATATATATATATATAATGGCCTGAAATTTAAAATTCTAGAAAAATACTCAAATTACGTAATTTATAAAACAGTATAAAATAAGTTCAATTATTTTAGTATATGCTTCTATATTTCATGTATCCTTGGTGTCTTACCGGTTTTAACATGAACATTAACACAAGAAAGTGAATATTTTTGTCGTATTTTGAGGAGTTTTTATTAAAAACTATACAATAAATATATTTTTTCTATTGTTCATAGACAAGTATTCCATATAAAAAAGTCAAATTTGAAATCAATTCAATTTTTTCCATCCTTTTTTTTTCCATTAAGGTAATGGCACAAATAAATTTATATGTAAATTATACAGGGTGTATCTAAACTACTGGGCAAAACTTTAAGGGGTGATAGTACACATCAAGAAAAATAATATTAAATGGGAAACTAAGGGTCCCAAACGTCTTCCGAAGGAGATAGGCGCCATCAAAGTTTAGGGTCCAAAATTTGAAATGATTATAAAAAACGGAAAAATTGGTCGATTCGTTTGCGGTTTTCACGAAAACTATTCTTTATGTCAGCATTGTCTTGAAAATAAATTATAAAGATAAATTTCAAAAAATGCCGATAGAGGGCGCTTTAGACTTTGGAGTAACGAACAACTATTTTTTACCGTTATTTTTTGCGTCCCATTAAATTTTTTTAGAAGTTTAGACATAAACTTAAATTTTGAGCTCAAAATCTGTGGTTAAGTAGCACAATCTGAACTGTGTACGATGGTAGTGGGTAGGTTCAAATTTCAAATGAATATAAAAAACATAAAAATTGGTCAATTGATTTGCGGTTTTCACTAAAATTATTCTTTACGTTTGTATTGTCTTGAAAATAAATTACACAGATAAATTTCAAAAAATGCCGATAGAGGGCGCTTTAGATTTTGGAGTAACGTAAAACTAGTTTTTATTGTTATTTTTTGCATCACATTAAATTTTTTAGAAGCTTAGACATAAACTAAAATTTTGAGCTGAAAATCTGAATCGTTGAGAGTGGTTAAGTAGCGCAAACTGAGCTGTGTTCAATGGGGGTGGGGAGGTACAAATTTCAAATGATTATAAAAAACGGACAAAATTGGTTGATTCGTTTGCGGTTTTCTCTAAAACATTCTTTATGTCAGTATTTCCTTGAAAATAAATTTTAAAGATAAATTTCAAAAAATTCCGTTAGAGGCCGCCTTAAACATTAGAGTAACCAACAATTATTTTTAACTATTATTTTTTTTTTAATCTAAATAAATGTTTTAAAAGCTTAGACTTAAATTTTGAGCTCAAAACCTGAATCGTTGTGAGTAATTAAGTAGCGAAAAATTGAACTGTGTTCGGAGGGTGGGCAGGGTAACATTTCAACTCCAGAACACAATTCAGTTTGCGCTTCTTAACCCCTCCCAACAATTCCGAATTTGAGCACAAAATTTAAGTCTAAGCTTTTACAAGCATTTAATTAGATACAAAAAATAACAGTTAAAAATTATTGTTTGTTACCCTAAAGTTTAAGGCGCCCTCTAACGGATTTTTTTTAAATTATTTTTAAAATATCTTTTTAAGAAAATACTGACATAAAGAATGGTTTTTGAAAAAACCGCAAACGAATCGACCAATTTTTCCGTTTTGTATAATCATTTGAAATTTGAACCTTCCCACTCCCATTGAACACAGTTCAGCTAGCGCTACTTAACCACTCTCAACGATTCAGATTTTCAGCACAAAATTTAAGTTTATGTCTAAGCTTTAAAAAATTTTAATGAGATGCAAAAAATAACGATAAAAAATAGTTGTACGTTACTCCAAAGTCTAAAGCGCCCTCTTTCGACATTTCTGAAATTTATGTTTATAATTTATTTTCAAGACAATACTGACATAAAAAATACTTTTAGTGAAAACCGCAAATCAATTGATCAATTATTCTGTTTTTTATAATCATTTGAAATTTGAACCTACTCACTCCCATTGAACGCAGTTCAGTTTGCGATACTTAACCACAGGTTTTGAGCTCAAAATTTAAGTTTATGTCTAAACTTCTAACAAAATTTATTGAGATGCAAAAAATAACGGTAAAAAGTAGTTGTTCGTTATTCCAAAATCTAAAGCGCCCTCTATCGGCATTTTTTGAAATTTATCTTTATAATTTATTTTCAAGACAATACTGACATAAAGAATAGTTTTCGTGAAAATTGCAAACGAATCGACCAATTTTTCCGTTTTTTATAATCATTTCAAATTTTGGACCCTAAACTTTGATGGCGCCTATCTCCTTCGGAAGACGTTTGGGACCCTTAGTTTCCCATTTAATATTATTTGTCTTTATGTGTACTATCACCCCTTAAAGTTTTGCCCAGTAGTTTAGATACACCCTGTATATGAATGATATTTATTTTAAAAACATTATTCATTATTGCATTTAACAAATGTTTTAATATGTCTTATTTTTATATCTGTTTAATTAAACAAAAATCTTCAAAATTTTCAATACTTTGAGTTCATAGAAACATTATTTCAAAAAAAAAATGTTTTTTTGAATGTATATTAAAGGAAATTCGCGTTAAGTGCTTAGTTGTTGAAAAGAATTTTTTTTCAGGCTTTATGCGGTTGTATTTGAAAATCTTTTGCAAGTAAAATGTTATTTGAAATACATCGCTTTTTAACCCGTGAGCACACGCGCCGAGTATTTTTGACCTGACGCTCTCTATCATGCCCAGAATTTTCAGGAATTTCTCAAGACTTGCACCTGTCACTTCCGGTACCTTACTGGGTGATCTAGCCAGAGGGGATCCTGGGAACAGAAACTTGAAACACGAGATTTTTCTATTGTGGCTAGTGTGAATGGGTCAGTTTTAGCCAACATACAAAATATACAAAATAACAAAATATAAGATTTTTTATACAAAATGTTGCTTGTAATGCTGTTTAAACATCTTTTTTCAAGAAAAAATCGTTAAAATCATGTACTAAATGTGTAAGCGTTTCAAAACGATATAAAGCAAAAAACAAATGCCGAAAAAAATACAAAATTAAAGGCATTTCTTATGCTTTGAATTTTGATTTTTAATACAAATTATATATCTTGTTACTTAAAAAACGATTCAAATAATAGTTTTGACTTTATTTATTTTATTTATAATGTCCATATTTTACCGAGAAGTTCACGAAAAAGTTAGGGTCATATTGATCCAGTGCGTGAGGTTACGTCCTGGAAATGGTTGCGTGTGCTGAAGGGTTAAACAAATTCAAACCTGTTGGATTTTTTTTATTTTTCTACTTACATTGAACTCATGTGTATTTCCATTCATTACTGTTTCAAGAAAGACAATATATTTGATAGAAAATGCTCTTACACTTTTAACGTTTAACCTTTTGTTTCATAGTTATAATTTCATAATGAATTAATTCATGTTTAATGCTCTCTTTTTTAAATGAACCCTTTTGAGATATTAAAACTTAAATGAATTTATTTAAATCTGTCGAACGCCTCACATTTTACAATTGAATACGTATCAACAATACAATTCACATCAAAAACTTAATTAAGATTAATTTTCTAGATGACACTATTGTCTCATGTAACGACTGATTTATCTCAAATAAAATAGATTATCTAATTAAATCGAACAAAAGTTCTTTGATTTTGAGATTTTTGTATAATGTTACGGAATTAATATTATAATATAAAGAAGAATCAAAGGCAGGATTATGGTAACTGTTGTTAATAGACACTACTCTTGAAATTATTGCATTTGATTAATAAATTAATAATAATTCAAGTAAGACAAGAAATAAAAAATGATAATTTAATTAAGGCATTTCGAGATAATTGCAATATTATTCACGAATATAGAAGAGAAAAATATTTTAAACTTATGCAAGTGACAATTAACTTATAATCACTTTTAGCTGGTATCGCCAAATCGGGTTATTGCAAAAGAGGATTATTTCATAAAAAAAATGTAGCTGAATTTTAGGCATCGTACACAAACCGAAGAACGAAATATTTAAATTAACCAGAATAATAAATATCAGTTTATTATAACATCATAAAACTGTCTTTGATAATGAAAAAAAATAATACATCAAATGCCAGAAAATACAAGATAGAACTACAGATACTACTCAAAGTGATATCCATCATTCTCCACAACTGTACGCATGACAGTATTTTGAACCAAAAAAAAGGGGGGGGGGGGACAATTGAATTTTAACTCTAGTCGTGAATAATTGCTTGTATGGAATTTGAAGAATTATTTATAATTGCTTATTAAAATATAATAGAAATTTAGTTTTATCAATCGTTTACTAGAGATAAATTCCTTATAACTATCAATGAAGTTTTGCATTCATTATTGTGAAAAACGATATTAGTTATACAAAAATGTACAAAGATATTCATAGATATTAACAGCTACGTATCCATGTGCTTTACAAGTAAATTCAAAACTATCAGTGTAATGTATGTCCTAAAATGAATGTTTTTAAGACTTAATTCGGTAAAAAAGAGATCGAGAGAGATTTAACCTTAGACTTGTTTGCATTTTATTTAAAATATAAAGCAAAAAATAGCCGGCCGAAGTTAAGTCACATAACATTTAACCATAAATTCATAATGATGCCCCCAATCCCGCCACTCATGTTTTGCCAAAAATGCTAGAACTGGCCACATTTATACTTAAAAAGGCTGTAAAAAACTAGTGAAAAGTTTGCCATCTCCCTACCATCAGTGCTTGTCAAGAATTAAACTGAGCGGAAACGTAAGAATATAAATGCCTTATTGATATTAAAACATCTAAACTAGCTTAAAACCAGGCACTGACATGCGATAATCACTTAAGTATAAATGGTAATTTATTCTACTGAAGAAAAAAACCCTTTTAAAGAATAAATAAATGAAAAATTGTTTTTGTATGAGAAAATAATAATGTTCATTTACATACATTTAAAAAACTGCAAGTTCATTTCAGATGAAAATTTTCAAAAAAATCCAAAATATAATATTTGACAAAGTGAATTTAAACAATAATTAATTTTTCAATTATAGATTTCTAAAATCTATAAACAATGTCCTTTTAGGTAGCTTTCATTACAAAAAGTAAAAAGCTACCTATTGCAGCCGTCCGGAGGAAAGCACTTCCGGAAAATTTTGGTATATTTTCACCGATCATGACCCCCAGACACCAAAACCACCCTCCGTTCAAATGTTGACATATATATATATATATATATATATAACCATATATATATATATATATATATCTGATTTTTGTCATGCGATAACTAACGTATTTATGAACCGATTTGAATGAAACTTGGTATGTACATAGTACATACAAATGTCTCGACCGAGTTCGTTGGTCAGCATCATCCGCCATTTTGTTTCAAAATGGCGGCCATTTTAAATTTTTTAAAAAAATTAAAATTTAAAATTAAATGGGAAAAAATTAAAAGTTGAAAAATATTTTCCTTTTACGTGTTAGAACTTAAAACAAAGATTCCAGAACACTTTTTATTTTGTCTATATCTTAAAAAATGATTGAGTTATAACACTTTGAATTTTTCTTATGGCTGACATTTTGAAACGATCTGATTTTTGTCACGTGATAACACGCGTATTTTTAAATCGATTTCAATGAAACTTGGTATGTACGTCTTACATACAAATGTCTCGACCGAGTTCGTTGGCCAGCATCATCCGCCATTTTGTTTCAAAATGGCGGCGATTTTAAATTTTTAAAAAAATTTTAAATTTAAAATTAAATGGGAAAAAGTTAAAAGTTGAAAAATATTTTCCTTTTACGTGTTAGAACTTAAAACAAAGATTCCAGAACACTTTTTATTTTGTCTATATCTTAAAAAATGATTGAGTTATAGCACTTTGAATTTTTCTTATGGCTGACATTTTGAAACGATCTGATTTTTGTCACGTGATAACACGCGTATTTATTAACCGATTTCAATGAAACTTGGTATGTACATAGTACATAGAAATGTCTCGACCGAGTTCGTTGGCCAGCATCATCCGCCATTTTGTTTCAAAATGGTGGCCATTTTAAATTTTTTAAAAATTTAAAATTAAATGCAAAAAAAATCAAAATTTGAAAAATATTTTTCTTTTAAGTGTTAGAACTTAAAACAACAATTCCAGAACACTTTTTATTTTGTCTATATCTTACAAAATGATTGAGTTATAGCACTTTGAATTTTTCTTATGTCTGAAATTTTGAAACGATCTGATTTTTGTCACGTGATAACACGCGTATTTATGAACCGATTTCAATGAAACTTGGGATGTACATAGTACATACAAATGTCTCGACCGAGTTTGTTGGCCAGCATCATCCACTATTTTGTTTCAAAATGGTGGCCATTTTAAATTTTTAAAAAAATTTTTAATTTAAAAGTAAATGCGAAAAAATTAAAAATTGAAAAATATTTTTCTTTTACGTGTTAGAACTTAAAACAACAATTCCAGAACACTTTTTATTTTGTCTATATCTTAAAAAATGACTGAGTTATAGCACTTTGAATTTTGCTTATGGCTGACATTTTGAAACGGTCTGATCTGAACGATACACAATGTTGCTTTAAAATGGCATACACTTTATGATATCACGGAATTTGGTGACTCTCTAAATCGCTTAAAATAAAACCAGGTTGAATAAAAGATGACTAATTTCTAAAAATTCCTATTAATATTCAGTCTTGACAAAAACTAGTTTCAATCTTATAAAATCACTAATTTTATAAGATTATTTCCACTAATTTGAGCTTAGTATTTTTGAACAATGTAACTTACCTTAAAATAAATAAATAAATATATAAGTATATGAAAGCTACTTCTTCCTCCCGGCATTGCCGGAAGGACTTTTTAATAACTGAATGTCGTATAAAATTCAAAACTATATCATTAAAAAAATAAAGTAGTTAAATCTCTATAACATGTATTGTGCTTTTGAAAAATTGGAAAATCTTAAGTTAATTGAACTTCAACTTTTCTTGAAAAGTTTATGTATGTGACGATTAACATTTGTTTGTTATTAGTCTTTCACATGCTGAAAACTCCTGATTAACCTTGCTCTGAATTATTTCGCCTGTGGTAGCTTTTGCATTACTGTTTAAGATATTCTAATTAAAGAGAATTTACAAATGACACTTCATTTCCTCAAACATGATTGATTAAGAATAATTTCAGAATGTGATTTATCATTCGTAAGTAATGTTCTAAATTATGTTATACGTGTATAACAATTTTCGTAATCTGTAAGGATTTTTCTTCTTTGTAATTGTAAAAAAAATAACAACGAGGTGAAAGGGACATAAGGATTATCAATTTTATTTTATAAAGACATTTGCTGGTTATTGTCTGTTTGTTGTTTTAATTTTGTATTTTGTTTCTTTATTTTGCAATTTTTATATTTAAATATTTTCGTATTTAAATTTTAATAAAAATTAAAACTTAATGTTGATATTACATTTGTACCACACGTTGCTATTTTTTAAATGCAAACACTTACTTGGAATGTAAGGTAAAATCTTTCTTGTATTTGCAGTTCTTATTTTGATTTCCTGCTTCGTATGTTGATACTCAGAATGTGAATTGATAAAGAAAGTCAAAATACGAGTGGTAACATTTAAGTAATTGTCCTGGAGAAAGTAAAATTATTTTCAAACTTTCACATGTAGAAGACTTCTGATTAACCTTGCTCTGAATTACTTCGCCAGTGGTAGCTTTGAATTACTGTTTAAGATATTCTAATTAAAGAGAACTTTCAAGAGACATTTCTTTTCCTCAAACATGATTGAATAAGAAGAATTTTAAAATGTGATTCATTATTCGTAAGTAATGTTCTAAACTATGTTACATTCGCATAACAATCTTTGGAAAAAATCCCAACAAATTGAAATTTGTATAGTGAGTTATATAAAAAAATAAGTTTTACGAAATTAAAACGATTGGAATTTAATTTTTTTCTATGCAAACGAAACGCAGTGAATTAAAAAAAATATTTACCGTTGTTTGTATCTTTATAATATGTTTTCTTTTTTTTTGAAAATTTTGTACAGTATTTTCTGATATTCTGAAATTTAAATACTTAAGAGAAGTAAATACTTAAAAAGAAAGATAAAATTATATTATTTTTAAAGATGGAACGCGTATTAAAAATATAATTTCTAATATGTGTTTCAAAATTTTATATTTAAAAACAACTTTTTTTTAAAACGTATAATATGTAATGTATTATAATTATAAACACTATTTTATTCGTAAGTGATCATGTGTAATTTGTTTGAAAATTTATTAAATCATTTATAATAAAGGGTAACACAGTTAATTATTTTGTTTAATTCGTATTTTCTTGTTACTTACCTTTCTTTTTTATATTAAGGTTAAAATTTTCAAACAATATTAAAGTCAAAATGCAATAATTAAAATCATTAATAAATTCCTTACCACTGCCTAAAGTATTATTAAACTTCCTAGTATAAATCACATGGCATATTTTGTTCTGAATTTTTCGGCCTGTTTTAACTTTTGAATGTATCTTTTCACATCATCTTTGATATTTCCTAATTATGCAGATATTTATAAAAGGGTGATTTATCCATCCTTATTCAATAGATCTTTAATTTTGTCGTGGGTGTTTGCTTTTGATTCCGCTATTTCCGAAAAAAAATTATCCTTATTTAAATGAAAACACTTACATTAAATATGAAAAACGAAACATGAGTATTGTAAAGTAAAAACTTTCTTGTATTTACATTTCTTATCTTAATTTCTTGCTTTGTATGTTGATATTCTGAATTGGAACTAATAAAGAAAATCAAAATACATGAGGTAAAATTTAAGTAATTGTCATGACACAAGGAAAATTATTGTCGAGATTTAACATGTGGAAGACTTCTGATTAACCTTGCTCTGAATTATTTCGCCAGAGGTAGCTTTTGCGTTACTGTTTAAGATATTCTAATTAAAGCGAATTTTCAAATGACGCTTCATTTCCTCGAACATGATTGATTAAGAAGAACTTTAGAATGTGT
The DNA here is from genome assembly GCA_964019185.1 of Maratus speculifer. Taxonomy (NCBI): domain Eukaryota; kingdom Metazoa; phylum Arthropoda; class Arachnida; order Araneae; family Salticidae; genus Maratus; species Maratus speculifer. The sequence continues at coordinate 114,420,123 of OZ025289.1, read as the reverse complement.
ATTATTATTCGTAAGTAATGTTCTAAACTATGTTACATGTGTATAACAATTTAAAAGAAAATCATTATAACTTGAGTTGATATCAGCACATAATATAACTAATGATTATGACGACAAATTAATACCAGAATAAACACCATATCAAAGGATTTTTTTCCCTTACTTAGGTTCCTATAGTTATTTAAATGAAAATAAATTTTAATAATCTGATTGACAAGGATTTAACTTTTTTCTTGTCCGCAAGAGAAATGCAATGAAATTTTGTCAAATATTTATTGTTCTTTATAAATCTTACATTTCCTCCTTTTTTGGAAAATGTTTTTTCTAATATTTGGAAATGTCCTCATAAGTAACTTAAAAAGAAAGAAAAAGTTTTATTAATTTTTAAAAAGAAAGGCGAGGGAAAATATATTTTTTAAATGTGCTTCAGAATTTTGTATTTCATAACGACTTTTATTAACGTATTGTAAATATAACAACATTTTGTTTTAAGTAATTATGTGTAATTTGTTTGAAACTTTATTAAATCGTTTATAATGAAGGGTAATAGAGTTAAATATTTTGCTTTATTCATATTTTGTTGTTACTTACCTTGCTCATTTATATTCGGATTATAATTTAAAAAATATATTAAAGTCAAAATGCAATAATAAAAATCATTAAAAAAGCCATTTTCTATCACTGCAAAAAGGATTATAAAACATTCAATCATAAAGCGCCTGGTAACTGAAATTATTCTGAATTACTGGGACACTTTCAACTTTCGCGTATAACTTTGCACTTACAACATACGATTTTCTAATTATGCAGATATTTCACATGGCGTTTCATTTCTTTGCACATTAATGATTCAGAAAAAATGATTGATTCATCCTTATTAACTTGTTTATTAATAATTACTTGTTTATTAATAACTATTTAATACTTGTTTATTAATATTATTATGGGGAAAATGATTATTTGCATTTGATTCCCTTTTTTCCTTTTTTTTCTTAATTAAATTTAAACTCTTGCTGTTAAATATGTTAATATCCCCCCCCCCAAAAAAAAATGGAAATTGCTATATTGAAAAGTAATCAGCAAACCTTGTGTATTTATCATCGAGTTGAAGCAGAAGTTACATGCACTCAAAGGAATAATTTTTTTATACACATTTATTCATTACAATGATGTGGAGCAATTAAGAACAAAGTATGTAAATTAACATAAAATCCAAACAAGGCAACAGAAGGAATCATTTTAATGTATTTGATCCCTTTTCACATCTTGAAGATCTTATGGTTAATTTTCGATTGTTATGGAAAAATTCAGTCGGATTCGGCCGAAAAAACATATTGTCCTTAATTTTTTCACACCCAGTGTATGACCTTATATTACTCTCATGTACTATCTATTTTTTTTTTAATTTGTTATTACTCTTTTTAGTAATAAAAATTGCAGTGCTTACAAATGGTCCACCAACTGAACAGCAATATTTTCTTAGAAAGATTTTCGTTTTATATTTTTCTTTCAAATTCCACAGAAATAGTCTTCGGAGGTTAATTTTAGAACAAAAGCTGCAAAAATCTACTATGAAATTTTCTTTTACAAAATATTGGCGTTCGGGGAACATTAGGGAGCCCTGCAATTGTTATTATAAAAAATTTCTTAAAATCTTTAAAAAATATTCTTCAAATAAAAATTATATATATATATATATATATATATATATATATATATGTATGTGTGTGTATTATGTATATTCACACACTTATTATATATATATATATATATATATATATATATATATATATATATATATATATATATATGTATGTGTGTGTATTATGTATATTCACACACTTTATTATTTTCATTTTAAAGTTGTACATTAGGGTGGATCGAAAAGTATAGGAAAAAAAAAATTTTTTAGAAATTACTATCGGCGCGGCGTGCAAAAGTTGCCTTTTATGCATACTAGTTTACAGGGTTTTTTTTATTAAAATCTATTAATATCTTCCGGTGCCCCAAACGCCCCAAAAATAATTAAAAATTGAGTTTTTTATGATTTTTTTTATATTTTTTTGTTTATTTATTTTTTTTAATTACTTTTGGCGCGGGGTGCAAAAGCTATCTTTTATCTATCTTAGCTTACATATTTTTTAAAATAAAATTCATCCATATCTTCCGGTGCCCCAAGCGCCCCAAAAATAGTTTAAAATTGAAATTTTCCTGAAAAAAATATTTTTTGTTTTATTTTATTTTACTTTTTGAAATTCGTTTGGCACTGGCTTGGAAAGGTGTTATTACAATACTACATAACTCTGCAGTTCCCATATATTTTTTTTATCAAAATCCATTCACATCTTTAATGCACCAATTATTATTAAAAACTGAAATTTTTACAAAAATGTATTAAGAATTATAATTTACGAAAAATACTTAAAATTTTTTAAAACAGTTTAATTAATAACGTATAAGGTTATAAATAACATTAATTTTGCAATAATAAATGACATATAAATTTAAAAATCAAAGCATTAAATCATAAAAATTAAAAAATCGAACTTACGTAGAGAAAAGTTTTACATCCTTCAATTTGGAAATTTACATATTTTTAAAGTTTGTAATCTTTTTTAGTATCAAAGTGTTTTATATGGCTTCTTGATTTTATTCTATTCAATATAAAACCGTGTCTCTTTTCTTGCCCAGATACAGTTTCTGATGCCTCAGACACATAGTCGAACCCATCTTTCAACCACTTGCGTATGGCATAGATATTTTGACCATTCATTCGTTTTTACAACTTTTATCATATTCTCAATTTCTTTGCAAGGCACATTCATCAAAAGTGGTGGTTCAAAACGTCCAACTGGTTGCCAGTCAATAAGTTTAAAATAATCCTTCGCTTTGAAGTTTATTTGGGGTACTTTGAAAATTCTCACTTCTGGTGATTTTCTCTATTTATTTCTAGCATAAATTAGTTTTCGCATTGCTAAAGATCTGATATGCTCTCTGTTATCTGTGAGCATTGACAATAGCAAATTTTCAGGGTGGCAAAAAGAACTATTTCGTTGAATAACAGCATCTGAGATCTTTCTTAAATTGGGTTCCAAATATCTAGAATATGTGATAAATTTCCAAATATGACGCGCTCCTTCAGTTATGGATGGCTTTGTTTTGACATGAAACCATACAGGTGCATATACCTTCATAATATATGTTGTAAGAGTAATGAGATTATCAGAAGGATTTTCTGTAGCCACTTATAACCTTAATATTCAGCACGTAGTTGTTGATCTTGAGTGATAAACTGGACCAGGTTTCATTAATGCCAGATCGGAACCACATTCACCACGTGATATTGCTATGCAAATATCATACAAATATTGCCGGTCATTGCTGAGAACTCTTCTATCTATGTTGTCTTCCAAATAATAAAGTATAAAAAGTTTTTTATACATTTAATAAAATACGATAAACGATTTCTCATCCTCTCGATCTACCTTTTACGTTATTATTCTTTAACTGTTAATTTTACTTGTATTTTTTTAGCTCAAAATTTGCATAAAACTCGATTTTCGGCAAGTAATTAAAAGTTTTCGGGCATTAGAAGAAATTTATCAAAGTCGAAAATTATTTGGATGCATGCTAATATACTATAAAATGCATCTTTTTTATCCCGCTGATAAAATAATTTAAAAGAAATTAAAAAAACAAAAATTATAAATTTTTATAAAATTTCAATTTTTTTACCATTTTGGGGGCGCTTGGGGGCACTGGAAGATATGGATGGATTTATATATAAAAAAAAAGATTGAACTAATATATATATAAGGCAACTTTCGCAACCCGCGCCAAAAATAAATTTAAAAATATTAAGAAGCCAAAAAAATATATAAAATTTATAAAAATTTCAATTTTTAACTATTTTTGAGGCGTTTGGGGCACCGGAAGATATGAATGGATTAAAAAAAAAACATATGTGAATTAGTATGCATAAAAGGCAACTTTTGCACCCCGCGCCGATTCGATTATCCGAATTTCGATTTTTCGATCCACCCTATTGTACATACAGCGTGTTTCAGAAATGACCGGTATATTTGAAAAATCAATAAAAATTAAACGGGCAGCGTTAGAAATGCACCGTTTGTTGCAATATGTTTTTGACAACAGTAAATTTTCAGGCATACAACTTTCGAAATTAGTTAAAATTTTCAAGAACAGATGGCGCTGCAGGCTATTTGAAAGCTATAATAGAAAACATAATCAATGCGTTTGCCATTCTGTAAAGCCTCTGTCCCTGTCCGTGAAGACACTCGCGAGCTAATGCTATTCCTATGGGAAGGCATTTTTGCAATAACTCTTTCGCATTTTGACATTTTTAAAGTTTTTTTTTTTTTTTTTTTTTTTTTTGCATTGCATTGCATAGCTGAGGTCCCTCTCAAGATCGCTCCTTGACTACATTTTTTGGTTTTGGTCGCAGGTATTTTCTATAAAGTTACTTCTTTTACTTCCAAAACCGATTTCGAAAGTGAAAGTAACTTTATAAAAAATATCTGTGACCAAAATCGAAAATGTAATCAAAGAGTGATCTTGAGTGGGACCTCATCTATGCAGAGCAAAAAAAAAAAAAAAAAAATGTCAAAATGCGAAAGAGTTATTACAAAAATGCCTCCCCATAGGAACGCTTTAAAAATTTTGACCCATTTGCTGCAGCGTCACTCCACAGCTTTTATAGAATATGTCTTTTATGACCAATGAGAATGCTCCATAACACAATAAAGTAACCGATTTCTATAAAAGCGATGGAGTGACGCTGCAGCAAATAGGTCATTTTTAGTGAATAGCTTTAGCTCGCGAGTGTCTTCGCGGCAGGGACAGAGGCTTTACAGAATGGCAAACTCACAGATTGCGTTTTCTACTATAGCTTTCAAATTACCTCCAGCGCCATCTGTTGTTAAAATTTTTAACTAATTTTGAAAGTTGTATGCCTGAAAATTTACTGTTGTCCCAAACATAGTGCAACAAACAGTGTATTTCTATGCTGCCCTTTCAATTTTTGTTGATTTTTCAAATATACCGGTCATTTTTGAAACGCGCTGTACATTTTAAGTATAATTTGTATTCAAATGATAATCATTATTTAATTTTAACTGTTTTAAAGTTTTTGAACATAAATTCTATTTGATTTTTAATCATAAGTACTAATATCAATCTTCAGTGGCCATATTTAAAGGGATTTATACATTACTAAAAACATTTCTTTTCAAGTTAACGTAAGCATGTCGTTGGATCAAATGTTACACACCTTATTTTGAATATTTATGTTCAAATGTGGAAACAATAAATAAAGCCAGAATATAGTAGTCATAAATAAATACTTTTCTACATTAATAAAAATTTGTCAGAAATTTACATGGAAGTGTTCACTATTCAGCAATGTTCTGAATTATTTCAAACACCTTTCAAACTGTAATTTTCTAATTAAACAGAGTTTTCAAATGAAACAAGATTTCAACAATGAATTTTTAAATATGATAGATAATTAATGTTTAAACTTTTAGTAGTGTGCGAATATATCTCCAATAAAATATAAGGTATATCTCTCGGGTGTCCCAAAAATGACTGATGGATTTTAAAATTCAATAACATGCTAACGGTGACAGCTATTTAAAAAAAAAAATTGCAGGAGGGTTATGTATAATGTCAGGAGTTTTTTTACCGTAATTTTTTATTTTAGTTTGCATCTCAAACAATAGGTGGCGCTGACGGCGATTGAAGGCCAGCTGATCAATGCTGAGTGAAGCGTCGACCTCGCCTTCAATCGCCGTCAGCGTCACCTATTGTTTGATATGCGAACTACAATAAAAAATTACGGTAAAAAACTTCTGACATTATACATAACCCTCCTGCAAAAAATTTTTAAATATCTGTCACCGTTTGCAAGTTATTGAATTTTAAAATCCATCAGTCATTTTTGGGACACCCGGTAATAATCTATACAAAAAACTTTCTATACATGTCGATCAATTATAATTTCAGACTGCAGATTATATTTTTACTTACCAATAATTTAAAAATAAGATGATCTTTAATTTTGTCAATTTTGTTAAAAAAATGCCACATTTTCACAAAATTTTATTGCTAAAATTTTGTTAAAGAAATAATACGAAAATAGTTTCTATGCAAACACAATTATGTCCCAGACGTTCTACAGTGATCTTATTAATATCATTGATGTCATAAACTGTTACATTGTAATAATAATAGTGATAATAATAATAATAATAAAATATCTGCAAAGTTAGTAAACTTTTTATAGGAAACTGAAATTCCTAAAACTTTTCATGTAATGGTAACAGGAAAAATTCCTGTAGCAGATTTTTTTTACTCAAATTTTTGTTGTTACCGTTAAGGGAAACTGGGGCACATTTGAACAGTTCACTTAATTATAGCTTTTTCTCATGAATGGGTTACTTTAATAAACAAAAATATTGAATAGAGTAACCAGAACTTTTGTTTACATATATGACTTTTTTAAATCGATATTATAGTTTTTCTTACCTTTTTTTTAAATTTTTAGAAATTAAAATTATTGTTCACATGTGCCCCACTAGTGGGACTTTTTTTTAAAAACACACGGGGCAAATGTAAACACAAAAAAATATATTGATGTAATTTTTTATTCTCGTATTCAATTGTCGTCGTAATGGTTAGGTATATTATGCGTTAAATTTACTATAAAGAAACAAATATGTATAAACTTCTCTAGTACACAAGATTATAAAATGAAAGTAAGTAGATTGGGGAAGTAAAAGGAAGATTTGATGACTGATTTATTGTTATAATAAATAAAAAAAGAAGAAATTTGAAAAAAATTCACATATAATATTTTGCATAGAGATTTTTGTTTCGTGGAGATGTTAGGGAAGGGGCGCTTAGATGATATTTATCGGAACTATGATTTAATGATTTTTTAAAACAAATCTGGATTATAAGCTCTCCACCAAATCTAACTTCTTTTGCTTTTGAAAGAGGGGGGGGGGGGGCTGCTTACAATCGGGATTTTATGGTAGTTTTATTTTAATATTGAAACTTGACAGACTTTTTGTCTATGACAAAAAAGTCTTCTGTTTCAGGGAAATTAAAAATATGGAATCTGCTATTATTTCTTATGAAGTTAAGTGAAAGTAATGAATTTGCAGAATGATTATTGCGGCACGTATGATCTGTTCATATCTGCTCCAATTTGACTGTTTACAAGTGCCCCACATAGACACTAGACTTAAAATGACAAATCATTACCGCTCAGCAATTTTAGAAGAATTTTCTGTCATATAAAAATATTTATTAATATTCATAGTATATGTTAAAGCTCTAAAATTCAAATTAAGATGTAAATAAATAAAGCTGTTTGCTTAGCACGTTGGAGCTGAGATTTTATTATTGAGGTCTATAAACAGTGTTTTGGCTACCAAGGGCAAACTAAATGTCAAAGAGCTTCAAAAATATTTACCATATGTCCACAGGTGCAGTATTTGTTGGTAAAACTTTTCAATTAAAACAATCATGTAATAACTTGTGAAAAAAAGCAATGGTCACATGTGCCCAAGTCTCCCATAAATAAAAATTTCTAGGAATCCTAGTTTAAGAGAAAAAGCTTATATATTTACCTCAACAGTGCATTATTACCCCCAGAACACCTTATTACATAAATATTTTAATGAAAAGTAAAATGTTCATATTATTTATTGATGTAATTAGAAAATATTTTAACAATATTTTTAATTTATGCTAGATAAATATTTCCGATAAACAATACTTAATATTCTACGATAGATATTTTTCGTATCATTTTTTTAAATTTTAGCCAATACTCTGTCAATTATTATATATTTAAGAGTATTTTGATATATTTACATTCAATTTGTTTTCAAGGAAAATTAAATAATCTGTAAAAAGCTTTTCTATAACTCAGTTACGTTATGCAGATTTTAATTAGAAAAAATATCGAATGAGCGCATGTAATAAATATTCGAAATACGCTAAGTTATGGTTGACTTTAAAATAGAAAATTCTCTGTACTTTTATAAATTCAATCTATTTGGTCTTTTGTAAGGCATCATTTTATATCTCTCGGGACAAAAAAAATAAATTCACTGAATAATCCGTTTTCATGCTGTAAGTTTTAGAAAACATATTCTAACTGCGTGGAGCAAAAAATAAAAATGAAATTATAATATCTAATGTAAGGTACCCTGGGGTAATGACGCCAGGCGGGGTAATAACGCCAAGTGCTTATATTTTGCATAATTATGAAATAATCAGGTAAATGACACCCATGTGCTCTGCGCAGAAGGGTTTTGAGTCATATAAATCGCAAAAAACAGCTTCAAGTTAATTTGTTTCATTTTTAGGTCTTATTGTTTTTACAAACAACTAAAATTAACGCTTGATCTAAAATTTGCGAGATACGTTTTGATTATGTGAAGGCTATCTTTTTATTCGGAAATACTTTGTTAATTACATAAATTTGTAGTGCATTTCATGAACTTTTAAAATGTTGTTGAAGATTTTGGATATCTTTTCGAAATAATTTGTAATTTAAAATGTACTGCGCAATAACTATACCGGGGTAATAACGCCAATCCTTGACATTAATACCCCGGTTGATTGCCTACAGTGGTCGAGCTACATCCTAAATACTGATTCAAATAAACACAGTTAAAACTGTGCAATGTTTCTCATATTTCTATTTAAACGGTCCTTTTTAAGCAAAAAGAAACTCACTATCTGATATTCATTTGCCTCATCCCCCCCCCTCCCACACCACACTTATATTTCTTACACTTTCACAAAAATTGAACATTTTCAATATCTTAGAATGCAATTTGTCAATTTCCAGAGCTGTAGAGTTTGTATTTTTAGAATTGGGCAATCTACATGCAATTATTCCATCTTATTTCATAGTTTTGTTTGCATGGCGTTATTACCCATATAGGTGGGTAATAACGCCAAATAGCATGGGTCAGGAAAAAACGCCATTACATTTTATGAATACATATCTGTTAAATTATTTTATTTTATATAGATAGTCAATGAGTTGCTGTATCAGATCCTATATTTGTTTGAAAAATACAATCTAAAACTAAGCCGTGAAAATTGGTAGAACCTTAACGTGGCGTTATTACCCCAGGGTACCTTATTTTGTATTTTTCTTAATAACATATAAAGTGTCATCATCAATTAATAGAAACTGTGATTAAAGTGTAGTACACAATATCAATGACTGAATTAATAATCCTTTGTAAACCTGTCTTTATTTACATATATTATGCATACATGGAAATAATATGTCCTTATTTACATATATGTTACATTTATTATTAATATTTTATTATTTAAATATCTTTTCTAAATATTACATGTTTAAGGAAATACAAAGTACGTAAACAAATAAGATTAACGATCTGTTATTTAATTCTAAAAATCTCAGAATAGTTCAGTTTGTACCAAAATTCTTTGATTATGATTTTCATCAATACTGTGATGTTGAAAGTTTTTGAGAATCGGACCACATGTATATTTATTTTTGTTGAACTTTAATAATCTTAATATGAAGCCCTATATTTATTAATTTAATTTGATTGCTCATAACGTAGTAACGTATTCATTTAAAGTTCAATATCAACTGTTCTACCACGACGCCTGAGTTGACCTATGAAAACGAAAGCTAACATACAACCCATTCACATATTTCATAAACCGATGTATATGAAACAATTAAGCATCTAAAGTAACTGGCAATTTGTCAAAATAGAAACTTTTTATTTTAATTGTCAAAACAGAATTCTGTTTTTAAAGTCCTACATGACCCATTATTGATACACTAAACTTGCAATATTCAATTAGTATATGTCGCGCTCATCTCGTTATAGAGTAAAAATTTCTACTATAATCTTAATTATGGCGCCTTCGAGTTTCTCCTTTTATATTTATAGCGAAAAACATATACTTTCTCTTGAAAATACTAAAAGAAATTTACATCTGACGTTTTTATTGATAAAAATTAGTCAACGCATTCAGTAATCTCCTGCAATGTTTTGCTATAAAATTACTATAAAACTGTCTGTTATTTCACTTTTTAAAAACGTTTAATTTTAAAGGCAACATGTAGAAAGTGTTTTAAAAGTATTTTACGTGTGTTTTTTAAAATGTTCTAAATCGTGTGTGTTGTTAATTTGGTTACAAAGTATTGTGCAACAGAAGACGACTGTTAGAACTATATTTCATAAACACAATTTCAACTCAATTAATAACACTATTTCAACACAATTAACAACTCTATTTTTAAAACACATTTCAAGATACCAACACATTTCTTACAACATATCAACAGCTTAACTCACATGCCCCTACTTGGGATGCGCAAGAAGACTTTGATTGATCCATCACTTAAAGCTTTTAAGCATCACTATTTTTAAAATATACATATAATCTCGTACTTTTTAACAGCAGAAATTCTTACTAAATAATACTATCATTTTAGCTGAAAAAAAAGTGGTGCTCAACCCACATTTTGAATTCATTGTACATTAAAAAAAGAATAGGTCAAGTATTTAAGAACGCATTTCTAGATAATAACATTTTTGCAATATATTAAGAACACAATCACAACACAAAATTAGTTTTTTATATGAAGCTTTCTAGTTGTTAATTTGTTGACAACAAAAGATTTATTTATTTATTTATTTTTGTGTGTTTAAAAATTTTTAGTGTACATGAAAGCAATTAATAAATTTTTCTGTACAATTACATACATAAATCTGTTTTCAATAAAAGAAATTTTAGAGTAAATGCAGAATGAACTTTACTAAACTGTGTTTGTAACAAGAAAATAGTGTAATGGAAATGATAGAAATTGTTAGAATAGGAAATCTTAAAGGAGATTTCTATTTAAAAAATATTCGATAATTTTAATCTTTCATAGAGAACTTGTTTTTATCAAAAGGATAAATGACGGCAATTTACTGAATAATTCTTAGCCTTATCGCTACTTTTAGAAAGCGGGGGAACTTTAAATGAATAGAATCTTATCAGAAATTTTAAATTGTGTAGCAAGAATTTTGAAAACAATTCCTCATTCATCAGATATGAAGGAACTAACTAAGGAAAGTTTCTGAGCTTGTACGATATATAAATAGCGAAGATGGATTGTTGAAGTCTCTATCTTGTCAGAAATTTAATGTTAGAATATAATGAGATAAACTATAGAAATGGTTGTTGCTTTATTTATTTAAGTTTAAGAGTTTGTTCGATTTGTGATTTTTTTTTTCAAACAAAATCATTTAAAATTAATTTCTTCTTATATCTTTTAAGATTCATAAATATTTTTAAATAATTTACGATCTGGAGTTATGTAAAATGAAATAGATTTGTAATATTTTTGTTATGTATTGGTTGTTTACAAAATTAATAAACGTTGATTTAAATGAGAATTTGCAAATGTCGATCTGATTGTTTTTTTCTTTTTGAAAAAGTTTTTGTTTAAATTACAGTTAAACAAGGTAAATTTGGGACGAATCAGGGTAATTTCGCTCTAAAGCTAGTAAATTTTGATCCATTCTGCCATGATGGAATCTTAACAAAATTATATTTAATGAGCTGCCAAATTCACTCTAGTGCTGCTATCTATATTTTGAGACCTAAACATTGCCGTTAACTCAAGTGATGTAACAGATTTAATCTTTTTTTTTCTCTCTTGGGGCAAAGTTACCCTGATAGGCCAAAGTCACCCTGATTGACTGTATTCAAATTAATTTCCTAGATAATGATTCTAAAACCGATTTCCTGATTGCTGCAAACATTCTTTTATATAAATTCATATTTTATTATGTATATTTAAATTTTGTGTCAAAAAGCAAAAATATTTTCTGTAAAGGTTCTTTAAAATTAAAAATAGGTTAAATTGGGATAATAATGTGAAAATATTCCAAATATTTATCTTTATTTTGATATGTAAACTTTATTAGTAAATACCTTTTTTGTGTTTTCTTCATATGTTAATCAATATTAAATATTGCTTAAAATAAGGCAGTAAAAAAACTAAAACCCTATCTCATCTTGGCTCAAAGGAATAGATAGATCATGAGACGATAGTACGAATAATGTGAGACAGCACTATATTCAAAAAGGTGTAAGAAAGCGAAAATACTCGAAAAAAATTACTCAGGTCTAATGCTTAGACGATATATTGCTCAAATTTTAATTCTCTTTATTTTGTTTGAAATGAAGGTTAACTATGATACGTTTTCGAGAATATTGTTGAATATACTTCAAAATAGTCTTTCCCAAATCAATTAAATGATAATGTATAGTGAAAATTAATAATTTAATTACGTGAAACATATAATTTATATCTTAACAAATATTTAAAAAAATTGTATTCGTGTAATAACTTTTATTAAAAAAGAAAATTTAAAAAATTAGTCATTGATTTAGTTAATTGATTGTTCACTAGTATTCATTCAGCAATAAAATTGGAAATATTTTCATCAAGGCATCGTCGCGACCGCAGGGAGTGGGCAACCGAGCATGTCGTTTGGAGGAGAAATGAATGGAACAATATTCTGTTTTCTGACGAGTCCCGTTTTTCTGTTCATCCGCATAATAGGCGTATTTTCATCTGGAGGGACCGTGGCAGTAGGAATAATTCTGCGTTCGTGCACAAAAGTGTCAGATTTGGCGGTGGATGAGTGTTGGTGTATGGTGGCATCTCCATTGACGGGCGCACTGACCTCTACACCATTCGAGATGGAGCTCTGACTGGTCGCCGATATAGGGATGAGATCCTCAGACCTATTGTAGTCCCTTACGCTGCAGCAATCGGAAATAACTTCATTTTAATGGACGATAACTGCAGGCCACATCGTGCAAACCTGGTGGAGGATTTCCTTTTTGAGGAAGGAATCGTTCGAATGGAATGGCCAGCGTGTTCTCCAGACATGAATCCAATAGAGCACGTTTGGGACGCTCTAGGAAGACGAGTTTCTGGTCGCCAACAACCCCCCATAAACTCTCCAAGAACTGGAAAGAGCTCTTCTGGAACAGTAGGGGCAGAATACCCCAACTTGTCATTAACAGCCTCATTGAGTCCATGCCTCAAAAGTGTTCAACGTTGCTGGCCGCCCGTGGAAACCATACCCCCTACTGAAAATGATTTTCTTTGAAGAAAACATCTTTTCTTATTCTTTTTTTCTAATATGCACAAATTGTGTTTTTTTCCTTTTGTACACAAATGCGCAATAAAATGCATTTTTTTTCTGCCAAACATGTGTAATTTATTCTCATATAACCTACTATGTCTGTCGACCATGTATCAATCAGCTAAAAAGTTTCCCAGATAAAAATCCACCTAAAACTGCAATATCCTTTAATTGTTTTGAGCAGTGTATAATAGTCCTCAAAAAGCATGGATACATCATATTCAAATCGTAATATGATACTAAATATACAATATGAAAGTCCCCAAAAAGTAAGAATACCTCAGATTTCATCGTTGAATATTCCAAGTTCATTTTGATTAAAAGAACTATAATAAGTCCAAAAAAATTATATCTTATGGCTGAGCACATTATATTTATCTTTCAGCTTTTTGTAATTATCTGTATCAAAACAGTGTGCGTCATAAATTATATCTCAGTGTTTTCACATGTTGGAAAAAGAAGGCATGAAGGGACATCTTGCATATGTACAATGAAGCCCATTTCCACCTTTCAAGCTGGCACAGTTAGGACTTGCCGTTTCCCAATCTTTTTCAGATTTTAGGGAAGCTTCCACATGGCCAGTTGGGTAGTATTGAATGACTTGCTTACAACAGAGATTTTTTGTGTCCACCCTTTTAATAATTCCATAGGTATCCCTACCATTCTTACTAGTTAGCCATACCTCTTACCAGATATTTAAGATTTATTATGGCAAGCTGTCTTGATAAATGAAAAAGGAAAATATTAAGATATTATCAAGAGAGCTTGTTAGAGTAAGCAGAGCTAGGTGAGAGTATGTAGCTTGTTAGAGATGAAGTAGATGAACTGATTAATTGTCCAGCAGAATTTTTTAATTTACTCGAACGTGAAGGGATGATTAACTGAAGTAATCTGAAGTACTGGAGGTGACTGGAAGTACTGGAAGTGTAAATAGCTGTGCTAAATATCCAATAGCCAAAGCTTTGCAACTATCTTGACAGGACCTTTAAAAAGTGGAGATGTCCTCTTTCCTCACATTCCTATGATTCCAACGGATGTGGTATTTCAATTTAAGATATTGCATTTCCCAGTTTTATTGGCGTTTGAAATCTCCATCAACAAATCTTGGGGACAATCTTTAGAATTCTAAAGTTTAGATCTAGAGACGAATTGCTTATTACACGGACAAGTTGTTTTTACAGACGGATGTTTCGTGTTTTAGAATCAGCAAACCAGACAAATTTAATATCTGCACACACTATGTAACAACAAAAAAAGTTGTATACACGCAAGCGTTGAAAGTGTTCAAAATGTGCACTTTCTCTTTTCTTTCTTTCCATTTAATCACACTGTCAAAGCAACGCATGGCTGGTTACAGCTAATATATAAAAAACACTATTATAAAAATGTAGTTGTTATTATTTGGGTAAAATATGGTTATCTAGCTTAATCTCCGATTCTAAACCGAATTTGACCCGCAGTTAAAAAGTTAATACCGTTCTAATCAGGTCTGGTTTTCCCTACGTTCAATTTTCTGTTCGACGATAAATTTATCCGAATTTGAGATGAAAAAAATGCAGACCGAATTATTTCTAACTGGAGACAAATGGAGAACCAATCCGGTGCAAGCATGAATGTTATATTCAAATTATATTATGAATCCGAGTGGTTTTCATTGAAAAGCTAAAAAACTTCTTCAATATGGTAACTTGAAACGGATGTTAATCAATTAAAGTTAAAAAATGCAGACACCATAAATAAAACACCATAAAATAAATTAAATTGCGCAAGCCCTTTTGAAAGAACTTAGTTTTTGTTCGTCAGATGCGAAAAGATGTGTGTGTATCTACTGTGAATGTAATTCCACTACATTCATAGTAGACGCAAGTGTTTTCGCGCCTGACGAAGAAAGACTAAGTTCTTTCGAAAGGCCTTGCTCAATTTAATTTATTTTATGTTGTTTTAAAGAAGTTTTTTCACTTTAAAACTTCTTTAATCCCACATCATGGGACTCAAAAATGACGATGTCATACTCACAAAAATAAGTCATTGTGTAATCCATTTGAAATCACAATTTTTACGTGACTGAAATAGATTAATCTCCATTTTATTTTTGATTTTATTATAATTTCTTACAGTAAGAAACATTTATCTTTTTTAGGTTAAGATACTATATTTGTTCCTAAAACGCTTACCAAATACTTTGTTTAAAATTTAATGATGAAAAATAAGCCACATAAATTTTAAATGATCTTTTTTTAAAAAAAATACATTAATATTTTTTTATTGTATTTAACGAATAAAAATATTTTCCCGAGGATGTTTTTAAAAGAATCAATTGCAAACGTCACAAAGTGAAACGAATAAAATTCGTCTAAAAAGACATGATATATAAGTAAAAAATTCTCAGAAAACAGCCTTAAAGAATGACTTGTCAGTTCATGAAAAGAAAATTTAGGTAAAGTCGAAGGCAAAAGAATCTTATTTCTTTTTTTCAATTTTTCAAACCTCACTGTTTATCTTTTTGAGCTCTTCAAAATCAATCTTATGTCAAAATTCCAGTAGATTTTTGATCATCTCTGTTCTGTTTTATATTGAGGTGGAAACTATGTTTTTTATAAATGAAAGGAATGTCGAAAGTTTAATATATGGTCCAGAGGGAGAATTCCTTTTTAAATTGTATTTTTACGTAGTAAAATCATCATCCGTTTTTGATAAAATAAAATGATTTGTTGATCTGACTACAAAATCGCTGTAAACATGATTCATTTTCAGATTTTATATTATTGAGAATGTAGAAGAATAGTGTTAGGAATATCAGAATATCAGAATAGATAGCCAATCTGATGCAAGAACAGCCGTTACATTTAAATTATAATATGACTCCGAGTCGTTTCACAGAAAAGCTAAAAAACGACCATAATTTCTGCAATTCTACGTCGTGTGACTCAAAAAAGCCGATCACAAAGTTAGAATTTGAAGTCGTTGCGTAATCCATATGACGTCACATTTTTTTACGGAACTGAAATAAAATTATTATCCGTTTCGATTTTGATTATATTATCATTTCTTTCAGTAAGCAACATTTATCTTTTTTTAGGTTATGATAGTATATCTTTTCCTAAAACGTTTACCAAATGCTTTGTTTAAAATTTATTGATGAAATATATATCACACAAATTTTAAATTATATTTTCTTAGGAAATACTCTTTGAAAAATATAATTAATGAAGAAAAATATTTCACCGAGGATATTTTTCAAAAGAATCAACTGCAAACGTCACAAAGTGAAAGAAATAAAATTCGTCTAAAAAGACATGATATATAAGTAAATAATTCTCAGAAAACAGCCTTAAAGAATGACTTGTCAGTTCATGAAAAGAAAATTTAGGTAAAATCGAAGGCAAAAGAATCATTCTTTTTTCAATTTTTCAAACCTCACTATTTATCGTTTTGAGCTCTTCAAAATCAATCATACGTCAAAATCCCAATAGATTTTTGATCATTTCTGTTCTGTTTTATATTGAGGTGAAAAAAAAATATTTTTGTAAATAGAAGGAGCGTCGAAAGTTTAATATATGGTCCAGAGGGAGAATTTTATTTTAAATTGCATTTTTAGCTCACAGGCTATCATAGCCTGAGAGCTTATGTGCCCGTCCGTTCTGTATGTATGTTCGTATGTACGTAACGCGATAACTCATGATAAAAATATCGGATCCACTTGAAATTTTGTATGTAGGTATATCCTGACAAGGCGCTTCCCTGATTAGTTTTTGGAGTTCATTCGATATGTATAAGAGGGGGAACGGGGGGCTCATGCCCCCCGTTAGTTGATATAAATGGGATTTTCATGCAGAATTAAGTTTTCAAAATTTAGATTAGGATCATTCTGATGAGGCGATTCCGTGACTGTTATTAGGTGTTCATTGAATAAGTATAAATAGGGGGAACAGGGGTTCTAATGCCCCCCCCCCCGTTAGTTGATATAAATGGGATTTTCATGCAGAATTAAGCTTTCGTTCAAAATTTAGATTAAGATCATTCTGATGAGGCGATTCCGTGACTGTTATTAGGTGTTCATTGAATAAGTATAAATAGGGGGAACAGGGGTTCTAATCCCCCCCCCCCGTTAGTTGATATAAATGGGATTTTCATGCAGAATTAAGTTTCCATTCAAAATTTAGATTAGGATCATTCTGATGAGGCGATTCCGTGACTGTTATTAGGTGTTCATTGAATAAGTATAAATAGGGGGAAGAGGGGTTCTAATGCCCCCCCCCCTTAATTTATATAAATGGTTTTTTCAAGCAGAATTTTCAGATTTCGTTCAAATCTCTGAATAGTTTTGGAAGTTTAATGGTTAAGTATAAAAGAGGGGAATAACTCCTTTTAAATTATATAAATGCTAAATGGGTTTTTATTAACCTTTAGCTTCCGGGGGGATTACCGTAGTCCCAAGAAAATAAATGTTGAAGAATACGGGGTTGGGATTATCGTTATCCCGAAAACTTTTTCCCCTCCAACATGCGGAAAAAGGAATCATTAAGGCCGTTTCGCTCAATAGGGGTCCGACTGATTATCGAGCTAGGGAACTTCTGTAGGGAGGATGTTAATTATCCTAGGGAAATGCCGGGAAAAAAAAACTTGGCAAAAAAATAAACATTGTTTGCGCAGACGACGTAAAGCTGCTTCTACCCCAGTGGCTACAAGGTATTTTAGATAGATCTTGCTTGTGAGACATAATAATGAATAGATTATATTTAGCAAGTAGTTTTAGAGATTTAGCGTTGCTAATTTTGACTACACGTTTACTCTTAGAATGTAAAATGAAGCATTATTATTTATTTTTTCTTTCTTACTAACGCACTAAATATTAGAAATTACGTATGTAATTTTACGCACTGAATTGAAAAAAAAATCAAATGTTTATAATTATTATTATATTTACGGAACTTATGATTGTTCTCAAGCCCAAAGTAGTTAGTTTTTGAAGCTTTTCTGAATTCATTTCTATTATTCAAAAACATACGAAATTGTTAACATATGAAACATATGAACGAGACGTGAAATTCTTATTAAAAAATTACATAATTGAATGGCGTTTTTAATTTATTTAATAAAGGCAAAAGCATTTCAAAAAATAATGTACAATTTAGCGTTTTGAACAAAATTTCCGATCGCGAAATTTAGGGAAAGGTGGAAATTTGCTGGTTGTATTTTTGTTGCGGTAATATCAATAAGTAATTTATTTATAACAAAAACAAAATGGAAAAACTGAATTCCATTCCCAATTCTATCAAAATCCTATTCTGTCAGGTCTGACAATTTGATGCCACACGTTAAGAATTATTCAGAAAGTCTCACATTAGAAACCAGCTTGATTCTATGGTCACAGCCTACTAAATAGTCATGCGCAACAATACCTTTTACATAAATGAGTGCATTATCTGCTTCAGAAAATCGTCGAATTCTAGTATTATTCATTATTTCTAAATAACTTATTCACCGTCAAATTCAAATGAAATAATTTTTATTTATGCAAACCGTGATATAGATTGCATTAATAATTTCTCAGTTATTTTTCATCTGACACCAAAAAGAAAAGGAAGAAGTTCTCAATTTAGCACTTTTTTGTTGTTGTTGTCGTTTTGCACGCTTATCAATTATTTCGAAACTATTCGACTGATTTATGTGCTTTTTTTTTTGTTTCATTGAAAGATTATTCTCTGCAATTGGTCAAGGATTGAATTTAAATTTCATGAAAATTGCTGCAAGGCTTTTTTAGAAGTTTAATAACAATACAAATAAATAAATTTAAATAAATAAACTCATTTAAAATATTTAATTTTTAGCTATTTTTATCAAATAAAATAGCTCTATTTTCTTCTTCTTTTTTTTTTTTTTTTTTTTTTTTGCTAGAATGTTGCAACCATAAAATTTATTATTATTATTATTATTATTTATATAGCGATTATTCTCGAATAAAACAAGGGAAAACAAAAAATAATGATTTAATTATTAAAAACTTTCATGGCGAAACAATTCTTAAAAAATATAATAATAATAATATAATTAAATTAAAAGTAAAAGCAAAAGGTATAATTAATAATAATAATAAAGTCTAAAAAATTAGAAAGTGTTTGAATTTCTTCAAAACTTCTGCGGCACACTCGTTTAATTTGAAGAATCATATTTCTATGGTAGACGGATTGTTACTCTAACACAGAATGGTTCAAAAGTCTGAATTTCATATAAAATAATAAGGTACCCTGGGGTAATAACGCCACGTTAAGGTTCTAGCAATTTTCACGGCTCAGTTTTAGTTTGTATTTTTCAAACAAATATATGATTTGATACAGCAACTCATTGGCTATCTATATAAAAAAAAAAATAATTTAACAGATATGAATACATAAAAAGTAATGTCGTGATTTCTTGACCAATGCTATTTGGCGTTATTACCCACCTATATGGGTAATAACGCCATGCAAACAAAACTATGAAATAAGTTGGAATAATTGCATGTTGATTGCCCAATTCTAAAAATACAAACTCTCAGCTCTAGAAATTGACAAATTGCATCCTAAGCTATTGAAAATGTTCATTTTTTTGTGAAAGTATAAGAAAAATAAAGGTGTGGTGTGGGGAGGGGGGGGGGATGAGGCAAAAGAATATCAGACCGTGAGCTTCTTTTTGCCTAAAAAACCGCTTAAATAGAATTATTAGAAACATTGCACCGTTTTAACTGTGTTTATTTGAATCAGTATTTAGGATGTAGCTCGGCCACTGTAGGGAATCAACCGGGGTAAAAATTGCACGGATTGGCGTTATTACCCCGTTATAGTTATTGCGCTGTACATTTTAAATTACAAATTATCTCGAGAAGATATCCAAAATCTTCAACAACATTTTGAAAGACCATGAAATGTACTACAAATTTATGTAATTAACAAAGTATTTCCGGATAAAAAAATTAGTCTTCACATCACAAAACGTATCTCGCAAATTTTAGATCAAGCGTTAATTTTAGCTGCTTGTAAAAACAATAAGACCTAAAAATGAAACAAATTAACTTGAAGCTGTTTTTTGCGATTTATATGACTCAAAACCCTTCTGCGCAGAACACATGGGTGTCATTTACCAAATTATTTCATAATTATGCAAAATATTAGCACTTGGCGTTATTACCCCGTCTGGCATTATTACCCCAGGGTACCTTATAATTAATGTCTTTTTTTCCCTTCATTGGTAAATTTTGTTTAAAAAGCTAACTTTTACAGCTTCTTTCACAGTGTCTTGCCTTTACGGAAAAATAGAAAATACTATACAATCTCTTTGTTCATAAATTTCATAAATATGTATCTATATTATAAAAGCGAAACATATCTGTGCGTAACGTATACGTCATTTTGCCAATGCCAACACTTTCCCATGCAATTTCGGTTTTGCAATGTTCACTACAACAAATTTTTTCACTTCTAACCATCGCACATTTTAAATTTCTATACTGTTGTATAGAAAGAAAAATGTACTTTTAAGTGCAATTTGTTTTAAAACTCTATCTGAATTTATTTTTGAGATATTAATTTTTTTTATAGTTTCCAGTAACATTTTTGAGATTGTGGCTACAGAATCACTCCATTTTCTCTTGAAATAGAAAAAAAAAGAAATAAAAGAAAAGATAAGAAAGAAAAGAATGAAAGAAAGAAAAGAAAGAAAGAAAAGAATGAAAGAAAGAAAAGAAAAGAAATTAAAATGCGTTTCCATGCAAATTCGGTTTTGCAATTTTCGATTATTGCAACTACACTTCTAAGTATCGCACATTTTAAATTTTTACACATCGTATAGAGAAAAAAAATATACTTTTAAATTCGTACTTTTTTCCCCAGCTCCACACTTGATTCGCAGAAAAAAGAATGAATGCCCATTTTATTTATGAATGCCCATTTCATAAGAAGGAAACTAAGAAAGCCGATAGGGGAAAAAAAATAGAAAAACTATAATATTTGGGATCCCTCTGTACATTAAATTATACGAAACGATCTATCGATGCAGAGTAGAAATATATGGATATTGTAAAACATTTCTACTGATTTTTGCATAAATAGAGAGTATAATCAGAGAAATATAGCATTTTTTTTAAGTGCAAAAAAACTGGCATGTTTTTTAGCTTATTATACATGGTTTTCAACCAATTTAACGACAGTTTCAGAAAAACTGGCGAAATGTAGTTGGAAAAACATAGGCAATAGTAATATAAATAAATTAAACATTTTATGAAATATGAGTAGTTGTATAAAATATTTTTTGTCTGTGCATGTGCAAACGATAACAACGCTCTTTTAAGATAATTTAATAGTCAACTCCATAATTCAATTCATAAAAAAAAAAAAAAAAAAAAAAAAAAAAAAGTTAAATATCGTGAAATTTCATAAAGGTGTTGGCGATAGGAATGATTTGATTTTTTATTGAATCTAAAAGCAGCTGAATGATAAGTAATTTTCCATAAATTTTCAATTTCAATTTTAATATATATATTTTTAAATTTCCAATAATGCTTTAGTTCTTCTTGGATAGCTACCAGAGCGAACCTGTTGCATAATAAAAAGAATTATCAAAATCGGAGATTTGTCCCAAATCTTCTC
This sequence comes from Maratus speculifer, assembly GCA_964019185.1. NCBI lineage: Eukaryota > Metazoa > Arthropoda > Arachnida > Araneae > Salticidae > Maratus > Maratus speculifer. The sequence continues at coordinate 114,398,252 of OZ025289.1, read as the reverse complement.
ATCATACACAATCTTGATAGTCAATAAACACTAAGTTTTTCTTAAAATTCGGCTAATTAAAATTTACAATTTGTGGAAAAACCATTATCTTTCACCTGCTTTTAGAGAGAACTAAAAATCAGCTCACTTCTATCACCGATATCTTTCTGAATTTTCCTGATGTTTGGCTGGATTTTTTTTTTTTTTTTTGTGAGTTGCTCTATAGAGTTGAATATTAAATCATGTAAAAAGATTGTTGTAACCATTCGCACGTACGCAGATAAAAAAAATACTTTATATTGCTACTCATATTTTATAAAATATTTAATATATTTATATTTCAATTGCACTACATTATTTCTACTACATTTTACCAATTTTACAAAAATTGGTGTTAAATTTGTACAAAACCCTGTGTGATATAAGCTAAAAACAAGCCAATTTTTTAAAAAAATTAAAACAAATTGCTATATTTTATTAGCTTGAAAGGCCCCACCAATGGCTAAGAAGATCTCCCTCGAAACTATTAGACAGGAGGTGCTGGGTTCAAACCCAATCGCGCCCATCTACCAAATTGTTCGGAGTTTTTCGTGGTTTTCTTCGAAACTTGGATTTCCTCGTTTAAATACGGGTTAGGTTTTCTTAAAAAGCCTCTTAAGGGGGGCATTCCACCCTAAGAGCACTTATCCCTCGTGTTCATAATTGACCGTCATAAACACAACCAAACTACCAATCTTTGGTTTGTAGAAGAAAGTGTGATTCCTTGGAAATGATAAACTTTTATATGTTGTATGCAGATATTTTCATATAGCTTATTTAATTTTATGCCTTTATTAATAAGAATTATTATGAAAATGTGTTAGAATGTAGCGGATTTATGCTTTAAAACAAATTTAATGCATTATACTACACGATATTTTTGTCGTAATCTTATAATAAACTTAACCTTAATCATGCATTTTTGTTTATTTTTTTTATTGTTATATGACAAATTAAAAAGAAAAATGTTTTCATTGAACACAAGGAAAAAAAATAGATAAAATAAAAAAAAACACGCCTCCCCCTCCCCCCTCCCCGAAAAAAAAAAACTTTATTTTATTTACTTACCAACACCCATAACATAAAACAATTACTGGCTTTCAAAGAAATATTTTTCTTATTTCACGTGTTTAAACTAACATTTTTTTTTTTTAATTTTTAGATATTCTAGTTTTCAAGTGATATTTCACCGTTAACTACATCTACTGATAAGTACGCATTGTCAACAAGCAAACCATTTAAAATTAGAAACATAGATTTTTAATGACTATGTTTCAGTCAAGACTTTGACCATTGCTTAACTAATTATCAGTTAATTTAAGTAGCCTGTATAAAATCGTTCCTTTGAAAGCATAACGATGTTCTAACACATGTGGTGGCACACATCTGGACTTAATTTTTTTCAAGATACCACAATGTTTCTAATACGTTTCCAGAATTTTATTATACTGCTAGCAAGATAACAAAAACAACTAATCCAATAGGGTTGCAAATACAAAATTTTTGGCGTATTCCCATTGCATTTAAGACAGTTAAAAGTTCTCAAAAATGTCTTGCTCTTTTTTTTCTTTTTTTTTTTTAAGGAAAGTTAAAATATGCTATTTGTTAACAATATAGGGAAATCTTTGGACGGGGCTCTAGAAGGCGATAAGGAGGGAGGGGGGGGGGGGCTCATCCCTCTGCCCCGTCTAGTTACAGGCCTGGCAATTAGTATTCCAAACATTTTTCAATGTTTTCAAAATAGAGAAATAAACAAGACATAAATTTTTAAAATATTAAACAGTTGCTTTTACACTATTTAAAATAATATTTAAATGCATTTATGAAAAAGAAAACATGTATTTATAGTAAAAATAAAAGTATTTGTGAGGTAATAATTTGTACGGAATTTCTGAATAATAGGTGTATTATTTTTTGAAGAAATATTTTAAAAGCTTAAATACCTATTTTTATATTTAATTATGTTTAAAAACTAAATAACTTATATGCATTAAAAATAAATAAATAAATGAAAAATAAATACAATCATCATGGATTATCTCAACAGTTTTCATAAGTTTATAAATCTGTTGTACTTAGAAAATCAAACATTTGTGTTATATGTATTGTTAACTTCATCTGAATAATTAAAAATAGGTTATTTGTCTTTAATTTAAATAACAACAACAATTAAGATGTTGATTTGTTTATATCTCTTACAGATATCATTTTAGGTCTCACACATAAAATTTCATCGTCTTTCTCGATAGTTAATTTAATAGTTTATAAATTTGGTTTAGAAATCCCTAAAATCAAGTAAGGCTACATTTTTAAATATTTAATTTAATATTCAAGCAAGTGTTTCAAAAGTTGAATTATTATGTAATTTTATTTGCAATTGTATATATTTTATAATATACAATCATAGTTTATTTACTCCCCCTTCTGGGAAGCGGGAGATGAGCAAATTAACAGAAACTCATCCGATCTGTTATTTATAAACTTAGAAAACATTCTGACAATGTTATCTTCTAAAACCGTGATAGATTTTAAGTTTGTAGACCCCCCCCCCCCACCGACGTGCACAGAAGAACAAGGGAGACTGAATTTAAAAAATATATATAATACCCAATGTTTATATTCTAATTCTTCACATCTTACAAAAATTGATCATTGTGACAATGAGAGGTTTTGAGATAACTTTTAAAGCCCTTTCTTCTTCCCTCTCTCAGCCTCGGCAGAGCAAGAACGTCAAAATTTCAAAAAATCATCTTATTCTAGTATTTATATTCTAAGATAAACCAAGTGTATTATTATTGGACTCATTTAAATATGATATGATTTTAAATATGTTAGCTTTTTTATGGATGCGTTTTAGTCAAAGCGCTTTTTTCCGTTTTATTTAGTTATTTTAATTTTTTTTTTTTTTTTTTTTTTTTTTTTTTTTATTATTAATTATGAAAATAAAAAGGGACGGGCCAGATAGCTTTGATTGTCTCAGGTCGGGATCTGGAAGTTCTGCTGACGTCTAATTTCACCTAACTTTTTCTTTGACAAATTTTGAGTCGAAATCTAGGTTCTTTTTATGAAGCCTTGTAAAAGTTTCATTTTTTAAATTTTATTTATTTATTTAAGGAAACAAATTTCTTTATAATAATAATATAATATTAATAATATAATATTAATAAAAATATAATAAAAATATTAATAATAATATAATAATATTAATAATATTAATAATAATATAATAATAATATAATAATAATAATAATAATATTTCTTTATAATAATATTCGGTTAATTATTTTACAGATTAAATTAAAGTAGTACTATTCGTAAATATTCGTTTTAGTTATAGTTAAAAACGAAGACCTTAATAGGAAACATAAATTCCATTAGATATCTCTTTATTATTTGTTACTATATTGTTTAACGATTCCTTATATGTTAATTTCTAATTTTTTCTTATCTTGAAATTTCATTTTCTGTTTTAATTTAAATCGTTGTAATAATATTAACAATGATACTTAAGGGAATCACTTATGTGTTATTTAAATATTTGAAAATTTAACACTTTTTAAAATAATGTATTTTTGTATTATCATATACACTTATAGTAATTTTGCCTATAACAAACCTTCATTTTTAGATTATACCCTTCAAGAAACCAAATGGTATTAAAACATTCAATAAACATCCATCAAGTTTTCTAATTATTTTTTAAAAAGACCGCTCAATTACTAGTAATATACGTTTTATTTAATGACACGCACTTCAGAGAAAAAGATCTTTTTTATCATTATAAATTACATCTTTTCAACGAACCTAAAGCATCACTTTCTATGCCGACAAGTAAACAGAAAGAGCTTTCTCTCAGGAAACAAAATTCCCTATCGTTTCAAGAACGTGTAAATCTTTAACACATGTTCCAAATGATAACAGCAATTTCTGGTCACCTGCAGTGAAGGGTCATTAAGAAAGGGGGATGAAATCGCGTCAGTTCTCCCGTTGTTAAAGGATATTTTACATTTCACTTGACCGAAAGCTAAAGGTTAAGAATTATCTAATTTGCTCTGACTTTTGGATATAGATTTTTTATATGATAAAGCATGTCTTTGATAGTATAGGAGGTTCAATGATTAAGTATAAAAAAAGAGAAAAGGGGAGTGCTGTTTCCCCTTCTTAATTTTTTTTTTTTGAACGGAATTAACCCTTGTAAATATAAGGCTTTAATGTACAATTAGTATTTGTAGCCTGTGAGCTCAATGCCATCAGTTTAACTGGGCAGTATTCTTTATTAGGTAGTAAAATCTTCAACCGTTTTCAATAGAATAAAGTGATTTGTTGTTATTTCTACAAAAATGCTGTAAATATGTTTTTTTTTAGATTTTTCAGTATGGAGGATGTACCAGAATAGTGTTAGGAATATCAGCGATGAACTTTTAAATTTACGTTTGCTTTTGTACAGGCAGCGTGACAATGTTATGTAAAAGGAAAATTGATGTTTATTTCTGTACAATTCAGAAGCAAAATCTTTTTTTAGTATGTGATACTTTAAAATTTCTTCCCTTTAATTAGAATTCTAACGTGCTTTTGCGACATATTACCCGGCAAAAAAAAGCTAAAAAAGGGCTACAACATCTTCACTCCCAAGTCATGTGACTCAATCACAAAGTCACAATGAGACGCCATATGACGTCACAATTTTTTACTAGACTGAAATAGATTATTATTCATTTTAACTTTGTTTACATTATAATTTCTTACAGTAAGAAACATTTATCCCCTTATAACTTATAATGGTTTATCTTTTTTTAAAAGCGTTTGGCAATACATTGATCAAAGTTTAATGATGAAAAATAAGTCACGCAAATTTTAAGTAAGCTTTTTTTAGAAAATTCTTTTTAAAAAATGTATTTAATGAAGAAAAATATTTCCGCGAAGATATTTTTCAAAAGAATCAACTGCAAACGTCAACAAGTAAAAGGAATAAAATTCGTCTAAAAAGACATAATTTATAAGTAAATAATTCTTAGAAAAACAGCCTTAAAGAACAACTTCTCAGTTCATGAAATGAAAATTTATGTAATGTCGAAGGCAAAAGAATATATATATATATTTTCAATTGCTCAAACCTCACTGTATATCGTTCTGAGCTCTTCAAAATCAATCTTATGTCAAAATCCCAATTGATTTTTTATCATCTCTGTTCTGTTTTATATTGAGGTGAAAAAAATATTTTTGTAAATGAAAGGAGCGTCGAAAAATTAATATATGGTGCAGGGAAGAACTTTTATTTTAAATTGCATTTTTAGATAGTACAATCTTCAATCATTTTCGACAAAATAAATAGTTCTTATGACTACAAAAAGGCTGTAAACATGTTTTATTTTTAGATTTTGTAGTATTGAGAATATACAAGAATAGTGTTAGGAATATTAGAATATCAGAATACTGAGCCAATCCGCTGCAAGAGCAGATGTCACATTTAAATTATACTATGATTCCGAGTAGTTTCACAGAAAAGCGAAAAAACAGCAAGAACATCTTCTTTTGAATGTCATGTGACTCAAAAACAACGATCGCAAAGTCACAAAGGAGAAGTCATTGTGTAATTCGTATGACTTCATATTTTTACGGAACTGAAATAGATTATTATCCATTTTGCTTTTGATTATATTATAATTTCTTACAGTAAGAAACATTTATTTTTAATTGGGATTATGATAGTATATATTTTCCTAAAACATTTACTTAACACTAGAACCGCGGAGCGGGTCAATTTCACCCAAATCGATGTTTAATTTCTCGCCGCGCGAAAAGTATTCGTTGAAAAAATGTTTCCTTTACTGACTTTTATTATTTTAAGATAAACCACAACTTTTCGTATTTAATAACGAATAACGTAAATATTTTTTCAGTTATAACTACTCATACCTAGAACCGCGAAGCGGGTCAATTTGACCCGTAATAATTTTTTACGCATAAATGACAATAAAAAAGATTATTTTTTTCGGAAGTAAAGCGAAAGTATCTCTGTTTCACTCCTAAATCTTCCAATAGGCAGAATTGGAAGGGGGGATAGTGAAAATTTTCAATGAAAATTTTATGTTCTTGAATCGGAAGAATGGATGATTGCAGCAGAAAATTAAAACAACTATTTAGAATTTGTATTCAAGTTATTTTATTCTGCATTTATTGAAAATATAGTTAAGATTTCCGATGCCTTAATGTTACTGTCAAAGAAGCTTTCGAATGTTAGCAACTCTTATCTGCAAATGATTGAGAATGTAAATGATTGAAGATGAATATTTGCCTGTAAATAAAGAAAATTAAATTCTAATGATGAAAATGAAAATTACGATGACAGTGTTATTAATCTTAACGTTTTTGGAATTTTTCATTAAAATATAGATGAAAATTTATCAGTTTTTAATGAAAGTAAGATATTTATCAGTTAAAAATCGGATATAAAAAAGAATTAAGAATTTGAACAAAATTGACAAAGATTGAACTTTATACTCATGAAAATCTGAAAAAAATAAGCAATAACTTGCGCATTCACACCTGGAAAGAAAGAAGATGATTAAAAAACTACAGGACTAACTATATAAAAAGGCCTAACATAAGCGTAGATGAGCACCTATTCTTTTCAAAATCTGGAGTGGGTTTGCTTAGTATATGTCTACCAAAACCAGATAAATTCAGTATCGTATCACGTTCTAGTTGCTTGCTTATATTAAAAAATACTGGCCTTATAGAAACTGTAAAACGCCCAAGATGAGAAATACAAGTCTCTGGGAAAATGTTAAAATCGGAATTACATGCTGCTATTCTTCTAACATATTTAGACATCATCGTAACTGTTTACGTTGGATAAAGTGGTAAAATTAATTTTTTGCTAACCAGTCTACATCTATCTGTTGAAATTTTAGATAATTCTAAAAAAATACTAAATTCACTTGTTTTCTACAACGCAAATAAATACAGTTTAGCTGTGTGATTTTCCAGATGAGAGAAAGTCTGTATATGTCAAGCCTGCTTCTTATAGCGGGCCAGTGAATACAAATTATAATATTTTGTATTTTGCCATTATCAATCCTTGGGTTTAATGCAAATCTGTAACGGGAAATATAGTTAGTATACGTCTATTATCTATTAGTTTACGTCAATTTATTCAAGACTTAGTTGAAGACATACAAGAACTGTTTGTTATTTCTCGACCCAAAAAATCTTGTCATTTGGGCAAGAAGAAAAACTAATAAAAAGAATATTGCCCAGTTAAACTGATGGCATTGAGCTCACAGGCTACGCATACTAATTGTACATTACAGCCTTGTATTTTCGTTAATTCCGTTCGAAAAAAAAATTAAGAAGGGGAAACAGCTCTCCCCTTTCTCCTTTTTTATACTTAATCATTGAACCTCCTAAACTATCAAGTACATGCTTTATCATATTAAAAAATCTATATCCAAAATTCAGAGCAAATCGGATAATTCTTAATAAAAACCCATTTAGCATTTATATAATTTAAGAGGAGTTATTCCCCTCTTTTATACTTAACCATTAAACTTCCAAAACTATTCAGAGATTTGAACGAAATCTGACAATTCTGATTGAAAAATCCATTTATACAAGTTAAGGGGAGGGGCATGAGCCCCCCGTTCCCCCTGTTTATACTTATTCAATGAACACCTAATAACAGCCAAGGTATCGCCTCATCAGAATGATCCTATATCTAAATTTTGAACGAAAACTGTTAATTCTGCATGAAAATCCGTTTATATAAATTAAGGGGGGGGGGGCATGAGCCCTCCGTTCCCTCTGTTTATAGTTATTCAATGAACACCTAATAACAGTCACGGAATCGCCTCATCAGAATGATCCTATATCTAAATTTTGAACGAAAATTGTTAATTCTGCATGAAAATCTCGTTTAAATCAATTAAGGGGAGGGGCATGAGCCCCCCGTTACCCCTCTTATACATATCAAATGAACTCCAAAAACTAATCAGGGAAGCGCCTTATCACGATATATCTATATACGAAATTTCAAGTAGATCCGATATTTTTTTTATGAGTTATCGCGTTACGCACGAACGTACATACAGAACGGACGGGCACATAAGCTCTCAGGCTATGATAGCCTGTGAGCTAAAAACGATAAAAAATACAAACACAGTATAAAAAACTTTGTTATCATAATTAAAAAAATGAAAATAATACTAAAGGTAATTGTTCAAAATATAATGCGGCCACCCGTCTCTGATAAATATGCAAAATATTGACCATGTTTTTCAAGCAACGCATAAAATAAATTGGATTAAATAAATCAGTAAAATTAGTAACTTGTAATTTCTATATTTTTAAAATTATTCTTAGATTTTACAGTTATACTTATCTAAATGGGATAATCTATTTTTTATTAATGTGTATTAAGGCAAGTTTATTTATGTTTAAAATGTATGTTCAATATATGTTCAATATATTTTAATCATACTTAATTAAATGTAATTTTGAATGATATCATTTTCTGAAAAGTAGGTAATTTCTGCAGGCTTTATGAGTAAAATATAATGTAAATACTAAGAAATATTGATTATTATAAGAAAATATAATCTATTAACTAACCAAATTAAGTAATTGGGCATATTTACATATTTATATATCACTTTCCATCTCGGGTCAAATTGACCCGTTCCGCGGTACTAGTGTTAATACTTAAAATTTTATGATGAAATACGTATCACACAAATTTTAAGTGATCTTTTCTCAGGAAGTACTTTTTGAAAAATGTATTTAATGAAGAAAAATTTTTCCTCGAGGAAATTTTTTCAAAGGAATCAACTGTTAATACCACAAAATGAAAGTAATAAAGTTCATCTAAAAAGACATGATATATAAGGGAATAATTCTCAGAAAACAGCCTTAAATAATGACTTGTCAGTTCATGAAAAGAAAATCTAGGTAACGTCGAAAGCAAAAGTGTATTTATTTTTCAATTTTTCAAACCTCACTGTTTATCGTTTTGAGCTCTTCAAAATCAATCTTATGTCAAAATCCCAATAAAGTTTTGATAATCTCTTTTCTGTTTTATATTGAGGTGAAAAATATATTTTTGTAAATGAAAGGAACGTCGAAAGTTTAATGTATGGTCCAGAGGGAGAATTTTTTTATTGTACTTTTACATAATATAATCTTCAACCGTTTTCGATAAAATAAAGGGATTTGTTGTTCTGACTACAAAAATGCTGTAAATGTTTTATTTTCAGATTTTATATTGTTGAGGATGTACAAGAATAGTATTACGGATATCAGGAATGAAGTTTTAACTTTACGTTTGCTTTTGCACAGGTAGCGCAACAAAGTTATTAAAAGGAAAATTGATATTTATTTCTGTACAAATAAGAATCAAAATGTCATTTTTTGTATCTGGTATTTCAAGATTTTTCTCCCTTTAATAAGAATTTTAACGTCTTTTGACAACATTTTGCCTGTGGAAAACTAAAAGCATCACCATTATTGTCGATGTAGAAAACCAAACATTATAATGAGAAATTGATGTGTCTTAAGTGCTGCTAATTTGTTCATGTCAAAAGAATAAAATATCAAATGATTATTACTGCATTCTGATATTACAATTAATGGCAAATAAGAGAAATTTGACAGTTTCTAGGCCTATGGATTTAGTTTCTTTAGATTGGTCAATTTATATGCCATTAATCTTTCTTCCTTAATAGTTTTGTTTCCATGGCTCATGCACATCGTTTTTGTGTATAAGTGGATAAGATGAATGTTCTATAAAAAAAATGGAAACAAAGAATATGGTAGGCTGTAATTTAAAACTATGCATAAAACGGTTAAAGAAATTTTAATATTATAACATTTTAATTTTATTATAACCTTTTTAATAAACTCATTTATAAGTTCACCTGATTTTAAACATTTATTAACAAATGAGATATAGGTGAATTTTTTCATGCATATTTTCTTTTTATGTAACTAATGAGTGACATTTTAAATATGCTATATTTTTCTATTTCCAAATGATTTTTTTTATGACCAATGCTTGAGCTGGCATTGTAAATATATATTACTTAACAGTAATGTATCTGATTACAGTTAAGTATCAATTTCAACAAATTATGTGTCTCTGCATTTTGAGTTTGATTACACTTCGTAATCTATTTATACTTCACGTACAAAGATCAATAAAAATAGAGAAAGCCGAGTAAGTTTGCATTCTTAAAAATCTGCTGTATTCTGTTGCATATGCACTCCGCCGCTTGTGTATAACATCTCCATTCCGACCAATCCTCCATTATACAGCCAAGTAACTGTTTTATATACAACCGGCAGAGCGTGTATGTAAAAATAAAATAAAATAAAATAAAATAAAATAAATGCAGTAGATTTTTAACAGTGTATACATTTCAAAACATCATTCATTTCGAGCAACTATCTACATAATCTCCAGTTTTCCTTCTCTTCGTGTAGTCTTCTCTTTATCTGGTAAATAATTTCCCCAGAAGTCCATTCCGGACAGAGGCCCTTTTTAATTTGAATTCAAATATTATATTACGACATTTATGGCAATGAAGATTAGAAAGAAAGCACTAACGATAAAAATTATCATACATAATGTAAATGTACTGTATTTTTGGTTTCATTAAACATCTTAGAAGTCATCAAGACAGCTGAAAATGATTAAAAATTTAACCTAATTTGTCTTTGAAGGTTAATTATAAAATTAGTTAATTCCTTAAATTTATTAGTAAATAAGATGTGGGTAATGCTTTTTCATTTGTGTTTGTTTTTTTGTTTAACTTCGAGCAAATTTCCGCAGCTTTAGTCGCGTAATAGTTGAAATATGCGAAGTTATAATTGTATGTCTAAATGTTATTAGAAGAAATTAGACTTTTGGGAATAATTCAAAAATTACACTTAATCCACAGTTTACTTAAACTTCATTTTTAAATTGCATTACAATGAAATGAGACTTCAACTGATAAGAAAAACTGAAAACTAATAATAAATAAATGATAATTTAGAAAATATTTTGGAACATTCATGCTCAATTCGTACGCTCTTTTCAATATCCCGAGTAGCACACAAATATTGGTCTAACGTTGCGCCAATATTTCATTTATTGGAAATATTGCTAATAAAACGCTACTATTGTTATTTCATTGGACATATTTCCAATGAATTCCCAATATTGTACAAATGTTGGCGTTACATTGGAAATATTTCCAATGAATTCCAAATATTGTACAAATGTTGACGTTACATTAGAAATATTTCCAATGGAACCCCAATATTTAACCAATATTAGCGTTTTATTGGCAATATTTCCAATGAAACCTCAAAATTGCCACAATATATGCTACAATTATTGGTTAAATAAGGGCAAAATGTAAACAACCCAATATTGGTACAACATTTCATGCCAGTATTGCGCCAATATGCCAATATTGCTCCGAGATGAAGCCAATATTACTCCAATATAATTTGGCTACTGGGAATTTATTTGAAGTTTTGTATTTGTTAGAAATCATCTCTTAAGTATGCTTTAACATATTGAAACCGAACATTGCGTCGATTTCCAATCTTTTTATCTAACGGTGAACCGTCTTTCTTGTGGTAGTGGAACCAATATGAAATTCCTGTGTTGAAACAGGGTTTATTCCCATTAATTTCGAAACTTTAATTTTGAAATCTTTTTGGTATTTCCTTTTATTCCATCGAAACAAAATTTAGAAAGTTTTTAACGCGTTTTTAAAAATGTTTTTTGTTCAGCTAAGCTCAGATTCGCAACTATTACTCTTTAAATAGTTTATTATTTCCTGGTATTGCATAAAAATCGTAATTTAGGATATTTTTAGAACCTTTTCACTCGATCCTAACGTCTATTTTAAATTCGAATTTATTTTCAAAAGTTCTTAGACAGTATTTAAATTTTATAAGTAACTACCATCCATATTTAAAGTTTTTAGTCTCTTTAGTATCACAACAATCACAATTTAGAATGTTTTATGATTCTACAATACTCTGGTGTTTGTGGTATCAACATAAAATATGGCTTATGTTTGAGAAGGTTCTATGACAGTCAATTTAAAATCATTATTTCTGTAAATCAGTTTGAAACTTAGATAAATTGCATAAAAATAAAAAAATTACACGCTTTTAGAATGCTTTTCACTCACTACATAGATTTAATTTTGAGTAGCATATTTTCACATATGACTCAGCACCACTTCACCAAAAAAAGACAATAAAATAATATTTAACTATGAAGAATGTAAATATTTGCCATGGCCGGGGATTCTCTGAATTTAATCCCTATTAAGATCATTCGGGAGCTTCTAACATGACGAGCATTAAACGAAACGCAACAATTAAGATATTGCTTAACAGGAGTCTTGTTTAAGATCTATTACCATGATTAGAATCGATAGAATTTTTTTTAAAATGTATACAAAGAATTCCAAAGCGAGTGCAAGCCGTTATTCACGCTAAGGTTTAACAAAATATTGAGGATATGAAATTAAAATACTTACCTAAAGTTTTTCAAAATGAATTTCTATTTATGAACGAAAATTTGCTTTCATTTTTAAAACATATTCATTGTTAGAATATACCAAAATTAAGTTAATCATTAAGAAGATAACAAAATACGTAGCTTTAAAATCATCGCAATATACATTTTAGACGTATAGCTAATATTCTTGCCAGTCACTGTTATTAGTATTCAAAATTTCATATTTCTAGACCCAACAGTAACACAAAAAAATCGTACTTTTAAAATGTTTTTTTCTCCTGTACCTGTTAGGGATAGTATCGTGAGCATAAGATATAGCCTATACTTGAACAGGGACAATATCATTCACTTGATACCATTACTTTTGAAATCGACTCGATAGTTCCAAATATTACCTCCTACAAAGAAACAAATTTTATCTCTTAACCATTTTTGTATTGATTAAACAATGTGTAGAATGTGTTATATTTTTTTTATTTTCTAATCTGGTTTTTATGACCATTGCCTAAATTTTGCATTGTAAATATATATTACTTATCTGCAATGTACCTTATTATCATTAAGAATCAATTTCGACAAAATACAGTCCCAGTAATTTTCATTTTACTGACCTTCATAATCTATTTATATATCAGGTACAAAGAACAATGAAAATAGAGAAAGTCGAAAAGCTTTATTCATTTCAAAACTCCATTCATTTCAAGCTATTCTCAATGTAATCTCCAATTTCCTTTCTCTTCGTGTAGTCTGCTATTATCTATAAATGTACATTCCAAGAAGTTCATACCGTAGAAGGAGACTATTTAACCTGAATTCAAAGTATTATATTACGATATTTATAGCAGTGAATATCATAAAAGAAGCAGTAAAGACAAGTATTATGTTATATAAAATGTGAATGTAGTTTATTTTCTGTTTCATTAAAACTTTCAAATGATGAATTTCTGACAACTGATTGAGTCAGTTTCTATTCGTATTCTTCTTGTTTTGAACTGATTTTTTTCCCTGTTCACATTTTTACAAGGTGCTTGTTCGAAAAATACAAAAACATTTTTTTTCATTTGGATAGAGATTTAAAAGTTTTTCACTTGTTGCCGACAGTGTATTTAATAATTTGTGCATGAATTTAACGTTAAAGTTTATTGTTAATTTTAGAAATTTTTTAAATTAAATATTTTGTTGATTTTTTTCTTTTTTTTTTTAATTATCTGGTACAAAAAAAAGAATATAGAAAAAGTCGAAAAGGTTTACTCATTTCAAAACTCCATTCATTGCAAGCTTTCTCAACGTAATCTCCAATTTCCTTTCTGTTCGCTCTTTATCTATAAAGGTATATCCCCAGAAGTCCATTCCGAAATGAGATAGTGTTTAACCGGAATTCAAAGTGTTACATTGCGATATTTATAGCAGTGAATATTATAAAACAAGCAGTAACGCTAAATATTATGCTATATAAAATGCGAAAGTACGTTGTTTTCTGTTTCATTAAAACTTTCAAAAGACTCTCAGATAATTGAATATCATTAAAAAATCAATCTACTTCATATTGATTTTTTGATAAAAGATTGAGTCATGTTCTATTCGTATTCTAATTGCCAGTGATATTTTGTATGTGTAACTTTTAAAAGTAGACTTTTTGTGCATTCTTTTAATATCAGTAATTTCCTTTTACAATATTTTGTTGGGGAGCTAATAGGAAGTGTTTACTTTTCTTTAAACGAATGTACATTCATATAAATCTTAGAAAGTAAACTTTGTAACTGAAGTCGTTTAACTCATTGTTGTGCAAATGAAGTTGCGTAAGTTGTGTAACTGAATGAAAGAAAATTTTAAAATACTTTAATTAGAAAAAAATAATTATAAAAAACAATTTTCTCAAGTTATATATGAAGTTGTACTTTAAATATTACCAATCTATTTGAGAATTCTTCCAACAATAAATATTATAATTATTTACACATTTAAAATGAGAGAACATTATAAATCTTGAGCAAATATTGCCATACAATTGTATATGTTTTCTATGAAGATTTTCTTATAGATTTTCATATTTTGACTATTGATATTTTCAGAGCTATTGTGTATATATATACATTTGTTTGTTTCTGTTCGTTATAAAAAAACAAATAAAAGTAAACAGAACAGCTAAAATTTAAAGTCATTTTCTACGATTGAAAATATATAAAAAAAATCCTTTTAAAAAATATATTATATTTATGCTGACTGTTAAAAAATAGTGTTTAGATATAAAAAAAATGACTTGATTTATTTTAAGATAAAAACTAAAGTAAATCTTCATAAGGGAAATGTAAAGAAAATCCTAAAATACATACGGGATGTTTCTAAATGAATATCGGGTTTTAATGCTTAGTATTATCTATTATATAAAACTAAAAATTATAATTAATTGATGAAAAAAGGTTTTAATCAAATAGTTGAAGGGTTCAATCAAATAGTTTTGCATACAAGCTTACAAGTAGTCAATGCGTGCACCATTCGTCACACGGCACACATCAAGTCGATACTCAGTTCTTTCCAAATTTTGATAAGCAAAGAATTTCGGTTTATATTTATTGAAAAAAATCATACCAAGGTTTTTTTCCCAGCTGAATGAAAAACTTCTGATTACTTCAGTCGAACTGAAGATGACTGCTTAAAAATGCCAATGATGTGTTGAATTGCAATAACTGGCAACTTGACAAAAAATTCTCTTATACAACCATACATATCTGTGTTTCGAGATGGCTATGTTTCACAGTTTGGTCAAATTCTTAACTATGAAACAGACCCATGAAGTTTAAATTTTTGCTCATAAATCAAAGAAATTATAAGAAAAACAACTTTCGTTTCTTTCCTTAAAAAAATTATAGATTAATATTAATGTAAGTGGACCATTGTACATTTTCATATTTTTCACTTTTATTTACATATACAGTGTGAGTAAAAGTCATAGAAAATATAATCCATTGCGATATATTCTACAAATTTATTTTTCTTAAATTTTAATTGTTTAGAATCAATATTAGTCTTAACAAAGTAATAAATAAAAAAATCTCGATGCGTAAAATTTCCAGTATTTCGACATTTGTCTGCGATTTGAATATAAAACTTCAATAAACAGAGTCAGTAGTTTATGATTGTAAAATTTTGTGTTAAAACTATAAACAGACACACATATATATATACAATTATATATATTTAATGAAATTAATTTTAATAAGCAATAGTTGAGATAAATGGCGTACAAATAAAGGATTTCAAAAAAATCTTAAAAGTTAATTCCAGAGAATTAATGATATACAGAAGGTGTATTAAATATTATTACACTGTCAAAATTATAAATCTATATTAACATTTTTTGTTGAAATACCATGTGTTAAATAAAGTACAATAAATACCGATAAAGCTTACATATGGTTAAATGAAATGTTAAACAACACAAAGAATAATTTTCGATAATTCCCCCATCTTATATTTCCAAAAAGATTAAAATGTCAGCAAGTTTTAAAATAATAACTTCAAATTTTACTTATTCTCAGTGAAAATAAAATATAACATAAATCCTTTGATCTACTCATATTCAATAAGGAATAATAATAGGCCCTTGTTGTGTAATTATCAAAAATGTTCTAATAAAGTTTTCGAATTTAAAAATAAACAAACTTATACATTAAATGAGAAGGTAAAATTATTTGCGTATCTATTTATAAAATTTGACATTTCCGACAGTAACCAAAGCATAAACTCACCTTGTTTCAAGCACATTATAATAATATTTGCATTTCAGTATCTTCTTTTAAAATATTACATTTTGTTATTTTATATTTACGTGAAATTTGATATGGGTGTATGTTTATTTATATCCATAAATTTACTACGCAAACTATAAAAAAATATAATTGCATAAATTTAATGAACAATTATTAAATAAAAATATCCAGTATCTTCTAAACTTTGAAACCGACTGTGATTTGAATTGTTTTTTTTTTTTTTTTTCTACGATTTGAATATAAAAATTCTCCAAATTTAGTATCAGTTTATCTTTGTAAAATTTTCTGTTCATAACTTTAAACAGAAATGTATGTATGATTGGGTTTATTTAATGAAAATTACATTTCTTGTAATGAATAATAATAGTTATGCATGGCGTACAAACAAAGAATTAAAAAGAAAAATCTAAAAAAATATCTCTAAAATATTCACTATATAGTGGAGGTGTATTGAATAGTATTACACGGAGACAAGTGATAAATCTCTTTACATGTTTTTTATTCAATTAATACCGATAAAGAATATGCACGGTTCGTACGGGTACCGTTATTTTCCAGGTGAAATACCAGCATTTCTTTATCGAAAAATAAATATCATTCAAAAGATTGAAATATCGTTTTATTTAATCAGGGATTTTTATAAGAAAATACTGGTACCAAAGAATTTCCTGTCCATAAAATTCCAGGACCCGTACGAAACATGATATGTATTAAATGAAATGCTTAACAACACAAAGAATAATTTTCGATAATCCCCCCATCTTATAGTTCCTAAAATATTAAAATGTAAGCAAGTTTTAATAACTTCAAATTTTACTTATTCTCAGTGGAAATAAAATAGAACATAAATCCTTTGATCTACTCATATTCAATAAATTATTATAAGAGTCCCTTGTTGTGTAATTAGCAGAAATGTTCTAATAAAGTTTTCGCATTTAAAAATAAATAAACTTATTCCCTGAAGGACACAGTAGAATTATTTGCGTATCAGTTTATAAAATTTGACATTTCTGACAGTAACTAAAGCATAAACTCACATTGTTTCAAGCCGATTATAATAATATTTTACAAGTAAATGTCATTTGCATTTCAGTATACTCGTTTAAAACATTAAACATAACATGTTATTTTATATTTATGTGAAATCTGCTATGTTTGAATGTTTATTGACATCCATACATTTACTACGCAAAATATGGAAAAAAATTATAATTGCATAAATTTAATGAATACTTATTAAATAAAAATTTCTAGTATCTTATAAACTTTGAAACCGACTATGTTTTGAATTGATTTTTCTGCGATTTTAATATAAAACTTCAATAAATTATGTAGCAATTTATCATTGTAAAATTTTGTGTTCATAACTTTAAATAGAAATATATGTATAATTGGGTTTATTTAAGGAAAATTACATTTCTTCTAATGAATAATAATAGTTATGCATGGTGTACAAACAAAGAATTAAAAAGAAAAATCTAAAAAAAAATCTCTAAAATATTCACTATATAGTGGAGGTGTATTGAATAGTATTACACGGAGACAAATGATAAATCTGTTTACATATTTTTTATTCAATTAATACAGATAAAGCATATGTATTGTTAAAAGAAATGTTAAACAACACAAAGTATAATTTTCGATAATCGCCCCAACTTTTTTTTTTCTAAAAGATTAAAATATAAGCAAGTTTTAAAATAATAAATTCAAATTTTACTTATACTCAGTGGAAATAAAATAGAACATAAATCCTTTGATCTACTCATATTCAATAAAGTATAATAATAGTCCCTTGTTGTGTAATTAGCAGAAATGTTCTAATAAAGTTTTCGAATTTAAAAATAAACAAACTTAGTCCCTAAACGACAACGGTAAAATTATTTTCGTATTTATTTATAAAATTTGACATTTCCGACAGCAACCAAAGCGTAATTTAACATTGTTTTAAGCGGATTATGATAATATTTTGCAAATAAATGTCATTTGCATTTCAGTATTCTCCTTAAAACCTTAAATTTTGTTTTGTTTTTTTAATATTTATGTGAAATCTGCTATGGGTGAATTTTTATTTATATCCATTCATTTACTATACAAAGTGCAAAAAAATATATAATTGCTTAAATGTGTGCAATGTTAATAACTTCTGCAATAATCTTTTACGAATACACATAGTAGATTTACATATAGTTGTTTAATATGTTTTTATAAACTTGACGTTCCGTTACATAGAAACACTATCACCTAAAATAATAAGACTATTTAAATTTAATAAAGGTAAAACACTGACAGCTGTCAAAGTCATTCTTATAAGAAAATTAATCCGTTTAGTCAGGGATTTTTTAATACACTATCTTACTTTACTGCTCAATTTCACCGGTATATATCGCTGTCGGAAATTCCAAAAATTCACATTGGGGTATTAAAGTTTTTTTCATATTTTTACCATCATTCAACTTAGCAACAATTGCAGTAACTGATGAAATTCTTTCATACATTCTTACTGATCGTTGTTTAGAGACGGATATGTTTCATATTTTGGTCAAATTTTTATGAAGCAGGCCCATGAAGTTGAGATTTTTGCACATAAATTATACAAATAATAATTGAATGATTTTCCTTAAATAATTTATAAGTTAAGATTAATGCAAATTGTCAACTATACATTTTTGTATTCTTCACATTTCTTTATATTTTTAATGTAAAATTTATACAAAATAAAATGTTTTTAAAATGTTTACAAAATAACATTTATTTTTCTAAACCTTCCTACTGTCGCAACCTGATATATCCGTTCAATGGGCTGCAGGTTTCACTGCAAATGAAGATTTATTTAAATTAATATAATTCTACAATTATAATCCACTTTTATGAAATTTAGAAATGATTAATACTTTGAAAGGCTTATGAGCATATACGTAACAAAAAAATTATACCAACTTAGAAAATTCCTCTTTTACTAACATTTAAAATAAACTAGAGAGAAAACAACATTACTATTTTGTCCTTTTCCTCTGCGGTCAGGGGGTTAAAATTTAATTATTTAGAATCACCATTAGGCTTAATAAAGTGTAAATAAAATAATCTTGATACATAATATTTTAAACTTTCACACTGACTTTTGTCAACGATTTAAATATAAAACTTCAATAAAGTGATGCAGCATTTTATCATTGAAAATTTTTGTGTTTTTACTTATAAACACTCATGTATATACAATTATATTTATTTAAAGAAAAAATACGTTTCGTTTTGTGAGAAAAAGTAGAGATAAATAGCGTACTAACAAAGAATTGTAAAAAATCTAAAAAGTTAACTCTAGCGTATTCACGATATAGAAGAGGTGTATTAAATATCATTACACTGACAAAAAGGATAAATCTATATTTATATTTTTTGTTCAAATAGAAAGTTTAAAAAGAAGTAAAATTATTTCCGATAATGCTTATATATCGTTAAATGAAATGTTAAACAACACAAAATATAATTTCGCTAATCACCCAATCTTATATTTCGTAAGAGATTAAAAATTTAAGCAGGTTTTTAAATAATAACATCAAATTTTACTTATTCTCATTGGAAACAAAATAGAACCTAAATCCTTTGATCTACTTATATTCAATACATATCATAATAGTCCCTGGTCGTGTAACTAGCAGAAATGCTCTAATAAAGTTTTCTCATTTAAAAATAAACAACCATATTCCCTAAAGTACACGGTAAAATTATTTGCGCATCTGTTTATAAAATTTGACTTTTCCGACAGCAACCAAAGCATAATTTCACATTGTTTCAAGCAAATTATAATAATATTTTACAGGTAAATATCATTTGCATTTCGGTATCCGCGTTCAAAACATTAAATTTTGTTATTTTATATTTATGTAAAATCTACTGTGATGAATGTTTATTTATATCCGTACATTTAATACTCAAAATATAGAAAAAAGTTATTATTGCTTAAATATAACGAGCAGTAATCTTTTAAGAATACATATAGTGGCTTAATTGTTTCAATATGTTAGCGTTAAATTCTGTCTGTGAAGGAAAAAGCCTCTGTATTAACTGACCTTGCTAGAAGGTAGAATTCAATGGCCTTTAGGGTTTTAACGAGCATCTTCGAAGCTGCGGCACTTGTGGGTTGTTTGCGATATAGCTTTGTCAGTACTTATAAAAAGTGGAAGAATGACGTTGAAACCATCAGCATATGTTATGGAATTAGACACACTCACACGCGTTATCAAAAAAAAAAAAAAAAAAAAAAAAAAAAAAAAAAAAAAAAAAAAAAAAAAAATCACAGGTTTTCCTTAATGGTAAAGCAAAATTTGCGACATATACTAGTTTATCTGCCAGCTGAGCCAGTGTATGTTACCAATACAAAGGAATCAGGTCCAAAGAGAATTGTTACGGAGCACATAGTTCATCGGACATTGTTGGATATGCGATTGCTCAGCAAACATCACACTCATAAGCGTCTGTTTTCAAAGTATCATCTACAACCATTCCTACACTATGCCCGGGAAACATTGGAAATGGACCATGGATCATTGGAAGAGAGTTTCCTGGAAGGATGAATTTCGATTCGTTCTTTAACACGTTGATGACAGTGACATGTTTTTCCTTCTGTCAGGTGAACTGTTGCTAACCATTACGCAGCAGGTGATACACAGTCCAGTGGTTACGATATTATATTTTCGAGAATGCTTTGATGGATGTCTCTGCGACCTGAGATTGCATTAGAACAGTCCATGACGACCGAGACCTATCTGAACATCATTATAACAGTAGGGAAGAGATGAAATGGTCCCTGTAAGGGTTTTTTCGCTGCATTTTTTTTAACAGTAAGAGTTATTGTCGTAAAAGAGGGGGCCTGGGTATAGTAAAGAAGCGATGTAATACTGAATGAAAGGACCTACTGCCACATGTAATGAAAAACTGCGGAGTTACAGTTCCTTTATAGAAAATAGGAAGAAAAAGGGTAAAAAGTGATTTACAAAATTGTATAGCTTCATCGATTTAGTACGAAAAGATACATTGTAAACATCAGTTGGAAAGATAGAACGATTCAAACGCGCATTTATTTTTTCGTGATTTACTATACCTTGGCATGACAAAATGATCTTAGAAAGAAAAAAAAAACTAGTTATACAAATGTACCTTTATTAGAAAAGTTCACACTTCTTACCGACAGCTGCAATTCACTTTTGGATGCACATTTCTCTGAAATATAATCGCATCTCCTTCAATTTACGTTTCATGGTGTTGCTTAAACTCCGTTGCCTTGATCCCCTCCCCTTTTTCTTTGCTACCTCTAGACCGTCAGAATAAGAGAGAAAAAGCAATACGACCGCGAGTGGAATATAACCGTCGCTCTACGCGAAATTTGCAGCGGTGTGCTTAACGTTCGTTTTATAATTATCAAATAAAAGAAACTTTAGATAATTTTAAAGCTTGTATTTAAAAGTATTAATCAAATTTTTGTCTTTTTAATGCTACTGTTTTTTGATCACTGCCATTGCAAATTTTAAATAGAGAATTCCATATTACGACAAATGCAACCGCAAACGTTTTCTATTTATCATTAATCACAAGTAAAGCACACCATTACATGCAGTGACTTCATCGAGCCAATTTTATAGCAACTTTATTGTATGTTAAGTAAAGT
The DNA here is from genome assembly GCA_964019185.1 of Maratus speculifer. Lineage (NCBI taxonomy): Eukaryota > Metazoa > Arthropoda > Arachnida > Araneae > Salticidae > Maratus > Maratus speculifer. The sequence goes on along the minus strand of OZ025289.1, from coordinate 114,376,282 downwards.
TTTTATAATCAGTTGCACATGCAATATTCTTTTTTTTTCTAATAGAGATTATTTTTATTTCTGAGCTACACTAATAAAACACTTTTACATACGATGCAGACATATATGTATATTTTATTTTATTATTATTATTCTATATATTTTTAAGTAAGCCAGTATTTTTTAAGTAAGTTATATTTTTAAATCGTACAAGAAATTTAATAAGCAATTATACACTTTTTGTACGTAAAAATGTATTTTTTCATTTGGAGTTTTATTAAATTATTATTTGGGAAAAAAGCCTTTAGCTATATATATGATTAAATTTCCCATGAACACCTAATGCATCTAAGAGAGAAATGATAATTTACTAAATTAACTACATATTATCATAATCTAAGAATACTAACAGGACAGTTTTGCCGGATGCTGAGTAATGGTATTCTTATCATTTATATACATTAGGATTTGTAATGAGTTGTAGAAAGCACATTAATGACGAGTATGTAGGAACATAAATCATCATATCTAGCTAACTCAGTTTCTTTGTTTTACTGCAGTCTATTATGCAATCTCTGGAATAATTCAGATGCAACTTAATTGCACACGAATTTTAATATTACTTAGGTTGATATATTTTGCTGGTCTTAAAATAATATACATATAGATATATAATGTGCGTGTGTGTGTCAGTACGGAAAGGGTAATTTATTTTTTTAAGAGGGGGGGAGGGCAGAAAACCTGATAATACAATAATACATTTTATACTGGATTTTTTGTTGACAAACATGTATGAATTATAGTATAGGTATATTTACATATCTATATATTGAAATTAAATCGATTAAATGTATTAATTTTCCTTAATATTTAATTAGTTAATGAGTAACTTGTACTTAACTAAAAGCCAAATGTGGACAATATCTCATATAATGTACTATACTCTAAGTGCATAAAATACATATATTAATTATATATTTTATTGATTGTTTTATCCTCTATTACTATATTAATTATACTAAATTTTCAGAATATTTGTAGACACATTTCCAAATTTAAATTCCCTTTTTTCTTTCTTTAACTTCGACATAAGCATTGTAATTTTGTATATTTATTTTTATTGTCATACGATTTCCTTCCAATGTATGAAATGTGATCTATGGTCTCTTTCACATAAATCCAAGAATTTCTTCTTAATTCTCTGCGAGACAGTTTCAAAACTTGAATACTTGTAATATTATTTTTTATTGCAGTTTTCTGTTTTGTTATGTATGTTTCATCTGAAAAATCCAGTGTGACATTATTCAGAATTTCGATAAACAAAACTAAAAGTAAAAAAAAAAAGGAAATAATAATCTGATTGGGTAATGAGATTTTCAGGGTATTGTTTTCCTTCTTTTCATGAGGAACATGCAAATTTTAATGAATATTATCAAAATCTTTAAGTATATCGATATATGCTACACATTGTGCTACAGAATGAAAAAAAAAATTATACATTTAAAGTGCATGTTGAAAGAGAAATATTTTAACGAAGGTTACACTCAATATTTTTTCCTTAATAATTGTATATTAATAAATATGTTTGTTATTTAATAAATTATTTACTGCATATATCTGTGTATAAGCGGAATGTACGACGGTTCGTTGAAAAATGGACAAATATCGGAAACCCGTATTCAATTCGATATTAAAAAGTTGTAAAGATTATTAATAATAATAATAATAATAATAATAATAATAATAATAATAATAATAATAATAATAATAATAATAATAATAATAATAATAATAATAATAATAATAATAATAATAATAATAGCAATAATAGTAATAATAATAATAATAATAATAATAATAATAATAATAATAATAATAATAATAATAATAATAATAATAATAATAATAATAATAATAATAATAATTATTATTATTATTATTATTATTATTATTATTATTGCGTTTCAATGCACATTATAAAATTCTAACTTATCAAAGTTATAAGAAGATGCCTCCGACTTGAACAGCTTACGTAGATTCACTTTCTTATGTTTATCTACCTTGTGACTGTTATTTGGATGAATTGAAATATAGAAGATATCGTTTTTTTTTATTACGATTTAATCAAATTTTAAAAATTTCAACTTATTAAAAATAATATGAAAATCAGCTTGACCTAAAAAAAATTCTTGCAAATACAGTTAGTTATATTTGACCTATTATGTGCATTTCTTGGTGAACTGGAGTATGAAACATCTGGATTTTTTTTGTGGGAAATTACACCGTGATCTACATTTCAAAATTCTAACTTTTTCATTCAAAAAGATTTTTTTGTGTAATCACTTTATATTTTAGTGTCTGGTAGGGGCGACTTTTCACACATGTTTCATAGAACAACTACGACATTAACAACAATAAAGCAAAATGCTTAGTTTTGGTTTACGTAATAAAATACGCTTTGAAATAATAAAATATGTATGTTTTTCTTACATTTTAGATGGGAAATAATTTAAACTCCATTACAATTGATAATATTTAAAGACTACGGATCTCTCCACTGAATACAACAAATTAATAATAGAAAATGCCTCTTTTGTGGCATATCTAATTAAAAAAGCTTTTTTTGAGGGGGGGGGGTTACAGAGCTAATATATAGTATAACAAATTTAAGCTCTCTGAAATTATTGATCTCTAATATTTTACCCGGGCGAATTTCCAAATCTGTTTAATGGAACCCTGCTCATTTTGTTATGATTTGCTCGTTCATAAAAACTAAATTTATAACTTGATTTACTACAAGAAATGATCTTTTGATTTTTCAAATAAAATTTTCATCAGTAATTATATTATTAGATACTGTTGATATTCATGCTAATATGCTAATGAAAAAAAGCGATCTTAAAGCGTTTTCTAAAATTATGAAAATGATTTGGATAAATAAAGATGATTTCCAACTTTATACTTCGGAAAAGAATGGAGATTTAATGTATTTTTTAATATTTGTTTGTATCTTAAAGGTTTTATTTAAGCACCATCTTTTCTTTTCTATTTTACAATGTCAATTTTGTAAATTTCTTATAGTCGTGTATAAGCCGACCCCTAATTTTAAAAGAAAAAAAAAAAAAAGATTAAAACATTTAAAAATTTTCAACCAATACACAGAAATATACTGTAGATATTTCTTACATATTTTTCTGAATTTTTAGCGTTTAATAATAGTATTTAAAACAAACTTTGGAGTAAAATGTGTCTAAAAAATAATGCACTACTCAAAAGACTGGACATATTGTATGAAATTTTAATCAGTTGTTGATAAATTCTGAATGACACTAGATATCTTTACTGTAAAGGATTTTCTACAATATAGATTATACTTTTTTTTTTTAAGCCGTTTTTATTATTTATTCAACTAGATAGATATTAAAAACTAGTCGTTGGAGGCCACCGTAATACTTACCCATCATGGATATGTATATGAAAATAAAACATGTTAAACTATTTATACAATGCATTGCAATTCATAAACAAAATTTAAATATTGTTAATATACATGGAAATGCTATATTAAAGAACTACTGATGTACCAATTTCGACAAATTATATAAAATGCTAAACTACTCAAGTAGTACCGAACTGCGTAAAAGAAACATCCTTATAACTCTAAAAATAATAATTCTATTAACTAACAATTAACTGCGTCGAATTAAGCGTCTAATTTCCAATTAAAATATACTTCTGAATTGAAATTTGAATGAAATACAGGGTCATAAAAAATCGAAGAATGTGGAAAACAAGATTACAAATATCTCGGCAACTAATAATCCGATCGACTTCGTTCTATATGCAAAATGTGTGTTATTTTATTGCCTTTTACGTCCATTCCTTAGAACAAAAAAATTCGAAAATTTTTATATACCTTTCATCAGAACGAATTTTTCGAGAGTCCGAAAAAAATAGTTCCGGATAATCGAGGTTGCTGATATTAAATAGGGTTCGTCCCCTTCTTACATACTAACTACATACAAAATTTCAAGTCTCTATCTTAATTTGTTCGGGAGATATAGCGTTTACAGACAGACAGACTGACAGACAGACAGACAGACAGACGGACGGACGGCAAATTTTTTTTTCTAAAAATATGTTTTTCGGAATCTCCACTATCTAAAACGTGTAAATCCGTCAAAAAAAATTTTTCGATTTTCAAAACGATTGCAAGACTTACCCTATACTACGTATGATGGGTAAGTAACAAAGGTTACATTTATTTATTTTGGACAATTAGATGTACAAAGATAAAAATAAATGTAAAATATAATTAGACTGCATTTATGGAAATTAAAATAGCTATTTAACTTTAAAATGCATAAAAGTTATGTTCAACACAATAGTTGGAAAAAAAATTGTCTATTAAAGATGCATTTAGAACCATTTTCACTGTTTCATTTAGTACGTATGAAACGTGCAAAATGATTTAATTAAGAATACAAAAGAAAATTATTTAAAAAAAATAATTATTATATTTTTAAGAGGTAATGGCAATAAACTGTTATTACTCGATATGTGTGGAACCAACTGTTTTTTTATTATTATTACGTTTCTATCCACATTTTAAAATTCTAACTTATTCAAGTTATAAAAAGATGTCTCCGACTTGAACAGATTTCTTAGATTACCTTACTTATGTTTCTCTACCTTTTGATTATTTTTGGACTAATTGAAATATAGAAGGTGTAGACTTTTTTTGAAAAATTACGACTTAATAAACTTTTAAAAATTTTAACTTATATAAAATAATTTAGAAACCCTCTTGATATAAAAAAATTCTCGTAAATCCAGTTAGTTATTTTTGACCTATCACGTGCATTTCATGGTGAACTGGAGTATGAAACATCTGAATTTATTTTGTGTGAAGTTACACCGTGATCTACATTTTAAAATTTTAACTTTTTTAATCCTGAAGATTTTTTTGTGTGTAATCACTTTATATATTAGTGTCTGGTGGGGACCGTTTTTACACATATTTCATACCACAACTAAAACATTAAAAACAACAAACCAAAATGCTTAGCTTTGGTTTACCTAATAAAATATGCCTTGAAATAATAAAATATGTATATTTTACTCAGTCTAATTTTTTGGATGTAAAATAATACCAACCCAAATGCAAAAGTTAATATTTAAAGAATACGAATCTCTCCGCTGAATTCAACAAATTAATAACAGCAAATGCCTCTTTTGTGGTATATCTAATTTCAAAAGTACTCAAAAGATTTTTATTCAATAAGATTTTTCATTTTATTTTTAATTTTGAATATATTTGTTTTATTAAATAAGAAAAAATTTTTCGTTATATAATATTGAAAACCTACACTTTCTTAGAAGTCATATATCATTTTCTATAGAAAACGTCATTTTTAAAAACGTAAAAAAAGACAAAAATTTATAAAGCATGAAATGAAATAAGATCTTATCAATAATGAAAAGTAAAATGAATTATTTCATAACAATTTCTACGTAAAGGAATGGCTTGTTTTACTTTATTTTTATTTTATCATGGAAACCTCATCCATTAATTTGATTGGATGAAGAAATTTTATTAATAGAAATTAAATGTTAATATTTTCTTTAAAATTCTGTTGTTTAAAATTAATTTCAAAATTCATTTCATGGAAAATAATAAATAATCGAAATATGTGAGCTTGAAATATAAAAAAAATGACTTTTTACTATTTTCTTGCTAATTTTTTAAAGTCAATTTTGATGAAATTCCATTTTTACTAATTTTTTTATATTTTCAATTTGAAAAATTAACTTGTAAAAGGTTAGATTTTATAAAAAAACTCCAATATTATCAAATATTTCTTGCCAGTTTCAAATTATTTTCTAACTTGAATTACAGTGTACTCTTGTAAAAGTTTGAATAATGCTAATTCTACACTTCATGACGAATTTAAAAAAGAAAACTGGAACATTTTAAAATGATAATTCACACAATATATGACGACAGAGAGATAATATATTTTTTTCCCTATTTCTTTAAGTTTACAAGCATCTTTATAGTATTCGGTATTTGCCATTATGATGTCAAAATTCATGGCATGTAATTAATTTGCAATACCCTATTACTTCCAAGATTTATAAATTGCGTGGCCTTGTGGTCCGACTGTTTCAGAAAGAATTTAAGCAACTGAGAGAATCAGTGGAATTATAATTAGTGTTCCATCCTATTTGCTTTCTCTATCAATCCTGATAAATATTTCCCATCGCAAGGATGGAACATACGACTTTTTTCTAACCTTTTTTTCTAAATTCTGTGACTATTAATTTCTACTAGCAAATATTTTTGAAAAATTGTACTGTTATTCAAACTGACCTCTTTAATATCACATACGTATATTTAAATACAAATATTTCTTTTCTGTTTGATATTTTTCGCCTGGCTAAATTATTTTCATTAAAAGGAAATTACCTAGTTTTGTGTGTTTTTAACGATTGTAATTTACAAAGTCTATTCTAAATTTGCCAAATATCTTCCCTATTATATAACAGAATCTTCATTTTGAAACCTCCGTATTTCTACATAAGACTTAGCATAATGGATTACTCGTACATTCTCCATAGTTACACAGAAATGCTCTTAACTGTGTAAAATTGTAATTAATTGTCGATATACAGGTGTTTTTTTTTTAATTGACGCAATTCAGCCCAATGATAACTCTTTCTAATAACCGGAATGAAAAAAAATTTTAAAATGGACTAATAATACTATGGGAAAAAAGATTCCATTTATAAATAAACACATTAAAAAGTTCCAATCATCACCGATAGTGGGAAATATGGCGCTGTAATATGGAAAGAAAACAGCAAAAACAGACAAAATTTACAATTTGGATAAAATGCCATGTTTTCTTCATCATATTCACTTTCTCGTTGAGGAGAACTTTGCCACATTCAATGTGTTCACCGTTCTCTTCCACATGACACTGAATTCTTTGTTTTTTCTAACATTTTTGACATATTTTAACATTTTCGACGGCCGATCATGTCACGTGTAATAGCCCCTACTGGCGATTGGAAATATTTTTTCCTAGAATCTTTTTTCATTGGTTTCATTTGTCCCTTTATAAATATTAAAGCAATTCCAGGCATTATACTTAGCTACACAGAGTTCCCAATAGCAACAGTTTAAATAAAATACACCCTGTATAATACCGTTGCAATATCTCGTAGCTTTGGATGTTCTAGAATCTGAGGATGAAGCCTCAAATAGTTTTATATCTTGGTCGCTTTCTTCTGTCTCATTTTCATTTCTAAATTAGAAATATCTGTGAAAGTCTCAAGTACTGTTATTGCAGTTTTCTTCTCACTGTATACGTGTAATTTTTTTTTTTTAGTTTCTTCAATAGATTCGTTTTTTATGAACAATCTATTAAAATATTTTTCAAAATGTCCGTGTGAATAACAATCATTGATGCTCGATTATTATATTGTCTCTATACCACGTCTTTCTACAATTATTGTGATTATGTTTAAGGGACAGCATTATACCTTAACCCTTTTGGGTCTGATTTTTTTTCAGTTTTTAGAATAAAAAAAGTACTTTTACGTTATAAATATTAACACTAGCTATCCATATCGATAAATTAGTGTTTAACGAATATTTCATTACCTGACAGATAATGAATGTTGTTGTTTTGCATACTATTCAATTCATATTCACATGACAATAGGCTAAGGAAGAATTTGTGGAGTTGTTTAGAAAATATTGTAAGGTACCTGTACCCAATATGGACACCCTAAGGAAAATGTATTTTTTTCACCCCCATGCACAAATCATAGGACTCCAAAAATATGTGTCCACTATCCTTTCACTATTGACTATCATTATTAAAATTAGTGACCTTGTAATTATTCTGGTTTAATTTAAATGATAAAAACCAAAAACATGTTTACAAGTGTCCATATAAGGAACTACCTGTCCCTATTATGGACAGGTGTTTCCTTATTGACTTTCTACACAGTGTGTATAGAAGAGCCACTTTTCCAAGGGATTTTAGAGGGGAGGGAGAAAAAAAATGTATCTTAAAGTATTCGAAGGAGGAGGGGGGACAGTAAATATCTTCAGAACATGCATTTTAGAAAGGGAGGGCATTCTCGGTTTTTACCCTTCGAAGACCCATGCAAAGCCCCTTAGTTACTTGTAAATATTATGAAATAATATTGTTGGTTTTGCTTAGCTTTATAGCATCTGTCGGCGAATTTACATCTGTTATTACTCACTCCTCACAGCATGGACAAATAGAAACTTTTTCACCATGGGCGGTAAGTCCCACATAATCCTCATGAACATATCTGCACCATATGATGCATGGCCGCATGTTTGAAAAAGCATCAATGCTGCAAAAGAAGCAGTACCAGCTCTACTTTGTTGAGGAAGTCATACAATTGGTACCTACGATTTCGCGAACAGATATCCTACTGGCGGGAGGGGAGGGGGCTTCTCTTTATTTTTCTACAAGGGTTTTTTGGAGGAAGGTTTTAGGGACATTGTTCAAATGGCATCTTGTTGAACATAGATTTTGCCACTTTGATGCCTTTTCAATTCATTGCTTGGCAACGTTGAATTTTATTCTTTCTTACAGTTGTAGTCGATGGGGACATAAGCTGTCCATATTGGGAACCGGGCGTAGTTTTACTAAATCTTATAACAAATGAATAAGGAGAATATTTTAAAGCAAAATATGCAATAGCAATCGAAAATATGTTTTATTAGCTTTCTAAAATACTCCACATTTCAACATTTAATGTAATTTTACCATATCTAATAAGAATTTAAGCTTACAAGTAATTAAGATCAGCACATCTCGAAACAACAAATTTCCTCCTAAATGGCGAACAGCACGCTTTTTTACACTTTTCAGCCTTAATTATCTTTTTAATTGCTTTTTTTCGCGAAAATATTGAGCCATCTCTCGATTAAAATTATTACCTTTAAAAATATTAGGGGTGTCCATATTGAGAACCCTGTCCATATAGGGTACAAATACCTTATTACAAAATATTAACTTATATTACAACATTCTAATACTTTTTGCGCTTTATTTATGATTCTTTCAGGAAAGTAGCTTTTATTTTAAAGAGTAAAATATATGTTTAAAATAAAAAAAATCGCAAACAGCGCAAAGAGAATTCAGCAAATAATAATAATTATTATTATTACTCAATGCCTAAACATAAAGGAAGTTATATAGTAAACGTATCGACATATACTAATATTACTATATGTAAATAATAGCAAAAGTATTTCTTAAAACAAAATTTTACTTCATTCAAATACATGTACTATTAATAGAACACCAGACCCAAAAGAGTTAAAATTTTCGAAAATATCGATTTTTTTATATTAAAGTAAAATTTTCTTTTATTGTTAATATTGTGACAGTTCATTTTTACTTATACAGTAATTATATTGCGAAATACTGTAAGTTTGTTAATACATCCGGTGCAATTAGAGGTACAAATTAAAACTGCAATTGCTTTTTTCTCCAAGTTCAAATTTAAGTCACATTCCTGTATTAAAAATTCTAAGGAGTTGTTGTATTCGAGAAATTTAAACTTACAATACGTCTTCGCATGGAAAAAGCATTCAGTTTTTAATAAAAGGATATGAAGATATGTTTGAAATAATTGTTTTTCAGCCTTCATGTACATCAATAAAAACATTTAATTAAATATAATACCAGATGTTTCTAAAAACCCATGCGCAGACGTAAATTTATACACACGAAAAAAAAGACAAAAAAAAAAAAGAATTGTACAAAAACATCAATATTTAAAATTTAGTTGGAAATAGTATAAAACATTTTTATAGTACTTCATTAAATATACAGTTTTTTTATTGACTTTTATCTGAATCATTAAGAGTTAACAATTGTTAACCATTTGAATTATATTATTAAAAATAAAGTAAACTGTTAAAAAGTTTAAACCACCGCTTAATCCATCGGTGAATTCAACGGATTTTTTTTTCTGACAGTTTGAAAGCCATTAATTAATAAAATTTAATTTAATTTTTGTGGTAAATCTAATTTCAGAAGTATTCAAAAAAGTTGTACTAAATTAGATTTTTCATTTTTTTTTATTTACACAGAATTTTCCCCCCACAGAATGTTCTTTATTAAATCAGAAAAAAAAGTTTCCAATACATAATATTGAAAACAGACACTCCGTAGAAGCCACATAAACTTTTGTATTGAAAACCTCATTTTTTAAAAAGTAAAAGGCAAAAAAACAACAATTTGTAAACATTTAATGAAATAAGATCTTATCAATAATGAAAGAGTAAAAAAGAATTAGTTCATAACAAACTCCTCGTAAAAGAATATTTTTATTTTATTTCACTTTATTTTTTTTCTTTTATTATTGGAACCTCATCCATTAATTTGATTGGATGGTGAAATTTTAATATGAGGAATTAAAAGTTATATTTTCTTCGAAATTCTTTTGTTTAAGAGTAATTTCGAAATCCACTTCATGGAAAAAAATAAGTCTAACAAATATGTGAGTTTCATATAAAAAACACTAAATTTGAGATCTCTGAAATTATAATTTTTATATAAAAACTTAAAAAAATGAATGATGGTACTAAAAGTGATAGAAATAGTATTAAATAAAGCAAAAATAGTAATAAAATATTTAAATAAATGGATTATGAAATGAGAAACAAATAAAATTGAGAATAGGTAAAATTTAGAAGCAAATTTTACGATAGATAATTGGTTATTAAACTCTATAACAATGTTAGATGTTAAGTTTGAATAAACTATTATGTTAGGCAAGAAATTCTAATTACGTAACTTAATAAGTAAAACGAACTTAAATTATTTACTTAAATTAAATACGCGTTTTCGTTGAATTAATTCTATATTTAATGTTCCTAAACTTATAAAGTAGTTTAGTTCTTAAAATATATATTTATTCTTTCATGAAAACGCTGGAAAATATGAAAACGTTATCAGTAGAACATAATTGATTGAGATGTTACAAATTGCACTGCAATAAGATTTACTTTGCTGAAATAAATGCATAAAATGTTTTTTTTTTTTTTTTTTTTTTTTTTTTTTTTTTTTTTTTTTTATTAAATATCAAACAGTCTGCGCTTGATAGATAAATTGGAAATAAAAAAGCTAAGAAATATAAAAAAATAACAATAAATATATTGAAATACTAAAAAGTAGAATATAAATGCAATAGAATAACATAATAGTAAAAAATGTTATAAATCGAAAATTTAAATATAAAAATATCAGTAATGTATTAAATTAACTTCATTGTTTTGCAGTAAGAATAACATTTTTTGTTCTTCTCAAAAACTTTCATCAATAGTTAAAACTGAGGTTTATATCGTGTAAGGATTCTAGTATATTATTTGATAGTAGTACCTATCTCAGCATTATGACATGACATCGCGGTGCTTAAGGAGTGCCAACGCAACGTGAGACCGCTGCGCGTAACCTCCAACTAAAAATGATAAAGTGAACATAAAAAGGGAATTTCGAAACAATGCACGCCAAAAAGGTATAATTTAAAGACTCTGGTAGAAATCCTAAGATTATTCCAGAGTTTTAAGCACGAGGTTAAATATAACCTCCAAAAAAAGGAGAGCATGGAGCATCCCAACGAGTTTGGTTGCTCCATACTTCGATGTCATTTCACCGACTGGCGTCGGCAAAAAACAGAGAATGTAAAGGCAGTATGGTACCAAAGAGCACAGAAAAATGATAGCATAGGGTATCCCAGTCCAAAAACCAACTCTAAGAACACAAATAAAGGGCCACATAGTTCACTAATTTTGAGTGACAATCACCTAGTACTCGTCACCTTCGAAGTTTCCCTGGGTGCCCGCAGACCTAGTCTTGAAAAAGACACTTTGTAACACCATAACCGGTCCACAACTCCAGCAAACAAGTATTTCGGTTCTTTCCTGATCTAAAAAGAGGTATCTCAGTTATAAAATTCATGTATGATCATGCTGAGATTAATCATGCATGACTTTAATTGATTGGATCATTCCTTACACAATACTATAATCAGAATAAGTCTTCCAAAGTTTATGGTCTAATATAGGAATCTTTGTCGTAAATTCATTTCTTTAAAAAATTATTTGTTTAAAAAAAAACTGTAAGGTGTTTTTATGAATATTTTTCAGGGAAACGGTTATATTCTTTTCAATATTATTTTAGCTTCTTCGATTTTGAAGAACTTCGATCGAAAATAGGCAGTCTAGAAAGATATGACAAATATTGCAGATGCTCATACAATTTATAAAATGCAGGTTTGAAAATTCTGATGGTATTCTTGGATAAACTGTTTAATTATTCGTTAACTGAAAGTTTGTATATGGTGAGATTTATATTATTGAAGTAACGATCGAAGTTTTAACATCTTTCCTGTAACGCCCAACGTTGCACAGGCAACATGTTTTTAACCAAAACACATACGGACATTCATACTCCAATCCTAATTAATTATTCTAACAAGTATAAGTTTATTGAAAATTTTGCTTTATTTAATCCAAAATTTTTTCTGATTCAATTAGGCATAAAACAACGATCCAGGATAAATTTTCCTAGATTTTATCTCATTGATAGGGATATTCCTTCCTGAACGATCACTATCTCCTAGTCTCTATTTGTAAATACTTTGTAAATACTTTTGTAAATATATGCAAGTATTTTTATTTCTCTTATATATCCTGTCATCTATTTTATTTATTTTGTATGGTACCCTTAAAGGGCCTTTGGTTTTTAGGGACCCGACTTCACCCCCCCCCCCTTGTTTCTGACGTTCTGTTTGTCAGACTTTGGCTATGACTTGAATTGTTCCTGTATCATTTCTTTACTAGAGGTAAGGAGTTGATCTCTTCAGGCACTCTAAGAACTATATCGTCCAAGTCCATGATTCAATTAGGCAAAAATATCTATTTAGAAATACCCATGATAAAAGAATAATAAAAATTCTGCAATAGGTATGAAAAAATAGACATTAGTTGAATGTTTTTAAATATATGTATATTGATCAGTTAATGGTTGAAATACAGCCTGACTATAAAAGTCAAACATAATGAAGATTTTTTAATTGTTTCTTGGTATCATTGAATTCGTACATAAAGATGTGAGAATATCTTCAGAGAAAACGTCAACTTAATAATCCAATGGCAATTGCGTCAAATGGCAATTGCAAATGATAAAGTTTCGGTCCCGATTTTGATGATGTTGATGATGGTTATTGGCTAGTATTAAATCACCAAAAATTGTCTTTAACATTCTGTATAAACACTCAAATATATTTCACGCAGTTTCAAATTTGTTTCTATCTTGAAATACTTAATACTTTTGGAAATGCTTCAATAATTCTACTCTTTGCAGTTTAGGAAACTAGAAATATTGCTTGTCTTTTTGTTAAATTTCTTCTGAATATAGCTGTTACTTCTATTCGGTACACACTATTTATAAGATCTCTTTAATCTTTGGATCAACCAGAATCTCATGATTAAACCTCAAACAGTTTTATAACTTGATCGTATTCTTTAGTCTCATTTCTATTCTCTACATTTGAAATATCTGTGAAAGACTCAAATACTATTATTGCATTTTTTTCTCATAATTTCTCATTTAATCCTCTTGCAATGTTTCCCAAAATTTCTTCAGCAAATACTTTTTTATGAACAATTTATTAAGTTATATACCGAAAAATTCATGTGATCAACAAACATTAATGCTTGCCTATTATATTATATATGTGCAACGTATCTGTACAATTATTTTGATTAAGGTTAAGGGACAGTATAACTGAAAAATTTTCAAAAAATCTTCTTTTTTCTTTTTTAAAAAAAATATTAAATAATAGTTTCTTTAATTGTGTAAATTTGACATCTCATTTTTACTTATACGGTAATCATATCGCGGTATATCGTAATTCTTGCAATACACCCAGTGCAATTACAAAAGCATATTAAAACTCTAAATGGCTTTTTCTCCATGTTCATATTTTTGTCACATTCCTGTTTTTAAAATGCTAAGGACTTTTTGCATTTGAGGTAGAAGTTTATATTTTTTGTGTATCTTCTTTATTATATATGCGATAAACCTGTGAATGGAATAAGGCTAAATTGTTTAATGTCTAATGTTTTAAGTTAAATGATTTGAAGATGCATTTAATTTCACCGTTTTTAGCTCACAGGCTATCATAGCCTGAGAGCTTATGTGCCCGTCCGTTCTGTATGTATGTTCGTCCGTGCGAAACGCGATAACTCATGATAAAAATATCCGATCCACTTGAAAATTTGTATGTATGTATATCCTGATAAGGCGCTTCCTGATTAGTTTTTGAAGTTCATTCGATATGTATAAGAGGGGGAACCGGGGGCTCATGCCCCTCCCCTTAATTGATATAAACGAGATTTTCATGCAGAATTAACAGTTTTGGTTCAAAATTTAGATGTAGGATCATTCTGATGAGGCGATTCCGTGACTGTTATTAGGTGGTCATTGAATAAGTATAAATAGGGGGAACAGGGGTTCTAATCCCCCCCCCCTTAATTTATATAAATGGATTTTTCAAGCAGAATTTTCTGATTTTGTTCAAATCTCTGAATAGTTTTGGAAGTTTAATGGTTAAGTGTAAAAGAGGGGGATAACTCCTTTTAAATTATATAAATGCTAAATGGGATTTTATTAAGAATTATCTCATTTGCTCTGAATTTCGGATATAGATTTTTTATATGATAAAGCATGATCGTGATTAGTTTAGGAGGTTCAATGATTAAGTATAAAAAAAGAGGAAAGGGGAGAGCTGTTTCCCCTTCTTAATTTTTTTTCGAACGGAATTAACCCTTGAAAATATAAGGCTTTAATGTACAATTAGTATTTGCAGCCTGTGAGCTCAATGCCACCAGTTTAACTGGGCAGTATTCTTTATTCACTATGTATATATCAGATAATAGTAAACAAATAAATTAATTAAAATCAGAGTAACGTGGTAACAAAGAAAAAAACCATAGCCATAGAAAAAATAAACCTAAGTCCTATTAATATTTGAAACATATTAAAAATATAACACTTAATATAAAAATAACGCATTATATTTATGTAATTATTATATAATTACTATATTGTATTATTATTATATATTATATATAATTATATAATTATTAAATTGTATTATTATTATATATTATATATTATTATATAATTATTATATTTTATATTATATATTTTATTATTAACATAAAAAATAACACATTAAAATTATACTATGACTCCGAGTGGTTTTTCATAGAAAAGCTGAATAACTACCATAATTTCTTCACTTCACGTCATGGGACTTAAAAACGACGATCTCAAACTCGCAATAAGAAGTCATTGTGTAATCCACGTGAAATCACAATTTTTACGTTTCTGAAATAGATTATTATCCATTATCTTTTTGATTTTATTATAATTTCTTACCATAATGTACAGTAATCTTTTGCAGGTTATGATAGTATATCTTTTTCTAAAACGTTTACCAAATGCTTTGTTTAAAATGTAATTATGAAAAAAAAATCACACAAATTTTAAATGATCTTTTTTAGAAAATACGTTTAATTTTTTTTTTTTTTTTTTTTTTTTTTTTTGTATTTAATGAAAAAAAATAATTTCTCGAGGATATTTTTTACAAGAATCAACTGCAAACCTCACAAAGTGAAAGGAATAAAATTCGTCTAAAAATACATGATATATAAGCAAATAATTCTCAGAAAACAGCCTTAAAGAATGACTTGTCAGTTCATGAAAAGAATATTTAGGTTATGTCGAAGGCAAAATAATCTTTTTTTTTTTTTTTCAATTTCTCAAACCGCACTGTTTATCGTTTTAAGCTCTTCAAAATAAATATTATGTCGAAATCCCAATAGATTTTTGATCATCTCTGTTCTGTTTTATATTGAGGAGAAAAGTATATTTTTGTAAATGAAAGGAACGTCAAATTGTCCAGAGGGAGAATTTTATTTTAAATTGCATTTTTAGGTAGTAAAATCTTCAAGTGTTTTCGATAAAATAAAGTGATTTATTTTTCTTCTGACTAAAAAAGTGCTGTAAATATGTTTTCTTTTTAGAATTTGTAGTATGGAGGATGTGCCAGAATAGTGTTAGGAATATCAGCGATGAACTTTTAAATTTACGTTTGCTTTTGTACAGGTAGCGTGACAATGTTATGTAAAAGGAAAATTAATATTTATTTCTATGTAAATTAGAAGCAAAATCTTTTTTTACTATCTGATACTTGAAGATTTTTTACCCTTTAGTCAGACTTCTAGCGTATTTTTGCGACATTTTACCGTGCACAGAAAAGCTAAAAATCGGCTACAACATCTTCACTTCCACGTCATGTGACCCAACCACGACACACAGTCACAATGAGAAGTCATTGTGTAATCCATATTGCGTCACAATTCTTTACGGGACTGAAATAGATTATAATCCATTTTAATTTTGTTTACATTATAATTTCTTACAGTAAGAAACATTTATCACCTTTTTAGGTTATAATGGTTTATCTTTTCTTAAAAGCGTTTGGCAATACATTGATCAAAGTTTAATGATGAAAAATAAGTCACGCAAATTTTAAGTAACCTTTTTTTAGAATATTCACTTTAAAAAATGTATTTAATGAAGAAAAATATTTCCGCGAAGATATTTTTCAAAAGAATCAACTGCAAACGTCAAAAAGTAAAAGGAATAAAATTCGTCTAAAAAGACATAATTTATAAGTAAATAATTCTCAGAAAAACAGCCTTAAAGAACAACTTGTCAGTTCATGAAATGAAAATTTATGTAATGTCGAAGGCAAAAGAATATATATATTTTTTCAATTTTTCAAACCTCACTGTATATCGTTCTGAGCTCTTCAAAATCAATTTTATGTCAAAATCCCAATTGATTTTTGATCATCTCTGTTCTGTTTTATATTGAGGTGAAAATATATATTTTTGTAAATGAAAGGAGCGTCGAAAGATTAATATATGGTCCAGGGGGAGAATTTTTATTTTAAATTGCATTTTTAGATAGTACAATCTTCAACCGTTTTCGATAAAATAAACTGATTTGTTGTTCTTGTGACTACAAAAATGCTGTAAACATGTTTTATTTTTAGATTTTGTGGTATTGAGAATGTACAAGAATAGTGTTAGGAATATTAGAACATCAGAATACAGAGCCAATCCGGTGCAAGATCAGATATCACATTTAAATTATACTATGACTCTGAGTCGTTTCATTGAAAAGCGAAAAAACAGCAAGAATATCTTCTTTTCCACGTCATGTGACTCAAAAACAACGTTTACAAAGTCACAAAAGAGAAGTCATTCTTTAACTCATATGACTTCATATTTTTTACGAGACTATTAACCATTTTGTTTTTGATTATATTATAATTTCTTGCAGTAAGATATATTTATCTTTTATTAGGATTATGATAGTATATCTTTTCCTAAAACGTTTACTAAATACTTTGTTTAAAATTTTATGATGAAATATGTATCACACTAATTTTAAATGATCCTTTCTTAGCAAATACTTTTTAAAAAATGTATTTAATGAAAAAAATATTTCCCCGATAAAATAAAAAAAAAATCAATTGTTAACGTTACAAAATGAAAGGAATAAAATTCTTCTAAAAAGACATGATATATAAGGGAATAATTCTCAGAAAACAGCCTTAAATAATGACTTGCCAGTTCATGAAAAGAAAATCTAGGTAAAGTCGAAAGCAGAAGAATATTTATTTTTCAATTTTTCAAACCTCACTGTTTATCGTTTTTAAATCTTCAAAATCAATCTTATTTCAAAATCTCAATAGAGTTTTGATAATCTCTTTTCTGTTTTACATTGAGGTGAAAAATACATTTTTGTAAATGAAAGGAACGTCAAAAGTTTAATATATGGTCCAGAGGGTGAATTTTTTTTATTGTATTTTACGTAGTATAATCTTCAACCGTTTTCGGTAAAATAAAGTGATTTGTTGTTCTGACTACAAAAATGCTGTAAATGTTTTATTTTCAGATTTTACATTGTTGAGGATGTACAAGAATAGTATTACGGATATCAGGAATGAAGTTTTAATTTTACGTTTGCTTTTGCACAGGTTGTGAGGGAGTGACATTTGTTCATAAAGGCACTCTAGTGTTTCTGAGATCGTGACGTCAATAAGTTAACATGTGTAAGCGTAAAAGCGACATCTATCCTCTCTTTTACTTTAACTTTCTAGAGTGTGTGTGCTCTTTCGGATTTTACAGTTAGCTTGCGGTTATTAGTAATATGTTAATGTGAAGTATCTCAGTTTGCAGCATATAAAAGCTTGGGTTTGAGTGTCTCTGGCGTGTCTCTGGCATTAGCCAGTGAGTGTCTCTGGCATTAGCCAGTGAGCGTCTCTGGCATAGCCAGCGAGAGAGCATCTGTGTCTAGCCAGTGTGTGAGGATCTCTGGTATTAGATAGCGAAGTGAAGTATTGTCCAGCGAAGTGCTAGCCGATTGAAGAGTAGCAACGAAGCCTCCAGTGAGTGGAAAGGAGTTCCTACAGTTGACTTAAGAATTGGCCGGGGTAAGAAACCTCTTAGTTTCATTTGGATTGTTTGTGAATAAAGGATTACCCACAGCCACGGGCTGTTTAATTAAGCTTTGTTTAATAGCTCAGCCAGAAGATAGTGAGAAGTGTTAGGCGGTGCCACGACTGAGCTAGGCCGAAGCTTGTGAGTATGTGTTTAGTTTTCTCATAGTCTTCTTAGTTGTGTAAAATTAAGACTGGCTCCACTTCCCTTCAGCCTTTATCGTTTCAATAAACATTGCTGTTTTATCTTAATCACTGAGTATGTCTACATTTAACCTGCACCACGACCAACCTAACGTTACAAATGACACTCAAAATGCACGTAACGTTACAAATGGCGCCCACCGTGGGTTTACCGTTACAAATGGCGCCCAACGTGGGTTTACCGTTACAAATGGCGCCCAACGTGGGTTTGCCGTTACAAATGGCGCCCACCGAAACATCGGACATTGTGATATTGTGCCACGTGTGTATTTTACCGGTGAAGGTGATATTAGTGAATTTTTAGTTAAATTAGGTGATTATATTTTGTTCAATAATATACCTGAGAAAAGTAGGTACGTAGTGCTTAAATGCTCGTTGAAGGGCGAAGCACTTTTGTGGTTGGAAAATATAGGAAAGTTTTTGATTACTGATGAAGCGAAAAGATTTGAACAAACTGTGATTGAGTTAAAGAAGGCATTTCCTCCCGTTAAAGATAAGAGTATTTTGAGAAAAGAGTTCTATTGCAACAGGCAGAATATTTATGAGTCGGCGTCAAAATTCTATCTTCGTAAGCTGGAACTAAAAAATAAATTAAATTTAGATATCACATTTGAGGAATTGTTTGACATTGTTTTTCCTCTTTTTAATCCAAGTATACAGGACTTTATTGAAGTTAGAGCACCGAAGAATTTTGCAGAGATGCATCAGATATTATCGAAGTATGAGACTCGGCATATCTCGGATCAACGGGATTTGCGTAACCCTCGTCAGAGACCGGTCACAGATAGTAATTTGAGAAATGAGGGGGAACGTAATTTTGTGAGAGGGGGGGCAGCGATTTCCGGATAGTAATTTGCGTAATAGAAATGATGGATTTGGTCGTAATATGTCGAATACGAGTAATGGTAATAGGAATTGTGATGGTGCTAATAGTTTTAGAAGTGGTGAGAGAAATATGTATGGAAATAGACAGAATAGTGGTTATAATCGTAGTGGGGGGAGGACGGGACAGGAATGTTTCTTCGCAAGTAAGGAGATTAACTTCGGATGAGAATTTTGAAGGTAGATCAGTGCAAAGGAGAGGTGTGAGGAGGTCGGGTCAGTTAAACTGGTAGGTGACTGTATTTCGGAAGGTATGCAGTCACAGATTAAATCGGAAAAGCCTTCTGTGAGTTTGAATAAAATTACTATTAATCCGGTTGAGTTACCTGAAGTGTTAATTGTGTTAGATGGTATTGTCGTTAAAAGTGTCTTCGATACAGGGGCAGATAAGTCGTTCATTTCTTTTGATTGTTATCGGAAATATTTTTCGTATAAGAAGTTGAAGAGGTCAAGTCTGGTGGTTCAGTCGGCACACGGAGTAGCTTGCGATAATAAAGGTTCAGTAGAATTGGAAGTTGAAATTCGTTCGGTTAAGACATGTTGGGAGTTTTGTGTGTTAGATGGATTAACAGTGCATTGTATAGTTGGTGTGGATTATATGAAGGATAGAGGAATTAGTTTGGATCTCTTTAAAAAGTCGTTAACCGTGAATAATGATGAGAATGTGAGTAAGAAAGAGCATGTTTCAGTGTCAGTTAATTTAGAGGAGTCGGGTTTAAGTGAGGTTAAGAAAGTGGAGTTTAATAAGTCTTTAGTCGATTTTTGTAAAGTCTTTTCAGATAAACCGAGTTTAACTAATAAAATTCATATTGGTTTTGACGCACTAGTTGCTAGTAAACCATTTCGTTATGATTTTATATCTAATATTTTTAAGTCTTTGCGTGAAAAGTTGGAGACTGGGGACGGTAAGGAACTTACTCAGTCTAATATGGCTGAACGTGTAAATCGTACATTAATTCAAATGATTTCTTCATATGTTGGTTCTCATCATGCAAATTGGGACCAGTTTCTTCAGCATTTTGCGTATGCACTTCGTACAGCAGTTCATGAGTCGACGGGGAAAACGCCAGCTGAATTGTTTTTGGGTAGAAAAGTCATTACTCCATTCCAAAGGCTAGTTATGGTGTCAGATGCGGAAAGTCAGTACATGTGTCAGGATATTGAGAGGTTGGTTAAGGAAGCTCAGGTTCAGATGGGAAAAGCGCAAGAAAAGCAAGCTCAGTATTATAATATGCGTAGGAGGGAGTTAGAAGTGAAAGTTGGAGATTTTGTGTTAGTAGAAAAGCATTGGTTAAGTTCAAGTCGTCAAAAGAGAGTAGCTAAGTTTGGTCCGAAGTTTGTAGGTCCGTTCAAGGTTTTAGAAATTCGAAATAATAATTTGGTTGTTGATGTCAATGGTGAAAGAATGACGGTTAATTTGGATCAGGTTAGAGTTTATAAGTTTAGAGAAAATGGTAGTGAAGGTTCTCATGTGTCGAGTGGTGTTTCGCGAAATTCCCGATCCAATGAGTGTCCCGAGTCCAGCACTTCTTCATCTAATTCTTTTCATCAATATTCAAGAAGAAAAGTTGGTCAAACAGCTCCAAAAACTGTTAGTGAGAGTCAAAGGCCTATCAATCCGAGAGCACAGTATGATAATAAAAATAAGAGAGCTGTGTCAAATACATCAGATTCTGTGCGCCATAAAAGGAAAAAGATTATAAACTATCCCGTTCCTCCACCAATGAGACAGCAACCTCACAAACATACATTATCTAATAGTTCACCATCTTCGGTACTTAATCCCCGGAAAAGATTTCAGATGGACACTCGGCAAACTGTTAAACGAACTTTAAATTCCGAATTTTTGCCTAATAAGAAACAACATAGATCCGGAAAGAAACGTGGCCTAGGCTCTTCAGTAACTTCGGGTGCGTCTAGAAAGAGGAGACAACTCTCAGATTACCGGCATCAACAGTGTGAATCTCGCCATGGAGTGACCTTAGAGAACCGGCCAGAGCAGAGTCGTCGAGCGGAACCTACAAGTATCCCACGGCATCAATTCAGAACCAGGCTGCAGGCACGACAGTCAACTGTGGCGTCACCATACAGTTCTGATGACGAGAGATCCTTCGTACAAGGTTGTTGTGTTTGAGCTGACGCCTTGGTCAGGGCATCAAAGAAAAAAATAATGTTATGTTTACTTGATAGTGGAAAAAGCACTTTTTATTTGCCTCTACCCACAATTAGGCCAAATAAATGATCGTGATAATGACAGCACATCGCGGAGAATGGGGGCCTGCAAACGACCCAAGTGACCATCCTTACTTCTTTAGAACAATAGAAAAATCTTTATCCATGATGACATAAAATGTCAAACATAAAGTTAAAAAATATAAAATTGAAAAGGTAAAAAAGGTTACCTGTCAAGTCCTTGGCTGTTGATGACAAATAAATCCAGACAATAGGCACAAGAAATTATTATGCACACCAATTTTGAAGAAAACTATTTTTATTTCATGAAGAACTTGTTTACTTTTTTTCATGAATAAATATTTCTTCACATAATTATATTATTTTTGACTCGTACATATTAATCTCTCTTTTCATAAAAAAACATATCATAATATATGCTAATCACAACAATTGCTATCTCCAAGCAATAAAAATTCTTTGTCAATAATATATTTTAGATATCTCAACAGGATGTAAATTATAAATTTTCTCATGACATAAAAGGAGAATATAATATTATTTCTTCTTGAAAAAGAGCAACTTTCATAATATGAACTTTCAAAAAAAAACAAAATGTATTATACTTCATATTGCATAGATACAAACCAATATTTTCTTCATAACGCCCCGTGAGTAATCAAAAATTATATATATAAAATGGGCCAGATAACGACATGAAGGAACTTTATGTAAATAAATATTTGCATCTCACGAAAAGAAAAGATTTTCACCTCTGCTTGTTTGTCAGAGGACTGGCATCACATAAAACAATTATTGAAGAAAATTCGAGCACCAATAATAGCTGCAGAAAAATTATTTTTTAACGATGAGGTGATGAAAGATGAAATAGGTATTAAGTGGACTCATGATGACATACTACATCACTTATGATGCTTCCACAAGAACACCAACCAGAAGATCTATGGAGTGCGCTTATTTGCGTTGAATAATCCAAAACGAATACATTCAGGAATGCATTAAACCACTTCATTGCTCCTCGCAGCACGAAGGGGCTTTGCTCCTCGCAGCCTTAAAAAATCAGCCTATTCTAAAACCATGCGGGGATCACAGCAGCATAGAACGGAGCCCGTATAAAACGGCTTCAAAGGGGCGCGCACATGGCCCGAACTTCCACCCAAAACCTGCAGTCATCGGACCGCATCCATCACAGCTGGTGTTTCGTAGCGCAACTGACGCAGGTGGCCGCGAGCCCAGGGGAAAAAGAGAAAGGGTTATTGTAAATGCAAAATACGCCAATTTGGCAGAGAGCAAAAGAGGGGGTGAGGAAAAAAATAAGCCAAATTACAATATACAGTATGAAAAGATATGTAACTAATAAGAATAAAATTGATAACCATCTTAAGAGGGGAGGCCAAAGCCGGTGGCCATGTACTTAACGGCTTGAAATACGTCACCTGTGAAATTTAATTTGATAGGTTAGGGGTGTGTCCGAATAAACGGAAGTTCCACCCAAAAGAACTAGCGAGAATGTTCTCGAACAAATTTAAAACCGGAAGGAATGATTTCAAACAGAATTTTACCGGCTTGGAACATTCGAAAGCTAAGTAAGAAAGAAAACATTACAGGCGACGATAAGAAAATAAGCGAAATCGAAATAAAATTTAAATTGAGAACATTAACAAAAAAGAGGTAATAGGAAATAAAATGACTAATAAAAATGAATTAAATTAAATATATGGGGGGGTTATGGAGTAACCACCACATATTACCCAGGGTCCCCCAAAAGAAAATATTGGTGAGATGACAAAATGAACAATTTTTCATCGAGACAATATTTTCTAACACATGTACAAATATACTAAATAATTACACACAATAAATATCAGAAATAGTTATAAAAATATACATAATTGTTGTACATGATATTTAAATAATAAAAAAATAATTACTGTTATGATAGTAATCCTTATGAAAATATACCAACTGTAGTAAATGTTAACATGAAAGGTATATAAAGTTTCTTCCAGAAGTATCTATCATATATATCAAAAAAAATTTAAAGTCTATGTCTATGTGCAACAGTCCTTAACTTTAACGAGTCTCTTGTTAGGCTGTGCAAAATGCACTATAACAGTAGAATGCTTTTAGCATATGTCAAAATATTTGATTATACAATAATATGTATATCTATTTTCTTAGTTGTCAACAAAATGGAAACATACTATAACTGTATATGAATCATACTATAACTATATATAAAATATATATGGTTTCAAATAGCACATGATAACTTGAATGAATTTGTAAGCTGAAAATTGAACAATAAAAAATATATAATATAAATGGTGCAGAGAGATTAGTTAGGCTCTCATAAAAAATATTTACTTATATCACCACATAGCCTTTTAAGCTTTCAATAAATCTTAAATGAATAACCTTAGTATTATTCAATAACACATTTTCGCAGAAAATAAAATAATAAGTTGCAAAAAGAATGGTAATAAAAGCATGATATTATTTTCCAATAAAAAATATCTTCAAAGTGAATATAATAATTTTCAAAGAGAGAATTTTTACACTCTCATAAAGGAATATTCTTAAACGTTTTCAATATAAATTGACAATAATTGCATAAATACCTTTAATACTATACTTCATTCAAAATAAACATAAAACATAAGATGTTTAATATTCCGAAAAAGGAAGAAATTTATATGAATATGTCAATCTTATATATGACTTGATAATGTCAACTTACAAAGAAAAATCAATTGTGTCAAAATTTCTATATAGAAGATATCTAGAACATATTTACTTGTAATTTTCAAACATTTTTTTTAAAAAAAAATTAAGTAAGTGATCACTTTTGCATTTGTCATAAATCAAGAATTTGCTTTATATAAATATATATAATGACTCATTAAACATCTTTGGATCCAAAGTATAAACACTCAAAAGTATACAAAAAAAATATTATATACTACTTATGGTGAGTCATTCACTTTCTATATTTCACCAAGAAGAGAAGAAATATTAGTATGAATAAGTTTATCATGCACTTTCTCTCTTTTTTTTTTATCAAAAGAGGTTAAATGTTAAAGCATGCATGCATTGTAAAGAGCAGACACAATAGAGAAAATAATTTGATGAGTACTCATCTTTATGTTTACCTTATATGAATTACAATTTCACTTTTCTTATTATAATGCACATTTGTCAAAAATCACCTTAAATACTGACATCATATTCTAACAAAGACAAATTCTTTCTCAATTTTTTTTATCAACTATTGTAATTAAAGACCTTATAAAATTTAAAAGTATGGCATACATGAGATTATATGTATATATTGTAAGAATTATGACTTATAGATAAATGCAGTAACTAATAAAACTATTAAAATTCATACATACATCCCGAGGATGACCGTTGAGTTGTACCAGGGAGAAGAAGACTTAAATAAAATGAAAAAAAATAACAGCTGCCTGCAGCCTGGAGAAAAGAAAAAAAATTACATAGCGATTCTTCTTGCTGGACAATCAGTGCGGCTAGCTTCGACTGAATATATTACAAAGCAAAAGTCATCCTGTAAAAGGAAAAAAAGAGAGTTAGTCTATTTTTTATGTAGTTTATGATTGCGAGGACGAAGATCATAACTTCTATATTGAGTGGATTTGTTTTTAGCACCAGTATGAGTGCTATCAGGAGGAGCTTGTGACAGTACCGATTTACTGGAACATGAAGATGTTTGCTGGCATTTAGAAGAAGAAAGAATTTGAGGAGAAGTATTACAAGCTGCATCATGATTTGAAACTTGAATAGAAGAGTGTTGTCTCACAGGAGTGGAGGATGCATTATCAACAGCTGGTTGATCATGTGATGCACCTTTTGAAGAAACTGAAGGATGTTGCAGTGCTTCATTTCTCTTTTGAAGCTTCAAGATTCGATTAGTGTGAATCAACATTGGTGAAGCATGACTATTATTGGAATCTTGAATTTGAATGAGCACAGGAGAAATTATTTTTTTTACCACATATGGGCCTTGTATTTTCTTGTTAAACACATTGGGAAATTTTACGTAAACAATGTCATTAACATTGATGTTGGAAAACTTTAATTTTTCTCTGGATTCTTGGTACACCTTTTGTCTGGATGATTCGTTATTCTTGTAAGCTTGATAGTATATTTTTTCAATAACATCCATCAATTTATGAATTTCATATGCAGTGTTGAGAATTTTCCATGAAACTTGAGATTTATAATTGGAATAAATATCATTTATTTCTCTGCCAAAATGAAGAAGATTTGGGGAGAACTTTGTAGCAGGATGAGGTGTAGCATTATATATGGATTGGTGAATTTTTAGAGCAGTCGGTACATCACATCCTTGTGAAGCCATTGTGTTCACAGACGATTTTATTTGAGAATTGACACGTTCACTTAAACCGTTAGCTTGGGGATGGGCTACAGAACTATGTTCCAACTTAATGCCAAGCTTTTTGTTAAAATATGCAAACATATCACTAGTAAATTGAGAACCATGATCAGTAAGAGTTAATTCAGGTTTTCCATGAGTGGAAATATAATGCAATAAAGCCTTTGTAAGTGACCCAGCACTGATATTATTCAAGGCATATAATTCTAAATGACGAGAAAAATGGTCTATCATTGTTAACACATATTGACGATTTCTCAATGGGCCGAGTAAATCCATAGAGACCTTTTGATTGGGAGCTGTTGGGAGTGGTGCAGGTAGGTATGGAGCAGTGTTTTTTTTATGATTCTTATTTACTAAACAAATCTCACAAGAGTTGACATAATTAATGGTATCAGAAACAAGGGTTTTCCAGGTAAATCTTTTCTTTAAATTAACAATGGTTTTATGAATTCCAGTATGAGTAATATGAGCAATTCTTAAGGCCTTTGCTCGAAGTGATAGAGGTAAAACAGCTTTGTGTAGCTCGATATCTTCTGAAGAGAAATGCCCATTATAGCAAAGTAACTCATTACTTGGATTAATATAGTAGCCATTTAAACTTTTAGATTTTTTGTTATTTTTAAGATCTTCATAAATTTGCTTGATTTTTGGGTCCTTCTGTTGTTCAGAGAAGATGGTGTGATCAAGAATTTCTAATAAAGGATCTTGGTTATTATCATTATTAGAAGGTGAAGAATCACTCTGAAGATGACATGTATGGTGGATTTTGTCAACTAAACCACATGGAAAGTGAGGAATGTCATTATGTAAATCGTTTTGATTATCAACAACAGGTAGAGGTTCTTGTGAAGAAATAAGATCTGGATTACTATTGAGATCTTCAGTAGGAATGTGAGGAGTTCTACTCAGAAAATCTGCCAAGACATTTTCTTTGCCTGGAACATGTTGGAATGTGTACGAGTATTCTGACAGTTCTAACATCCAACGAGTAGTAATATCAGCAGGTGATGTAGCTTTTTTATAATTATTAAGTGGTTTGGCATCAGATAGTAGAATAAAGGGTCGACCAAAAATATAGTATTTAAAAGCAGTTATGCCTTTGTAAATGGCATAAAGTTCCAATTTGATGGCAGGGTAGTGTCTTTCTGATTGAGATAGAGTTTTAGAATAATAGGAGATAGGTTTTAGTTCACCATCAAATTTCTGCATAAGAACAGCTGATATTGCTGTTTTTGAGGCATCTGTATTAACATAAAATGTTTCATTCCAGATAGGAAGATTGAGCATAGGTTTATGAAAGAAAATGTCCTGTAATTCTTTAAATGCATTTTCTTGTTCAGATTTCCAAGAAAACTTTTTTTTAGGTTTGGTGACTTCAATGAGAGGAGTAATCAATTTAGAAAAATTAGGTATAATTGATCTATAAAATGAACACAAGCCGATAAAACTCTTTGTTTGCCTCTTGGTTTTAGGCTTTGGAAAGGAGGTAATTTTTAAAATATTACTTGTAATAGGAAGAATTTTATGATCTGTGAGTTGGAAACCCAAAAAGTTAATGCTTGTTTGCATAAATGCACATTTTTCAGGAGACAGAGTAATGTTATTAGCAATGAGAGTGTCTAATAGCTTTGTGAGTTTCATGGACATTTCTTCAAATGAATTAGCACCCACTACAATATCGTCTTGATATGCATAACAGGAATCAATTTGAGATAATTGAATCACAGAGTCGATTAATTGTTGGAAAGTGCTGGCGGCCGTCTTCAAGCCAATTACTAAACGTAAATATGTAAAAATTCCCCATGGAGTAGTAAAACTAAGTTTATCTTGCATATCTTTAGGTACAGCAATCTGCCAATATGCAGAGGGTAAGTCAAGAGTTGTATAATATTTAAATTTTGACAACTGCACCAATAGATTTTGAATTCTAGGAAGAGGATATGAAGATGGAATTATTATGGAATTTAACAATCTTAAATCAAGAGCCAAACGATACTTTTGAGGCTTAGACATATCAGTTCTCTTTTTTTTAACAAGAAGCATGGGACACGCCCAAGATGAATTTGACCTCTCAATAATACCAGCGTTCAACATTTGATTAATTTGGTCAAGAGCTTCTTGCTCGAGTGCTTGAGGTACAGGAAAAGGTAATGTTTTTACTGGATGAGAATTTAACATGGTAAACTGAGGATTGACCAGGTCAGTATGACCTAAAGTGTCAAGAGATTTCGAAAAGGCAAGTGCTTTACTACATAATAATTTTGTTAAAGCTTCCCTTTCATGAGGAGGTAAATGTTTAAGATCAAAGTCATTTGGAGATAATTCTTGAATACGTTTTCTCTTAATCTCTTCAGATGGCAAAATTAAAGTACAATATTCGTTTTCAAATTCTAAATCAAAAGAGTATTCTTCAATATCTTTTTCATCTACATTGATACATTCACCAATAATTGAATTTTTATTTAAATGAATATCGAGCTTTGAAACATTCTGACATACAACCAAAAATAAATCATTTTGAATGGAAGATTTTGAGTGCAATGATTCATGTAATACCAGACCCTTGTTTTTTAAATTGGGTTTAAAAAGAAAATATTCAGATGGAGGATTCAGATACTTCACATGTAAATAAACAAACGAATTAGGAGGTATTAATTCTCTATTGAGTAATTGTACCATATTGGAACTCACCAAAACTTTGTCACCAATACTTAAATGAGTTTGCTTTTCACCAAAATAGTTACCATCATTAGTATTCTCAGCTGAGAAATTCTTGCTAGGGATATTATTATCATTAGTAGACACATAATTCACCACATTAGCATAATCAGTTGGAAAATAATTAGAAAAATAAGTAGAATGACCATCAATATAAGGATTATGAAAATTCATAGCAGAATGAGCCATATTATTTGTAAACAAACCATTATTTTGAACATTATAATTATAAGGATAGGTTGTATAATTATTGAACAACTGTAAACTTGAATTATCATAATTTGCACAAGTATTATCAATGTAAGTATCACTCGTTAGATTATTTGCCATAAATTCTTCATAATAAGGCATTTTGTGTGCATCGAGAGAATATGGTACATTTGAATTCACATAATTATATTCAGAATTCATAAAATAGCAAGTAGGAGATTCATTATAACTTTGAAAAGGAATGTGTTTGTCCTTAATTAGGATAGACTTAAAACTTGGAGAAATAGTAATAGAATGTTTGTTAATAAACTCAAAGCCAAGTATGGCTTGAAAGTGAACATTTTGAATTTTTGTAAGATAAAATACATGATGAAAAAAATATTTATCAATCTTAAAAGCTATCTCTATGCATCCTTTGAAGAAGACCTTAGAATTTATGGTCGATACAGATACATTTCTGGATAAAAATTTGTAATGAAGCCTGGATTTAATGCTATTAAAGCATTCTTCATCCAAGAGAGATAAACTTGATCCAGTATCTATTAATGTGGAGATTTCATTATGTTGAACATTTATTAGGATGCATGGAAGAACATAAGAGTTGTTAAAAGAACTGCATATGACATGACTTTCTTGTATGTCATCGTTGATTTGAAAATTTTGTTTGGAAGGCAAAGAATTATATGAACAAGAAGATTTGTTAAATTTAGATGTCATAGGAGAAGTTTGGACAGCTGTGGATGACACTAAAGTGACTGACGAGCGTTTGTCCAATTGTTGATGTTTGTTGTTGTTGTCAAAGTGTACTGACCCTGAATGAGAATTACGGGAGAGAAGGCGGTCAGTAGAACCAGTCTCCCTTATTTGTTTAAATGATAAACATTGTTGTTATTTTCAGAAGAAGAAGAGGTGTGGCCTTTCTTTCTGTAAGGGTGAGACGAAATTTGAGTTGAAGAGTTTTGATTAGAATTACTAATAATGTTTTTGAATTTGTAGCATGAGTCCATACGATGATTAAATTTCCCACAGAACGCACACTGCACAACATCTCGTCTGTGATAAAAGGATGTAGAATTTTTTTTGTGAGAAAACTTATCAAAGGTGGGTTGATAAGGACGTTTCCGGTAAAAGTGACGTTGCCGAAAACTACTGTTACGTTTACTTGTAGCCTCTTGTCTCGGTGGAGAAGGCGAAAATGTCCTAGGTCTTCTTTGAAAATTACGAGAAGTATGAGAACTGTCCTTTTGAGTTTGTAAAGGAGAGTAGTTGGTTTGAGAATTGTGATAAATTTTATCCTTCGTATGCTTTATAGGAGTTTTATGAAGAGTATTACTAGAATTATCGTGGACATTTTCAGAATCGATACAATAGGCTTGATTAAAATTTTCATAAGATTTTTTAGGGGGAGAGTCATAAATATTTTGAAGAAAAGTTGCTCGTTCAAGAGCTAATTCGAAGGACGTAATATTTTCTTCTAAGATTTTACGTTTGATTTGTTTAGGTAAAGCCTCAAGAAAATGAGTAAACTTTAATGAATTAAGAGCAGAAAGATCCAATTTTGGATAAGCAAGTCGAAGTTGTTTATCCAACCGAAAAGCAAAATTTTTAACTGATTCATTTGAATCTAAGGTCAAGTTCTGTAAAGATTTTAGAGAAACAGATTTTTTTGTGGGTAAGAAATAGTCTATGAATGCCTTTCGAATTTCATTAAAATTAGAGTTCTTGAGCTGTGACTGAGTTTCCAGAAAGAAGAGTAAGGCGGTGCCCTCAAGTTTTGATTTAAAGAGAACAAAAAGTTCCTTGTCTGTAAAGTTATTTAGTTCCTGTAAGTCAGATAATTGATCGAAGAAAAATTCTACAGTCTGAGGGTTACCGTCGAAAGGTTGGATTGCAATATTTAGTTTGGCTTTTGGAGGCATGATGAAAAATTTAATCTAAGAGCTCAATATATGACATGATAAATTTGGTTATTGACTGGTCTTGTGATGAATAATATATATATATAAATTGACTCGTTATTTAAAATATTGATGACTTTCATATACGTCATAAACCATTTTTATATATTAAAAAAAAAGAAGAAAAATATATACTAACATATTAGTATCATATGAAGAATATAAGACCTAAATATTTTATGTAAATATTTATATATAATATGGCTCAAAACATAAATTATTATATGTATGACAAGAAGAATAATTTATCTTAGCATGAACAATAATTTTTACCAGTACCTCCGTTAAATAATGCATATATATATTAGTTGCAAAATATAGCAAGACAAGAAAAAATATATATGGAAAAATTATGTTATATATATATCATGCACTGCTCCAGAAAAATATTATTTCAGTATAGAATCAATATGTTGCAATTAATTACTGCACCACTCTCAATAATAATATAATTAATAATATTAATGTATGAAGAAAATAACTTGAAAAATAATGAAGAATTAACTGAAGATAATGACGACAATATGTATAAATATAACAAAAATATGATGGTGGCAAAGGAAAAATGGATGGTCATGGAATGTTGGATACGCTTTGGTGACGGCACCACAGGAAATTAGGTGTTGTGTTTGAGCTGACGCCTTGGTCAGGGCATCAAAGAAAAAAATAATGTTATGTTTACTTGATAGTGGAAAAAGCACTTTTTATTTGCCTCTACCCACAATTAGGCCAAATAAATGATCGTGATAATGACAGCACATCGCGGAGAATGGGGGCCTGCAAACGACCCAAGTGACCATCCTTACTTCTTTAGAACAATAGAAAAATCTTTATCCATGATGACATAAAATGTCAAACATAAAGTTAAAAAATATAAAATTGAAAAGGTAAAAAAGGTTACCTGTCAAGTCCTTGGCTGTTGATGACAAATAAATCCAGACAATAGGCACAAGAAATTATTATGCACACCAATTTTGAAGAAAACTATTTTTATTTCATGAAGAACTTGTTTACTTTTTTTCATGAATAAATATTTCTTCACATAATTATATTATTTTTGACTCGTACATATTAATCTCTCTTTTCATAAAAAAACATATCATAATATATGCTAATCACAACAATTGCTATCTCCAAGCAATAAAAATTCTTTGTCAATAATATATTTTAGATATCTCAACAGGATGTAAATTATAAATTTTCTCATGACATAAAAGGAGAATATAATATTATTTCTTCTTGAAAAAGAGCAACTTTCATAATATGAACTTTCAAAAAAAAACAAAATGTATTATACTTCATATTGCATAGATACAAACCAATATTTTCTTCATAACGCCCCGTGAGTAATCAAAAATTATATATATAAAATGGGCCAGATAACGACATGAAGGAACTTTATGTAAATAAATATTTGCATCTCACGAAAAGAAAAGATTTTCACCTCTGCTTGTTTGTCAGAGGACTGGCATCACATAAAACAATTATTGAAGAAAATTCGAGCACCAATAATAGCTGCAGAAAAATTATTTTTTAACGATGAGGTGATGAAAGGTGAAATAGGTATTAAGTGGACTCATGATGACATACTACATCACTTATGATGCTTCCACAAGAACACCAACCAGAAGATCTATGGAGTGCGCTTATTTGCGTTGAATAATCCAAAACGAATACATTCAGGAATGCATTAAACCACTTCATTGCTCCTCGCAGCACGAAGGGGCTTTGCTCCTCGCAGCCTTAAAAAATCAGCCTATTCTAAAACCATGCGGGGATCACAGCAGCATAGAACGGAGCCCGTATAAAACGGCTTCAAAGGGGCGCGCACATGGCCCGAACTTCCACCCAAAACCTGCAGTCATCGGACCGCATCCATCACAGCTGGTGTTTCGTAGCGCAACTGACGCAGGTGGCCGCGAGCCCAGGGGAAAAAGAGAAAGGGTTATTGTAAATGCAAAATACGCCAATTTGGCAGAGAGCAAAAGAGGGGGTGAGGAAAAAAATAAGCCAAATTACAATATACAGTATGAAAAGATATGTAACTAATAAGAATAAAATTGATAACCATCTTAAGAGGGGAGGCCAAAGCCGGTGGCCATGTACTTAACGGCTTGAAATACGTCACCTGTGAAATTTAATTTGATAGGTTAGGGGTGTGTCCGAATAAACGGAAGTTCCACCCAAAAGAACTAGCGAGAATGTTCTCGAACAAATTTAAAACCGGAAGGAATGATTTCAAACAGAATTTTACCGGCTTGGAACATTCGAAAGCTAAGTAAGAAAGAAAACATTACAGGCGACGATAAGAAAATAAGCGAAATCGAAATAAAATTTAAATTGAGAACATTAACAAAAAAGAGGTAATAGGAAATAAAATGACTAAAAAAAATGAATTAAATTAAATATATGGGGGGGTTATGGAGTAACCACCACAAAGGTTTCTGGGACAAGAGGAGAAAGCCATCCTGAAGTATGAAGCCTGCCAGCAGCGAATCATCTCTATGATTGGGTGATAATGTTCTTTATTAAATTTCTATTAGAGTGCATATATGTGGTAGCAATATGAAGGAATAGAAAGCAGAAAGACTGTTTGGTACTTTTGGCCATTTTTGGATTTTTTGACGGACTCACGATTGGTGCTTAATTGTGTTCAAAATTTGTTTGCAAAATTGTTAGTTTTATGTATGTTTGAGATTTTGGTCTTAACTGCTTTTTAAAATTCTGGATCTATTGTTAAATTGTTGTGTTATTTGTTAAAAATGTTACTATATTGTTATATTGTTCATGTGTTATAAAATGTATGTTAATGTATGTTTAAATTTTCAGAAAATACAGATAGTAATTTGGGTTATTTTGTACACGCGCCGCGGTTCAGGCGCGCACGTGTTTTGCGGTCAAGAAGTCCTTGACACGCGTTTCTATCTCTTATACTAACATTTAATGAATTAACTTTCTCCTTATCGTTCGTGTTGTATGTGTTACGTTTGTACTTTAGTTGGGAATGGTTTCCGCAAGTTGCGAATTTTTAATCTGCGTTTGAATTTGAAATTGTATTGTATTAAAATTGAATGTTAATGTGATTTTCTTGCAGGGAAGTATACCTGTGTTATGTATTGATTCTGCTATTTTTCTTTTAGTTAATACAGATGAAGAGCATGATGACGTCATTTTGTAAATTTTTGATGTTTTTTTTTTATTGTTGCATAAGCACAGCGATATGACGCTGTACGTATGTGCCTTAATTATTGTTAAAGTGGAGTTAAGTTCTGAAGAATTTTGGGAGTTAGTTCATTGGCTAATGGGTATGTAGGTATTACGTAATAGCAGAGTTATTTTGAGTATGAAGTAAAATTTAATTCAAGATGAGTTCGGAATTTGGATGAGGAAAATTTTTGCGCATTGGATTTTTTGGACTTGGTGCGAATTCTAGTATTAGGAAAGTTATGGAGAAATTTCTGGTAAAGTTACAGTTGCATTGTAATATTGAGGAAAATTTCGGAAGTTTCGTGTTTTGAGAAATTTTAGCACACCCAGTGGAGTGGGTTGTTTTGAAAGAAGTAATTAGTTTTGAAAGTTTTACGAGTTTTTGGAAGTTTTACGGAGGCTATTTGTAAGATAGAAGAATGATTGGATTGAATATGTGAATATTTGAGGCAAACTGAGGTTTTTTTTGGTTGTGATGGGTTAAAGTTAATATTTTAAAAGTTATGTTTCGGCGCTAAATTTCACCCATCACTGTGTTTATTACGGCTCGAAATTTATAACAAGAAAAAGTTCTGGGCATGCATTTGGCCCAGTCCTTTTTCTCTGTAAAATCCGAGGGGGGGTTGTG
Source organism: Maratus speculifer (assembly GCA_964019185.1). NCBI lineage: Eukaryota > Metazoa > Arthropoda > Arachnida > Araneae > Salticidae > Maratus > Maratus speculifer. The sequence goes on along the minus strand of OZ025289.1, from coordinate 114,341,238 downwards.
AGGGAGTGACCTTTGTTCATAAAGGCACTCTAGTGTTTCTGAGATCGTGACGTCAATAAGTTAACATGTGTAAGCGTAAAAGCGACATCTATCCTCTCTTTTACTTTAACTTTCTAGAGTGTGGGTGCTCTTTCGGATTTTACAGTTAGCTTGCGGTTTTTAGTAATATGTTAATATTAAGTATCTCAGTTTGCAGCATATAAAAGCTTGGGTTTGAGTGTCTCTGGCGTGTCTCTGGCATTAGCCAGTGAGTGTCTCTGGCATTAGCCAGTGAGCGTCTCTGGCATAGCCAGCGAGAGAGCATCTGTGTCTAGCCAGTGTGTGAGGATCTCTGGTATTAGATAGCGAAGTGAAGTATTGTCCAGCGAAGTGCTAGCCGATTGAAGAGTAGCAACGAAGCCTCCAGTGAGTGGAAAGGAGTTCCGACAGTTGACTTAAGAATTGGCCGGGGTAAGAAACCTCTTAGTTTCATTTGGATTGTTTGTGAATAAAGGATTACCCACAGCCACGGGCTGTTTAATTAAGCTTTGTTTAACAGCTCAGCCAGAAGATAGTGAGAAGTGTTAGGCGGTGCCACGACTGAGCTAGACCGAAGCTTGTGAGTATGTGTTTAGTTTTCTCATAGTCTTCTTAGTTGTGTAAATTTAAGACTGGCTCCACTTCCCTTCAGCCTTTATCGTTTCAATAAACATTGCTGTTTTATCTTAATCACTGAGTATGTCTACATTTAACCTGCACCACGACCAACCTAACGTTACAAATGACACTCAGCATGCACATAACGTTACAAGGTAGCGTGACAAAGTTATGTAAAAGGAAAATTGATATTTATTTCTGTACAAATAAGAATCAAAATGTCATTTTTTTGTATCTGGTACTTCAAGATTTTTCTCCCTTTAATAAGATTTTTAATGTCTTTTGACAACATTTTGCCTGTGGAAAACTAAAAGCATCACCATTATTGTCGATGTAGAAAAACAAAAATTATAATGAGAAATTGATGTGTCTTAAGTGCTGCTAATTTGTTCATGTCAAAAGAACAAAATATCAAATGATTATTACTGCACTCTGATATTACAATTAATGGTAAATAAGAGAAATTTGACAGTTTCTAGGCCTGTGGATTCAGTTTCTTTAGATTGGGCAATTTACATGCCATTAATCCTTCTTCTTTTACAGTTTTGTTTGCATGGCTCATCCTTATAAGTGGATAAGATGAATGTTCTAAAAATAAATGGAAACAAAGAATATGGTAGGCTGTAATTCAAAACTATGCAGAAAACGGTCAAAGAAATTTTAATATTATACCATTTTATTTTTTATAACCTTTTTAATAAACTTATTTATAAATTCACCTGATTTTAAACATTTATTATAAAATGAGATATAGGTGAATTTTTTCATATTTTCTTTTTATGTAACTAATGAGTGACGTTTTAAATATGCTAAATTAATTTTTTATGACCAATGCTTGAGCTGGCATTGTAAATATATATTACTTAACAGTAATGTACCGGATTAAAGTTAAGTATCAATTTCAACAAATTATGTGTCTCTGCAATTTGAATTTGATTACCCTTCGTAATCTATTTATACTTCACGTACAAAGAACAATGAAAATAGAGAAGCCGAGTAAGTTTACATTGTTAAAAGTTTGCTGCATTATGTTGCATATGCACTCCACCGCTTGTGTATAACATCTCCATTCCGACCAATCGTGCATTATACAGCAAGTAACTGTCTTATATACAACCGACAGAGTATGTATGTAAAAAAAAAAAAAATAAAATAAAATAAAGAAAAAAAATGCAGTACACTGTAAAAAAAATCTGTAAAGGTACTACACTTTAGGAAACTGGGATTCCAAGAACTTTTCCTGTAACGGTAACAACAAAAACTCAAGTTTTAGAGTCGTTACATGCATTTTTCCTGTTATCGTTACATGAAAAGTTCTCGGAATCCCAGTTTCCTATAAAATGTTTACTACCTTTACAGATTTTTTTTTACAGTGTAGATTTTTTACAGTGTATACATTTCAAAACATCATTCATTTCGAGCAATTCTCGACATAATCTCCAGTTTTCCCTCTCTTCGTGTTGTCTTCTCTTTATCTGGTAAATAATTTCCCCAGAAGTCCATTCCGGACTAAAGCCTTTTTTAATTTGAATTCAAACATTATATTACGACATTTATGGCAATAAAGTAAGTTTAGAAAGAAAGCACTAACGATAAAAATTATCATACATAATGTAAATGTACTGTATTTTCGGTTTCATTAAAAATCTTAGAAATCATTAAGACAGCTGAAAATGATTAAAAATTTAACGTAATTTGTCTTTGAAGGTTACTTATAAAATTACATGATTCCTTAAATTTATTAATAAATAAGATGTGGGTAATGCTTTTTCATTTATGTTTTTTTTTTTTTTTGTTTGTTTAACTTCGAGCAAATTTCAGCAGCTTTAGTCGCGTAATAGTTGAAATATGCGAAGTTATAATTGTATGTCTAAATGTTATTAGAAGAAATTAGACTTTTGGGAATAATTCAAAAATTATACTTAATCCACAGTTTACTTAAACTTCATTTTTGAACTACATTAGAATGAAATGAGACTTCAACTAATAAGAAGAACTGAAAGCTAATAATAAATTGATGATAATTTAGAAAATATTTTGGAACATTCATGCTCAATTCGTACGCTCTTTTCAATATAACGAGTAGCAAACCAATATTGGTCCAACGTAGCGCCAATATTTCATTTATTGGAAATATTGCTAATAAAACGCTATTATTGATATTTCATTGGAAATATTTCCAATAAATTTCCAATATTGTACAAATGTTGGCGTTACATTGGAAACATTTCCAATGAATTCTCAATATTGGTGTTACATTAGCAATATTTCCAAGTAAATCCCAATATTTAACCAATATTGGCGTTTTATTGGCAATATTTCCAATGAAACCTCAATATTACAATAATATTGGCTGCAATCATTCGTTAAATAAGGGCAAAATGTAAACACCCCAATATTGTTTCAACATTTCATGCCAGTATTGCCCCAATATGCCAATATTGCTCCAAGATGTGGCCAATATTGCTCCAATATAATTTGGCTACTGGGAATTTATTTGAAGTTTTGTATTTGTTAGAAATCATCTCATTAGCATGCTTTAACATATTGAAACCGAACATTGCGTCGATTTCCAATCTTCTTATCTAACGGTGAACCGTCTTTCTCGTGGTAGTGGAACCAATATGAAATTCCTGTGTTGAAACTGGGTCTATCCCCATTAATTTCGAAACTTTAATTTTGAAATCGGTTTGGTATTTCCCATTATTCCATCGAAACAAAATTTAAAAAGTTTTTAAAGCGTTTTTTAAAATGTTTGTTGTTCAGCTAAGCTCAGATTCGCAACTATTAATTTTTAAATAGTTTATTATTTCCTGGTATTGCACAGAAGTCGTAATATAGGATATTTTAAGAACATTTTCGCTCGATCCTAACGTCTATTTTAAATTCGAATTTATTTTCAAAAGTTCTTAGAGAGTATTTAAATTTTATAAGTAACTACCATCCATATTTAAAGTTTTTAGTCTCTTTAGTATCACAGAAATCACAATTTAGAAAGTTTTATGATTCTAAAATACTCTGGTGTTTGTGGTATTAACATAAAATATAGCTTATGTTTGAGAAGGTTCAATGACAGTCAATTTAAAATCATTATTTTTGTAAATCAGTTTAAAACTTAGATAAATTGCATAAAAATAAAAAAATTAAACGCTTTTAGAATGCTTTTCACTCACTTCATAGATTTAATTTTGAGTAGCATATTTTCACATATGACTCAGCACCACTTCACCAAAAAAAGACAATAAAATAATATTTAGCTATGAAGAATGTAAATTTTTGCCATGGCCGGGGATTCTCTGAATTTAATCCCGATTAAGATCATCCGGGAGCTTCTATGGCGAAGAGCATTAAAAGAAACACGACAATTAAAATATTGCTTAACAAGAGTCTTGTTTAAGGTCTATTACCATTATGAGAAAAGATAGAATTTTTTTTTAAATGTATACAAATAATTCCAAAGCGAGTACAGGCCGTTCTTCACGTTAAGGTTCAACAAATTATTGAGGATATTGAGTTAAAATACTTACCTAAAGTTTTTAAAAATGAATTTTTATTTTATGAACGAAAGTTTGTTTTTATTTTAAAAACATATTCATTGTCAGAATATACCTAAATTAAGTTAATCATTTAGAAGATAACGAAATACATAGCTTTAAAATCATCGCAATATACCTTTTAGACTTATAGCTAATATTCTTGCCAGTCACTGTTATTAGTATTCAAAATTTCATATTTCTAGGCCCTACAGTAACACAAAAAATCGTACTTTTAAAATGTGTTTTCTCCTGTACCTGTTAGGGATCGTAGCGTGAGCATAAGATATAGCCTATACTTGAACAGGGACGAATATCATTCACTAGATACCATTACTTTTGAAATCGACTCGGTAGTTCCAAATATTACCTCCTACAAAGAAACAAATTTTATCTCTTAACCATTTTTGTATTGATTAAACAATGTGTAGAATGTGTTATATTTTTTTTATTTTCTAATCTGGTTTTTATGACCATTGTCTAAATTTTGCAATGTAAATATATATTACTTATCTGCAATGTACCTTATTATCATTAAGAATCAATTTCGACAAAATACAGTCCCAGTAATTTTCATTTTACTGACCTTCATAATCTATTTATATATCAGGTACAAAGAACAATGAAAATAGAGAAAGTCGAAAAGCTTTATTCATTTCAAAACTCCATTCATTTCAAGCTATTCTCAATGTAATCTCCAATTTCCTTTCTCTTCGTGTAGTCTGCTATTATCTATAAATGTACTTTCCAAGAAGTTCATACCGTAGTAAGAGACTATTTAACCTGAATTCAAAGTATTATATTACGATATTTATAGCAGTGAATATCATAAAAGAAGCAGTAAAGACAAGTATTATGTTACATAAAATGTGAATGTAGTTTGTTTTCTGTTTCATTAAATCTTTCAAAAGTCTTTCAGATAATTGAAAATCCTTAAAAAAATCAATTTACTTCATGATGAATTTCTGACAAATGATTGAGTCAGTTTCTATTCGTATTCTTCTTGTTTTGAACTGATTTTTTTCCTGTTCACATTTTTACAACGTGCTTGTTCGAAAAATACAAAAACATTTTTTTTTTCATTTAGATAGAGATTTAAAAGTTTTTCACTTGTTACCGACAGTGTATTTAATAATTTGTAGATGAATTTAACGTTAAAGTTTATTGTTAATTTTATAAAATTTTTAAATTAAAAGTTTGTTGATTTTTTTTATTTTTTTTATTTATCTGGTACAAAGAAAAATGAAGATAGAAAAAGTCGAAAAGGTTTACTCATTTCAAAACTCCATTCATTGCAAGCTATTCTCAACGTAATCTCCAATTTCCTTTCTCTTCGCTTTTTATCTATAAAGGTATATCCCTAGAAGTCCATTCCGGAATGACACAGTATTTAACCTGAATTCAAAGTGTTGTATTACGATATTTATAGCAGTGAATATCATAAAACAAGCATTAAAATTAAGTATTATGTTATATAAAATGCGAAAGTACATCGTTTTCTGTTTCATTAAAACCTTCAAAAGACACTCATATCATTGAATGTCATTAAAAAATCACTCTACTTCATATTGAGTTTTTGATAAATGATTGAGTCATTTATCGTATATCTAATTGCTGGTGATATTTTTTATGTATAATTTTTAAAAGTAGACGTTTGTGCATTCTTTTAATATCAGTAATTTCCTTTTACAATAATTTGTTGGGGAGCTAATAGGAAGTGTTAGGAAGTAAACTTTGTAACTGAAGTCGTTTAACTGATTGTTGTGCAAATGAAGTTGTGTAAGTTGTGTAACTGAATGAAAGAAAAATTTGAAATACACTAATTAGGAAAAAATAACTATAAAAAACAATTTTCTCAAATTATATATGAAGTTGTACTTTAAATATTACCAATCTATTTGTGAACTCTTCCAACAATAAATATAATTATTTACACATTTAAAATGTAAGAACATTATAAATTTTGAGCAAACATTGCCATACAATTGTATATGTTTTTTATGAAGGTTTTCTGATAGATTTTCATATTTTGACTATTGATATTTTCAGAGCTATTGTATATATATATATATATATATATATATATATATATTTGTTTGTTTCTGTTCGTTATAAAAAAAAACAATAAAAGTAAACAGAACAGCTAAAATTTCAAGTCATTTTCTACGATTGAAAATATATATATATATATATTTTAAATATATTGCATTTATGCTGACTGTTAACAAAACTGGTGTTTAAATATAAAAAATGACGTGATTTATTTTAAGATAAAAACTAAAGGTAAATCATCATAAGGGAAATGTAAAGTAAATCCTAAAATATATAGGGGATGTTTCTAAATAAATATCGGGTTTTAATGCTTAGTATTACCTATTACATAAAACTAAAAATTATAATTAATTGATAAAAAAAAGGTTTTAATCAAACAATTGAAGAATTCAATAAAACAGTTTTACATACAAGCTTACAAGTAGTCAATGTGTGCACCTTTCGTCACACGGCATACATCAAGTCGATACTCAGTTCTTCCCAAATATTGATAAGCAAAGAATTTCGGTTTATATTTATTGAATGAAAATCATACCAATGGTTTTTTACCAGCTGAGTGAAAAACTTCTGATTGCTTGAATCGAATTGAAGATGACTGATTAAAAATGACAACGATGTGTTGAATTGCAATAACTGACAACTTGATAAAAAAATTATCTTATACAACCATTCATATCAGTGTTTAAAGATGGGTATGTTTCACAGTTTGGTCAAATTATTAACTATGAAGCGGACCCATGCAGTTTAAATTTTTACTCATAAATTAAACAAATCATAAGAAAAACAACATTCGTTTTTTTTCCTTAAATAAATTATAGATTAATATTAATGTAAGTGGTCCATTGTACATTTTCATACTTTTCACTTTTATTTACATTTACAGTGTAAGTAAAAGTCATAGAAGATATAATCCATTCCAAATTATTCTACAAATTTGTTTTTCTTCTCTACTAATTATTTAGAATCCATATTAGGCTTAACAAAATAATAAATAAAGTAATATCGGTGCGTAAAATTTCCAATATCTCGGCATTTGTCTGAGATTTGAATATAAAACGTCAATAAATAGATTCAGTAATTTATCATTGTTAAATTTTGTGCTAATACCTATAAACAGACATATATATATATATATATATATATATATATATATATATATATATATATATATATATATATATATATATACAATTATACATATTTAATGAAAATTAATTTTAATAAGCAATAGTAGAGATATGGCGTACAAACAAAGAATTTAAAAAAAAAAATCTTAAAAGTTAACTCTAGAGAATTCACGATATACAGAAGGTGTATTAAATATTATTACACTGTCAAAAATGATAAATACACGAAATCACGATATACAGAAGGTGTATTAAATATTATTACACTGTCGAAAATGATAAATACACGAAATCACGATATACAGAAGGTGTATTAAATATTATTACACTGTCGAAAATGATAAATCTATATTTATATTTTTTGTTGAAATACCATGTGTTAAATAAAGTACAATAGATACCTATAAAGCTTACATATGTTTAAATGAAATGTTAAACAACACAAAGAATAATTTTCGATAACACCCCCATCTTACATTTCCTAAAAAAATAAAATGTCAGTAAATTCTGTAATAACTTCAAATTTCACTTATTCTCAGTGGAAATAAAAAAGAAGATAAATCCTTTGATCTACTCATATTCAATAAATATAACAATAGTCCCTTGTTGTGTAATTAGCAGAAATGTTCTAATAAAGTTTTCGCATTTAAAAATAAACAAACTTATTCCCTAAAGGACACTGTAAAATTACTTGCGTATCTATTTATAAAATATGACATTTCTGACAGCAACCAAAGCATAATTCCACGTTGTTTAAAGCACATTATAATAATATTTTACAAGTAAATGTCATTTGCATTTCGGTATCGTCGTTCAAAACATTAAATTTTGTTGTTTTATATTTATGTGAAATCCGCTATGGGTGAATGTTTATTTATAGTCATTAATTTACTATACAAAGTACAAAAAAATATATAATTGCTTAAATGTAAAGAACAAACTTCTGCAATAATCTTTTACGAATACATATAGTAGATTTACATATAGTAGATTTACATATAGTTTTTTAATACGTTTTTATAAACTTGACGTTCAGTTACATCGAAACGCAATCATGTAAAATAATAAGACTATTTAAGTTTAATAAAGGTGAAACCCTGACAGCTGTCAAAGTTATAAGAAAATTAATCCATTAAGTCAAGGATCTTTTAATGCTCAATTTCACCGGTACATATCGCTGTCGGAAATTCCGAGAATTCACATTTCAAAGTGTATGGGGTGTAAAAGTTTGTTCATATTTTTACCATCATTCAACTTAGCAGCAATTGCAGTAACTGACAAATATCTTTCATACAATCTTACTGATCTTTGTTTAGAGACGGATATGTTTCACATTTGGATCAAATTTATAACTATAAAGCAGAGATTTTTGCACATAAATTAAACAAATAATAATGAAATGTAATGAAATGTAATGAAATATTAATGAATGTTTTTTCCTAAAATAATTTATAAGTTAATATTCATGTAAATTATCAACTGTACATTTTTATATTTTTCGCATTTCTTTATATTTTTAATGTAAAAATCATACAAAATAAAACCTAATCTTTTATGAAATTCAGAAATGATTGGTAATTTCAAAGGCTTATAAGTATACACGTAACAAAAAAAATTATACCAAGTTAGAAAATTCCACTTTTACTAACATTTAAAATAAATTACAGAGAAAACAACATTACAAATTTGCCCTTTTCCTCTGCGGACAGGGGGTTAAAATTTAATTATTTATAATCAACATTAGGCTTGACAAAGTGTAAATAAAGTAATCTCGATACATAATCTTCTAAACTTTCACTCTGACTTTTGTCAAAGATTTAAATATAAAACTTCCATAAACTGATGCAGCATTTTATCATTGAAAAATTTTGTGTTTTTAACTATAACAGTCATGTATATACCGGGTGTCCCCAAAATGACTGATGGATTTTAAAATTCGATAATTTACAAACGGTGACAGCTATTTAAAAATTTTTGCAGAAGGGTTATGTATAATGTCAAGAGTTTTTTTTACCGTAATTTTTTATTTTAGTTCGAATTTCAAACAATAGGTGGCGCTGACGGCGATTGAAGGCCAGGTCTACGCTTCACTCAGTGCTGATCACCTGGCCTTCAATCGCCGTCAGCGCCACCCTTTGTTTGAAATTCGAACTAAAATAAAAAATTACGGTAAAAAAACTCCTGACATTATACATAACCCTCCTGCAAAAATTGTTTAAATAGCTGTCACCGTTTGCAAGTTATTGAATTTTAAAATCCATCAGTCATTTTTGGGACACCCGGTACATTTATATTTATTTCATGAAAAAATACGCTTTCTTTTGTAAGCAGTAGTAGAGATATATCGCGTGCAAACAAAGAATTTAAAAAATATCTAAAAAGTTAACTCTAGCATATTCACGATATATAAGAGATGTATTAAATATCATTATACTAACAAAAATGATAAATCTATATTTATATTTATTTATTTATATTTTTTGTTCAAATAGAAAGTTAATATGTTAATAGAAGGTTATATGTTAACAGAAGTAAAATTATTTCCGATAAAGCTTTATATATTGTTAATATTCATTTACTATGCAAACTAAAAAAATATATAATTGCGTAAATTTAATGAATAATTATTAAATAAAAATTTCCAGTATCTTGTAAACTTTGAAACCGACTGTGATTTGAATTGTTTTTTCTGCGATTTAAATATAAAATGTCAACAAACTTATGTAGCAGTTTATCATTGAAAAGTTTTGTGCTATTCTAAAATTTTGTGTTTGTGTAAATTTTTTAGTTATAACTTAAAAAAAAATTATGTACGATTGGGTTTATTTAATGAAAATTACATTTCTTCTAATGAACAATAATAGTTAAGCATCGCGTACAAACGCAGAATTAAAAAGAAAAACCTACAAAATTAACTCTAAAATATTCACTATATAGTGGAGGGGTATTGAATAGCATAACACGAAGACAAATGAAAAATTTCTTTAAATATTTTTTATTCAATTAATACCGATAAAGCATATGTATTGTTAAAAGAAATGTTAAACAACAAAAAGTGTAATTTTCGGTAATCCCGCATCTTTTATTTCATAATAGTTTAAAAAAATGAAAGCATGTTTTAAAATAATAACTTCGAATTTTACTTATTCTCAGTGGAAATAAAATGGAACACAAATCCTTTGATCTACTCATATTCAATAAACATAATAAAAGTCCCTTGTTGTGTAATTAGCAGAAATGTTCTAATAAAGTTTTCACATTTAAAAATAAACAAACTTAGTCCCTAAAGGACACGGTAAAATTATTTGCGTATTTATTTATAAAATTTGACATTTCCGACAGAAACTAAAGCGTAATTTCACATTGTTTCAAGCGAATTATAATAATATTTTGCAATTAAATGCCATTTGCATTTCAGCATTCTCGTTTAAAATATTTAATTTCGTTGTTTTATATTTATGTGAAATTTGCTATGAGTGAATGTTTATTTATATCCATTCATTTACTATACAAAGTACAAAAAAATGTAATTGCTTAAATGTAATGAACAAACTTAATAACTTCTGGAATAATCTTTTACGAATACATATAGTAGATTTACATATAGTAGATTTACATATAGTTTTTTAATAAGTTTTTATAAACTTGACGTTTAGTTACATTCAAACACAATCACCTAAAATAATAAGACTGTTTAAATTTAATAAAGGTCCTGACAGCTGTCAAAGTCATTTTTATAAGAAAATTAATTCGTTAAGTCAGGGATATTTTAATGCACTATCTTACTTTAATGCTCAATTTCACAGTATACATCGGTGTCCGAAATTCCATTTCAAGGAGGATGGGGTATTAAAGTTTGTTCATATTGTTACAATCATCTAACTTAGCAGCAATTGCAGTAACTGACAAAATTCTTTCATACAATCTTACTGATCTTTGTTTAGAGATGGATATGTTTTACGCTTTGGTGAAATTTGTATTATGAGGCAGATTCATGAAGTTGAGATTTTTGCACATAAATTACACAAATAATAATAAAATGTAATGAAATAATAATGAATTTTTTTTCCTTAAATAATTTATGAGTTAATATTAATGCAAATTGTCAACTGTAAATTTTTATATTTTTCACATTTCTTTATATTTTTAATATAAAAATCTTACAACAGAAAATCTAATCCACATTTTCTTACAAATTTATTTTTCTCAATCTTCCCACTGCCGCAACCTTATATATCCGTTCAATAGGCTGCAGGTTTCACTGCAAATAAAGATTTATTTAAATTAATATAATTCTACAATTATAATCCACTTTTATGAAATTAAGAAATGCTTGATACTTTCAAAGGCCTATAAGCATATACGAAACAAAAAAATTACTCGAAAGTAGAAAATTCCTCTATAACATTTGAAATAAATTACAGAGAAAACAACAGTACAATTTTGACCCTTTCCTCTGCGGTCAGTGGGTTAAAATTTAATTATTTAAAATCAACATTAGGCTTAACAAAGTGTAAATAAAATAATCTCGTTACATAATCTTGTAACCTTTCACACAGACATTTGTCAACGATTTAAATATAAAATTTCAATAAACTGATGCAGCATTTTATCATTGAAAAATTTTGTGATTATAACTATTAACAGTCATGTATATGCAATTTATTTATCGAAAAATTATGTTTCGTTTTGTAAGCAATAGTAGAGATATATCGCGTGCAAACAAAGGATTTCAAAAAAAGTCTTAAAAGTTAATTCTAGAGTTTTCACAATATACAGGAGGTATTTTAAATATTATTACACTGTCAAAAATGAGAAATCTATATTTTTATTTTTATTTTATTTTATTTTATTTTATTTTATTTTTTTGAAATACCATGTGTTAAATAAAGTTCAATTAATACCGATAAAGCTTACATATTGTTAAACAAAATTATATATTGTTAAACAACAAAAAGAATAATTTTCGTAATCCCCTCAACTTACATTTCCTAAAAGATTAAAATGTAAGCAAGTTTTAAAATAATAACTTCAAATTTTACTTATTCTCAGCGGTAATAAAATAGACCATAAATCCTTTGATCTACTCATATTCAATAAAGTATAATAATAGTCCCTTGTTGTATAATTAGAGAAATGTTCTAATAAAGTTTTCGCATTTAAAAATAAACAAACTTATTCCCTTAAGGACACGGCAAAATTATTTGCGTATCTATTTATAAAATTTGACATTTCAGACAGTAACCAAAGCATAAACTCACATTGTTTCAAGCAGATTATAATAATATTTTACAAGTAAATGTCATTTGCATTTCAGAACCCTCGTTTAAAACATTAAATTTTGTTATTTTATATTTATGTGAAATTTGCTGCGGGCGAATGTTTATTTATATCCATACATTTACTATGCAAAATATAGAAAAAAGAATTTTAATTGTTAAAATGTAATGAGCAGTAAATATTTAGGAATACATATAGTAGCTTTACATATAGTTGTTTTAATGTTTTTATAAACTTGACGTTCAGTTACATCGAAACATATTCACCTAAAATATGAAGACTAATTAAAATTAATAACGATGAAACCCTGACAGCTGTTAAAGTCAATCTTATAAGAAAATTAATCCATAAAGTCAGGGATATTTTAATAGACTACATTATTTTAAGGCTTAATTTCATAGGTATACATCGTTGTCGAAAATTCTGAGAATTCACATTTTAAGGTAAATGGTGTGTGTAGTTTTTCCATATTTTTACCGTCATTCAATTTAGCTGTTAAAACAATTAAAATGATGTCAGTATTAATATTGTAGGGCTTATTTAACATTATTATTTATCAGTTAAAATGAGCAATATAGTCTGTAGGTGATTCTTGCAAGTAATATAAGTAATGTTATAAAGGAAATTCCTGACATTACACATTTCTCACGATCAAGAAAAAATCAATACTGTATCCGTATATTTGTTGTTTTATTTTAAAATCCGTTTGCCTGTTTTGACACGTTGTTTGATATGTTGTAGCATGTACACCGTAGAGCCAAAACATTGTAATTTCCCCCCCTTCTTTTGCAATGAACTCACCTCGATGACATGAAGAGAGTTTAATCTGGTGCGTATGGTATTTACCAAATACTAGTGAGTCTGGGGAATCCTTTTAGACCTAATTTTTGCCTGAGATGGAAAAGGCTGCTGCATTAAGTGACTTTGATAGAGGTCAGAATTCAATGGATTGACGGCTTTTAACGAACACTTCAAAAACTGCATGACTCGTGCGTTGTTTGCGACATATCTTTGTTAGTACTTATACAAAGCCCATCAGTATATGTTATGGTATTGGAAAAAACACGTGTTATCCAGAAAAAGGCCATCGGAGACTCTCCTTATTGATAAAGCAAAGTTGGCATTATAACTAGATCATCTGACTGCTGAGCAAGTTTATGTTACCAAAGTAATCAGGTCCTTGTTATGGAGCGCATAGTTCATCGGACATTGTTGAATATGCAATTGCTCAGCAAACATCCCACACATGTGCCTCAGTTTTAAAAGTATCATCGCCATCTATTCCTATACTAGAGCAGAGAAGCATCGGGATTGGATCATGGATCATTGGAAAAGAGTTGTCAGAAAGGATGAATATCGACTCGTCCTTCAACACGTCGATGACATTGTCAAGTTTATCTTTTCAGGTGAACTGTTGCTATCCTTTATGCTACAGGTGATGTACAGTCCGTTGATTACGACATTATATTTTGGGGGATGCTTTCATGAATGTCTCTGCGACCTGTGATTGTAATAGAACAGTCCACGAGGACTGAGAATGTCTGAACATCATTATTAAAGTTCTCAAAAGAAATACCATGTAAGAGTCCATGTAAAGGGTTTTTCACTCCATTTTTTTTTTAACGGTAAGAGCTATTGTCATAAAAAGGGGGGGTCTGTAAAGAAGCAATGCACTATTGAATGAAAGGCCACGTGTTATGGAAAACTGCGGAGTTACAATTCCTTTATCGAAAATGGGAAGAAATAGGGTAAAAAGTGATTAAAAAAAGTTGTATAGTGTCATCGATTTAGTACGAAAAGACATATTGTGATCATCAATTGGGAAAATAGAACGATTCAAAGCGCATTTATTTTCTTGTGATTTTCTATGCTTTGATGTGACAAAATGATCTTAGAAAGGAAAAAACTAGTTATACAAATGTACCTTTTTTTGAAATGTCTATACTTCTCACCGACAGCTGCAATTCACTTTTGGATGCTCATTTGTTCGAAATATAATTATACCACCCTCCATTTATGTTTCGTGGTGTTACTTTTGATCCGGTGGTTTGATTCCCCCCCCCTCGTCTTTTGCTTCCACTAGACAGTCGGAATATGAGAGAAAAAGCAATCCGACCGCAGGTGGAATGCACTGTACACTGTACAAGAAAATTGAAAATCTACAAAACTAATTATTGAAATGCTACAGAAATCTGTAACTTCACAAATGAATCTATTAAATAAATAGAAAACTTATTTAAAATTTGTCTGTGATATGGGTTGCAATTACAAAATATATTCTATGAATCCAAGTCACCTAAAAAGATCTTAATAACCTTAAATATTTTTTGGTTTTCCATGCAAATATGCATATGTTACATGAATTTTTCCTGTTGCAGTTATATAAAAAGTTTTAGGAATACCAGGTTCAAAAAAAACTTTTCGTAATTTTACATTTTTTTTTTTTTTTTTTTTTTTTTTTTACAGTGAACTACATTAAATTTGAGGCGGTATGTTTAAAGTTTGTTTTATAACTATGAATTCAAATATACATTAGATAATTGCAAAACTTGTAATAAAAGTATTAATCAAATTTTTGACTTTTTATGCTATTTTTTTTTTATTATTACCGCCATTGCCAAATTTTAAATAGAGAATTCCATATTACGACAAACGCAACAGCATTTTTTTCTATTTATCATTAATCGCAACTAAAGCATACCATTGCATGCAGTGACTTCATTAAGCCAATTTCATATCAACTTTATTGTATCTTACGTAAAGATTTTATAATCAGCTGCACATGCAACATTCGGTGAATTTAAATATACATATTTATTATTATTATTACTATTATTTTTAGAGTTTATTGTTATTTCCGAGCAGCACTGATAAAATACTTTTACCTACGATGCAGATATATATGTATATATAAATATTATTTTATTATTATTATTCTATCTATTTTTTAAATAAGCCAAATTATATTTTTCATATCGTGCAAGAAATTTAATAAGAAATTATATAATTTTAGTATGTAAAAATTTAATTTTTTATTTCGAGTTTCATTAAATTATTATTTGGGAAAAAGTCTTTAGCTATATATATATATATATATATATATATATATATATATATATATATATATATATATATATATATATATATATACATATATATATATATATGATTAAATTTCCCATTAACACTTAATGCATCTAAGAGAGAAATGATAATTTACCAAATTAACTACTTATTATCATAATCTAAGAATACTAACAGGACAGTTTTGTCGGATGCTGAATAATGGTATTCTTATCATTTATATACATTAGGATTTGTAATGAGTTGTAGAAAGCACATTAATCACGAATATGTAGGAACATAAATCATCAGATCTAGCTAACTCAGTTTCTTTGTTTTATTGTAGTCTATTATGCTCTCTCTGGAATAATTCATATGCAACTTAATTGCAAACGAATTCTAATATTACGTAGGTTTGATGTATTTTGCTTGTCTTAAAAATAATATATATATAGATTTATACTGTGCGTGTGTGTATTTGATTAAGTAATTAATTTTTTTAAAGAGGGGGGACACCTAATAAATTCCAATAGTACATTTTATACCGGATTTTGTATCGACACAAATGTTTGAATTATTGTATAGTTATATTTATATACATATTTATTGAAATTAGATCAATTAAATCTATTAATTTTCCTTAATATTTAATAAGTTAATGATTAACTTGTACTTAACATTAGCCAAATGTGGACACTATCTCACATATAATATATTATTTTCTACGTGCATAAAATGCATAGATTAATTACATACTTATTATTTGTTTTATCTTATATGAATATATTAATTGACACATTTCCAAATTTAAAATTCTTTCTTTCTTTAACTACTACATAAGCTTTATAATTTTGATTATTTAATTTTATTGCCATAACATTTCCTTTCAATGTATGAAATATGATCTGTTATCTGTTTAAGATAAATCCAAGAATTTTCTTTTTTATTCTCTGAGAGGCAGTTAAAAAAATTGAATATCTTCAATATTCTTTTCTATTAAAGATATCCTATGTTGTTATGTATATCTCATCTGAAAAATCCAATTTGTCCATATTCTGAATTTCGTTACACAAAACTAAAAGTTAAAAGGTAATAATAAATACTATTGTGTGAAACCGCATTTAATGAGCTTTTCAAAGTATTTTTTTCCCTTATTTTCATAAGGAAGATGAAGATTTTTATGAATATTATCAAAATGTTCACTATATGAAATCTGCTTCACACTGTGCTACAGATTGATTTTTTTTATATAAATTTAAAATGCATGTTGAGCGAGAAGTATTTTAGCGAAGGTTATAGTCAATATTTTTTCTTTAATAATTGTATATAATTTAATAGATTTGTTGTTTAAGAAATTATTTACCGCATATTTCTATGTACAAGCGGAGTGTATGACGGTTCAGTAAAAAATTGTCAAAAATCGGAAACCCGTATACAATCCAATGTTAAAAAGTTGTCAGGAATAATGATAAAAAATAGGATTAGGAAATTAATTTTCTTTTTTCGGGGGGGAGGGTAAGGTAGAAGGGAATACAAAGATGATACATAATATAACAATTTTACACTTTTCGAAATTATTGATCTCTACTATTTTGTCCCGTGCGAACTTCCAAATATGTATCATATGTATTTATTTGACCCTGCTCATTCTGTTATGATTTACTTGTTCCTTAAATCCAAGTTTATAACTTAGTTTACCACAAAAAATGCTCTATTGATCTTTAAAAAAAATTCATCAGTAATGGGATAAATAGAACTGGGGATGCTGTCATTCTTTAACCCCTTGGGGACAAGCGACGCGTATACGTGCCCCAAAAAGATTTACGAATCCTAGTTTATCCCCCACCAGTAAAATTATACTGTAAAATTTGCCTTGTTTAATCAAAGCAGTTTTCTCCATTTAATAAGACACAAATTTCTGTATTTAAAACCTGGTGACAGTACATTAAAACTTTCGTAAAAGGTCCCCGTCGCGAAGGGATTAAGAGCCCACAATAGTCACAGAAAAAGTACGCAAAAAGACCCGGATGATTATGTAAAGTCTATGGGAGCGTTCTTTTCTAATATCTCGCTCAAATTTTAATGTTTTTACATGATTTTTTTTTGCATAGGCTAGCTTAAGACGATCTACAACCGGGCTAGTTTTTACTTTTTCGATTTTGCTCATATATTTTTTATATTATGATAGTTTCAATTTCAGAACCGGTTTAAACCGGTTTTGAAAGTTAAAATATTTTTTTTTAAAAATCTGAAACCAAAATCGAAAAAGTAAAAACTAGCCCGGTTGTAGATCGTCCTAAGCTAGTCTATGCAAAAAAAAATCATGTAAAAACATTAAAATTTGAGCGAGATATTAGAAAAGAACGCTTCCATAGACTTTACATAATCATCCGGGTCTTTTTGCGTACTTTTTCTGTGACTATTGTGGGCTCTTAAGAAGATGGCGACTGTGATGATTGTACTAATATGCTAATGAAAGAAAGTGATCTTAGAGTTATTTCAAAATTATGATATTGAATTATATAATTAATGATGATTATTGCTAACTTTGATCGTTGGAAATGAATGAAGCTTTAATGTATTTAATAATACTTGTAAGTATTTTAAAGGGTTCTTTTTACGTACAGTTTTTTCTTTTTCATTTTAGAATACGAATTTTTGAGAATTTCTTATACTCGTGTAGAAATTTACCCTTAACGCTGAAACAAAACTTTTCAGCCAAAATACAGAAATAAACTGTAAATATTCCTTACAAATTTTTTAAAATTTTGTATGTTATACAATATTTAAAACAAACTTTGTATCAAAATGTGTCTGAAAAATAGTGCACTTCTCAAAAAACTGGACATATTGTATGAAATTTTAATCAGTTGTTGATAAATTCTGAATGACAATAGATGTCTTTTCTGTAAAGAATTTTCCGCAGTATAGATTAAATTTTTTGTTTTTTCCAAACCGTTCTTATTATTTATTCAACTATAGATGGATATTTAAAACAAAGGTTACATTTATTTATTCTGGACAATTAGATGCACAAAAGTATAAATAAATGTAAAAAAAATAATTAGAATGCATTTATGAAAATTAAAATAGTTAATTTGATTAAAAACAATTTTTGAAAAAAAAACTGTGTGTTAATAGATGCCTCTAGAACCACTGTCTTAGTTTCATTTAGTTAATACAAAAGATGCAAAAGATCTAATCACGAATGCAAAATAAAAATACAAAAGAAAATTATTTAAAATAAATTTTTATTTTACTTTTAAGAAGTGGTGGTAATAAACTGTTATTAGTCTTTACACAGTATGTGAATATATATATATATTGACTACATCAATTTTTTGGAAATTCTCTTAATTACATTTGACTTAACTTGTGTATTTTTGGGATAAAATAAAATGTGGAACCAAATCTTCTTCTTCCTCTTGTTATTATTATTATTATTATTATTATTATTATTATTATTATTATTATTATTATTATTATGACGTTGCGATCCACATTTTAAAATGTTTAAATGACTTTGCGATCCATTTTTCTAACTTATTCAAGTTAAAAGAAGCCCCCACTTAGACATCTGTTCTTAAATTCACTTAGTTACGTTTATCTATATTCTGTGTGTTATTTCGATGAACTAAAATATGGAAGGTATCGACTGTTTTTGAAAATTTACGATCTGATACAAATTAAAAAAATTCAACTTATGTAAAATGATATAAAGATGACCTTGACATGAAAAAAACTCGTAAATCCAGTTAGTTATATTTGAGCTATCACGTGTATTTCTGGGCAAACACAAGTATTAAACATCTGGATTTATTTTGTGTGAAATTACACCGTAATATACGTTTTAAAATCTTTTTCTATCCAGAAGTTTTCTGCGTAATCACCTTATATGTCAGTGTTTGTTAAGGACCACTTTTCTCACATATTTCATACAACAAAAGCAATCAAAATGCTTAGTTTTGGTTTACCCAATAAAATATGTTTTGAAATAATAAAATATGTATTTTTTTGTTACTCTAAGTTTTTAGATTTTTTTTTAGATGTAAATTCATTTAAACTCAATACAATAGAAAATATTTCAAGCATGTGGTTTTCTCAGCTAAAATCAACAAATTATTAACAACAAAAATTTTTTTTGATATATCTAATTTCGGAAGTACTCAAAAGATGTTTATTCAATTAGATTATTAATATTATTTTTTTTACACAGAATTTTTTTAATAAATGATAAGAAAAATTTTCATTATATAATATTGAAAACTGACTCTTTCATAGAAGCCTTATAAAAATTTCAATTGAAAAACTCATTTTTAAAACGTAAAAGAAAAAAAGACAACAATTTGTAAATCATGAAATGAAAGAGTCCTTATCAATAATGAAAGAGTAAAATGAATTATTTCATAACAGCCTCCACGTAAAAAATATTTAATTTTATTTATTTTTTCTTGAAACATCGTCCATTAATTTGATTGGATGAAGGAATTTTACTGTGAGAAATTAAATAATATATTTTCCTTTAAATTCTGTTGTTTGAAACTAATTTCAAAATGCAGTTTATGGAAAATAATAAGTAAATATGTGAGTTTGGAATAAAAAGCAATAAACTTGAGCTCTTTGAAATTGCAACTTGTAAAAAACTAGAAAATTTAATTCTGATATGGAAAGTGATTGAAATTATAATTAAATAAAGTGAAAATAACAATAAAATATTTAAATTAATAGATTATGAAATAGGGAAGGAAGAAATTAAATTGTATGTAATGCTTAAATTGAAAAGCAAATTTTACTCTTGATCATTGGTTTTTGAGATGGGTTTTTAGATGTAATAAAAACATAAATTTTTATTTATATAATTCTGTTAGAAGTTAAGTATGAATAAAATTTTACTTTAGGCAAGAAATACTCATCGCGTAAAGTAAAAAGTAAAACATCCTTAAATATATATAAGCGTTTTGCTTGAGTTAAATCTGTAGTTAATTTTCCAAATCTTATAAAGTATTTTCTTCTACATTAAAAGCTCTCGTAAAAACATTTAGTTATATTTGACATAAAACGTGTATTTCTTGAACAATTGGGGTATGAAACATCTAGATTTATTTTGTGTGAACACCGTAATCCATGTTTCAAAATTTTAACTTTTTTTCAATTCAGAAATCGTTTTCTATTTAATCGCATTATACCATGATGTTAGTGTCTAGTGTCGACCTTTTTTACACATATATTTTATATAACAACAACAATAACAACAAATCAAAATTTTTACTTTTGGTTTATCTAACTTAAATTTGCTTTGAAATAATAAAATGTGTATATTTTTTATTCCTCCATGTTTAAAAAAATTTTAATTGGATTTCGATGTACATTAATCTAAACTCAACATAAAAGAAAATATTTAAAGAAAGGGGATCTCTCCGCTGAAATCAACAAATTAATAATAACAATTTTTTTTGTCTATGTAATTTAGGAAGTACTGAAAAAAATTTTATTCAGTTAGACTTTTCATTTTTTTTTTATTATTTTACATAGAATTTTTTTTATTAAATCAGAAGAAATTTTTCAATACATAATATTGAAAAGTGACTCTTTCGTAGAAGCCATACAAACTTTTGTTTTGAAAACCTCATTTTTAAATAAAGTAAAAGGAAAAAATAAAAGATAACAATTTGTAAAGCATGAAATGAAATAAGATCTTATCAATAATAAAAGAGTAAAATGAATTATTTCATAACAATCTCCTCGTAAAAGAATATTTTGTTTATTTCGTTTTATTAAAATTTCATTAATTTGATTGGATGAAGTAATCTTAATATGAGAAATTAAATGTTATATTTTCTTTGAATTTCTGTTGATTAAAAGTAATTTCAAATTCTACTTCATGGAAAATAATAAATAGTACAAATATGTGAGTTTGGTGCAAAAAACAATAACTCAGTTCTCTTAAAATATACCTTATAAAAATTTGAAAACATGAATGCTGATACTGAAAGTGGTGGAAATTGTAATTAAATAAAGCGAAAAGAACAATAAAATATTTAAATAGATAGATTATGAAATGAGAAACAATGAATTAAATTCTATGTATAACTAACTATTTAAACTATCAGCTTAAATCATAAATAAATTAAACTTTTTTTTTGTGTGTGTGTGTGAAATTTACAAAGTAATAATATCAAAAAAGTAATTTTTGTGGTATATTTGATTTCTGAAGTACTCAAAAAATTTTTATTCAATTATATTTTTCATTTTTTTTATTTATTTACTTATATTACTCAGAATGATCTTTATTAAATCAGAAGAAAAGTTTTCAGTATATAATATTGAAAACCGACACTCTCGTAGAAGCCATATAAACTTTAATATTGAAAACCTAAAAGAATAATTTGTGAAACATGAAATGAAACAAGATCTTACCAATAATGAAAGAATAAAAATGAATTACTTCATAACAATATTCTCGTAAAAGTATATTTTATTTCACTTTATTTATTTCTTTTTTTATTGAAACCTCATCCATTAATTTGATCGGATGAAGAAATTTTAATATGAGAAATTAAATGTTATATTTTCTTCGAAATTCTGCTGTTTAAAAGTAATTTCGAAATCCACTTCAAGGAAAATAACATGTCTTACAAATATATTAGTTTGATATAAAAGACATTAAACTTGAGCTCTCTGAAATTATAATTTTTATATAAAAGTTAGAAAAACGAATGATGATACTGAAAATGATAGAAATAGTAATAAAACAAAGGTAAAATAGCAATAAAATATTTTTAAAAAATGGATTATGAAATGAGAAACAAATATATTAAATTTTAAGTAATTCAAAAGCAAATTTTACGATTGATCATTGATTTTAGGTAGATTTCGTATGAAATACTACTTATTTCAGTCTTTCCCATGTTGGAATTTCTGAAACATTTTGCAGATCTACACCGATCATGACTCCTAGACCCCAAAACTACCATCAGTAAAAAAGTTTATCTATCTATCTATTTATCTATTTATCTATCGGTGTATATCACTTTCTTGTAGATAACTTCCATAATTATGCTCAGATCTTCTTGAAACTTTTACATAAAATCAAGGGGCATAAAATTTCGGTCGAGTTCGTTAATGGGCAAAATCGGACCAAGGGGGGGGGGGGGGACATGGAGGGTTTTTTTGAAAACCGAAAAAAAGCGATAACTTCTTAATTAGAAAAGATATCAAGTCAGTTTAAAGTTTATGTTACTTCTAAAAAATGGGCTAAAATTTTATGCATGACAGATTTTTCATAAAGTTAAAAATGGGCTCAAAGTGCGAAAAAAACAGGGTTTTTGGGAGAAAAAATTCATAACTTCGTCAATTCTCAAGATATCAAATTCAACTAATTTTTTTATAAATGTACTCAACATTATCTAAAACTTTTGCATTTACAAGTTTTTGATATGACCAACTTTTACCGATGAAAAAAATTAAAAACGAAAAGAAAAGGGGGGGGGGAAGGAAAAGAAAAAAATCCATAACTTACTGAATTCTTAAGCAATCAAATCTAATTAAATTTATTTTACGTCTTCTCAATAATATCTACAACTTTTATATTAACACGTTTTTCATAGGACTAATTCTTATATCAATAATAAACTAAACAAAAATAGGATTTGGAGGAAAAACCTCAAATCCAAACTGCTTATATTCTGACTCATTTTTAAATTCATTTTTGATTTTAAAAGCTTCCAAAGGGCAGATCCTCTTATTTAGGAACTATATTATGTGACGTATTGGCCAGTGTTTTGATAAAGGCAGAATATATTTTTAAAAAAGACTGTCAAAAAGGGTATTTTGAAAAAAAAATTCCCGAAGTAATAGTGATTGAAAAATTGAGGAAGTATAACAAATTGCGTTTTTTCTGAGTCATTTTAAATCCATTTTTGTTCTCAATCGCATCCAATTTACAGAACCTTCTTATTTAGGAACTATATAGGGAGACGGATTGGCCAGTTTTTTGCTAAAAGCAGAATATATTTTTAAAAAGGCTGCCAAAATGGATACTTCGCACAAAATTTCTCAAAGCGATCATAAATATTAAATAATTGAGGATGTATTCAAATAACAAAATGGTTATTTTATGTCTCATTTTGAAATCCAATTTTGCTCTCAAACGCATTCAATTGACAGTTTTTTGTTATTTAGAAACTATATAATGTGCTTATTCAACAATTTTTTGATAAAGGCTAGGTATATATTTTTTTAAAAGCTGTCAAAATAAGCACTTCGCAAAATTTTTTTTCAAAAAGCGATCATGATTAAAGAATTGAGAATGTATTTAAATAACAAATTGGTTATTTTATGACTAATTTTTAAATTCAATTCTGCTCTCAATTACATTCAATTGACAGTTATTTGTTATTTAAAAACTGTGTAATGGGCCGTATTGTTCAGTTTTTGATAAAGGCTAAATATATAATTAAAAATAGCTGTCAAATTGGGCACTTCGCACAAAATTTCCCAAAGCGATCTTGATTAAAGAATTGTGGATGTATTCAAATGACAAATTGGTTATTTTATGACTCATTTTTAAATTCAATTTTGCTCTCAAAAGCATTCAGTTGACAGTTTTTTTGTTATGTAGGAATTATATAATGTGCGTATTGGTCGATTTTTTAATAAAATCAGAATATATATTCAAAATATGTTTTCAAAATGGGCATTTAATTCGAATTTTTTTAAGAGGATTTTGATAAAATCAGATTTTACAGAAAAATTAAATTAGAAAATTTTCAAAAGAAACCAAATTACAAATCTACCTACGCCTATAGGCCAAGCCGACAGGGATTTTTTAGATAGGTTTTTACGTATAATAAAAATAAAAATTCTTATTTCTATAATACTGTTAGAACTTAAGTACGAATAAAATATTACTTTTTGCAAGAAATACTAATTACTTTACTTAAAAAATAAAATGAAATACATATACAGAGATAATATGTAATAAAAAAAATTACGCCCTTCGAAATTATTGATCTCTACTATTTTGTCCCGGACGAGCTTCCAAATTTGTTTATTCGGACCCCGCTCATTCTGTTATGATTTGCTCGTTCAAAATAACCAAGTTTATAACTTGATTTACCACAAAAAATTATCTATTGATCTTTCAAGAAAAGTTTCTTGGTAATGCGATGGTTGCAACTAAAGGTGCTGTCATTCTTTAAGAATATGGCGACTGTGATGATTAGACAACGTTGTTATTCGCACTATTGTGTTAATGAAAGGAAGCTTTCTTAAATTTTTTTTTGAAAATTATGATAATGATTTGGATAATTCATGATGATTGCTATTTTTACATGTTGAAAAAGAATGGAGCTGTAATGTATTTATTAATATTTGTAAGTATTTTAAAGTGTTTTGTAAGTATTTTAAATCTTTTCTTTTTTATTTCATAATACGTATTTTTGAAAATTTGTTATACTCGTGTTGTAATAGACCGTAACTTTTGGAGTAAAAAATAAATAAATAAATAAATAAATAAAAAATAAATAAAAGAAAATGAAAAGGAGTAAAAATTCTCAGCCAATACACTGAAATATACTGTAGATATTCCTTATTTTTTTTCAAAACCTTTTGTAATATAATATTTAAAACAAACTTTGTCGTAAAATGTGTCTGAAAAATATTGCACTCCTCAAAAAAACTCGATATGTCGTATGAAATTTTAATCAGTTGTTGATAAACTCGGAATTACCCTTATTGTCTTTTCTGTAAAATATTTACTGCAGTATAGTTAGATTTTTTTCAAGCCATTTTTATTATTTATTCAACTAGATGATATTGAAAACAAGAGTTACATTTATTTATGCTGCACAATTAGATGCCCAAAGATAAAAATGAATGACCAAAAATAATTAGAATGCATTTATAAAAATAAAACAGTTAATTAGATTAAAAACGCATAAAACTTACGTTAAACACAATTAAAAACTCTCTATTTAAAAATGCGTCTAGAATCACTTTCACACTCTCATTTAGTACATAAAAAGAGTACAAAAGGATCTAATCAAGAATGATAAAGTTACAAAGGAAAAGGATTTCAAATAAATTTTTAATATATTTTTAAAAGGTGACAATAATAAACTGTTGTTACTCTTTACACATAATGTGAAAAAAATGTATATTGGACTACATAAAATTATTCGGAAATTTGCTCAATTACATTTTACTTAATTTGCGTATTTTTAAATAAAATAAAATGTGGAATCGAATGTTTTAGTTATAATTATTATTTATTTATTATAAGTAGTATTGCGTTTCTATTCACATTTTCAAATTCTAACTCATTCAAGTTATAAGAAGGTGTCCCCAACTTGAACGGGTTTCTTAAATTCATTTAGTTACGTTTATCTACCTTGTGTGTGTTATTTAGATAACCAGAAATATAGAAATTAAGACCCTTTTGGAAAATTTATGGTCCGACTCACTTTTTTAAATTTCAACTTATATAAAATGATATAGAGATGCTTTTAACATGAAAAATTCTTGTAAATCCAGTGAGTTATATTTGACCTTTCACGTGTGTTTCTTGATGAACTGGAGTATGAAATATCTCGATTTATTTTATGTAAAATTACAACGTGGTCTACATTTCAAAACTTTAACTTTTTCAATTCAGAAGAAGTTTTCTGTGTAATCACTTGATATGCTAGAGTCTGGTGGGGACCACTTTTCAGCAATATTTCATACAACAACAATATAAAAAAGCAAATCAAAATGCTTAGTTTTAGTTTACTTAACAAAATATATTCTGAAAAAATAAAATACGTATGTTTTTTGTTACTCTAAGTTGCTAGATGATGTTTTTAGGTGTACATTAACTTAAACTCAATAGAAAAGAAAATATTTAAAGAATGCGGATCTCTCCTTTTAAATCAACAAATTAATCATACAAATATATTTTTGTGGCATATCTAATTTCGGGAGTACTCAAATAATTTTTATTAAATTAGATTTTTCATTTTATTTTATTTTACGCAGATTTTTTTTTATTAAATCATCAGATTTTTTTTTAATTGTATAATATTGAAAACTTACACTGACGTAGAAGTTATATAAACTTATCATTTGAAAACCTCAGTTTAAAAAAATAAGAGAAAAAACAACAACAATTTGTAACGAATCAAATTAAATAAGATCTTATCAATAACGAAATAGTAACATACATTATTTCATAACAATCTCGAAGCATAAGAATATTTTATTTTATTTCTTCTTTATCGAAACCTTGTCTATTAATATGATTGGACGAAGAAATTTTAATATGATAAATTAAATGTTATATTTTCATTCAAATTCTGTTGTTTAAAGTAATTTCAGAATCTACTTCATGGAAAATAATAAGTAACACAGATATGTGAGTTTGGTATAAAAAGCAATAAATTCGAGTTCTCTGAAATTATAACTTATAAAAAATTAGAAAAATGAATTCTGATGCTGAAAGTGATGAAAATTGTAATTAAATAATGCGAAAATAACAATAAAGTATGCAAATAAATGGATTATGAAATGAAAGACAAATAAATTAAATTGTATGTAATGCTTAAATTCAAAAGCAAATTTTACGATTGATGAAAAGTTTTTTTAGATAGATTTTTAGATTTAATAAAAATTTTAATTCTTATATCTGTAATATTGTTAGACGTTACATATGAATAAAAATTTACATTAGGCGAGAAATATTAATTACATAAATTAAAAAGTAAAACGTATTTAAAATATATATACGTGTTTCAGTTTAATTAAATCTATAGTTAATTTTTCCAATCTTATAAAGTATTTTTAATGATTAAAAAATATACTTATTCTTTAATGAAAATACTGGAAATTATAAAAAGATTATCAGTAGAATATAATTTATTGAGATGCTACAAATTGGTCTGAATAAACTTTATTTTACAGACATAAAATCATACATATATATTAATTAAATGAAATAAAGCTCGTGTTTGATAAATAAATTGTAAATAAAAAAGGTATTTAAAAATTACAATGAATATACCAAAATAATAATAAATAAAACAAAAATACAATAGATTATTACAATGTTAAATAATAAATAAAAATATGAGTTATTTATTAAGCCTATTATTTTACAGTAAAAATAAAATTTTTGGCTCTTCTCAACAACCTTCATAGCTGAAACTAGGGTTCATATCGTGTAAAGATTTCCAGTGTATTCTTTGAAAGTAATACTTATCTCATTTTGATAGTTGATTACTTTAACTGAATGCATCTTTTTTAACACAATCATGTAATAAAAATTAGACTTCCGATGTTTCTTTTATAGTTTAGAAATTCTTGTCGAAAATTCATTTCTTCGAAAAGTTCTTTGTTAAAAATAGTTTTAAAAGTTCATTTCATGAAAAATTTTCAGGAAAACCGATATCGTCTTCTATGCATTCTTTGGGCCTTTATGATTTTGAAGATCTTCCTTATTGTTCAAACATGTAAACGAGTATCGAACAGGTGCAAAAAGATCTGGCAAATACTTAGATATTCTGAAAATTTACTACATGCAGATTTTCAATTCCTGCAAGTATTCATGAATAATCTATTAAAATATTCGTTAAATGAGAGTTTGTATATGGTGAGGTTTCTATTGTTAAAGGAGTGATTCTAGTTTTAATATACGCAACCTATTCTCGACATGCTTTGAACCTCTTTGTTTTTGAAAAGCTTCAGCCGTATTTCTTTTTATTGAAACATGCAGTCCTGAAAGTCTGTATATTGTGAGGTTTCTATTATTAAAGTAGTGATCCATGATTTAAAATAGTCAACAGCTATCTTCTTATCGACATGTTTTGAACTTAATTGATTATGAAAAAGCTTCAGATGTCTTTCTTTTTGTTAAAACGTGTAAACGAGTATATAAAAGGGACACTCCAAAAACATCTGACAAATAATGCAGTTGCTTTGAAAGTTTACTTGATGCAGATTTGCTATTTCTGCTGGTATTCTTGAATAGTCGACTAAATCATTCGTTCATTGAGAGTTCCTATAGGTGGAAGTTTCTTTTATTAAAGTAGTGATCCAAGTTTTAAAATGCACAACCGCTAACCTATTCTCGACATGCTTTGAACCTCTTTGTTTTTGAAAATCTTAAGCCATCATTTTTTTTGTTAAAACTTGTAAATGAGTATCGAAAAAGGGAAGAACAGAAATATCTGACATATTATGCAGATACTCTGAAAATTTACCAAATGCAGATTTGTTATTTCTGCAGGTATTCTTAAATAATCTACTAAATTATTCGTTACTTGAAAATTCTTATACAATGAGGTTTCTATTATTAAAGTAGTGATCCAAGTCTAACAAAAGAACAGCAGATATCCTCTTCTTAACATGCTTTAAACCTCTTAAAAAAAAAAAAAAAAAAAAAAAAAAAAAAAAACTTTAGTCTTTTTTTTTAACATGCAAAAGAATATCGAAAAGCGGCAGTCCAGAAAGATCTGACAAATAATGCAGATGCTTTGAAAATTTACTAGATGCAGATTTCCTATTTCTGCAGGTATTCTTGGTTGATCAACTGAATTAATCGTTTACTGGATGTCTGTATATAATAAGTTTTCTAGTATTAAAGTAGTGATGCAAGTTTTAAATTACACAACAGCTATTCTATTCTCGACATCCTTTGAACCTCTTTGTTTTTGAAAATCTTAAGGCAGTGGTATTTTTTGTTGAAACTTGTAAATGAATATCGAAAAGGGGAAGTACAGAAGTATCTGACATATTATGCAGATACTCTGAAAATTTATCAAATGCAGATTTGTTAATTCTGCAGGTATTCTTGAATAACCTACTAAATTATTCGTTACTTGAAAATTCTTATACGATGAGGTTTCTATTATTAAAGTAGTGATCCAAGTGTAACAAAAGAACAACAGCTATCCTCTTCTTAAATGATTTAAACCTCTTAAAAAAAAAAAAAAAAAAAAAAATCAATCTTTTTTTTTTTTTTTTTTTGAAACATGCAAAAGAATATCGAAAAGGGGCAGTCCAGAAAGATCTGTCAAATAATGCAGATGCTTTGAAAATTTACTACATGCATATTTCCTATTTCTGCGAGTATTCTTGGTTAAACAACAGAAATAATCGTTTACTGAATTTATGTATATAATAAGATTTCTAGTATTAAAGTAGTGATGCAAGTTTTAAATTACACAACAGCTATTTTATTCTCGACATCCTTTGAACTTCTTTGTTTTTGAAAAGCTTCAGCAATCTTCCATTTTGTTGAAACATATAAATGAGTATCAAAAAGGGGTAGTCTAGAAAGATCTGATAAACTGACAAAAGATGCAGATGCTCTGAAAATTTGCATGATGCAGATGCTCTGAAAATTTGCATGATGCAGATATGCTATTCCTGCAGGTATCCATGAATAATTTAGTAAATTATTCCTTAATTGAAAGTTCTTATAGGAGGAGGTTTCTATTATTAAAGTAGTGATAAGAGTACAAATAGTAACAACAACAGCTAATTTCTTAAAGAAATGCGCATATTTTTAAATGATAATTCATATAATAGGATGACGACAGGGAAAATATAAAAGTTTTTAACCCATTTTTTTTTTTCAAGTTTACACGCATTTTTATAGCATTCAGTATTTGCCGATATGATGTCAAAATTCATAGCATTTAATTAATCCGCAATAGTCTAATATTTGAAACATTTTTTAATTAAGCGGTCTTGCGCTCTGACTATTTCAAAAGGAATTTAAGTAACTGAGAGCATATGCGAAATTATAATTCGTAGTTCATCTTCTCTTTTTACATCTTAATTCTGATAAACGTTTTACATCACAAGAAACAATGACTGAATATTTTTTTCTAACCGTTCTCCTATGTTCTATGACTGTCGATTTCTTCTAACAATTATCTTTTGGCAAATCGTACTTTTATTCGGAATGATTTCTTTAATATCATACAGGGTGTATCTATACTGTTGGAAAAAACTTTAAAGGGTGATATTACACATCAAGACAAACAATATTAAATGGGAAACTAAGGGTCCGAAACGTCTTTCGAAGGAAATAGGGGTCATTAAAATTTTGGGTCCAAAATTCCAAATAAACATAAAAAACGAAAAAAATGGTCGATTGATTTGCGGTTTTCACTAAAATTATTCTATATGTCAGCATTTTCGCAAAATAAATTATAAAGATAAATTTCAAAAGTGCCGATAGAGGGCGTTTTAGACTTTAGCTACGAACAACTATTTTTTGCCATTATTTTTTGCATCCTATTAAATGTTTTCGGAAGCTTAGACTTAAACATAATTTTTGAGTTTTGAACATCTGAATAGTTGGGTGTGTTTAAGTAGCGCAATCTGAACTGTGTTCAGAGGTTCAAATTTCAAATGATTATAAAAAAACGAAAAAATAGATCAATTCGTTTGCGGGTTTTTTCTAAAACTATTCTTTAAATCAGTATTTTCTTTAAAAAAAATTTAAAGATAAATTTCAAAAAATTCCAAGAGGGCGCTTTAGACTTTGGAGTAACGAACAACTATATTTTATGGTTATTGTTTGCATCTCATTAAATTTTTTTGAAGCTTAAATATAAACTTAAATTTTGAGATCAAAATCAGAATCGTTGTGGGTGGTTAAGTAGCGCATACTGAACTGTCTTCAAGGGAGAGGGGGTTCAAATTTCAAATGATTATAAAAAACTGAAAAATTGGTCGATTCGTTTGCGGTCTTCGCTAAAATTCTTCTTTATGTCAGTATTTTCTTAAAAATATATTTTCAAAATAAATTTCAAAAAATTTTGTTAGAGGGCGCTTTAATCTTAAGAGTACCAGTAACTAATTTTAACCGTTATATTTTTTTATCCAATTAAATGCTTGCACATAGACTTAAATTTTGAGCACAAATTCTGAATCATTGGGAAGGGTTAAGAAGCGCAAATTGAACTATCATCAGGAGTTGAAATTTAACCCTTCCCCGCCCATTCCAACACAGTTAAATTTTGCGCTACCTAATTACTCCCAAAGATTCAGATTTTAAGCTCAAAGATTAAAACTAAGCTTTTGCAAGCATTTAATGAGATTAAAAAATAACGGTTAATAATAGTTGTACGTTACTCCAAAGTCTAAGGCGCCATCTATCGGCATTTTTTGAAATTTATCTTTAAAATCTATTTTCAAGAAACTACCGATTTAAGGAGTAGTTTTATTGAAAACCGCAAACGAATCAACCAATTTTTCCGTTTTTTATAATCATTTGAAATATGAACCTCTGAACACAGTTCAGTTTGCGCTCCTTAACAACTCCCAACCATTCAGATTTCGATCTCAAAATTTAAGTTTAAGTCTAAGCTTCCGAAAATTTTTAATGAGATGCAAAAAATAACGCCAAGAAATAGTTGTTCGTTACTGCAAAGTCTAAAGCGCCTTCTATCGACCTTTTTAAAATGTATCTTTATAATTTATTTTCAAGAAAATATTGACATAAAGAATATTTTTTTTGAAAAGCGCAAATCAATCGACCAATTTTTCCGTTTTTTATGTTTAGTTGAAATTTTAGATCCTAATATTTAATGCCTAATATTTAATGGCGCCTATCTCCTTCGGAAAACGTTTGGAAGCCATAGTTTCCCATTGAATATTGTTTGTCTTAATGTGTACTATCCCCTTTTAATGTTTTGTCCAAGAGTTTAGATACACCCTGTATAGAGATTATAATCTCTTTGCAGTTTAAGTAACTAGAAATACTCCTTTTCTGTTTGATAACATACTTTAGAATGGCTAATATTCCAAGAAATTCTGAAGGATTCAAGAAGATGGTATCTACTGGTTCTTCGCAGCAAGAATTTGGATGATTTCAATTACAAACAATCGCTAAAAGTTAATTTGTTCTATTTGTAAAACTTATAGTTAGAAAAAGCACGTAAGTGTCAACACTCGACTTAAAGTTTGTAAAGTATGTTCTGTGATCTGAGGAAAAAATATTTATTAGGGAATATTTTGTTTATTACGTAAATTCTCTAACATTTTACATTCAAAATTACATTTTTAATATTTTTACTTTCAAAATATTTTTGAAGAAAAATTTAAAATTTGTAGAAATGGACAAATTACATCACATTCTTGCACCTTTCTTTATAGTTTTGTTTCCATGCGCTATTACCGACATAGGTTAGTACTTTGAAACTAAAATACAACAGCCAATGATTAACACTGTTATAAACTTAACAGCATAACAATGAACATTTTTCTGCTCTGAAAGAAAAGAAAACAACCACAGTATTTTAACATTTCTGGTCGAATTTAAATATATGAAAAAAATGTTTAATGCAATTTTATAGTAACCGCTTCAAAGAATAAAGTAAATAAAACAGTGAAATACAATAAATTATACAGAAGAGCGATCTTATATGTAAAACTAGATTTAGATCATCTAAGTTACATACAGCATACTCTATCACGCAATAAATATCATTCTAAGAAAAAATAAACTTCATATTTTCAGAATTCTTTAGATAATTGCATATAATTAATGCATATGTTTCCAGCAAAAAGCATAATTTACATCTTTAAAACTTCTGAACAGCAATTGCTCTTTATTAAACGGGAGTGAAACATTACTAAATTAACTGCATATAATAATACTCCAAGAATTTTATCAGGACAATTTCGTCAGATGTTGAATAATGGTATTCTTATCATTTATAAACATTAGGATTTATAATGAGCTCCAGCAAGCGCATTAATCACGAATATTCAAGAACATTAATCATAAGCTGTAGTCAAATAACTTTGTTTTGTTATAAAAGTTTGGCTAAATTATACATTGCATGAAATGATTCAGAAATGACTTAATTACAAATTAATATTATAATTATGTGCAATTTCAAGCTTATATTCATAGATGCCGTGTTTATACATGTAACGAAAATCTTTTTTCAAAGAATAGTGTGCAACTGTTGATTATGAAACAAAATTTTTATTTACAAATCCCTAGTTCAAATACTTAAAAAGTATATATTTTTTTTTTCCAAAAAATATTTTGGGGGGATTTTTTTCTTAGGTATTTTATAATTTCACTTATCATTAATTTGTTTTAAATCTTCGGGTCTGGTGTACTATTAATAGTACATATCTTTATGATACCTTAACAATATATTTTGTTACAATCCATATGCAGTTACGGTAATATGGTCTGTACATTTTTTATTATGACTCTGTTTATAATTCAGTACGTAAAAATATTGCTTTAAAGTAATTACTATGAATAATTATAATTACTTTTCAGAGCGTATCATGTTTTATGAAAAGCAAAACATATCAGAAATTTGTAATACCGTTAAATACTGTTGTAAAACGATAACTTGGCAACGTCTCCAAAAATACTTCCTCAACCTACAGCGAAATTAAAACAAGAGATTTTCAGTGAGCTGTTCACCTTTCCACAATAGAATGAAGAGTTTGTGACTAGATGCTGTCGTTTTGGTATACAATGCGTGCCTTGAGATCAGCTAAGTTTGTAACGTCACCACAATACACAGGATTTTTTAGGTGAATTCTTTAGCTGTAATCCTGTTAGCTTCCGGCTTATAATCCAAATTTAATAAAGTTTCCTTCTTCTCAAAGAAGAAGAATTAAT
This sequence comes from Maratus speculifer, assembly GCA_964019185.1. NCBI lineage: Eukaryota > Metazoa > Arthropoda > Arachnida > Araneae > Salticidae > Maratus > Maratus speculifer. The sequence continues at coordinate 114,306,904 of OZ025289.1, read as the reverse complement.
TATATTCTCCCACTGACGATATTGTTTGTACCTGTTAATATACATTATTATTATTATTATTATTATTATTATTATTATTATTATTATTATTATTATTATTATTATTATTATTAATTTCATTATTATTATCATTGTTATTATTAAATAATGCCTTCAGAATTCCCTTTACTTTAGAACCATATTGCTGAAATTTCAGATCATAGGGATCAGTATTTCTTTTTTTATGCAGTTTTCCTTTCACAACTTAAAAAAATATATATATATCATCCTATATTGTTCTATTTCAAAACTTGTTCGGTCCAACATATAATTTTTTAAACTTTGTAAACAACCTAAAACTGCAGTATTTTTTATCTGTATATTATGGGATTGTCAAAAAAAAAAATAAATAAAATAAATAAATAAATAAATAAATAAATAAAAAATAAAAAATATATAAAATAAAAAAATTAAACCATTCCGACATTTTTCAGATGGTAAAAATTACATTCGGCTTCATGCATAATTTTAATTTTTGGTCAAAGCAAAAATGGACAAATCAGGTAAATTTTATACTTAGTCAATAAAATGATAATTCCTATAATTTTGCATTTGGGTCTATAAAACCGCTTCTAAACTAATTGAACAATTTAAGCATTTTAACAATCCCTTTTTATTAATTTATACATTTATATAACATTTAGACGCTTGCGACACAAAATATTTTATTTTTATATTAAATTTCTAACAAAGTATTTTTTTTTTTTTTGTAGTGAATCTATTTTATTTAACTATAGGCATACAACAAAATATATTTTTCTTTGATTTGAAAGAACAAATGTTTAACAATCTTAATTTAAAAGCAAACAGTAATATTTTAAAAGATATATATATAAACATTAGATTACGTGAATGAAACAACGAAATTAAAAATACGTGAATAATAAAAATATTTTCTAAAGAAATTTTTAAATATTTGTTTAACAATGAAGTATATCATAATTAAATATAAGTTGTTTTAATCTTCTCAACTCTTATTTCATCATGAATTTGGAACTAGTTTAGTGCATTTGTTTAGTAGAAACTAATAATTATTAATTAAAGATACTGGATAGATTAGGAGTAAAAGCAATTTAAATTTTAATATTCGTTTAAGATCTTCTAAAGCCGATGATAAAAAATTTAAAATAATAAATTTATTGAAAAACATTGAAATGATTAACTTATATTTCAAATAATCCTTTGTTTTTATAATAAGATGCATTCTAAACTTGGATTTCGTTTAATGTAATATTACTAAAATAATATAGACATAACTATTTAGCGATCATTTATTTCATCGGCTAAAATTTATTTAAAACTACTTCTATCATTGTCTGAGCGAAGCGAAGTCTTTATACTCAGAGATACGTAACGATATTAAAAGTCAAAAAAATTCTTTCGTCAAGCAAATCTCAAAAAGTACTTGTCGGATTTTAATTCTGTTTGTACCGATAGGTACCTATGAGGGTAATCTGGTGAATGCACCTACTTTTAAAAATTAATTCCAAATAGTTCAAAAGTTATATTAAAAAAACTGATAAAAAAGCACAATTTATTTGCATACGTCACAGAAATTTGGTGCCCGTGATTTTCACCAGCTGGATATTTTCGTAGATAACCGAATCAGGACATGGAGTAAATAGTAATCATTTACGCACTCAAAATAATATGCAATAAAACATTTTAAAATTTAATCATGCAGGAAAATAAAACTGCTATTTTTTTATATTAAAAAAAATGTCATAAAAACTTTGATTTTGAGATTTTGTGATAATCTCTTAATAGCATTTTTTGATCGCTAAAAGAATGTTTTATATATTTCGCGTGTGAAAATTAGAAACAATTACGTTTTTAAATAAAAAGTTTCTTTTATGACATCATTTTCTCTTATATTTATTTTTATTGCATGTTTTCTTTTAACTTATATTTTGTTTGTTTGTGGAAGTCAATTCTGGTCACTAATTTTTCGGCACGGTCATTTTTTTTTTAATTCGATCCAAAAATGGGCATCGGGGGCTATTTTTTAAAGATTTATACAATTTATACTGCATAAATGAGCCACTTACCTATTTTTATATACAAGAAGTAGTAAGTGGTATATAAAAACAATTATAGTATACACAAATAAAATACTTGAGATAATATACTAGAGATATAAGCACCGGGTTTGGCGAGACTTTTTATGCCAATTAGGCGAAAACGTCGTTTTGATTACCAGATATATATTAGGGTGGATCGAAAAGTATAGGAAATTTTTTTTTTTTAGAAATCACTATCGGCGCGGCGTGCAAAAGTTGCCTTTTATGCATACTAGTTTACAGGGTTTTTTTTTAAAATTAAAATCCATTAATATCTTCCGGTGCCCCAAGCGCCCCAAAAATAATTACAAATTGAGTTTTTTTATGATTTTTTTATATTTTTTTGTTTATTTATTTTATCTTAATTGCTTTTGGCGCGGGGTGCAAAAGCTATCTTTTATCTATCTTAGCTTACATATTTTTTTTAAATAAAATTCATCCATATCTTCCGGTGCCCCAAGCGCCCCAAAAATAGTTTAAAATTGAAATTTTCTTGAAAAAAAATATTTTTTGTTTTATTTTATTTTACTTTTTGAAATTCATTTGGTACTGGCTTGGAAAGTTGTTATTACAATACTACATAACTCTGCAATTCCCATATATTTTTTTTATCAAAATCCATTCACATATTTGATGCACCAATTATAATTAAAAACTGAAATTTTTACAAAAATGTATTAAGAATTATAATTTACGAAAAATACTTACAAATTTTTAAAACAGTTTAATTAATAACGTATAAGGTTATAAATAACATTAATTTTGCAATAATAAGTGACATATAAATTTAAAAATCAAAGCATTAAATCATAAAAATTACAAAAATCGAACTTATGAAGAGAAAAGTTTTACATCCTTCAATTTGTAAATTGACATATTTTTAAACTTTGTAATCTTTTTTGGTATGAAAGCGTTTTATATGGCTTCTTGATTTTATTCTATTCAATATAAAACCGTGTCTCTTTTCTTGCCCAGATACAGTTTCTGATGCCTCAGACACTAGTCGAACGCATCTTTCAACCGCTTGGGTATGGCATGGATATGACCATTCATTCGTTTTTACAACTTTTATCATATTCTCAATTTCTTTGCAAGGCACATTCATCAAAAGAGGTGGTTCAAAACGTCCAACTGATTGCCAGTCAATAAGTTCAAAATAATCCTTCGCTTTGAAGTTTATTTGGGGTACTTTGAAAATTCTCACTTCTGGTGATTTTCTCTTTTTATTTCTAGCATAAATTAGCTTTCGCATTGCTAAAGATCTGATATGCTCTCTGTTATCTGTGAGCATTGACAATAGCAAATTTTCAGGGTAGCAAAAAAAAAAAAAAAAAACTAATTCGTTGAAAAACAGCATTTACGATCTTTCTTAAATTGGATTCCAAATATCTAGAATATGTGATAAGTTTCCAAATATGACGCGCTCCTTCAGTTATGGGTGGCTTTGTTTTCACATGAAACCATACAGGTGCATATACCTTCATAATATATGTTGTAAGAGTAATGTGTTTATCAGAAGGATTTTCTGTAGCCACTTATAACCTTAAAATTCTACACGTAGTTGTTAGCCATCTTGAGTGATGAACTGGACCAGGTTTTATTAATGCCAGATCGGAACCACATTCACCACGTGATATTGCTATGCAAATATCATATAAATATTGCTGGTCATTGCTGAGAACTCTATCTATGTTGTCTTCCAAATAATAAAGTATAAAAAGTTTATTTTAAACATTTAATAGAATAAGATAAACGATTTCTCTTCCTCTCGATCTACCTTTTACGTTAGATAAATTATTCTTTAACTGTTAATTTTACTTGTATTTTTTAGCTGAAAATTTGCATGAAACTCGATTTTCGGCAAATAATTAAAAGTTTTGGGGCATTGGAAGAAATTTATCAAAGTCGAAAATTATTTGGATGCATGCTAATATACTATAAAATGCATCTTTTTTATCCCGCTGATAAAATAATTTAAAAGAAATTAAAAAGACAAAAATTATAAATTTTTATAAAAATTTCAATTTTTTTACCATTTTGGGGGCGCTTGGGGGCACTGGAAGATATGGATTGATTTATATATAAAAAAAGATTGAACTAATATATATATAAGACAACTTTCGCAACCCACGCCAAAAATAAATTTAAAAATATTAAGAAGCAAAAAAAAATGTATAAAATTTACAAAAATTTCACTTTTTGACTATTTTTGAGGCTCTTGGGGCACCGAAAGATATGAATGGATTTCAATAAAAAAACATAAGTGAATTAGTATGCATAAAAGGCAACTGTTGCACCCCGCGCCGATTCGATTATCCGAATTTCGATTTTTCGATCCACCCTAATATATATAGTATGCTATAATAACACGTTATTTATGTATTTCAAAATGAAACAAGTTGGAAATTGCACGTGAAGCGTAGCAAATGAGGTGCGTTCGTACGATAACGAAGTTTTAAAAATATTACTCTGATATATCAATCTCATAAAATTGTAAAAAGTGAATTAGAATTAAAACGCGCATCAAACAATGTTCTCCCTGTACCACTATGCAATGGAATACTTTTGTGTGGCTTTTAAATCAATAACAAATGTTCTTTGCACCCTAAATTATGTAAAATGTATATTATAATATGTACTTCATAGTTGCATATAAATTTTATTAAGTTCGAATGAGTGTAACACCATTAAAATGCATTTGAAACATTTTTCCCCATTGACCGTAATGTAATGTATTACTTTTGATTGTCCCTGTAATTGATCTATGCATCTGATTTTGATAAAATTTGAAAAAACTCGGCAAAATTATTTAATAATTATGTATTTTACATTTCAAACGTATAAAATACATTTTAAACTTTTTCTCCATTGACCATAATGTAATTGAATACTTTTGAGTGCCCCTGTAATTGATCTATGCACTCGATTATCAAAAAAATTTAAATAACTCGACAAAATTACATAATAATTTTGTATTTTAAATTTCAAACGATTAAAATGCATTTGAAGCTTTTTTCCCCATTGACCGCAATGTAATGGAATACTTTTGATTGCCCCTGTAATTGATCTATGCATCCGATTTTCATAAAATTTGAAATGACTCGACAAAATTATGTAATGATTATGTATTTTTAATTTCAAACGATTCGGTTGGGTAGTTTTTGCGTTGTTATATGCGGACGGACTGAACGACCACTATAGGTGCTACGTATTTACATAATTACGAACGCACCTAAAACAAGTTGGAAATTGCACGTGAAGCGTAGCAATTGAGGTGCGTTCGTACTATAACGAAGTTTTAAATTATCCAGATCTTGCTGATATAGTAGAGCGGACTTTGGATACAGTATAGTGGTCGAAATCTTTGTGTTCCTGTAAATATGCAGGGAATAATTTTTATTATACTTTATTAACGTATATTGTCTTATTCATAAAATGTGAAGTAGTTTAATATAATTAAAACACGCCCCAAACAATGTTTCCCCGTATAACATTATTTAGTGGAATACATTTGTGTGGCCCTGTAAATAAATAATAAGTATTCTTTACATCCCAGATTATACAGAATGTATAATTTAGTACATACTTCATTGATTCATGTCAATTCAATTAATTCAAATGAGTGTAACACCATTTAATTGCATTTGAAACTTTTTTTCCCATTGACCGTAATGTAACGGAATCCTTTTGATTGTCCCTGTAATTGATTTATCCATCCGATTTTCATAAAATTTGAAATGACTCGACAAAATTATGTTATAATTATGTATTTTAAAGTTTAAACGATTAAAATATATTTGAAACTTTTTTCCCCATTGACCGTAATGTCACGGAATCCTTTTGATAGTCCCTGTAATTGATCTATCCATCCGATTTTCATAAAATTTGAAATGACTCTACAAAATTATGTAATAATTATGTATTTTAAATTTCAAACGATTCGACTGGGTAGTTTTTCCTTTTTATATGCGGACAGACAGACAGACAGACGGATAGACGGACGGACTGAGCGACAACAATAGGTGCTACGCATTTACATAATTACGAACGCACCTAAAAAGGAATAAACAAAACATTTTCTGTTATTAAAAAAAGGAATAACAATCAATAAATGATAATATTTTTAGAACAAACAATTTATTATAACATTTATATGATAACCAGCATGTTAGGCAACTGAATGCCTAATTGGCACCAATTAGGTACCTTGGTCTGTATAGGACATACATGTGCCATATTTATTTGTAAAACTGAACATGAACGTTTACCAAGTGTGTTTTCATAGTCGCTTATATCTTTTTGCAATATAGCGCACCTTTCAAAGCCAAAACTGCACAAAAGAAAAAAAAAAAACAATATTTGCAGTTTTTTTTCCATGTAATACACATTTCGTAATCAGTAGGCTCGATAGTCAGACCTCGTTTTTTTGCTTTAAAAGATGATATTTCATACGACGTCTATTTTGGATTCGTCGTTTTTCCATATTTGATAGTATACGTCTACTCGTTTTGTAACTTTTTTTTGTAACTTTCTTCTTTATTAACAGCGACATTTGGATTTCCTATTTTAATAAAAATTCTTCTAAATACAAAGAATTTTGTTAAAATAAATAAATAAATGAAATACGGACATCTATTGCTCAAAGCACAAAATTTTTCCTATTGAGTTAATAAAAATCAGTAAAAACATAATTTTTATGATAATAAAAAGATGACTTATGTAATAACAGTGTCATATATTATGTACGTTATGGATTAAGTATGAATATTTCGCCACCATTTATAAATAATAATAATAATAAAATAAAATGCGGACAGACTGAAATCTACATTTGACTGAAAACAACAACCATTTTCTAAATGCTTTAAAAAAATGGCCAATGAAAAGTGATATTTCAAAAGTATTATGAAATTAGTTTAAAACCATTTATTTTAAACTAAATGAATAAAAGATTTATATTTTTAATGAAATAAATGGGATTTGAAAAATTATTGGAAATTTATCACCATAGATGTATCAATATTACAATCAGTACCTTGTATGCAAAATGGAACAATTAGTAAATACTTTTTGCACCCGAAAAATGGTCGTTGCTTTTTTTAAGGTTAAAAAGTAGATTACGAAATTTTCCTATACAGAGATGCCAAGCCCCCGCTTATTGCACAGCAGAATTTTCTTATAGGAAAAGTTATTTTTTAAATCCTCAGAATGTTCCAATTTAATAAAACATTTTCTGTATTAAAATACCGGTATCCAAAATGCCAGAGACTTGGCAGTTCTGCCTATAACATTTTAATTAATCACAGTACTTTTTTTAATCGAATTCAAATTTAGTGAAGACAACGTTTTTTTGCCCAAAGCAGCTTTTTTTCACATGTGTAACTACGATACAATTCCTTGATGCTGAAATTAATGTTTTGACTTACGCTATTATTGCTTCCTCTTATTTATTTATTTGAATTTTAAATAAGATGACTCTAAATCGTGTTTTTTAAATGTACGGAAAAAATGCATTTCGAGAGAGGGCGAAAAGAACAATATTTGGCGATTTATTACCTGCGTTTGACTAAGTGTCTTACTACCTTGTATTTAATACTCTTCCCAATACTTCGCTGTTATATGGACTTAGGCGCTTTTATAAAAAGTTTAATGTAATTCGAGCTTAAGAAATTGAGTTTTTTACTGAATAATACAAATTAATGAAAAATGAATACTAAGAAATACTAATAAAAGAAAAATGAAGCATTATATTGATCTGTGTATATTTAAAAATGCATCTGCTAGCACTAATTAGATAATTTATGTGTATATAATAGGAGATAAATAGCTTTTGATTCTGTATTTCTATGCTATAAAGCATTAACGTTTGTGTGTTTTTCGTTATCATTGGGTGTACCTAGCCGATTTAAGAAATAATGTGGGCAAAAAATGTCGGTAACCACCTTTACTGCAAAATATACTGTATTTTGCGTAGAAACAATAATCACCATCAATGCACGAGTAAAAAAAGTTCTAAAATTGAGAATTCTTTTATGTTGATATGACTAAAAATTTTAAATCTTTTTTTTGGTGGCAACTTTTAAGATATAATATTCTCGTTATGAACGATTTCTAAAACATTCGACAGTTTAATTTCACAAAATAAACATTTTTTTTCTAGAAAAAGTTTTAAACCCAATTTATTGAGAATATTGTAATTTCTAGGATACTGTTGGGGTCAGAAACTATAACTTTGGCATCACAGTAACTTATAAGATGTAAGTGCTTGATTAGGACAAATTTTTAAAAAAGGATTCCTTAACTCTTATCGAAACCTCATTGCATCCGTGGCAAACAGATATTCAACATTATAAACTATTCGGACGGATTTCACACCTTATAAAATACACTCCATTCTCTTCAAACATAATAGTTATGTTATTTATAGTTTCTGAAATCGGTGCGAAGCTTCTGTTAATGCGCATGACATCATTTTAAAGAGTTATATTTCCAATATTGGAAAATTTGGTGTTTTATTTTCTGTATTACTTTTAACATTTTGCATATTTCCAATTTTATATCCATGCATGGTTTGCTTTTCTTTTATAAAAATAGTATATGCAACTTTATATATAAGATTTTGTAATTCTATGATTCAATATGCTTATTTTCATCATATTTTATCAGAATGAATGACCAATTAAAGGTAACATCTCATTTTCTTTACTTATCGCAAGTTATTAAATGTGTATTCTCAGCAATATCGCTCAGACTAATCCCTCTGAGGGAAGTCATTGTTTAATAACTAATGCTTTGACTAAACGGCATTGTTATTAAAAAGGAAGTAAGTGTTGTCTTTTAGTTTTATGATTAAATTTGAATATATTAGCGTTTGTTATCGTATACGGCGGTGTAAAATTTTATTATTGATAAAACTTGTGTAATAATTACTAAAGAAAATTTAGGAAATCTATTTTTTTTCTTTCACAATTACTTGTCTTGCTACATAAAAACTTCTGAACAATATACTATCTGGAATTCTTACATAAATTCCAATGCAAATGAAATTATATAATATCTTTATAAAATAATTGCAAAGTATATGTGGAAGTATTCATATGAGCCTAGAATCAGCAAAATCGTTTAAAAGTTGGACTTTGTAGCCTAATTTCAGTGATTTTTTGAATGAAGCTCCGATAAGTTTCCCTATTTACATACAAAGCATGTTTTATCTATTAAAATGAGATATACTTAAATATGCATGTAGTATTCCAACATACTTTAAGTAAGTGATGGATATAGAAGTTGTATAATTGTTTGCGATATAAAATAATGTTTTTTTCTTCTTCTTTTTCTTCTTCTTTTTCTTCTTCTTATCGCAAGTTAATCGGCAGAAGAATAATTTTTTCCCTTTATTTGGTTCTTAAATTTTTAACATTCTTTTTATGTGGGTGGTGGTGTTGGTGGGAGGGGGTATGCTTTGATATTTTTATTATTAATTTCATAATGTTGTTCGCCATTCTCCGGTAAACGGAACAAAAATTATTTTTCAAAATAAAACTATGAACTGAATTGTTTTTCAGAATTTCTGACAGGAGGATTTATAGCTCATTTCACAGTGACTTTTTTGTGTTCTGCTTTTATATAATGTTATTATATATACATATATATATAAGGGTACATCAAAACTACCAAATTGGATAGCAAAATGAAAAGGGAAAAATAAAAATAATTATCGTCAATATGATAATAGTAAATAAATAAATAAATTGAAAACGGAGTAATGTGATAACAGAAAAAAACCCATAGACCATAGTTTACCCTATTAAGACTTAAAACAAATTTGACTATGCTAAGCTAAACTCAATATATTAATTTAAGATGATTTAAGATTTAAAAATAGATAATTAATATATTTACCCTATACACTTTTAAATTGTATGTGTTGATGTCCGAGATTCATGAAGCAGTTCTTTAGTGTTGTCAAGTGAAAATAAATTCGCACTAATATATCTTTTTTGCTTTATATTAACAACTTAAAGAAACATTTAGTAAATTGAAAAAAACAAGATACAGGAATGCAGTTTCCTGCTGCGGTTGCGGGATTAACATATCCAAGTATGCGAAACCGTCAGAGAAATATAAGCACCGTGTGTGCTTTACAAAAAAATAAGAGAAACTGAACTGAGTTCGTTCACAGTAAAATGTTGTCCTTGAAGTAATCAACACAAATGATTTCGCAATCCTGTGCAATCATCCACTTATGAATTGTTTAAATAAACAATGATATTAAATATTTCATTAATGTCACTTTTGAATAATGGATTAATTTATAGTTTATAAATATTATGGTTTTAAAGTAAACAGTTAATGTAATTAATGTCACTTCTGAAATATGAAGTAATTTGATGTTTATCAATATTACTGTTTTTAGAATAAACACTTTAAGTACTTAAACACACTCCCACCCTATCAGGCCTTAGTCCTGATATATAGGAAGGAGCGCTAATTTGTGTACAGGTCGTCTCAAAAACGATCCTCTACACTGTATGGTCACAACACGGACATGTTCGTCTTTTCCTGGGTGCACCTCTGTTACCCGGCCCAATGGCCAAGAGTCTGGTGGCTGGGTATCATCAAGGAGTAGCACAACTTGTCCAGGTTGAAGATTACGTTGCTCGACTCTCCACTTGCTTCTTTTTTGGAGCGAGATCAAATACTCCTTCTTAAATCGCTGTGAGAATCCTCTTTTTAAATTTTGCAGCAGCTCCCAGCGATTTCTAGGGTTGCATGTGATGGATGAGGTCTCCTCCGGTATTGAGAAGATTACATCACCTGTAAGAAAATGTGAGGGTGTGAGAACATTTATGCAGTCACTATCATTGTCATTTAAATGTATGAGAGGTCGCGAATTTAACAAGGCTTCGACTTGGCTAAGTAGGGTGGCGAGCTCTTCGAAAGTCAGGAGTGTCTCTCCTATTACTCTTTTTAGATGATGTTTGGCGGATTTTATCGCAGCCTCCCAAATTCCGCCAAAGTGAGGGGAAGAAGGAGGGATAAAATGCCATTCAATGGATTTTTCAGTTAAATATCGAGACATGATTTCATTTTTAGGAAATGACAACCATGCCCTCTGTATTTGGTCGATTTTTCTTGATGCCCCGACAAAGTTCTTCCCGTTGTCACTATAAAGGTGACGTGGGGTACCTCTTCTTGCACTAAAACGTCGAAGAGCTGCTATAAATGCTTCAGTTGTTAGGTCACTTACAGCTTCTATATGGACCGCTTTCGTAGCAAGACAAATAAATAAGGCAATGTAACCCTTAGTTGTTTTTGCACCCCTACCCTTGCTAAATTTAATGAATATGGGGCCTGCGTAATCAATTCCACTGGCAAAAAAGGGGCGTTCAAGATTTACTCGAGGTTTAGGTAAATTCCCCATTAATGGAGGAGTTGTAATAGCTTTCTTGTATCTGAAACATTTTAAACATCTATTAATGCATTTGTTGATGAGCTTTTTTCCACCAACTATCCAAAAAGATTGTTTTATGATGTGCGATAGTAGAGAAGGTCCAGCATGTAAAGTGGCAATATGCTGTTGTATTATCAATAGTTCACTCATTTTATGTTGTGATGGAAGTATTACCGGATGCTTGTGATTAAATGCTAACTGTGAATTTTGCAGGCGTCCTCCCACCCGTAAGATACCCTTAGCATCAATAAACGGATATAGGGAGTGTAATTTGCTTTTCTTAGCTAGAGGTTTTTGTTCTTTGATGCAATTTAACTCTTCTTTAAAGTAAGAATTTTGAATCCAAAGAACGATCATTTCTTCAGCAGATTTTGTTTCGTTAAATGTAAGTACTGTTGAAGGGATTTGATATTCATTAGCATTTTTGCATTTTTTAACGAATCTTATGCAATATGCCAGAATGCGGATAATTTTTGAAAGTGATGAGTGCTTTTGAAACAAATTATCTAGTACATCATTTGAAGCATGCGTGTGAAATGAAAAAATGGGATCCGACCTTTGCTCGGATTTGATTTGCTCATCGAATTCATCAACATTTAAGTCGTCTTTCGGCCAATTAGATGGGTCTAGAAGTAGCCAGCCTGGCCCTTTCCACCATAGCTCGCATTCTGGCAAACACTTTGGGTCGATACCGCGAGAAGCGATATCTGCGGGATTATCTTTTGAGGGAACGTGTCCCCAGTGCTTAGTAGGTAAAACTTCTGTTATTTGAGAGGTTCTGTTCGCGACAAATGTTTTCCACTTGCGGGGGTGTGCGGATAACCATGAAAGGACTACTTTAGAATCAGTCCATGCAAAAATATCGAACTTGTAATTCTTTAGTGTGTCCATAACTGTGCGGAATAATTTAGATAATAAGTGAGCACCGCAAAGTTCTAATTTAGGGACAGAAATTTGCTTGATTGGTGCAACTTTTGTTTTAGAAACCAAAAGAAAAGCATTGGTTTTTCCATTGCAAGTTTGTCGGCAATAAATTGCGGCAGCATAAGCTAGTGTTGACGCATCGGAGAATCCGTGTAATTCGAAGGCATTCTCGGATGAAAGCGTAACACATCTTGGTATCGAAAATTGATTGATTTCATTGAATGAATTTTGAAATTTGAATAATTCCTCAGTTAGATGTTCTGGAATAATAGTGTCCCAGTCCCCTTTTGTCAACCACAGTTTTTGATAAAATATTTTTAAAGTTACAGTGCATGGTGAAATTAGACCCAGTGGGTCAAAGATTCTAGCCGATTCTGCTAAAATTTGCCTCTTTGTAAGAGGTGGAGTGAGATTTAGTGAAACCTTGAAAATAAAAGTATCTGAAGAAGAGTTCCAGCTTAATCCTAGAACTTTAGAGCTTCCGTTATCACTAGGAATTATTTCAAAATTCGATTCGGTATTGGAATCATCTTGAAACTCTCTAAGAAATTCCCTTGAATTTGAATTCCATTTTCTTAAGTGGAAACCATGCGCGTGCAAAACATCGCTAATTTCTTTACAAGTTTCTATTGCCTCGCTAACAGTGTTTGAGCCTGAAAGAAGATCATCCATATAGAAATCTTTCTCCAATGTTTGAGAAATAACAGCGTTTTTTGTATAATCATCAGCAATTTGTTTGAGACATTTAGTGGCTAGATAAGACGCTGGAGCTAGCCCATAAGTAACTGTTTTTAATTTGAAATTTTTTATTTCCTCATTAGAGTTAAACCTCCAAACTATTTTCTGATAATTTTGATCTTCTTCAGAAACTAAAATCTGGCGGTACATCTTTTCTATGTCAGCGCAAAAAACAATTTTCGGAACTCGAAAATTAAGTAAAATCTCAAATATGTCCCGTTGTAATTTAGGACCTACTCCCAATATTGAATTCAAGGAGTTTCCTTTTGAAGTATTACATGATGCATCAAACACAACTCTCAACTTGGTAGTAGTACTAGAAGGTTTAATAACCGCATGATGAGGAAGAAAATATTGTTCGTTTTCAGAATCGTTAATGTCATTTTGTGTTATTAATTCCATATGGCCTAACTGTATATATTCGCGCATAAAATCCTTGTATTGCTTTTCGAATTCTGGATTTTCTTTAAATTTCCTTTCCATTGCCAACAAGCGAGAAATTGCGGCAGGTCTAGAATTACCTAATTCTGTCGTAGGTTTAACAAAAGGTAATTTTACCACAAAACGACCCTCGGAATTAATTGAGTAAGTTTTCTGAAAATGTGATTCAACAAATTGTTCTTCTGGAGACAGAATTTGAGCATTATTAATGAATACTTCTTCCATTTCCCAAAATCGTTTTAATTCATTATCAATATTAAGTTCATAAATATGTAAATTATGCATTGAATTAGGAGTTGTGTTAAGATGCGGCATTTTTCCCGATACGAGAAAGCCAAAGATGGAATTTTGTGCAATTAAACTGCTCTGAGCACATGTTATTTGACCAGGAAGCAAAATAGAAAAAAAGTAATCTGATCCTAAAATAACATCGATTTTATTTGGAGTCCCAAAATGTGGATCTGCCAAGTTTACATTTTTTAAGTGTGAATAATGCTCTTCACTTATTTTCTCAGAAGGTAATGGAGCTGTTAATTCGTCTAAAATAAAAGCTTTCACTGACAACTTACTGTCAGCATTATGAATTGATATAAGATCAATCATTACGTAACCCTTTGTTACTGCGATTTTTGAATTAGAAAGACCTTTCACGGGAAATCGGGCATTTTTCCTTTTGAATCCTAACACTTTCATGCATGATTCTGAAACGAACGTAGATTCTGAGCCACTGTCACACATAATTCTTAACGTATGCTTTTGACCCATGCAATCATAAATATATACTGTAGCAGTGGGCAAAAGTGCGAAAGATGTTTGAACAGAATTTATTGAAGGAGAAACTTCTTTTTTATTATCATCAGGAATCGAAAGGTCCTCTGAATCAGATTTGCTTTTCCGACTCTGTTTTTCATTCGAACGTGAAGTTGACATCGCATAATTTTGTAGTTTATTCTCGCATAATAGCGTATGGTGTTTAAGCTGGCAATGATGACAGCTAAATGTAGAATTACATTGATATGTGTAGTGTCTGTCAGATAAACAGTTGCTACATAATTTGTTTTTTCTCACAAATTGTTTTCTATCTCTTACATTTAATTCCTTAAATTTAATACATTTGTACAATAAGTGATTAGCTTTACAAAATAAACATTTGATAACGTTATTGGCGGGAGCTTTGTGAAAATTAAATTGTTTCTCTTTTTTATGTAACCCTGTATAATCATTATTATACAATTCTAAAGATAAACATCTGTCATTAATGAACTGAATAAATTGATCAAAAGAAGGAAAATCATCCTTCGATGAATATTGAGCCCATTCTTCACGTGTTTTATTATCAACCTTTTGAAGAAGAATATGAATTAACCAAATGTCTCTCTCTGATGCTTTAACATCGATTGATTTGAGAGCACGAATTACCTCGTCAGAGATATCTGATATATTGCGTAAGTTAAGTGCATTAGCATGAATAATGGGAGGTATATCCATAAATGTTTTGATAAGAGCTGCGACAATTTGTTTTCTTTTGTCGTATCTTGACAATAATTTTTCCCATGCTTCTGCATAACTGGTTTCAGAAATGGGAATATGTTTTATAATTGACGATGGCTCCTCACCGAGCAAACCTCTTAAGTATTGAAATTTTTGAATGTTTGTTATACTGGCATTGTTATGCACTAACGATAAATATAAGTCTTTAAATGACATCCAGTTTTTGAAATTACCATCAAATTGCTCAATATTCAATCTGGGTAATTTAAAATTATTAGTTGTATTAACTATAGGTAATTGTTCATTAACAACTTGAGAATGTGCATTCATACTATTTATAGAAAATTTTTCAAGCTCTGATTGCAGTTTGGCTTTGGTTTCATAATATTTTGTTTCAAATTCCTCCATTTCCGAGGATTCTTCTGGTAATTGTGCATCATATTTATCAAAATCGAAATAAGCTGTTTCTAATTTTTCTAATTTATTCAATAAATCATTCTTTTGAAAAACTTGATCAGCGTCAATGAAGTTCGTGATACGTGTTAATGCAGATTTAGCTCTGCCACGTAAATTTATTGCTGTCTTTTCTAAATCTTCTTGACTCATTATTAAAATAATGAGGGAACCAAGTTAAAAAACAAAGCCAAACTGATAATAAACCAAAAATGTACTTATCTGAAACAGCTGGGCTGTAGGGTACTCCTTTATGGTGACTTTGTACCGTTGTAATCCAAAAAAAGCGATGTGTGCAGGTACATCTGAAACAGCTGGGATGAATGGTACTCCTTTATGGCGACTTTGAGACGGCGTAATTCATCAAAAGCGATGTGCGCAGGTTATCTCGCCGGTGGTGCCTCCATAATGTTGGTGTCCGAGATTCATGAAGCAGTTCTTTAGTGTTGTCAAGTGAAAATAAATTCGCACTAATATATCTTTTTTGCTTTATATTAACAACTTAAAGAAACATTTAGTAAATTGAAAAAAACAAGATACAGGAATGCAGTTTCCTGCTGCGGTTGCGGGATTAACATATCCAAGTATGCGAAACCGTCAGAGAAATATAAGCACCGTGTGTGCTTTACAAAAAAATAAGAGAAACTGAACTGAGTTCGTTCACAGTAAAATGTTGTCCTTGAAGTAATCAACACAAATGATTTCGCAATCCTGTGCAATCATCCACTTATGAATTGTTTAAATAAACAATGATATTAAATATTTCATTAATGTCACTTTTGAATAATGGATTAATTTATAGTTTATAAATATTATGGTTTTAAAGTAAACAGTTAATGTAATTAATGTCACTTCTGAAATATGAAGTAATTTGATGTTTATCAATATTACTGTTTTTAGAATAAACACTTTAAGTACTTAAACAGTATGATATGCCTCCAATTTATTAAAAGGTAGGAACAATTTAATCATGTAAATTAATTGAATTATATTAATAAAATTAATTCATTTTAACTATACAATTATTTATTCATTAGTGTCAATTAAACATCTATTATAATATATTTTTCAATTTAACCTATGCATTTCCCACTCTCATTTTTTTTAAATATTAATTAACCATTGCGTATTATCCAAACAACACCGCCCATTTAGTTTGGGTTTTTTATAAGTTGGTAGTCCCAAATTCATATTCTTTTGCTTCATTTTTATTATTTATTTTTTCCGTCCATGTTCAATATGCTATAACTTATTAAATTCAATGGTTCATATATTGTAATACGTTTAATGGTTTTATATTAGCACTTAAATTATTTTGCTGCTTTTAGCGGAAGTAATTATAAATGTAGATACAATTTGATATATGAAAATATAGTATCTTTTCTATTTGAATAAAATATTCAATTTGAAATTATTTCTATATATGGTACCTTTTATATATTTTTAATATATAACAAAGCTAGCTAAAGATATATTTTAGCAATATTATATATATATATGCAGGGTGATTCCAAAATTTTTTTCCAATAAGAGAGAGGTGATAGTACACATCAAGACAAACAATATTAAATAGGAAACCAAGGGCCTAAAACGTTTTCCAAAGGAGATAGCCGCCATTAAAGTTTAGGGACCAAAATTTCAAATAAGCATAAAAAATGGAAAAATCGTTCGATTAATTTGCGGTTTTAACTAAAATTAACCTTTATGTCGGCATTTTCTTGAAATTAAATTATAAAGATAAATTTCAAAAAATGCCGATAGAGGGCGCTTTAGACTTTGAAGTAACGAACAACTATTTTTTGCCGGTATTTTATGCATCTCATTAAATGTTTTCGTAAGCTTAGAGTCAAACTTAAATTTTGAGCTCAAAATCTGAAAGTGGCAGTGGTTAACTAGCACAAATTGAACTGTGTTCAGAGGGTTCAAATTTCAAATGATTATAAAAAAACGGAAAAATTGGTTTATTGACTTGCGTTTTTTACTAAAACTATTCTTTATGTCGGTATTTTCTTAAAAATAAATTATAAAGTTAAATTTCAAAAAATGTCGATAGAGGGCGCGACATTTAGACTTTGGCGCGACATTTAGACTTTGGAGTAACGAACAACTATTTTTTGCCGTTATTTTTTGCATCTCATTAAATGTTTTTGGAAGCTTAGACTTAAACTTAAATTTTGAGCTCAAAATCTGAATAGTAGGGAGTAGTTAAGTAGCACAAAATGAACTGTGTTTAAGGGGGGAGGGTGTTCAAATTTAAAATAATTATAGAAAATGGAAAAATTTGTCAATTTGTTTGCGGTTTAAAATAAAACTATTCTTTAAGTCATTATCTTCTTGAAAATAAATTTTAAAGATAAATAAAAAAAAATTCCATTAGAGGGCGCCTTAAACTTCAGAGTAACCAATAATTAATTTTAACTCATTTTTTTTTTGTTCTAATTAAATGCTTGCAAAAATTATTAAATGTTTTCGGAAGCTTAGATTTAAACATAAATTTTGAGCTCAAAATCTGAATAATTAGGAGTAAATAAGTAGAACAAATTGAAGTGTCTTCAAATTTTCGTTACTTAAACACTCCCAACGATTCAGAATTTGAGCCTAAAATTTAATTTTATGCATTTGAAAGCATTTAATGAGATTAAAAAATAACAGTTAAAAATAGTTGTACGCTACTCCAAAGTCTAAGGCGAAGTCTATCGGCATTTTGTGAAAATTATCTTTAAAATTTATTTTCAAGAAAATGCTCATTTAAAAATTAGTTTTAGCGAAACCGCAAACGAATCGACCAATTTTTCCGTTTTTTATAATCATTTGAAATTTGAACCCTCTGAACACAGTTCAGTTTGTCTACTTAACCACTCCCAACTATTCAAATTTTGAGCTCAAAATTTAAGTCTAAGCTTACGAAAGCATTTAATAAAATGCAAAAAATAACGCCAAAAAAGAGTTGTTCGTTACTCCAAAATCTAAAGCGCCCTCTATCGGCATTTTTTTGAAAATTATCTTTTAATTTTATTTTTAAGAAAATACTGACATAAAGAATAGTTTTAGTGAAAACTGCAAATCAATGAACCAATTTTTCCGTTTTTTTTTAATCATTTGAAATTTGAACCCTCTGAACACAGTTCAGTTTGTGCTACTTAACCACCCCCACTCTCAGATTTTGAGCTCAAAATTTAAGTTTGACGCTAACCTTACGAAAACATTTAATGAGATGCAAAAAATACCGGCAAAAAATAGTTGTTCGTTACTCCAAAGTCTAAAGCGCCCTCTATCGGCATTTTTTGAAATTTATCTTTATTATTTAATTTCAAGAAAATGCCGACATAAAGAATAATTTTAGTGAAAACCGCAAATCAATTGACTGATTTTTCCGTTTTTTATGTTTATTTGAAATTTTGGCCCCTAAACTTTAATGGAGGCTATCTCCTTTGGAAAACGTTTTGGACCCTTGGTCTCCTATTTATTATTGTTTGTCTTTATGTGTACTATCACCCCTCTTTTATTGTAAAAAAAAATTACAATCACCC
Organism: Maratus speculifer; assembly: GCA_964019185.1. Lineage (NCBI taxonomy): Eukaryota > Metazoa > Arthropoda > Arachnida > Araneae > Salticidae > Maratus > Maratus speculifer. The sequence goes on along the minus strand of OZ025289.1, from coordinate 114,287,777 downwards.
TGTATATATGTATATATATATATATATGTGTGTGTGTGTGTGTGTGTATACATTGGTGACCAAAAGTGTGAATTTGAAAAAAAACTTACCTATTGCTGTCGTCCGAAGAAAGCCCCTCTGTTAATTTTTCTATATTTTCGACGATTATGACCCCTAGATACTAAAACCACCCTCCGTTGAAATGTTGACATATATATACTATATAGACATATATCCATATACATATAGTTATAGTTATTTGATTTTTGTCATGCTGTAACTCTCGAATTTATGAACCAATTTGGATTAATTTTTTTATGTGCATAATAGGAGAACTAATGTCTCGACCGAGTTTGTTGTCCAGCTTCATCCACCATCTTATTTCAAAATGGCGGCCATTTGATTCTTTTGAATTTTTTATGTTTTTTCACTTTGTATGCTTATGGAAAAATTTTCTTTTCACAAAATGCAAACTGTTATATGAGGACCCCAGAAGCCAAGGGGTATAAGTGACAAAAATGAAAAAAATAAACTAAATACACAGAAGACCTAAAAATATGCTTTTTTCATTCCAGGTAAAGAGATATAAGTGATTTTCTTATTATTTGCTGAGTTATAGAGGCAAACCACTTTTTTCGAAAAACAAACAGTATTGATTAATCATACATTTAAAGAAAATTGTACTTTATTTTTTAACAGTTCTTGAAATAAGAGTTTAAATACCAGAATGCAACAAGCAGAAATTTCCTATTTCAATTCACTCAATTGTTATTGATTTTCCAATTTAACATCGATTATCTTTAAACTCAATTTACTCCAAATCGAAATTTTGTCACTTGTACCCCTTGGCTTCTGAGGTCGTCATATATCATTTTGAGCAGAATGTTAGAAACATCATGATACATTCTAAACAGTCACACAATGTATGTTTTAGGTAGTTTAAACATAGGTCATTTTAAAGAAAAATTTAGAAAATATAAAAATTTCTATAAGTGTCCACAAATTCATATGGCCTCCATTTTGAACAAGATGGCGGTTAAAGCTGGCCAACCAACTTGGTTAAGACATTTGTACTTCAATTATGCCTGTTTTATAAATTCGAGAGTTACAGCCTGAAAAAGTTCAAATATATATATATATATATATATATATACATATATATATATATATATACATATATATATATATGTATATATATATATATATACATATATATATATACATATATATATATATATATATATATATAAGGTATTTTTTTTTACCTTTTGGAATGAAAGCTACCTAAAAGTGTCCACAATTTTGGCCACCATTGTTTAGTTATTAATTGCGTTACGTTGTGTAACCTCCTTACGACTGACTTTTAATGCGATGTTATTGATTGTTACTGAATTATTTCTTTTCCATTTTGACTTTAGAGCAGTGATTTAAATTTATTTGAATTATTTCAATACTTGAACATGGAAAAGTATCATTGTACTCTTGAAATCGCAATTATTTTTGAAATTTACTAATTAAATATAATAAACGGAGGTTCACATATGTATACCCAAGGAGAGAAAAAGTTAAATTGATTATAAAATATGCTTATAAGAATGCTATTTTTTTCTTCCAAAAATATTATTAAGCACATTTTTTTGTAACTCAGTTGTTTTCAGCTCACAGGCTATCATAGCCTAAGAGCTTAAGTGCCCGCCCGTTCTGTATGTATGTATGTACGTGGGTGCGTCCGTTCGTACGTAACGCGATAACTCATGATAAAAATATCCGGTCCACTTGAAATTTTTATATATAGGTATAACCTGACAAGGCACTTCCCTGATTAGTTTTTGGAGTTCATTCAATATGTATAAGAGGGAGAAAGGGGGGATCATGTCCCTCCCCTTAATAAAAATAATTTGGTTTTTCATGCAGAATTAAGCTTTCGTTCAAAATTTAGATATAGGATCATTCTGATGAGGCGATTCCGTGACTGTTATTAGGCGTTTATTGAATAAGTATAAACATGGGGAACGGGGATTTTAATGCCCCTCCCCTTAATTTATATAAATGGGTTTTTCAAGCAGAATTGTCAGATTTCGTTCAAATCTATAAATAGTTTTGGAAGTTTAAAAGAGGGGGATAACTCCTCTTAAATTATACAAATGCTAAATGGCTTTTTATTAAGAATTATCCGATTTCCTCTGAATTTTGGATATAGATTTTTTATATGATAAAGCATGTCTTTGATAGTTTAGGTGGTTCAATGATTAAGTATAAAAAGGGGGAAAGGGAAGAGCTGTTTCCCCTTCTTAATTTCTTTTTCGAATGGAATTAACCTTTGAAAATATAAGGCTGTAATGTACAATTTGTATGCGTAGCCTATGAGCTCAATGCCGTCAGTTTAACTGGGCAGTATTCTTTTTATTTTATTTTGATCTAACTACAACAGCAAAAATTTGCAAAAATGTTTAGATTTGAGAGCGTTTATAATTTATTCAATTGCAAATTGGGAAGTTATTTTATTAATTATTTCAGCATATTGTATTTATTGAATTGTCTTTGTCTTTATGTGTGTTAAAATCTGATTCTGATAAATTGCATTGTGTGATTTCATACATTTATGGGATAATAAATATTAATATTTTGAATCTGTTTTGATTTTTATGAAGCAAATTCAAACTATAAATTCAAGTCAATTTAAAAAAAAAAAAAAAACAGTTTCATTAAGCAATAAATGTGTAGTTGAAAAGTTTCGTAGTAAAATTCTCTGGATGGTCATCTTCCACTGGTGAAGCATTCAACTTCCACTTTTATTCATATATTAGTTCCAATTTATAATAATGTGATCATTTATAAATGTATAAAATGCGTTATTTTATTGAATTTATATATTAGTGAAATAGAAATCCTTTATTTGAGCAAAAGATTTTTTATTTCATTTGCAATTTCTCGAATGCAAATTAAATTTTATAAAAAATTGTTTGATAAATCAGATTAAGTTCAGTTTCACATACAATAGAAACAAATCTGTATAAAGATAAGCGTGATGGGAGAAATAATGAAGTTAAGGCTTATATAAGGCGATATGAGAGTTTAAAAATTTAAGTTTCCTGTTAAAAATACTTATGTATGTATTTGATTTATTTTGAGATAATAACAGCTTTAAATTTTACTGAAAAATGATGTAGTCTAATTATTCATTTAAATTCTGGTTGTAAAAATATAAAGTCTGAAAGATGTTAACATAATTTTACTCGAAATTAAACTAAGCCGTAGTCTTTCGCTTATTTTTTTATTTACCTTTTCAACTTATTTAAATATACTCATTAATGCATGTTTAATGAATGTATTTTTGTAATAACTATGTACTATACATTTGCATTTAAACTAGGAAAAATCACAGTTCGATTAAAATCTGGATGAAGAAATTAATATTTAATAATTATGTATCTCTCTGTTTATGTATCTATATACATATATTTGTAATACTTGCTCGCTATGATACACGTGTTTTGTAAGTAATAATTTATATTTTCTGGTATAAGAAAAATTCAAGACTGCGTCTATAATGACATTTATTAAGATTTTAACACAAATATCCATATATAGAGTTTGTTTGGGAAAAAATACATTAAAATCTAAATCAATCTTAATACACAGACAGAACGTTAAGAAATAAACTATTCTTGCATTTGATTTTTTTTTCTGACCAGAATAATTTTGTAACATGCAATGAAAAGAAGTTATACGCACCAGAGTTTGTCAGTATTATTTACTGACTCATTAAGCAACTCATCCCTTTTTATTTGCTAACATTCTATAACAAAATTAAAATTTCATTAATAAGTAGTAAATATATACGTCTGTAAGAAAAAGAATAATTTAGCTTACATATAAAGGGTTATAATACTTTTAAATATTCAAAATTTTTAAATTTCTTTTTGTACATATTTCGATCCCATAATCGTTTCTGAACAATATACAAAAACAGCATTAAAAAGATTGCCATTAGTTACCTAATTATACCAGTATTATTAAGGCAACCTATGTGCTGTTACTTCTGATAATGAAATGTTCATTCAAAATGATAAATTTTAGTATTGCGCGCAGTGTTGCTTAAAAACTAAGCATGGTAATAAAACAAAATTATCACATATTCATTTCTGTATTATCTATAACTTAAAATTAGAAAAAGAAAAGATTTTTTTTTGTTGTTGCTGTTTTCTATTTTGAAAATAATCTTAAAAAATAAAAAAAAAGTGATTGTATTTTTTTTAATTGAATCAATGTATTTTTTTACAAATCGTCTAGTTTTAGTATAATGTTTACACTGCTATGTATTTTTTTGGACAAAATTTACTTTTGTATGAGTAATTTCAGCTTTTATCATATGCGCAAAACATGTTACTTTTTTTTCTCTTCTTGTCATATGTATTATTAAAATTATCATTTCAATATTTATTTATGAATTTACAAGATCATACATGCTCATATATATATATATATATATATATATATATATATATATATATATATATATATATATATGTAGAACTATTAGGTAATACTACAAATCTATATATATATATATTTACATATCAGCTTTATATTTAAGTGAAGTTTAATTTTTATTTCGGACTTATTACACAAGTTTTGAAGCATAGAACAAATTGACATTTATGGCTTTTTCAACGAATCCAATGGTATCCTATCCCTTAATATGGTTGCATAAACCCGTAAAATGATAAATCTGATGGACAAAAAAATTCTTACCCCATACGTCTTAAGCATTTCCAGTCCTTAAACTCATTCGTTGTCACGTTAAAGCTATGTCGAGCTCCTAGAAGTTCTGGTGCCTCTTGTCGCATAGGAGCAGTTCTATGGCGCACATGCCATCCAGATTTTGTGGTAATTTATCCTAAAATTATCCTTAAGTGTTCTTCTCTCATCAATGAACATTAACCCTGTATCAACACATTATTGCCTCTTCACGGAGGAGCTTTGAAATCCAGCGTCTAGGCTTTTATGTGTTAATGATTTTTTTTTTTCTTGCCATGCATTTTTTCTGTAGGAAGACTAAAATTTTCTGTAGTGAATCCCCGCATGCCAATGAACTTACCTCGTGATAGAAATTAAATATGTACCAGTTCGTAGCGATCTGGTGATCTTGCTTCGATTTATCCTTTATCTAACAAATTATGAATTCGTGAAAATTTTACATTATATAACATTTTACGTAAACTGTTTAAACTGAATTAAAAGATTTACATAATCATTAATTAAATTATTGAAGGACATTAGAAGGATTGAAAAATGTAGAAAGATTAATTAAATTTGAATTTACAAGGATTTTGTGCAATATTTATGACCCCACTCAAATACTTTATCATTAATTATTTTCTTATTATTTTTCAGAATTACAAAATGTACAAATACGATGTTCTTACAAAATAAATATAAAAATATTTCCCCCATGAAAAATCCCCATCCCCCCTATCAATGCCAAGAAAGCTTCAAAGATACAGAGACAAAAGAAATCATTTTTTTAAAAATATTTTTCTTTTGTGTAACAAATAATGCTTTTGGAACAAAATAAAGTAATGCATTTGTAACTCATTCTAAACATTATTACAACTAATTGATGTATTAAAAGAATTTTAACATAAGTAATTTTAGTGACTCTTATAAGTATCGTCGGTAGATAAAGGATTAAGCATGTTCAAAGAAATAAATATCAACCGTGGCATAAAAATGTGTCAAACGTGTGAAATATTATTTCGATTCAACAGTCAATTGATGAAACAGATAGGAAGTGAAATTGAATAAATCTACATAATTAGGGGGAAATATTCTGTAGAAAATGAGCTACGGTTGTAAACTTACCAACTTATGTAGTGAGAAGTGACAGGGTGGGCATCATTCTAAAAGTAATTCGATTAATACAACGGCAAGGCGCAATACAGGTGCAATGGCCGGTTTCGAGTCACGGTTTGAGCACTTTTTCTCTCTTCTGTCTATAATCCATTTAAGCAATTATAATTTGAAAAAAATTAAGAATATTCCTACGTCTGATCATTATTTTTGCAATGAATGGCAATTTTTTGTTTGATATTTTAAACAACATAATTAATCTGGGATTTTTTTAATGATAAAGGTAAAATATCTTAATAGCTCTAAAAAATGCAATATGCGTAAGGCCTTTCAAAAGAACATTGTCTTTTCTAATTCGAGAAAAAGAAGACGTACTAACATTCGGAAAACAGGAACAAGACTGAACTTTCTGATTTCACAGCTTAATCTAGCTGCTGCTTTCAAATGGCAGTGCATGTCCTATATACTTAAAAAAAAACCTTACTTAATAAATTGGGAGATCTTGCATATGTTCTATTTTTATGACACGGGTAAGAAATTATTTTTCTCTTATTTGCACAAACCAGTTTGTTCAATATTTCAGCGAGAGTTTAAGAAATCGTATATTTAATTCCATCATTGAATTTGAAGGTTACTGGTTTAATTCCGACACAATAAAAATTTATTTTAAAATATGTAATAGAAATATATAAACACGATTTACGTTTAATGTTTTTATCCGAAAAAATATAGCGAAATTGATTAGATTCATGATAAAATACCATTTGCATTTTAAAATTGGCAATTTATTTGGTTACACTAACTCAGTTACATTTTTACGAAAATTTTAAAAGCAAAAATCTTTGATCTCTCACTCATGAGAATATTTCACATAGGAATGTTTTGGGGAATACTTTATTACCAACTTAAACCCAGATGAAGATTTTAAAGAATAATAAAGGGAAGAGCTTTTCTGCAAACATTTTACTGATTCTAATAAACACGATACCTGCTTTTCACATTTAATTAAGAGTCTCGAACGAAAATTATAATAAGCATAAAACTTTCAAGTCTCTCGTTCATACGAAACCCTTAGGAATGTGTAGCATTTCATAAAATGAGACCCCCCATACCACCATACTTTAAAAAGTATACGCTCTGAAAAGTTACAAGATAAACACATACACACACAAAAAAATAAATAAAAATCTGAGAAAATGCTAATGAGGATATACAACGTTTATGTTGAAATTTTCATTTTTCATATTCTGTTGAAATAAACTGAGATACCTCGTTATTTTGAAAAGAAATGCGACTGTCGTTAAATGACCCTTTTTCTGAAATTTACTTCTTGTGACATTATATTTTGTATCATAAAAGTATGTAGAATACAAATAAACACATTTTATATTTCAACGTACTTTTAAGACAGCAGAGTTTCGGAGAAGTATAAATATTTTTTCTCGAACTAAATAAATAAATTACGGATCTTTTCATTTGTTTGTTTGTTTGTTTGTTTTCATTTAACTTAAAGCGGAGATTGTTGTTAAAAAACAAAAGAAATACCAAAAACTTTTTGTTCAATCGTATACAAGTCTATAGACTCTATAATTATGAAAAGCATATTTATAAAACAGAAAAAAAATACCCCCAGAGCTGCATTACTTTCAGTTATATTTGAAACATTTAAATGAAATAAAATTGTATGCCTTGTTACTTAAGGGAGAAATGTGAATACTGTTAATGATCTTTTTTGTATATTTTTTTCATGTGACATTATATGTTATATTATAAAATTATGCAGAATATAAATAAGCACATACTTTATTTTTCTATATATTTCAATATGAAAGAGTTTCCGATCTTTAAGTTTTGTGGATGTTTTTAAGATTTTAATGTTTACAAACGGGAAAGGATATTTTTTTTCTAAAATTATAAAGAATAAATACATTACCGATGGTTTTTGTGTTCAATTTAAAGCAGCGATTGCTCTAAAAATAGTTTCTTGACAATATATACAAGTTTAGTCTACTACAATTAAAAGCATATATTTAAATATGATAAAACATACCGATGTCTCCTCTACTTCAGATTATATTTGAAACATTTTCATGAAATAACAAAAAAGGAAAAATCGTGCATGAAGCATACATTATGAAGCCTTTCATCACACATTCAGATTAATGTAACAAAATCGCACCGCTTAAAAAACTGAAATATTACGTCACATTTCACCATAAGGAAATGTATAACGCATTTAAAAACCGAATTTCAGCTGTTCTCATCTACAATCAGAAAATTATTTGAATTTTTTAGCTATACTCTATATGATATAGAGGTTTGTGTCTATTAACAACATGCATTTCAAAATTCTGTTCATTTAAGACATGCATATATTTCAGTTGAAAATTCCTTTTCAGCTATTCCCTCTAATAAGGTGAATGGTATGCGAATAATTTTGAGAAGACCTTTATATCAGGTATAGAATTATATATAAAGAGTAATATGTAATTAACTAATTAAACTTAAAAGAGTATGTACCGAATTTAAAACGCAGTCTGTAGTAATTTTTACGCAATGAAAGTACTCAAACCAATTTCTTTTGAGTGTCTCTGTAAATTAATAAAAAGGCTATGAATGCTTTGCTTCACCGTTTTTGTAGTGAGATTCAATGATTTATATCAGTTTCAATAAATCTGAAACAGCGTAATTTCATCAAAGTACTCTCCAAACGATTTTAACCTTATACGATAATGTAATCGAATTCTTTTGAGTGTCCCTGTAAACAAACAATAATCGTATATACTGCATGACGAAAGATGATTTGGTGATCCTAAATAAGCTTTGTTATTTGCATGAAAATCCGATCATATTTACGGGAGTTAGAGCGTGGATAGACGGACAGACAAACCGAATGCATAAGCACTGTTCAACTTTGTTAGAAAGTGCTAAAAATGTGGCATCTTGTTATTTAAAAAAATAATTTCGAGTACCCTTAAATGACCCATTTTTTGTTAATCTTGCTTCGTGTGGCAATATATTTTGTATCATAAAAGTATGCAGAGTATAAATAAGTACATACACTGGTGTGCAAAAAATACGGACGGAGCAGATAAATTAGCATAAAAGTCCAAAAATTCTAGCGAACGAAATGGAAGGACAATCAGGAGATATATCTGAAGCCAATGCAGTAGGACATGTCCATATATGACATATGGCGTAAAAGGAGGAGGTGTTAAGGTGAATAAAGCACAGAGTGGTGAACATTTAGAAATTTAGTGAAATATATTGCACTATGTAAAAAGATTTCGCCAGCTTTGTTTTATTACTATTCCGTGATATAGATAAGATGCAATCCAGGAGATGTCATGTGGATGATATTTACACGAGCTCAAATCATTTGGAAGTTGTAAGAACCTAAAAATGTGACAAGTGCGGCACAAGAGTTCATTCTCGCTCACAACGTCGTTTTATGTGTGTTGAGTGCATTTCAAACGAGGGGATCAGCTGTCTGAGTACTTTGCAGTGGTCACCCACGAGCAACAAGAACAACAGACGATCGTTATGTTTTACTACAGGCGAAAATAAACAAGTGGCCGGCAACTATAGAAATTGCAAGGCAGATTGTTCATTTTATTGGACGTCGAATATCACATTTTTCCATGGCTGACAGATTGCACAAAAGTGGTCTGTATGCATGAATTCCAGTACGGCGTGTGCCATTAACGCCTGCTCATCGGAGACGCCGGTTTCTGTGGTGCCAGAAACACAAGAAATGGACACAACAGGAGAGGGATCGAGTACTGTTTACGGATGGGAGCCGATATAGTATGACAAGCTATTCTGGCAGTTTACATATCTGGAGAGACCAGGGCACACCTAACCCCTACTCCAACATCATCGATAGGTACCATTTGGCGGTGCCGGAGTTTTTGTTTAGGGTGGTATCATGCTTGTTAGCCGAACGAACCTCCACGTCTTCCAAAGACGTTCAGTTTCCGGTGCCCGCTATTGCGCCGAGATTCTCTTGCCTCAGGTGCGCGTTTTTAGTGGTGTTGCGAACCCAGACTTCCTATTCACGGACGACTACGCCCTATATCATCGAACAGCGATTATCGCAGAACTCTTGGAGAGTGGAGATGTTCAATGCATGGATTGGCCTGCAACATCTCCGGAATTAAATTCCATAGAACACATGTTGGTCCTTTTCTGGATACGCTTGGCATCACATGACCAGGAGCCGGCAAAGATACCGGAGATTAAATGGATGTTACAAGAGGAATCAGACTCGATGCATCAACAGATCCTGGACAACATCGTCCTCAGCATGGACAGACGATTTAAATCCTTCATCTCAGTCCGGGATGACCATATTCTCTATTCGAGACTAAATATTTTCTGTCAGGTGCCTGTAAGATGGACGCTTCTGTCTTCTCGGCATTTGTGCTTCAAGTGAACATTATAATAAAGTGCTTATGTATTCTTTTGATTCTTTGTTTAGATGTTTTTTAACATTTGTGCCATATTTTCACATCTTGAAGATCCTATGTTATGATTTTACACGATGTGGAAAACTGGGCGACGTTACATTTGAAAAACCATCTCGTCCTTAATTTTTACACATCAGTGTATTTGAAGAATAAACATCTGATATAAACAATTCCTACAAAATCCCCGTTACCTTAGGAGCATATTGATGAAATTTCAGTCATTGAGATCAGTGATTTTTGTTATAGGGTTTTACTTTATCAACTTTAACAAAAATCTTCTCGTATTATTTTTTCCCGGAACTCGTTCTGTCAACATATGCGGGTTGTCCCAGAAGTAATGGGGCAAACATAAAGGGGAAGTAGGGGACATCACAAGGATTCAGAATTGCATAGCAAACCACGGTCGGAAAAGTTTTCCTGGCGTAGTAGTGACGACGAAAGCACTAGAAAGACAAGACATAAATAAGAAGAGAAAAAATCTTAATTATCCTTAGTACAGAAGAAGATTGATAAAAATAACATTAAAGAGACAACGATCGTCGTTTAATTAGGCGTTCAAAATTATGATCCCGGGCAATGAAGTGTAAAGGCGCATCTTCGGTGCATGGAAAATCTAATGTTCCTTAGAAAAGACCGCGAATGTCCCGAACTTCCCCAGCAGCTGAATGGTGCGTTGTCCCGGCACTTATGCATCGCTAACATTAATAAACATGTTTTTTCCCCCTGTTTGTCTGTTTTCTTGCTTGTGTTTTGTGTCATCACTACCGCGCCAAAAAACGTTTCCGACCATGGGTTGCTATGCAATTCTGAAACCTTGTGCTATCCCCTACCTCTCCTTAAAGTTTGTCAATTACTTCTGGGACACCCTGTATATGTACGTAAATAAATAAATAAATAAGTAAATAAAAATATTTACTTTTAAAATATACTAAAACTGCAATCTTTTTGTCCGTAATCAAATGAAATTGCATAAAAAATATATGAAAAATAAAAATAACAAATTGAAACTATTCCGACATTTCTGAGCTTGTAAAAAATATTTTCTGCTGCCTGCAAAATTTCAGTTTTTGGAAATAGCAAAAATAATAAATCATGAGCATTTAATATTTAGTTAGTAAAATGATCATTAGTATAATCTTGTGTTCCCGTCTATAAAACCTCTTCTACACGAATTTAAAATTTCACGCTTTTTAATAATCCCATTTATTTAATTTATATTTTTATATAACATTTGAACTCTTCCGGAACAACATATTTTAATTTTAAACTAAATTTCTAACAAAGTAAAAAACACATTTTACATAATCTTGGTACTGAATTGAATTTTATCTTAGAGTATGCAACAAAATATATATTTGTTTAATTTAAAAGAGCAAATAATGTTTAAAAATCTTAATTTAAAAGAAACAGTAATATTTTAAAAAGTATATAAAATACATTAGTTTAGGGGAATGAAACAACGAAATTAAAAGTACGTGAATAATAAAAGCATTTTCTTGAGAAAGTATTAAACATTTGTTTAACAATAAAGACGTCGTAATTAAGTACAAGCTGTTTTAATCTTTTGAACTCTTATTTTATCGTGAATTTGAAACTATTTATCGTACATTTGTTTAGTAGCAGCTAATAGTTATTAATTGAAGATTCTTGATAGACTAAGAGTAAAAAGAATTTAAATTTTAATATGTGTTTAAAATCCCCTGAATTCGAATATAAAAATTCATATTTATTTTAAAACTTTGAAATGACTAGCTGACTTTGAAAATAATTCTTTATTTTCATAATAAGACTCATTCTAATCTTGCATTTCGTTTAATGTAATATCACTAAAATAATATAGATACAACTAATTTAGCGTTGCTTTTTTTTCCTCAAAATTTTAAATAAAACTACATGTATGATTTTATTACTAATGTGTTGATTAAATGATACTGTTTTAAAAACGGAAAAAAATATATTTGTCTTTTACATTTATGTTGTAAATTGTGTGCATAACACATTTTATATTCGTGTTAGTTTATCGTATAAGCCAATATAATTGCATATGATAAATATTTTGTGATAGTTACTAAAAAAATTATTTATAATTTTTTCACATCTTTGCATAAAATTTTCTGATGGATATACTTTCATGAATCTTTACATAACTATCCGTGCAACTGAAACTGCATATTATCATTAAGAAATAATTCAAAGTCACTATGCATTGTGGCCGAGAAGCAGAAAAATCGTTACAAAGTTAGCAATTTTAGAGTCGATATGTAATTCTTTTAAATGAAGCTTCGTCAAACTAAAAATTTTAGAAATGATAAAAAAATTATCATTTAAAAAGAGCTAAATTGAAATATTCATGTAGTACTTTATATTACTTTATAGTATTTTCTGGAATCTTTACACAATTATCAGTGCAACTGAAGTTGTGTTGTCATCATTGTGTATCATTATGAAATAATTCTTTCTTGCACTACGCATATGTATTCAGACCCAGAATTAGAAAAAACATTACAAAGTTAGCCATTTTAGACTTGATATGTAATTTTTTTTAATAAAGATATGTCAAATTAAAATTTTTACGAATGGTGAAAAAAATTATCTTTTAAAATGAGCTACATTTAAATATGCATATAGTATTTTGAGATGGCTTAAGAAAGTGTTTTAGATAGAAGTTATCAATTTGTTTGTGACTCAATAAAACAATGTTTTTCCTTTGTATGAATCAATCATCTGCTTAGGCACAGCATTGAATATTGACCAATCAAATTTTAAAACATGCAACAATTACGTTTTTTTTTTTTACTTTCTTCTATCTCCAATAGAAGAAAGCATTATAATCAAAATTTTTTTAGACTTCCGGGTTTCGACGGATTTACATGTTTTAGGGGTCAGATATAAAAAAAAAATTTTTTACGAAATGTCTGTCTGTCCGTTTGTCTATTGTCTGTGTGTGTGTCCATATGTTGCCATTATACAATCAAAAACTGTATGAAGATTTACATAGAATTCAACCAAATTTTTGTGAATGTTTTTGGCTGTGGTAAGCAAGTCCTACTTCAGTTTTGAAATATTCCGCCGGAAGGGGACGCTGCATTAGCGATTTCGGTGCCATTTTCAACATTGTACCACCTATGAAGTGTATGAAGTTATGCATCGAATTGAGCCAAATTTTTTGTGTAAATGTTTGGCTATGGATAGATGGTCCTCCCTGAATTTGAAAAAAAAATCTTCCAGAAGTGATTTTTTAGCTATTTTCGTTATTTTACCATCAAAACATGTATGAAGTTATGCATAGAACTGCACAAAATTTATGCGTATGATTATTTTTGTATATGGCAAGTAGATTCTCCTTGAATTTGAAAAAAAAAAATCTGCCTATAATACTATTATTCATCGGCTCGTGCAGACACGGCTTTTACAATGATTAATTGACTCAAGCAGAAATTTAAGATGAAAATCAAAGTTGGTATATTATTGAATTAAATTTATTAAAGCCTTAACGTGTATAACTATTGTTTTTAAATATTAAAATGTACGTATGGGACAGAAGAAAGTTTTAAGATTAGCCCATCCAACTAGTCTTTATTTGGTGTTAAGATTGTCAATGGTTTATTTTATTTTTTTACTTTTTATTGATTTATTTATTATTTTGGTATGGATAGTTTGATATTTTTAAAACATCATTTTCGCCATATTTCGGTAAATGAAACAAAAATTATTATTCGAAATACTATCAACTCAATTACGTTTTAGAGTTCTTGAAAGGAGGAATTACATATATATACATTTTTTAATAAAATGATAAAGTTATTAGTTCCGACTCACGATGTAACATTTTTACCACTGAGTTTTAATGCAATATTATTATTTATTACTGATATATTTCTTCTCCATTTTGGTCTTCAGACCAGAAGTTTTAATTTATTTGTATTTTTTCTATACTTGAACATGGAAGCATTTTATTCAACAATTGCAATTGCAACTATTTTTTAATATTATTAATAATATATAAAGAACGAAGATTTGCGTATGTGGTCCCAAGGACCGAGAAGGTCACATTGATTATAAAATATGTTTATAAGAGCATATTCTATCCTCTTCCAAAATGACCATTAAAAGAATATTTTTTTTTCGAAACTCGGTTGATTTTGTATTGTAGTCTAATTACAGTATTGAATATTTATGGCAATGTGTATATTTGAAAGCGTTTATAATTAATTCATATGCAATTTGACAAGTAATTTCCTTCAGTAAATCAGTATATTGAATTTATTCTATTATTTTTCCTTTATGTGTGTAAAAATGTATCCTCATAAATTGCGTGAAGTGATTGCTTGCAGTTATGGGATAATGAACATGGTTATTTTGAATATTTTCTCATTTGAACAAAATAAGTTCAAACTATAAATTCAAGTCGAATTTATTCAGATACCAATACATGTTTTCATTTCCAAGAATTTTTATAAAAATGCATTAGCGTCTAAAATAATACGCATATGACCAGTACTTTTCATCCACACATAAAATGAAATCTCCAGTATAGTTTAATGTTATTGGTCAAGCACTCATCTTCCACAACATTTCACACATTATTTTCAATTTATAAAAATGAAATCATTTATAAATGTTTAAAATACGTAATTTAGTTGAATTTGTAAGTAAACATCCTTCTTTTGAGTAAAATAATTTTTACTTCATTGTAATTTTCCAAATTAACAGTCTGTAAATTACATTTTATAAAAATTTGTTTCATAAATCTGATTAAATAAAGTTTCATATTCAGTATGAAAGGTTTCAGCATAAACAAATTCAGGAAATGTGAGAAAGTTTGTATTTAAGGCTTAGGTAAGACGATATGAGCATTTAAAAATTTAAGTTTCTTGTTAAAAATGCTTATACATGAGTTTAATTTATTTAAAGATGATAATATTGTAAATTTTAAATAAAGGGATTAAATGTAATTATTTGTTTTCAATTATTAATTTAAATTATGGATCGAAAAATATAAAGTTTGAAAATTGTTAATTTTAATTTTACCTGAAATTAAACGAAGCCATAGTCTTTCGCTTATTTTTATTTACATTTTCAACTTATTTAAATAAAATCATTAATACAAGTCTAATAAATGTATTTTTATATTAACTATGTACTATAAATTTACTTTACATTCAAGCTGGGAAAAATTTCAGTTCAAAATCTCGATAGTGAAATTATTATTGAATAATTATCTATTTATGTATATATATATATATACTGGTGTCCAAAAGTTAAGAATAATTCGTAAAATGCTAAAAACAGGGAGTAAATATTCGTAAAATTATTCAAAATTACTTGAGGAGATTAATTGTTTGAAGAAGAAATATTGGATTTAGGCAAAGTCGACTTCGTCTTCGATTTTCAGTCGACTTCGTCATCTCGAAATACCTGCGCTTGTCGGAACACTTATATACCGATTCAAGCGGTATAGGCAGTTCAGACAAATTCCGTACAACTGATGAGCCAAGAAACATTGTTACGATCAAATAAGACTAATGATGGTACAAAAATGCCAACTGGACTTGTTTGCGAAAAGAAGAATCGTTGGAATGCTGGAATCCGGACGATCACAAACCGACGTGTCTCGAATTCTGAATGTGTATCAGTCTGTGATATCAAGACTGTGGCTTAGGTTTCAAAGTATGGGAGATGTTACCCGATGACCAGTAGAAGGTCGACCAAGAGTCACAACCTTTCGCCAAGACCGATATCTGGCAATACGTGTGCGACGTCAGAGGCCCAGTTCTGCCAGAGAACTGGGTTCGGCGCTCACAGTTGCCACAGAAATACGAATTTCAAGACAAACTGTTAACAGGAGATTCAATAATGCTGGCCTGTATGTCAGAAGACCAGCAGTGTGCATTCCATTTGCGTTTGCACATAAATGCGCTCGTTTAAATTGGAGTTTGAAACATCAACATTCGAGTGAAGGACAGTGAGCCACTATGATGTTATGAAACGAGTCCCGATTTAGTCTGAGTAGTGATTATCGTCGTGTAATGATATGCAGAAAAAGCGGGACACTTTTGAACCAAGAAACATAATAGGAAGTTATCTTTCTTCATCAGGGGGAGCAATGGTATAGGCAGGAATCATTTTGGACGACCGCACAGACCTCCATATCTTTTGACACGGGGTCTGTGACTGTTAAAAGATACAGAGACGAAGTTTTTGAGCCTTGTGTTCACTTGTTTTGAGGTGTTGTCGGTCCTGACTTCATACTAATGGATGGTGCTGTGCCTTGTAACCGTGAGTTACTGGTTGACGACTTGCTTGAAACGGAAATAATCTAGCGCATGCCGTGGCCTGCGAACTTCCCGGATTTAAATCCTATCGAATATATGTGGGATATGCTCGGGAGACAACTTCCAGTCATTTCGCACCCACCACGCTCCGTTCCAGATCTGAAAGGAGCTGTCAAAAAAGCTTGGAACTGTTTGAGTCCATAGCTCATTCATAATCTCATAGCAGGTATGTGAAATCGCTGTGCAGCTTGCTTGGCTGTCAGAGGTGACCACACGCCTTATTAAACTGCAGCATCACTATTTTATTTAAAGTTTTCTTTCATTTTTCCTTTAAAGTGTGAACTCTTAGTATGCTCAGTTTTCTTTCAAACTGCTACTTAGGATAATAAAAGTAAATATTATCCCTTTTTAAATTGTTTCCTTACTTTATGAGAGTTTTACAATCGCATATCACGTTTGACAATATTCCAATTAACATTTCTTTCATTACTTACTTAATTACCAATTATGCTTAACTTTTGGACACCATAGTGTATATGTATATTACTATTGTAGTAATATTTGCTTGTTATGTTGTTTGTGTTTTTTGTATGTTTGTATTTTATGATATGAGAAAAATTTAAGACTTCGTCTATAAGGATATTTATTAACAGTTATATTCATTTTTAGATCTTGCTTGGAAATAAATAAAATAAAATATAAATTAATCTTAATACACAGACAAAACATTAAAAGATAAACTTTATTTGCATTGTTTTTTTTTTCTTAATCAGACTAATTTTGTGACTTGCAATGTCAAAAAAATATGTATGTACTACAAATTGTCAGTATTATTTACTTCAATAAAGCGATTTTAAAAATAATTTTGAAATTTTTTTTAATCTTATCTCATTCGCATGTGGCCCTATTTCAAAAGATTATCCCATCTTTACCTGAAAAAACACAAACAGCTCATCATTTTTTTCCTTGCAAAAAATCCATGATGAAATTAAAATTTCATTAATAAGTAGTAAATATACACTCTTAAAATGAAAGAGTGGATTTGACTTCTCAGGAAAGAGCTGTAATTTATTGAATCGTGAATGAGTTGTTTTTTAAACGCTTTACTCATCTTGATTTAGATTGCTTATTTAAGTAACTCATCTTGATTAAAATTTTTTAAAAACAACTCACTCACTTGAGTTGTTTCAACTCTTCATGAGAAGCTGCCTTTTAAAACGTGAGATGAGCGAATTTCGGCTCAATTTGAGTTATTTTTTGGCTGACATTTTAAGAGAGTACATGTCCGTAAGAGAGATATCAATTAAGCATCTACCTAATAGAGCCAATAAACCTGTGAAATCTTAAACCTGAGGAAGCTGATAAATCTTCCTCCTAAGCTGTTCTTCATCTGCATTCTTGAGAGTTACCAATTATGCGTTATGGCTATATCACACGGGGAACGATTATAGTGCAAACATTTTACAAAACATGATTTTTCATCTTATTGCGCGTTTGGTAAACAGTGTTTCAATTTTCTCATGGGGTTATTTAATTTCTCGCTCAGCTCCTATTGGTCAGTAGGGTGGGCCGAAAAAAACTTTTTTTCAATTTTCGATTATGGCGGGTGCGGAAAAGTGGCCACTGGTGGCACTCAGTTCACACAAAAAAATTGAGATATTTTGGACTTTTCTTTACCCTGCCGCAAATGGCTTGAAAATTTGGAAAAATGCTGATTTTTGAACTTTTTTAGCTAAAAAGTTAAAAATGTTAAATTAATTTTTTTTGGCTGTATTTACTTGAAAAGGCAGCTTTAACGTACCAAATGCTCATATAAGTTCTGATAATGCATTATTTAACTGCTAAGTGCATTTTAATTAAGCTGATTTTCATAGCTTTTTCACGTATAACAGTCGAAAATTATATTGGTTTGAATCGTTCGTTAATTTCTCTCTTATTTATGTTCCTTGGTCTTTAAATTTTTTCTATGCGTCAAAGGTCATATATTTGGGCAACGGACAGCAGTATAACTCAAAAACAACTCTGGAAGGTGAGAAGGGGTGAAGCAGGACTCTAAGAGTGCACAATGCTTCATCGTAATGTTGAGGGAGTTAAGAAGGAAATAAAAGAGAAGAGAAAATTGCGATAAGGGATTGTTAAAATTTAACTATGCTCAAAACCTGCGACATATGTTCAGTGTGGACGTGAAACCTTTTCTTAGAGAGATTCGGTACTTTTTGGATCATTTGGCGTACCATTACAGCGTTTTGTGCGTTTTATTACGACGAGCTTAGAAATGGCTAGTATGAAAGTCCATGGCAATGTAAAAGACACGCAACAGCATGAAAAGTATCCTTTTGGGGCACTATGCTTATTGAAAGACTTGCAATTGCCAATTTATACTGATATCATACGCCACTACTACTGGTTGCGAAGTGATATGGCAGAAAATCGAGAAATCCAATATTAGTCAATAGATGATGTTATTAAAATGGTAGGTGAAAAATATACCGAAATCTGAAAAAAAAACTTCCATACCAGTGTTTTCCCAACGATCAATTTACAAAAAATTTTAAAAACTACTAAAAGGTTTCACCATATCGTACGAATTCTTCGCGGGTTGTCTTTACTTTCAAGCCCATACGATTACAGGATTTCTCTAATGATCTAAATATTCTTTTAATAGTGATAGTTTAGAATAATAGTTTAATGGTAGGTGAAAAAGTTACCGAAATCTGAAAAAAGCTTCCATACCAGTGTTTTCCCAACGATCAACTTACAAAAAGATTAAAAACTACTAAAAGGTTCACCATTTTGTACGAATTCTTCGCGGGTTGTCTTTACTTTCAAGCCTATACGTTTTCAGGATTTCTCCAATGATCTACACTTCTTTTAATAGTTTTTAATCTTTTTGTAAATTGATCGTTGGGAAAACACTGGCTTTTATTCAAATTTCGGTAACTTTTTCATCTACCATTTTAATAACATCATCTATTGGCTAATATTGGATTTTTCGATTTTCTGCCATATCGCTCCGCAACCAGTAGTAGTGGCGTATGATATCAGTATAAGTTGACAATTGAAAGTCTTTCAACAAGGATGATGCCCAAAAACGATACTTTTCATGCTGTCGCTTGTCTTTTACATTGCCATGGACCTTCATAATAGCCATTTCTAAGCTCGTCGTAATAAAACGCACAAAACACTGTAATGGTACGTGAAACGATCCAAAAAGTATTGAATCTCTTTAGGAAAAGGTTTCACATCCACACTGAATAAATGTTGCAGATTTTGAGCATGGTAAAATAATAACAATCGCTTATCGCAATTTTCTCTTCTCTTTTATAGCTTCCTTCACTCCCTCAACATTACGATGAGGCATTGCGCACGCCTAGAGTCCTGTTTCACCCCCTTCTCTCCTTCCAGCTTTGTTTTTGAGTTATACTGCTGTCCGCTGCCCAAATATATGACCTTTGACACATAGAAAAAATTTAAAGACCAAGGAACATAAATAAGAGAGAAATTAACGAACGATTCAAACCAATACAATTTTTGCCTGTTTTGCGTGAAAAAGCTATGAAAATCGGCTTATTTAAAATACACTTTGCAATTAAATAATGCACTATAAGAACTTATTTAAGTATTTGGTACGTTAAAGCTGCCTTTTTAAGTAAATACAGCCAAAATAAATTTTATTTAACATTTTTAACTTTTTAGCTAAAAAAGTTCAAAAATCAGCATTTTTACAACTTTTCAAGCCATTTGCGGCAGGGTAAGGAAAAGTTCAAAAAATCTCAAATTTTTTGTGTGAACTAAGTGCCACCAGTGGCCACTTTTCCGCACCCGCCATAATCGAAAATCGAGAAAAAGTTTTTTTCGGCCCACCCTATTGGTCAGTTGACCAGCGCTGAATGAATTTCCAGTATTTTCCGTGCTGTGCTGGAAACGCTCGGTGAGGAGATATAGTGAGTAGAATTCCCGCAACTTTTGCTAATTGTAACGTTGTGTAGTTGAGAAAATTCTGCGAAAGGGGTCCGTATGATACATCTATTATTCCATGTCGAGCTTCTTGCACATCTGCTACCCTTTGTCGTGTAAGAGCAGTTCCTCATCAACAGCCGTTCAAGCATTGTGGTCCTGAATCATGATATTATTGTTGTTTTCTTTTTTCATCAATGGACATCAGTCCAGCATTAACACACCGCTTCCTGTCGCGAAGAAACTTTGTTTTCTAGCGGATAGCTCAATGTGTGTGTGTTTTTTTTTTTTTCATGCATCTTTTCTGTATGAAGACTAAAATTTGTGTAGTGAATCCCCGCATTCCAATAAACTTACCCACGAGTTGTACACGTCTGTGAGTTCTTCAGGACAAAAAACAGAATTATTTTTATAAAAAAATAGGTCTAGGTTTAACGCGGAAATTTTATTTTGTTTTATGATGATATTTTCTATAAGAAAATACTGGCGTCAAAGAAGTTTTGGTCTTAAAATTTCAGGACAAGTAACACTCCTGCTTTCCGGATAGAACAAGTAAGATCTATACTCGATTGTAACGATCTGGTGTTCTTGATTCTGTTAAGCAAAAATAAATAAATAAATGTCAACTATAGAATACAGTTATACCAAAAGTGTAAAAAATATTTCAATTCAACAATCATTTGTTAAAATAGATTAAAATAAAATTGAATAGGTCTATGTAATTATTGGAAATTTTTCTATAGAAAATGTGCTGCGGTTCTAAACTTACCAACGATATAGTGAAATGTGCTAGGCTGGGTATCGTTGCAGGTGGTTTGGTTGGTTGAGCGTCGCGCTTCGGTGTGCTATATGTATGGATCTGGTTCGAATACCTGCTTAGACACCATTTCACTCAGTTTGTTATACGCTTTTTAAGAAATTAAAATAAAATTATTTCTACAATTGACCATTATTTTCAAAATGAAAGGGACATGTTTTGCTTGCTATTTTAAACTACATAATTAATCCAGTAGTTTTTACTTATAAAGGCACCAAAAAAATGCAACCCCATATAAATGCAAAATGTGGAAGATCTTTCGAAAGAATATTGTCTTTCATTATTCAGCGAAAAGAACACGTTCCACTATTTTGAAAACAGGAACAAGACTGAACTTCTCATTTGAAAGCTTAACCTAGCCCTTGATTCCAAACGGTAGCACATGTCCTTTACACCTGAAATAAATATTATGCTATATTAATGGCGCTGTTACGAAGCTATTTTTGTTATATTTGTATACACCAGTTTATTCAATACTTCAGTGAGATTTTAGAGAATAACTTATTTAATTTGAAAATTACTAGTTTCATTCCAATACAATAAGAATATATCTCAAAAAACAGTAGAAAAATACAAAATCCACGTATAACCATGTATGTTATATAATGTACGTCACCATATTAATTTTTATTCCAGGCAAATATAGCGAAATTCATTAGATTCATGATAAAATGTCATTTTCATTTTAAAATCATCAATTTATTTGCTTATTCCCACTGAATTATATTTTTACTAAAGTTTTAAATATAACAAAGTTGCTTGATCTCTGACTCATGAGTATATTTCTTTTACAAGTGTTTTGGAAATACTTAAATACAGACATCATTGCAGACGAAGATTTACAAATATAAATAACGTGAAGCGTTTTTCTGCAAATAATTTACTGATTATAATATACACGACACGAACTTTTTACATTTAATTATGAGTTTCAAGTAATAATTATAATAAGCATTAAACGAAATCCTTGGGATTGTGTAGTGTAGCTTTCCATAAAATGAGACTCGCATACGTTAAGAAGTGTATGTTTTGAAAAGTTACAACATAAACACACACACAAAATGGAAAAATCTAATAAAGATATACAACATTAGTTTGAAATTTTTCATTTTCTCATGTTTTCAATTCTTGTTGAAATAAAATGAGGTACCTCGTTTTTATGAAAATAAATGCGAATGTCGCTAAATGACAATTTTTTCTGAAATTTCTTTCGTATGACATTATATTTTGTATCATTAATGTAAGCAGAATATAAATAAACACGTATTTTACTTTTCAGCGTATTTTTAAGACACAAGAGTTACCGATCAAAAAAGATATTTCTTCTCGAGCTGAACAAAGACATTACGGATTTTTTTCGTTTATCTGTTGTTTTCTTTCATTCAAGTTGAAATAGAAACTATTGTACAAATTAAAAAAAAATCGCACAATCGTATACAAGTTAAGTCTTCTACAATTATGGAAAGCATGTATATAAAACTGAATAAAATATCCCGAGAGCTGCATTACTTAAAATTTTACTTAAAACATACACATGTAATAAACTGGGGTACCACGTTATTTCAGAAAGAAAGGTGAATAACGTTAATCATCCTTTTTCGTAAACTTCCTTCATGTTACATTAAATTTTACATAAAAATTTATGAATGATTTAAGTGTTTCCAATAAGAAACGGAATTTTTCCTCAAGCTATTGAAAAGTAAATACATTATAGGAGGTTTTCTCATTCAAGTTGAAGCAGCCATTGCACTTAAAAAAATTTCTGGACAACCTATACAACTTTAGTCTACTAGAAATAAAGGCGTATATTTAAATCAGAAAAATTATCCGAAGGGCTGCATTACTTTAAATTATAATTGAAACATTTCCATGAAATAAAATGAGAAACATGATTTTTAAAAAAGCGCAAGCATTTTGCAAGCTGAAAAAAACAGATATTCATTTGGAAAAAAGCGTTTTATTTTTATGGCACTGGTAAATGTTCAAAATATCAGTAGGTTTAAAAGAATAATGAAATCCATCATAGATTTCAAAGTTTACTAGTTTCATTCCTACCCAATCAGAATACATTTTAAAATATGTAATAAAAAAAAGCAAAAACAAGCAATGTACGTTTATTATTTCTTTAAGCAATTATAGCGAAATTCATTAAATTCACGATGAAATGTCAATTCCATATTAAAATCAACAATTTATTTGCTTATTAAAACTCTGTTATATTTTTATTAAAATTTTACAAACAATAAAGTTCTTTGATCTCTCACTCACTGAGTATATTTCTGTTAGGAATGCTTCGGGGAATACTTTATTACCAACTTAATCTCAGACAAAGATTTACAAGAATAAATTACAGGAGGTGCTTTTCTGCAAACATTTTACTGATTATAATAAACTCGAAACGAATTTTTTACATTTAGTTATGAGTTTCGGAAGAAAATTATAATAAGTATAAAACTTTCAAGGCTCGCATTCATGCAAATTTCTTGGGACTATGTAGCCTTTTAAAAAATGAGACCGGCATACTTTAAAAAATATGCCTTGAAAAGTTTAGAGATAAACACACATACACACACGCGAAAATAAAATAAAATAAAATACACAAAAGTAATTGCTAATGAGGATATACAAAGCCTATGTTTAAAATTTCCTTCTTCTCATATTTTCATTTCTTGTTGAAATAAAATGAGATACCTCGTTATTTTGAAAATAAATGCGAATGTCGTTAAATGACCCTTTTTTCTGAAATATACTTCGTGTGAGTTTATATTTTGTATCATAAAAGTACGCAGAGTATAAATAAACACATCTTTTATATTTCATCGTATTTTTAACATGCAAGAGTTTCCAGTCAGAAAAGGTATTTCTTCTCAAACTAAATTAATACGTTACTGACTTTTTTTCATTCGATTTGAAGCAAATATTGTTGTAAAAAAATCTTGTACAATTGTATACAAGTTTAGTCTTCTATAATATTGAAAATTATATGTATAAAACAGAAAAAATATCTCGAGAACTGCATTGCTCAAAATTATATTTGAAACATTTAGATGAAATAAAATGAGATACCTCGTTATTTTAGAGAGAAATCTGGATACCGTTAATGATTCTTTTTCGTAAACTTCCTTCGTGCTACATTAAATTTTGTATCAAAAAAGTATGCTGAACATATATAAACAAATACTTTGTTTCTCAAAATGTTTTTAAGATTTAAACGTTTCCATTCAGAAAAAAAGATTTTTTCTCAAACTATAAAAAGTAAATACATTACAGGTGGTTTTTGAAATGCGAATGCTGTTAAATGACCTTTTATTTCTGAAACTTGCTTCGTGTTGCATATTTTTTGTATCATAAAAATATGCAGAGTATAAATAAGCACATCTTTTATAGTTCTATTAATGACTAAGGTATAAGAGTTTTCGATCAAAAATCTGAAACTAAGAAAATACACTTTTTTAATGCACATGGCCTTCGACACCTTACAGAAGTTTTTTCTTCGATCTAGAGGAAGCAGTAATGATATTCCGAAAAAGTTTCTTACAATCATATAAAAGATTAGTCTACTATAATTATGATAACATATTTAACTGAAAAGTTTCACAAAATGCGCTTTACATCCCATTATTTCAAGCATTATTACAAAATAATAAAAACTTATAGTATATCTATAATTTTTTTTAACTTAATCATTGTAAAATAAATCATGCGAGTAACAATTTTTCCAGCAGAGCGAAAACGTGTCTGGAACATTGAAATAATTTGCTAATGTGCTTGCACATTCTACTAAGCTATCTGGACGATTTCTCACCCATTTTTTCCTTGCTTTAAATATAATTAATAAGTAATTATACTTCGATAGTCTTTTGGATTTCGTTTAACTACGGTTTATTCGGTCGAACTTTTTTAAAATAAACTGAACAGATGTCACTCATAAATAATTAATTAAATTGGGTATTCTATTTGCTCAGATGCCGTCCAGATAATTCATTAAATTATTTTTAGTCACCATTGAATGTGGTAATTAACATCAGGCATTAAATAATTGAAAACAATTAAATACAGAAATATAAATTACATATGAGCCTCTCAGGGAATATAGATGAATTTTGTAGGCAATTTTATAATCGAATTAAAACAAAAGATGCCTCTATCTACAAATACAGTGTCAAACATGTAGCGACAAGAATCCAAATAGTTATTTGAATTTTAATAACTATGACAAACTACAACAAAGTTATCCCTATAACAAAACTAAGCACTTAAAAATCTCTTCGAACCATATTTTGGTGTTCAACAGCTGTCACTGTAAAATGGTGAAATCTTGAACCAATATTTGGAACTGCTGTTGAAGCATAGCTTCAATAGTTGGAATGATGCTTGAATAGGAAGATCTAATTTTGGTACGATATTTCACCATCTGATGGTGGCAACTATTGAACATCAAAACTGGTTCAAACTACAGCAAAATTTTTAACAGAAGATAAAAAAAAAATTACCAACTATTATGCAAAAAATCAACTAAAACAATAGAAATACATCAATGAAAAATTTTAAAGCTGTGAAATGTTTAGTGAGTTGATAAAGAAGAATCATCTACTTTATCCACAAACGTTAACAAGAAGACAGATTTAGGCAACGTGTTCAATTTCTGGAAATCAATATCTCTTTATATTTATTCGTCAATTACCAGTTTGTAATTTAATGGTAACGATCAACAAATTTTAAAACATTTATATTTAAAACGGGTTCTGAAGCAAGCGTAAATAAAATTGTAAGTGTTAAAATTTAAAAAAATCTGTATATAAATTAAAAAATATGCATATCGTTAAATCTGGCAAGCAATATTGTGGTCAAATTAAGCAAAGATGCCTCTATCTACAAATACAGTGTCAAATATGTAGCATGAAGAATCCAAATTTTGATTTGAAGTTTAATAATAACCACAAGTTTTTACACCAACTATTATGTAAAAAAATCTACTAAAGGAGTAAAAATACACCGAAAAATTGAAAAGTAAATGGTTAGAAAGTTTGTTAAGCAGACGCAGTTACATTTTCACAAGTATTAACAAGAGGAAAAATTCAGGAAGTAGTTCATTTCGGGAAATCATTTTATTTATTTTTTTTATTCGTCAATTCACCAGTTTGTACTTCGATGGTACTAATCAAAAAATTTTAAAGCTTTTATATTCAAAACAGGTTCTTAAATCAGCCGAAATGAATTTTAAATATTAAAAAAATAAAAAATTCTGTATGTAAATAAAAAATATCGTTACTGCAATTACTAAAAGTATATATTTGTAGGAAATGAAGAATAATAAATTTTCTATCATCTTACTTAGTATTCATGAATCACGCTTAAAAGTTACTTATGTCATCTATCAGAAATTTTGATTTAATTACATATGCAGCTATCTGTAAAAATATTCTTTTACAGGTAAATTTTACTTTTAAATACACACAGCATTCATAAGCATATGAATATTTTTTGCACTAATATAATTAGATTCCCACAGAGAAGCCTCAGTCTTTCAGTACTGTTTATTAACTACTTTGAATTTATGGAAATGTAATCAATCATTCATAAATATTTAATATACATCTTGTTAATACATTAGGGAATTAGCTTTGCATTAGAAATTCATTTTGGAGGAGATAAGATTTTCCTTTCATTCAGAATTTTCACGTCAAAGTAGTTTATTGCTTAATATTCAGTGATTAGCATTTTATCAGATCTTATTTTGATTTATTTTGGAAATATTCAATGTGTTAAAAAAACTGAATAAAGAAACATGAATTTTAATTGGAATTTTCCGTAGCTACAAAGCAATATATATGTATAAAAGAAACAAATTCGATTTTTGCAATTTTGAATAGTGGTTTTTTAAACCAGCGGAAACAATTTCTTTTAGAAATTTTATAAATAAAATAAAAACATCATTTTTTTTTTTTTTACACGGTTACATATTAGTATATAGCAATACAGGCTCCGAGCAGATATATAAATTAAAATGTAAAAATAAATAAATAAATAAAAATAAAATTTAAATAAAAATATTTTCTTTTCTTTTTCTTTTTACATATGTATAAGCGTATCGTTTATACAGTGGATATAAATACAGTGTTACTCATAAAAATTAAAACAATAGATTTCTTCCTTAAATATTCCTTCAAGGCATATACTTGAAACTGCAAAGTTTCATAAAAAATGTGCAAAACTTTGAAGACATGTGTTGAAAATTTATAGGGACGCAGGGGGTTCTATTTGAAAAAATACAAAAATAAATTTTTATACAATATACATGAAATTTTCAATTAGGATTATTTTACTGACCTATTATACCAAAAAATCCCCCCAATATGATATCTATGAAATACACTGAGGTTAAACATCCAAAATTAGTGACTTAAACCAACTAAACATACCTATGAGAGAAGATATATTCCTGTATGTACAATGAAATACAGAGTTACGTTATTAAAATTCAGATTAAAGAAACACCTTTCATTTAGAGCATAAAAATAGCCGCATTTCTATTACACATTCTTTCGAAATACACTTGGGATCTGCAATAGGGTTCTACAAGGGGCAAGCTTAAACCCGACCAGTTCATAGAAATAAGTTTACCCGAACCGAAGTAGATGTATATGTATATTTATATATTGAATCGTTTTAGTATAAAATGTAAAACTCGGCTCGAGAATACTTTAACAAGTAAAAAATTTGAGATCTATACCTCTCCAGACTGAATTTCTACAAAAAATGGATTTTTTTCATCGATATGCTTAAACAATTTTTCTTATCAAAGTTTATCTAATAATTCTGACGAAAAACACTTATTTTAATATTTTTTAGGTGCGTCCGTAATTATGTAAATACGTAGCACCTATAGTTGACGTTTTGTCCGTCCGTCCGCATGTAACAACGCAAAAACTATACAACCGAATCGTTTGAAATTTAAAATATATAATTATTACATAATTTTGTCGAGTCATTTGAAATTTTATGAAAATCAGATGCATAGACCAATTGCAGATACAATCAAAAATATTCCGTTACATTACGGTCAATAGGGAAAAAAGTTTCAAATATATTTTAATCTTTTGAAATTTAAAATACATAATTATTTCATAATTTTGTTTAGTAATTTCAAATTTTATGAAAATCGGATGCATAGCTCAATTATAGCGACAATCTAAAGTATTCCGTTACATTATGGTCAATGGGGGAAAATGATTCAAATGTATTTTAATGGTGTTGCACTCATTCTAACTTAATAAAATAAGTAAAATTGGTATAAAGTACATATTATAATATGCATTTTGCCTAACATGTGGTGCAACGAACATGTGTTATTAATTTACAAGGCCACACAAAAGTATTCCATTACATAATAGTATATGCAGAAGCTTGTTTGGCGAGCATTTTAATAGTAATTAACTATTTACAATTATGAGATTGATATACGAGAGTGATATTTTTAAAACTTCGTTATCGCACGAACGCTCCTTATTTGCTACGCTTCTCGTGCAATTTCCAACTTGTTTATGTTTATAATCATTATTTTTAAAGATGTGGACTCAGCTGTGATATTAATCTTATTTTATGAATCTATATTACGCAAAGGTTTCGAATATTATCATTAGCATTCATCTCCATCCCATATATTGGAGAATTAAATATATATATATACGTAGCAATTAAATTTTGTTAGGCGGAATCGTAAAGGAAATAGAAAAAAGACCTGATAGGCCAGTCTTAATGGAAATATATAAATTCTGTTCTTTTTTTACAAATCATTATATTCAGTTGCATGCGCGAAAAAAAAATACGCTTAAGATAAAATTCTGTCTAGACAGTTTTTTTATCACATGTTTAATAATATGGACAAAATAAATAACGTAGAGTCTCTGAGGAATTAATTATGAATCTGGCAGACCATTTGGAGGTCGAATTCAACAAAGACTTCTCGATCTACAAATACATGTGGTACCATGTTGTTTCAAGAATACAAATAACGATTATGAATTGTTTTTTCATTTTAGAAATCTACCTTTCATTAAATAGAAAAATAATGTCTGATTGTTGAACAATGGCGATTTAAAAAAACTATACATGTTTCTGTAAATTTTGCATTGCTCAGGACACCTCGA
Source organism: Maratus speculifer (assembly GCA_964019185.1). Classification (NCBI taxonomy): domain Eukaryota; kingdom Metazoa; phylum Arthropoda; class Arachnida; order Araneae; family Salticidae; genus Maratus; species Maratus speculifer. Next base: position 114,258,277 of record OZ025289.1, on the reverse strand, counting down.
GACAATGACTAAACATTTTTGGTCTCAGATGAATTAGGAAGAGTGAATCAAGACCCAGCTCGTTATGGAGAAATACATAAGGCCTCGGATGCGCCCGGCCCAATACTTTAAAAATAGTAAGGCCCCAGCACAGCATAGCCCAGATAGGTCCGAAATAAATCATATTTATTAAAATAGCAAGTAAATCCTTTGTGCAAAAATGTTTAAAGATAGAAAACTAACGATAATAAATACGCAAATAAAGTATGAAAAGGTAGCAAACAGCTGTTTCGAATCCACTATCGAGATTCTTCATCAGTGCAAAACTCAACGAGATACATAAAGCAAAACTGAGCCAAGTTTTGCTTTCTCAGTAATCAGTCTGTTATTCGCTAGTTTTGCTTTTTCTAGCTCGCTGAGTTATGTACTGATGAAGAATCTCGATAGTAGATTCAAAACAGCTGTTTGCTTCCTTTTCATACTTTATTTGTGCATTTATAATCGTTGGTGTTCTATCTTTAAGTCATATTTAGGCACTTTTTCGCACAAAGCCTCAGAATAAGTAAGAACTGGACCCGTATAAATGTCATGAATAGAAATAAGCTACATATCAGGGACCATACCCGTCATGCATCTCAACATGCCCAGCAAGATAAAGGAAAATTATCAAGTGGTTCGGAACGGCAGAATGAAGACATGTTGTTAACGTGACTTGAGAAGCCGATGAAAATCTAAAGTTGTGATGGTCATACTTATGAAAACCTGTAAATATGATTGAATATTAAAAACTCATTCTGAGATAAATGGAGCTTAAGTTTTATGGGTGAGCATTGTAAAATAAAAAAATATTTCATATTTGCTTTTGTAATCAACTTCGAAATGTGCTGTATGTTTTATTTAGCTTATATGACTTTGTAATATATATATATGTATGTTTTTTTTTATCCTTTTAAATTTTAAAATGACTTAAAGATGAAAAATGATTTTTTGTCTAATTTTTTAATGGAATTTTTTACTCTGCGAATGAAACGTATAAAAAGTGATTTTGTTTTTAGAATTTTGATCCTGGATCTTCTTAAATTTAAAAAAACTGAAAGATGAAATACAAAAAAGCATATGATTATTTTTCAATTATTCTTTTATAGAAAACTTTTATCCTTGAAAAGAAAGTTTTCAGCAGAATAACTCCAAAACAACACTTATATTTATGCATACACGTAATTTAAATATTCAGTATAATTTATACGTAATTTTTACAGCGTGATTTTCTGTGATATTTTCAACAAACTTCGCAATTTTCTTTTAACTTCTGTGAATTTGTGAAAAAAGTTTATTTTCATTAAAATTTGTTTTAGCTGTCATTTTTTTCTACTAAAAAGTTTATACGTGTAGATTTATTTTTTATTGTTTATATTGCAAATTCTGAATATTTAAGGTCAACTATTTCCGAATTTACATTTGTCGTGAAATGATGTAAATAAAATTCATATAATTGTCGTTTTAGATTCACTCTAAGATGATATCAATGGTTTTCATATGAATAAGGTCTTTGAAGAGAGTCATATTTTCTCAAATTCTACAAAAAATGCAATCAAATAAAATGAATGTTATGGTATTTATAAAACAACTTCGAATGGTTATTAGTCGTTGAGCCAGAAGCCAAAATTAGGGTTTTTGGTTTCATCTCTGGGGACTTGGTGATATATACCTTTTTGGATTCACAATGGTCCAAGGAGTTCATTTTATGATGATACTATTAAATTTGTGGTAGCTTATAGACCCCATATTGAAAAAATGAGCGCCATCTATTGCACATAGATGCAAATGATTTTTTTTTCATTTTAACCATTACCACATAATTAAATTTCCTGGAAAAAATGCAGAGAACAAATATTATTGAACATATAACGTTATAAAAATTATACATTAGTTAAGATTTTATTTCAATATGATTATTAGCATTTTCAACTGGATAAACCGATTAAAACACATTTGCGATGGATGAAAATCGAAATCTTGCTTTGTATTTCAATGCATATTATTTTCATGTGGATAAGACACAGCAATTGAAGAAAAAGTAGTACTGGTGAAACTATTGTAATGAGACTGTTAAGAATTAACCCTTTCGGGACCACGGGTGCAGATACGCAACTTCAAAACGTGCTTCCATCGCTATTTTGGATACTATCAAAAAGGTATAATTTTCCTTATCTAATTAAGACATTCTCTTGTTTGCTAAGCTAAATTTAATTGTTTGACAAAATATGGTGTAAATTGAATTAAATTTTTGTAAAAGATGTTGATCACACACGGGTTAATAAATAGTAGAAATCTTAGTCTTCTGCACTTCTATCATGATTGGTTCACATTCCTGTATCCAAATAACTTCAATCGTCATAGAACAGTTCTATATTCTGCATATGCTTGTACATTAGGTTATTAAATAGATACACACATAATAGTGTAGCACATGTTCTTGAACAAAAATATGACACCAGTTCCAAAGCAGCCTCAGGAGCAAGAGGACTGCCATTTCACTGGATTTCTAGAAAACCTGTTCCCTCACTATCTGTTCCAAAAATCCAACCATATTTATATGAGGATGGAAGATCACGATCGGCCTGTAGGCACTTCTTCCGAACAAGACCGTGGTAATTGGTTTGCATTACCTATAAGTAGAGTATATTACTACATGACAAAAGGCAATGTAACTCCAGAATTTTGGTTTTACAGAAAAATATATAGCATATAGCGCAATTATTTGATGCTTGAGTATTTTTGTTTTCCAGAATAGAGACGGTAAAATTACGATTCAAACCGTTTCTTTGTTTCCTCTGATAAATCAGCTTCAGTATCATACGCCTTAAACGCATTTCAAAATTTGTGTTCTAATTCATCATTTTCCCTTGTCTGCAAAAGCACTTATTGCAGTAACAATGACTGCATTTCAAGGGAAAGCATGGTGTATGCGAAATATGAATTGTGTTCCACCGCTTCTTGGAAGCAAGTCAATTTAGTGGATTCTTCAACTAGTTATTTCTTGAATTTATAATATTTTCCTCCGTAGATAACATAGAGCACTTGTGTATCACCTATTTCAAATAATGTTCATTTTGCAATTTCTGAGAAATAAAATGCATAAGTTCTTTCTTGTCCTCCTCATCAGACAAAATCTGCTTCCATTTTCGTACTGTTTGCCCAAGAGTATATAACTTTTATAACATCACCAACAGTTCATATTTTTTTTTTTCATTTATATTTATTGACAACTGCTTGTATGTATCAAATATAACATATATCCTTTGAGAGAATATATAATCTTGTATTATTTCAAAAAACAGATTTTTTGCTAGTTGTGCAAATGATTGTAGCTAATATGGTAGCCTTGAATAAAACACATTCTGTCATTTATATTAACAACACCATTATTTGCATTCTTTCAGCAGTCGCAATTTTGTCATAACATCTTTCAGTTTTATTTTTTATTTTTTCGTATTGAACCATCAAGTGTTGCTAAGGATTATTGAAGTCCTAGATGGTAGGAGGAAAAGTCAGTTTTTATATCCAAATTTCTTCGTTCTACAAGGATCGCCATCTGAGAAAACCGATTTCCCTTTGTCATGGCAACAAACTCTGATTTATTTAACTTCAAAGTCTCTTTCTTTTCAAGCCACAAAATGTGTTAAGCTTATTGGAGGTTCGAAAAAATCATTCGGTCTTTGAGACTTCAGACAGACATTCTCTCTTGAAAGTTTGGTAAATTTCTTCAGTCATTTCATGAGCTTTGATCATGTCTTCGACAATTTCTGGATTTGTAATTGCTTCAGTTGATTCTGTTAGCCTGTCTTTATTTATCTATTCATTGATAACCACACTCTAAAAGTGGAAAGAGTGAAAAGCTCACTTTTTGGGAGAGTGAGAGCCATTTTCACTCTTTTTGGAGTGACTTTTGTAAAAATACACTCCTAAAAGAATGGAAATTTCCACTCTATACAAAGGAGTGAATAATCTCACTCTATAATCGAGAGTGAGAGAGTCACTCCACTGATGAGAGCGACTGTCTCACTCCGTTATCGAGAGTGAGAGAATCATTGCAATGATGAGAGCGAAATCCTGGCTAAAAACTTTTGAAAATTCCCATTCATCTTTGAACCAATATATGGAGTAAAATAATAAAAATCAGCAATATGCGACATTTTTTAGCAGCAACGTGCAAAGAGAAAACTGTACAAGGAGCAAAGTTTCAATTTGGCGACCCTCCTCTCCGTCCTTTTTTTTTTTTTTTTTTTTTTTTTTTTTTTTTTTGTGGCAGGCGTCATAAGTGTGAAAACACAATTAAATTCAATTGAATACATATTTCATGTTTACTATACAATTTTAAAAGATTTAATTTTAACAGCTAAATAATATAAAATTTTGCTTACATTTTGGCTAAGAGTATTTGGAAAACAGACGTGGATTAAATGTATCTATAGTAAAATATTAGTAATAATTAGTAGTAATAATTATAACAGTTTATAACTAACCCGTTTTGGATTCCAAGAAAGCAGTCATATGCTGTTTTCAGAACGTGTGTTTTTGTCACAAACAAGGCAAGTTGGTAGTATAAATTTTGAACCCCTCACTTTCTGCTCCCGAGGTGATTGCCCCCTTCTCCCCCCCCAGGGCCTTCGCGAACGCTTTTTATTGGTGGGGGAGAGAGCCTTAAAATGCTAAGTCAAAATTCATTATTTGCCAACTCATTGAAAAGCAAAGATAAATAGTTCTCGGCGTTTGCCAATTAGTTTTATAATTTTACCAAGTTATCTTGATTAGAAAACATAATATAGTTTATATTTGGAAAAAGTTTAATCATATTTGTAACTTTCGCCAAATTTATTATAAATAGGAAGTGTATTATAATTCTTTTTATAAAGTTTTGGACAAATTTGTCAGTTTAGTTTTCCAAATTTTCCAACTGTAACAGCATGTGCAAATGTTTCGGGGGGGGCTCCCCGCCTGTTCCTCCCCCCCTTAGCGAGGCCCCTGCTTCCCCTCCACACACACACACTTCGCACGGCCCTGCATTTTAGTTTTCAAAACTACATTTTTTATTTTAACCTTTGAAATTACACCGATTTACGAATTCGTATTAAAACGCATTCTTTTTAAAAGAGTGTCACTCCTAAAGAGTGACTTGTGACGTAATGAGGGTAGCGTATGCATTACGTAATCATCAACCTATCAGGCGAGTCTTGTGTCTGTCTACGGCACTTTGTGCTAGATATGAGATAATTACCCGCCATTTTAAAATCTCTTCGTTCCATGGATCCACACATGTGGACGTTCATATCAGCGTTGTGATCTTAAAAAATGCAGAGAATATTGTATAAGCAGAGTATATACGTTATCTTCATGAACGATCATGAATAGGATATAGAAACACAGGGAGAGACACAGAATTGAGAAACACAGGGTATACAGAGCTTCTTAAAAAAAATCCAGAAAGTACACGGCATGTACCCTCGATCGGATACCCTCTACTAATTCGTTGGATATTTTATTACATGGATTATTATCGAAACTTAACGGTAAGTCATACTTAATTTTAACTTTTTATTCTAGTACAAATGGATGTCATCACTTTCATTTAAATAATTATGTTATACAGGAAAAATTAGGTTAAAGTTGTTTTCAGAAGCGATTAATTCCCTATTCTAAACTGTGATGTTTTTAAAACATTTGTCTGCCTTCACATGAAAACTAGCTAAAAGGGCTGATACAAAGTTCATTCACAGTAAACGTAAACATTGATTTTAGTTACTTAAAAGATTAAATTAATTTCTACTGTGGAGATTTTTTTTCTTTTTGCTTTTTTTACTGTTTTCGGATTACTAAACTTTAGTTTGGAATTAAAGAATAATATTCGATTATAATGATATTACGAAATGCTTTCAGTTTGAAAATTAGGATTATTTTACGAAAACATGTTTTTGATTAATACAGTTGTGAAAATTTTGAAAGGTATTTCTTTATTACTAATAATGTTTTAAATTATCATTTAAAATCATAAATCTTTATACTAATATTTTTAGATTTAAGATTTGCCAACTTTAAAAAATAATAGGAATTTCTTCTATCATATAGCAAGATTTTTCAGAAACTGCTAAATCTAATAATGTATTTAATTCATTTATTGTAGTATGCTGTTGTTTAATAATACAACTCTAAAAAACTAATTATATTTTAAATGTTTTTCGAATTTTTTACTATAAAACGTACGAATTTTTTTTATCTGATATAAATGACATTCAATATGTAACTAGAATAAAAAGTGATAATTAAATATGGCTTAATTTTCTCCGGGAGTAGTTTTTGTGTGTCTGTCTGTATGTGTGTGTGTGTGTGGGAGGGGAGGGGTTATAGAATTCCGGTGGAAAATTACACTTATTTTTTTTTTTTTTTTTTTTTTTACCGTTGAAAACAGAAAATCTCAAATGTTTCGGAGAGGGGCAGTAACATAAGGTTTAAGTTTGAAATAAATTATTTTAGTTAATTTCTGTCGGTAATATCATTTAATTCATATGTAACTTTAGATAAGTTTTCCCTTAATAATTCAATTAATGTTACAAACAATGAATTAAATAAATATTGTCAATAACGTATTTTCTTACGATGCCCGTAAAATACCCTTAAACTAACATAAAAAAAGAATTTGCTGCAAAAAAATAATCATCCACTCCTACGAAACAGTGACTACTTACTTTTATGAAAGAGTAGCTACTCACTCCTACGAAAGAGTAACTACTCACTCCTACCAGGGGCGAAAAAACGCATTCCTTCAGTAAGAGTGAATAGTCACTCCCCCGAAAAAGTTATTATTAACTCCTGTTTAGAGTGACTATTCACTTCTCAGGAGTGAGTATTCACTTTTTGAAAGAGTCAACAATTCCACTTTTGCTCAAAGTGAATACTCACTCTAAAGAGGTTGGGCATATTTTGAGTCTGCGATAGAGTGACTATTCACTCCTCCGAAGTGAATAGTCACTCTTTTTTATTTAGAGTGCATGTTCTGTAAACATGAGATATCACGTTCGTCTTTCTGGATCTTGATCAAAGACGGATATGGATGTAGAAAACATTTTTCTGAAAAACTGATTGTGGTTCTTTCACGAATCATGTGAAGAAATTCTGCCCTGGTATCAAAAATATCTTTTAACTGCGGCAGGTCTTTGAATGAACTTTGTTGTAGCTATTGACTCTGTGTGTTTTTACTTATTGTCTCTTTAATCGGCCTGTTAATTTTACAGCATGTTAAATCAAGAAAATGTTTTCTATCATTGCTTTTATCGGAAGAATTTTCCAATATGGCGTCCATTGATTACTCTGTTTCTGAAAATTTCATGGATAAATGTCATGTTGTGGCTGATGTTGTGAATCCAAAAATGTATGGTTTACAAAGTTTTCTGACATGAAAATATGCCCCCCCTGGATCAACGACGGTGGCCATTTTCCAATATGGGGCCCATAAGCTACCTTGATTTTGTAAATATGGATAAATATCATTCTGATGTTGTGGTGAATCCAAAAAAAATGCATGTATATGATTTAACAAGTCATCTGGCATGACACCACACGAGTCCCTGGCTCAACGATGGCAGGCATTTTTCAATATGGCGCCCATTAACTACTCTTATTTAGAAAATATCAATGATAAATGTCACTCTGATGTTGTCGTGAATCCAAAATAGTATGGTTTAAGAAGTCCGTTTACATGAAATCACAAGAGTCCCTGCCTCAACGACGGCGGCCATTTTCCAATATGGTGTGCATAAACTACCCTAGTATTTAATGCATCATGGACAAATGAGATCCTGATGTTCTTATAAATCCAAAAATGTATGATTTACCACGTCCGCTGACATGAAACCACACGACTGCTTAACTCAACGACGGCGGCCATTTTCCAATATGGCGCCCAAAAGCTACACTAATTTTGAAAGTATCATGGATAAATGAAATACTGTTGTTGTGGTGAATCCAAAAATATATAGTTTATCAAGTCCCCAGAGATGAAAGCACATAAGCTCCTGGCTCAACGACTATATGTACGAAATAGCAATTACGCATTATGTAGTAAAGAAAAAAAAATCAGGAAAATGGACAAAGGAAATGTTATTAAATGCAGTTCAAAAAAAAAAAAAAAAATTAGCAAAAATTTTTGTAATGAAAATTTAGATTATATTAACAGCTAATAAGAAAATAATAATAATGAGAATTTTTACTGTTGCAAGTAAACTGAGGATGCACTGAAATATTTATCTATTTATTTGTTTTTGTTTGTTATACAACGAAAAAATATAACAAAAAACTCAGAAAAATTAAAAGAAAATTATTTTCAATAAATAAAAATAATTTAGTAAATTTTAAAATATATAGTGTGAGTTTAAATTGTTTTTACAAATTTAGAGGGCATATAATAGACATCAAGAGGGAAAAAGTTACCTTAACCCGCGAGTAGTCGCGACTTTTTTCACAACGTCATTAGTCGCGCTCGGTCTTTTCGCCTCTGCCCCCCCCCCCCCACATACCAAATATGTAAAATAAAAAATATTTTTCACCTAATATACAAAAATAACAGTTCAATGAAGATATAAATTTGCAGTTTTCTTAAATTATGTATTTTATTCATGAGATCTGTAGTAATTATAAAAAGTACAAATGGACTGACATTAGCGATTGTTACGTAGACTTTTTCGCCAATTTCAACTTTGTTTCTAAAAATGTACGTGAAAGAAAAACAGAGGTGTACTGTTACTTCACTAAGGTGGTCTAGAAAGCTTCAAAGTCAGAATGGTAGATCTCCGTTGTATTTGTAATGTGTTACAAGTTAGGAGAAGTTAAGTTATAAGGGCGGCGAAAAGACCGACACGCGACTACTGAGGGGTAAAACTAGAGGTCAAAACCTCTTATTTAGTCAAAAATAGATTGCAGTCAGCTTCACTGGTATAATTTATCGAAAAATAAAAATATTGCAAGAAAAATGCACGGATGTTTTCCTTGATTTGTATGGAACGTGATAAGGCCAAAAATTGTTCTTTGAAAATAGAGTGCTCGCGTAATGAATGATGTCATTTGAACTAATAATCACAGTCCAAAATTTAAAATTAGATAGTGTAAAATAGATAAGTAAACAATTTTATGAAGACGCTATAAGAAAAATGTTTTTAATTAGATATTTAAAATGTATTGTTTTAAATATGATGGAATCAAAGTTTTGTTTTTTGTTATAATATTCACGTAAAATTGAAAAACAGTTTATAGTGTAATGCAATGAAACACCGGAAAAATATGATTGGATCAAGTGCATTCAGTAAAAACAGTTGATTATATAAAACTTGCTTAAAATTCATTAACAAATGCATAGTTTGTGGTAGAACTGACAAATTCCTGAAAAGAACAAAGAGACATATAAAAAACATCAGCAAAAAGAATATGGACTCTAAAGCCCTTCATAAGAGTCTTTACATATTAGAACTTATTATAGTGTCTAAAAATAAGCATACTTCGTTTAAATATTAAACAGAACCTAACTTTTTTAATATTAGTTTTAAAAGTGTTTTAAATTTCTAACGTTAGTTACATTCATATTTTTGTAATTCCATTTTTGTAGGTAAGTTAAGAACATTAATGTGTCGAAAATATTAAAGTTAATTTTTATTGTTCTAATATGACTCATGCTCCTTCGCTAAAATTACTGTTTACATTGTAACTCCAGAATCCATCTTAGTCCCAGACAGATGTTTTTTTTATAGTATCTGTAAAATAAAATAAGATTTTAAATCATACATAAGAGTACAAACTTTAATAGGAAGTAAATGAATAACAAATAAAAGCAACAGGCGATTTTTAGAAAAAATAAACTAAAAAACTACGACATCTTCTGCCAATCTATCATATAAAAACAGTTGAAGATTTGAAGTACATTAGGTCAAGCGTTAATGAATATGAAGCATGAACAAAATTATGTAAGGCAATCACAAATTTAAATTCTAATTTGTGGAATAGCAATAGTTTCCGCAAAACTACATGACTAATCTATAGCGAATTTGCTATATAGTTCATTGACGATAGCCTTAAATCTCCCCTATAAATAAAACATATCTCAATCGGAATGAATATCTGGTAAAGATCAGCAAGAATATTACAATTCTTAAGACTTAAAAGTTCAAAAATGCATGGAATCCTATAACTCAATCAGAATGTTAAACTGATTAGATTGAATACGACAAAATTACCTTATAAGGACATTTTTAAATGAAGAATGAAAAACGTTTTCAAAAAAATCCTTTTGAACCTTAGACGGAAATGAAAACATAAAAGGATCCACCCACTTGGAAAAATAATACTAGCGATACACTGAGGCTATACGAACACTTTATAGTGTATTTCAGAAAAGCATTTTGCAAACTTCCGACAACCCTCAGCAAGAACATCAGAATAGAAAAAATATAATAATAAAATTTTAAGAATACGCGGAATCTTGAAAGTCCATCAAAATGTTAAACATATTAGATAAAACGCTACAAAGCTACCTGATACGAACATTTTTAATGAATAAATGAAGAACGCTTTCAAAAAAATCATTTTAGACTGGAGACGGAAATGAAAACTAAAGAGGATCCGAACAAGAAGGACTTACAACTGAAAAATACTACTGGCGAGTGACTGAGGCTACATGACCAGTTTATAGTGTATTGCAGCAAAGCATTTTGCAATATATTTCGTATATGACGACCTTAAACCTTCTCCTATAAAGTAAACTTGTCTCTAGCGGAATTGACTTTCGGCAAACATCAGCAAGAACATAAAAAAATGGAAAATAAATAATAAAATTTATAGAATACGTGGAATCCTGGAAGTCCTTCAATGTTATACCGATAAGATTGAACTCGACAAATTTATCTGATACGTACATTTTTAAAGAATGAATGAAGAACACCTTCAAAAAATCCTTTTAGACGACCAGTTTATAGTGTATTCCAGCAAAGTATTTTTGCAATATGACACATAAATAATGACCTTAAAACTTTCCCTATGAAGTTAACTTGCGTCTAGCGGAGTGAACTTCCGGCAAACATCAGAAATGAAAAAAAAAATTCAAGAATGCGTGAAATCTTGGTAGTCAACCAGTCGGAGGAACAAAAGATAGAAAAGGATAAGATTAACTGCTTTTGAAAATTCAAAGAATAACTTACCTAGAACGCCATAAAAGTGTCTTCTAGCACTGGAGACGGAAATGAAAATAAGAGAGGATCTGGCAAGAAAGACATGGAAAAATACTACTAGTCACTGATGCTGCACGACCACTTTATAGTACATTCCAGCAAATCATTTTGAAATATGGTTCATGGATGACGACCTCAAACCTTCTCCTATAAATTAAACTTTTCTCTTGCGGAATGGACTTGCAGCAAACATCAGCAAGAACAAAAAAAATGGAAAATAAATAATAAAATTTCAAGAATAACTGGAAGTCCTTCAGTATGTTATACAGATTAGATTGAACACGACACGTGTGTCCTGAATCCAGGCTGTCACAGTCCAGACGGCTGGTCCGACGGCACTGAGATATGAGACTGCTGAAAACGAAAAGAAAAAAGAGAGTGTGAGAAGTGGGACAGTGACTTTTGTTTCCGAGCAGGGATTTCAGGTTTTTAATTGTTGTTGTATTTATTTTATGTGTGTCAAATTTTATTTGTGACATATTAGAGTATATCTGATAATTTAGTATGGTGAAATAAAAAAAATGATAATCGTGAAAATGACTTATCATTATGCTGCCGACACTGGAACCTGGAAAGGGGCTGAAATCATTACAGTACATTCCAGCAATATGGTTCATTGATGACGACCTCAAACCTTCTCCTATAAAGTAAACTTGTCTATAGCGGAATAGACTTTCAGCAAACATCAGCAAGAACATCAGAAAGGAAAAAAAAAATAAAATTTCAAGAATACGTGGAATCTTGGATGTCCTTCAGAATGTTATACAGATTAGATTGAACACGACAAAATTATGTGATACGGACATTTTTAAAGAATGAATGAAGAACACTTTCAAAAAAATTTTTTTAGACTGCAGATGGAAATGAAAACAAAAGAGGATCCGAACAAGAAGGATTTGCTACTGAAAAATACTACTAGCGAGTCACTGAGGGTACACGACTAGTTTACAGTGTATTGTAGCTAAGCATTTTGCAATATGGTTCGTATATGACGACCTTAAACCTTCTCTTATAAAGTAAACTTGTCTCTAGCGGAATTAACTTCCGGCAAACATCAACAAGAACATAAAAAATGGAAAATAAATAATAAAATTTTAAGAATACGTGGAATCCTAGAAGTCCTTCTGATTGTTATACAGATTAGATTGAACAGACAAAGTTATGTGATACGGACATTTTTAAAGAATGAATGAAAGAATAAAAAAATTCTTTTAGACTGGAGACGGAAATGAAAACAAAAGAGGATCCGACCACGAAGAATTTACTACTGAAAAATACTACTGGCGAGTCACTGAGGCTACACGACCAGTTTATAGTGTACTGTAGCAAAGCATTTTGCAAGATGGTCCGTAGATGACGACCGTAAACCTTCTCCTAAAAAGTAAACTTGTCTCTAGCGGAATTTACTTCTGGCAAACATCAGCAAGAACATTAGAAATGAAAAAGAAAAATTATAAAATTTCAAGAATACGTGGAATCTTGGAAGTCAATCATAATGTTATACAGATTAGATTGAACACGACAAAGTTATCTGATACTGACATTTTTAAAGAATGAATGAAGAACGCTTTAAAAAAATCCTTTTAGACTGCAGACGGAAATGAAAACAAAAGAGGATCCGACCAAGAAGGACTTACCACTGAAAAATACTACTGGTTTGTCACTGATGCTGCACGGCCAGTTTAAAGTACATTCCAGCTAAGCATTTTGCAATATGGTTCATTGATGACGACCTCAAACCTTCTCCTATAAAGTAAACTTGTCTCTAGCGGAATGGACTTTTGGCAAACAACAGCAAGAACATCAGAAAGGGAGAAAAAAATAAAATTTCACGAACATATGAAAATTTAAAAGTCAACCATTCGATGCAACAAAAGTCTAAACATGACAAGATTATCTGCTACGATTTTTTTCAAAGAATGGATTAAGAATTCCTTAAAAAAATTTTTACACTGGAAGAGGAAAGAAGACAAAAGACGATCAAATTAAGAAGGACTTGGGCAAATACTACTTAGGAGTCATTGAAGTGTTATATTTTTAATAATGTTATTATCCTGGACTACAAAAAATTGTAAGAAAAGTCTCAATATCAAATTTATTGACATTTAAATCCACTGATTAGTTTTAGTTCTGAAAGTTAATCATGAAGATTCCTATAATGAAATATTTTCATTATTTATACTATAAAAATCTCAAAATAAATTATATATTCTCAATATTAATAAAGTGCTTCACAAATCCTATGAAGAAAGAAATATATGTGAGAAAATTATTTTTGATTAAACATATTTTAAATAATGGGTTCATGCAAGAATAATGTATTAAAAAAATATTTTGCAGCTAAACCAATATTAATGTAAGACATTTCTTTATAAACAATAACAAAATATTAAAAAAAACGAATTTTTAAATATCAGTTTCAATATTGTCTTTTAATATAAATAAAATTGAATATTATTAATTCAAATTGTATACTTTTATGTGCTAGAAATTATTAATCAATTTGTAAATTTTAATTTTAAGATATTATTTTTAAATGAAATTTTTAAATAATTTCATTAATAGTCTTTACAAATAGTACTATAAGCTGATTTTTTTGTGTATTATTCAAATGAATGTGTATTTCCATAAAATTATTGGGCATATTAGCTTTACTAGCATCATATTTTCTATCACGAGATTTTTTACTCACATGAGTTACATTTTTTGGATATGTAATCTATTAATAATATAAATTGAATTTTTCATAGTATATTTCATTTATGTATTTCGTTTTACGATATATTTTGACTTTATGTATCTACTTCAAATTTTAACAAAGGAGATTTCTTTTCCAAAAAATAACGATGCACCTCATTTTATTCTATCCGAAAAAGCTAGGGAAAAAAATCTGAAATCTTTTGTTACAAGCTTTATGTATTCTACAAGGCTTTGTGCTTTTGGATCTTTCATTATTTTTTCGAAAAAAGGCACTTAAAAACATGTTGCCTCACCGCTTCCCTATGAATAAAATGCAAAATTTTTTGCTCAAAGTTACTGTCAAAAAATTTTGACGTAACTTTTGTTTAGGGTAGGAAAACATTTTTATATGCATAAAAATAAAAATATGTATAGAAAAATAATAGAGAATAAAAAAGAACAAAAAACACGAACACATTTTTATGTATAAAAGCTTTATGACATAACTTTTCAAAACTTCTTTTTTACACTTTGGAAATAAATCATAGTTATTATAATTCATGTTAATTAAATTGTCTTTGAATATAGCTAGATGTTTTCAGACAAGATTTGTTAAAACTGATTGTTTGAGTATTGTTAAACCTCTGCATTCCATATTAATGTATTCTGGACCTACAGAATAGTGTATAAATCCATATAATTGAAATTGTCTTGAGAAAGAAATTAAACTGCCAAAAAATTAGAAATTTTAAAAAGAATTTGTAACAATAAATTTTTACCAACTTCATTTAATTTTTAGAAATATGTTCGGCGTACTTTTACAATGAATAGATCAGTTCTTTCTACCCAGAAAAATGATTTTTCGGAGAGCTAAAATAAACATTTTCAGCTGCATAATTGAAAATGCGCTTACAATTGTTACAGAAAAATATTAATTATAACTTTAATGTTAATGCTTTTAATTTTTCATTTCTTTTCAGCTAATAATGTTTGCTGAATATAAATCTATTTAATGGAGATCTAAAAGCATCAGGAACATCATCTGGTTTTCTGCGTAGAATGAAATTTAAATTAATGAAATTTAAAAGATTCACGGAAACATTTCCGACAAACTTCGGGCAGCAAATAAAAATTTATTTGCATAAACTCTTTTTTAAATTTCAAGGATTAATTATTTAGGTAGGCATTAAAAGTTAATGAAATCTTTTTGGAATTTTGGGTGAATTGGAAGAGGTTGCTGTATATTTTCGTTCGTAATTATAGCACATTTTTACTTTTAAAAAAAAAACAGTAGATGCATATAATCCAATCATTCATCTACTAAATCATGATTTCTTTTTTCTCGAGCAACAAAGATGTAATTTGATCTGTTCGCCCTCTTATTATTTTGTTTATTTCGATCTTCAGAAATTTTACATACTTCGCACGATATTTTATATTAGGGGAAAAATAGACCTAACAACTTTAGACACACATTATGAGATTCTGACAGGAAATCGAACATCAAAAGATTCTAAAATATAATTTAGGTTGATTACATGAATAAATCCTAAATTATAGATAGTGTTTTGATAATTAAAATTCTTATTTTAGTTGTTCGTCAAACATTATAGACATTAGTTCTTAATTAAG
Source organism: Maratus speculifer (assembly GCA_964019185.1). Taxonomy (NCBI): domain Eukaryota; kingdom Metazoa; phylum Arthropoda; class Arachnida; order Araneae; family Salticidae; genus Maratus; species Maratus speculifer. Next base: position 114,242,720 of record OZ025289.1, on the reverse strand, counting down.
AAGTTTAAATTGCTTAACTTGCTTGCGCGCATAAGCTTGGCCTTGTGTCTTATATAGATAATAAATCTTAAAAAGTATAAATAAGCACACATAAAATAAAAAAGAATATTGCCCAGTTAAACTGATAACATTGAGCTCACAGGCTACTCATACTAATTCTACATTACACCCTTATGTTTTCAAGGGTTAATTCCGTTCGCAGAAAAATTAAGGAGGGGGGAACAGCTCCTCCCTTTCCCCTTTTTATGCTTAATCATTGAACCCTCTAAAATGATCAGGACATGCTTTATCATAAAAAAATACATATCCAAAATTCAGAGCAAATCGGATGATTCTTAATAAAAAAACATTTATATAATTTAAGAGAAGTTATATTATAGTTTTATATACTTAACCATTAAACTTCCAAAACTATTCGGAGATTTGAACGAAATCTGACAATTCTGCATGAAAAACCCATTTATATAAATTAAGGGGAGGGGCATTAGACCCCCCATTTCCCCTGTTTATCCAATGAACACCTAACACCAATCACGGAAGTGCTTCATCAGAAAGATCCTATGTGTAAATTTTGAACAAAAACTATTATTTCTGCATGAAAAACCCATTTATATCAATTAAAGGGAGGGGCATGAGCCCCCCGTTCCCCCTCTTATAGATATCGAATGAACACCAAAAACTAATCAGAGAAGCGCCTTATCAGGATATACCTATATACAAAATTTCAAGTGGATCTGATATTTTTATCACGAGTTATCGCGTTACTCACGAACGAACATACATACAGAATGGACGGGCACATAAGCTCTCAGGCTATGATAGCCTGTGAGCTAAAAACTGTTATTGCTTTCTTTCACTATAATGCTCTTAGTAGTTGTAGTTAACATGAAAAAGGAAGTTAATTTTGCTTAATTGAGCATGAAGCGAAATAAATTACAATAATAATAACCCAAATAATACGATTCCTTCAGAGCTCCACCACTTAATTGAAACGTTCAAGTAAAAATTTCAAAAAATATCCATGGATGCAAGCGCTGTGAAACAAATGGTTTACGGATACTACTAAATTTTTATAGCTTTCCTCTGTTTATTAAATGTGAGAATTTCCGAGATTTTATAAGGCGAAGAATAGTATTAAAATTTAGTGGTAGCAGTCAGCGCGACGCTCTCATCCTTGCATGTCTTCGTACATTTTTCCTTCTCTACGTCCTCCTGAGGAGATCATTGGCAAAAGTTTTTTTTTCTCTCTCTCCCTCTTCTTGCTGCTTCCACAGCACGGTTTATAATAGGAATTAGATTTTGTTTAACCCTTTCGGGTTCATTTGTTTTCAATTTTTAGAAAAAAAGAATAACTTTTACATTAATAACATTAACACTAGCTATCCAATTGGATAAATTATTGTTTAACGAATATTTCATTGTCTGAAAGATAAGAAATGTTGTTGTTTAGCGTACTATTAAATTCATATTCATGGGAAAATAGGATAAGGAAGAGTTTTTGGAGATATTTAGAAAATATTATAAAACAATAATATTTAACCTATCTTAAGGCACTCTAATACTTTTTTGGGCTTCATTACACATCATTCTTTCAGGAAAATAACTTTTTTTTTTAATTTAAAGAATGATTTCAATGTTTAGATTAAAATAATAACAATCGGCGCAAAGAGAAACTAGCAATGTCGTTGCGTAAGAAAGTAATAAAAATTATTACTATTACTAAATGCCTAAACATAAATGAAGTCATATAGTAAATGCGTAGGTATATACTAACATTACTACATGTAAATACTATTAAAAATAATTCTTTAAACAATGTACTATTCCATTAAAATACATTTACTATTAATAGTACACTTGACCGGAAAGTCTTAAGAGACTTACATTGTCCTTTCACATTTTGGTTAAGTGTTATTTCTTTACAGCATTTCTTTATCCATCAAGGATGTTCTCTTTCTTGTACTTTTTTATCCGGTAACTTTAAGATAGTTTCAGGATTGTGACTCATTCCTTTTCTTGGAAGATAGTAACTTGAGAACGAAACTTTTAGGACATTTTCCTCTTTTGCATGCTGCCTAAGAAGATACACTGTTAATTTTTTTCTCTAGTTTGAACCAAATTTCGATGCTCAGTAGTTGCCATCATAAGATGGTGAAAGAAATCTCTTACCAACATTTAGAGCTTCTTATTTCAATCTTGTTCCAATTATTGGAACTATGCTTCAACAGGATCTCAGAATATTGGTACGAGGTTTCACATTTTACACTGGCATATATTGAGCACCAAAATTTGGTTCAAACTAGGACGAGATTTTTAACAGTGGATTGACTGTAGTGAAAGTTTTGTTTAGTAAGTGAAATCAAATATAATACATAAAATGTACCTTTTCTCTATCTAAACCTCTAACACGCATGAAAGGACCTCTGTCTTGATACATCCACTCTCTACAAATAATGGACATCTATGGTCAAATGATAACAGAATCAGTGTAAATCTCTGCCTAAATATTTTTTACTCTTTTGGAATAAGATAAAATTAATGTTTTGTTTTATAAAATTGTATTATAGTTTCTTACATTTAATATGTGTGTATCATAATGTATGACATTGCAAAAATTATTTTGTACCTTGTTTAAAACGACTGTGAAGGTAAAATTATGGATAATTTTAATATAGTGTGTGTAATGCATTATGAAGCATAGAAATCAACCTTGAGTAATATTTTGTAAATTTCTCTCTTAATAATACAATATGTGTTTCATAATAAGTGCCTTACTCTCTATTTTTTTTTTACTTATTGAATATTCTAACAATTTAAGATACATTAAAATATATTCTGACCTATTCTCAACAAATTCTATTCTCAACGAATAAAATATAGACTATTTACTATAAAACTTAAATCTTCTTACGCAACAATTAAACAACGCAGTAAAATTACTTTCAGATATTTTATAAAATAAGAGTATCAAATAGAACTTGCATTATTGCGATAAATAAATTTAACTTTTACCTAACTTTCATATTTTAGCGCAATATCCTGTTACGGGATAAAATTTGAAACATGGAATTTCCATCCTTCAAATAAGACTTTGACAAATATTTATGCATTGAAATTATACTTAATTATGGTGAAATTTCTCCTTCGTTCCAATCTTCTGGGCATTAAATTTCATAATATCTGACTTTGTCGAAAATAATTTCGAGGCAGTACCTGGTATCGGCTATAGTTATAAATGCATTAGATTGCACTCACAGGATTTAAATTTAAACCAGAAGTAACGGGATTCTGTTGGTTTAGGCACACAAAATGAAGACAAATTATTTTATGTAGATAAAATTATTATAAAATAATAATGAAAAGTTTAAAGAATAAAAAAATAGTGTAAGTGTATTTTTAAAAAACTTTATGCACTTTCATTTTTTATTAAACTAAGGGGCTTTGTACCCCATTAGCTTTCCTCGTCAATCTTACTATGACATCACAAAATCTAAAACAATTGCTAATTTGGCCGTATTTTAAAAGATTGCAAAACAATGAACTATGTATATACCGGGGTGTCTCAATAATGACTGATGGATTTTAAAATTCAAAAACTTGCAAACGGCGACAGCTATTAAAAAAAATTTTGCAGGAAGGTTATGCATAATGTAAGGAGTTTTTTTACCGTAATTATTTATTTTAGTTCGCATCTCAAACAATAGGTGGCGCTGACGGCGATTGAAGGCGAGGTCGACGCTTCACTCAGCACTGATCACCGCGCCTTCAATCGCCGTCAGCGCCACCTATTTTTGAGATGCTAACTAAAATAAAAAATTACGGTAAAAAAACTCCTGACATTATACATAACTCTCCTGCAAAAAATTTTTAAATAGTTGTAACCGTTTGCAAGTTATTGAATTTTAAAATGCATCAGTCATTTTTGGGACACCCGGTATATTCATAAATTTTTCTTTTGATTGAAGAATTTTAACATCTAATGAGCTGTTTCTAAACATCTACGGGCTATTTAGATGTTTGATAAATAAGAGTTGTTAAACAGTGAAATACACAAAGTCATTGCCTCCTGCTATTTTTTGAAATGTGGTATAAGAAAAATTTGTAAGTAAGTTGTTTTACATTGTATCGTTCAAATATGATGTAATTTTCAATAATATTTTCTATCAAAATCCTTCTGTTGTTTGAAAGGAAGGTATTACTCTGTTATCCCGTCGACCAATTTCGCCAAATTATACAAATCGCCAAACTAATAGCCAAATATATATATTTACATAATTTTTATTTTGAATAACGAAAAAACAAATAATAAGTAGAATATTAACGAAAATACAAATCACTTAATAACATTTTAAACACGTGAATCGTATTTAATGCCATTGAATGTGACACACAATTATCCATTATTGGCATTTAATCTTATAGTTTGGCGATAGGTTTTTGGTCGACGGGATAACCTAGTAGTACCGAAAGGAAATATTATTTGTGCCACCTTATAATTCAAAACGGCCCCACCAGTGGCCGCGAGGTTCAGACCTCCAAACTGGTAGACGGTAGGTGCTGGGTTCGAACCCAATCGCGACCGTCGGCCTAACCGTTCGGAGTTTTCCGTGGTTTTCTTCGAACCTTGCGTAAATACGGGTTAGGTTCCCTTAGAAAGACCCCCACGCAGGGCATCCCACCCCATAGGGCCTATATCCCATAGCGTAGATAAATAGCCGACAAACATACAAACAAACAAACAAACAATATAATTCAAAACTATGGTGAAAAAGTTCATATCAAACTATGAAGTAAATGTTTCGTATTATATATGTAATAAAAAAAAAAAAATTGCGCCATTTTTTTTTTATTCTCTCTTAGCTTCAATTCTAAATTTGTGGAACATATTTCAATCTTAGTTTCGTAACTTGTAACAGCTAAAATTCTTTTTCTTACTTTAGTTATTAATAAATTATTTCTTGCTTCTCAAAAAGGCGGGAAGTATTTCGTAAGCTTTTTACTTTCTGGCATATTCCTGCGATTTTAATTTTATTTTTTATTTTTTAACATCGCGTGACAAATGTTACTACGCGTTGCTAAAGGGCTTAGTGTTCCGAGGAAAAAATATAGTTCTTGCCAATAGACCGCCTATTACGGCCATTTAGAATTGATCATTTTGTCCGTTAGAGGCTCGAGTCCATCCTGATTGGATTTTTAAAATGATTGACGCGGAGTAGGAGGGCGCTAGTTTTGTCGTGAAAATGATTTTTTCATTTGGCTTTTCAGGAGAGTAGAATGCACCTTTTCTTTAAACTATCAAGACGCGCGTTTTATTGCTCCGCTGAATTAGAATGCATTTTTTTCTTAAAAAACTACTCGGAAGCCATGTCATGTTTCCCGAGAATGCGATTGACTTTCAAAAATTATTAGGATGCTGTTTCTTCTTTCTCCCCAAAATTCTAATATTGTGGAATGTAGCTTAATCACGGAGTTGGTGAAGTGGAAGTTATTCGATGAGAGTGCCAAGGTGATTGCGTGAAAGAACTTAACTTATTTATGAGTTCTAATAAAATTAATTTAAAGACTGCTTGATTGAACTTTCTTATGGGGAAATAGCCCAATAAACTCATCCACTGCTGGTCAAATTGCCGGAGCGACTGCTCAGCTCGTCCCACTGTTGATTCTTGGTAGTAGTAATCTGTTCTGCCTCATAGATGGTGTGCCACTGGAACTTGTACATTGTTATGGAACATCGATCTCGTCGAATCATTACATATTAGCCGGTAGGATTTCTTAAATGAACCTGCATACGTCTCTAGAGAATTCTTCGCAACGCTGTGTGTGCACGTGCCATTTTCGCCGAGCTTGAAACTAATTGCTGGAACTTCGGCCTTTGTTTATTACTCATCTTGAACCGACATGAATCAATCTGTGAAAAAAGATCGTCTTATAAAGTTTTGTTTGTAATTATGTGTGGTATCTACATCTACAAATATTTTAATTGTGAAATATACCTCGCATTCTAGTGAGAAACTTTTCAACTGTGAGATATGCAACCAAACTGTGAGATATGCAAAATAAAAATTACAAAAGATCACCTGCATGAAATCAATTCAACATCATTTTCTTTTATTTATTTATTTACTGTATTTTCTAGGTAAAAGTGCATAAATATTTTGATAAATTTTCATTTCATAATAAATGAACACCTGCTGTATGGTTGCGAAACTACGGTAGATTCCATCAGTAATACAAGATAATTGAAATTTACACCTGTGTGTCGTATCTACGAAGTTCTTTATTTTTGTTTAGTTTAATAAAAAATTAGGTATTTGAACAAGGCCACATCGAACATGTCTGTAAGTTATTATTTATTATTTTATTGTTTTATTGATTAAGAAATTTAATGATAATTTCTTTGTTTAAATTCTTGATTTTTTTTTCCTCCCTTTTATTACAGATATTAAAAAATAAATTTGTTCTTAATTTATAATTAATTAAAATTTTCTGCTCATAGAAATTTTATTTAGTTTTAAAGGTGTTATTTTTTTTTTTAAATCGAAAGATGGATTAATTTGTTGTTAAAAAAATACTCTGTTGCAAAATTTATTTTCCATACGTAAAGAAAAGTATTTTTGTTTTTAAAATTATTTGTTATTTCCCATGTATGGAAACCCGATATTTATTATTTTATTACTTATTTATTTATTATTTATTTATTTTTATTATTATTTATTGAGGTATTTGAAGTATAGTAATTGAATTTTAATAATTGAAGTATAGCATTTAAATATTTTCCATATGAATTATCCTTCTTTCATGTTACTAAGGTCAGGATTAGTAAAAGAAGAAAAAATGTCAGAAAATAAACTTGATATTGTCCCTTTTGAATTTGGGTCGGGCATGGATATATTTAAATGGTTTAAACATTTTGATCGAGAATGTTCGGTAGAAAAGAAAGATAATGAGTGGAAACACCAAAATATTTCAAAATATTTAAAGGGGGAAGCGCTAAAAACTTATATAAATGATTGTTTGGATTGTGCTACTTATGAAGAAATTGTCGAGATTTTAAGTGAAAAATTCATTCAAGTTAGAGTTCCAAAATTTTCTGAATTTACTTCCTTAAAGTTAAATGATCTAAGTGATTTGGATTCTTATTTTCGAAAGAAAGTTGAGATTGGAAGGCAACTTCAGCTTGGGGAAAATTTAATTATACAGGGATTAACTGATGGACTTCAGCCGGAGTATCAAAATTGTTTGATGGTTAACCCTCCTTCCAATACTCGTGAATGGTTTCGCATTGCTAAACAATTAGCAGCGATTCCAAATCATACCTCTAATAACGGCAATAGAAATTTTCAACAAACTAGACCAATGCACAATCCCAATCCTCAGCCCAGACATTGGACTCGACCTACTCTAAACAATCCATTCCAAAATTTTAATCCTAGGTTTTTCACTCCTAGAATGCCTACGACTCATTATCAGAATAACTACCCAAGTCGTCCGTGCCGTATATGTTTAAACAGAGGCATAGAAAATGCATATCATTGGGAGAGGAGTTGTATATTTAACACAAATTCCTTTCAAACTCAAACTCCTGCTCATATTCAACCATCTCCTACTAATAATATTTGACAATTAATCATCCCTGGATATGTGGGCAATAACAAAGTGTATTGTGTGGTGGATAGTGGATCAACTGTCTCAATCCTACCCCTCAAATTTGTTCGATATTTAAATGGTAATTTACATAATGTTACCCCTATTACTATTAGACAGGCACAAGGAACTCTCACAATTAATAAATCGTGTCGATTATGTATTAAATCTATACATATAATAAAACAGTAGGACCCGGTGTGTCTGTACATTGAAGATAATAGACAAAAATGGAGTCAGGGCGATAAAAGAAAACCAATGAAACACAAAAAAAAATTTTTTGAATTTTTTGTCTGTCTGTCTGTCTGTCTGTTTGTTCGAGGTTATCTTCGTAACTACTGAATGGATTTTTATGCGGTTTTCACTAATGAAGAATGCACACTCCCGGGCAGTGTATAGGCTTTGTTTCATCAAAATCGGACAACAGACAAAAAAGTAACAAAAAGAAACAAAAGAAACTATTAGGTGCGCTGCTCACGTTTTTTAGTACATAACGTTTTTTAGTACATATAAAATCCAATAGATGTCACTGTGCGATTTTAAAACGCGCTATCGTTATGTTTTCGCCAGTCTACTTAAGTATGAGAAAGTTTCAAGCTGGCTGTCGTTCCATGTGGTTTAGTCGGTAGAACGTCAGTGCGCCATACTGATGGCCCGGGTTCGATTCCCAGCATGGAATTTTTTTTCACTATGTTGGCATTAACGCCCATAAGCAATTAAAAGAATTTGAAATATTGTATTCAAGGCGAATTTTCTCTCTGGGAAAATTTCCTTGCATTAATATGTCAGTGTAATTTTTTTTTTTCGATTTAATTTTTTTTTCGAAACTTTGTTTTTCTTAAAAAATTACAGTAAATATTTGATATTTCCCAACGTTTTTTGAATGATCGACTTGCTTTTTTTTTTTTTAATGTATGTCTGAACCTTATCTAACTACTTCTTCAAGATTTCTTTAGATAAACCGACCAGCGTAGCGGGCGAAGGCCGCTAGTTTGGTAATATAAAGAGATATGTTAATTTTTTAGCAAGTAAACTTGATTTGGACTATGCTATTTTAGGTTTACCTGATTGTGCCAAATTTAAATTGAAAATTGATTGCGCAAAAAGCCAGGTGTTACAAGACAATATTTCGTTAAACCCATATGTCAACATATCCAGTGATAACTTAGAATTGCTTCATTTTGATATTATAAAAAATGATACTACTGTGCAACCTGATTATGGAAATACCATAACTCCTCAATCCTTGTCGCGAACTAATAATGATGATTATAATCTATTGGGGGATCTGAATGCTATTCAAAATAAAAATGTAAGGGAACTTTTAAGGGATTATTTAGATATTTTTGCAAAAAATAAATATGATGTAGGGAGAATTAATATTGAGCCTCAGCGTATTTATCTTAAATCTGACCTACCAATATCTTTGAGGCCTTATCGTACATCCACTGCTGATGAAAAAGAAATATCTCAGCAAATCCAATCATTATTAGCTGCTGGGTTAATTAAAGAAAGTTATAGCCCATACTCTTCTCCAGTTACGTTAGTAAATAAACGAGATGAAGGTAAAAAAACCCGAATGTGTGTTGACTACCGAAAATTAAATTCTATCATGAAAAATGACGCTGAACCTTTACCCCGAATAGATGAAATTTTAGACAAATTAAGTGGTGCCCAATATTTCTCTACACTAGATTTAGCCTCAGGCTATTGGCACATACCTATTCACCCAGCCGATTCCGAAAAGTTAGCCTTTACTACTAATTGTGGGCTCTGGGAATGGAATGTTCTCCCCTTTGGTGTAAAGGTAGGCCCCCAATTTTCAACAGGACAATTAGAAGAATTCTTACAAAATATAAAATAGACTTTGCTTGTTATTATTTTGATGATATAATTATTTTTTCTAAATCAATAGATGAACATATACAGCATCTCATCCAAATTTTTGATTTATGCCGAATAGAAAATATTAAATTAAAATTATCTAAATGTACTTTTGCTCAAAAACAAATCAATTTTCTAGGGTATGAAATCCAAAATGGAACTTTAACTCCAGCTAATACTAATATAGAAACGATTAAAAAATTAAAACCTCCTACTAACACTAAAGAATTACAAAGATTTCTTGGTTCTATAAATGTGTATCATAAATTTATTGACAAATATGCTGAAATTAGACACCCCCTAAATAAATTACTTAAGAAAGATACTATTTGGGAATGGAACACTGAATGTCAAAACTCTTTTCAAAAATTAAAAGATGCCCTCATTGCTAAACCAATTTTAAAGATTTATGACCCAAAATTACCCCTACACATGTTTGTTGACGCTTCTCAGGTAGCGGTAGGTGCAGTTCTTAAACAACCCGACCATAATAACTTTTTACATCCAATTGCTTATTTTTCTAGAGGATTGAGAAGTTATGAGAAAAATTATTTCATTACCGAACTAGAGTGTCTTGCTATCATTGATACTTTAGATAAATTTTATCATTACTTTCACGGTGTACAATTTACCATCCATACTGATCATGCATCTCTTGTTTGGTTAAAAAATGTCAAACATTTAAGAGGTCGATTATTTAGGTGGTCATTGAAGTTAAGTATGTTCGATTACAAAATAGAGTACTTAAAGGGATCTACAAATGTCGAAGCCGACATGTTGTCCCGAAACCCTATTTCTCATTTTTGTAAGCCCCTTACTTTTCTTCTTGACGTTAAAGAGATTATTGAGATGCAAGAAAAAGAAAATGTGTGTGGATCAAATTATATTAATGACAATGGACTGATTATAGTTAATAGAAAAGGTTTTCGTAAAGTGGTAGTTCCCATGTCCCTAAGAAAAAAATTGCTTAATGTTGCTCATGAACAGTTTGGTCACCCTGGTGTTCAAAAAATGCAAAATTTAATTTCTCCTAACTATTATTGGCCAGATATGACCCAAGACATTACTAACTTTGTTAAATACTGTGATATTTGCCAGAAAAATAAAAAACCTAGACAGAAAAAATTTGGCTTATTACAAGCTATGCCCACTACAGATCAACCTTTTGACTGTCTGTCTGTTGATACTGTAGGAGGGTTCAATTATTATAATTCTACAAAAAAAATCTCCATATTATAATAGACCATGCCACAAGATATGTTTGGGCATTTCCTTCCAAAAGTGTCACTACAGAAACTTATACAAATTGTCTGAAACAAATTTTCAATATCAAAATCCCTCAACAATTATTCTGTTTTAGTAAGATTTCAAGTGTACAGTCCCCTCAAAAAATACTTAGTGACAGGAATGCTGCTTTTACTTCTTCAAGATTCAAAAAATTCCTGCGAAATCATAATATTAAACAACGTTTGACCACTGCCCATCATCCACAAACGAATGGGAAATGTGAAAGAGTAAATCAGACAATAGTAACTAGATTAAAATGTAAAGTAAACTCCACTACCTCTAAAATTCCCTGGACTAAGCTTTTAACTGAGGTAATTAATGAATATAATAATACACCCCATTCTATTACCAAATTTCCACCTGCGTACTTGCTTTTTGGCCAATTACCCTATGACTCCCCCTTACAACAAAATTATTATCCCCCTGTTCATGAAGCACTTAAAATTGCTAAAACAAGAACTGATGAATTTCATTTAAAAAATAAAAGATATTATGATAAAGATTATATCGAACCAAAATTTAAAATAGGAGATCTAGTTATCTATGAAGAATTTCAGTACCCTAATACTAGAAAGTTGTCACTAGTATTTAGTGGCCCTTATAAAATTCTTAACAAATTATCCGAAGTAAATTTTGAAATTGATAAGCAAAACCAGTTCAAAAGTTCAGAAATAGTACATGTATCTAAATTAAGGCCTTATTATTCCCCTGATAAATTTAAATTAAGTCATGAGCAACAACCCCCTAATCAACAACAACAAACTCAGGTAAAAACTGTAGCTTAAACTATATCTCTAGTTTATCATTTTATAATTTTTTCTCTTAAACAGTAAATTTCTTTTCATATTTTAATTCAGATAATATCCTGTAATTCTCACAGAATGGCAATGATATCTCTTGACTGCAGCGAGAGTGTCACTTGTCTGGAAATTTTTATATTTGTTTATTTATGCCGGCGTAGACGAACAAAGTGGAAATTTCTTATTCTGTACTGAATTACTCTACTTAGAATATTTTTTTTCTTTCTTTCAACTGAACCTATTTGTAATATTAAATTTAATCTATCAATTATTAAATTAATTATTTGCCAAGTAACAAAATTTTTATCACTTTATTTTAATATATTTTTTTTTTCTTTCTCTCTTTCTTTGCTTCTGCATTCCAGTCCAAGTACATGTCAATTATAATATAATTTTGTTTCTTTTTCTCTTTCCTACTTGCATCTTGCAATGTTTTATCACACCGAGAGAATATTTATTGCGTAATTATTTGACATGAATAGATCTTGTTTTTTATTTTTATCATTTATTAATATTTCTTTTTAAGAATCTTAGTAGTTTAAAGGTCACGTGCATTCTCAAACATGAACAAAATTTTTATTTATCTTTATTTTATTTTAATTTATCATATTATATTTTAAATTTTTTTTTGTACATATTCCTACTTAATCCTGTACTCGGATTACCAGATTAAGTAAATGATTTCATAGTTGATTGCATTTTTTATTTTATTCCACTTCTCTCTATATTTCATCCCAAAAATATGAGATGAGATAAACGAGATTAAGTATTTAAAGAATGTCTTTTGTGATATTTATTATTACTTATTAAGAGATTTACTTATACCCATTATGAGATTTACTTACACTTATGATATTTATTATTATTGATATTTTTCCTTATTATGTTTCTTAATTATATTGTTTATTATTTACATTGTTAAATTTTATTATTACTATATTATAAAATGTGTTATTAATTAAAAATACAATTATAAAAGTATTTTCACAAAGATTCCAAAATGGAACTGTTATGAATGTTCAAGGACTTACTCACACAAAAACTGAACTAATATTATAATGTTAGCTGATGAATTTGGACAGTTAAATGAATTAGACATCCTTGAAATGAGGTAATGAACTATGCCATTCCAAATATGACTTTAAGAGGATTTTTGAAACAAACTTTTAAAAATTGATTTCTAGATTTGACATTGTTAAAAAAGAATTTAACGTTATTGTTTTTCATTTTTATGTTTCATTTTTATGTTATTACTATGGGTAATTGCTTATATTTTCAAATTACTTTTTGATGTGTACTTTAAACAAGATTATATCTTGTATTTGTATTGAAGCCTATTTTATTGTATTTAAATTTGAAGTTATTCCACGCATCACCTTGGTGTTTTTAAATTTGAATTCTATATTTATATAAAAAAGAGAAATTAATTTAATTTTTTTTTTATTCAGTATCTAATTATTATTACTTATATCAACAACTTCGTGAGCTAAGTCTGCATCTTCTCCCTTTCTGTGAAATTGCAGGTCTCAGACCTACTTTTTCACCCGTCTTTCTGGGAGGGGGGATTTGTAATAAAATAAAAAAAAAAATTGCGCCATTTTTTTTTTATTCTCTCTTAGCTTCAATTCTAAATTTGTGGAGCATATTTCAATCTTAGTTTCGTAACTTGTAACAGCTAAAATTCTTTTTCTTACTTTAGTTATTAATAAATTATTTCTTGCTTCTCAATAAGGCGGGAAGTATTTCGTAAGCTTTTTACTTTCTGGCATATTCCTGCGATTTTAATTTTATTTTTTATTTTTTAACATCGCGTGACAAGTGTTACTACGCGTTGCTAAAGGGCTTAGTGTTCCGAGGAAAAAATATAGTTCTTGCCAATAGACCGCCTATTACGGCCATTTAGAATTGATCATTTTGTCCGTTAGAGGCTCGAGTCCATCCTGATTGGATTTTTAAAATGATTGACGCGGAGTAGGAGGGCGCTAGTTTTGTCGTGAAAATGATTTTTTCATTTGGCTTTTCAGGAGAGTAGAATGCACCTTTTCTTTAAACTATCAAGACGCGCGTTTTATTGCTCCGCTGAATTAGAATGCATTTTTTTCTTAAAAAACTACTCGGAAGCCATGTCATGTTTCCCGAGAATGCGATTGACTTTCAAAAATTATTAGGATGCTGTTTCTTCTTTCTCCCCAAAATTCTAATATTGTGGAATGTAGCTTAATCACGGAGTTGGTGAAGTGGAAGTTATTCGATGAGAGTGCCAAGGTGATTGCGTGAAAGAACTTAACTTATTTATGAGTTCTAATAAAATTAATTTAAAGACTGCTTGATTGAACTTTCTTATGGGGAAATAGCCCAATAAACTCATCCACTGCTGGTCAAATTGCCGGAGCGACTGCTCAGCTCGTCCCACTGTTGATTCTTGGTAGTAGTAATCTGTTCTGCCTCATAGATGGTGTGCCACTGGAACTTGTACATTGTTATGGAACATCGATCTCGTCGAATCATTACATATTTATATATATATATATATATATATATATATATATATATATATATATATATATATATATATATATATATATATATATATATATATACATATATATATATATATATATATATATATATACAGGGTGTCCCTAAACTAATGGTATATACGCTAGGGGGTGATAGAACACATCAAGACGAGTAATAGTAAATATCAAACCAAGGGTCCCAAACGTTTTCCAAAGCAGATAGCCGCCAGTAAAGTGTGGGGTCTAAAATTTCAAATACGCTTAAAAAACGGAAAAATTGGTCGATTGATTTGCGGTTTTCACTAAAACTATTCCATATGTTTGTATTTTCTTAAAAATAAATTATAAAGATAAATTTCGAAAAATGCCGATAGAAGGCGTTTTAGACTTTGAAGTAATGAAAAACTATTTTTTGCATCTCATTAAATGGTTTCGTAAGCTTAGACTTTAGAATTTTTAGCTCAAAACCTGAATAGTTTGGAGTGGTTAATTAGCACAAACTTAACTGTGTTCAGAGGGTTTAAATTTCAAATGATTATAAAAAACGGAAAAATTGGTCAATTTATTTGCAGTTTTCACTAAAACTACTCTTTATGTCGGTATTTTATTGAAAATGAATTATAAAGATAAATTTTAAAAAATGCAGATAGAGGGACCTTTAGACTTTGGAGTAACGAACAACTATTTTTCACGTTATTTTTTGCATCTGATGAAATGTTTTTGTAAACTTAGACTTTAACTTAAATTTTGAGCTCAAAATCTGAATAGTTGGGAGTGGTTAAGCAGCACAAACTGAACTTTGTTCAGTGGGTTTAAATTTCAAACGATTATAAAAAACGGAAAAATTAGTCAATTCCTTTGCGGTTTTTTTGCTAAAACTATTCTTAAAATTAGCGTTTTCTTGAAAATAAATTATAAAGATAAATTTAAAAAAATGCCGATAGAGGGGCCTTTAGACTTTGGAGTAACGAACAACTATTTTTCACGTTATGTTTTGCATCTGATGAAATGTTTTTGTAAATTTAGACTTTAACTTAAATTTTGAGCTCAAAATCTGAATAGATGGGAGTGGTTAAGCAGCACAAACTGAACTGTGTTCAGACGGTTTAAATTTCAAACGATTATAAAAAACGGAAAAATTAGTCAATTCCTTTGCGGTTTTTTGCTAAAACTACTCTTTAAATCAGCGTTTTCTTGAAAATAAATTTTAAAGATAAATTTCACAAAATGCCGATAGAGGGCGCCTTAGACATTGGAGTAGCGTACAACTATTTTTAACCGTTATTTTTTTAAATCTCATTAAATGTTTTCAAATGCTTCGATTTAATTTTTGGGATTAAATTCTGAATCGTTGCAAGTATTTAAGTAGCGCAAAAGGGAACTGTGGGGTTAAATTTCAACTCCTGAACACACTTCAGTTTGCGCTTCTTAACCCCTTCCAATGATTCAGAGTCTGAGTTCAAAATTTAAGTTTAAATCTAGATTTCGAAAACATTTAATAAGTTTTGGAAAGCATTTAATTAGATACAAAACATAACGGTTAAAATTAGTTGTTGGTTACTCTGAAGTTTAAGTCTCCCTCTAACGGAATTTTTTGAAATTTATCTTTTAACTTTATTTTTAAAAAGATACTGACTTAAAGAATAGTTTTATTTTAAAACGCAAACGAAGCGACCAATTTTTCCGCTTTTTATAATCATTTCAAATTTGAACCCTCTGAACACAGTTCAGTTTGTGGTATTTAACGACTCCCAACTATTCAGATTTTGAGCTCAAAATTTAAGTTTAAATCTAAGTTTACGAAAACATTTAATCAGATGCAAAAAAATAACGTAAAAAATAGTTGTTAGTCACTCCAAAGTCTAAAGTGCCCTCTTTCGGCATTTTTTGAAATCTATCTTTATAATTTATTTTCAAGAAAATACCAACATAAAGAATAGTTTTAGTGAAAACCGCAAATCAATCGATATTTTTTTCCGTTTTTTATGTGTATTTGAAATTTTGGAACCCAAACTTTAATAGCAGCTATCTCCTTTTGGAAAACGTTTGGGACCCTTGGTTTCCTATTTACTATTACTCGTCTTGATGTGTTCTATCACCCCCTAGCGTATATACCATGAGTTTAGGGACACCCTGTATATATTTAAAACTGTTTTGCAATTTTTATTGGTCATTTTAAATGTGACACAATTTTTTTTACTTGCTGCTTTCAATGCACATTAATGAGTTTAGTTATTTTCTTTTTTTAATATTCACGTGAATTTTTTTTTTTATTATTTGCGATGCCTTAGAATTTTAAACAATAGTTTGTAGAATCTGTTAGAAATGTAAAATGTCTCACCTGAATATCTCTTTAAATTCGTTTATTTATTATTTATAATAATAATTATTATTATTATTATTTTGCAATATTTATGTTAAAGATGCTATTTTTTTCATTTACAGCTGTCAACGCGTTTAAATAAGTTAACTATTTTAATATTTTCTTTCGCTTTTTGTATTCACATGTAAATATTGTTTTATAACTTAATTTTCAATATTTCCCGAATTTAACATATAATTATGTTATTCTCATTTGAAACATTTTTTTCTGTTTGTGACAGTCGCGTGTAGATATATATTTTATATAAGTTGAATGAAATATTTTCCTTCATATGAATATAGCGTTTCGGTAAAACACTATTATTTGTCATTCTAAGATAATGGTTGATGAAAAAATAAAAGTTTTTTTTTTTATGGACATGTATTTAGAAGTTAATTTATTACTTTAATGAATGGAATAAAAATAAAATTTATATTTTTTTCAAAATAACATTTAATTAATTAGAATAAGAAATCATTTGATAATTTAATGTACAATATATTTTTAATGATTATATTAATATAACATATTAATTCATTACTTATGAGCGTTTTTTAATAAAAAAAAATATGTTACTATTTTTTAAGTAATTTTTAAGGAAAATTTGAATCTTTCTTTTAAATTTTAATGCTGAAAAGATTAATAGATTTTTTAATATTTTTATAGATTGTAAAATGATTTTTAGTCTTTTCAATAATTATTAACGTTTAAAAAATATAAAAAAAAACTTTGTTGTTGTACATATAAAATGAAAAAAAAATTAAAAGTAAATTGGATTAACTTATGAAATGTTTTTTTTTTTTTCCTTTCTACTATTAGATATATAAGGAATTATATTTTTAATGAGCTAATTCAAAAATTATTTTGATGATTCACATACTTTTGTAGGCCCCTTTTAAAATATATTCACAAAATGTTTCTTTAAATAAATATAGGCTAATTTTTGTCCTTTTTTTTGTTATTATTTTAAGGATGTTTGCGCGATACATTGAAACAATCTTTTATTGAATTAAAATTTACAATTTTTTTATGATGATTAAACACGTCATTTGTAAACTAAAACACATCATAAATCTTTTCAAGAGTTTTTTTTATTTTTTATTTTACAATTAAATGTTCTTTAGAAAGTGGGGTAATTTTAAACTATTATAACTCGAAATATTATTGGTGGAATTTCAGTTTTTCTTCAGTTAATTGAACAGAAACACATAGATTTTAATTTTGATTCAGCCTTTATAAAAATATAATTAAAAAATAATTAAAAATATTTAAAGTAAAAGTTTGAAAAAAACTGTATCTATCTTCTTTCTAAAAAATCATATTTTCAAAAGTAAATATATTATTTTTTTCTAATTGCTGAATCAGAACTAAAGTAAAATAATCAAAAAAGAAATGTTATTCCAAGTTTAAGCATTTATCGTTAACGGTTTTTGCGTTATAACAATTTAAATCTGAGAAAGAATGAAAAACCCATCATGAAGAAAAACGCATTTACACAAAAAGTGTTATATATGACAATCATTGCATGGAAAACTACATTTTAAAAACAAATCAAAAATATATTGTCTGTTCAAAATATGATGTAGAAACATATGATTTAAGCGTCATTAGAAACATAAAAAAAACCAAAGAAATTTTTAATACAGTTTTAGTTTTTTTTTTAGAATGTGTCACAAACTTCTTTAATCGTTGCTGGAATTTTATAGGAAATATGGCATATCAAATATATATTTTTGTTAAATCATTTTATTTCTCCCATAGGATTTTTTTTAATTTACAATGCATACACATTGCTCACATGTATGAAAATCATACGAACAAAGTAATAAGCACTATTATTTCATCATGTTATCATAATTTGAGATCGACCAAACATTCATTTTCGTTTTTGGCGAAAATACTATCCTGAAAAATCGGAGGCACCGAAAACTATCTATATTCTGGAAATCTGGTTTCTTCTTTTAGATATTATAATATTACTCATTGATTTAATCTGGTTTTTAGCTATAAAAACTTTTCACTGTTTATAATTTAGGCATAATAATAGTGTAAGATAATAAAAGTGTAAATTATAAAACAAACAATGCCTATATGAGTAAACTTTGAAGACGCTTTTAATGTGAACAATAAAAGTTGCAAACTTAAAAGTATTTTAACTTTATAGTTTGAAACTACAAAAGTGTTTTGAATACTTTTTGAGTAAGTTCTAGTATAACAGATTATTATTTTCATAAATCATAATACTTTACAATTTGGAAATAAATGGTACAATCAACAATTATCATTCATGATTTTACCATGCTTCATGCTATGGTATAGTTTTGTATTATAGTTACAAAAAATCAATATAATATAAATTATCAAAAATTATTGTTAATCTTAAGATTTTACTATGCACCGAAATAGCATGCTTCGAAATACCATACAATTTATGGTACAAACAATTATCGTATTATTATACCAATTATCATGCTATGAAACATCATAGAATTTATGGCAAATTTCATTTCCCTATAATTTACCATACACGACGCTCTGGAATGCCGTACAATGTATGCTACATATCAATATGCTATAACTTTACCACACACATTGCTCTGGAATATCAAAGAGCGATAAATGTTTACCATATCAATACAGTATGTTTACATATAACGACACAATATTTTTATGATGTTCCATAGAAAACCATATGTATCTATAAAAATCCTATGCCAGTTTTTGCTAAGGGTTAGTATGAACATTACCGGAATCTTTAAATAATTTTAATGGTGTATGAACTAATATAACTTATTCAAAAATATCAGATATTTAGTTTTTTTTTTTTCAATTTATCAATACAATCGAAATAATTTAAAAATAAGTATAAATCATTTTTGTCAAAATAATTTTAAAATTCTATGAGAATTTACATTAGTGATCATTTACTTTTTCACAAAAATGGCTGACTGATTTAACCATTAACCCATAAAACATACCACCAATATTCTACACGTTCAATTACAGCTTGAGATCTTATGCTCGAAAAATGGCAGAGCTCCTTCAATTGTTACATGAAATTATTTTAAACGGCTAATACATTTGCTGTACAAACATAAATTAAGATAATATGTAATTTTAACTATTAAACATATTCCATCGTGTCATTACGTAAATTTTTGTACTTAAGAAATTGTGAGGAAATACGCGGAAAGTCTTCTTTTAGAACATCAAAAATTAACTTACGTAAAAACATATACAACAATTCTGTAGCTTCATTCTTAAATATGCCTCTGTAAGAAATTTTCCTTTATATAAAAATTTAAAAAATAGATCAATGTCTAAATTTAAATTGCATCGTACCACCACCGTTAAAGCAGTAAAGCTTTGTTTCAACGCATTACTGCACCACGTGCCATGATTGTTACATGCAGGGTGTCCAGCAAATAAGACCCTGATTTAGAAATTAAATTTCTCAAAAACAAAGATCAATAGAATTATGCGGTATAAAATTTGTTTATTGGGTAAGCTGTAAAAGTTTCGAACTGTGAATATGTTCAAAAAATTGCGTTCTGATTGCAAAGAATGCTGATTTGACATGTTTCTTGATTTAGATTGCTTGCAGAGAACGAGTTTTCCGTCGTACAGTGCCATATTTAACGATTTTTCGAACTAAATTTTTAGAATTTCGAAAACTCAGAAATTAAAATTCAAAAATCGTTAAACTATGGCACTGTACGCCGAAAAACACGTTCTCTGTAAGCAATCTAAAACAAGATCAATCAAACAAGCAATCTAAAACAAATGTCAGTCAAGCATTTTTTGCAATCATAACTTAACCTTTTCGAACTATTAACCAATTAAAACTTTTGTATAAAATTTTTACAGCCTACTTAGTAAACTAATCTTAAACCGCATAATTCTATCGATCTTTGTTTTTGAGAAATTTAATTTTGAAATCGGCATCTTGTTTACTGGACACCTTGTATCTAAACGCATTAATATTTTTCGTAATTTGGAATAAATTTGGCTAATATGATCTCTAAAAAACTACCCAAAGAATGCAATAATATTTAATTTGCCCATGTCATACGACTGTACTAGAAAACAAAATTAGATTTGCTTATCGAAAACTAAAGAAATTTCTATCAAACTGTAAAGGTAGCTTTTATTTTCATTATTTTTTCTGAACACTTAAAAATATTAATATAGTAAAAAAGATTGTTTAGTATTAAACAGATAAAATTAATTATTTTAAGCTCATTTAATAGCAAAATGTAGCAACACAGTATCTTAAACCAATAATTGTATATAATTTGCACACTGTAAAATATCCAATTTCAGCTGAGAACTTGAATTTTCTTTTAAAAATTTTTGCTCCCATTATTAGACCAGTACATAAATTTCGAATATTTTCTTACATAAAAATAGAAAAAAATGGTGCAGTAAATGGTTAAATGTTTCGTTCTTACTTTATCCTTTTCAGACCTGAGCATAAAATAACTCTACAAATATGTATTTATTGCTTTTGAATAATCGAAATGACACCATAGATGACAGAAAAAGTCATTTTTGTGACACCAGAAGTTTAGGGGACTGGTAATTTAGGTTTAAATATATAGATATAAAAGTACTAATTCCCTTAAAACATCAGTTTAACTATCAGTAATGTAAATTTACGCAATAACAAAATTAAGGTCTTTAAAACAGACTTTAAGTTAAATAATCATGAATAATTCTTACTTTCTTGGCCATAATGTCTTGAAGGTATTTTCGAAACTCAGATGAAAAGAATATTTATTTTACGAAATAATATTCATCAGTGCTGACATTTATTGGTTTTGTTTCAATGCAAAAAACATTCAGCTGTATAGAAGTAAAGTAAAAAGGCAAAAAACTCGAACACTTTAGTTTTCATTAGGAAAAGAATGGAGGTACACATTTGTGTACCTCAGGTCTGAAGAGGTTAAAGCTTAGAGCAGATAAGCTTACACAAATATTTAAAGGTTGCCAAAATCAGGTACTCTGGCAATACTTTCATGATACTCTACAAATAAATTTGTAATTTATCATTAACGCAAAAAATAAGTATGAATCTACGTTTTATAAATGTTATTAAAACAAGTGTACTTTTTTTTCATACACACCATGTATCGGATCATATATATATGATCCCTATAAATACATGCATGCTTTTTGTATCCAATAAGAAAAAGTTTACTGTAAAATTTATAACACCGTTATAAGTTTGAGAAATTCTGAAACACTTGCATTCATTTTGTGTCGTGCAAGTTTTTATTATTTTTTTTAAAAACCCGTTAAATTGGGAATGATCAGTTCTTATGAAATGTTTTACAAAGCATTCTGTAGTACTGCAACTTTATTAGTTTATTAAAGATACAAACATTTGCAAATTCACATATCATTAAAATTCATTTTTCTTCGACGAGAAATACATATGTGTTTTCTAACATTCATATATCTAAAAGCTACAAAGGACTGTAAACAAGATTTTTTCTTATGTTTACCTTTTTCCTGAGCTAGAAAAAATTATAAAGAGTGCTTTTGAAGAAAGGTTAAACGACATTCGAATTTTTTTTAAAATAATGAGACACTTTATTTTTGAACAAAAATGAATGAAATATGAAAAAAATATATTTTACATATATTTTGTATATCCTCATTAGCATTTTCCAATATTTTATGTTCTACTGTTATAACTTGTTGAAGAATAGGATACATTTTATGAAAAGCTATGCATTGCTTAGAATTTTATAAAATAGCGAGACATGAAAACTAACTTTTCGTTTATTATAAAATGCGAATCGGGCTCTCAGTTAATTGAGAAAACTTTTTTTTGACTTTTTAATAATCATGATATTTTTTCACAAATAACACTTATTTTTATTTATTCTAAGTTTCTTTGAATGCGATCACAGTTGATGCTTAAATATTCGTAAAATAAATAAAAAAGTTTTGATGGAGAAAATTATAAACTTTTTTTATTATTAAAGATTAATAGTGTCTTTAGAATTTTTAATAAAAGAAGTCAATTGTGTTAATTAATTAGCTTCCATTTGTCATTCCTCATTTCAATTATAGTTTTTGTCTGGGAATATCAACTGCTCAAGAAAATGTTAAATTGTTTTTGGTTAGTTTTACTTGGGTACTAAGTATTTTTATTGAATTAAAATAGGGCTGAGAGATTGTCTAAATCTAGTTTTTATGACAATAGATACAGCATTTATTTGCTTCATAAGTAATTATATGATTTTGCTTTTATAAATGGACAAAAACAAAAGCAAACACATGTGTAGAAAATTTGCTACAGTATATTATATTTTGCTGCTATTTGTACTTTTAATGCCTTTTAAGATATAAATAAAAGGAAACTTTTAAAAAACATCATGATTGAAATGCTCAATTTTACATTTTTCAAGAAATTATTCAAAACTAATCTGCACTAATAATAAAATTTGGCCTATAAATGCTTTAGGGAAGATGAAGTCTCTACATTACTCCAAAATACAGAACCAAATTAATATAAATAACAAATAACTAGCACTAAGAAAATACTGTCAAATTCTTTAATATGCGTTGTTTTCATGGGGACAGAATATTACAATGCGCCCTGTGCGTATTGTATCATATAAAAAATTGCTGAGGAAAGTTATCATTCAACATCTGAAATAGAAGATTGTGAACATACGTAGGTATCCAACAAACATATTTATATAGAAGCGAGCTTTTATTTTTTCCAAGTGTGCGATTACGAGACAAACATAAAATTAGTAAAGAGTATTATCATTTGATAGACTTCCAAACCAGTTCCAATGATTTTAATCAATAGATTTGAAAATCCAATCACTCAAATATTTTTACAAGATTCCTTTTTAAAAGGAATACAATGTAAAAGAAACAGAGCATAATAAACAAATAAACATGTACTATTTTTTAACCCGAAAGGACGCGCGCAGATTCTTATAGACCAAGAGTGCGTGTGGTTTTCGCATTTGTAATCACTAATTTTTTTAAAGAAGTCTTCAACTTTTTTATTCTCGCGGAATTTCTCCGTCTAAATAAAGTAACGATTAATATTTGCTTTTATTGTTGACAAAGTTAAGATCATTCATACTCTGGGTAAGCGCGCGTTCTCCCAGGGTAAAAATAGAGTGTACTAATGTGATAAAACTACAGAGGAGAAACATTCCCCACCATCAGAAGTTCTCACATACTTTGTAGGATGTTGTACGTAATGCGGTAAATGAAAGATATGTTAATTGCTTTTTAAACATAAACTGATGACACAAGTACTTCCAAAACAATATGGAAAAAATGAAAACTTTAATCGAAATTTGAAAAAAATATATTAATCGCAAGTACTGCTCAACTTTATGTACAGACTTACGTACAAAAAATGTACATTTAATGAGTAACTGTATCATTATAAAAATACCGTTTTTAAAAGAATAATAAGACTATGCAAAAAATCTCTACAACGTAGGTTTGAGTATAGCTACATGTATTAAAAAAAGTATACATAGATATGCCTTGAAAGTTCAAAGAGATATAAAACCTAAATAGTATCAACTATTGCCATTCTGAATGGCTTTTTTCTTTCTATCTTATCGTAATCTGTTTAGGATGAATTTAATTTAGTTCTGAATAAAAGTACTGTATATTTAAACTTCATTTGGCATTTAATAAACCAAATTCAGCTTTTGCATAATCTTATCTTTGACAGTGTACTTAAATCAAAACTCTTCTTCAAAGTTTAAACTTGGCATTCTGCTAAGTACGCTTGAAAAGGCGGTAGGAATGATGCAATGCCCCGTTGTTCCATACCGTACTTTTAAAATTGATTTTCAATTCACCGTATAGTACCTCAGTAGGGCATTGAGAGAACTAATCCATGGAAACTAGTCGCGAATGCCACAATAATTATGCTGTTAAATCTAATTAAATAGTTTTGTTTAAACAGTTTGGTGTTTTTAGCTTTTATCCTACTAATGGTCATTGCGATATACTATGCTAAGCATTAAAAATTGTTATCTAGGCTTTAAAAGACGATAGCGCAAAGAGTATGCCATATGTAACTTTAAACATGTTCAAACAATCCGCGATTTAAGGGCAGAATACCGACATTTATTGTCGAATATCCTTATCAAAAAAATGTTTAAGCTTCTATGAAGATAGTTACATCCAGCCCTCTTCTATCTTTTCGCTGAACGCCCGCTAATTGAAAAAAAAATATTTGTAAAATAAAATGAAAATTTTCTCAAAAACTATGTGGCGTCTCAAAATCGCTTCTTCCAAGGCATAGGTTAATGTCTACCACCTCTAATTATTTAAAAAATTTAGTTTTAGTAGATTCGAAAATAGAAAGGGAGGGGGATATATTTTCTAGCTACATTTTTAACCATATCCCAGAAAATGAGATCCCTATATTTAAAAGATATACATGTTTGAGTTCTGAGTAACGAAAGCTTTCAACGATAGACAAAAGAAATATATTTTTTAAGGAACTTAAATCGCTGTCGTATATTTATCCTAAATGTATTTGTGAAATTTTAATAATCTATAAATATTCAAATTTCCCACGTTCATTAGTTCACTAATAAAATAGCTGTGACAAACAGGCACAGATTTTACAATCGCTCCGTTTTACCTTTTTCAGTACGAAACCCTAAATCCTATAATTCGCAGAAATTTATAGATTTAGTCAAAAAGGCTGATGAAACATAAAAGTTTCTTGAATTATATCTCTTGAGACAAACATCCAAATAATATCTTCCTAACATCACCACTTATGTTCCTAGCGTAATCTTCTTTAACAAATCTAAGATTGCGACGAAAACATCTATGCAGGTATCTCTCTAATGATCGCAAGTTTAGTCCTTCATAATTAGCTCTTGGTTCCTCACAAAATAATTCTTTTATAATTCACATGGTACTCCTATCTAGTGACGATCCATTCTAAAAGTAGTTGTGATAAAATATATAATGTTTATAATACATACTGAAATAAAGAAGCAAAAACTTTAACTTTGGATTTACTTTAAAAGATATTTCACGTTTTCTAACAAACTAAATAAGAAAAGAGTGTTTTTTTTAGCAAGTTTTATTAGATTCACCTGCATGTACCGGGGGTCCCAAAAATGATTGATGGATGTTAAAATTCAATAACTTGCAAACGATGGCAGCTATTTAAAAAAAAAAAATGTAGCAGGGTTATGTACAATGTCAGGAGTTTTTTTACCGTAATTTTTATTATAGTTCGCATATCAAACAATAGGTGGCGCTGACGGCGATTGAAGACCAGGTCGGCGTTTCACTCAGCACTGATCACCTGGCCTTCAATCGCCGTCAGCGCCACCTACTGTTTGATATGCGAACTAAAATAAAAAAATTGCGGTAAAAAAAACTCCTAACATTATACATAACCCTCCTGCAAAAAATTTTTTAAATAGCTGTCACCATTTGCAAGTTATTGAATTTTAAAATCCATCAGTCATTTTTGGGACACCCGGTATATATCTATGTAACAGAATCTTTGAAAGTTTTTTCATCCATTTTAAGACATCAGATTAGATCGGAGAGTGCACCTGAGAAGCGGTTCCCGCATCCAAGAACGTTAGTAGGGCCTTACAAAATCTTACGCCTAAAATCTGATTTTAGGCCCCAATTAAATTTTCTAGTTAAATCTGCTATAAAAGTGTGTTTTTAGTTTTTACTTACCCATCATGCGTAGTATAGGGTAAGTTTTGCAATCGTATTCAAAATGGAAAAAAAAATAATGGATTTATACGTTTTCGACACTGGAGATTAAAATATATATATATATTAGAAAAAAAAATTACGTCTGTCTGTGTGTTTGTAAATGCTCGATCTTCCGAACAAATTGAGATAGAAACTTGAAATTTTGTATGCACTTATTATGTAAGAATGGGACGAACCTATATAATATCAGTGGTCTTGTTTATCTGGAACTATATTTTTTGGACTCTCGAAAAATTCATTCTGATAAAAGGTATATAAAAATTTTCTAAAGTTTTTATTTTAAGTAGTGGACGTAAAAGGCGATAAAATAACACAAATTTTGCATAAAGCAAAAGTCGGATTATTAGTTACTGAGATATTTTTAAAATCTGTTTTCCATATTCTTCGATATTTCATATCCTGTGTTTAATTCAAATTTCAATTCAAAGATATATTTTAATTGGAAATGAGACGCTTAATCCGACGCAGTAAAATGTTAGTTAATACGATTATTATTTTTGGTGTTATGAGGATGTTTCTTTTACGCAATTTGATACTACTTGAGTAGTTTACCATTTTTCGAAATTTTGATTTGTCGAAATCGGTACATTAGCAATTCATTGATAGAGCTTTACTGTGTTTATTATAAATATTTAAATATACGTTTAAAATATGTTTCGGAAATGCAATGCATTTTATAAATAGTTTACACATGTTTCATTTTCATATATTACATTAAGCGTGTTTATGGTGGGTAACTATTTAGCTGTCCCCCAACGACTAGTTTATACTTTTATTAATATTATTTTTTCTTAATATGATTATTAATTTTTTGATAAAGAGTCTTATGATGTTTAGACTACAATAAATTATTTCGGAATAGGTGCGCATGGAAATGAAAATTTTTGTGGTCATTAAATTTGCTATCCCAGGAAGGCGGCACACCAAGTGTATGAAAATTGCATGAGAGATAGAACAAGCGGTAACATGCAAATGCTTAGATTTTCGACGCATCATGAGTTCAAAAGCAACATTTAGCCGACGAGACATTTATTCCCCAATTGCCTCAGTCCCAATTTTTATGTATTATATAGAAAAATGAACAAGCCTTTAAAATTCAATGTATTCTTTAAAATTCAAATATAGTAAAATCTCTGAGTAGCATAAGCCTCATTAAACAGATTCCTGCATTAGGTCCGGTTGTTCTTAATTCCTTTTAGCACTGGTTTGAATCTACGTCATTTTTTCCAGTTTTAGACAATCAGATAGCTGAGCTCGGCTGAGCCAATTTTGAAATTAAAGGCTCGTATTTAGCCGAGATAGCGCCACGTGCAATGTGTATAAAGAACAGATTTCTCATAATTAAATTGAATTTCACCGTTGTTTTCGGGTAAAAAAATCGTTGCATATCATCGTTTAAAAAAGAAAAAAATACCTAGCAACACATGTCTGAGTTTCCTCTATGTCGAATTACAGCCTTCAAGGATTGTGGTTTATCGTGTTAAATTATTGTTTTTCGCATTGTTAGAGTTCTCATGATTGTCAACAGAATATGGAATCGATGGTTTCATGATATTTTAACAGAACACCGTGCAGAATTACAGCGGTTCGCCATCACTAACAGCTTAGAAGACTTTTAAGTTATCCGCTATATTCTTTGGATTAAAAAAATTATTTCATCTATTTGTGTAAAAAATAAATATATATTTCCTTGCAAGACTTTATAAATAATCTTGATAAATGTGCAGCAATAAATAAAGTTACTTTTAAGTGGGCTTTTTAAATTAAATTTTATATCGTAATATTTCTTACGTATCTATGAGTTAATTTTCTATAGCCTTTTTATTCAATTATCCTTTTAAAACATAAAATCGTTTTTACAGCATATAAACATTATTTTTGAGCACTTTAGTGAATTATTTAAAAAGATATCGGAACAAAAAATGAACGAATATAAAACGATGATAGAAAAAAGGCAATTCATAATTGCTTCTTTGATCATTTTTTAAAAAAATATTCTTCTTTATAAAACATTATCTGGGCTCTTAGTAAAATTTAATCATACTTTCATGCATTAAAAAATATGAATTCCAATAAAAAAGTATATTCAAAATTATTAATGCATTCTAGCATAAACACTGTAGAATATGTCACTGTTATTTTAGTTTTATCTTTATTCGGCAAGTATGGAGCTCTTATAATTATGTTTTTGCAAAATGAAAAATAGTATTGATTTCCTTTTTTTTTATTATCAGCCCATAAAATTCAAGAGTAACGGGCATTTTGTAAACAAAAAAAAGTAGTGAATTTATTTAATAATCAGGAACAAAATTTTTGTAGAAACATACAAAATATCTTTTATCAATTGAAATTTCGTATATACATATATATAGTTATATATTATAGAGAACTAATCTTAACAGTTTAAATTATTTGCTTTATCATAAAGTAACACGTAATAATATTGAATTACTTTTAATTGCATAGATTATTTGAAATTTTTTTATCTTATGGTTTAATTTTTATGTTTTTCTAATGGAGTTACGCTTCACTTTATAATTTTTTATATATTGAAATTAAATTTTTGCTTATTATAAATAAAGGGGATTGAAGTTCGGTACTTATCCAAAGAATTACCGCCCACTTATTTAAAAAATGTTATCGTCAAATTATAGGATTTAGTGACAAAAATGAATGCTCTTGGCGTCACGTATTTTAAACTTATTTGTTGTATCATCATATGATTTATAATATAGGTTCAGATTCAATATATATATATATATTTAATGTTTTTTTTCCAATTTATCATATATTTCGTAAATTAAAATAACAATTTTGCTTTTAAACTGTTTTGTTGTGATATTAAAAGAGAATCTTATCAAATGGATTTTTTATCAGGTGGTTTAATTTTTCTATTTTCTATTGAACAAGATTAAAGTTACGCTTCACGTAAGTGTATAATTTTTCATACATTGGAATTAAATTTTTTTTTATTATAAATAAAGTGGCTAAAAGTTCGATACTTATCCACTGAACTACCGGCCACTTATCATTTAAAAATTGTTATCGTCAAATTATAGGATTTAGTGACAAAAATGCATGCTCTTGGCGTCACGTATTTTAAGCGTATCTGTTGTATCATCATAAGATTTATATTATAGGTTCAGATTCAAAATATATCTATATTTTTAATGATATTTATCTAATTTATCTGATATTTCGTGAATTAAAATAACAATTAGGCTCTTAAACTGCTTTGCTGCGATATTAAAAGAGGAAAAGACAATGAATAAATGTTTCTAAACATAATCACGTACAATTATACATCATTTACAAGTGACATTTATTCACCAGCTGCATGAGAGAAGAAATAAGTATAAGTTAATATGATAAATAACATATAATAATAATAATAACAAATAAATAAGTATCTAACATTATACTGGTGCTATATTCATGAGATCTTGTAAAATTTACTGTTTAAAATTACTGACAATTAACCCTCGAATGATTGAAAATTTTTCGATTTTTTTTATTTCAATGGCAACATTCTTCTATTTATAAAGGTACATAAAAATAACATACAGACGTAATACAGTAAATCCAATTGGGGAGGAATATTAGCCAGGACCAGGAATCGAACCCGCCACCTCAGCATTCCGATCTGCTGCTCTAGCCACAGCGCAACTCCGGCCGACGCTTAATTCAGCAAATTCTCACTAGTAAACAGCAATAGGGAATGTAATCATCCATCATCAAGGTAACCATGGATAGCAGAACAACGATGAGTAGATTTAAAATCCCATCGATCTACAATGTATAATAAAACACACAAATACACACAACTGATGTCTGCAATTAAATCATAAATGTACTTAGAAATAATATACAGACACACATACAATAAATTCAATAAAGAAAACTGGAGTGAATAATTTTGTCGCGACAGGAATCCAACCTGGGACCATAAAATTATTTAAGACATAAATCTATTCATTTTTGTTTTCCCGTCTTCTATGGCTTTTTAGATGATGGCTGATGACTTCCCCCAATTTTATTAATTAGAAATTGCAGATTCAAGTATCGGCCCTAGTAATTTAGTGGATAGAGAACAGACTGGAATGTGGTGGTTCCGGGCTCGATTTCTGGCTCTAAATAATTTTTAACTCAAATTGGTTTATTGAATGTATTGTACAAATGTCTGTATATATTTTTATGTACATTTATGATTTGAATTCAGGCGTTATTTGTGCATGTATGTGTGTTTTAATATATAGTATAGATCGGTGGAATAGTAAATCAATTCATAATTTTCTCGAGATCCTTCGCTGATGACTCTTCACATTTTAGTTTATTAGCAAGGCATTACAGGCTTAATGATCGGTCGGAGTAGCAAGTCTGGAAGGCTGTGGCCCCAGGTTTAATTCGTGGTCCTGGCTAATTTTTCACTCCAATTGTTTTTTTTTTTAATTTATTGTATGTATGTCAGTATAGTATTGCTATGTACATTTATGATTTGTGTGTGCATGTATTTTTTAATTGTTTTATTTTATTATTGGGAGCTATAGTTTTTATAATTGTTTAACGATAGTTTTTTTTTCTTTTGCGCCAGGTGCCTGTAAGATTGACGTTTCTTTCTGCTTTACATTTAATCTCCAAGTGAACTTTCAATAAAGTGCTTTTGTATACTTTTGATTCTTAATTTAGATGAATTTATCACTTGTCCCATCTTTTCACATATTGAAGATCTCATGGAGTGATTTATGGGATGATTTTACTGTACATTTAGCAAGAAATATATAAAATAGCAACTTTAATGATCACTTAGATTCTTAGGCTTTCAACATTCAAATAAAGATTCATTAAAAATTTAATATGGTTAAGAATGAAAGAAAACAAAAGGAAGTTAAAAACATCATAACTTTTGAAGCTGTTTAATAAAAAATAGATTAATCAAAATGTTTTTATACCATTATATTAAAGATTTTCACAAATCAAAACGAATTACTTTCTGATGTATTTCTGAATTCATTTATTTTCAAAAACGCATAAGATTAGCGAGTTGTTTTATTCCGAAACTAATGTAATCCAATAGCGTTATTCATTTTTTGATACAAGCAATTTAATAAAATAGTATCAAATTTAGCGTTTTTAATCAAATTTATGTAAACGACAGCATGGGAAGGGAACAAAATCTGCAGCTACGTCTTTAGAATCTTTTATATTCCAACTAATATATACAATCTTATTTTCCAAAAATGGAGAATACTATTTGATACCAAAATCCTTCAATAGTCAGGATTCCCAATTTTATACGTTTACAGTTAAATGTTCGTCAGAAAATGTGTCAAACTTTTGCGTTGTTAAATAAATTTAAGAACAACCAAAAAAATATATATTTCAAATATTACATAGAATAGAACATATTTTTTTAATCGCTATTAATACGTTTATAAATCATGTTGTCTTCCCTTCACATTTTGAGAACAATTAAGTCTAATTCCGGCCCAGCTCAATTATGTGTAGAAAAACAATACAAGCCTGATCTCGTCTTGGCCCGAGTCTGCTACAAAATATTAAGTCTGGGTTAGACGCAAAGTAACTCTCCGATGCCAATCTCTACACTGTACAAGTTACGTTTCTCTATTGATGTTGTCAAACTA
Organism: Maratus speculifer; assembly: GCA_964019185.1. Classification (NCBI taxonomy): domain Eukaryota; kingdom Metazoa; phylum Arthropoda; class Arachnida; order Araneae; family Salticidae; genus Maratus; species Maratus speculifer. The sequence continues at coordinate 114,210,823 of OZ025289.1, read as the reverse complement.
GCTGACATTTCACCGTTTTTGTTGAAATCTTTATAATGGGATGGTAGGTCCGCTATTTTTGTTATCGGCACGGCCCGTTAAAAAATTTGGAACATTCCACCTACCCGGCCAGATCTCCAATTTGCTATTTGTGATACAACATTTTAGTCATTTTAAACGAATGGGTAACTTAAATAAATGGTACAAACAATGTAACAGCGATTTTTGAAAAAAAAAATCTTTTTACATAAGTTCTAACAAAATATTTTTCTTAAAGTATTTATGAAATAAGTAAAAATGAAAAAATACCATTTTAGTAAATGAGAAGAAATATTTATCTTTATATTTCAGCAGTCTTTACATTAATTTCTCCGCAATCATTTTCTATACATTCTTTTTATTTGATTTACTTTCTGAAAACAAAGCTTTTTTTTTTGAAAGGTATATTTTTTTATATTGCGCTTTTCAAAAGGTATGAGGATTGAAAATAAAATTGCAGAAAAAAAAGCTCTTCGAATATTTTTTTAGTAATTACATTAATTATAAATTTTTATAATATTTTGTAAAATAGTAATTATAACCATTTTAGCATAAAAAGGATGAATTCAAATAAATGCGTATAATGGCATTTTTAAAATAGTTTTTGTATTTTAACTTAAACAAATCTCTTTTACATCATTAAAATACCTCATTTTTCTTTTTTATCTTTCTTTTTCTTCACCTTTTTTTATTTTACTGTTTACGTATGAATAAAATATATTTCATAATATTCATTACATTTTTATGTAATGAATCTGAATAAAGAAACTGAAAAAATTTCTTATATGGAGCACCCCAAAAATGCCAAATACCAATTTGAATCCAATTTGGCATATAAGTAATATTTAATAAAATATACCTACAAATGTTCAATAGTTGATATTTTTGGAGTCAAATGTAGCCTGCTCGAAATTCAAATTAGCTTAAAAGGCTAATTAGGTCAAATTAGCTTAATATCCACGATTATTGTCGAAAAATACTATATTGTTTGTAATATTAAATAAGTAAAATTTCGTGATATTTTTCAGTATTAGATGACATAATTACTGAACGAAAGATCGCACACTGTAATTACAGCAAAAGAAAAATTTTTTATACAAGAGGTAGAAGCAGGACATCAGGAAAAGACAATTGACATATGTGTTTTTAGGCAACATATGAAGAATAAAATTTTGAATGAAATATCATTATGGATCATTTTTACTAAATATTAAATCATTGCTCACACCACACAATCTCTCATGTCTGTGGATATTGTTTGTCAGCTGTCTGTGATATTTTTCCTAAAAGAAAACTGGTGAATATTTGGTCATACACTCACCGTGAATATCGCCTGCTTAACCACTATTTAACCAGACATCTTAATCCGACAAATTAAAATATATGCTAAAATTTCAAAAAATCCTCTTTTTTTTCTTTTTTGTTAACAATTTCTCAGGTTTCCTTAAATTTACATGTTTTTAGGCACGTTAGAAAATAAGCAAATAAGATGAATAAAGCAGTTGAAATTCTGATTGTTTTCACAAAAACTTCATATCATAGTCAGTTGCACTGATTAACATATTTAAACTAATTTTCTTTCCGCTTTCATACATTAGGTGTTCCTTACTTATTTCAAGATGCTTAAAGAGAAAATGTTTGTAAAATACTTTTATTACATTCCAATTATAAGGAATTTCATTTGTGCGTTCTCGATTTTATAAGCAATCACATAGCATTTATAATTATCCTGAATTCTTCATTTGGATGTGTTTGATCTAGAACTATCTTTTAAAAAAACTATAGCTATAAAACAAACATCATAAGAGTATGAATAAATTTCCACTGAGAGAGTAAGAAAAAATTCTGGTAGTGGATAAAAAGTACAAAAAAGGGAAACCTGACTGAAATACCCTTCTGATATGGCGGATGAAGCATTATGCAAATGACAACTACTTTTGTATTACGCATATTAAAAGTTTCTGTGCAAAAAAGCAAACTTAAAATTAAGAAACTGAATTCACAATCAGAAATGCAACCTGCATTTAATAATGATGAACTATCAATATCGAAACGACAAGAGAATTTACACATGATGATTCACAGTAGAAAGAAAACTGGTGAAGTTCAAACTTCCTCTTAATCTTACATAAACACGTTTCATAGCATAAATAAAGATCCATATATATTTACTCAAGAAAAGATTAATAATCTAGTAGAAGATTTAAATTTATCAAAAACATCGTAAGTAGTTTGACCAAGATTATAAGGTTCGAATCTTCTCCAAAATTACACTATCATATATAATTAGCAACAAGATTAACATATGAATTATGACATTATAAAGATCAAATTGTTACTATAAAACAATGATAGTTTTTCATCAATGTACGAAAACCAGCTTAAAGGCTAGTCCTCAAATGGAAATACACGACCATCTCCAATAATAGGATATTCTATGTAGGATATTCATATTCTGTAGGATATATCGTAGGTATTTTAGTAGTTCTGTAGGTATTAGATCATTTCTGTAGGATATTCATATTCTTACAAAATGAGATAATCTTGTGAAAATATGAATATACTGCTTCATGTAACTGATTACTCGCATCATGCCGATTTTAATGTAATTTCCAATCTCCCAGGTAGGCAAATAAATTGTACACTATGCTACTATTTTTTTTATACAAGTGGCACAGCAGAGCAAAAATATTAACATTAAATCAAAAACTAGGAAAAATCCCTGTAAATTATCAGAAGATGTATAGTATATGTATGTATCTTAATTGTATCCTTCAGTACTGGGAGAAATTAAAAAAATGATCCCGAATTTAGAACTTCAGATATTTTTAGTTCCACCATCATTCCCCTTTTTCCTATGCAAAACATTGTACAAGTTTAAATTAAAAAAAAAACTTGATTTAGAAAAAGTTTATAATATTCATTTTTTGCTAGTAATAATAATATAAAATGAATCAGTTAAAAAAATTGCTCTCGGAGGTGTGCTTCTGCTTTTTCTTTTCCTTGTCATCATTAAAATAAATTTAAAATCTTTAAAACTTTTAATTTTTAATACGAAAATGTCTGGCACAATTTTAACATTCTCGTAACAAAAACAAATAACAAATATTTTAAATTATATCTACTCACACAACACCAAAATGTGTACTTTGTCCGTTGCAGCCATACCTCATAAATAATCTTATATATCTAAAAATTTTCATATGTATACATGTAGAGATAGTATGACTTGTTTCTTTCTTACTAGTAAAAACAAATAAATATTAATCTAAATTAACAAAACTTTAACTTTCCAAATTTAGGCATTCTTTCTTTTACACTCCCTGTAATATACATAAAATTTTAAAATACTTTAAAAGTTTAGATTCTTCTGACGAGAGCGTTTCCGTCGCAGAACAATAAATACATCATCGCATAAATTATGACCATTTAACAAAATTAATGCGAACTTCTATACTCCTCCCCTGCCCCTAACCAGCATGCAAAATTTCAAATATTTAAAGCCTGTTATTTAAAAAGGTTTGTCATGTTCATTGTTTGCTATTACATAAAAGTAAATAAATAAATAAATAAACCATTTTAAACAGGTCCAATCTACACTGTAAAAAAAATTCATGAGGTTACTAAAAATTTTTTAGTAAATTTGTATTCCACAGAATTTTTTAGTAACCATTCCAAACTTTTTTTTTGCAAGTGAAACAAACCTTTTTTTGTAAACTGAACAAAAGAATTTTTTTCTATAACTAACTTAAAACTTTTTAGTATGAGCCAGCCAGCAAATTTTAGTAACATCTCCAAAATTATTTTTAGTAACCATTACTCACGGATTCTTAGATAGTCCAAACGCAATTTTTGCAGCGATAGATTTCCGGCAACGCCTCAATAAATGGCAGCATCAAACATCGCCACCTGCGCAATTTTGATTTCATAACCCCTTTACTTAACGAATACTTCCGAACTGCATACATTCGGTACTTCTTTGGTGTCTTTGGTGGTGTCGAGCTTCGAACCCGAGGCCTTTCAGTCTGGAGCTCTGGGCTATTACCACTAGGCTATCACGGCTACAACAAGAGAGTTTTAGTAATAGCTAATAAAAATATAAAACTATTAACTCTATTCTTTGCTATCTTTTTACTAGTAACTCTTACATATTTTCTTGTAATTGAGTAAGATTACTAAAATTTTTTTAGTAATTACAAGGAACACTAATTTTTTTTTAGTGGATCGACCCCTTTTTTACAGTGTACCTAGAAATTTGTGCTTTGATCTTATCATCTCCCACCAGACAGAAAAGTCATAAATCTTTATTTTTTTACATACATAAAAAAACTGTTGCGCTATTTTTTGCTGTCGACAATCATTAGGTAATTATTCAAATGAGTCATCTTCCTCCCCTTCATAAACTTTCCAATACCCCCCCCCCCTCCAGATTATTTTTTTTTTTACATTTTTAAATCAAACTATTGTATTCCATTCATATTATTAGAAATAAATTAATAAAGATTCCTCCATAATGTATTCTTTCCCGTAAAAAAAAAAAAAAAATGTGCAATCTCTTCTTTTTCTTTGTAAGGATCTGAATAAATTATTTAAAATAACATGTAAATATAAAACGTTGTGCATTTTAAGATTCGTTTTTAAGAACGATGAATTTAACGTGTTTTTAGAATCTGAAAGAATAGTAGATAGCATATCTTATTCTAGGCTGAGCCTGATAATAAATTATAAAATGATTTGGTACTACTAGTTTATTCCGTCGACCAAAAAATTATCGCCAAACTATAAGATTAAATGCCAATAATTGATGATCGTGAATATCACATTCAATGACATTAAACACGATTCACGCGTTTAAAATGTCATTAAGTGATTTTTTAAGTGATTTTAATTTTGTTATTAATATTCTTCTTATTATTTGTTTTTTCGTTATTTAAAATAAAAAATATGTCACTATGTATAATTTTGCTATTAGTTTGGCGATTTGTATAATTTGGCGAAATTGGTCGACGGCATAACAGAGTAGTACCAATGATTTATGACTTTCATTTCGCCACAAATCTGAAGCAATAGTTTGAATTATTTGCAAATTAAAATATTATGTGAACTAAAATATTAATTAAAGGGCATTATAAATCATCGATATAAATATTTAAAATTTCAATATGATGTTTAATATTGCGTTTTCTTAGCTGCGTGTGTAGAGTAATGTGGCTTAGATGGCCCTTTGGATAAGTTCCTCTATCCACTGTACCATATTGGACATTCAGTAGAGTAAGGGACGTTCTTTTATTCTCAGTCGTTTAAAAAAATCGTAGTAGACGTGTTACAACAAATTATTTCTTCAAATAAAAGTTATATTTATGGAAAAATAAATTGAGGATTTTTTTTTTCTATATTCCCATAAGACACAGTTAGTAACAGATGAAATATACCGTATTTATTAGAGATTTTTTTCATGAACTATTTAGTGAATGGTGTTCACACAGTTATCAAGTAATGTATTAATTTTAGAGGCTGCATCTACATTTCTCCCAATTTCCATAACTACGGTACGGACCTCATTTCACTCGTAAAGCGAAAGAATGAATTTTTCTTCTCGGGAGATATTTATAATTTATTGGATCGTTATTGAATTGTTTTATAAACTTGTTACTCATCTGGATTAAAATAACTTTTTTTTTTAATTTCTCATCTCGATTTAAATTTTTTAAAAACAGCTCCCTCTACTCGAATTAAGTCAACTCTTTACGAGGAGCTAACATTCAAATCGAGAAATGAGTATATTTTAGCTCAACTTGAGCTATTTTGTGGCTGAGGTTTAAAGAGGGTTGGCTCAAGTGGTGTGCTTAATCTTGAGGTCTGAGGTATATGGTCGAAATTACTCATTTATTATTTTTGCGAAAATTCCATTTTATGTGGTATTTACATCACAATTATATTATTTTATGAAGTTCTATATAAAATTTGAAGTATATAGGTTAAATATATACTACTAAAATCATTGTTTGAAACAAAGAAATATGTTAGGGATGGTAGGGTTCAGTATGTTTAATCTACCTACTCTATCTTCTATTATTCCTGATTACCTACACTTAGTACATGTCTACACTTAAATTAAAAAAAATCAACTGATTGTAAGAAATATAATTATGACACGTTGTTAAAAAAATGAATATTACTTTAGGAACGAAATGTACCTAATTTTATAACATCACATTTTATTTGTTTAAAAATGCTTATATTATCCTCTGTCAAAAGTATTCAGAAACAAATTTTCTTCTAAGCAAAAATTTCTAATACTTTTTATCTGTATGTGTAGTAGAAATACAACATCTCTGGAGCAAAAAAAAAAAAAAAAAAAAAAAAAACGGGAAGATTAATCTTGATTGTGCTGTTAAAAGGAAATTGAAAAAGTTAGATTGCGACTTAATCTGTTATGGCACCGATTCGCTCTATTTTCCGTTCAAGAGAAGCCTGCAAAATGCATAGAAATTGCATAATACCAAGAAATTGGATCCTTCTTTTATATCAGTCAAGCGGGATTACGAGGAATAGTTAATTAAGAAAAGATAAAAGGAACGCCATTTTTTTTCTTTCTAGGGTTTTCTATCCTGCACACGTTCCTTAACATATACGGAGATAAATACACTACTTTTGTTAAAGTAATCGCATTTCTTCTTAGATTGACTTTCGGAAGATATGTAGTTTATCTAAAAGCTTCTTTTGTAGCTTTAAGTTTCATAGTTTATCTGTTTATTTGAGATAAAAAATGTATTTATTAATCTGTTTCAAAATGGATAAAATGTTCTCATACTTTTTAACACTTTTAACAGCAACATAAAAAAAAATTCAAATTACTATATCGTGCACAGTGAAATTTGTTTTTTAATCTCTTTTATTAGGAAAATACATAGTATGCAGGATGTCCGGGAATTATTGGGGCTAACTTTAAAAGCAGTTAGGGGACATCACAAGGATTTTGATTTGCATAGCAACATATGGTCGGAAAATTTTTCCTGGTGCTTAAGAGATGGCACAAAACACCAGAAAGAATGGACACAAATAGGGAGAGGAAACATGTTTAGGTACTTCTAGGTTATCCCGTCAACCAATTTCGCCAAATTATATAAATCGCCAAACTAAAAGCCAAATTATACATGTTGACATAATTTTTATTTTAAATAACGAAAAAACAAATAATTAGTAGAATATTAATAAAATATTAATAAAAAGTCGAAATAAAAAACACTTAATGACATTTTAAACACGTGAATCGCATTTAATGTCATTGAATGTGACATTCACGATCATCCATTATTGGCATTTAATCTTATAGTATGGCGATAATTTTTTGGTCGATGGGATAACCTAGAAGTATCCATGTTTATTATTTCAATTTAGTTTATAACACGATTATTCAATAGGTAAATAGCATATAACAGATTTAAAATTTCCAAATGAATGAAAATATCTGTGCTAGGATTCGATCCAGGGATGTATTGAAGGAAGGCGCCAATGCTCTTCCAACTAAGCCATCCCGGACGAATACTGGTGGACTAATTCACCCAAATACCCTTAACGATCACACAATGTGGCCTGATACTCTGTATCAGCTCAACAGAATAAATCAAGAGTTGACATATGGAACTGCAGAAAACGCTGCATGCGAAATTACATGAGATTAATTTGTAAAACGATTATTCAATCGGTAAAGGACATATAACAGATGTAAATTTCTCAAGTGGGTTAAAAATGTCCTGGCCGGAATTCGGACAGGTATTCGGCCGAGATGGCTCAGTTGGAAGAGCGTTGACAGCTTCAGTCAACACATCCCTAGTTCGAATCCTGTTCCGGATTTTTTTCACCCACTTGAAAAATTTACATCTGTTATATGTCGTTCACAGATTGAATAACCGTGTTATAACTTAATATCATGCAATTTAGTATGCAACGTTTTGTCCATTTCCATATATTAACTTCCGATTTATTCTATTCAGCTGATCCAGAATATAAGACCAGATTGTATGATCGTTATGGTTAACTGGGTAAATTAATCCTCCAGTATTTAATCAGGATGGCTTAGTTGGAAGAGCATTGGCGGCTGCAGCCAATACATCCACCGTTCGAATCCTGGCACGGAATTTTTTCACACTAATGTACTTATAGTCCATCATTTTTTATTGATATAAAATATGGTATATGTTTACTTGTTTTAGGTAAATTTTTTAAATTTTTATTTTTTGGCCAGAAAAAAAGCCAGAATTCACTTATGGGTGAAGAATTTTAAACAGTTAGCATATATTCTAATTTTTTAATTTGTTTCTCTATTATATAAAATTTTGTTTATATCCCTGAAGGCAGTTAACTTTGACTAAACTTTTCACAATAAGGTATTTACTCTTAGAAATCATCTTACATCAAATTTGTGTCAATACCGTAGAAAATAGGAACTTCATTTTACTTCAAAACTAAACGTGATATAAAGACACAAATTGCACATTTCAAATCAACATAATAATCTGGTTTAGGAAAACATAAATTATGCTTATGAATTAATGATTTAGTATTTAGCCATTCACCACCAATGAGAGGGGCCACCCTTTATAAATCTGTGTTTGTCAACATACAGCTTGCTTACAGCATATCAAAATTAAACTATTTGGAAATTTCACTTCAAACTTAGCAAATAAGGTACTTATATTCTATAAAGAAGTTTTGAAAATTACTCAGATCGTGGTGTATTAGTATATAGTACTTCAGTTACAGTATAGTAGCTGAAATTTTTTGTACATTCCTGTAAATATTATCTTATTTATACTACATAGGAAGTAACTTGTAGTAAAATTCAGCAACGTATATCAATTTCGTAAAATGTGACATAGTTTAATGTAATTAAAATGCGCCCCAAACAATGTTTCCGCCTATACCATTATGTAATGAAATACTTTTGTGTGGTCCTGTAAATGAATAACAAATTATCGTTGCACAATATGTGTACACAACGTATATTGTAGTACGTACTTCTTAGATGCATTTCAAATTTATTATATTCGATAGAGTAAAATATTAAAATCATCAAGCTATTTTTTCTCATAGGCTGTAGTGTAACGGAATACAATTGATTATCCCTATAATTAAATTCTATATCCAATTTTCATAAAATAACAAGTTATTCTATAAAATTATGCAACAATTATATATTTTAAACTTCAAAGGATTCGGTTGGTAATTTTTTCTCTGCTATATGCTGACGGACAGACGGACTGAATGACGACTGTACGGTGTGTCCCAACGAAATAAAGTCACCTTGATTTTCTATCGTAATTGGACACGAAATAAATTCCTGCAGACGAAATTTGATATAGAAGTGCATATTTACAAGAAATAACTCACTCTTAGCTCCACTTGGTCAGAAAAAAATCCAATGTATATGAGGGGGGGGGGGCGTGAGATATATAACCAATATAAAAATATTACTGCGAATAGCCAAAACTTTCGGGATGCTTATGCATTACTTGGAATAAACGATGTGAAATACCATATGCCAATCACTTTAAGGAGTATCATTAAAAATCCAGGACTCAATGATGGAGGTCTTTAATTCTGCCACAGATTTAAACTCTCTGACATTGACATTTAAAGCACAATTGAGGATACCCTACATATTTTCTTCGGGACTGAATGGGAATTACAGAGCAGTACCTTCTGTTATATATCCTCAATAATCTGTAAAACATTCCAATGGGAGTTTTACAAAGGTTATGGGGACGTTTTCCAGTTGAAAAATCCAACTTTGGCCACCAATAATCTCTGGAATTGGCAATAAATGGGTTTCTAGGTATTCCTTTTAATTTGTAACTTACATGCAATTTGAGGGGAAAGCCAAATTAAGTTTATCGTCACAGAAGAAGTTTTAACAACGCTGTTAATAAACCTCCACTATGTTGTCTTTTGGAGAAAATTTCCTTCCCACTCTTTATGACGTGCCAAGAAAAACAAGGCTATCCAAACTAATTTTTTTCTCAGAACATAATGCCACTGGTCCTTCGAGATATGTTTATACACTGCTCAAAACAATTAAAGGATATTTGAAGTTTTATATAAAATAAAGATATAAACAAATTTTTTTTGGCGAAAATAGAAGAAGAGAATCACAAATGCAAATTTTTCTGGTTTTCAAACTGTGGAGTATGCAAATTTTGAGTTCGACGTCAAAAACGTCGCTTCAGCGGCAGCGAATGAAATTTGACTTTCAACTGGATAAAAGAGAATGAAAACAAGGATGATCGGCATTCAGTGATTGCTTTGTTTCGATGAGTACGATGTCTCAGCGAAGTCATTTGACAGATTCAGAAGCTTGGAGAATTGTTGGTAGGTTAGAAGGGGGCCAAACTCAAGCCGAAGTAGCGCAAGCCATCGGAGTGTCACAAAGTGTCATTTCCAGGATCTGGAACCGTTTTTTGGAGAATGGATGTGCAGGCCGAAGACCAGGGCAAGGTCGTAGACGGGCAACAACACGCAATGAAGATCGGTATTTAGCGTTAACAGCTCGGAGACACCGAAACATGAACGCTACTCTTCTCCAACAACACCTTCTCTCGGCTACAGGCACCACGATATTAACTCAGACTGTCCGAAACTGGCTCCATGCTGTAGGTCTGTATACTCGCCGACCGATGGTATGTGTTAGATTAACATCAAGGCATCGTCGCGACCGCAGGGAGTGGGCAACCGAGCATGTCAACTGGAGGAGAAATGAATGGAGCAATATTCTGTTTTCTGACGAGTCACGTTTTTCTGTGCATCCGGATAATAGGCGTATTTTCTTCTGGAGGGACCGTGGTAGTAAGAATAATCCTGCGTTCGTGCACGAAAGTGTCAGATTTGGCGGTGGAGGAGTGTTGGTGTATGGTGGCATCTCCATTGACGGGTGCACTGACCTCTACATCATTCGAGATGGAGCTCTGACTGGTTGCCGATATAGGGATGAGATCCTCAGACCTATTGTAGTCCCTTACGCTGCAGTAATCGGAGATAACTTCATTTGAATGGACGATAACTGCAGGCCACATCGTGCAAACCTGGTGGAGGATTTCCTTTTCGAGGAAGGAATCGTTCGAATGGAATGGCCAGCGTGTTCTCCAGACATGAATCCAATCGAGCACGTTTGGGACGCTCTAGGAAGACGAGTTTATGGCCGCCAACAACCCCCACAAACTCTCCAAGAACTGGAAAGAGCTCTTCTGGAAGAGTGGGGCAGAATACCCCAACTTGTCATTAATAGCCTCATTGAGTCCATGCCTCAAAGGTGTTCAACGTTGCTGGCCGCCCGTGGAAACCATACCCCCTGCTGAAAATGATTTTCTTTGAAGAAAACACCTTTTCTTATTCTTTTTTTCTCATATGCACAAATTGTGTTTTTTTCCTCTTGTACACAAATGCGCAATAAAATGCATTTTTTTCTGCCAAACATGTGTAATTTATTTTCATATAACCTACTATGTCTGTCGACCATGTATCAATCAGCTAAAAAGTTTCCCAGATACAGAATCCACCTAAAACTGCAATATAATTTAATTGTTTTGAGCAGTGTATTTGGTCCCGGTGATTCTTCTTGGCTTGTGAATAGCTTTCAACATAAGTTCGTAGACGGAGGCATGTTAATGGTTGTGGTGGTTACTCGATAACCCCCCATATTTTTGTTTTAATTCAATTTTATTAACTATTTTATTTCCTATCATCTCCTTTTATTAATGTTCTCAATTTAAATATTATTTCGATTTCGTTTCTTTTGATATCGTCGCCTGTAAATTTTTCTTCCTTACATAGCTTATCGAATGTTCTAATCCGGTAAAATCTTGTTTGAATTCATTCCTTCCGGTTTAGAAAGCTTCTAGAATTATCTCGATCGTTCTATGGGTGGTATTTCCGGTTAATCGGGCCCTCCCCTTGGCCTATCAAATTCAAATCCACAAGTGACGTGATTTAACCAGCTAAGTGCCTGGCCACCTTCTTTGGCCTTCCTTCTTTAAGAGTTTGTCATTTTTTTTCCTTATTAAATTTATATTTCACCATACATTAAAACGTAGCTTGGCTTCTTTTTCCTCGCTCTCCCCATTCGAACGTTGCCAACTTGGCGTATTCCGGGTTTACAGAAACCCTTCTTCTTTTCTCTCTCCTGGCTCTGCGCCACCAAGCAGTCGAGTTTGAGTTGAGCGTCAGTTGAGTTCAGTTGAGTGTCACCGAGGCAGTTGAGAGTGATGCTGAGAAGTTCCGTAGATGCCGAGAAAATTTAGCGGGCACCGGGGCAAGTGAGCGCGCCCCGAGGCAGTTGAGCGGATGCTGCAAGATGGATGGTAAATCCTCCAAAATCGTCGTTAAGCTGCGAGCGGCAATGCACCTCTGCCGCTGCGATCTAAACTCCTTTGTTCATTTTATTCCGGCTACTTAGTATGTTCTAATGGTGTGATAAAAATCAGTTATTTGTCTTCATAAATGATTTATCATAGTTATTTTCCAAAGAACTCTCTTCAATTTATTTCAAGTTTCTTCAAACCGATTTCCATATCATTATTTTTAGTGAATTCATTTTTCCTCTGAAGAGAATGCAGAGAATGTGATTCCTACTTAAAATATATCATAACTTAATTCCTCTTCGTTTCATGATAAATCGGCCATTAAGCGTAAATATAATTATCTGGGCATAAAACGGCATCCCCAATTGAAGGTATTGAATATCTTTTGTGATTTTTCAGGCATATTCCTTCTGAAGTAATATTTGGTTGATATTCTAAGATAATTTTTGTCTTCATATCATTAAGAAAATGTTATCATGTTATCAAAATGCATACAAATACATACATGAAGAAAGGTTGTGTTAAAATATGTCGACTTATGTATATCATCCTAGTGGAGCATTTTTTGTACGAAAATAATAATAATTCTACTTATATAAAAATGTACATGATAACAAATATATATAAAAAAATATTCAAGTCATGAAGTATTTCACAAGTGATTATAAATAAATATGCTTGTCTTCTTCAATTTTTTTCTCTTCTTTTAATTGCGTCAAAGCCTATTCATTTGTCTACCTGAATTTGTCTTCATCAGCCAAGAAAATTCCAGGTAACTTTTCTTCTTATCATTTTATATTTTTACAGCTTTGCTTTGAGTTATTATTATTATAGTTAAAGATTGCACTATTCGAGAACTATAATGGTTGCCTTTTTTGGGTCGTTTGCTGGCATTCATCCAACACAATGTGCTTTATCCATTAATACGATCACATAGCCCATATTTGAGATGAAACAAAAAATAAGTGTTTCTCATCTTATCCTCTTCTTAAGCAATCACCACAGATTCAATCTTCTTTGATGCCGTGACCAACGCGTGACCATCTATTTCCTTTGCTGCTATTGTGTTTTCTTTATCTATGCATATATTCAACAAAAGAATAAATTATATCTTCATTATCGGGTCTTTATGCAGTGATCAATATTTTATATTTGTATTTTGTTGAGTATGGTGTAATAAATGAATGCATAATATATTTTGATTTTATGCTGAAATAGTATTTTTTTTGGAGCAGTAGATTATATATAACATAATTTATTGATATATTTTTCTTGTCATGATATAATATATAACTAATATATATTTTATTTAACAAAGGTGCTGGTAAACATAATTGTTTATTTTAATATAAATTATTCTCTTCTCATAAATATAAGAATAGGTGTTTTGAGTGATATGATATATATTTACATAAAATTTTCTTGGGCCATTTTCTTTTGATCTGATCCTAAGAAAGATATGTTAGTATTTTTCTTCTCTTCATCATACATTTATTTTTCTTCTTAATATATAAAAATGATATATAACGTAGATGAAATTCGTCAATATGTTAAATAATGGGTCAATTTATATATTATTCATTATGTGACCAGTCCATAACCAAATTTAACCTGTCAATTATTGAGCTCTTATTTTAATTAACTCATCATGCCTCCTAAGTCAAAATTAAATATTGCAATTCAGCCGTTCGACGGCAACCCTCAGACTGTGGAATTCTTCTTTGATCAATTGTCTGATATACAAGAGTTAAATAATTTTTCCGATAAAGAACTTTTTGTTCTCTTCAAATCGAAACTTGAGGGTAGCGCCCTACTCTTCTTTCTTGAAACACAGTCTCAGTTCAAGAACTATAATTTTCAAGACATTCGGAAAACTTTTATAGACTACTTCTTACCCTCAAAAAAGACTGTTTCTCTCAAATCCTTGCAGAATTTAAGCTTAGATTCAAATGAATCAGTCAAAAATTTTGCATTTCGGCTGGATAAACAACTTCGGCTTGCATACCCTAAATTGGATCCTCCTGCTCTCAATTCATTAAAATTCACTCATTTTCTTGAGGCTTTGCCTAAACAAATTAAGCGAAAAATTCTAGGAGAAAATATTTCATCTTTTGACTTAGCTCTTGAACGAGCAAATTTTCTTCAGGATATATATGACTCGCCCCTAAAAAATCTTACGAAAATTATAATCAAGCCTATTGTTTGGATACTGAAAAAGTCCATGATAATTCTACTGCTTCTAATAATGTGCTCCATAAGACTCCTATGAAACATACGAAGGATAAAATTTATGTCAATTCTCAAACTACCTTCTCACCTTTACAAACTCAAAAAGACAATTCTCATGCTTCTAGTAATTTTAAAAGAAAAGCTAGAACATATTCTCCTTCTCCAAATAGACAAGAGGCTACAGATAAACATAAAAATAATTTTCGTCAACATACATTTTATCGGAAACGTCCTTATCATCAACCCACCTTCGACAAATTTTCTCACAAAAAAAATTCTGCATCCTTTTATCACAAACGAGATGTTGTGCAGTGTGCGTTTTGTGGAAAATTCAATTATCGTATGCACTCATGCTACAAATTTAAGAATATTATTAATGCTTCTAATCAAAACTCTTCTTCTCATTTTTCGTCTAATTCTCACAGAAGGAAAAACTACACCTCTTCTCAAAATAAAAACAATGTTTATCATTTAAACGAATAAGGGAGATTGGTTCTACTGACCGCCTTCTCTCCCGTAATTCTCATTCAGGGTCAGTACACTTTAGTGACAAAAGCAAACAACAATTTGACAAAAGCTCTTCAATCACTTTAGTATCGTCCACAGCTGTCCAAACTTCCCCTGTAACACCTAAATTTCACAAATCTTCATGTTCTTATAATTCGTTGACATCCAAACAAACTTTAGAAATTGATGATGATGTACAAGAAAGACATGTCATATGCAGTTCCTTTAATAACTCGTATGTTCTTCCATGCATACTGATAAACGTACAACATAATGAAATCTCAACGTTAATTGATACTGGATCAAGTTTGTCCCTTTTGGATCAAGAATGCTTTAATAGCATTAAATCCAGGCTTCACTACAAATTCTTATCCAGAAATGTATCTGTGTCTACTATAAATTCTAAAGTTTTTTTCAAAGGATGCATAGAGATTGCATTTAAAATCGATAAATTCTTTTTTCATCATGTCTTTTATCTTACAAAGATACAAAATGTCCATTTTCAAGCCATACTTGGATTTGAGTTTATCAATAAACATTCTTTAACTATATCACCAACATTTAAGTCTATCTTGATTAAGGATAAACATATTCCTTTTCACAGTTATAACGAATCTCCTACTTGCTATTTCATGAATTCTGAATATACTTATGATAATTCAAATGTGCCATATTCTTTAGATGTACACAAAATGCCTTGTTATGAAGATTCTATATCAAATAATCTAAGTAATGGTACTTATACTGATGATTTATATGCAAATTATGGTGACACAAATTTACAATTAGTCAACAATTATACAACCTATCCTTATAATTTTCAAAATAGTGGTTTATTTACAAATAATGTTGCTAACACTGCTATGAATTTTCATAATCCTTATATTGATGGTAATTTTACTTATTTGTCTAACTATTCTCCAACTGATTATGGTAATGTTGTGAACTATTTATCTACTAATAATAATATGCCTGACAAAAATCTTACATCTCAAAATATTAGTGATCTTAGTTATGTTGGTAAAAGGCAAACCCATTTAAATATTGGTAATAAAATTTTGGTGAATTCCAATATGGTACAATTACTCAATAGAGAATTAATCCCTCCTAATTCATTTGTTTATTTACATGTCAAGTACTTGAATCCTCCATCTGAATATTTTATTTTCAAACCCAATTTAAAAAATAAAGGTCTTGTGTTACATGAATCTTTGCATTCCAAATCTTCAATTCAAAATAATTTATTTTTGGTTGTATGTCAGAATATATCAAAGCTGGACATTCATTTAAATAAAAATGCAATTATTGGCGAATGTATTAATGTAGATGAAAAAGATATTGAGGAATACTCTTTTGATTTAGACTTTGAAGACCAATATTGCAATTTAATTTTACCATCTGAAGAGATTAAGAGAAAACGAATTCAAGAACTCTCTCCAAATGACTTTGATCTAAAACACTTACCTCCTCATGAAAAAGAATCTTTAACAAAATTATTGTGCAGTAAAGCTTTAGCTTTTTCCAAATCTCTTGACACTTTAGGTCATACCGACCTGGTCAATCCTCAATTTACTATGCTAAATTCTCATCCAGTCAAAACCCTACCTTTTCCTGTGCCACAGGCACTCGAGCAAGAAGCTCTTGACCAAATTAATCAAATGTTAAATGCTGGCATTATTGAGAGATCAAATTCATCTTGGGCGTGTCCCATGCTTCTTGTTAAAAAAAAGAGAACTGATATGTCCAAGCCTCAAAAGTATCGTTTGGCTCTAGATTTAAGATTGCTAAATTCGATTATAATTCCATCTTCATATCCTCTTCCTAGAATTAAAATCTATTAGTGCAATTATCAAAATTTAAGTATTATACTACTCTTGACTTGCCCTCTGCATACTGGCAGATCGCTGTACCTAAAGATATGCAAGATAAGCTCAGTTTTACTACTCCATGGGGAATTTTTACCTACTTGCGTCTCGTATTTGGCTTGAAGACAGCTGCAAGCACTTTTCAACAATTAATTGACTCAGTTATTCAATTATCTCAAATTGATTCGTGTTATGCATACCAAGACGACATTGTAGTTGGCGCTAATTCATTTGAAGAAATGACCATGAAACTCACAAAGATCTTAGACACTCTTATTGCTAACAACATTACTCTGTCTCCTGAAAAATGTTCCTTTATGCAAACAAGCATTAATTTTTTAGGATTCCAACTCACTGATCATAAAATTCTTCCTATTACAAGTAACATTTTAAAAATCACTTCTTTTCCAACGCCTAAAACCAAGAGGCAAACGAAAAGTTTTATAGGTTTATGTTCATTTTATAGATCAATTATTCCTAATTTTGCTAAATTGATTACTCCTCTCATTGAAGTCACCAAACCTAAAAATAAATTTTCTTGGAAATCTGAACAAGAAAATGCATTTAAAAAATTACAAGACATATTCTTTCAGAAAGCTATGCTCAATCTTCCTAAGTGGAATGAAACCTTTTATGTTAATACAGATGCATCAAAGACAGCAATATCAGCTGTTCTTATGCAGAAATTTGATGGTGAACTTAGACCCATCTCCTATTATTCTAAAACTTTGTCTCAGTCTGAAAGACAATACCCTGCCATCAAATTGGAACTTTATGCCATTTACAAAGGCATAACAGCTTTTAAATATTATATTTTTGGTCGACCCTTTATTCTATTATCCGACGCCAAACCTCTTAATAATTATAAAAAAGCTACATCACCAGCCGATATTACTACTCGATGGATGTTAGAACTGTCTGAATACTCGTACACATTCCAACATGTACCAGGCAAAGAAAATGTCTTAGCAGATTTTCTGAGTAGAACACCTCACATTCGTACTGAAGATCTCCATAATAATCCAGATCTTATTTCTACACAAGAACCACTACCAATTGTAGATAATCAAAAAGATCTACATAATGAAATTCCTCACTTTCCATGTGGTTTAGTTGACAAAATGCACCACACATGTCATCTTCAAAGTGACTCTTCACCTCTAAATAATGATAATAATCAAGATCCATTATTAGAAATTCTTGATCACACCATCTTCTCTGAACAACAAAAAGACCCAAAAATCAAAAAAAAAAATATGAAGATCTTAAAAATAACAAGAAATCTAAAAGTTTAAATGGTTACTATATTAACCCAAATAATGATTTACTTTGCTACAATGGACATTTTTCTTCAGAAGATATTGAGCTACATAAAGCTGTTTTACCTTTGTCACTTAGAGCAAAAGCCTTAAGAATTGCTCATGTTACTCATACTGGAATTCATAAAACTATTGTTAATTTAAAGAAAAGATTTACCTGGAAAACCCTTGTTTCTGATACCATTAATTATGTCAACTCTTGTGAAATTTGTTTAGTAAACAAAAATCATAAAAAAAAATATTGCTCCATACTTACCAGCACCACTTCCAACAGCTCCCAATCAAAAAGTTTCTATGGATTTACTCGGCCCATTGAGAAATCGCCAATATGTCATGACCGTTATTGATCACTTTTCTCGTCATTTAGAATTATATGCCTTGAATAATATCAGCGCTGAGTCTGTTACAAAAGCTTTATTACATTACATTTCCACTCATGGAAAACCCGAATTAACTCTCACTGATCATGGCTCTCAGTTCACTAGTGATATGTTTTCTTATTTTAATAAAAAGCTTGGCATTAAATTGGAACACAGTTCTGTAGCCCATCCCCAGGCTAATGGATTAAGCGAACGATGTAATTCTCAAATAAAATCGTCTGTGAATACAATGGCTTCCCAAGGTTGTGATGTACCAACTGCTCTAAAAATTCACCAATCCATATATAATGCTACACCTCATCCAGCTACAAAATTCACTCCAAATCTTCTTCATTTTGGAAGAGAGGTAAATGACATTTATTCTAATTACAAATCTCAAGCTTCCTGGAAAATTCTCAATGCTGCCTATGAAATTCATAAATTGATGGATGTCACTAAGAAAATATACTATCAAGCTTACAAGAATAACGAATCTTCTAGACAAAAAGTGTACCAAAAATCGAGAGAAAAATTAAAATTTGCCAACATCAATGTTAATGACATTGTTTACGTAAAATTTCCCACGGTGTTTAACAAAAAAGTACAAGGCCCATACGTGGTGAAGAAAATAATTTCTCCTGTACTTATTCAAATTCAAGATTCCAATAATAGTCAAGCATCACCCATGTTGATTCACACTAACAGAATCTTGAAGCTTCAAAAGAGAAATGAAGCATTACAATATCCTTCAGTTTCTTCTAGAAATGCATCACATGATCAAACAGCTGTTGATAATGCATCTTCTACTCCTGTAAGACAACTCTCTCCTACTCAAGTCTATAATCATGATGCTGCTTGTAACACATCTCCTCAAATTCTTTCTTCTTCTAAGTGCCAACAAACATCTTCATGTTCCAGTAAATCGGTACAGTCACAAGCTCCTCCTGATAGCACTCATACTGGTGTTAGAAACAAGTCGACTCAATATAAAAATTATGATCTTCGCCCTCGCACTCATAAAATGTATAAAAAATGAACTAATCTTCTTTTCTTTTTTCAGGATGACTCTTGATTTGTAACATATTCAGTCAATACTAGTTCGACTGATATTCGAGTATGAAGAATGACTGTATAATTTTTTGTTTTCTTCCTCCAAGCTGCAGGCAGCTGTTATTTTTTTTTCTCTTCTTTATTTTAGTCTTCTTCTCCTTGAAGCAATACAATGGTCATCCTCCAACTGTATGTATGGTTTTAATATTTTAATTATTCACTGTATTCATTTCTAAACCATAATTATTGTAATAAGTATATATTCTCTCAAATATGCCATATACTACTACTTCTAGCCTTATAAAGTTTTTTTAGTGCAATAGTTGGTGCTAAAATTGAGAAAGAATTTGTCCTTTTATATTCTTATTAAAATATTATGTCATTATTTAAAGTTATTTTTGACAAATGTTTATCCTACTAAGAAAAGTGGATTGTAATTGATGTAAGGTAAACATGAATATGAGTACTCATGAAATCATTTTCCCTATTGTGACTTATATAATAATTTCTCTTTACAATGCATGCATGCTCTAACATTTAACCTCTTTTAACAAAAAAAATGATAATGCATGATAAACTTATGCATACTAATAATTATACTCTTATCATTGAACTATAGAAAAATGAATGACTCACAATAAGTATTATTTATTTTTTGTATACTTCTGAGTATTTGAAAGTTATTAAAGATAAAAAAAAAAGGTTTTTGTTATACTATAATTATACTTTGGATCCAAAGATGTTGCTTGAGTCATTATATATTTATATAAAGCAAATACTTGATATATGACAAATACAAAAATGATCACTTGTTATTTCAAAATGTTTGAAAAATTGCAATTAAACATTCAAAATATCTTATATAAATTTTTGATATAATTGATTTTTTGTTTGTAAGATGACATTATCCAAGTCATATACAAGATTGATATATTTATATAAGTTCTTTTTATCAGAATATAAATATCATCTGTTTTATTTTTATTTTGAATGTAGTATTAAAAAGTATTTATGCAATTATTGTGAATTTATGTTGAAAGTGTTCAAGAATATTCTTTTATGAGAGTGTAAACATTCTCTCTTTGAAAATTATTATATTCATTTTAAAAATGTTTCTGTTGGAAGATAACATTGTATTTTTCTATCAATTTACATATGCCTTTGGAATTTCTTATATTTTTCTTTGAAAATGTTGTTATTGAATGATGCTAAGATTAATCAGTTAAGATTAGGTAAAAGCTTAAAAAGATACTATTATATGTTGATATATGTACTTTTTTTCATGAGAGCTTAAATAATCTCTCTGCACCATTTGTATGTATTCTTTTCATATTTCAACTTAAAAATTTACTCAATTTATCATGTGTCATTTGAAACCATCCATTTTTATATACAGTTATAGTATGATTCATATACAGTTATAGTTTGATTCATTTTATTGACAACTGAAAATGTACATATACATGTTATTGTTGTACACTGAAATATTTTACATATGCTAAAGCATTTATTTATCATATTGCATTTTGCACAGCTTAACAAGAGTCTGTTGAATAGTTAAAGACTGTTGTTTCTGCAAATATATATAGACTTTAATAATAATTTTTGATGCATGATAGGTACCTATGGAAGAAGCTTATCTTTTGTATACCTTCCATTTTAATATTTGCTATCTTTGGTGTATTAACATAAGGACTACTACCATAATAGTAATTATTTTTATTATTTAATATCATGTAAAACAATTATTTGTATTCATATCACTATTTCTGGTGCACTTATTTTGTGTAATTATTTTATATCTTTGTATATGTTTTAGAAAATATTGTTTCGATGAAAAAATTATTGAATTTTTGTCATCTCTCCAATATTTTCTTTTGGGGAGGCCCGGGTAGATATGTGGTGGTTACTCGATAACCCCCCCCCCATATTTTTGTTTTAATTCAATTTTATTAACTATTTTATTTCCTATCATCTCCTTTTATTAATGATCTCAATTTAAATATTATTTCGATTTCGTTTCTTTTGATATCGTCGCCTGTACATTTTTATTCCTTACATAGCTTATCGAATGTTCTAATCCGGTAAAATCTTGTTTGAATTCATTCCTTCTGGTTTAGAAAGCTTCTAGAATTATCTCGATCGTTCTATGGGTGGTATTTCCGGTTAATCGGGCCCTCCCCTTGGCCTATCAAATTCAAATACACAGGTGACGTGATTTAACCAGCTAAGTGCCTGGCCACCTTCTTTGGCCTTCCTTCTTTAAGAGTTTGTCATTTTTTTTCTTATTAAATTTATATTTCACCATACATTAAAACGTAGCTTGGCTTCTTTTTCCTCGCTCTCCCCATTCGAACGTTGCCAACTTGGCGTATTCCGGGTTTACAGTAACCCTTGTTCTTTTCTCTCTCCTGGCTCTGCGCCACCAAGCAGACGAGTTTGAGTTGAGCGTCAGTTGAGTTCAGTTGAGTGTCACCGAGGCAGTTGAGAGTGATGCTGAGAAGTTCCGTAGATGCCGAGAAAATTTAGCGGGCACCGGGGCAAGTGAGCGCGCCCCGAGGCAGTTGAGCGGATGCTGCAAGATGGATGGTAAATCCTCCAAAATCGTCGTTAAGCTGCGAGCGGCAATGCACCTCTGCCGCTGCGATCTAAACTCCTTTGTTCATTTTATTCCGGCTACTCAGTATGTTCTAATGGTGTGATAAAAATCAGTTATTTGTCTTCATAAATGATTTATCATAGCTATTTTCCAAAGAACTCTCTTCAATTTATTTCAAGTTTCTTCAAACCGATTTCCATATCATTATTTTTAGTGAATTCATTTTTCCTCTGAAGAGAATGCAGAGAATGTGATTCCTACTTAAAATATATCATAACTTAATTCCTCTTCGTTTCATGATAAATCGGCCATTAAGCGTAAATATAATTATCTGGGCATAAAACGGCATCCCCAATTGAAGGTGTTGAATATCTTTTGTGATTTTTCAGGCATATTCCTTCTGAAGTAATATTTGGTTGATATTCTAAGATAATTTTTGTCTTCATATCATTAAGAAAATGTTATCATGTTATCAAAATGCATACAAATACATACATGAAGAAAGGTTGTGTTAAAATATGTCGACTTATGTATATCATCCTTGTGGAGCATTTTTGTACGAAAATAATAATAATTCTATTTATATAAAAATGTACATGATAACAAATATATATAAAAAAAATATTCAAGTCATGAAGTATTTCACAAGTGATTATAAATAAATATGCTTGTCTTCTTCAATTTTTTTCTCTTCATTTAATTGCGTCAAAGCCTATTCATTTGTCTACCTGAATTTGTCTTCATCAGCCAAGAAAATTCCAGGTAACTTTTCTTCTTATCATTTTATATTTTTACAGCTTTGCTTTGAGTTATTATTATTATAGTTAAAGATTGCACTATTCGAGAACTATAATGGTTGCCTTTTTTGGGTCGTTTGCTGGCATTCATCCAACACAATGTGATTTATCCATTAATACGATCACATAGCCCATATTTGAGATGAAACAAAAAATAAGTGTTTCTCATCTTATCCTCTTCTTAAGCAATCACCACAATGGTGTCTGGAGGTTTCCACAATGGTATTAAACATAACATAGCTTTTCTGTCCCTGCTAGAATGTAGACTGCCGATAGCCAATAAATACTAGAAACAGATTTATTGTCATTTTCAGAGATAATTGCGGTTTAAGTTGGATTATCCAATAGAACAACGCGCCATAATTTTTGCAAAATCCTGCTGAGAATGGATTTTAAATAATTGGTACATGTCATGGAATAGCTTGTTTTGTTACACACATCTCAGCTTTCAAGAAAATGTGCCGGGTTCCTCAGTAGACCTGTATATGCCAATTTCAGATAGTTTAAGTTTATGACAGAACTACAGTCTGCCAATATTGAAGCCTGGTATATAATTGATGCTAGTGTTTTCCAGAGATTGGGAAATTGTATACTACATAGTATATTCCATTATATATATAAACATTTCAAATAATTGGCTATCAGCAATAGTGGTTTTATTTCGGCGGGAAACTTTCATCCCTCTTCTTTCTTTACAGATTC
Organism: Maratus speculifer; assembly: GCA_964019185.1. Lineage (NCBI taxonomy): Eukaryota > Metazoa > Arthropoda > Arachnida > Araneae > Salticidae > Maratus > Maratus speculifer. The sequence goes on along the minus strand of OZ025289.1, from coordinate 114,187,022 downwards.
ATTTTTCCCTGCCCAGATGGGGAAGGAGTGAGTCACTCCTTGCAAATATGTATTTGCATATAAACATTCTTATTATATGTGTTTAGCTATCATTGGTTTGTTTCCTGTCCATTTACGACAAAAATCATGGTGGCATTATTCCGGTGGGACACATTATAGGGGCTACGTGATTACTTAATTACGAAAGCACCTAAAAAGTTTAAAAGAGAAAATGATTTCGAATTTTAATCATAGTTTTAAAGTTCGTTAATCAAAATATTCATGAAACACAACTTGGACTAAACAGTATTTTAACTATGAAGATGTGAATTTGAAAAATAAAGTTCATTTTACTTTCATGCTTGTCTTTCCTCACTATACGAATAGTTGGATGATAACATAAATAGCATTAATTTATGCCTGGAACTTTCATCTTAAAAACTAACTGCGATTGCTTGAATTATTCAAAGTGCTTCATTAAACAATTTATTATTTAATTGCGTCTCATGTATAAGAATTTTTCTGAACGAGAGCGAAAACCGATATAAATTTCATTAGACTGTTTTACTTTGAAATAATTATGTAATTAATTTTCGCGAATGCATTTTCTTATTTCAAGATAAAAATATCCCCCATTTATGGTATTCGATTACTAGTATTTCTACTGTTTTGCAGAACTAATATTGCAAATAAATAAGTTATCTTCATGTAAAAACCATACATAATTCGAGAAATAGAAATTTCTCTTAATAAATATAATTCTCAGCACATTATGTTGATTAATGTCAAAAATGAAAATCGCTATTACTAATTTTCTAGTTATTATGTTAATGTTAAAATGATTAGACATTTAATTTTATTTGGAAGCTATTTTCTTTCAGAAATTAACGATAATTGCATTTTTTTTCTCCTGTCAACTGCTAAAACACAAATTAATTCCTTTTTCGGTGATTAAATTAATTTACTAAAAGACCAAAATTTTTCTTTAAGGCTTTTTAGAATTCTTATTTTGTAAATGTAATATGCAGAAGATATATTACGTTCAATATCTGGTTTTATTTAGTATAATTATTTAACTTCACCAATCAGAGTTCAGTACTTTTTGATTGAATTGAACACATTGAATTCCTTTACACGGTAACGGAAAAATTTTATTACTTACAAAGTGTACTAATTTTCTAATTCGTTCTTGTAAATCGTTTCAGTATGTTCATTTTCTTGGACATAATGTATTTTTAAATGCAATTTTTTTAAAATATTTTTTTCTTTTGTTATTTTCTTTCTTTATCTTTTCTTTTTTTTTATTTTCTTTTATTTTTATTTTCTTTTATCTTTTTGTAAAGAGGACAGTGGATACTGAAAAACATAAAATTCTATTACTAAAGCATTTTACAATTTTTAGGAATAAAGTCGATATCTTTTATTAAAAATGCACATGTAGACGTATAGATAAATAAAAGTTGATTGATTAGTATATTATATTTTAATTTACAAAATATAGTTTTAAATATGTATGCGCACTTTAATCTCTGTAACCTTTAAATTCAAAATTTCGATCATTTATGAATGTTTAACTATTCCATGAGCATTCCTAATTATCCGATTCCATTAAAATTTTGACTGAGCACTCCTCATATAATAATAAATAAAAGTTAGCATTAAAAATTCCATTTAAGGAACTGTTTAAAGCTAAAGTTTTCTACATAATTAAAAAACTATCATTATTTTACAGAAAAAAGTAGAGTACTCTAATAAAGTATTCTTTTCCTTTTTAATCCTTCAGTCAACATTTACAATGTATGTTAACTTTTTTTTCTAATTACGGAAAAGTATCTAATCCAAACAAATAAGTTATGCTATATTTGAAAGAAAGGAACATGGAACATTTTTAAATTTAAAAATCAAGTAGCATTTTTAAATTTTGACATTTTAGTGATTTAAACATTTTCTATAATTATTTTAACAGCAAAATTTGAATTTAACAGTTTGAACTTGAATTTTACAAGTCTATGAACTTTTAAATGAAAAATAAAGGTTTGTTCTTCACTATCTCCTATTTCCAGTGCTCTCGCTGTTTTTTTTTATGAACGTTAGCAATTTGGCTAGTTAAAAATAAAAAAACATTCGTCAAATGAAAAAAAAAATTAGCCAAAAAAAAATTACTTTGAAACATTGAAAAATTGATTTTTAATATCTTTGTATCCTTTTAATTTCTGTATGTTCTAAAAAAACCTAACATTTTGTAGTTGCTAGTAGATCACTTATTTATCTAAATTTAATATATTCGCTAGAGAAACTAAAGAAAGTAACTATATTCTAAATTTTGCCCAATAAATAAATATGTAAATAAATCTAAATTAAATCAGTAAAATGTGATAAAATAAAACTCAGTTAACTCAAGATTTTAAAATAACATTAACTGAATTCAGAAAAAATCGAAATATAATCAACAAAATATATGAAAAAATTTATTTTTCTGTAAATCTTTAGCTTTTCATTGAAGCCTATACTTCAAAAGCAATTTCAAAATAGTGTTGGCTATTGGTCCCTTTAGAACATAGTAAAATGATATCTTTTCTTTCTCTGGCTTTAGCTGTTCCTAAATTGCTCTGGTGTTCACTTAGTATGCATAAAAATAATGTAGATTTTCAGTACGACCACCACCTGTACTGACACAAAAATAAAATAAATAAATATATAAATAAATAATAAAATTCAATAAAGATTAGTAAAAATTGAACACTCGCAATTTGGCGAATCTAACCACCAGTTTACTCGACAAATGCAACATTTTTTCATGATTTGGTGCAATGGCGAGCGACAAAGAGAACACTTCCTATCCCCTTAAACTTGATTTTGATAAATCAGTAAATACATTTCAGTTTATCATCATGCAATTTTTTTCAGCATGTCAAAAGTAAAAATTTAAAATAAAAAATATCTCTGTATTTCAATCAGAGTTTTAGAGTTAATAAAAATATGTATAGAAAGTGACTTCGACTATATATCAATTTAACTATGGAGATATGAATTTAAAAATTAATTAGCATTTTAGATTCACCCTCTGAGCGTGTTGCAAATGAGTAAAATTGTAATGTTGTTTTCTCTTGATTTTGATTCAAATGCTCAGAAAATATGATTCTTTAAAAATTATAGAAAAAAAACTTAATTGCAAGTATGGATATAATTTTGGAGAACGTTCTTCATTCTAAAACGTATTGAAAATTCTTTAAATCTATAGAGTACTATTATCTTAAATGTTGCTTATATTACAGTGAAACTTGGATTTTATTTAACGGAATATTAAGTTCCAAACGCATAGAGGATTCATGTTTGTTCTTCGTCACTATATGAATGTTTACATGATAACATGAATATCATTAATTTCTATATGAAACTTTCATCCTAAAAACTGTCCCACATCCTCCCTATAGTCCGGACTTGTGTCCCCTGATTTCCGCGCTTAAAATCACCGCTGGTAGGTAAACGCTTCAACTCGATCGAGGAAATCCAAGAAAATGTCATTACAGACGTTGAAGTCATCCCGGAAAAGGCCTAAGATGACGCCTTAAAGTCATAGAAATGCAGTCTACTAAAGTGTATTGAAGCAGGATATACCTATTTTGAAGAATGCTAGGCAATTGTACCAATTCGCTCAATAAATATGTCCCTTTGACTAAAGGTCCCTTAGTTATGAATTCGGCTATGTAAGTGTAGCAAAGTGTTTATAAAAGTAATAAATATAAAAATGGTTTATAAGTGTAATAACAAAGATAAAACTATCTTTAAAATGAGGAAAACCTTAAAAGGAATTACATATAATAGAAGGGAAATGTCAGTAAGATGTCAGAGAAACTTGATCTAATGCATTTAAACAAGAACTTTTATAAAAGTACAGAAAGTCTCGCTCTTTTACTGCAATTTTACAGAAATTTTTAACAGTGTACTTTTATATTTGTTCTTCAACAGTATATTAACAATTGCAGGATAATATGAGTAACATTAGTTTATTCCGTTAAACTCTCTTCTTAAAATTTTCTATGATTGCTTGAATTAAGGAAAATGTTTTACTGGAATTTATTTTTTAAGTGCATTTCGTGATTAAGAATTTTTCTGTACCAAAGCAATATTCAAAAGAAGTTTCATTAAACCGATTTCCTTTGCCATATTTAAGTAATCAAGTTTTGCAAATGCATTTTGACATTTCGAGATTTGTTTCCCATTTAATCCGTTCGCTGCCGCACACGCGAAAGCGTGTGATATGGCGCCAACGTTAAGGGACCACTCACGCGCCAGCGCGTGATGTGGGGTGATGTCCAGTAGCCAATCATGCTCTGGTGAGGAAAAATCTTTCACTGATTTTTTTGTTATAAAAAGTAAATCGGCTTCTGGGAAAAACCCACTTCTACAGTATGGCATTAACTATCATCACATCGTCATGTGAGCGGCAGCGAATGTGTTAAATTATTCGACTACTAGTTAGTGTCACTCTTTTGTAAAGTTACTGTTGCAAATAATGAAATTATTTTTTGCTAGAAAAAAGTTATACTTAAATCAAGAAATTAAAATTTCGCTTAAGAAATATAATATAATTCTCAAAACATTAACTGTTTATGCCAAAAATTAAAATCGCTGTTACTGATTCTCTAGTAATTGTATTAATTTTAAAATGATTGGTAATTCAACTTTATTTCGAAGACAGTTGATTTTAGAAATCAACGATAATTGTAATTTTTCTTTTCCTCATGTAAACAGTTAAGACACACATTAGTTCATTTTTCGATGACTGAATTAATTGTCGAATAGATCGTATTTTTCCTTTATGGCTTATTAGAATTCTTATTTTGCACATGTAATATGTATAAGATGTTTTATTTTATGTCTGATTCTTTTAGTAATAATTATTTAAATTCATAAATTACAGCGGCATTATTTAAGTAATTAATTTTCGTAAATGCATCTTGATATTTCGAGATAAAAATGTCTCGCATTTAAAGTATTTAATTACTAGATATGTTCACTTCTTTGCAGAGTTGCTATTGCAAAAAATTATTTTTTTTTTTTTTTTGGCTAAAAAAAAGCTATACATAAATTTTTGATATATAACTTTCGCTTAAGATATATTACATTATTCTCAGCACATTACGCTGATTAATGCTAAAAATTAAAATCGAAAATACTGATATTCTAGTTATTATACTAAGTTAAAAATGTTTGGGAATTTAATTTTATTTCGAAGTCAGTTGTTTTCAGAAATTAACGACAATGGCAATTTTTTTCCGCTTCTAAACATCCAAGACACATTTTTTTTCCTTTTTCGATGATTGAATTAGAAAATATACAGTACCTTTAAGGTTTGTTAGAATCCTTATTTTGTGTATGTAATATGCATAAGATGCATTATTTTCAATGTCTGATTTTATTTAGTAATAATTTTTTAATTTCACAAATTATATCTGTAATATTTAAGTAGTTAATTTTCGCAAATGCATCTTGAAAATGTCTCTTATTTATGGTATTCCGTTACTAGTTATTCCCAGTTTTTGCAGAGTTGCTGTTGCAAATAATTACATTATTTTGGGCTGAAAAACTATACTTAAATCCAGAAATAGAAATTTCGCTTAAGAAATATTACTCAATTCTCAACAAATTATCTTGATTAATACAAAAAATGAAAATCGCTGTTGCTGATTTTCTTGTTAATATATTAACGTAAAAGTTATTGAATATAGACAGTTGCTCTCAGAAACCAGCGATAATTGAATTTTTTTTCTCTTGTAAACAGTTAAGACACTAATTAGTTCCTTTTTTGGTGATTGGGTTAATTTGCGAATAGACCGGATTTTTCCTTTATGGCTTGTTAGAATATTTTTTTTTTGCTCATGTAATATCTATAAGTTGTATCACTCTTAATGTCTGATTTTATTTAGCAATAATTAATTAACTTCACTCATTGGAGGTGCAAAATTTAAGTAATCAATTTTCACAAATGCATCTTGATATTTCTAGATAAAAATATCTCTCATTTAAGGTATCCAATTACTAGTTATTCCCACTCATATACAAAGTTGGTATTGAAAATAATTAAATTACTTTTGGCTTAAAAAAAGCTATACATAAATCAAGAAATAGAAATTTCGCTTAAGAAATATTACATAATTATAAACACATTATGCTGATTAATGCCAAAAATGAAAGTCGCTGTTACTGATTTTCTAATTATTATATTAATGTAAAAATGATTAGGAATTCACTTTTATCTAGAAGACAGTTGATTTCAGAATCAACAATAATTGCATTTTTTTTCCTCTTGTAAACAGTTAAGACACAAATTAGTTCCTTTTTCGGTGATTGAATTAATTTGCGAATACACCGTATTTTTCCTTTATGGCTTGTTACAATTCTTATTTTGCAAATGTAATATGTATAAGATGTATTAATTTTAATGTCTGATCCTTTTAGTAATAATTATATAAATTCATAAATTACACCTGCAATATTTAAGTAATAAATTTGCGTAGATGCATCTTGATATTTCGAGATGTAAATGTCTCTCATGTAAATTATTCAATTACTAGTTATCCCCAATCCTTTGCAGAGTTGCTACTGAAAATAATTAAATTATTTTTGTCTAGAAAAAAGTTATATTTAAATCAAGAAATAGAAATTTCTTTTGAGAAATATTACATAATTCTCAGCACATTATGCTGATTAACGCCAAAAATGAAAATCGCTATTGCTGATTTTCTAGTTATTATATTCACTTAAAAATGGTTGGGAATTTTATTTTATTTCGAAGACAGTTGTTTTCAGAAATTAACTACAATTGCAAATTTTTTCTGCTTATAAATTGTCAAGACACATTTTTTTTTTTTTTTTTTTTTTTTTTTTTTTTTTTTTTTTTTTTTTTATGATTGAATTAGTTTGAGAAAGTACAGTATTTTTCCTTGAAAGGTTTGTTAGAATCCTTATATTGTATATGTAATATGTATAAGATGCATCATCAAAGTATTGATTTTACTTAGTAGTAATTATTTAGCTTCACAAATGCAATATTTAAGTAATTAATTTTTGAAAATGCATCTTGATATTTCGAGACAAAAATGTATCTCATTTATGGTATTCGGTTACTAGTTATTCCTAATTTTTTGCAGAGTAGCTATTGCAAATAATTATATTATTTTTGGCTAAAAAATACTATACTGAAATCCAGATGTAGAAATTTCGCGAAGTACTTTTCCATTCTGAACACTATGCTGATTAATGCCAATAATGAAAATCTCTGTTACTGATTTTCTTGTTAATATATTAACGTAAAAATTATTAAGTGTTTATTTTTAAGACATTTGCTTTCAGAAATCAACAAAAATTGCAATTTTTTCCGCTTGTAAACAGTCAAGATACACCCCCCCCCTTTTTTTCGATGATTGAATTAATTTGAGAATATACAGTATTTTTTCTTTAATGTTTGTTAGAAACCTTATTTTGTACATGTAATATGTATAAGATGTATTGTATTATTTTTAATGTCTGATTTTATTTAGTAGCAGTTATTTAAATTTACAAATGCAATATTTAAGTAATTAATATTCGCAAATGCTAAAATCGCAAATGCTTGATACTTTAAGACAAAAAAGTAATTCATTTATGGTATTCGGTTACTAGTTATTCCCACTTTTTGCAGAGCTGCTGTTGCAAATAATTACATTATTTTGGGCTACAAAACTATACTTAAATCCAGAAATAGAAATTCTGCTTAAGAAATATTACTCAATTCTCAACAAATTATCTTGATTAATTCAAAAAATAAAAATCGCTGTTACTGATTTTCTTGTTAATATATTAACGTAAAAATTATTGAGTAGTTATTTTTAAGGCAGTTGCTCTCAGAAACCAACGATAATTGAAAATTTTTTCCTCTTGTAAACAGTTAAGACACTAATTAGGTTTTTTGTGACTGAATTAATTTGCAAATAGACCGAATTTTTCCTTTATGGCTCGTTAGAATTTTTATTTTACACATGTAACACCTATAATTTGTATAACTCTTAATGTCTGATTTTATTTAGCAATAATTACTTAACTTCACACATTAGAGGTACAAAATTTAAGTAATCAATTTTCACAAATGCATCTTGATATTTCTAGATAAAAATATCTCTCGTTTAAGGTATCCAATTACTAGTTATTCCCACTCATTTAGAAAGTTGCTATTGAAAATAATTAAATTACTTTTGGCTAAAAAAAAAACTATACATAAATCAAGAAATAGAAATTTCGCTTAAGAAATATTACATAATTATAAACACATTATGCTGATTAATGCCAAAAATGAAAGTTGCAATTACTGATTTTATAGTTATTATATTAATGTAAAAATGATTAGAAATTCAATTTTATCTCGAAGACAATTGATTTCAGACATCAACAATAACTGCATTTTTTCCTCTTGTAAATAGTTAAGACACAAATTATATCCTTTTTCAAAGATTGAATTAATTTGCTTATAGACCGGATTTTTCCTTTAAGGCTTGTTAGAATTCTTATTTTGTACATATAATATGTATAACATGCATTACTTTTAATGTCTGATTTCATTTAGTAATAATTGTTTAACTTCACCTTTGAGAGTTCAGCATATTTTGTCAGAATTTAACTGATTGCATTTCTTTGTATGATAACAGAATTATTTCACCTCTTACAAAGTATCATAATTTTTTATTCGATTTCCCAAATTGTCTAATTATATACATTTTTTTTAATATGATGTATTTTTAGATTAAATACTTAAAAAAAAAACATGATTTTAATAAATTTGTAACTATGTCTGTGTTTGTCATCATACAGCATTTATTAAGGAAATCACAACTAAAAGTTTTATACAAATTCTTTTTACAACTTTTATACAAATTTTTAGTGTTAGTTTATTAAATTAGAATATTTATGCGGCTTCCGTGGCCGAGTGGTGAAGACACGACGCAGCTAATCGCTTGTGAGCGTAGGAGGCTGTGACTTCGAATTACTCTGGCTCCTTTGTACACACTCTTTGCGTGGAGCTCCCGTCTATATTTCCTTCTTGTTGTATAATTTCCTTGTGCTATCTCGTCTTTGTATATTGACTATGGCTTATAAGCAGGCTTCATGTCGAGCACACAAGTCAGATGTATGTGTTGAATAAAAATAAATAAAAAAGAATAGCTATAAATCAAAATTCGTATTAAACCGTAATTAAAATATGGTGATAAGTATTTTTTTAATGTTTCGGCTATTCATACAAAGTAGTAATATGAAAATCACAGTTGCATTCTCTTACTATTAAGATAAGCAAAAAACATATTGAAAATTATTTATAGAATTTTAACGTAGGTCCTATATTTTGCATTTCCAATTTCACATTTTTAGTAATTAATATTTATTAGAAAACCTGGACACGATAACGTTAGCATAAAAACGTTAATAAGCAAATGGTTGTCACAAAAGCACATTTTACTAAAAAAATGGAAAAAAAAGAATATGTGTAAATTAAAAATTATATCAATGCAAAAATTTCTATAACGTATAATATGAAGAAATATTTACAATCCTAGTGATTCTGCTGTTCTTAAAACTATAAAATCAATAAAACCATCCATTTGGTGATGTTAACTTTTAATTGATATGCATAAATTAAGGTATGTATGCAAAAATTTATGATCCTCGACTTTTTCATGTTGAAACTGTAAGTGTAAGTTCGATCTCCAAATATGATTACCAATCATGAAACCAAAATTCGAATTTATAGCAAAACTTTATATCAGACATTGAATTTAATGCAATTTGAGAGTTATCTGCACTTATACTGAAAAACATATGGTTTTAATACTAAAGTATTAAGCAGTAATTTATTTGTAAATTAACAGTATACTAAAGTATTACAGTATATAAGTATTAAAATCGCAGAACGAAATATTTTTAATGAAACAAAAAAACTCACTAAAGAGGAAATTATCTCAAAATTAACTAAGAAAAATCAATTTTTTTAAATACTTTCAGAAGCAAATTACTTTTATTGCTAAAATATTGAAATTATTCATTAGTACCTGAATTTACGTACACATTCATTTGCAAATAGGAAAAGTCTATTTTTCGCATGCATAATAAATGGGATAAATTTATACCAAAATTCTGGTGCCGTTTTCAGATTTGGTATTTAAAATTAAAATGGTTCCAAAGCCTCTGAAAGGGCTAACGAAATTAATCAATCTATACTCATCTTAGATCAGCATATTTTTTCAAAGTTTTTCACTAAATTGCAACTGTGACTAGGTGGTTACAGTATTGGTCGCATAAAACTGAGGTAAGTTGCCCGATTTGATGGTCAGAAAATATTATTTTATCTACATTTTCTTAATTTGGGTGTATTTTATCTTCTGTATCGGAGAATTAAGAAATGGTTATTGTTTGTTAACGGAATAATCCTGGTAGCACTGCTTCCATGAAACTTTCCTTGGATTTCAGAAAGTATTTTTAAGAGTGTCGTCTGCAATCCTTCAGAATATTTCAAATACTTGTAAGTTCTGCTCTATATAATATAAAAAATGATATAAGCAACAATAAACATCGGAATAGTATTTTTCCAACAGCTGTACATTGTTTAAACTGCAAGGAAAAGACACATAAATTATTATTAAACAAGTAAAAATCAAATTTTCAATTACGATTTCGAAGTTTTAGAGTATACATGTTTCAAACTGTAAAAAAATCCCATCTCACATACATATATTTTTGAAATTTTCATTGCCAAAAGTCTTTTTGCTAATTCTGATTCTTAATTTTCTTTCAAATGGTTATAATGTTCTCATTAAAATATAAATTCATTCCGAACCTCATAAGAAAAACACAGCACTGTTGATATTATAATTAAATCACGATTGGGTTATATCGAGTATTCCGACTCAATGTAAATCTCTAATTTTAATTTATGCACTGCCTAATGTAAATTTGCATGAAGCAGTTTTTGTAAGAGTAGCAGAGTGAGAAAAGTCAATTTCTGTGTTCTTAAACTTTCGCAAAGTTAATGATAAATGATTTTACTTCTTTTATATTAGCTATAAACATAATAATTGCAACAATTCAAGCAGTAATTTAACTGGTTGCTACATAATATTTCTTTTTTTATATGAATAGTCACCATCCAAAATTTAGTGCAATTTTAATGTACTGAAGGTACATGAAACATTTCATAAGAAAGGTTAAATTTCTGAAAATAAAGAGTTATGCAATAAAAATAATTTCTTAGTAGAATTGATTAACATACTTTACAAATAATATAAATTCTTAACAATAAAAATCGGATACAAATATTAAAAATAAAAGAAATTGCTGCACATAATTGTTTTATATAAATATGACTTTTTTTAAAACTTAGATTAAATAATGATCACTCTTAGAATTTGAACTTTTTAGAAAGTATTGAATTAAAATGTATAAGAAAACTATGTTATATCATTCATGTAAAATCCATGTCTTTTCTAATGGACATAGATGGAACGTTAAGAGCCAGCGACATACGACACGCTAGGGTGTCATTCGTCAAAAAGGCAATATAATGTTTGACACTTACAGCAGGGAAGATACTTCAACTCTTTTAAATAGGTTATCGGAAAGTAATCTATTACAAGCATTGTTCTTTTAAGAACATTATTTGAGTTGAAAAAGAATTCAGTTTATTTCGTAAATGTAGCTTTATTATAAGAGTAAAGATATAAGTAGCTTATATCTTTTTTGGACGTTTTATTTCTTCAGATTTTTCTTATAATGTTTCGTAGCATTAGTTAGAAAGTTCTGTACAAGCTTTGGTTAATAGAACATTTTTTTTTAATTTATATTCATAATTTCACGCAGCGTTGAAATTTTAAATAGAATGTATTATTTTATGACTGTTCCATTCACAATACAAATATTATTTTTAACATGATTAATCTAGATGTACATATCTTTGTCTGATTTAAAACTGCATACATGTTAGAACTTTTGCATTTAAATTTAACTGAAAAATGTGTTAAACTATCAAGTGAAATTCACGTTTTTTTCTAATAGATATAAAGGGAACTAAGTCAAAATGCGGCTTCAATAAAATTCTTCAAAAAATATATACAGTGGCGGTCAAAAGTTTCCGGCCAGTAAAAATTTTTCAGTTAATTTGTAAGTATACTCATATGAAGAGGAATCTCAAAGTGGTATATATACATTTTATTGACATAATAACTAGCAACGTTTTTATAGAATAACTTGTAAATATCAATAAATTTAACCGACAAAATTAAGTATAAAGGAAAACGCATGTTCTCAAAAGTTTCCGGCCACCTTCACAAGTTTGTAAAAAAGTGGAATTGTAACAGAAAATTACAGTGATCAATAACATTTACAATTAGTATTTTATCGTATTACTATTTTATTATTTTTATTAAAAAGTACTGCGGCGAAGCAACGTGGCATTCATACAATTAACGGTTAAAGATCGTCTATGGTACGTTTTTTTCCACATTTGTTGTAATTTTGGCGAAATTTTGGCTATATTGGAATATTTATTGTTCCGCAGACTTTGCCAACTTCTTTCCAAAGATTTTCTATTGGATTCATGTTCGGCGTTTGAGCTGATCATTTCAAAAACGAAATTTTTTGTGCGAAAACCATTGCTTATCGAAGTTTGCATACATTATTTATGTCGTTATCATGTTAAGAAAAATAGTTGCGACCAAATTTTTTTCTCTAATAAGACAGAAAATGGTGTTGCAAGATATCCTTATGCATTTTATCATTCACCTGACTGTGAATTTCAAATAACGGACTGACACTTTTTAAAGAAAATACCCCCACGGCATAACATGTCCTCCGCCATGCTTCATTGTAGTAATAACATAGGTTGAATCATGTCTTTTGTTGTTAGGTCATCGGACTTTGTGTCTGCCATCACTTCCAAAACTATTTCGAATTCGATTGATGGAAAAATGGAACTTTTTTCCAGTTTTCACTTGGCCAGACTTTGCCTTTTTCGAAAACGCCAGTCTAGTACGTTTGTACTTTTTTTTAACTCTGAAAAAATTTTAACACCGACTCTTCCATAAAGTTATGCATCACGCCAGCATTTTGATACGGTATACGGACTTATTTCAGCACTGTTCTCATTCCGTAAATCGCAGTATATTTCAACGGAATTTTTATGCGGATTATCAATTATTTTTCTCCTGATAATTCTATTAACAGGAATAGTAATTTTCCGGGGTCTCCCGGACCTCTGATAGTCCTGAAATCCACGGCCATCTTTATATAATTTTTAAATATCGTTTGCGGTCAATTTAGCCAATCGATAACTTTGCCGCAATATCTCGAGAAGATTGGCCTTTTAGCGACAAACTAATCACTCATTTATGAACAATAATTGTTGAACTTTTGAATTTTGAATTCAGACTATGCTATACACGTTAATTCATTCATGAACACAACCAAAAAACAGTTTACCGATAGAAAAAACTAAAGAATGATAAGTGGCCGGAAACTTTTGCACTCGCGAACTTCGAATTTTATCACTTTGCATGAAGCATCTTCAGTATCCAATCAAAATGCTCACGTGGTCACAGGTCATTCACATATTCCTAACTTCTGAAGCAATTGTGCTTCTTCTTTGCTTTAAACTTTTGGTAAATAAATCAAAGAAACTAACTGGCCGGAAAAACTTTTGACCGCCACTGTATGTCACCTTTTAAATTTTTCTTACTACGTAATAAATTTTGATTTTATATCTTTCTCCTGATATTTTTTTTTTTTCTTAGCAAATATTTTGAAAATTTTCCTTAGAATTTGTAGGAAAATTATACTTCTAATTATTGTCTTGAACGGTTCACACTGAATGCATATGACACATTCAATAAAATATATATCTTAAAATTGTAAGCTTTCATAATAAATTTAAACCACTTGGAAAATATAATTGTATAAAGCAAAGTTTTTAGTTCAATATTAAAATTATAAATTATTTTAATTTTTGATATAATTTAAAATGGATTTTTTCTGCCCAAGAAAAAATATATTGATTCGCTTTCGTGTATTTTCTGCTAAGTAGTTTGGTATCTTTATGAAATTTTATCTCCTTACAATTATCATTAATTTTAAAAATTTCTGCTTTAGAAATAAATAAATTACGATGTTTCTGTTAGATGATATATATTTTTTTTTCAATTTCAATCTATTAAGAAAACACATAATTAATGTGACGTGTTACACCACTTTTAATCGAATATTTCTCACAATTTTTTAGAAAGGTATTCACACCCCTTTTCAATTTTTCTCAAAAAGGGAAGTTCTATAGGTACCAATTAAATTCATTCCTTCTGTATACAGTTTTGACTTTTGTCTTTCAAAAGGTATTTTTTCAAATGTCAATGCCAACTGCGAATAGAATGATATATTCCGGCAATATATAATTCTATCTTTTCGCTTTGGTGATTCATTTTTCTAAATGTTTTTTATTCTGTTATTTAATTTTACAATTGTATTTTTTAAAGCGAGTTATTAAAGACTTCGCAATATCTTTTCTCCCCACCAGTGGCCGCGAGGTTCTGCCCTCGAAACTGGTCGATGGCAGGTGCAGGGTTCGAGTTCATTCGCGACCGTCGGCCTAGCCGTTCGGAGTTTTCCGTGGTTTTCTTCTAACCTTGGATTTCCTTGCGTAAATACGGGTTCCCTCCCTTGCGGTGATAATTGGTTGACATAAACAAAACAAAACAAACAATATCCACATTCACACACTAAAAATAAAATGCATTTTTATAATGTTGTTTATTAACTTTAAAGTAAAAGGCATAGCGGAAATATGTACATAAATCAAAATGATATAGAGGTCAGTGTAATCAAATTACTTCCTGAATGTAACGTTCTTTTTTAATTTAAAATCCAATAAACTTTGATAGGATACAAAATTACATTTTATATGCATGAAGAATATTTTATGGATACTAAAATTACAATTGAAAAATACCCATTTCGAGAAAAAGTGTGCATAATACAGTAATATTTCAAAATATTCTGTATTGAATAAACTAAATAATTTACGTTCAGTGAATATTTCCATAGAGTTCTATTAATTTAATCCTTCTCTATTTCGTATAATTTTTCATCAAACTTTATAGATACTTTTATATGAGCATAGTATACCATGGATTTTAAAAAAAGATTAATAAAAAATTAAGAAAAATATTGTTGTTTTATATTTATTCAAAAGTTGTATTTAATGCATAAAACACATTTAACGAAAAATCTGTGACAGGGTAATTGTTGACACAATAATATTTGACATTTTCCATCATCCTACAAAACCCTCATAGACTCGCTTCGCTGTGTGTCCGTCTGTCTGTCACAGCCTCGGACTCTGAAGCTATTTAAGCTACAGACCTGTTTTTTTTCATAAATATGAAAATGCCTTAAATTTACCTAAGTTTTAAAAAATATATAAAACTTCCGTTAATTTAATTAAATTAATTGGTGTAATGACACCCCACCATTTTTAGCGATTTCAAAAGACAATCTTACAATCAATTGTGAGCAAAAGTTTAAGAACAGCACAAAGATTTTGATATTTTTATACAAAGCAAATTTAGAACCGAATATTGCGCCATATTATCTCTAAATTGAGTCAGCCACGTTCTCTTGGTATGAAGAACTAGTCTCGTTTTATTCCTCGCCAACTATTTTGAGAATTTACCCATAGACGGTGCTGTTTTTTATAATTGTAATGGGTAAAAAACCGTCATTTTCATTAGCAAAAAGGGCAGAAATATTCGCCCTGCGTAAAGTTGACTTTTGCGAACGTGAAATTGCTAAGAGGATATACGTGAGCGACACAACCGTTTATCAAACTATCAGTAGATTTAATATTTCGGGAACGTACACTTTCCTGAAAAAGAACGATCGGCCAAGAAAAACTTTCTGTTCATTGTGACTATTGTGTTCATGTGGTCCGAAGGTGGTTAATGGGATCTCCAACAGCCTCCAGCAAGAGGATTAAACATGCGTTGAATGGAAAGCGCACCGGCATCAGTCTGAGCACTATTTCAAGATGTTTGACTAAAGATTTCGATATATTTTCTGAATATTTTTATTGGTGGTCTTAAATTTTCTGCAAACATCTGTAATTTCAATCATCTTTTCATCAATTCCATAGTACTGTGGTAGAGCATGTCATGTTTAATCGAAAGGACCCGTGTATAAACAGTGTCGGTGGAAGCGAAAATTTCAATTTTTCACATTTAATTGACTGATGGATTAAAAGAAACTTTGTATTTTTTAGTCATTTTGGGGGTTTATTTTTTATTTATTTTTTCTTTTTTATTTATTTTTTGCGGAACTTATCACATCATGATTTTATGACCGTTTACTGCTTTATAAATGCTTGATTTATTTTACGAATGAAATATGAATATGAATTGTTTTTACATTTATACATACGTTATTATTATTTTATGGAATAGATCTAATAATTAAACAGGGAATTGAAAATACCTTTTATTAGAAAAAAACTCATTAAAATATGAATTTCATTGATTGGTTGGTTGGTTGTGATTATCAACACTAGGAATATGTACTCAAAAGGTGGTACCCTCCGTAATTGTCTTTTTAAGGGACTCTAACCGGTATTTATACAAGGAAATCCAAGTTTCAATGGAAACCTTGTAAAAATCCGACCCAATCTGCCAAATGGTGACATTGGGATTAAATTAAGCACCTCCCATCTACCAGTTTTGAGGGTGGAATCTCTCGGTCATTGGTGAGCTAAATGTAATTTTGGAATATTTTTAGGTGTTATTTCTAAATAAAATACTCTTCACATTTTTTTTGTTATGCCACCTGTTGAGAAAACATATAATATGTAATAAACTATACATTTCAACAGCGTTATTTTATTAGATATAATGTTGACGCCATTTACGCAGTTTTTAATAACTACAAATTAGCAATTTGGAAAATTGGAAAAAGTAAAAAGAAAAAGTACAAATAAAATATTTAAAAAGATATGTTAAACGAAACCCTATGAGCGATTCGGAATCACACATACTCACTTGTTAAGTTATTGCTGATTCTGCTTAATTTGTTTGCAAATATTTAAGCTGGTATATAGAAAATTTATATGTTTTTATTTCGGAAAATTTTTGTGATTTAGATTTATAGGTATTTCAGTCTATGAAACCTTTGCCGTTTGACTTTAATTATTAATATTTTAAAATAATTGTTGTTTTATTTGAAAATGCCTTTTGAGAATATATTTAGTATATCTTCCTAAATGATATTTTAATGATATGCGTATATTGATTGCAAAAATATAAATAAACTCTCTCTGTAGTAGAACTTTGAACTTCAAAGAAATTCAGATCTGTCTTTAAGGTAAGCTGAAAAAGCATTTGTTGGTGTACACTGCAGTTCGGGAAATAAATGTTCTATTTCGTCGCTTTATTGATTAAATAATATTTATAAATATGTTGGCAAGTTTTTGAGAGTATATCTTTAGGCTTTTCAAAGGAAAGCTGATTTAGGATTCCCACTGCTTTCGTTAGAGTGAAAAACAGCTTATATAAAAGTTCGTGGCTATGGATCCATTCGAAATCCCAATTTACAGCATCGTAGTTTACTTTGGTATAGGAATTGTTTCAGCATTCTTCCACGTCTGATTTAATAACTGATATGGTGAAGTAAACACAAGATTTTTTTCAGTATGAGAAGTGTAATAAATTAACTAACATTCTTTAATATATAATTTCATTAACAATTATATTCCTTAAGATTACCATTCTTGATCCTAAAATTTGCATAATTTTATATATATATTTTTTTTTGGCCAAGAACAAAAAACTATCACTTTAAGACATTTTGCAAACTACTTACAGGCGATACTCATATATTTTTTAATTATTTGTGTAACATAATACAAATAATGTGTATCTGGTGTTACGGGAATATTTTTATGTGTGCGCCTCGATCTTTCAATCGGGCGTACATATTTTTCTCCCAGCATAAGCAACTGAAAAAAATTTTGTTAGAAAATCATGACAGGAAATTAAATTTTCTGGCGTTTACGGTAACACCTAATTTAAAAAATTCAATTTTTACAAGTACATGATCATTTTTACAATAATAAAATTAACAACGATGATGATTATGATAATTATGATATGATGATTATGATAAAGATCTTCTCACCTCTTTCTTTCCTTAAAGCAGCTCGGAGAATAATTCAGAAAGAATAATTCAGATTCAGCGAAAGAAGTTACGTTCATTTGTTCAAGAAAGTTAAACATTTGATTATGGGTTTAGGACCTGTGTCGTCCAAAGAATGCCCCCTATGTCGTCCGTAATTTATTTATGTTGTTTTTTTTAGTTTTTGAAAAAAAAATATCTCCCATAAATTTAGACTAGAGTACTTTTAAAAAATTTTTAATATAAATATTTTTTTTTTACAAAATGTAGTGAAAACACAAAAATAGTCCCCAGTACTAGCCCAACTAAAGTTTTGGTAACTGTGTCCAATAGTAATCGAGAAAAATAGTTACCCAGATTAAAAAATATGATTTGAGAAAAAAAAGTTGAAATTTTCATAATAACGTTATAACGTCGTAACGTCCAGTGACGAAAAAAAAATTGCAAGGAAATAACGTATAGTGAAATCGGTTTATGGCAGCCATGTAAGCAATTAAACAATGCAAAAACTGCAAAATCGAATATTTCTATTTAGGAACTTAAACCACCGGGCTTAAAATAAATCCAATATAAAACAGTGAATATATAAATAAACACATTTTGGCAGGAAAAAATACGTACAAAAATTGCAAAAAAATGAAAATTACTTAACCGAATAAATTTTATTTTAAAGTGGGCAAAATTTAATTTATATGTATATAAATTAAATTAAATTAATAATTATATCAGCTATATTAAATTTATATTATATATAAATATATATACATTGCATGAAAAATTCAGGTAAAAATTTCAAAAACTGACTAAGAATTCATTTACATTAATATAAAACAACCGTTTTTAAACAAAGAAAAACTCAATGATTTTGATGTATTAAACGAAATAGTTCATTTAATATGAAATTCGCGAAGAAATAAAAAATCTGCACTCTTTATGACTAAAATTTGTTTAAAATGTGCCAAATGCTACTGCATTGGTCTAAAATATTGATTGAGATTACATTTGTTATGCAAAATTCAGCACAAAACGCAAAAAACGCTAAAAATTGCATAAAATTTCATTTCTGTTGTGGCATTGTTTAAAATATAAATAAAATTTTATAAAAGTTATGAAATTCAACTTTTTTTATATGGCCTCCAAGTCCTTATAGTTATATTTCTTAAAAATTTCATGTATTATAACAGATACAACACAAAAAGTTTTACTTCTGTACAGCAAAAATTAAAGCATTTATTAAATGTTAAAATTTGCGATTTTTACACATGATTTTGCCTTTCATTGAGGGATCAGAAAAATGTGTAAGAACAGAACTATATACAGTAATTTGTGCACGTATGTGAACAATGTAAAAAAAGATATTTAAAATTTTGATATATGTAATAATTGCTGAGTGTTGTAGTTAATTGCTTAGAAAATCGAAGATAGTTAATTCACATATTGTTTACTTAAGCTTAGCTTGTTGAATTAAATTGCGAATTTCTCATTTTATTGTAAAAAATTGTGACTGAAACTTATACAAAAAATATCCTACAAATATAATATCAATGTAGCGATTTCAGAATTTTTAATTATTTTATTTTACAGTGTATTTATTCAGATTTTATTAATAAATTATGACTATACTATTTCAGGACTTAACGGTGAGATGGTATGCAATAAATAGGCTTGTAGCCAGTAGCATTTTCATAATTCACCCAGTTTATTTTGTTTTATTCAGTTTGTAAAACTACTAATTCATGATTTTTTCTCTGTTAAATGTGTAAAATTTTGTCTAAACGAACTAATGTTTATGCGGGTGATATTAACCGAATCTTCCCAATATGGATTGCTGATTCGTAATTACTCATCTATTCTAATCGTATTGTGCTATCATTTATTATTCTAACAACTTCTTCTATTACTTGTAACTTAAATCTCTCGTCTGTTTTTCAATCTATTATTAAATCATACTCAGTCACTTGTAATACATACAATTTATCCTGCATTTCTATAACGTCTACTTAGATTTTATTCAAGCAAAAACAGTTGTCTTAATTTATTTTCCACCTATGCCTCATATATAATATATCTCTGGTTAGTTTTGGAGGTTTTATTGCTCCATGATATCTTGAGTTGGCGATTAGGATATCACTCTCCGATTCGATCATTACCGTTTGTTTTTATTTCTTTAATATGTAGGATTCGTCCTTCTTTATCATTTAACATGCCAATATTAACTATTTTTTTGCGTGTTTTAGCTCCAATCTCGTGACACCCGTTTCACGCAAATTTTGGATACATTGTGAATTCAAAATTAAATATTCTTGTGGTGTTTTATATAGTGATTTTAGTTGTAGCATTTCACCGTGGTACCTTTATCACTCATTTGAAAAGGTTTGTTACACATAAAACACACTATATGCAAATCATTCCTACCATGATTAATACTGTTTCAGTTATCAACTTGGCGGCTTTTCGAATTGGGTATTCAGCTGCCGTCAATCATTTGTACTCAAAATCGCCAAAAACGGTTTCTAGCTATGCTCTTATGTGTGCGTATGGCTCGTATTTATGATCTATACCTTCTCTCAAACTTAGCGTAAAGCTTTGAAACACTGTACGTAAAGTACAGTCAAAAATATAAATATAACCAGACATAAATATAATCATGTAGCTATACAATGTAAAAATATCGTTAACATGCATTTATCTTTCCGTAAAATTTTACGGAATAGTTTCATTTATCCGAGAAACAGTACAATCTCCGTAATTTACTATATAAGAATACAAATCCGTATAAATCTAAATACGTTTTCCATTGATTTTACGTAATATTTCTACACTGCTTTTTAAGCAGTACAAGTTTTATAAATGATGTTTAGAAGTAGTTTTTTTGTTTAGAAAGTGAAATAATTAATTGTTGTAATACTTGTTAAAGAGTCATATTATTTTCATTCAAACATTTATATATTAGCTAAATGTGGTTCTATGTTAAATTCATTACATTTATTCCCGAATATTTACTAAAAAAGTTTGATGTTACAATGTTTTGATGATGTTACCGATAAATGCCATGTCACCATCTATAATAGGTATTACAAGCAACAAGCTATATATTTTTCTTTTTTCCTTTATTTTTTAAGATATTAAAAAAAAAATTAAAATTCTATTAATCATTTTAAGTTTGAACTAGTTTAAAAAGAAAGTTATTTTTTATAATAATTTTAAAATAATTTTTGATTTATAATAAGAATATTATCTTTTAAAAATTAATCTAATATGAAAAAAAATCTACTTTTTGTTTTAGCATTTTTATTTATTTATTTATTTTAAGAAATTCGCACATAAAACTTAAAACATATCTGAAATTTAATAAAAAAAATATTATAATATTGACGGTTATCTAATTTATAAAAGCAATAAAAATAATTGATTTTAATACTAGATAGTACTTATCTTTATTCAGTTTACAGTAGGTCGCTATACAAATAATTTCTTAAAAAACATGTTTAAAAAAATCTAGTACCCTTTCAAAAATAAGTAAATAAAAATTATTTATATCATTACAATAAAATTTTAAGAATCTCGCAAAATAAGAAAACCAAACACGTTTTACATTCTTTTATGCATGTAATATGTTCCTTTTATTTTAAAGGCTAAAATTTATCTTTTATAAAGAATGAAATTAAATAGATAGATATTCGAAATTATAGAAACAAAATCTGTAAAACATTTAGAATTGTACACAATAATATTGAAGAAAAAATTATCTCTGCAAAAATAAAGTTTATGTTTAACATCTTGGTTTTGTGTTATAAAAGATATCTGAAACGAATGTTTGAAGATATTTGAAAGCTTAGTATGTTTAACCTGGCGTAAAGGTATAACATAACGCGCTGCAAGAGAACAGTTCCCTGGTTTTATCCCTTAGGAGGGTAAGTAACATTGCTTCATTGAAGTTTGGATTAAATATACGTGTATTAACGTACACTTGGGAAGTGCGGACTAAGAATCATAAAAATGTAAATTTGTTCCTAATTTTTTTTTTTTTTTTTTTTTTTTTTTTTTTTTTTTTTTGCCTTTTAAACAATTTTTTTAAAATACGGAAATATGAAAAAGAGGGAAATATTTTGTAAAACTATATTAAATTTTATGGAACTTACGGAATTTTTTTTTCTGTTAAAATACGCAAATAGTATTGACGTATCGATTACCATTCAAATTTCTGTATTTTAACAAGATTTCTATTTTCAGTGCAGGGAAATTTTTTTCTGTTAAAATACGCAAATAGTAATGACATATCGATTACCAGTTCATGTATTTTATCAAGATTTCTATTTTCAGCGCACAATGGCGATATCTGCTATACAAAAACTTTTTAAAATCTCCCCATCAATGCTTTGGTTTTTTTAACTATTAAACTACAGAATTATTAATTCATGAAAATTTGATCTTCTAAAGTATTTTTGTGAATTGTTTGAATTACAACATAAAATTTACATAATTATTTAATAAATTTTAAAAGGATTTTATAGAAGGGTTTAAGGACTAATATATTTGAATTTATAGAGATTTTGTGCAATAACTATAACCCCACTCAAGCCTTTTAAAATTTTTTATTAATATTTTGAAGCATTATTAAATGTACGAATATGATGTTCTTAGAATACGAATATAGAATTTTTTTCCTATGGAAAAATCATTTTGCCTTAAAGCCAAAAAACTGAAAAGATGCAAAGTCAAAAGAAATCAAGAATTATTTAGGAATTTATTAAGAATAATTTAAAAAGTATTTTATTTTATATTAAAAAAAATCAGGCTTTTATGTAATCGTGATTTTTTGTCAAAATGAACAAAATGATTAGCAGTCTGATATACATCTAAAATTTGTACAATCACTTTTTGAATTAAAACTTTTACAGAATATTTTCGAAATTTCATTCCTCAATGTTCTTTTAATTAACTCCGAAGGTTTTCGTGAAGAATCAAAGAATCAAAGGATACAGCATAATGTCTAAAGGTGTCGATCCTATTCGTATTCAGTCTAGCATGAAATAACATTCAATCGTTTTGATCAAAGAATTCAAAAAGATAAAAATTGGAATAGGGGGAACAACCTCTTTTCTTTCAGAAATTCCTTAAAAAGCTCTTGTGGGAATTTAAACAGCTTAAATCAGTATTTTATGTATTTTGGTTTCTATGCAAATAACAGATGTCTCATTTGAAGCAGTTTTATTTTATCTCGATATAGATTAAAGAAGGTCCTTTGAAAATACGCCTCCTGGAAAACAGGAAATGAGTTAAAGATTGAAATTGGTATTTTTAATGATAATATACATCAATTGAGAGCGTTATTTTAGTTTATATTTTTCCACTTTTTTTTTTTTTTTCAGATTTTCATCTAATCATGATCTTCAGTCGAAATGAAGTAAATGATTAGCAGTCTGAGATTGATTTAAAAGTTGTATGTTCACGTTTTAAATTAAATCTTTTACGGAATAATTTCAGAATTTCATTTCTCGATGTTCTTTTAATTAACTTGAAAGGTATTAACGGATAATAGAATCAAAGAATGCAGCATAATGTCTAAAGGTGTCGATCCTATTCGTATTCAGTCTAGCATTAAATAAGATTCAATCG
Organism: Maratus speculifer; assembly: GCA_964019185.1. NCBI lineage: Eukaryota > Metazoa > Arthropoda > Arachnida > Araneae > Salticidae > Maratus > Maratus speculifer. The sequence goes on along the minus strand of OZ025289.1, from coordinate 114,163,199 downwards.
TTTGATCAAAGCATTCAAAAAGATAAAAATCGAAATAGAGGAACAATATCTTATCTATCGAATATCCTTAAAAAGCTCTTCTGGGAATTTAAATAGCTTAAATAAATATTTTATATACTTTGGTTTCTATTTAAATAACAGATGTCTAATTTGAAGCAATTTAAATTTATTAAATATTGATTAAAAAAGCCTTTTAAAATTCTGCTCCTAGAAGATAGAAAAAAGTTAAAAATTGAAAAAGGTCTTTTTAATGACAATATACTTCAAGATAGAGCGTTATCAGCAGTATAATCAAACACAAAAAGGGTCATCATTTTGAAAAATTTTTAGCAAATTATTTAGCTTGCTTGAGGTAATTTATATATAAATATATATTATACATTATTATATATACAGTCGAACCTCGATTTAACGTACTTTGATTTAACGAATTCTCCGATTTAACGAATATTTTTTCTGTCCCGACAAAAAGGATGCTAAAATGCTCTGATTTAACGAATTTTTAGCTTTGATTTAACGAACAACAATCGCTGAAAAAAAATTTGCATTTGCAGATAGACTAAAACTTTGACTATATACATATATATAATAATGTATAATGTATAATATATATATATATATATATATATATATGTGTGTGTGTATATATATATAGTATTATATATATATACACACACACATTAACAATGAGAGAAAAAGTTTTTATTTAATTATCAATTCGTAACACCTAGAATTCAACGGATAGATTTGTTATAGCTGAAAATAAATTAAAAACTGATATTTAAACAATACGATATTTATTTTGAAAATTTCCCATAAAATTTTACACAAGTATTTTTTTCCTTTTAAACGAAAATTTTAAAATACGGAAATATGGTATGAAAATATTTTAAGAAAAAATGGTATTTTTTATGGATTTAATGGAATTTTTTCCCCGTTAAAACACTGAAATAGTATTGGTGTCTTTACTAACAATCTAATTTCTGTACATTTGAAAGGGATTTCTTTTTTCAGTGCACAAATAGTGTTGCGTTTGCATTGGAACGTTTTAAGCGGTTCCGAAAAAGAATTAATAATTTTCAAAGTAGCATTGCGTCATGTGGCCGCAAAAGACCCATACAGGAAAAACATGACTGTTTTTTTATTCTTTAATATATATACATGCAATCAAACAGATTTTAAAGAAAAAAAAAATAAAAAGTTTACCTGCCGGGACTTGAGAGGTAAAATGAGAACACACATAGAAAAAAAGCAAGGAGAACTTCTTAAAAAAGCTTTCTTTATTTTTGGGTGAAAATAAATTAATTTTCATTCATAAGAATAAAAGCACTGCACTCACCAAAGCTCTCATTTTTTTAGAGCCGGACATAATAGTTTTACAGGAAATATATATAATTATGATGAAAGAATACATATTTTGAAGAAATGCTATTTTTTTCCATTGCGGAATCAGGGGTAAGATGTTAAAAAGCAAAAATGTGCTCTTTCACTATAATGCAGCAACACATCGCAAAAGAAACGGAAGAAAAACTGTCGATCCAGCAATGCGAACATTATTATTTCAAAAACAAAATTCTTTTGATTCGAATACTTTACTTTCGTAAGGATTTCATTTGTGTCACAAGTAGATTCCATCGTGGTCGACTAAATCCTTAATCTTTTTCACGAAAAATAATCACTTTCTTGACTTTATATTATTTTTTTTTAATGTAACGAACTTACCATTAATTCCGTCGTCAAAAAAAAGAACAAAACTTCGCTGACACCGCACACATACATTCTCCCGCTGGATTCTGTTCTTTTCTCAACATTTTACTTTTGATTTTAAATTATTTTTCGTATCAAAAAGCCTATGCCTTCCGCCCTCCTTTTCGGAACAATCATCGCAGACACCGGACAAGCAAACCCTCACAGGATTCTGTACTCTTCTGGCCAAAAAAACAAACGCAGCAGCAACGGTAAAGGGGGGGGGGGTTGCCACAATCTCATAATACGCCAACTGGCAGGGCTAGAGAAGTGGCGATAAAACAGATAGGCCAAACGCTTAAACACTAATAGGGAAAAATGAATTTTTAAGATTAAACTTTTATAGCACCTGAAAGATGCGAAGCCCATAATTTATACAAAGATTCACCTATTTTAAATTACGCATCAGTAGAATTAAGTCCGATTGGACGGGAGGAGGAGTTATAAAACGGAAGTAAATCCCCCTTCGAATATTCGAGAAAACTCAAGAACAAACCACAACCGGAAGTAACAAATTCGGAATCATTTTATCATTTTGAAATAAACGAAAAGTTACGTAAGAAAAGAAACTTTACAGGGAAGTTTAAAAAGGCGAGAACTAAAATAAATTTTTAGAATGCGAATTTTTAAAATAAATGAATAAAGATTAATAAAATACACGATAAATTAAATTGAATAAAAAATATGGCAGTGGTTAAGAGTAACCACAGCAAATGGTGATATCGAATTAATTATTTTATTTTATATTTTTGATTTTTTTCAGATTTTCATGTAATCGCGATCTTTTGTCGAAATTAACAAAATGATTAGCACTCTGATATCCATTTAAAAGTTATATGTTCACTTTGAATAAATTCGTTTATGGAATATTTTTGGAATCTTATTTCTCAATGCTCTTTTAATTAATTCCTAAGGTATTCGCGGAGAATAGAATCAAAGGATACAGCATAAAATTTAAAAGTGTCGATCTTATTCGTATTCAGTCTAGCATGAAATAACATTCAATCGTTTGATCAAAGCATTCAAAAAGATAAAAAATATCAACAGGGGAACAACCTCTGATCTTTCGGAAATCCTTAAAAAGCTCTTCTGGAAGTTTGAACAGCTTCAATCTCTATTTTATATTTTTTGATTTCGTGTAAGTAACATATATTTAATTTGAAGCAGTTTTAATTTATATCGATATAGATTAAAGGAGATCCTTTGAAAATATGTGTCCTGGAAAACAGACAAAAGAGCTAAAGACTGAAATTGGTCTTTTTAATGATAATATACATCAATTGAGAGCGATTTTAGTTTATATTTTCTTACTTTTTTTCCCTTGTTTTCATCTAATCATGATCTTCTGTCGAATTGAACATAACGATTAGCAGTCGGACATCGATTTGTAAGTTGCAAGTTCACTTTTTGCATTGAATAATTTACAGATTAATTTCAGAATTCATTTTTCGAAGCTCTTTTAATTAACTTTAAAGGTATTTACGGAGAAAAGTATCAAAGAATGCAGCATAGTCAAAAGGTGTCGGTCCTATCTGTATTCATTCTAGCATGAAATAACATTCAGTCATTTCATCAAAGCATTCAAAAAGATCAGAATAGGGGATCAACCTCTCATCTTTTAACAAATCCTTAAAAATCTCTTTTGTGAGTTTAAACTGCTTAATTAGTATTTTATATATTTTGGTTTATATTCAAATAACAGATGTCTAATTTAAAGCGTCTTTAATATATCTCGATATAGATTAAAGAAGACCCTTTCAAAATACGCCTCCTCGAAAACAGAAAAAGAGTTAAGGATTGAAATTGATCTTTTTAATGGTAATATATGACAACGTTATTTTAGTTTATATTTTTCCACTTATTTTTCCTTGTATTCATCTAATCATGATCTTCTGTCGAAATTAACAAAATGATTAGCAGTCTGACATCTATTTGAAAGTTGCAAATTCACTTTTTGAATTGAATCTTTTACAGAATAATTTCAGAATTTCATTTCTTGATTCTCTTTTAATTAACTCGGAAGGTATTCACGAAGAATAGAATCAAAGAATGCATCATAAAGTTTAAATGTGTCGATTCTATTCGTATTCACTCTAGCATGAAATAACATTCAGTCATTTGATCAAGGCGTTCAAAAATATATAAAATCGGAATAGGGGAATAACCTCTCATCTTTCGTAAATCCTTAAAAAGCTCTTCTGGAAATTTAAACAGCTTAAATCAATGTTTCATATATTCTGGTTTTTATGCAAATAAAAGATGTCTAATTTGAAGCAGTTTTAATTTATTTGGATGTAGATTAAAAAATGTCTTTTAAAATTCTCCTCCTGGAAAACAGAAAAAAGTTAAAGATTGAAATTGGTCTTTTCAATGATAATATACATCAAACTGGAGTATTATCAGTGAATAGTCAAACACAAAAGGGAGCATCGTGAAGATTTTGTAGCAGATTATTTAGCTTATTTGATTATGTAAATATATATATTAATAATGAGGGCAAAAGTTTAGTTTTACAATTTTATTTAATTTTTAATTCCTAACACCTAGGATCCAATAGACAGATTTGCTATAGTTGACAGTAAATTAAAAACATTTATTTGAATGATACATTACTTATTTCGAAAATATCCAATACAATTTACACTATTTCAGGGTTCGTACTCCTCAAGGACTTCCAAGGTTATTTTACGAGAATTTTCGTAAAATAATATTTGCCTTATTTAACGAAAAACAGACCTATCTTCAGATATAGCGACCAGTACTTTACAAATTTTTTGATTCAAAAACACCTAAAATCCCTTGAGTCGTTTTATGCGTGCGTTTCTTGAATTTGTCAACCAACTCAGCACAATAAAACAGAATCATTCACCAAAAAACTAGAGATTTTAATAGTATATGTAATAATATATATATATATATACAGGGTGAGTAATAAATATCGAAACAATAGGCTATCTCCTTAAATATTTCCCTTAGACTCATACTTCCAATTGCAAAAATTCCTAAAAAATGTGAAATTTTTGATAAGATAAATTGCGACTCAATGGGGGGTCTAGTTGAAAAGTTACGAAAATTAAATTTTTATACGGCCCCCGTAGGACAAAAATTCCAATTAGGAAAACTTTCCTTATTCAGTCCTGAGTAAGACACAAAAAGTTGCATCTTCATATCTCCGAAATTCGCAAAACTATAGCCGTTTAAAAAATTCATGAGGTTTTAAGGGATTAGACACAAATTGAAATGCGCGCAATTCAAAAAACAATGTTACTTTAACAGTTCTAGAAAACGCATAAAAAATATATTTCTTGAGTTAGAATTTTGATTTTTTTCTTTTTTTGTGATGGTTAGCCTTATAATTTACTAAGAAAATCACATTCTAAAATTTCTTATACAATTTATAAAAGTTTTATGTGGTTAGTACTGGTTAAAATGGGACAATCAAAAATTGTTATAACTCGAAACATTATTTATCGGATTTCAATTTCTTTCCATTTAATTAAAGATGAAAATCTGATTTTAGTTTTGTTCGAAGGTTTTTTTTAATATTAATTTTAAACTATTAAAAATATTTATTGAAAAAATAATATAACTTTAAAAAAAATCATTTTTTTAAAAGCAAACATTTTTTTTCAAAAGTAAACATTTTTTCAAAAGTAAACATTTTTTCAAATTTGCCGCAACAAAACTAATGTAAAATAATCAAAAATGACCTGTTTCAAGCTTTTTTTTCTTTAAAATTTCTTAACATTTAATAATTTAAAGACAAGAAATAGAGGATAAAAAATTCATTATGCAGAAAAATGAAGTGTACTGTTTAAATATCCGTCAGTTATTTAAAAAAATGCTTTTTCTAAAATGCAGATTAATTCTTTTTTTCTTTTTAAATTGACCTCTGACAACTTCAGGCTTTTTACCGTCCTCCAGAGGATGTTACAAAATCTGTATTCTGGGCTCAGGTAGGGCCAGGACCGAGATGCTACTTTTTTCTGAAGACCCGACAGGCCGGGCCTAGCGTACTTTTCATAAACGAGGGGACTACTTCCTTCAACTTAGGTGCACTCTGGATGAAATTTTCAAACCCGATCTCGACAAAACCCGTATTAAAATCATTGTCTCTGACTGACTTAATACGTGCATAAAATAAATAAAATTCGGCTCAATCGAATCTTTTACGAAAAACATATAAATTTTAAAATCTTTATTTTACCAAAAAAAAAAAAAAAAAAAAAAAAAAAAAAAGAAATAAAATGTTTTATTTATTTTTAAATAGATTATTCAAAGGCTAAAAAAATTAAATACAATAAAACCAGTGAAAAAAAATCATCTGCCTATGACGTAATTCTGTCTTAAACGGAAAATATGTTGATCCATGCAAAATAAATGCAATTGTACCTGAAAAGAAAATGAGCATCTTCTAGGGAAAGCATCTGTCTAAATCGTATTTTTTTTTCTTTCCTATGTGATTCCGTCTTAAAAAGTTTTAGTGTATAACATTTCTCAGAGTCTCCAACGCTTGGGATATGGATTAACGATATTAAAATATAAATGAAACATTTACATATAAATAGAGATTCATTGATAAAATAAATATATTACACCTTTGGCGCTTCTTTAAAATTAAAAATATAAATATAAAAAACGAAAAGCTATAAAAGAATTTTTTGGTCAGAACTCCTCCATATGAAACATTTTTTCCCACGCCGAATTAAAAAACTATGTAGAAATTTGCGACTGAACCGGGCTATGATTTAGACTATTTTCCAGACCGGTCCGAGTAATGATGTTGTCATTTTTTCAGTCCACGCCGAACTTTTTTCCTCTATGGGTCGGTTTGGGACCTGACCTAGATAGTTTGACCCGGGCAGACGTCTGGTATACCAATTTAACGTAAAAACTATACGCTGCTATTTTATGGCCAAAGAAAAAGCGCTATCTTAAACCGATTTTTATTAAATTGAAATTTGTGAATGTTCCCTAACAAGCGTTAAAATTGAGTCAAGAAATCGCAGTTTAGAGGCAGGGAAAAGTGGTGTAAGTCAGGAATTTTTGAGGATTTTGGGATTTAATATCTCTGTGGGATTTTTAGATACGGAGATGAGATTCATTTTGTTCAATTTAGGAATGGATAAGGAATAATTTCCTAATTGGGAATTTGGCCTTACGGGGGCCGTATAAAAATTTAATTTTAGTATTTTTTCAAATAGACCCCCCCCCCCCGTAGAGTAGCAACTTATCTTATCAGAAATTTCACCTTCTTTTATGAATTTTTGCAATTGGAAGTATGGGTCTAGGGGCAATATTTGAGGAGATAGCCTATTGTTTCGGTATTTATGACTCACCCTGCACATATATACATATATACAGGGTAAACACAAAGTCCCAGCCAATTTTGCATAAATAATTAATGCATGGATTTTATATTACAGGTGAATGTTACCCAGAGGATATGCTAACAACAGAAGAACGAATTGCGGTTTTAGCGGCACGTTAGCGTAGTCAGACATTCGAGGAGATATCAGCGAGACATTTGTAGAAAATTTGGAAGAGAGGCTAAAACACGTGGAAATATCCGAAAAATGGTGAAAAAAATTTTTGCGCACAGCATCTGTGGTCGATGGGAGATATATACAGGTCGACCATCGGTGTCAGCTGAAACAGATTCGAATATCCGTGAAGCCATTGAGCGTAGTCCCGATGCATTCCGATGATGTTAGAAAAAGTGTTTCGAGTTAAACTAAACCGGTGGGAAACTTGTTTCAAACTCCATGGACATCAAATTAAAAAGTACTAATATGTTGTACAATAATATTGAAATATAAAATTCATGAATAAATTATTTCTACAAAATGGGCTGGGACTTTATGCTCACTTTGTATATATATATTGTAGGAAATGAATATTTCCAACTGAGTGAAAAAATGCAAAAGCCGGGAATCGAACTCAAATTCTTGTCTTACAGGACAACTATTATTTAAGCTATCTTGGTTGATAACCGGCAAGTGTATTTAGCTCAGATAGCTTTCTTGATAATAACATCTAGTCTGTCAATTAGACAGCTCTGCAGAATAAACCGCATTTAAAAAGACTGCATATAAATGGTTGGTACTTAGATAAAAACTATATTTTTACGGAGTCAAACTGATTGGTAACAATGCTGATTTTTTTCCCTATTCATGTCGTATGATAATTTTACCATACAGTTGTATTAGGTTAAAATAACAGTTTATCTATGTACCCATCTTTATAGGGAGTTTCTTTACCTGCGATTTACTCTATTAAACGGTCTACATGATAGATAAGTTAATACCAATAAGTTTATCTGAGAGAATATGCTCGTCGGTTGTCAAACCAGGTAGGTTCAAAGATAGAGTAATGACAGCATGAGCCAAAGATCTGTATTCAGTTCCCGGCTTGAGCATTTTTCTCACACAATTGAAAATGTTCCATTCATATGCTATCTTTACCAATCAGTTTAATTGTGCTAAAATAATAATCTACTTATCGCTCACCCGCAAGATAAGTAAAGCATCACCATCTTGCAATACAAAAAGTTTCATAAGCATAATTGTACGGAAAATTACATTTTTACGCTATATATTCATATGTGATTACAGAAAAAAAGTGGATTGCGTGGCGGGGTAAAATTACCCAACCTTCTAAATCTTACCCTGTGTTTTCATTCTTGAAGGTTTTATACTTCTATGCACCTTTTGATTCATGCATCCAGTGGTAAATGCTAAATTTTATGACACAGTAATACCATGCTAATTTCCTTTTGCCTCTTCTATGAGATTGAATTTTGTGGTATTGTGTCACTTTTCTTCTTGGTGAGCGATATATACTCTTCTTTCCTGGTAAATTATGTTTCTAGAAATACCCAGTGATGTACATACAAGTTAATTAATTTATCTGAACCTCCACTAAATTGAACGTGTAGAGATCGTACTTGACAACACGCACTTAATTTTCAATCCATCAAAAGCTAGGGCTTTTTTAATCAATCTAGCAATAATAATTTTGAATGATATCCGTTTCTAATATTACCAAATACATATTTTTAAAAATTCTTACAATTTATTCAGTTATACATGTATATAATTATATGAAGACGCTGCTACAACTTACTTGCAGCTTCCCATCCAAAGATGTTTAATGACGATAAAATATTTGTATAAATAATAATAGTAAATTTAATGAATTATGAATTCGTTAAATCTAGATGCAGCTTTTTGAAATACAATTATTTTCTTTTTCCAAATGTAACGATATTGCATAATTATTTAATTTAATTATTTGTTTGTGTGTCGTTAATTTTGACGAAGTAACTAAAATCAATTAGTAACTCTCGAAATATCATACGTTAGTAATTACATTAGTACAATAAATTATTATAAAAAAAATTGCGCTTTATCCTGAATATTTTATCACGTGTAAAATAAGTTGTTCTTTTTTATCCAAATGCTTCCTTTCATATCTTTGGAATTATTTATTTATGATTATTCTGATCTAAATTTCCGTTAAAGGAATTAAATATATGTATAGTATTACTATGAAAATGAATTTATATCCTACTTATTTACTCATTGCAATATGTATTTTGCATTATTTTTAGTTATAGTCTTACTTTTATAAATTGAGGTGAGATAAACGTGCACTATTTAAAACATGCATTTTATATTAATACATTGTACGTTTTATGACACATTTTTAATTGTTCGGATACATTTTGTTTATTTTCTTCATAGCCTTTATATAGCAGTGAGCAGTTGCTTTCTATATCTTTTCAAACCAGATTTTTTAATAGGAATGTAGAGTGATATATCATATTGTATTTAATATAAAACGTTTATAAATTCTTAAATATTCAAGAAATTTCTTTATGCAAAAGATTGTCAAGTAAAAGTCAATATATTTGTCAAATTTATTTTTAACCTTCCGTAGTCGGGTGCTCCGTTGTAAAAAGTACAACACTTACTTTCTTTTTTCTTTGAAACAAAATTAAGCAGCAGAGGATGTAAATAACCATTTCTATTCGTTTATTGGATCTATTTACCCAGTTTCTGAAAGTTATTTGTATTTCAGATTGCGCAATTAGCTGCACCTGTCATTTTAATGTGTTAGCAGTGCATGAAATGTGCATGGTTTATGTGCAAACAGCCTTCAAAAAAGCAAATCTTATGCTTGAAATATGAAACAACTAATATAGATGAAATATAAATCTAATTCTATAAATTCGAAATGACTTAAGTCTTGTTTAGTAATTCATTATTAGTTTTTATTTTTTGTGATTGTAGTACTAAGTAGCTTTTTATATATCTAAACTTCTTCTTCAGTATGTTATAACAAAATAAGTGTGTTTCTAAATACTTTCATAAATTGTAATCAGAGATAACTTATCTGATATTTGTGTGTTAAAGTATTTATAAAATATAAAAAAAATAAAAACAGAAATTTTCCGCCTGTTGTACAAATTATAACGCGCACCCGCTATTGTGATGAATTCGGGTTCGATCCCTGGCTTGGACATTTTTCACCATGCTGATTCCACGCTTAGTTAGAAAGTGATACTTCACATATTAAATATTATATAATTCCAAGCAGAGTTTCACAGGTGAAATTTAAATATATGTTCGCCGATACTGGGTTTGTCTGTGTCTCATGTTACGCATCAAGGTTGTGTGCTTATGAAGACTTCAATCTCGAGCTGTAGAGCAGCCTTAACAACATATCAGAGTGAAGTATGCCAGGGTGGGCATTGTCCTCGTAGCTTAAATGGTAGAGCACTTGGATCGCTATTCCAAGGGATCCGAGTTCGATCCCCGGTTTGAAAATTTTTCATCATGTTGATTATACGCTTAGTTAGCAAGTGCTATTTCACATATTAAATATTCAATAATTTCAAACGTTATTTCACAGCTGAAATTTAAATACCTTAAATTATAGATAATTAAAAGTCATCAAAAACAAAAGTTTGTTCATATGTACACATGTTTAAGTACATGAAAAAGATTGCAAGAAATGCATGAAAAATGCTTTTAAACCGTAAAATGGCTAATTTTAGAAAAAAGATGTAATGGAAAAAACTCTGTCCTAACCTTTCCGTAAAACTCAATAAATAATGAATTCCTTAAAAGAAATTTTTATTACCGACATGAAAGACTTATTACGGAAATATATAATTTAGGGCTCTGAAACCTAAAACCCTACAATTTAATCTCAGACTATAGAATGTTTCGTATTTCGCTTTATTTATTTTTTATTTATTTTTAATTTCAAAAATTAGACTGTGCTGTAAAAGCATAATTCGTAGATTTTTTTTTTTTTTTTTTTTTTTTTTTTTTTTTTTTTTTGTATGCAAAAACTTAAAATTTTATGAAGCCCATACAGTAAAATCTCTCGAATAATGAAGTCTTCTCATCCGAATCTACTAATTTCATTTTACAAGATTAAATAAACTTTTATTTTACAGTAAAAAACCAAAAAACACATTACATTGCACAGTAAAAGTCTTATTCTCTAATGTTATCACGTGCTAAGAAAGTGCCATACGAGATTTTTTTATTTTAGTACTATTGTAACATAAAATAAAGTTTCCACTATAAATAATATGTACTTATACAATGTATTTTTAATGTTTTAACGTTAAACCATTTCGACACATAAAAAAAATTACAATTAAAAGTTTTTTTTCTTTACAGAACAGCTAACAGCTATTGTTATGAGTATTATGATTCTCAGTATTTTTTCATTAAAAGGATTGATATAATATGTGACAAGATATGTTAAGATTTATATTATATGCTAATGTTATTATATCCGAGCTGTTGGTACCTCTTTATTTATTTAGAATGCAGTATATTTAATAGTTAATTTTTATTTAAGTCAAGCTTCAGAAAATTATAGTCACACAAGTAAACCGCTAATTAATTAAAACTAGACGCTATAAAGTTTGTAAATAAAAACTTCTGGTGCTAAGAATGGAAGGCTCGATGACAGCCAGAGAGAAAAATAGTTCATGGTAAAGCAGTATTAGTTTCCATTCTTAACAATTTGAAGTTTTTTGAGTAAACTATCGATTCCACGCTTATTTATTCAGCTTTGATCCCAGATTTTGAATATAGAATCAATAAACCGGAAGCCGCAGCACAGAAAAATCCCCTCACCGTATTCACGGCTGAAATTCCAGAATTAATTAAATATCAATTCACATATTATTCGTGAGAGCTTGCTGGTAAATACATGAAAACCAAATTTTGTTGTAACAGATGTAAATTTTCCATTTTTCATTTTTGGGAGAAAAAAGTCCGGGCCAGAATTCGAACCAGGGATGTGTTGGCTGAAGCCGCCAATGCTCTTCGAACTGAGCCATCCCGGACACGAACACTGGAGGACTATTTCACCCAATTAACCTCAACGATCACTTTATCTGGTCTGATACTCTGTATCAGCTCAACAGAATAAATAGAAGGCCAATATATGGAACTGCAGAAAATCGCTGCATACGAAATTAAATTAGATTAATTTTAAACACGATTATTCAATCGGTAATCAACACGATAATTCACCGATTGAATAATCTTGTTTAAAATTAATCTAATGTAATTTCGTATGCGACGATTTTCTGCAGTTCCATATATTGACCTTCGATTTATTCTGTTGAGCTGATCTATAGAATCGGACCAGATAAAGTGATCGTTGAGGTTAATTGGATGAAATAGTCTTCCAGTGTTCGTGTCCGGGATGTCTCAGTTGGAAGAGTATTGGCGGCTTCAGTCAATACATCCCTGGTTCGAATTCTGGCCCGGAATGTTTTCACCCAAAAATGAAAAAAGGAAAATTTATATCTGTTATAATTGATTTACCGATTGAATAATCGTGTTTAAAATTGATCTAATCAAATTTTATTGGTTGACTCGTTCGGTTCACTATTAGTTTCCTACTCTGTGTCGTTTTCATACCTTTGGATGCAGGGAAACACAATGGTAAAAACCATATCAATTACATTGTAACGTTTCCAGGTTCGCAGATCGTACATTTGGAGTTGAAAGAAAGCCTCTTTATTTTCACGAATCACTTATTATAATCTGTGCAATAGTTTAGAAAATACGAATTTTCAAAATTCGGTCATTCGTTTGCATTAATCCTACATATCTCCATATTAAAGAGACGAGAGCAAATAATGTATGTAAGTAGAACCCCGATAATCCGGATCGGTTTTTTCATTTCGGTTTTTTAAGTTTGAGAAGCAATTGGAGAAATTTTTTTTTATTATTCAGAATACGACGATGCAACAAGGTGTGGAAATTAGCCAATCGCTTCTCGAACTTGAAACAAAAAGGAAAAAAAAAAAAAAAGATCCGGATTATCGGAGTTCTACTGTATAAACAAATGCATCTGAATATACTCTTTCAGTTGCTGCTTATTTAAATTTGTTTAATTTTTTCACGATGGGGTAGTTTTTTAATGAGAAAAACAGCCCGAAACAGTGTACGGTGGATTGTGTTACTGTTAAAAAAAATAATAGTAGTTATGAGGAACAGACATTGAAATGTATAGTTAGTTACTGCTGCATTGTGCTTCACGGAATTCCTTTCATATTATTTTTGTTCAGCGTTGCCAAATGTCCATTCATCTCGTATATCGTAAATAATTAATAACTTTTTTTAAGTGAGTAATATTATGAAATGACACAAAATGATATACAGAAAAATAATTGTCAATAAAGGAATATAAGTAATAAGTCGAAATCGTTATGTTACCAAGGTTTTTATCTCATGATTAAAATATTTGATTGTACTACACTCATTTTTATTACACATCTAAACATCATTTAAACCCTATATGATTTCTTTGTTGATATTCTTTTTAATATCCAAAGGGAATCGAACATTAAACTTTTATTTTTCTGTAAACTCCTTTTCGGAAATTCTAACCAAGTTTTTTCTGGTATTTGAGGTATCACAACATGAAAGGAATTATCATGATAGCACATTACTATAAATGGAGTTGTAAAACCTTTAAACGAAAATAAAATTTAACTAAATTTCAGAAATATTTCCACAAGAGAACAAAACAAATAACAGAGCAACGATAATAATAATTAACAAAATTACAGACAGACACACACAGACAGACGGGCGGCAATTTTTTTTAAAATATGTTTCCCGGAATCTCCAATGTCAGAAATGCTTAAATCCGTAAATTTTGTTTTTGATTTTGAATACGATTGCAAGTTTTACATTTCGTATGCTGGGTACGTATGATGTCACCCATCACTACGTATGATGGGTATGTAAAAACACATATAATCATGTCACTTTCATTAATATGATTCTGCAAAATTGTATTGCTATTGTTTTACAAACCCACCTGCATTGATCATGAAAATCTGAACAAAACTATAAGAGGATTAAAGCCTTACCTACCGCTATACTTAATCAATTCTTATTAAAAGCCATCATTAAATGTACTTTTAACTGTGTCACTCACTGATTTCATACTTGATGATTACGAATAACAGCAATTACAACTTTGAAACTGAGGGAATAACTCATTTAGTTCGAAGTATATTCAGTAGAGATTAAGAACTTGTGAATCTAAGCATTTCCTCTCCTGCTTTGTTGACATTCCACACGTTTCCTTGATTGCAAATATCACGCATTGAAGGAAATGGAAATTAGACGTATACGAACTGATTTTACTGGGAATTGTTGGAGTTCATGATTTGAAAGAGAAGTTAATTAAACGGATTTTTCTATTGTACAACGTTATAATAAGACTGTGCATCTCGGTATTAGAATCTAAAATGCTCTTTTAAATATATATATATTTCTTTTTCTGTTGTGTAAATTTTAAACGAAACTTATTTTTTCTTGATAAAATATGAGACAAACGCAATAATTTGATATAATCGTAAACGTAAATAACTAATGAGGTAAATTGTTTTGTATTTTTTCACATATTCTTTTTCAGCTGGGTATAATTGGAAAAATGAACCATACGAGTGCAAAAATATAGCTAAAATTTTTGTATATTTTATAACAAAACATTTCATATATATTAAAACTTATCATAAATCAATTCATGTAGTCGATTTGTTAAAACTATTTTATGAGTTTTATCACTAGTAAAAATCTGGATAATGTCATAGCACGAGACATGAGGATACATGTGAAATTCTCAATAAAGCAGATATAAGTATCTATTAGTTCAGTCTATTCGCTGAAACTAACAATTATTTTAAATCACCGAATATTTCGCAATACAATATTTCGCAGTACTAATATGGATTAGCAGTTGTAATTTCGAATCTGACAGACTAACTCAGTTTGCCTGTAAATTATTTAAAAGAGATTAAGGTACGGCTATATTTTATCAATTCTTATTAAAAGACGCCATCAAATGTACTTATCGTGGTGTCACTCACTATTTCACACTCGCTGATTACGAATAATAGCAATTACAACTTTGAAACAGAAAGACTAACTCATTTAGGTCAAAGAATATTCAGTAGAGATTAAGAACTTGAGAATCTAAGCATTCCCTCCCCTGATTTGTTGACATTCCACTTGTTTCCTTGATTGCAAGTATCACGCTTCGAAAAAGCTGGAAATTCAGCTGGAAAATAAGAGCTGGAAAATTGTATACGAACTGATTTTGCTGGTAATTGTTGGATTCATGATTTGAAAGAGATATTAATTAAATGGGTTTTTCTATTGAGCAGTGTTAATAGAAATCTGTGCATCTCGGTATTAGAATGTACAATGCTTTTTTTTAATATATATATTTCTTTTTCTGTTGTGCAAATTTTAAACGGATCTTATTTCTTCTTAGTAAAATATAAGATAAACGTAATAATTTGATATAATTGTAAATGTAAATAATTAATGAGGTAATTTATTTTGTATTGTTTCACATATTCTTTTTCAGTAGTATATAATGAAAAAATGAATGATATGAGAGCAAAAATATTGCTAAAAATTTTGTATATTTCATAACATGACATTCCAAGTTACATGGATTAGCAATTGTAACTTTGAATCTGACAGACTAACTGGGTTTGCTTGTAAATTATTCAACAGAGATTAAGGTACGGCTATACTTTATGAATTTCTATTAAAAGGCGTCATCAAATGTACTTTCGTGGTGCCACTCGCTAATTTCATACTCGCTTATTGCGAGTAATTGCAATTACAACTTTGAGGGACTAACTCATTTAGGTCGAAGAATATTCAGTAGAGATTAAGAATTTACGAATCTAAGCATTCCCTTTACTGCTTTGTTGACATTCCGCTTTTTTCCTTGATTGCAAATATCACCACTTAAAAATACTGGAAATCAGACGTATACAAAATGATTTTGCTGGTAATTGTTGGAGTTCAAGATTTGAAAGCGAAGTCAATTAAACGGGTTTTTCTATTGAACAACGTTAAGATAAAACTGTGCATCTTGCTATTAGAATCTAAAATGCTCTTTTAAATACTTACATATATTTCTTTTTCTCTTGTGTAAATTTTAAACGAATCGTATTTCTTCTATATAGAATATAAGATAAATGAAATAATTTGATGTAATTGTAAACGTAAATAACTAATTTGATTTGTATTTTTT
Source organism: Maratus speculifer (assembly GCA_964019185.1). Classification (NCBI taxonomy): domain Eukaryota; kingdom Metazoa; phylum Arthropoda; class Arachnida; order Araneae; family Salticidae; genus Maratus; species Maratus speculifer. The sequence goes on along the minus strand of OZ025289.1, from coordinate 114,146,843 downwards.
ACATATTGTTTTTGAGTTGCGTATGATTGCAAAAATTAATGATACGAGAGCAAAAATATAGCTAAAAATTTTGTATATTTCGTAACAAAACAATCCATAAATAATAACTTTTTTTCATAAATCAATTTATATTGTTGACTTTCTAAAAATATTTTATAAGTCTTTTCACTGGTGAAAATCTGGACAATGTTATAGCTCAAGATGTGAGACTACACTTTTAATTCTCAATAAATCACTTACAAATATATATTCGTAGAAACTGAGAATTATTTTAAATCCCTGGATATATAGCTATATCATATTTCCCAGTAATATGGATTAGCAGTTTAACTTTGAATCTGATAGACTAACTCAGTTTGCCTGTACATTATTCAACAGAGATTAAGGTACGGCTGGCTATACTTTAGCAATTTTTATTAAAAGGCGGCATCAAATGTACTTTTCGTAGTGTCATTATCTAATTTCATACTCGCTGATTGCGAATAATAGCAATTACAACTTTGAGGAACTAATTCATTTACGTCGAAGAATATTCAGTAGAGATTAAGAAGTTGCGAATATAAACATTCCCTTTCCTGCTTTGTTGACATTCCACTTGTTTCCTTGATTGAAAATATCACGCCTCGAATGAACTGGAAATCAAACGTATAGAAAATGATTTTGCTAGTAATTGTTGAATTTCAAGATTTGAAAGAGAAATTAATTAAATGGGTTTTTCCATTGAACAATGTTAAGATATTACTGTGCATCTCGGTATAAGAATCTAAAATGCTCTTTTAAATATATATATATATGTATATATTTTTTTCTGTTGTGTAAATTTTAAAGGAATTTTTTTCTTAAAAAAAATTATTTTAATAAAATATAAGATAAACGCAATAATTTTATGTAACTGTAAACGTACACAACTAATGAGGTAATTTGTTTTGTATTCTTTTCACATTTTCTTTTTTATTTGTGTATGATTGGGAAAATAAAAGATACGAGTGCAAAAATATAGCTTAAAATTTTGTATATTTAATAACAAAACATTCCATAAATAAAAACAATTTTTATAAATCAATTTAAATAGTCGATTTAAAAAAATCTTTATAATTCTTTTCACTTGTGAAAATCTGGACAATGTCATAGCACAATATGTGAGGCTACACTTACAATTCTCAATTACGCAGATATAAGCATATATTCGTTCTGTCTATTCGCTGAAACTAACAATTTTTTTAAATCGCTGAATATACAGCAATACAATATTTCCCAGTAATATATATTAGCAGTTGTAACTTTGAATCTGACAGATTAACTCAGTTTGTCTGAAAATTATTCAACAGAGAATAAGGTACGGCTATACTGCATCAATTCTTATTAAAAACGTCATCAAATGTACTGCTCGTAGTGTCATTCACTAATTTCATAATCGCTGATTACGAATAATAGCAATTACAATTTTGAGGGACAAACTCATTTATGTCGAAGAATATTCAGTAGAGATTAAGAACTTGTGAATCTAAGCATTCCCTTTCCTACTTTGTTGACATTCCACTTGTTTCCTTGATTGCAAGTATCACGCTTCGAAGAAACTTTAAATCAGACGTATACGAAATTATTTTGCTGGTAATTGTTGGAGTTCATGATTTCAAAGAGAAATTAATTAAACGGGTTTTTGTATTGAACAATGTTATTATAACACTGTGCATCTCGGTATTAAAATATACAATGTTTTTTTTTTTTTTTTTTTTTTTTTTTTTTTTTAAATATATATATATATTTTTTTCTTTCTGTTGTGCAAATTTTAAATGGATCTTATTTCTCCTTAATAAAATATAAGATAAACGCAATAATTTGATATATTGTAAAGTAAATAACTCATGAGGTATTTTTATTTTGTATTTTTTCACATATTGCTTTTTAGTTGTGTATAATTGTAAACATAAATGATACGAGTCCAAAAATATAGTTAAAAATTTTGAATATTTCGTAACAAAACATTCCATAAATAATAACTTTTTCCATATATCAATTTATATATTCAATTAAAAAAAATATTTTATAAGTCTTTTCACTGAGGAAAATCTGGACAATGTCATAGCAGAAGATGTGAAGCTACACTTACAATTCTCAATAAAGAACATATATCTATTCGCTGAAACTAACAATTATTTAAAATCGCCGAATATATAGCAATATAATATTTCTCAGTAACATGGATTATCTATTGTAACTTTGAATCTGGCACACTAACTCAGTTTGCCTGTAAATTATTCAACAGATATTAAGGTACAACTATACTTTATCATTTTTTATTAAAAGGCGTCATCAAATGTACTTTTAGCAGTGTCACTCACAAATTTCATACTCGCTGCTTACGAATAATAGCAATTGCAACTTTGAAACTGAAGGACTAACTCATTTAGTTCGAAGAATATTCAGTGAAGATTAAGAACTTATGAATCTAAGCATTCCCCCCCCCCCCCGCCTGCTTTGTTGAGATTCCACATGATTCCTTGATTACAAGTATCACGCTTTGAAGGAACTGGAAATCAGACGTATACGAAATGATTTTGCTGGTAATTGTTGGCATTCATGATTTGAAAAGGAATTCAAATTAAACGGGTTTTTCTATTGAATAATATTAAGATAAGATTCTGTATCTCTGTATTAGAATGTAAAATGCTCTATTAAAAATGTATATCATTCTTTTTCGTTGTGCAAATTTTAAACGGATCTTATTTCACCTTAATAAAAGATAAGATAAACGCAATAATTTGATATAATGTTAAAGTAAATGACTAATGAGGTATTTTTTTGTATTTCTTCACATATTGCTTTTCAGTTGTGTATGACTCGAAAAACAAATGATACAAGAGCAAAAATGTAGCTACAAATTTTGTATATTTCGTAACAAAACATTCCATAAAAAATAACTTTTTTCATAAATCAATTTATATAGTCGACTTTTTAAAAATATTTTATATGTCTTTTCACTGGTGAAAATCTGGACAATGTTATAGCACAAGATGTGAGACTACACTTAAAATTCTCAATAAAGCACATATAAATATCTATTCGCGGAAACTAACAATTATTTTAAATCTCTGGATATAAGGTACCCTGGGGTAATAATGCCACGTTAAGGTTCTACCAATTTTCACGGCTCAGTTTTAGTTTGTATTTTTCAAACAAACATATGATTCGATACAGCAACTCATTGACTATCTATATAAAAAAATAATTTAACAGATATGTATTCATAAATGTAATGGCGTGATTTCTTGACCAATGCTATTTGGCGTTATTACCCACCTATATGGGTAATAACGCCATGCAAACAAAACTATGAAATAAGATGGATTAATTGCATGTAGATTGCCCAATTCTAAAAATACAAACTCTACAAACTTAGAAATTGACAAATTGCATTCTAAGCTATTGCAAATGTTCAATTTTTTGTGAAAGTGTAAGAAAAATAAAGGTGCGGTGTGGGGGGGGGGAGGATGAGGCAAAAGAATATCAGACCGTGAGCTTCTTTTTGCTTAAAAAGGACCGCTTAAATAGAATTATTAGAAACATTGCACAGTTATAACTGTGTTTATTTGATTCAGTATTTAGGATGTAGCTCGGCCACTGTAGGGAATCAACCGGGGTATTAATGCCAAGGTTTGGCGTTATTACCCCTTTATAGTTATTGCGCTGTACATTTTAAATTACAAATTATCTCGAGAAGATATCCAAAATCTTCAACAACATTTTAAAAGTACATGAAATGCACTACAAATTTATGTAATTAACAAAGTATTTCCGGATAAAAAAAATAGTCTTCACATCACAAAACGTCTTGCAAATTTTAGATCAAGCGTTAATTTTAGTTGCTTGAAAAACAATAAGACCTAAAAATGAAACAAATTAACTTGAAGCTGTTTTTTGCGATTTATATGACTCAAAACCCTTCTGCGCAGAGCACATGGGTGTCATTTATCAGATTATTTCATAATTATGCAAAATATTAGCACTTGGCGTTATTACCTCGCCTGGCGTTATTACCCCAGACCACCTTATATCTATACAATATTTCCCAGTAATATGGATTAGCAGTTGTAACTTTGAATCTGACAGACTAACTCAGTTTGCCTGAAAATTATTCAACAGAGAATACGTTACGGATATACTTTATCAATTCTTATTAAAGACGTCAACAAATGTACTTCTCGTAGTGTCACTCACTAATTTCATAATCGCTGATTACGAATAATAGCAATTACAACTTTGAGGAACAAACTCATTTACGTCAAAGAATATTCAGTAGAGATTAAGAACTTGTGAATCTAAGCATTCCCTCCCCTGCTTTGTTGCCATTCCACTTGTTTCCTTGATTGCAAGTATCACGCTTGGAAAGAGTTGGTAATCAGACTTATACGAACTGATTTTGCTGTTAATTGTTGGAGGTCGTGATTTGAAAGAGAAATTAATTAAACGGGTTTTTCTGATGAACAATGTTAAGATAAGTCTCTGTATCTCAGTATTAGAATCGAAAATGCTCTTTTAAAAATAGATTTATTTCTCTTGCAATTGTGGAAAATTCAAACGAATCTTATTTCTTATTAATGAAATACGAGACAAACACAAAATTTCATATAATATTAAACGTAAACAACTGATTAAGTAATTTATGCTTTGTTTTGTCTCAATTTTTCCTTTTTTAAAAATTTCTGTATAGTTAGAAAGTATATAAATTTTTTTTGTATATTTCGTAACAAAAAATTCCAGAAATGATTGCAATTGTCATGAATCATATAACCGAATTTATATAACCGATTTTTTAAAAATATTTTGTAATTCTTTTAACTGATGAAAATTTGGACAAAGACATAACACAGGATGTGAGTCTACACTAACGTAATTATCAATAAAGCACTAACATAATTCTCAATATAACAATGTCATTCCTTGAAGCTAACAATTATTTTATAATCATCGATTACTAAGATACATCAATACAATATTTCGCAGTAATATGGATTAGCAAATATAACTTAAAATCGGAGAGACTAATAATTAACATAAATGTAAATAACTGTAAATAACTGTAAATAATTCAACAGAGTTTATAAACTTGCTATTCTAAGCGTTTTTTCTATCCTTTGTTGATATTTTACTTCTTTCCTTGATTGCAAGTATCACACTTTTTAAGACTCTTAAAATCAGACGTATACGAGTAAGATTTTGATGGTAATTGTTGGAGTTCATGATTTGAAACTCAAGTTAATCAAACGAGTTTTTTTACTGAACGATGTTAGAATGAAACCTATCATTATATCTGGGTACATTCTTGGTTAGCATTTAAAATGCTCCTTCATTTAAAAAAAAATATGTCTAGTACAATTTAAACGAATTTCATTTCTTATTAACAAAACATTATATACACTCAATAATTTGATGTATTACTAAACTTAAATATCAGATAACGTAATTTATGTTTTGTTGACTATCCCTTTTTATATTGTGTATGATTAGGAAATAAAAAAAACATAGCGCAATATATATACATATACATATATATGTGTAAATCTCTTAATCCAATATAACTTCATAAATAACAAGCATTTTTTAAACAAACCAGTTGGATGTGCCAAATCCAGAGCTTTCTTCTATCTTATATGTACATTTTAATATTTTTAAAAAAATAGTTACTCATTTTAATGCTTTAATATTTTTAATTCAATACCATATCAACGTTGATTTTCATCTTAAATTTCTGCTTCAATCAATTAATCGGAGTTAAAACGAATTTCCCTCTCTGCACGAGCCGATGTACAATAGAATGTTAGGCAGATTTTTTTTTCAAATTCAGGGAGGACCTACTTGCTTTACTGAAAATAATCATATACAAATAATTTAGTTCAGTTCTACAACTAACTTCATACACTTTTAGTTGGTGCAATATTGAAAATGGTACAAAACTCGCTATTCCAGCGCCCCCTACCAGCGGATTTATTTTCTTATTCAGGGAGGTCCAACTAGGTATAGCTATACACTTACACAAAAAGTTTGGTTTAATCCGATGCAAACGTCATATACTTTTGGTCGGTACAATATTAATAATGGCACAAACATCGCGATTGCAGCGCCCCCTTCCTCCGGAATATTTCGAAACTGAAGGAGGACCTGCTTGCCACAGCTGAAAACATTCATAAAAAATTTGGTTCAATTCTATGCATAACTTTATACATTTTTTATGGTAGTATGACGACATACGGACACACACACAGACACACACACACACACACCCTAACACACACACACACACACACGGACAGACAGACATTTTGTAGAAATATGTTTCTTGGAATATCTGACCCCTAAAACGTGTAAATCCGTCGAAAACCGGCAGTCGAAATAAATTTCGATTACAATACTTTCTTCTATTGAAGTTAGCTGAAAGTAAAATTTAATTTATGTAATGATATTTTTCAAAATCCTTCATCAGGCTTTTCACTCATGAAAACCTAAACAAAACAATAACATAAGATTTTGAACTACACATGTATAATTCTCTATTAAAAGCACAATTATGCTCGTCATTTGCTACGTCTCACACCAATAACAATATAGTTGATTAGCAATAGTAGCAATTATATCTTCGAATCTGGCAGGCTAATTCAGACGTCCTATATATTATTCAGTGGAGATTAAGTACTTGTGAATCTAAGCATCCACTCGCTGTTATGTTATTATTCTACTTGCTTAATTGATTGCAATTATCATTCTGGATCTATATGCAAGACTCTGGAAATCAGATGTATATAAGCATATTTTGATGGTAATTATTGGAGTTCATGATTTGAAAAAGAAGTTAATTAACCGGTTTTTTTTCTGTTGCACAATATTAGGGTGGATCTCTGTATCTCGGTATTAGCATCTAAATTGTTCCTTTTTTTAAAATAATTTTTTTCGTTCTATTGTGTAAAAACTAGAAATATCTTATTTTTTATGCATTAAATATTAGATAAAAGCAATAATTTGATGTAGAGTCAAATAGCAAAAGCTTAAGAACAGTAGTCAATTTTGGTATTTTAAAAGTAAGCAAATTAACGTCGTGTATTATGCCATCTTATGTGTTGATTGAGTCGGACTCGTTCGTCTGCTATAAATAACTTTTCTAATGTCATTCTTAGCCAGATGTTTTTTGGCATTAACTGCAGACGGCGCTATTTTTAATCTTTGTAATGGGTAAAAAACCCCATCATTTTCAGTTGCAAAAAGGGCAGAAATACTTTTCTTGCATAAACTTGTCTTGGATACGAAATAGAACGGGAAATATCTAATAAGGCACTTGTGAGCAAGATTGCTTCTTATCCAGCTGTCAGTAAATTTATTATTTCAGAAAAGGACACGGCACTGATGAGAAACGATTAACGAAGAAAAGAGAATACTCGTGATGATCATGTGGTCAGAAGGATTGGAATGCGACGCGACATCCAACATGCTCCTGCCAGAAGATTAAACATACTATAGCTGTAAAAGACACCTAAAAGACACAGACAAAAGACACAGTTTTAAGTTGTAAAAGACACAGTTTTAGCACTATTTCAGAACGTTTATCCAAATATTTTGGTTTATCATCCAACAAAGCATCTTGAAAAACTCGGCTTACACCGAATATGAAAATAATTGACCGGCTTTCACAAGAAAATGAAAGAACTAGACAGAAAACAGAAAAGTGTCGTGTTATTTTTCGACGAGTCTAGTATCCAGCAATTTTCTTTTCGTACTAGTAGTGTTTGCTTCACAATGGGAAATATGTATGAGGAGATATATACAAACCCAACCGTGAAAGATGTAAAAAGAAGGATAGTATTGGGTGCAATGTCTGTGTCTGGTACTCATGCTCTGTACTTCATTCTACCTAAAACAACTATGAATGAAAATCATTACCTTGATTTGATACGTGATAAGTTGAAACTTCACATGTAAATTCTACAAAGTTCCATTTTTATGCCTGATGCTGATCTATTTCAAATGTCAAATGCTGTTAGCGACTGACAGAGGAGCAAAATAAGATGCTTGACTGACCATCTGACAGCCCAGATTTGAACCCGATAGAGAATCTCTTGTGTAATCTGAAAAAAAATTGTAGCGAACAGTAATCAACAAGAGGTATGGGATTTATTCCAGTCATAAAGAAAGTCTGTTGTACTGGGGTTTCCCAAGCCTACCGCCATTCTCTAATCTTAACCATACCGAACAGGATTCTGGCAATGATTAAAAACAAAAGAGGGGCTCCAAAATACTGAGTTTGATTTTAACTATTTAATAAAATTACTTGTAATCCAGTTTTGTTTTTTATTAACTTTTAATCGGTAATTCTATTAAATGCAATATTTTTATGGTTGGTCTTTAAATTTTGCATACGAGTACAAAACTAACAAGTCAGAAATTGAACATCAAACGTAGCAAATGAGATGCGTTCTTACTTATAACGCAGTTTTAAAAATATTCAGGACTTGGTGTAATAGTATACAGTACTTCGGATGCAGTATAGTATCCGAAAACTTTTGTGAGTATCTATAAATAAATACTTTGTGCTTTCCATTATACAGGAAGTAACTTGTAATAAACCTCCAAAACATATATAAATTTTATAAAATGTGAAATAGTTAAACATAATTAAAACGCGCCCGGAACAATTTTTCCCCGTATATTATACTGGGATGGAATACTTTTATTTGGCCCTGTAAATTGATGACAAATATCCTTTACACAACAGATTGTACAAAATGTATATTTTAGTATATACTTCATACATACATATCAATTTTATTATGTTCGATAGAGTGTAACATCATTAAAATGTACTAGAAACTATTTTTCCCATTGACCATAATGTAGCGGAATACTTTTGATTGTCCCCGCATCGAATTTGCGTAAAATTTAAAATAACTCAGCAAAAATATGCAACATTTATGCATTTCAAATTTTGAAAGACTCTGTTGGGTAGTTTTGTGTTGTGATATGCAGACGGTAGACGGCTAGACTGAATGACGACTAGAGATTATCGTATTTACATATATACGAACGCACCTAAAAAGAAATAAATGCTGAGATAATTTACGTTGTGCTTTGTTTGAAATATTTATTTTCAATTGAAGTAATTAGAAAATAAATTATACGAGTGCAAACTACAGCTAAAAAATTCATTCATTTCGTAAGAAACAATAATTTGCATAAGGTACCCTGGGGTAATAACGCCAGGCGGGGTAATAACGCCAAGTGCTTATATTTTGCATAATTATGAAATAATCAGGTAAATGATACCCATGTGCTCTGCGCAGAAGGGTTTTGAGTCATATAAATCGCAAAAAACAGCTTCAAGTTAATTTGTTTCATTTTTAGGTCTTATTGTTTTTACAAACAACTAAAATTAACGCTTGATCTAAAATTTGCGAGATACGTTTTGTGATTTGAAGACTATCTTTTTATCCGGAAATACTCTGTTAATTACATAAATTTGTAGTGCCTTTTATGTACTTTTAAAATGTTGTTGAAGATTTTGGATATCTTCTCGAGATAATTTGTAATTGAAAATGTACTGCGCAATAACTATACCGGGGTAATAACGCCAATCCTTGACTTTAATATCCCGGTTGATTCCCTACAGTGTCCGAGCTAAATCCTAAATACTGATTCAAATAAACACAGTTAAAACTGTCCAATGTTTCTCATATTTATATTTAAGCGGTCCTTTTTAAGCAAAAAGAAGCTCACGGTCTGATATTCTTTTGCCTCATCCCCCCTCCCACACCACACCTTTATTTTTCTTACATTTTCACAAAAAAATTAACATTTTCAATAGCTTAGAATGCAATTTGTCAATTTCTAAGTTTGTAGAGTTTGTATTTTTAAAATTGGGCTATCTACATGCAATTATTCCATTTTATTTCATAGTTTTGTTTGCATGGCGTTATTACCCATATAGGTGGGTAATTACGCCAAATAGCATTGGTCAAGAAAAAACGCCATTACATTTTATGAATACATATCTGTTAAATTATTTTATTTTATATAGATAGTCAATGAGTTGCTGTATCAGATCCTATGTTTGTTTGAAAAATACAATCTAAAACTAAGCCGTGAAAATTGGTAGAACCTTAACGTGGCGTTATTACCCCAGGGTACCTTATAAAAAACAATTTTCATAAATTAATCTACGTAATCATTTTTTTTAAATCTGTTATAAGTCTTTTCATTCATAAAAATGTGGACAAATACATAATATAGGATGTGTCTACACTTATATAATTCTCAATAAAAACAAGCACGCTGGTAAAATTTTTGCTCTAGTTTTAACCAAATTTTGGTGCTAAGTGTCTGTCACCATAAGATGGTGATATACCGTACCAACATTTGGAGCTCATTATTTCAACCTCGATTCAACTATCGGAATTATGCTGTAACTGGAGCTCCAAATATTGGTTGAAGATTTCACCATCTTACATTGACAGCTATTGAGCACCGAAATTTTGTTATAACTAGGACAAGATTTTTAACTGTGTATAAATATGCCATTTGCTGAATCTTGCACAACTACAGCTCAACAATTGATTACAATGATCAATGATCAATGATCAATGATTACAATTGATTACAAATGTAATTGACATCAATTACAATGATAGTTTTCTTGCTCAATTTTGGATTATCTTTAAGCCCTAAAAATTAAAATACATGATCCAGCATTACTTTAATGAACCAACTTGCATTAAATGGTACAATATTATTGCCTCTCATAAGAAACAAACGTTGACTCATATTTTATTAAATATTATACTTATTTTCTTTTTGATAAATTCCATACAAAATGATTTTTTATTGTCTTATCATGTCTAATCTTAATAAATGTAAAATCTTTCTTAATGTCTTACCTACATATAAATCAACTGAACTATCTTTTCTTCTTTTTATAAGCGACAACCCCATAAACCATGTCATTCTACAGATAGAGTATAGATTAACTAATATCATAATCGTTGATTACTAAGAATAGAAATTATAAATTTTAATCTTACAGACTAATACTGATATCCTGTAGATTGTTCAGCAATGAATAAAAAGTTGTGAATCTAAGCGTTCCCTTGCTCCTTTGTTGACATTTCATCCTTAATTGCAAGTATCACATTTCGAACTAACTTTAAATCACACATATCCGACCTTATTTTCTTGGTAACAGTTGGAGTTCGTAATTTGAAAGAGAAGTTAAATAAATGTGTTTTTCTACTGAACAACGTTAGAGTGAAAATCTGCATCTCGATAATAGCATCTAAACTGCTTCTATTTATTTTATTATTAAATTTATATTTTTGTATAAAATTTAAACTTACTTCTTTGTTTAATAATAAAATATAAGGCAATGTCAATTATTAGAAATAACATTAAACACAAATACCTGATAATGTTATTTACATTGTAAAAAAAAAAAAAAAAAAAAAAAAAAAAAAAAACTGTAAAGTTACGTCAGTTTATCTAGGAAAATGAGAACCCGCGATAATTTTATGTAACGACAAGAACAAAAAAGCATGTAACAGATACATGTTTGACCTGTAAATCAATAGCCCTGTAATGTATTAAAAAATTTGTAGGATAACGAGACTAGACGTACATGCCCAATTGTCTATTGGAAGCCTGCCATTTGCTGATTTTTACACTAATATCATAATCGCTGATTACTAATAATTTCAATTTGAATGTTACAGACTAACTCAGATATCCTCTAGATTATTCAGTAGAGATTAAGAATTTGTAAATCTTTCTCTGACTGCTTTGTTGACCTTCCACTTATTTTTTTAATTCACGTAATTACAAGTGAGTGCAATTAGGTACGAAGGAGATGGAAATCAGCAGTATACAAATTGATTTTTAAAGTAATTGATGGAGTTAATTAAACAGTTTTTTCTACTGAACAATATTACGGTTAAACACTGTATCTCGATGTCAGATTATAAAATGTTCTTTGAAAATGTAATATTTTGCGAAGTCAAAGCGAATCTTATTTCTTGTTAAATAAATATAAAATAAACGCAGTATTTTAATATAACACAAACAGTAAATGCCTAATGATGTAATTTATGTTTTGTTTTATCACGCAGATTCTTTTCCAATTGTGCATGTTTAAAATGTAAATGATACGAACACTGGAAAATTAATAAATTTCATCACCAAACAGCATGAAATATTTTATGTTTTCTTTTAAGTCACATATTGTTTTTTTTTACAATTTCTCACAATATAAAATAAATAAATATATATCTATATTAAGAGCATATTTAGATGGGAACATGGAGATACAGAGTTTCACCCTAAAATTGTTCAGCAAAAAAAAACTCATGTAATTAACTTTTTTTTTAAATCATCCAACAATTCCAACAATTACCAGCAATGTCATATGTAAGATGCAATTTTCAAACATATAATCTTGCTTTTAATGTTGTTGTTGTTTTAATCTTTTAAAAGGGTTTTCATTCTTGATAATCTGGACAGAGACGTGACATTTGAGAAAATGCATAGGTAATTCTCTATAAAAGCACAGTTAAGTCATTCAACGAGTCATACACTAATATCATTATCGCTGATTGCTAATAATATCAGTTATAGCTTTGAATGTGACAAATTAACTCAGATATCATGTAGAGTATTCAGCAGAGATTAAAAATTTGTGAATATTTTCTTTGGTGACACTCCATTTATTTCTTTGATCGCAAGTATCACAGTTCGAATGTGCTGAAAATCAGGCTATACGAGCTGATTTTGCTGGAAATGTTTAGAGTTATTAATTTCAAAGAGAGAATAATGGAACGGTTTTTAGGTAGATTTCGTATGAAATACTACCTATTGCATTCGCACCAATTGTGGAATTTCTGAAAAGTTTTTGCAGATCTACACCGGTCATGACCCCTAGACCGCAAAACTACCACCAGTAAAAAAAGTTTATCTATCTATATCTCTATCTATCTATGTATATATATATATATATAACTTTTTATTTTCACGATGACTTAAAAAAAAAAAAAAAATGAGTATTTTTACAGAATTTCCGGAAGTGATTATGATTGAAAAATTGAAGAAATATTCATATAACAAACTGCGTTTTTTCTAATTCATTTTTAAATCCATTTTTGCTTTCAAACGCATCCAATTAACAGGTTCTCTTATTTAGAAATTGTATAGTGTACCGTATTGGTCAGTGTTTGCATAAAGGCAAAATATATATAGCTTTAAAGCTGTCAAAGTGGGCACTTCGCACAAAATTTCCCGAAGCAATCATGATTCAAAGAATTGTTGATGTATTCAAATGACAAATTGCTTAATTTAAGGCTCATTTTTAAATTCAATTTTCTTTTAAAGGCATTCAGTTGACAGTTTTTCTTATTTAGAAACTATATAATGTGCCGTATTGACCAAATTTATTTTAAAGTCAGAATATATTTCAAAATATGCTGTCATAATAGGCATTTGAGCGGAATTTCGCTTAAGATGATTCTGATAAAAATAGTTCTTACAGAAAATTGAACTAAAAATTTTTCAAAATCGGCCAAATAAAGTTGTTAAACTGGATTTATCTCTAATTCTATTTTATTTTTTTGTTTTGGAAATGAGTACACTTCGAAATCTCCCTCCGCCTATAGGCCAAGCCAACAGTTATTATTTTCTATTGAACATTGATAAGGTGAAACAATATATCGCGGTATTAACATTAAAACGCTTCCTCCCTCCCCTTCTTTAAAAGAAAAAAATAATCGTGTAAAATTTAAACGACTTTCATGTCTTTTTAATAAAATGGAATATGCACACAATAATTTGATATAATACTAAACTTAAATAAAATATGAGAAAACTTATGTTTTGCTTTCTTTGACATACTTGCTTCCTATTGTGTATGATTAAGGAAAAAATGATAATGCGCAATAAATATAGCAAAAAAATTGCATGCATTTCATAAAAAAATATCATTTTATAAATAACATACAATTTTTTATAATATATTTTATGTAATATTATTTTTTAATTTTTTTTATAAAGCTTTTCACGCATGGAAATCTAAACATAGATATATTATTAGATGTGAGACTACATACACATAAGTCTCTGTTAAAAACACAATTAAGCTTGCCATTAGCTGAGACTTACACTAATAACACAATCGTTAGTTACTAACAACGGCAATTATATCTTTGAGTCTGAGAGACTAACTCAGATATTCCATAGATAATTCAGTAGATATTTAGAACTTGTGAATCTAAGCATCCCCTCGCTCCTTTGTTGACATTCCACTTATTTCCTTGATTTCATGTATATCACGCTTCGAAGGATATAGAAATCAGAGATATACGAGCAGATTTTGCTGGTAATTGTTGGAATTGTTGGATGATTTAAAAAAAAAAAGTTAATTACATGAGTTTTTTTTGCTGAACAATTTTAGGGTGAAACTCTGTATCTCCATGTTCCCATCTAAATATGCTCTTAATATAGATATATATTTATTTATTTTATATTGGGAGAAATTGAAACGAATATTATTTATTGTTAATTAATAAAAAAAAACGAAATACTTTGACATAACACTGAAAGTAAATATCTTATGAAATATTTTATGTTTTGTTTTAAATCACATATTGTTTTGTTTTTTTTCATTTGCGTATGCTTAGAAAATAAATGATACTAGCGCTAAAAACATAACTCATTTCATAATCAACAACATTTTATAAATAAAGTATATTTTTCATAAATCAAATTATATAATCATATTAAGGGGCTTCGTAATTATATAAATACATAGCACCTCTAATCGTCTGTCCGCATGTAATGGACAAAAACTACCCAACCGAATAGTTTGGAATTTAAATATATAATTGTTGAATAATTTTGTCGAGTTATTTCAAATTTTATAAAAATCGGATAGATATTTTAATTATAGAAACAATTAACACTAATGCGTTACACTATGACAATGGCAAAAACTAGTTTCGAGTACAGTTAATGGCGTTACTTTCTTGAAATTGATATTGAAAGGAAATTTATATGCACCAATGAAATATACTAAAATATATTTTTTGTACAATATGCGGTGCAAAGAATATGCGCGTTTCATTTACACAGTGGCACAAAACTATGCAATTTTCATTTGCTACGTTTGATGTGCAATTTCCTTTGTTTTCTTGGTTGTCTTCTTTGTTTTATTCGTTTATAAGGTTTTCTATTCCTGAAAATCTAGACAAAGACATGAGATAAGAGTTACGCTACACCTATAAGATTCTCGTTAAAAGCACAGTTATTTATATCATTCGCTGAGACTCACACTAATATCCTAATCGCTGATTAATGATAACAGCAATTATAACTCTGAAAGTGACAAACTAACTCAAATTTCCGGTAGATAGTTCAGCGGAGATTAAGAACTCACGAATCTCAGGATTAACGCTACATATGAGCTAGAAATCAGACGTATAAGAGATGATTTTGCAGGTAATTGTGGGAGTTCATTATTTGAAACAGGAGTCAGTTTAGAGAATGAGTGTTATGTTAAGCGAAGTTATGGAAGCAATTGGTTACAATGTGTATTTCTTCTATAACATACCTAAAATTACCCAACTATTTCAAATGTGTACTGTATTATAAATGAAAATATGATAATTTTCACTTTTCCGTTCTGACTAAAAGCAAATACTTATAATGTCTGGAAAAAGTCGAATGCAAAAAGTAACTAAAAAAATGTGGCAATCCCACAATCTTATGCTTTTTAATACTTCCTGTAAAATACAGCATTGCAGCGCAACCGGTTATGTGATTTAAAACCAAATCTAGCCAGAAGAACTTATAATTCAAAGGGTTGATGTTGAGTTTCATGAAAATTCGTCCGTTAGATTTGGGGAAAGATCTATTGCAAAATCTTAAAAACAAATTCGCATAATAGCACCACATTTTGGATGATGTACACCAAAAACTAATCAGGGTAAATTTTTTATCAGGCACTAATTGAATCTGAAATTTGATGAAAATCCCTGCATTAGTACTTTGAATACATTTATTGCGAAATCGTGAAAAATTCAGCATAGCAAAGCTACTTGTAGGGAGATTTACACGAAACTTTAAAGAACACTAATCTATATCAGGGACTAGGTGTATCTGGAGTTTTAGAATATTTCGTACATGTGCTCTTGGGATACAGCTATTGCGATATTCTTAAATATTGCTATATGATAGCGTCACATGTTGAGCGAGTTGCACCAAAATGTACTTAACACAATTGTTATGAAGTACTAACTAAATATAAAATTTTATTACAATCCTTGAATTAGTTCTTGAGATATGGTTATTATAAAAAATATTGTGAGTAATGCAGCATAGAAGCGCCACCTGTTAAACGACATACACCAAAAAAGTAATCAGATCAAGTTTATATCAAATTATAAAAGAATCTAAAGTTTTGTGAAATTCCTTGCATTAGTTCTTGAGATAAAGCGTCAACAAATTTTTGTCAGAGAGAATTTTCAGAGAATTTTAGAAAGATAAAAAAGGCAGACAGACAGCTGACAGACAGCCATTTTGTAAAAACATGATTTTCGGGTTCTCTGACTCTTAAAAATGAAAATCCGCCGAAAACACGATTTCGAAAAATTTCACAAATCCAATAATTATAATTTTAAATACAAAAAATAAATCGTTATATTACATATGCGCAGACGATAAATTCTAAAATACTCATAGCAATTTTATTTAAATAAATAAGAATTAATACCACAACCCTAGTTCATTTTTTTTTTTTGTATTTTGTACAAATTACTTTACACGTTTTGCCATTTTTTTTAACTTAATCAAAAGAGTCATACATTATGCATGTATAAAATGTTATTAGGGTCAGTCATTGTTGCTAGGCATCAAATAAAAAAAATGAAATTAATTCATTTGAAATAAGAATTTTTCGAAAACAAAATTCATTTCTAGGTTATAAAACGCATCAATCCATAAAAATACAAAGACATTAGGATCTTTGTAGAATTAATTTATCCGGTTTGCCCTTTTAAATAGTTTAAACATTACATCCACGTTATTAATATTACTAGGATCAGTCATTATGTTATCTATAAATAATACACGGAAGGATTTTAAACTGCTTTACTATATTAATAACTTAAGCGCGCGATATAAACATAATAAATTTTCAAGTTTAAAGCATCAACAAAACTCAGCTAGCCTTCAAACCCAGAGTTCCCGATAAGGTCTTGTTACACTGTTGCCAGATATATTACATTACATCTCTCCCTTTAAATGTCCTCTACAATAGGTCTTGAAGGAGCTCGAACAGTTTTGTCCCTATGAGTCTCAAATGGACTGACCTGGTTGGACTCTGAAACTGAAGCATTAGGAGAATGGATGATGCTGACAGGATCGATCACGGTTTTTTACATCCTGGAAGGTGTCTTTCTAGGACGTATAACAACAGGAGCGCCATTCTCTTTTACCAGGATGTCATTATGTTCCCATCCGAAGGATTTTTGAACATTAGAAGGATGCAGATATATACGATTTCTTCTAAGAATAACTCGAAGTGTCTCAATCATGGATGATCTAGGAGCTTCATCTTTCCATACGTCTTTATATCCGATATCCATACCTGCTTACAGATGCCTAATTGTGGTAGTTGTATAGCTCGATGATGACGATAAGGCCTGAGCCTTGTATTATTTATAGATATATTATTATATATTATTTATAGATTATATTATTCCATGTATTATTTATAGATAACTCAATAACTGGTCCTAATAATATTATAAACGTAAATGGAATGTTTAAATTATTTTAAAAGGCAAAATGGATAAATTAATTGTACAAAGATCCTAAAGTCTTTGTATTTTTGTGGATAGATGCCTTTTATAACCCAGAAATGAATTTTGTTTTCGAAAAATTTTTATTTCAACTGAATTTATTTCATTTTTTATTTGATGCCTAGCAACAATGACTGTTCCTAATAATATTATAAACATGCATAATGTATGACTGTTTTATTTAAGTTCAAAAATGGCAAAACGTGTAAAGTAATTTGTACAAAAGTACAAAAAAAATGATATGCGGTTGTGATAGTAATTCTTATTTATTTAAAAAAAATTGCTATGAATATTTTAGAATTTATCGTCTGCGCATATATAATATAAAGATTTATTTTTCGCATTTAAAATTATAATTATTGGATTTGTGAAATTTTTCGAAATCGTGTTTTCGGCGGATTTTCATTTTTAAGAGTCAGAGAACACGAAAATCATGTTTTTACAAAATGGCTGTCTGTAAGTTGTCTGTCTGTCTTTTTTATCTGTCTAAAATTCGCTGAAAATTCTCTCTGACAAAAATTTGTTGAAGCTTTATCTCAAGAATTAATGCAAAGAATTTCACAAAACTTTAGATTCTTTTATAATTTGATATAAACTTGATCTGATTATTTTTTGGTGTATGTCGTTTAACAGGTGGCGCTTCTATGCTGCATTACTCACAATACTTTTTATAATAACCATATCTCAAGAACTAATTCAAGGATTGTAATAAAATTTTATATTTAGTTAGTACTTCATAACAATTGTGTTAAGTACATTTTGGTGCAACTCGTTCAATATGTGACGCTATCATATAGCATTATTTAAGAATATCGCAATAGCTGTATCCCAAGAGCACATGTACGAAATATTCTAAAACTCCAGATACACCTAGTCCCTGATATAGATTAGTGTTCTTTAAAGTTTCGTGTAAATCTCCCTACAAGTAGCTTTGCTATGCTGCATTTTGCACGATTTCGCAATAAATCATGTAATAAATATTTCGCTATAATTCATGTTTTGGGCGGATTTTAACTCTTAAATCGTAAACTAATCTCGAACAAGAATTCAAATTTTAAAATTCTATTATTAGTTTTGATATCTGTGGTCCAATAAGGATTTTTAGTGAAAATTTTACCGCATAAAACTGAATATTTTTGGAAAAATCACATAAAACAAAATCAATCGTTTAATCAGTCATTTCAAAAAATCGTTTCATATATTCGTTTCATAAATTTGTTTCATTATGGCTTTATACAGGGTGAGTCATTAATATCAAAACAATAGACTATCTCCTTAAATATTGCTCCTAGATCCATACTTCCAATAGCAAAAATTCATAAAAAAGGTGAAATTTTTATAAGATAAGTTGCAACTCCATGGGGGGTGGCTATTTGAAAAACTACGAAAATTAAATTTTTATACGGCCGCGTAGGGCAAAATTCCCAATTAGGAAATTATTCCTTATTCATTCCTAAATTGAACCAAAAAATTTCATACCCATATCTAAAAACCTCACAGATATATTAAAATCCAAAATTCTCAAAAATTCGTGAATTACACCACTTAACCATGCCTGTAAACAAAGTGTTTTTGACTCATTTTGAAGGCAAGTGAGGAATCGTCTAGAAATTGTCCATTATTAAATGGCGATTTAAGACAGTGTCTCCTATTTGGATATAAAAAAGTAGCGTATTGGTTTAAAGATAAACTTGTTTTCAAACTGTTTTGGTAGTCTGCACTAGAGTCAACATGGGTCGAAATATATAGGTCCAGTCCCAAACCGACGAATAGGGAAAAAGTTCGGCCTGGCCAAGAAAAATTTTAAAATCATAACCCGGACCGGCCTGGAAAAAAGTTTAAATCATAGTCAGGCTCAGCCGTGAATATCTAAATAATTTTTTACTTCTGTATGGTTAAAAATTGTTTCGTATGGAGGCGTTATGACCAAAAATATTTATAATAGCTTTTCGTTTTTCATATTTAAACTTTTTATTATTAAAGAATCGCCAAAGGCTGTGAAATATTTATTTTATCAATGAATCTCTATTTATAGGTAAATGTTTCACTTATATTTTAATATCATAAATCCATATTCGATGCGTTGGAGATTTTGAAAAATGTTATACAGTAAAACTTTTTAAGACGGAATCTCATAGGAAAAAAAATATTTTATACAAACGCCCTACTTAGGAGGTGTCTAAGTGGAGTTTAATTTTTTCTCAGGTATTATTATATTTATTTTGCATGGATCAACAAATTTTCTGTTTAAGACAGGGTTCCGTCATAGACAGTTTTTTTTTTTTTTTTTAGTGGATTTATTGTATTTAATATTTTAGCCTTTGAATATGCTATTTAAAAAATTAAGTTTTTTTTTAATAAAGACGTTTTTAAAAACTGTGTGTTTTTCGTAAAAATTTTGATTGAACCAAATTTTACTTATTTTATGCCCGTATTAGGTCAGTCAGAAACAGTAATTTTAATATGAGTTGTGTCGATACCGGAATTGAAAATTTAATCTAGGGCAGACCTAGGAAGAAGGAAGCAGTCCTCTCTGGTATGAAAAATACGATAGGCAAGGCGATACTTCAGAAAAAAGCAGCGTCTCGCTCCTGGTCCGGCCTGGGCCCAGTATACATTCTTTTAAACAGCCTCTCCAGGATGATAAAAAGCCTGATGTTAGAGCTAAATTCATAAAAAATATTGAATACGCATCTTAGAAAAACCATTGTTTTAAATAATTGACGGATATTTAAACAATAGGGGAGAGTGGGGATACTTGAGCATAGGGGATACTTGAGCCACCCCTATTATCTCTACAGTTGATTAATTTTTCTTTCTAAAACTGCCAATATGATAACATATTTATAGTTCTGAACATGTAAAAAAGAAATCACACATCTTGGTACCATTTTGAAAGTATAGTGATTAATAGTTGTCTTTTCCCTATCTGAAAAAAATATTTGGGTGCATGTTTTTTTTGTTTTTTTGTAATCAAAGTTTTGTTTAAAGTTGCAACTATATACATACATTCAATAAGCATAATTTCAATTGTATTTTGAGTCTAAAATAGTTCTAATTGCTGCATGCTTTATTTAGTAAAACTCTGGGAAACAAAAATAGTGATAGTGGGGATACTCGAGCCAATGAGAGTGGGGATACTTGAGCCATGTCTTAACCATCCTCACTAGAAATTAAACATGGGTGAAACAAACAAAAAATAAAATTCCATCCTTATATTCACTAATAGATATTTTTCTGGAGAAAAGGGAGAATAATTTTTCATTTTATTTTTTTTTCTTAAAAAAATAAAGACCTAAAAATGTTTAAAAATGCATATTTTTTAAATGAAAATGTCTATTTTATTTTTCGATTTGTTCGATTTGACAAACGACCAAAATTCGAACAAAATAGTCTGTCTAGATAAATGTAAACATAGTTTTCAATTTAATTTTCATTAAATGAAAATAACTTTTTAAAACGGTTTTACAGGCTATAATCTCTAATACTTTAATTAGTTAGGTCCAACATAATAAAATATTTATTTTTTAATATAACATATTAAGATTAGTATTTTATATTGAAATCGTAACCTCTGTTGCTGTAACTTTTTTTTAAACTAAGAAAATTGAAGAAAAATTGGTAAAAAGAGCGCACAAAAACAAGAAAAGCAACAAAAATCCCAGTTCAAACTTACCTACATAGAGCCAAAGAGGAAGACAAAATCTTTTCCTGTGAAATCAAAAAAGTGTTTGAAATAGTAGAATGATACATCTGGCTTAAATTCCGACAGCTACTAAACTAAAAGCATGAGTTCGACAATATCATTAGAGGAAAATTCTGTCAATGATGGTGATGATGTGAAAGAAAACCTTCTATTGATGGTTGGTTACTAATAAAATATGCCAGAAAGAAAACTGTAAAAATATTTGTTGGATAAGTGCTTAATATTTTGAAAATGAAATTTGCAAGAAGAATTGCAGATTCCAAATTTAAATGGCTCTGAACTGAAGATGTTTCTACCGTCGTTATAACTGAGGTTCAAATTATCCTTCGACAACCAGTTTTAACGACAAAAAATGATCGTATTACTAGCTTTGTTTTCTTAATTGGTTTTGAAACACTTTACGTTTTATAATTTATCATTCTGTAAAATATTTGTGCAAAAATAAAGCGAAAAAAATTACTTTTGTAGGTATTTTTCCGTAGTGGCTCAAGTATCCCTTCACTATGGCTCAAGTATCCCCGCCATGGGGATACTTGAGCCATGATGTAAAACAAAAAATAAACATTTATTATGCATAGAAAAATAGTTCAAAATTTATTGAAAGTGGTTTTTAGTTGAAGGAAAAATATCAAATTTTCATTTTCAATATTTTATTTTATTCTAAAAAAATATAAAAAAATTAAAAAAAATAATATTCAAAAAATGGCTCAAGTATCCCCATCTTCCCCTACATAACGGAGATGGAAATGAGGAAAGTTAAACTCAATCGGAAGTTTGAGCTACAGAAAGGTGGAGTTACTTTACACTTTTAATTTTTTAAAAAGCATTTAAACATTTTATTTGGAGCCAAACTTCATTTAAAACTTTAAATTCGTTTTTTTGCATGATGAGATCTCCCCACTATTTCTTGTCTTTAAATTATTAAAAGTCTAGAATTATTGAAGAAAAAAGTGCAAAAACATGAAACATGTCATTTTTGATTATTTTACATTAGTATTGTTTCCAAAAATTAAAAATATATATATATATTTACTTTTGAAAGTATGATTTTTTTAATTGTATGATTTTTTAAATAAATATCTTTATAGCTTTAATTTTTTTTAATTTTAAATTTAATATAAAAAAAACTGGAACAAAACTAAAATAAGATTTTCATCTTTAATGAAATGGAAAGAAATTGAAATCCGATAAATAATGTTTCGAGTTATAATGATTTTAAATTATCCCATTTAAATTAGTACAAATCATTTGAAATTTTCATAAATTTTATGAGAAATTTTAGGATGTGATTTTATTATATGGCATATTATATGGCTAACCATCTCAAAAAAATTAAAGATAATCGGAATTCTAAATCAAAATATAGATTTTTTACATGTTTCCTAGAACTGCTAATGTAACATTGTTTCTTGAATTGCGCGCATTTCAATTTGTGTCTAATCCCTTAAAACTAGTGAATTATTTTAACGGCTATAACTCTGAGAGTTTTGAAGATATGAAGATGCAATTTTTTGTGTCAAATTCAGGACTAGAAAATGAAAATTTTCCTAACTGGAATTTTTTTCCTACGCGGGCCGTATAAAAATTTAATTTTCGTAATTTTTCAAGTGGATTTCCCATGAAGTTGCAACTTATTTTATTAAAAGTTTTACCATTTTTGTTGAATTTCTGCAATTGAAAGTATGGGTCTAGGGGCAATATTTAAGGAGATGTTTAAGGCCTATTGTTCGATATTTATGACTCACCCTGTACATAATGGGTAGATATAAATTATTTGCTATTATACATAATTTTGTATACAATTAATTATGTATTAATTGATTAAATTAATTTTGTAATTAATTAAATATATACATGTAATATGTGTATATTTAAAATCGTTATAACCAATAAAAAATACCATAAAAAATGTTGAATACACATATAATACTTTTTTAATGTGAATTAAAGATGATGTACAAACCGTTGTAACATTCTTTAAAATAGATCCTCACAACAAGTATATTAAAATAATCGAAATTGTTTATGTTGATTGAGATTACACAAAATTGATATATTTAAAAGTTTCAATAATTAGTTGATTTAGTTTGCAATCTATTTAAATTTATTATTATTATTATTATTTATGTTACTTTATTTCTGGTTTTTGTCAGACGTTTAAAACTACAAATTAATTATTATTAGACTAATATATATATACAGGGTGAGTCATAAATATCGAAACAATAGGCTATCTCCTTAAATATTGCCCCTAGACCCATACTTCCAATTGCAAAAATTCATAAAAAAAGGTGAAATTTTTGATAAGATAAGTTGCAACTCCATGGGGGGTCTATTAGAAAAAATACGAAAATTAACTTTTTATACGGCCCCCGTAGGATAAAAATTCCAATTAGAAAAACTTTCCTTATCCAGTCCTGAATAATACACAAAAAGTTGCATCTTCATATCTTCAAAATTCTTGGAGTTATAACCGTTTGAATAATTCATGAGGGTTTAAGGGATTAGACACAAATTGAGATGCGCGCAATTCGAAAGACAATGTTACTTTAACAGTTGTAGGAAACGTGTAAAAAAACCTATCTTTTGAGTTAGAATTTTTTTTTTTTTTTCTTTTTTGTGATGGTTAGCCATATAATTTGCTAAGAAAATCACATCCTAAAATTTATCATAAAAATTAAAAAAAAATTATATGGTTAGTACCGGTTTAAATGGGATAGTTAAAAATCGTTATAACTCCAAACATTATTTATCGGATTTCAATTTCTTTCTATTTAATTAAAAATGAAAATCGGATTTTAGTTTTGTTTCGGGGTTTTTGTCTTTCAATATTTATCTTAGAACTATTAAAAAAATTTATTTAAAAAGTGATAACTTTTAAAAAATCATATTTTCAAAAGTAAATAATTTTTCATTTTTTAAAAAAAAAACTAATGTAAAATAATTAAAAATGACATGTTTCAAGTTTGTACTTTTTTCTTTAACAATTCTTAACTTTTAATAATTTAAAGACAAAAAATAGTCGGGGAAAAAAGTCATTATACAGAAAAACGAAATGTTACTGTTTTATTGCCCATCAGTTATTTAAAAGAATGCTTTCCTAAGATGCAGATTAAGTCTTTTTACAAATTTAGCTTTCACAACTTCAAGCTTTTTATCGTCTTAGAGAGGCTGTTAAAAAATCTTTATTCTGAGCTCAGGTCAAATCAGGACCGAGACGTTACTTTTTTCTGAAGACTCGCCTATCCGGGCCTAACGTATTTTTCATACCGGAGATATTTAGGTCTGCACTGGATGAAATTTTAAATTCCGGTCTCGAACAATCCGTATTAAAATCAAAGCCTCTGACTGATCTAATACGTACATAGAATAATTAAAATTTGGTTCAATCAATATTTTTACAAAAACCACATAAATTTTAATATCGCTTTTATTTTACAAAAAAAAAAAAAAAAAAAAAAAAAAAAAAAAAAAAAAATCTTTAAAATTGATTTTTTTTTTAAGACTAGTATATTTAAATGCTAAAAAATTAAACAAAATAAAACCAGAGAAAAAAATCTGCCTATAACGGAATTCTGTCTTCAACAGAAAATATGTTGATCCATGCAAAATAAATACAATAATACCTGAGAAAAAAATAAACTCCATTCCTCCTAGGAAGGGCATTTGTCTGTTACGTATGTTTTCTTTCCTATGTGATTCCGTCTTAAAAGGTTTTACTGTATAACATTTTTCAAAGTTTCCAACGCACGGGATGTGGATTAGCGATAATAAAAGTGAAACATTTACATATAAACAGAGATTCATTGATAAAATGAATATATCACAGCCTTTGGCACTTCTTTAATAATAAAAAAGTATAAATATAAAAATCGAAAATCTATATTAAATATTTTTGGTCAGAACTCCTCCACGCATAACAATTTTTAACTATACTGAAGTAAAAAACTATCTAGAAATTCACGGCTGATCTGGCTATGATGCAAGCTCTTTTTTAGGCTGGTCCGGATTATGATTTCAGCATTATTTCATACCGGGCAGAACTTTTTTCCCTATGGGTCGGTTTAGGACCGGACCTATATATTTTGATCTATTCAGACCTCCGTGCTAACGATCAACATGTTTAGAAAACATGTTTTGATTTAAATCAATACGCTGCTTTATTATGTCCAAATAACAGGCACGGTCTTAAACCGATATATAATAACGGACAATTTGTGAACGACCCCTTATTTGCTTTGAAAATGGATGAATAACACATCGTTTACAGGCATGGTAAAGTGGTGTAAGTCACGAATTTTTGAGAATTTTGGATTTTAATATCTTTGTCAGGTTTTCAGATACGGAGATGAAATTTTTTTTGTTCAAATTAGGAATGGATAAGGAATAATTTTGTTCTACAGGGGCCGTATAAAAATTTAATTTTTGTATTTTTTCATATAGACCCCCCATGGAGTTACAACTTATCTTATCAGAAATTTCACCTTTTTTAATGAGTTTTTGCAATTGGAAGTATGGGTCTAGAGGCAATATTTAAGGAGATAGCCTATTGTTTCGATATTTATGACTCACCCTGTATACATATATTTACCGGGTGTCCCAAAAATGACTGATGGATTTCAAAATTCAATAACTTGCAAAAGGTGACAGCTATTTAAAAAATCTTTGCAGGAGGGTTATGTATAATGTCAGGAGTTTTTTACAGTAATTTTTTATTTTAGTTCGCATATCAAACAACAGGTGGCGCTGACGGCTATAGAAGGCCAGGTCGACGCTTCACTCAGCACTGATCACCTGGCCTTTAACCGTCGTCAGCGACACCTATTGTTTGATATGCGAACTAAAATAAAAAATTACGGTAAAAAAACTCCTGACATTATACATAACCATCCTGCAAAAAAATTTTCATCGTTTGCAAGTTATTGAATTTTAAAATCCATAAGTAATTTTTGGAACACCAGGTATGTATATATATATATATATATATATATATATATATATATATATATATATATATATATATATATATATATATATATATATGTGTGTGTGTGTGTGTGTGTGTGTGAAAAGAGTGTCCAGCAAATAACACCCAGATTTCAAAATTAAATTTCTAAAAAACAAAGATCGATAAGTAATATGCGGTAAACGGTTTTTTCATTAGGTAATCTGAGGAAATCGTATTCAGAAATTTCAAACAGTGAATATTTTGAAAAAATTGCGTTCTGATTGCATAGAATGCTTTGATTTGACATTTTTCTTGTTTTAGATTGCCTTCAGAGATATAATTTTTCAGCTTACAGTGTAATATTTTAAAGATTTTTCGAAGTAAATTTTTAGAATTTCGAAATTTCAAAAATTTAATTTAAAAAAATTATGAAATATGGCACTTTAAGACGAAAAAAACATTCTCTAGCAGCAATCTAAAGCCAGGAAAATGTCAAATCAAAGCATTATTTGCAATCAGAACACAATCTTTTCAAAGTATTTACCATTCGAAACTTTTGTATAAGATTTTTACAGCTTACCTGATAAACAAAACATTTACTGCATAATTCTATTGATCTTTGTTTTTGAGAAATTTAATTTTGAAAACAGGGTGTTATTTGCTGGACACACTGTATATTAGGGTGGGCCGAAAAAAACTTTTTTTTGATTTTCGATTATGGCGGGTGCGGAAAAGTGGCCACTGGTGGCACTCAGTTCATACAAAAAATTTGAGATTTTTTGGACATTTCCTTACCCTGCCGCAAACGGCTTGAAGTTTTGCAAAAATGTTCATTTTTTAACTTTTTTCGAAAAAAATTTTAAAAAGTTAAATTAAATTTATTTTGGTTGTATTTACTTGAAAAGGCATATTTAATGTATCAAATGTTTAAATAATATCTAATCATGCATTATTTAATATCTATGTGTATTATAAATTAGGCTATTTTTATAGCTTTTTCGCGTATGATAAGCAAAAGTTGTATTTGTTTGAATCGATCGTTAGTTTCTATATTATTTATGTCCCTTGGTCTTCTTTATATTTTTTCTATGTGTCAAACGTCATATATTTAGGAAAAAGACAGCAGTATACTTCAAAAACAAATCTGGAAGGTGAGAAAGTGGTGAAGGAGCACTCTAAGCGAACGCAATGAATCGGCGTAATACTCAGGGAGTGAAGGACGAAATAGTTGAGAGCCAAAATGCGATAAAGGATTCTTATTATTTATCCTTGCTCAGTTACCTGCGACATTTGTTCAGTGTTAACGTGAAACCCTTTTGTAGTGATTATACAGTGCTTTTTGGGTCGTTTAATGTGCCATTATAGTGTTTTGTGCGTTTTATTACAGCGAGTTCAGAAACGGCTAGTATAAAGGGCTATGACAATGCAAAGACACGCAATAGCGTGAAAAGTAACTTTTTGGGGGCGTCATGCATATTGAAAGAATTGCATATTGCCAACTTATGCTGATAATCATGCGCCACTACTACTGGTTGCTTCACCATGTAGAAGTTGTGACAGCAGAGGATACGAATCTCGTCATCGATAAAAACAAAGTCAGAAGAGAGAAATAGAAACTTGGAAAGAAGATACAGGCAGAAGAAGTTATTCAAAGAAGGAAAATTAAAAGCATAATTTTTGATGGTAGAAAGGATAAAAGTATATTAAGAGGAAGAAAAATAACAAGCGGCACCGTCAAGAGAAAGGCGAGGAACACATCACTGCGTTCCGGTCACGGAAAAGAATTAGCAAAATCGTTATACAATCTTCCAAGTCACCACAAGTTAGACTTTTCTGAACTGACGAGGTACCAAGGTAACGGAACGAGGTATCAAGTGGCCCGAGTATTCTTAACCAGGTTCAAACAACACGGTGATGTGTTCCTCGCCTTTCTCTCGACGGTGCCGCTTGTTATTTTTCTTCCTCTTAATATACTTTTGTCATTTCTACCATCAAAAAATATGCTTTTAATTTTCCTTCTTTCAATAACTTCTGCTTGTATCTTCTTTCCAAGTTTCTATTTCTCTCTTCTGATTTTGTTTTTATCGATGACGAGATTCGTATCCTCTGCTGTCACAACTGCTACATGGTGAAGCAACCAGTAGTAGTGGCGCATGATTATCAGCATAAGTTGGCAATATGCAATTCTTTCAATATACATGATGCCCCTAAAAAGTTACTTTTCACGGTATCGCGTGTCTTTGCATTGTCACGGCCCTTTATACTAACCATTTCTAAGCTCGTCGTAATAAAACGCACAAAACACTATAATGGCACATTAAACGACCCAAAAAGCACTGTATAATCACTACAAAAGGGTTTCACGTTAACACTGAACAAATGTCGCAGGTAAATGAGCAAGGATAAATAATAAGAATCCTTTATCGCATTTTGGCTCTCAACTATTTCGTCCTTCACTCCCTGAGTATTACGCCGATTCATTGCGTTCGCTTAGAGTGCTGCTTCACCACTTTCTCACCTTCCAGATTTGTTTTTGAAGTATACTGCTGTCTTTTCCCTAAATATATGACGTTTGACACATAGAAAAAATATAAAGAAGACCAAGGGACATAAATAATATAGAAACTAACGATCGATTCAAACAAATACAACTTTTGCTTATCATACGCGAAAAAGCTATAAAAATAGCCTAAGATATAATACACAAAGATATGAAATAATGCATGATCAGATCTTATTTAAACTTTTGGTACATTAAATATGCCTTTTCAAGTAAATACAACCAAAATAAATTTAATTTAACATTTTTTAATTTTTTTTGAAAAAAGCTCAAAAATGAACATTTTTGCAAAATTTCAAGCCGTTTGCGGCAGGGTAAGGAAATGTCCAAAAAATCTCAAATTTTTTGTATGAACTGAGTGCCACCAGTGGCCACTTTTCCGCACCCGCCATAATCGAAAATCGAAAAAAAGTTTTTTTCGGCCCACCCTACTGTATATATACATATATATTATCTAGGTTTAATTCGGAAAAGGAAGCACATAATCTACTTTATTTAAGTACTGACAGAAATCTATATTTCATAGTATTTAAAATTAAAATGCCTCAAATCACCATAGTTTAAAAAAAATGTCGGTTTTAAGGTAAAGCGTTTTAAGTTAATAATTCAGTAAACAAACTCTTTATTTGTAATCATTTTATTCAAATTCCGTTTAAACACTTACAAATAATGTGCAAGTTCTTTACTGATTTTTAGGTTATCTAGTAATAAATTACTTTATATAAATTAGTACATTCTTGCAAACTACGGTTTTAGATAAGTTTCTAAAATAACTCATTTTATTATGCTAGAAATTGGCTCAATACTTTTATCTCGCTTTTTCACAAATATCTCGAAGCGAAAACCCGTTAATTATTATTTCCGGAAGCAGGTCCAAATTGACAATAGACGGTCTTTTTATTGAAGCGATACGACAAGATTTGTGAGCCCCATAACAGTCGGCTTAAAGCAGGATAGCTTTTCAAATGCTCGGCTGGGTATCGTAAGGGATTAAAGAATCAGAAAATATGGCCGGAACGTGAGTCCTATCAAAGGCCTTGCAGGCAAGGTGACTGTTAATGCAATGTCAGGGAATGTCACATGACTCTTCCAACTTTCAAAGAGATAGTGTCTTAGTATAACTACATAAAGTTTTATTCCCTGCTAAATGTAGTATTAAACAGTTGCAGTATCATTCACATCTGAGGTTTATATATCGCATTTGATGCTTCCACATCAAGGATAATACATATTAAATTATTTGATTTTTTAGATTTTTACTTCATTTTTATATAGTTGAATGTTTATAGCTTTGTGCCAAATACAATAAATAGTAGCACCGATGCTAATTTTCTCATAAAGTAAGTGTTATTTCCATATGAGTTTGAAAAATTCATTCCAGACAATGTGTTCAAGAAAGTAAGAAATTCTCTTAATTAATTCAATTAAATGGTTTTATGGGAGAAAAATGACGATTTGCAGATCATTAAAGTAACTAAAGGTCTTAAATTTGTTTCTGCGTAATTTAGGTTATCAGTAATTAATATTTAATCAGTGACTATCGCATTGCTAGCTAAGCGTAGAACTAACTAAGTTCAAAATGTCCAAGCTGGAATTCGAACCCGGAACCCTTAGAATACCCTAGTAGCAAACCAATATTGTTCCAACGTTTCGCCAATATTTCATCTATTGGAAATATTGTAAATAAAACGTCAATTTTGTTCCAATATTGGGATGTTTACATTTTGCCCTTATTTAGCCAATGTTTGCAGCCAATATTATGCCAATATTGGGGTTTCATTGGAAATATGGCCAATAAAACGCCAATATTGTACAAATGTTGGCGTTTCATTGGATATATTTCCAATAAGACTCTAATATTTCACCAATATTGGCATTTAATTGGCAATATTTCCAATGAAACCCTAATATTGGCATAAGGTTGGCTACAAATATAGGCTAAATAAGGACAAAATGTAAACATCCCAATAATGGAGCAGTATTTCATGCCAATACTGTGCAATGTGCCAATATTGCACCAAGATGTAGCCAATATTGGTCCAATATTGTTTGGCTACTGGGGTAGCGCTCCAGGTGCTCTACAATTAGAGCTACGAGGACGATGACCAGCTTGGCATTCTTACATATTTTTGGTAAGGCTGCAACTACAGCACGAGATGTGAACGTCCACATGAGACACTCAAATATTCCCGGCATCGATGAACACAAAATTAATTATGAATATTTTTTCGATCTCCGGGTTGGACATTTTTCATTTTGTTGGTTACATGCTTAACTAGCTCTAAGATAGTCACTTATACTTTAAACTTTTTATAACCAGACGGTATATTTAAATAACCTTAAAGAAAAATAATGTAAAATTTATTTATTTCATCTACTAATAAATGTATATTGATTTTTTCATAAAAAATAATTTTCTTTACATTTAAAAAACAACAGTGCAACAATGAAAGCTAAATATTTTTAATGTGGTTATTTTCTCAATCATTTAACTAAGTGTAGCTTTTATCCTATTGAAAACTTTTTACAAAAAATTTAAAGTACAAGACATCTCTGTTACTAGTAGGGTCAAAATACATTCATTTATACTGCTCTTATAAGGCTTGTTAGATGTCTTTAACCACCTTTTTATGAAATATCGCATATGATACTTCCACATCGAGAAGAATGTATATTAAATATTTGATTTTTTAGATTTTAAATTCAATTTTATATAGCTGAATGTTTATGGCTTTCTATCAAAACCAATACATGGCAGCATCCATGCTTATTTTTCTCAGAAAATAAGAGTTATTTCCATATGAGTTTGAAAATTTATTCCAGACAATGCGTTCAAGAAAGTATGAAATTTCATAATTAATTCAATAAAACGCTTTACGGTAAAAAAAAAATTACGATTTGTAGATCATTCAGTTAGCTGAAGGTCTTCAATTTGTTTCTGCATAATTTTGATTATCAGTAATTATTGTTTAATGAATGACTATCACATTGCTATTTAAGCGTACACCTAACAAAATGTAAAATGTACAATCCTGAAATCGAACGCGAAACCCTTAGAATAGCGCTACATGTGCTCTACAATTTAAGCTACGAGGACGATCCCCAGTTTGGTATTCTTACACATTTTTTGGTACGGCTGCCACTACAGCACAAGGTGGAAACGTCCACATGAGACACACAAATAGTCACGGCATCGATGAATACATATTTAATTATATATGTTTTTTCGATCACCGGCCTGGACATTTTTCACTTTGTTGGTTATACGCGTAACTAGCTATGTGATAGTCCCTTATTAACTATTCAATAATTCTAGGCATATTTTCACTGGATGTCAAATAAAAAATAAATTAAAATTAAATCGATATTTTAAGATAGCCAATAATTTTTTATCCATATTTGTGATCCAAACTTATAAGCCTACTAAAAGTATCAATTTTAGAAAAACATCTTTTATGTCGTCTCTGGATTTTTGTTTGTGCAAAATCAATGAATGTGGATTAAAAATGTTATTTTACTTTTGAGACTGAAGAGTAAAACAGTATTTTTTGTTAATTAATCTAATTATTCTTGCAATTAATTTGCTGAAAGAATTCCAACTACCTTTTATTAAATCTGTTTAATTTAAAATATGGTTAAAAATCTAATTATTATTATACATATCTTGTTCTGGATATCTCAAAGTTCTATCTAACAAGCAGTCAAAAAGGGGCCTCCGTGGCCGAGTCGCTAAGACACCACGCCGCTAATCGCTTGCGAGCGTATTAGGTTGTGGGTTCGAATCCCACTGGCTAAATTGAACGCACTCCTTGTGTGGAGCTCCCGGTTGTAGTTCTCCTATGTTGTAAAATTTCCTTGTGCTATCTCGTCCCGATATATTGACGATGACTTATAAGCAAGCTTTCATGTCGAGCATACAAGTTAGATGTATGTTGTTCAATAAAGAAATCAAATAAAAGCAGTCAAAATCACTTTGAATTCCAGGAATCTTTAATGTTTTAAAATATGCCGAGTAAAGTTGCTTGAAAAGCAAACGATTCTCTTGTGTTGGAGCGTTTTTGACCTTTTATGAAGCAAGCCGCCAGTAAAAGTCAATCAAATGCTTGAAAATCTGAAAACTAAAGAACACAAGCGATTTTTGTCGCTTGAAATTTTTACATGGTAATAACACGTTTAGCCCATTATTAAAGTTGTATGACATTAACGTAAAAAAATCCAGATGAAGCAATTTTTTACACACTTCTCAATGTTAAAAATATTAGATTTTGACAAAATATATGTTTTTCACTTCATAATATACTCTTTATAAAGAATAAAATTTCAATCTTCAGAATGGTTAAATGCTGCAATAATCATTTTATACTTATTAAAATAACTTGATAAAGCTTAAAAAAGTATACAGAAATGATATAAAATGCAAAAGATAATTTTTTTTTTCGTGTTAATTTGAATCTTACTGTAATTTCAAAACTTTTTAAATTTGAGAATTATTTTTATTGCTACAACATTTATTGTTTGATAGTAGATAAAATACTGTTTTATAGCGCAGATATATATTTTAAGTCATTAAAAAATGAAATTTATATTAAAAGTATAAGAATTTGTATAGGCAATCATTTGCATAACAATGTTAAAAAAAAAAGAAGCGTAATATATGAGTGGGCATATTTTTAAAAAAAGCAAATCTATTCATTCAACTAATTTGAGACAAAACTAAATTATTTTAATAGATTTTTTTTTTCAATTCTTTTTTAATACACATATAGGGTTTTATAAAAAGCAAACCTTTACAATGTGATACGTGAGATTTATACCCCAACATCTTTCAAATGTTTTACAAAAATAGATAAATTGAGGAGATGAATTGTTCATGATACATTGTCTACAAATAAAAATCGAATTTATTTGAATTTAGTTTTAAAAAAAATCTTTATCTTCCATAAAACAGATCCATGCCATATCTGATTAGAGAGCCTTTAAATAGTGCTTATTTTTATGCAAAAAGTAGCAGTCAACAGCAGCTTGACAATCTTTAATGGAATGTAACGGGCGCTTATAATATAAGTATGTCGATGTGGAACTGTCTTTAGCTGGAAGAAATGATTTTCTAAAAAAAAGTCGGTGCACTTAATATTCGAGAAAGGAAAAGCACAATGGACCAATAAAAAATAGTTACAATAACCATTTAAATGTGGCTCTATTGGTGCTGTTAGTGGAAAAGCCGTTGTAATCATCAGCAAATTCAAAAAGCGGTTATTTCTGCCAGGAACATGATGCACATGATGCAGCCCAGTTTGCCAGACCGCGATTTCATTTTAAAACTATTTTGCATAGTGAGAAAAATGATTAGTAGGAATGACATCTTTATTTTATATGATACAATGCCGTTTGCACTTACAGGACCCGTAGCGGAATTTAAGGCGGTTATTGTAACAATTATTTTTATTCATCCTTCCTTTCCGCTTTTCGAATAGTTAGCGCACCGATTTTGGTTTGATTCCTTGAAGCTACAGACAGCTCCAAAGAGAGATCTTACGTTATTAGAAAATATAGTTTGGCACATATAATTATTTTGTAGCTGACTCTGGTATATTTGTCGCCAAATCGCAGCAAACATTTCAAATGACTGGAGTGAAAATTCACTGTTGTTCGGATTACGAATAATTAATAAGATTTAACTAGATGAAAACTAGACGTCTAGATTCAAACTCATTCAGGCGACTATCGCCATGTGCTTATATTTTCTGTAGTTTGGAAAACCACGATTATCAAAGAACAGTTTGAACATCTACTGTTGCCACTTTAATAAAGGCAGTTGAGTTAAGGTTAGAAGATTCGGACTCAACATAGCAATACCACAGCTTATATCCGATATCGTCGCTGATGTACTAGATTAATGAAGGTTATTTATTGAATCATGATGTGTTTTTGCTAACATCCACTAAACTGGAAACTAATTACATAAATTCTAACCGATGTCGGAAATAGGAGTTTAAACAATGAAAATTTTCTGGTATATATGTTGTTTGTTAGTTACCAAATCAGACATCAGGATGATTTCAGATTTTATTCATTTAGGATTCCTCGATATGAATATGACGATACACGGAGCACAGTCTTTGACGGGTTGAAACTATTCTGGACAAAAGCGAGTTACCAAGCATCTTGTTATCAATGTTGTTAATTTCTCACACTCACACAATCGAATTCGTTCAGGAAATTATCATCAAACTTTATGATAGAAAATGTCTAGCATTGGTATAGTTTGGTCAAAAGCGTCTGTCAAATTAATGTCTGGACATCGAATGTTGTCACTTTCACATATAGGCATCCAGATATAGGTTATGAGTTTCATATTCCCCGTCCAATCGTCACAGATCTTTTCCGATGCCATGACTGCCTTTTCAAGAATTAGATTGACGCTGTTTATCTATTGAAGTGTAGCGAAATTTTTGCTAAAATCTTTCTTTTTGCTTTTTCTGATTGAAAGGGGAGTACTTTTGACTACACTAGAAAAATATCATACTATACATTGATATTTAGAGTCATTTTGCTGCGTATTTCTATATGGAAGCCGTTAGTCACGCTCTGATATTAAAAGGCATTTTACTTAATAGATTGCCAGTTTTCGACACTCTTTTCCGATATCCGTAGGAACCAATGTGGATTTTAAACTTTCATGAATGCGATAACTTTTCGAAGTGTCAGATCTTGCATTAACAAGTCACCACATTC
Source organism: Maratus speculifer (assembly GCA_964019185.1). Lineage (NCBI taxonomy): Eukaryota > Metazoa > Arthropoda > Arachnida > Araneae > Salticidae > Maratus > Maratus speculifer. Next base: position 114,111,021 of record OZ025289.1, on the reverse strand, counting down.
AAAATACCTTAATATTCCCAACGATACTAACAGACAATTTAAGTGGCTTTTAAAAAGTTAACAATTAAAGATGGACCAGCTAACTGTATACATAAGACCCCAGCAAAGTGCCCACATTCGTCAATGCATCGCAGAGAGCCATCATATATCAGTACTCTTAATAATGTATTACAGTATAAATGACTAAAATGTGAGAAATTAAATAGTCTTTTTAAAAATAATATATGTAACTGACTTCAAAGAACGCGCTAAAAATAATTAAATAATTCCTTCAAATTCAATAATGACGAATCGTTATCCAATAACCACACATCGGATATTATGTACTGACATAAAAACGGTTAAATTTAATACATAGAATTTAATATCCACCAAACATATGTTTTCGAGAGACTATTTTTTACAAGAGATTAATTTACATATTCTTGATTTAATGTATGAATATATACGGATAAAAAGTAATGAATTACTTTTTTATGTTGCTGTCAAGCTATCGTAATTATAGTAAGAATTAAACAAACAATTATGTCTAATACCATCAATAAAATGGTGATAAAGATTATAGATTGTGATTGTTTAAAACTGACTTGAAAAAGTAATTCATTACTTTTTAAATGTATATATTCCTAAATTTAATAAACAAAATTCAACTTGAGATTCTTAATAAATCTTCGTTAAAAAATATTCTCACAAAAACACATGTTTCGTATTTATTAAATTCTATGAATTAAATTTAACCGTTTTTATGCCAGTACATGATATCTCATGTGTAGTTATTGGATAACGATTATTTTTAATACTGAATTTGAAATAATTATTTAATTCTTTGTAGTGCATTCTATGAAGTCGGTAATATATATATTCTTTTAATTTATTTATCTCTTAATCATTTGCAGCAATGCTACAAATTAAAACTTAAAACAGGTTAGTATTTCAACAACATTATTAAATTATATATTTACTCGTAAATTTAAAAGAAAACAAACTTTTAAAATATTAACTATTTCACTCAAGTCAAATCTCAGGTAAAAATTAAGCCATAAATTAAAACAATGTATTTAAAACGATTTATTTATGGATAATAGTCATTTGAAGTCACATTGGGAATCCCATAGTGTAAAAGTAGCACAGCTAACAAATTTGTTTTGATATATGTCATAAAATAAATGAGGAACATATGCAACATAAATGAATAATGCCTCCTTAGCAGGCACTAAAAATGCACGTTATCTGCGTCAAATATTTTCAATTTTTTTGAACGCGTTACTGTTCGACATTTCTTTGAGAATTTGCAAATAGTTTAATAAATAAAATAAACAATTTAAATTTAAAAAATAAAATGAATATATGCACGATGGTGCATTAAAACAGAGAAAATAATTAAAACCTGTTATTGACTTTATCTAAAAGTCGATTGAAACATAATATGCAGGCGTAAATTTTCAATAGACGGGACATTTTGTGGTTTTAAATATTATTACCAAGCAGATGGATTTTTTAAATCTTTGAATCAAAGGTGAAAATAATCTCGATAGGATCGTTATAAAAGTCTGATTGGCTGCGATATGTTAACCTTTACATGAGGACTCGGGCAGCATCTGTCCTAAGATACCCCTGGGAAAAGGTACACAGCCATTCTTTTTCAGCGGATTTTCAAATGTGTAACTAATTTTGATGATCAATTACAAAAGCAATTGTCATGTGTCGTGATACCGGCATATGAAACTATGCTAACCGGAAAATGCTTCAATTAAGACTGAATAGTAACCCGACTACAAAAAAATATCATTTTTCGCGACAATTTTCCGTAATTTGGTGATTTATTTAAAAGAAAAGACAAATTACTTGTTTTTAAACTCTGAACGGGGATTCACGGGCACAGCCTGCAAGGGACAGAGCCTCCTACTATATACATATAATTATTTTTTATGCAAAATTGAGAATAATTTAATTGATTTTCTTCATTATTTTAAACTGTTGATTGAGATTTAATCACAGCATAAATTATTTTATTTTATTCATTTAACTGATTATACACTGTTGTGATAAAGATTCATTATTTTACTACTATAAAGTACATTTATTTTGACATTTATTTAAATTGAATCAGTATTTAAGAAATCTTTTATAATCCTCTTTATCTATATTTACCTATTTGTGTAATTATCCATGTATATATACGGAAAAATGTTTTTTTTTCAGCAATTTATTTCATAAATTGTAGAGTTATAGATTTAGAAGGCAATCTGAAATTAGTTTTTATTATTATTTAATTATTTATCTTATTTGTTTATTAATTTCATGTCCGTCCTTATATATATATATATAATATACTGCATGTAAAATCTATACGACAGCAAACTATAATAATTTTTTTGATAAATTTCAAAACGAATGAAACTTTTTTCCTTTATAATATGTATCATCCAGCTGAACAGCTAATAAAAAAGTCTACCAAATTCAACTGTAAGTATTTTATTACGAAAATAAGGTAATTGTATAAAGATTCCTTATTTATTTCTGTGTAAAAACTTTAAAGTTATCAAAATTAATTCCAATTTAAATAAGTGTAAAAATAAATCGGAAAATTAGCAATTTGAATAGAAATACACCCTTAATAACAGACATTCCATATTTAAATAAAACAAAATTTATCATTGACATTTTCTGGTGTAAATTTAGATTCCCAGAATTGCGGTATTTCTAAAACATATTCTACAATGCTAAAGAAAGTGTTAATCTCAACCCATTGTTTTAAAATTAATCAAGAAGATTATCGGCAGGTTTTCTTGGAAGAGGCATCCTTACGTTAAACACAAACTATTAACAAATAATTATTAACATTCATTAAAGGCCAAAAATCAAATTACAATGCTACATAAAACAAAGTAAATTATAGTAAATGGAATATAACAAACGAAATAAATATTTTTTTTAAAAAATGGGAAAATGTTTGCATTAAAAATAAAATGCAAGTCATATCTCGTTTTCACCATGACGTTTTTGTAAAACCAGCATAAAAAAATCTTGAAAATCATTGAAAAACTTTTTTTTAAAAATTATCATTTCAAAACATTACCAAGAAAACAAAAAAAAAAGCGCCGAGTATTTTTAAGTTGTGTTTGTAATATTCTGGCTTGAACTAAGAACAATAATTTATTTCTTAAATATGCTTTTTATTAGGTATTAATTTCTGAAACATCTACCGAAATCACCAATCAATAAACACTAATAGTATTCCGTAAAAGGAACAACGCTTAGGGAGGACAAATAATATTTCCTTATCTCTCAGAAGGGGACTTCTATTGAATTTACTTAGTTAACAGACATCTTTTCCTTTTTGCCAGTCTAGCACTAATCTCTATAAATAAAAGGAATTCCGAGGATAATTAATTGAGGCACAGGAAAATCGTCTGCTAAGAAAATCTTTTTTCATTTTGAACTCTATAAATAAAAGGAATAAAGCAGAAGAAATATAAAACAGATAATGTATTTATCACAAAAAATCGTCTGCTAAGAAAATCTTTTTTCATTTTGAATAAAATTAAATAAAATATTGAAAACATTTGATTTAAACTAAAAATTGTATTACTAAAAGTTTTCTTTTTTTTTCAGAACCTTTTAATACTTTATAACGATGAAAATGACGTATTTCAGACAATGCATTTCTGCATGCTTCCAGTTATTGATAAAATCATACAAATTTCAAGTTCGTTTAATATTGCTAATACGGACCCGGGCAACGCCGGGCGGGTCAGCTAGTAAATTAAATAAAAAGCATTTTAAATTCCATTAGATGTAAGGGCTTTACTTAAATATATAAGAGCATTAAGATGGTGAAATGAGGTTTCTCTTTATTATTATATTAGAAGAGAACTTAAAATTTTCTGCTTTAAGTAGTTGGTGAAGTTTTCAAGATAGTCTATAGAAATAATTCATATTGATTTATCTTTTCAAATAAAGTATTAAAATTTTTATTAAAAACATTTTATACAAAATAAAGATTTTGTACAAAAGAAACCGGTCTTTTGAAAACCAGATTTTTAAGTGCGCATAAACTGAAAAACACATGAACATTTAATTAATATTATTTTAGTCAAAATTGTATTTTTTTTCTTATAAATTGTGAATACACAAATTTGAGAAACATAAAAACATCCCCTACGATTATTTCAATTCAAAAATACTTATTTTTATATAAATTATGATAATATTTATAATAAGGGAATTATTCGATTTTTAAGCGATAAATATTTTATCTTAACCGTTTACACGCCGAATTAATATCGAAATGTAATTATAATTTTATTTTTCCTATATTACAGCTTCAAATGTTTTAATTTATGCATACACATTTTGAAAATAACAAAAAAACATACATTTTTGCAGTTTTTTTAGCTGTTTTCATTTCAGTGTTCCCATTTTGGAGCATGATTATAGACTGACAACCTATGCAAAAATAACACATTATTTTCCGCTATATGCTATTGTATATTGTTCTTGAGTATTGTTTCTAATTCCAAAAACATTTAGATTCCTAGCGGTCAAATTTAAGTAATATAGAAAAAGCAATAAAAGCAAATAATATATTTTGTATGCAAATTAATGAATTTCCATTTCCTTTATACCTGTGATAAATGCTTTAACATTTTTTTTTTTTGTTTTTTTACCAAAAGTTCAAATTAAGCTTATATTTTATGGTTAAAATAACGACATCCTTATTATGCGAGAAACACATGTTTTGCATTACAAATAATGCAGTGTTCCCATTTGGGAACATTGCTGTTTAAACGGTTAACCGCTAAATTAACTTCGTGAAATTCATAAAAATTATATTTTCATATAAAATAGGTCAAAAGTAACAAAATCATTAAAAAAAATATATACCTAACTGTTATACCCAACTTTGCCTGATCCTAATATATTAAACGTTTAATGGCATGAGAGCCAGTTTCTGTATGACACGTGTTTCAACAATTCATTGCTTTGAAGTTAAACAATGATATCGTGATGGCTATATTCCTCATAGACCAGTACTACTGCATTTTTATTTATATGGAATGCCTTAAAAACTCGTTCATGGTCGACACTTAATCATTTATCAGTCTGAATGACGATCTTGTATAGTTGTATATAACCATTTCTTTGAGAGATTGTGTATTGTATCTTTCATAAAAAGCACAAACTTTTCTCCATTACTCATTGATTTGATCAGTATTCGGACCAACAGAGACACCATTTATTTATGGTTATGAACTTCACTATTTATAATTATCAGTCATAATAATCTCAAGACATGAGTTAAAATTATAAAGTAGGCAATGCATGTAGAACTAAACTTTGAAGACTTTTTTGTGTACTAATTAAAAGCGGTAGACTTAAAAATATTAAAAAAATATTTCGAATCAAAAACGTGTTTCAAAAGTTCTTTGAGAAAGATCTACTATAACAAATGAAGATCATTTGCAAATATTATTTCAAAAGATAATTCTAAAAATGCATACTAAAACATTTTTTAATTAGATTAAATTAAAATATTTAAGTTAGTCTGTGCTGTTGATGAACTAATAACATTTTATTTTATATATAAAAAATAATTAGAGGGGCGATAGCCAACCTAGGCCTCATTTTTAGTTTTTTATAATTATCTATATTTATTTATGCATTAATTAAGTAAAAATATTGTTTTGACAATTTCTTTTTCGGTTTTAATCGAAAATAGAAAGGTCACCAAAAATCGGATTTTGTTTTGATTTCGGTCTTAGAAATATGTTTAGTCAATCTCTATTTAAAATATTTAAAATAATATTGCTAAAATAATAAATTATTCATACAAGACACATAGGAAAGACTCTCTATATGTTTGGAACCTAATATTCCGTTCACTAAATTCCGGTTTTCACTGCAAAATAAGCAATATTTAAGATAATATAATTATATAGATTTAATGAATTTTCAATGCACTTTAGAATGATCAACCCCTTGGGGACGGGCGACACGTATAGTGCCTCAAAAAGGCTTAAGAATATTTGTTTTTTATCACCAATAAAATTATACTGCAAAATATGTCTTATTTGAATTAATGACCCAATTCAGGAACATACAAAGTACCTATTGAACTCGTCTTGATTCAGTTCATCTTCAATCCGTGTTGATCAGTCGATTCGTCATATTGCATAGATATACAGCAGAAAAATGTGGAATTTCACGAAATTCCGGAGAATTGGGATGGTCGAATTTGCCTTATTTAATCGGTGCATTTTCTCGATTTATTAAAGCACAAATTTCTGTGTTTTAAAATCGGAGGCAAAACATTAAAATTTTCGTAAAAGACTCCCGTCGCGAAGGGGTTAAAACTCTCAAGGATTACATTCATATTAGTTTTTTAATATATATAATGTTGAATGAATCATATTTTCTGAGAATTTAAAACAAAATGAGTGAAAACAACATTTCAATTTTATTCATTGGAAAGACGCTCAGAGGATTAAAAATACTTATGATCAGAGAGAGATACAGCTATGCAAGGGATAAGGGATGACCACCCCGGGAACGATACAGCTATGCAAGTGGAAGTGATGGTATAGTAAAATACGTCCCGACTAATGCAAACGACTGCACGCCCCTATTGGTGGAACTTGGAAGATAGCGATTGAAAATCAAAAACGAAACAAGATGCAGCGAAATTTATAGTTAGGATGATAGTTAGGGTACCTCATAATTAGTTCGAAACTACATTTGTATCATACGGATAAGATAAATAGTCACCTGTATACCCAAAAATGTCTGAAATCTATGCATAATTTAAATATCGATGCAATATTTTATATAAACGTTAGAAATAAATAGCCAGAAGTATGAAAAAAACGCCCACTTTATTGCATAAATGCTTATTTACATCAATACATTTTGATAACATTGCATAAAAAGGAGTAAAAAATGAATTTTGTAATATAAAAACTCTCGCACATTCGAATTAAAAACTTCTGCCATCGAAAAGTTTAAGTCCAAGAGCCGATCGCAAAAAACCCTAAGCCATCGAGCAGAAGAAAAAATCTTCTGTTTTATGGAAGAGTAGTAATATAGGAATCTAATGATCCATGTATTCCGGAAGCAAAGTGGCACACAAGCCAAAAATTAATACCTCTAGTGGTTGACTCGTAGGATAAGCATTGTGTTTTTCTGCACCCAGTTTTCCATGTTTTCATACTTTTGCTTGTATGGCAAACACAATGCTAATCCTAAGAGTCCACCACTAGTGGTATTAATTTTTGGCTTATGTACCATTTCGCTTCCGGCAGACATGAATCATTAGATCCCTCTATTACCACTCTCACATAAAATAACCCACATAGCACACATTCATCTATAAGTCATCTAAAAGCTGTAAATACAAAACGGCCAAAACATCTATAGGTTATCTAAAAATATCCACGATACTCTCTTTTTACGTCTATTAGAAATAACATGTGTGATCTCTCTGAGTTCCTCCAGACGTTGATTATATCCAGATAGTCTACAAGACTACATCTATAAGACCTCCAAGCATAGACCACGTGCTTGTAGTTCCGGATTTTTCGGATTCGCTTGCGGTTGAATTAGGAGTATTTTTTCCATAAGAGATGCATAATGCGTGTTATTCGCAAATCCATTGGATGCAGTCTTGAGTATTTCCTAAGGACATGGAGTAAAGGATTTCCTTTAGATGTTAAAAGAGTAAAAGCCACAGATCGTCTGTTGCAGGTCACAGACGTCTGATAGAAATCTAAATAGGAAATGTCAGATCGACGTCTGTTTATTTACTGATATGCACATCTAAATAACATTATGGAGGTTATAGACGTATTCATACTATAAGTCGACGTCTTATAGATAACGTGTGTTGTGTGGGAAAGAATTTTTTCTTGCGCTCGATGACTTAGGGTTTTGTGGGCTCGGCTCTTGGACTATTTAAGCTATGTGATCATGTTGTTTGCATTAAGTGAGCGAGTGCTGACACCTTTGAAATAAACATTTAAATAGCATTGGAAAATAAAGTTTTACAGACGTTACCTTATTGCGGAGGTGGTTCTTACAAAAGTTTTATGTGTAATGCACTAGTTTGGAGAAATGAAGTTATGAGTCCAGCATTATATAGGTATATGATTCAAATTGTCATATATATAATCGTTTCAGAATTTTGTGTGGTCATATCACATTTTATGAAAATTGAATCAAAACTTAAAAGGATGTTTTGTATTCCTGCATTTCTGCATGAGAGTGCAACAGAAAATACACCAAGATCTAAACAATTAAAAAATTACTTGGATCGTACCTCATTTAATTTTTTTCTTGTTATTATTTATTTAATTTCGAAAATATGAAATCATTTTCCTCAAAATTTTTATGAATAACTAAAAATGTCGAACTTCACAATTATAATCGTATATTCTGCTATTATTTTAAATAAAACCAATACAATGCGAAAACAATTATGTTAGTTTTTTTTTATGTTGAAAGCAAATACAACATAATTAAAAAACTAATTAAATCTCACAGGTATTTCGAAATTTTGACTACAAGTGCAGAAAAAGCAAATATACTGATCAAAATCAAAGTCAAAGTAAAACATGATTTTTTTTCTTTCACTGTTAAAATGTTTTTCGTGTCACATGCCCTCTTATTACAGAAAACAAAAGAAGAAACTTTTAATTCGATAAAATTATTTTCCACCTTTATCCTTTGTTTCCGGCTTTATTCTAATTACAGCTTCTGTATTTATTTTTCTTAAGGTTCATCACTTTTATTCTTTCAAACGTAACTTTATTAAATTAAGTCTAACAATGTATATTTCCTAATTTTTTTTTTCGTTTGCCAGATAATAGAAAGAAGCACAAAACATGTTCAACTGGGATTAGTTTCCTACTGTTCTTTATTTACATTGTGTCTCTGCACATGCCATAAAAAGGTTAAAAAATAATGCTTATTAATTTTTTAGTATTGTTTTCTGTTATATTAATTGATGAATAATTGTTATGAAAGAGCTTGGTGCAATATAACAAAATTGCAAAAATATCAACATTGAGAGCATGAGTAGCATTTAAAAAAATATTATTTATTAAAAAACCATTTCATTTTTCTGTTTCCCTATTGGTCAACAGACTTGAATCCCCATTGCTCCTACAGATGTGAGCAAATTTGAGAAGTCCGTAGCGGGAAGACGGTAAGCTATAAGCTACCGAAAGCAGAATGCGTAAAATTTAAAATTATTGGTGCTTTAACCCTTTATCGTTCATTGGTTTCGCCACGAAACCACAAAATTTTAATTCCGATACGCGACACTGACACCGGTATTTTTATCTAAAAATATCCCTTTTATTTTGTATGTGAAAAATCACGTTTTCTTATTTAGAAATATATATGTTCTTAATTACCGGTGTCATTCATTTATTTCGACATCTTAGCAATGAAAATGCTATGATCGTTAAAGGGTTAACGTTGATATTTTTGCATTTTTAATACAATATGTGAATATCCTACAGAAGACTTGCACTTGATTAGTTTACTACTGTTCTTTATTTACATTGTACAAGAAGATTAAACTGGAGAAGATTAAGCTGAAAATAATATATTTTGTTAATTTACAATATAAATTTATGATCCAATTTTTATTATTCAAGTAATATAAATTAAGTATTTCTTTATACTTTTTTTCTACAACTTTTGTTTCATTTCTTTCCATTTCTGCTCTAATTTTAATTTATATATCACATTTAGAGTACACCATTAACCTTTTCCATTTTACGATCTGTCCCATTGTTTCGAAGTTGAACTAGTGTCATAAAGATAAGCCAGTGCCGTTGGCCTTCAATCATATGTGACATTAATGTTCTCGTTCTCTACAGTCAAATCACATTCTTTCTTTTAATGATTCAGTTTGAATGACAGATGTGTAACATCTTCTCAGCTACATTGTTAAATTCTATTATAAAGTTACTGTTTTACTGTCTCTGTGCATTTAAATTTTGTTTTATGGAGATGTAAATGCACCCATTTATTTTACAGTTATCTTTTCATTTGTAAAACTTGAACTTCCGTTTCTCCTAAAGGTAAAACTTTAAGCGTTTTTTTTATATTCTTTATGTTAAAACAGATGGTTATTTTCTTTCCTTTTTATGTTATTTTTCTTTATTTTTTATACTGTTTTTTATACCGTACTTTATACTTTTTTTTCTTTATATTTGTTTACTGTAATCATGCATTTATTCATTATTAACATTAAAAGGATTTATTCATTATTAACATTATACATTTATTCACATTAAAAGGCGATATTTTTTGCTTAAAAACCAGTTTGGGTCATTCCATGGTAACTTGCGTTGTTTTGAACTATTTTCAGTAATTTTAGTAATATAACACATATAAAAATTATTCAAAACGTAAATATGACATGGTTTGCCAATTAAACTTATTCAAAGTACAATTTAGTAGATGCAAATTACCTAATTTTTATGTTGTTTCTTAAATTTATATAATTTTATTTATTATGGTAACTGCCATTACTGAAAAAGAGTGTTAGTTATCGTACAAAGTTATCGTTATCGTATTAGTTAGTTATTGTATAATCATTATCATTTTTTAGGTAATTTTCATCCAAATTGACCATTAGATAAGTTTCATGGATAATTAGATAGAGATATATAACAGTATGATGATTATAGACCCGTAAGGCATGGTGACGTCACTGCGACGCCGTTGTGAAGTCACACCGTGACTTTGTGACAATCGATTGTGGATGTGACCTCAAGTGACGTCGATGTGAATTCACAGTGACTAAAATGTGAAGTCATTATGGCCGTTTTAAATCTCGTTTGTGACGTCACTTTGTAAAGTCACGGTGGGAAAAATTTGTGAAAAATGTGTCATTTGTGACTAGTTTGACATTAACATTGTGAGGAAACTGTGACAAAAGCAACGATATTTAAATGGCCAGAAACAAGTTGTTTAAAGTAAAAAAAAAAATGATTTGATAACTTGTTTTTTTTAAACAGAAGAAAGCGGGTAGTTGACATCAATATGAAGTTTTTATGCAATAAATAATTACATATTAATTGATAATAATTTAATCCTAAATAAGAAAAGACAATATTAATTATTAACGAATGAATAATAATTATTAAATATTCTCTTATTTTAAAATCTGACTGATTCCAGATAGTTTGCAATTTTGCTCCGTAAAATTCCAGTAAAAATGATGTATGCAATTTATTTATTTATTGTTTCGTCTGGAATCTTCTGAAATTACACTTACTTTGACAGAACTGTACCAGAAAATATGCATCTAACGTTACTTAAAATATAATAAAGTGAAATTCATTTTCCAGAAGCGTTACTCACATTTCGTTGAAATGCTGTATCTGGAAACAAAAATGCGAAAGGACGATCTTTGAGTTTTCTCAATTATTCTGCAGGGTCATTAGTATCCGAAGATCGGTATTAATTTCTCTGATAATCTCCACTTCAAAAATACAACTGCCATTATTTAAAATAAATCTCTTTCGTGGCATTACCTCCGAGAAAGATTCTCAGTCTACATACCTCAGTAATTAGTGAATTGATTGGAAGATGTTAGAATACGAAGCAACATGCAGAAAGAACACTTTGTTATAGACTGAGAAATGCTGCCGATCTGTTGGATTTCTTTTTCATCTGATAATGACGATGTTTCCGTCTGCTAAAAATGTATCAAACATTCAAAATATCCAGATTAAGTAAAATGAAATGTGTCTTTCATAGAAATGAGTTGCCTGGAGAGTGAGGAATTATTTACAAACGATATGATTTTTTGTAAAATAGCTGGTTTTACATAGGTTTAGATAGAATTCACTTTTTAAAGACAAAATCGCCGACATATGAGTCCGTCAGAAACAAAAAGTAAAAAAAAAAAAAATGGATTAAATAACTGTCTCTTCAAAGGAAAATAAAAAGTTAAAGTCTAAACAAAATTATTTTTTGATAAATTATTACATTTTGATTGATAGTAATTAAATATTATTTATAATCAACAAATGTTAATTGTTAATTAATAAATAATAAATGCTAAATTTTCCATAATTTAAAAATATAATTCAGTTTCAATAATTTGCAATTTTTCTCCGTAAAATGTAGCAAAAATGATGTATGTAATTAAATACTACTTATTTATAACAGATGTAAATTTTCCATTTTTCATTTTTGGATGAAAAAAGTCCGGGCCAGGATTTGAACCAGGGATGTATTGGCTGAAGCCGGCAATGCTCTTCCAACTGAGTCATCTCGGACACAAACACTGGAACACTGAAGTTGATGTATAAACAAAAGTATTTTTGATAAATTATTACATTCTGATTGATAGTAATTATATATTATTTATAATCAGCCAATGTTAATTATTAATCAATAAATAATAAGTAATAAATATTTAATAATTTTAAAATCTATTTGAGTTTCAATAATTTGCAATTTCGCTCTGTAAAATTGCAGTAAAAACGATGCATGTAATTAAATACTATTTTAATTTATTTTCTGTTTCGTCCGGAATCGTTAGAATATTAAACTTACTTTGACAGAACTGAACCAGGAAATATGCATTTAACTGTACGTACAAGCATTAAGTGTTATTTATTTTCGTAAATCTTTACTCACATTTAATTGTAATCTCCTATCTAGAAACCAAAATGTGTTCTTTGTAAGATTCTTTGTATTTTTTTTGTATGTTCTTTGTAAGATTCTAGTCTACATATCTCTGTAATTAGTGATCTGATAGGAAGATGTTAAAATACGAAGCGACATGCAGAAAGAACAATTTGTTATCATCTGTGAAATGATGCTGATCTGTTAGATGTCTTTCTCATTTGAGAATTAGGATGTTTTCATTTGTAAAAAATATATCAAACAATCAAGATACCCGGATTAAGTAAAATGAAATGTGACTTTCATAGAAATGGGTTGCCTGGGGAGTGAGGAATTATTTACAAACGACATGATTTGTTGTAAAATAGCTGGTTTTGAATAGGTTTAGATAGAATTCACCTTTTAAAGACAAAATAGTCGACATATGAGTCCGTCAAAAACAAAAAGTCAAAAAATTTTGGATTAAATTACTGTCTCCTTAAAAAATAAGGAAATAAAAAGTTGAAGTTTAAACAAAATTATTTTTTGATAAATTATTACATTTTGATTGATAGTAATTAAATGATATTTATAATCAACAAATGTTAATTGTTAATCAATAAATGATAAATGTTAAATTTTCCATAATTTTAAAATCTAATTCAGTTTCAATAATTTGGAATTTCGCTCCGTAAAATGTAGCAAAAACGATGTATGTAATTAAATACTACTTATTTATTTTCTATCTCGTCCGGAATCGTCAGAATATTTAACTTACTTTGACAGAACTCAAGTAGGAAATATGCATCAAACTTTACTTAAAAGAGCATTAAGTGTTATTCATTTTCATAAATCTTTACTCACATTTCGTTGTAATCTCCTATCTAGAAACAAAAATGTGAAAAGACTTCATGAAAATTTTCTCAACTATTTTGCAGTCTCATTAATATATGAGGATATGTATTAATTTTTCTGATAATCTCCGTTTCAGAAATCAAACTACCATTATTTAAAATACAGCTCCATCGTTCAATTAACTCGGAAAAAGATTCATAGTCTACATATCTCTGTAATTAGTGAACTGATAGGAAGATGTTAAAATACGAAGCGACATGCGGAAAGGACACTTTGTTATCGACTGTGAAATGCTGCTCATCTGTTAGATTTCTTTTCTGACAATTACGATGTTTTTATTTGTGAATATTATATCAAACAATCAAAATACCTGGATTAAGTAAAACGAAATGTCATCTTCATAAAAATGAGTTGCCCGGAGAAATAAGAATTAATACAGAATCAAAGATAAGATGGGAAATAGCTGCTTTTAAATTTGCTTAAAGAGAACTCACGTTTTAAAAACAGAATATAATTTATTTTGTGTTATAAATTAATACACTTTTACATGCAATTACATCATTTTTTCTTTTCAGTATTCCGCCAATTTTGTAAATTTTATTAATAATCTGCGCATTGACAATTTTTTCTTTTTTATGTGATATTGAAGTAAGTAAATATCATTAAGTTTAATTTATTTTCCTTAAGCTTTACTCACATTTTGTTAAAATGCTCTATCTGGAAATAAAATGAAAAAGTCGATCTTGGAGTGTTCTCAATTATTCTGCAGTCTCATTAAAATCCGAAGATCTGTAAAAATTTCACTGATAATCACTACTATAGTACATCTTTTCTTCGGAATATTTCCAAATTCAATGATTATCTACTGACCATAGCCAAAAATATATCCAATTAATTTGGTTCAAATCTATACATGACATAATATATTTCTAGGTAACACAATGAGAACACTTCGATATATGGATGAACAGAGAGACATTTGTTGTCTTTTTTGTGCTTATGGACACTTAAATCCGTTGAAAACCGGAAAAAAAGATGATTGCATTATTTTTTTCTTAAAAAAGAAGAAAATAAAAAGTTGACGTCAAAACAAAATTAATATTGATAAATTATTATATTTTGATTGATAATAATTATATATTTATCATAATCAGGCAATGTTAATGGTTAAACAACAAATAATAAGATAAATAATAAGCATTAAATAATGAATAATTTTAAAATTTAACTGAGTCTCGATAATTTAATATTTTGTTCCGTAAAATTTCAGAAAAATGATGCCTACAATTAAATACTATTTATTTAATTTCTATCTCATCCGGAATCTTCTGAATATTAAACTTTCTTTGACAGAACTGTACAAGAAAATACGCATCTAACTTAACTTAAAATAAATAGTAACTTAAGTGTAATTTATTTTCCAGAATTTTTACTCAAATTTCGTTTAAATGCTCTATCTAGAAAGAAAAATGATAAAAGATGATCTTGGAGTTTTCTCAATTATTCTGCAGGCTAATTTGAATTCAAAGAATTGTATAAATTTCTCTGTTAATCTTCTTTTCAGAAATCCAACTGCTATTATTTAAAATATAACTCCTTCAATCTATTAACTCCGAGAAAGATTCGTAGTCTACGTATCTCTATAATTAGTGAACTGTTTGAAAAATTTTTAAATACGTAGCGACATGCTGAAAGAACACTTTGTTGTCGACTGTGAAATGATGCTGATCTGTCTCATTCTTTCTCATTTGACAAGGATGATGAGTTCCTTTGCGAAAAATATACCAAACAGTCAAAACACCCGAATTAAGTAAAATGAAACATGTTTTTTATACAAATGAGTTGCTTAGGCATTGTTACAAAATTAATGATTAATTGTGAACTAGCTGAATAATTGAATAGGTTTAGTTAATTTTTGAATAGGTTTAGAGAGAATTTATGTTTTAAAGTTAAAATCGCTCTTAAGTATAAATCCGTCAAAAACTAAAGAAAAAATATTACATTGCTTTCTTCCTAATAAAGAAGAAAATGAGAATTTGGCCGCAAAACAAATTATTATTTGATAAATACTTA
Source organism: Maratus speculifer (assembly GCA_964019185.1). NCBI lineage: Eukaryota > Metazoa > Arthropoda > Arachnida > Araneae > Salticidae > Maratus > Maratus speculifer. The sequence goes on along the minus strand of OZ025289.1, from coordinate 114,095,463 downwards.
CATTTTCATTCATAGTAATTACATATTTATTATAATCAGGGAATTTTAATTCTTTACAAATAAATAATAAGTATTATATACCCAATAAATTTAAAATCTAAGTGAGTCTCCATAATTTGCAACATTTCTCTGTAAAACTGTAGCAAAAAATGATGAATGCAACTAAACACTATTTATGTATTTTCTATCTCCTTAAAAATATTTTTAATATTAAACCTAATTTGACAGAGCTGTACTAGAAAATATGCATCTGACGTTTTTTATAATATCATTAAGTGTAATTCATTTTCCTAAAGCTTTACTCCCATTTCGTTTAAAAGCTCTATCTTCAAACAAAAAGACGATCTTGGAGTTTTCTGAATTATTCTGCAGGGTCATTAATATCCGAAGATCTGTATTAATTTCTATGATAATTTCCGTTTGAGAAATCAAGCTGCCATTGTTTAAAATATAAATTCTTCCATTAATTCGGAGAAAGATTTTTAGTCTATATATCTCTGTAATTAGTAAACTGATTGGAAGATGTTAAAATGCGAAGCGACATGCAAAAAGAACACTTTGTTATCGACTAAGAAATACAGATGATCCTTTAGATTTCTTTCTCATTTGACAATGACGATTTTTTGACTCTGCGAAAAATACAGACATTCAAATTATCCTAATTAAGTAATATGAAATGTATTTTTTACAGAAATGAGTTGCCTAGGGAGTATGAAACTATTTACAAAGTCCACGATTAATTGGGAAACAACTGATTTTGAATAGGTTTAGCTAGAATTTACGTTTTAAAGGCAGAACCGCTGACGTATAATTCCGTCGAAAATTAAAAGTACAAAAATTTTTATTGCATTACTTTCGTCTTAAAAAGAATAAAATTTTGACATTAAAACAAAATTATTATTTGATAATTAATTACATTTTGTATGATAGAAATTAAACATTAATTAGAATTAGGCAATATTGATTGTTAACCAATAATTTATAAGCATTAAACATTCAATAATTTTAAAATCTGACTGAATCTCAATGATCTGCTGTTTTGCTACATAAAATTTTAGCAAAAATAATGTATGCAATTAAATACTATTTACGTATTTCCTGTCTCGTGTGGAATCTTCTGAATTTTAAACGTGCTTTCTCAGAACTGTATTTTAAATTTCATCTAACTTAACTTAAAATATCATTAAGTGTAATTCATTTTCCTGAAGCTTTACTCACATTTCCTTGAATTGCCTCTATCTAGAAACAAAAATAAAAAAAGTCGATCTTGGAGTTTTCTCAATTATTCTGCAGGCTCATTAATATTCGAAGATCTGTATTAATTTGTCTGATAATCTTCATTTCAGAAATACAGCTGCCATTATTTAAAATAATTCTTTCATTCTATTACATCTGAGAAAGATTCCTAGTCTAAATATCTCTGTATTATTTAGTGAAATGATTGAAAAATGTTAAATTACGAAGCGACATGCAGTAATAACACTTTATTATTGACTTAGAAAGGCTGCTGATATGTTATATTTCTTTCTCATCTGATAATGACGATGTTTACCTCTCCCAAATATACAGTGTGATTCATAATGAATGGGACAAAAAGAAAACATGATTGTGAACGTATTAATTAATATATTTAGAAAATTCAAATTTACCTCAAAACTACATTTATTCAAGTCTCTACAGGTGTTTAATATGTGCCCCTCCGGTGACACGATAAATGTCTATACGGTAATCAAGCACTGCCACACTCATGATAGCATATCCCCTGTGATGGTGATCAACACTGCACTTATCCACTACTTCAGTTCCTCTAAGTCCTGAAGAAGTGGAGGCACAAACACCTTGTCTTAAACGAAACCCCAGAGAAAATAAATCACAGGACGTTAGATCTGGTGATCTCGGCGGCCAATGAAGACGTGTCAAAATCTTGTGGCCGAGCACGGCCTATCCAGCGATGCGGTGGTTCATTACGATATTTCGTGCGAAAATGCCTTTGAACAACAGTTACAGAAGAGGTTTTGGAATAATCGAAAACGCAGTACTCTTCCTATTGCATGGACGACATTTTGTTTGACAGCGCTTCTAGCGGCAAGTTCGTGATTCGATGATTTGTTCCTGTTGCCAAATAAAACTTGTATAATTGTAGTTGCAGAATAAATTTGTTTCGACTGAATAAATCCATTACAGCAGTCACACTGCGCTATTCTTTTTTGGCTCATTCATTATGAATCACTCTGTATTGCAAACATTTAAAATACCCGGATTAGTAAAATGAAATATCTTTTTTATTTACAAAATCCATGATTAGTTGGGAAATAGCTGGTTTTAAATCGGTTTAAAGAGATCTCATGATTTAAAGACAAAATCTTAATTTTATTGTTTCAGAACTTTGCACATATTTATTCTCATTTATATAAATTGTTAATTACAATTTAGGTCCAGTTTTGTAAATCTTATTATGAATGTTCGTAGCATTGATATTTTTTCTTGTTATACTATATACTTGTTATACTTTTCTTGTTATACTATGTTCTTCTTGTTACTATAATATTCTATAAGTAAAAAAAAATATTCAATGATTGATGTGTGCTGGGAACATAAGCATCCAGCAATCTTCCGAGATTTATAGATATATATATAAATGGTATATTATACATATTGTATCCTTTGATGTTTTTGTATAGTGATTGTAAATACTAGTGTATGTTTAACGCTATTCATGTCAGGAGCAAGGCAGACCCCTATCTCAGCTGGCATCTAGAAGGCACCAGTTTTGGGCTCTCGCATAACAATCGCTTGACATTTACGTCAAGAATGGTTTATTGGTGGATTTACAAGCCAATTAAGCGAGACCGCACACGTTTTTCTAGTTGAGGCTCCCGGTCATTTTCCGGCTAGGAGCGAGTTGCAGACAAGAGGGTTCAGTCCCCCACGCTCGAACAAGAAGCCAACGAATCTGCTTCAGGAATAGGCCGGGGGAGAGACTGAATGGTCATTTTCGGGCAGATTGAATCGAAGGGGAGTATTAGCCACGCCCGCCATAAAAAAAAGAATATAGACTGTTTTCTTGAGGAGTTTAGATGAAAAGTTCGCTCCGAGATGCGAAAATGTATTTATAAGAGAAGCGTTAATAATTCCAAGGAGGACCTACCAACATAGCCTGTGATCCGAAAGTGATGACCGCCGATGAGGATGTGTGATCGCCTATGATCCGAATGTGATGTCCGCCAGTGATGATGTGTGATCGCCTGTGATCCGAAAGTGATGACCGCTGATGAGGATGTGTGATCGCCTGTGATCCGAAAGTGATGACCGCCGATGAGGATGTGTGATCGCCTATGATCCGAATGTGATGTCCGCCAGTGATGATGTGTGATCGCCTGTGATCCGAAAGTGATGACCGCCGATGAGGATGTGTGATCGCCTATGATCCGAATGTGATGTCCGCCAGTGATGATGTGTGACCGCCTGTGATTTCTCCGAATGCGAGCCTTAACTGAGTGCTGGGTACGAAATAATATGAAGGTACAGTTTTTCTTATAATTTATATTGTTTCCCAAAATGTTTAGGGCAAAATGCCAAGTAGGGGGTTCTGCACGCTCCAATTGGTATTCAAGATTAGAGTATTAAAACCAATAATTATACAAGTAGAATTAATAGTGTTTTTTTGTTTTTTTATTTTATCTATATTGAGAATAATGTGTCTTGTGACGCACCGACAATTTGTAAAATATTTGTAAATAAATTTATATGTTAGTGGTTAAAAAATTGTTGGTATCTTTTCGACCATGAGTCTTATTTTATTTAATTCTATTATGATCTGATTTAAAGTTATGTTTTATTTACGATCCATAAGTTAATTCCATCTTCAAAAACAATCACAACGCAATTTGGTAATGAAGGCAGTTGCCTCACTTATATCGAAGGGATTAACCAGGATTTAAACGAACGATCACTGTTATTTTTGTATTAGATATTAAAAAAATTGCATGAGTTTGCACTATGAATACTTTAAATTAAAATGATTAGGAGTGACTAGCATAGTTCATTCAAGGATTTGGGTTATGCTGACATGTCGAAATAAAGATTTCCGTTACAGGAGCCCAGTTCTGTCCAGCATATGCCCCAGAAGCCTGTTGTGTAAAAACAAAACAAAACAATAAAGAAAAAACATGGAACAATCATAATAATATTTAAAAAATTGAAATATAAATGTTTATGCGAAAAAAAACAAAGTTATTTAAAAATAAATGAAAGCTTTAAGAAGTCGGATTTTTTACGTCAACCGTGGCAAATGTGGTGCATTTATGCTATAAGTATTTTTATTATTATTCAGAATTTGATACCATAGCTATTGAAATTATATGAAACAAATGCATAATTTTAAAATATATTTCGATTATATACATTAAATTCAGTAATAAGGGAATGATATGAATCCATCTTTAAATAACGTAATGGCAACATAAAATCATTACCTTTAATTAGAAAACATTGAATTTATTATACATAATACGATTTATCAAAAAGAAGAAAACATTTATTGATACATATTCAGGTTTCGATACAATTTTAATAAAAAAATTTAATTACTCGATAAAATTCTGCAACTATTATATATATTGAATTTCAAATTATCCGATTGAATGAGAAACTATGTACACAATTAAGTACTATTTACTTATTTTTTGTCTCATCCGGAATCTTCTGAACTTACTTTGAAAGAACTGTGCAAGAAAATATGCATCTAACTTTACTTAAAACATCATTAAGTGTAATTCATTTCCCCCAGAGCTTTACTCACATTTCGTTGAAATGCTCCATCTGCAAACAAAAATAAGAAAAGACGATCTTGGAATTTTCTGAATTCTTCTGCAGGCTCATTAATATCCGAAGATCTGTATTAATTTCTATGATAATCTCCGTTTCAGAAATACAACTAGCATTATTTAAAATATAATTCCTTCCATTAACTCCGAGAAAGATTTTTAGTCTACATATCTCTGTAATTAGTGAACTGATTGGAAGATGTTAAAATACAAAGCGACATGCAGAAAGAACACTTTGTTATCGACAGAGAAATGCTGCTGATCTGTTAGATTTCTTTCTCATTTGACAATAACGATGTTTTCGTCTGTGAGAAATACATCAAACATTCAATATACCTGGATTAAGTAAAATGAAATATCTTTTTATTTACAAAATCCATGATTAGTTGGAAAATACCTGGTTTTGAATTGGCTTAAAGATAACTTACGATTTAAAGACAAAAGGATATTTATTTTAATTCAGAAATTAACACATCTGTTTATATAAGTTGTTAGTTTCAATGCAGGGTCAATTTTTTTTTTTAAATTTTAGTATGAATCTGCGAAGCATTTACGTTTGTTTCTTGTTAGATGATACTAAAGTAAGATATAAATAATATAATATTCAATGGTTGATACTTAAATCCAAAACTAATAAATAAACCAAAACATGGGACCACCAGCTTAATATTTAAAAAGTTCAAATGTAGGATAACTTGAGGGGGATGCCTAATGTACGAGACGTCGTATTTTTCGCAGGCGCTGTACACTGTTAAAAATCTTGTTCTAGTTTGAACCAAAAAAGTTTGTTTTTTGGTGCTCAATAGCTGCCACCATAAGATGGTGAAATCTCGCACCAATATTTGGACCTTCCTAGTTCAACCTCGTTCCAAGTATTGGAACTATGCTTCAATGGGAGCTCCAAATTTTGGTTCAAGATTTCACCATCTTACGGTGGAAGATATTGAGCACCAAAAAACAAACTTTTTTGGTTCAAACTAGAGCAAGATTTTTAACAGTGTATTGAATCTCCGCCTATTTCTAACGTTCATTTGCAAGAAAAGGATTCCTTATTAATATTTTAATTTCTATTTGCGTTCTTTTTACAAGTTTTTAGTGGTGCTTTTTAAATTTTTATTTCATCTTTACGCTTTGAGTAAGTGTGGAAAATCTTTTAACTGAATTCTCAATTTGCCTATATAAGTCTTAGTTTAAATACCACAGAAATAAATCTAGGGTTTTTTAGAGAGTACTGGCACTTGTCGTTTCTGCAAAGCATAATTAGCGGCCGGATACCGCTTTTTCACGCTAGTGGGAGACCGGGGACTTCCCGTTGGCCATCTTACACATACCTTGTGGTAAAATGACGAAATTATGGTAAAATGCTTAGCAAAATTTTCAACGCTTTCTGTAATATCTGTAACGTGAAATATGTTTTAAATCATAGAGTTCAAACTTTACGAAAAATCAATGAACAACAATTAAAATTATCAGGTGATTTTTAAAAGAATTAAATAAAAAAAGGCATGTTCATTCAATTTGCCCTAAATGTTTACGCGAAAAAAGTCCATTATTATTTAAAATAAAAGATAAAAGTTTTAACAATTCGGGCATTGTACGCTAAACTTTGCAAATAAAGTGCTTTCGTACTATAAATTTTTATATCAATATTCACAATTTGGTGCCAGAGTTTTTGCCATTATAAGCAAAAATGCGTAATAAAATTTATTGCGATTATACACATTAAATTCCGTAATACGAAAATAATATGATTCTCAAATAATGTAATCACCATAGCAACCTAAATCCATTACCTCTGATTATCATTGAATTTATTACGTATGATAGGCTTTATCAGAATGAAGAAAACTGTTACTGACATCTTTATAAGTTTTGGTTCAATTTTCAAAACATTCTAAATTACTTAATAAAATTCTGCAACTAACATCTACATTAAATTTCAAACCATCCGATTGAGTAGTTTTTGCGCTGCTATATGCGGGCAGATGAATGAGACGGTGGCTATAAATTCTGTGTATTTATTTAACTACGAGACTTACCTACGGCCAAAAATGTAATACAATATTTTTTAAGTGTTTCTCTAAATAAGATACGAAATCTATGTACATGATTACAAATACCAAAATAATATGGACATAATAATTGTCACTTACATATGACGTATTCAGAAGTTAATCTGACAAACTCCATATTTTTTAGAAATTCAGATAATAATATGGTTGAATTTTATCAGTGAATACTTTACAGTCTACAAGATGATAAAATCGATAGTTCGATGATTTGATGCTAGAATGTGCTATTTACTTTAGCAGTTGAAAATTTTAATAGATGTTTCAGTGTCGAGTGTGATTAACTCCATGTCTCCATAACAGTTGATAGTTATTGTAACTCCTTAATATTATTGTTGAGCAGATTTTGAGAAATGACTTCATAGTGATTGCAAATTATGTTTACTTCGTTTGTGATGTTTACTTTTTTCTTTCAATCAATAAATATTTAAAATAAGGGAAATATCGGTCAAAGTGAGAATTTTCTTTGTCTCGGATGAAGACTAAGTTCCCTATTCATATTTAAATCTACATACTAATAACCCTTCATTTCGATTATGTGAATCATTAGCACATAATATAGTCGCTAAAGATGTTCAATAACTGAATAATACATGTTTTATTTGAAGAAAGCATAGAGTGCGCTTTTTCAGATTTTAATTTAGGCTAGATAGACATGGGATACTTCAATGCTTCAGTGAATAATTTCTTTAAAAATGTCAGAAAATAGCCATTTTGTATTAAAGAACGGAATTATAATGTTAAAATTCTTTTTATCATAAATCAATACACTTATTTCTTACATACACATAAAACAAATTTGTTTATATCATTCAATATCCATCTAAAGCATTTTAATTACTATCAATACTCACCTAAAGCAAATATTTTTAAAGCATTCATCACTTTTCTTAAACTATATCCGAAATTTCTTTGGTTTAGAGGTCAGTGTATTAGTTCCTCGACAAAATTACTAAATGGAGGTCATTAAGATCTTATGGAAAAGTCATACATTACAGTGAATGAATATTGATTATCGGAAAATAGTGCGTTGTGTGGGCCTTTCAGAGTGATGTAATATTATTTGAAATAATGAACGAGATGAATTGGGTAGGGGTTTGGAATCTTCCTTAAAAATTCTACAGCAATACAAATTCATTTGGGGAAAATAAATTATTCTAAAATTAATCCGCGTAAAAAAAAAGTTAAATATGGAGAAATTAAATTCCGGAAAACTATTCGAATACTTTACAGAATTTTGTATTCCTTAGAAGTCATATATATTAGTCAGAAATGGCCAGTGTGCTCTACGCGTATTCTAAATTTACTATGTTATTAAAGAAACGATTTTAGAAATGATTCTCAGCTATGCCAAAATTAAGCCATTTCAAAAATGTAGGTCAACTCAGCGTCTTAAAAAATCTTTACAAACGTTACGTCTTATTTTCCCATCTTTTCCAACACATATCGATACTTAAAGGAAAATTAAGTTATTTCAATCATTTTATGTACTTTTTAAATAATTTAATCGCTATCAATACTCCCCAAAGTAAATATTTTTAATGCATCCATCATTTTTCTTAAACTATGCCCGAAATTTCTTTCGTTGAGAGATCAGTGAAAGTTTATTAGTTCCTTGATGAAATAACTAAATAGAGGCCATTAAGATCTGACGGAAAAGTCATACATTAGAGTAAATGAATATTGATTATTGGAAAATAGTGCAATGTGTGGGCCTTTCAGCGTGATGTAATGTTGTTCGAAATGACGAACAAGATTAATTAAAAGACGGGGGAGGGATATTCTTTAAACAATAGTACAACAGACAACATCATTTACGGAAAATGAACTATAATAAAATTTATCCATATAAAAAAGTTGAAAATGGCAAAATTAATGTCCAGAATAGCATTTGAATGCTGTACGTCATTTTTTACTCTTTACAAGTCACTAATTTTAGTCAGAAATTGTTCGTGTACTCTACGTGTATTGGACATTTACTTTATTTAAAGATTTTAAAAATGATTTTCAATTATTCTAAAATTAAGCTCACTTCAAAAGTTTTGAACTATTCAACGTCTTCAAATTTCCTTATAAATTTCCCGTACTAAGGAACAGTAATCAATACTTAAAAGAAAACAAATTTGTTTGTATCATTTAATATTCATCTAAAGCCATTTAATCACTATCAAAACTGTCAGAAAAAAATTATTGCATTCATCTCTCTTCTTAAACTATGCCCGAAATTGCTGTGGTTGAGATATCACTGAAAGTTTGTTAGTACTTTCACGAAATAGCTAAATGAAGGCCATTAAGATCTTACGAAAAAATCATACATTACAGCAAATGAATACTGTCTATCAGAAAATAATGCATTGTGCGGGCCTTTCAGCGTGATGTTATGCTGTTCAAGATGACGAACGAGAATAATTTAAAGACGGATGGAATCTTCTTTAAACAATAGAACATCAGACAAACATGTTTACGAAAAAATGAACTACACTAAAGCTTATCCACATTAAAAAAAAGAGGAAATTAATGTCTGGAATACCATTCGAATACTCTATATCATTTTATACTACTTACAAGTGACATATTTTAGTCAAAAATATCATGTGTATTCGACATTGACTCTGTTGATTATTATCAACTATGCTATAATTAATTTAAAAATATTAGTAGAACTTAATGTCTTGAAATTTCCTTAAAATATTGTTGTACTGTCTAACACGTATCGTTATTTAAAAGAAAATAAAGGTGTTTATATCATTCTATTTCCGTCTTAAATAATTTAATCATTATCAATACTCCCCGAAAGTAAACTTTTTTAAAGCATCACATCACTGTTATTAAACTATACACAAAATTTTTTTGGTTGAAAGATCAGCGAATGTTTATTAGTTACTTGAAGAAATAACTAAATATAGGCCATTAAAATCTTACGGAAAAGTCATAGTTTACAGAAAATTAATATTTTTTATCGGAAAAATAGCATTAGTGGACCTTTTAGCGAAATGAAGTGTTGTTCGAAACAATAAACAAGATTAATTTTAAGATGGCGGAAGATCTTCGTTAAACAATGCTACAGTGTACAAACTCAATTACAGAAAACGAACTACACTAAAACTTTATACACATAAAAAATAGTTAAATATGTGTAAACTAACGTTTGAAATACCATTCAAATACTGTTTATAATTTCGTACTCTTTAGAATTCACACATTTCAGCCAAAAATGTCACGTATACTCTGCTTGTATTCAACATTTACTCTGTTATTGAAGGAAAGATCTTAGAAGTAATTCTCAGCAAGACTAAAATTAAGTCCACTTAAAAAATTTAGGACCATTCAACGTATTTAAACATCCTTTCAAAATTTTCGCACTGTCTAACACACATAGAAACTTCAGAAGAAATAAAGTTATCTCTATCATTATATATTCGTCTTAAATAATTTAATCACTGTCAGTAGTCCCCGAAAATAAAAATTTTTAATGCAACCATCACTCTTCTTAAACAATGACTGAAATTTCTTTGGTTGAGAGATCAGCGAAAGTTTATTAGTTCTTTGACGAAATAACAAAATGCAGGCCATTAACATCTTACGGATGAGTCATACATTAAAGTAAATGAATATTGATAATCGGAAAGCAGTGCGTTGTGCTGGCTTTAAAGCGTAATGTAATGTCGTTCGAAATGAGGAACGAGATGAATTTAAAGACAAAAGGGGGGGGGGGGGGGGTGAATCTTCCTTAAAAAATACAACAGAAACAGAAACTGATTTACGGATAATGAATTATTCTAAAATTAATCCTCGTAAAAAAAGTTAAATATGGGGAAATTAATGTCCGGAATACTATTCGGATCCTTTATAGCATTTTGTATTCCTTAGAATTCACATATATTAGTCCGAAATGTCACTTGTGCTCTACGTGTATTCTAAATTCACTCTGTTATTAAAGGAACGCATTTAGAAATGATGCTCAGCTTTGCCAAAATTAAGCCAATCTTAGAAATGTAGGACAGCTCAACGTCTTAAAAATTCTGTAGAAACGTTAAGTCTTAATTTCCCGTATTGTCAAACGCATATCGATACTTAAAGGAAAAATAAGTTTTTTCAATTACTTTATATACATCTTAAATAATTTAATCGCTATCAATACTCCCCGAAAGTAAATATTTTTAATGCATCCATCACTCTTCCTAAACTATGCTCGAAATTTCTTTGGTTGAGAGATCAGTGAAAGTTTATTAGTTCCTTGATGCAATAACTAAATGGGGCCTATTAAGATCTTACGGAAAAAGTCATACATTAGAGTAAATATTGATTATTGGAAAATAGTGCATTGTGCGGGTGTTTCAGAGTGATGCAATGTTGTTCGAAATGACGAACAAGATTAATTAAAAGACTAGGGGGGGGGGGGGATCTTCTTTATACAATAGTACAATAGACAACATCATTTACGGAAAATAAACTCTAGAAAAATTTATCCGCATTGAAAAAAATGTTAAATGTGGGAAATTTATTAGATTAATTTTGTAACACGATTATTCAATCAATAAATTAATTGTGACGGATGTAATTTTTCCATTTTTGGGTGGAAAAAGTCCGGGCCAGGATTCGAAGCAGGGATGTATTGGCTGAAGCCGCCAATGCTCTACCAACTGAGCCATCCCGGACACGAAAACTGGAGGACTATTTCACCCAATTAACCGCAACGATCACTTTATCTGTTCTGATACTCTGGATCAGCTCAACAGAATAAATCGAAGGTCAATATATGGAACTGCAGAAAATCCCTGCATACAAAATTTCATTAGATTAATTTTGAAACACGATTATTCAATCGGGAAATTAATTATAACAGATGTAATTTTTCCATTTTTCATTTTTTGAGTGAAAAAAGTCCGGAAATTAATGTCCGGATTACCATTTGAAAAATGTAAACCTTTTTTTACTCTTTAAAGGTAACTATTTTTAGTCAAAAATGTTACGTGTACTCTACATACATTGAATATTTCCTCTTTTATTAACGAAATGAATTAAAAAATTATTCTAAACTATGGTAAAATGAAGCTCAATTTAATAATTTAGAAACATTCAACTTCTTCAAATTTCCTTATAAATTTGACGCACTATGGAACATTAATCAATACTTAAAAGAAAACAAATTTCTTTATATCATTTAAGGGGACAGTGGACCTTTTATTTGAGTAAAATCATCCATAACAAAATCTTCGCAAAAATGTCTATTTCTGTGGTATAATCATACCAAAACAATTTTTTCTTATAAAAATATAATTTATGAAGGTTTTAAAATGAAAATAATAAAGGTAAGTGTATTTATGTACTTTAAATCTGTTTTTTTTTCAAAACTAATTTTTCAGCATTTTTAGATTTTTGAAATGCTAGTTGCGTCGTAATTTTTTAGCACTATTTATGAAATTAATAAGGAAGTTTCCTGACACTGTTTAGAAAGAAATTGTGTAAGCTTTTTAAAATTCGTCTTCACTAAGATAGTCAAATTTGATTTTTTATTTATTAAAAGGCAAAATTTTGAGGAAAATCAATATGGAATTTAGAAAAAAAATCTGTAAAGTATTAATTATTCAAGATATTTTAAAAATCATACACAAATGTGTTTATAATAGAGTTTTCAATGATAAAAACGCCAAAGCAAGAAAATATCTCAAAAATTAAGACACGAGGAGCATTTTAAAATTTCGTTTTAAAATTAAATTATTTTTTTATTAAAAATTTTAATAAGATTGGAATTTTTTTAAGGTGTTCTATATACTTTTGGGGAAATGTATGCATGCACAAAATTTCATATCGTTATAAAGAAAATTAAAAAAGAAAAATATCAACGTCCACCGTCCCCTTAATATCCATCTAAAACAATATAATCACTATCAATACTTCCAGAAAGTAAATATTTTTAAAGCATCTATCACTCTTCTTAAACTATGCCCGAAATTTCTTTGGTTCAGAGATCAGTGAAAGTTTATTAATTCTTTGACAAAATAACTAAATGGAGGCCATCAAGATCTTATAGAAAAGTAGAACATTACGGTAAATGAATACTGATTATTAGAAAATAGTGCATTGTGCGGGACTTTCAGCGTGATGTAGTGTTGTTCAAAATGACGAACGAGATTAATTTTAAGACGGGGAAAATCTTCTTTAAACAATAGTACAACAGACAAACTCCTTTACGAAAATTAACTATATTAAAATTTATTCGCATAAAAAAATTAAATATGAGGAAATTAATTGGAATGCCATTCGAATACTATATATCATTTTATAATCCTTTGAAGGGACATATTTTAGTTAGAAATACAATGTTATTCGACATTTATAATGTTATTACAGAAAAGATTTTAGAAATGATTCTGAACTGTGCTGAAGTTAAGTTAAAAAATTTTAGACAAGTTAATGTCTTGAAATTTCCTTAAAATATTGTCGTACTGTCTAACACATATGGATACTTTAAAGAACATAAAGGCGTTTCTATCATTCTATATCCGTCTTAAATAATATAATCGTTATGAATACTCCCTAAAAGTAAATATTTTGAATGCATCCATCACTCTTCGTAAACTATGTCCGAAATTTCTTCGGCTGAGAGATCAGCGAAAGTGTGTTAGTTCAAAGAGGAAATAACTATATGGAGGCCATTAAAATATTACGGAAAAGCCATAGTTTACAGTTAATGAATATTGATTATCGGAAAAAATTGCATTGTACGGGCCTTTCAAAAAGATGTAATGTTGTTCGAAATGACGAACAAGATGAATTAAAAGAGGTGGAATATCCTCTTTAAACAGTACTACAGCATACAAACTCATTTACGAAACATGAACTAAACTAAACTTTTTCCGCTTAAAAAAAGTTAAATATGAGGAAATTAATGTCCAGAATACCAATGGAATACTGTATAGATTCTTTTACTTCTTATAATTCACATTTTTTAGTCAGTACTGTCACTTTTTTCGATATTTATACTGTTATTAAAGAAAGTATTTTAGAAATGATTCTCAGCTATGCTAAATTTAAGCCAGCTTCAAAATTTAGGACCATTTAACGTCTTGAAATTTCCTTAAAATATTGTCATATTGTCTAACATATATCAATACTTAAAAAAATAATAATAAAAGTGCTTCTATCATTCCATATGCGACATAAATAATTTAATCACAATTAATACTCCCGGAAAGTAAATAGTTTTTTAGAAAAGCCATACATAACAGCAAATGAATATTGATTATCTGGAAACAGTGGATTGTGCGAGCATTTCGAATTCGTGTAATGTTGTTTGAAATGATGAACGAGATTATTTCAAAAGAGGAGGGCATCTTCTGTGAACAATGGCACAGCATGCAAACTCATTTACGGAAAATGAATTCTTCTACAATTTAGTAGGCCCCACGCGACCGTCGGCCTAACCGTTCGCAGTTTTCGGTGGTTTTCTTTGAACCTTGCGTAAATACGGGTTAGGTTCCCTTAGAAAGACCCCCCACGGAGGGCATCCCACCCACTAGGACCTATACCCCAAGCGTAGATAATTGGCCGGCATAAACAAAACCAAATCTAGAATTTACTTGTGTAAGAAAAAAAAATAAATATGGAGAAATTAGTGTTCGGAATGCCATTCGAATATTGTATCTCATTTTGTACTTATTTGAAATCACATATTTTAATCAGAAATATCACGTGTATGCAAGGTGTATTTCATATTTACTCTGTTATTATAGAAAATATTTTTTAAATGATTATCAATTATGTTAAAACTGCGCCCACTTAAAAAAATAGGACTACATAAACGTCTTGAAAAGTCCTTACAAAATTGCCGTAACTTCTAGCACATATCGATACTTAAAAGAAAATAAATATTTTTAGATTATAAACATATACCGGATAATTGCACCATGAAATTTAACTACAAGAATGTATTTATTTGAAATAAAATACATTGCTCAATGATGCACAAAACAAGAACTTTAGTATGAACTTCTACAACTAAAAAAAAATAAAATAAAATATCAACGTTTCGCTCCATATCTCATCGTTACTGATAAGATCGACAAAATTCCATTAGATCAAAAATCTGGTATATATGAAATGCTCATCACATTATTAAATAATGTTAAAAAAAGTCTACATCGGCATGACAACACGCAAACTCTTAGTTAGAATTAAGGAGCATCGCAGGGATATTAGAAAGCATAAACAGAATACTGCTTTTTCTCGCTTCTACTTTGCGAACAAGAGTTGCCGTATTAACTTTGAAGAGGCTAAAATCATAGTTCCGTGCAATAACCCAGTTGAACGTAAAAAATGAGAATCTGTCGAAATCACTGCACGAGAAAATAAACCTTGTAATGATAATTTATCCTACAATATACCAAAACATCATAAAATCTTAAATTTTATATCTCTTTGCAATATTTTAATTTTTACTCACGTGTAAGTGGCAACATTTTTAAACTTTTAATTCGTTTTGATTTTATTTTATTAGAAATATTATCTCTCGATCAGGAAGCAAACTTTTAGTCATTTCAATATCATATTTTCCGGAAGAAGGCCTCGAAAAGATGGCGCAAAATGTTGATATTTTATTTTATTTTATTTTTGTTGCACAAGTTCATATTAAATTTCTTGTTTTGGGCACCATTGATCAATGTTTCGTATTTTTAATAAATACATTCTTATTAGTTATTTTCAGATCATTCTATATCCAACTAAAGCAATTTAATTACAATCAAAGTTTCCTGAAAGAAAATGCATCTATCACTCTTCTTAAACTATGCCCAAAATTTCTTTATTTGAGAGATCAGTGAATGATTATTAGTTTCTTGACAAAATAACTAAATGGAGGCCATTAACATCTTACGGAAATTCATACATTACTCTAAATGAATATTGATTATAGGAAAATAAAGTTGTGTGTGGGCATTTCAGCGTAATGCAGTGTTGTTCAAAATGGATAATACGATCAATTTAAAAACGGCTGGAGATCTTGTTTAAACAATACTATAGTATACGAAGTCATTTACGGAAAACAAACTGAACAAAATTTTTTCAGAATACGAAAATTTAAATACCGGGAAATTAATGTTAGGAATACCATTCGAATACTGTATATCATTTTGAACTCCTTAGAAATCACATGTGTTAGTAAAAAATGCCACATGTAAGCTAAGTGTTCTCTAGGTAAATGTTTTTTAATGATTTTCAACTACGTTAAAATTAACGCCACTTCAAAAATTTAGGGCCAGTCAACGTCTTGAAATGTCCTTATAAAACTGCCGTAACTTCTAGCGCATATCTATACTTAAAAGAAGATAAATTAGTTTTTATCATTCAATATCTCCTTTTTAAATATTTTAACCAGTATCAGTACTCCCCGAAAGTAAATATTTTTAATGCATCCATAAATCTTCTTAAACAATGCCTGAAATTTTTTTTGTTGAGAGATAAATGAAAATTTGTCAGCTCCTTGACGAAATAACTAAATGAAGGCCATTAAGATCTTACGGAAAAGTCGTATATTGCAGTAATTGAATATTGATTATTGGAAAATATTGCATTCTGGGGATTTGTGTGATGCAATGTTGTTCGAAATGACGAACGAGATTATTTTAAAGACGGTGTGTGTGTGTGTGTGGGGGGGGTAATATTTTATAAACAACGCTAAAACATGCAAACTCATTTACGGGAAATGATTTAGTCTAAAATTTATTTGCACTAGAAAAAAATGGAGAAATAAAGGTCCAGAATATCATTCAAATGCTGTATATAAATTTATACTCCTTAGAAGTCACATATTTTAGTCAATAGAGTTACGTGTACTCTATATGTATTCGACATTCATTCTGCTATTGTAAGCAGGATATTATAAATGATTGTCAACTATGCTGAAATTAAGTCCACTTCAATAGTTTAGAGTCACTCAACGTCTTGAAATTTCCGTCTAACAATACCGTACTGTCTAACACAAATCGATGCATAAAAGAAAATAAGGTCGTTTTCATCATTCTATATCCATACTAAATAATTTAATCACTACCAATACTCCCAAGAAGTAAATATTTTAATGCATCCCATCACTCTAGTTAAACTATGCCCGAAATTTCTTTGGCTGAGAGATCAGTGAGAGTTTATTAGTTTCTTGACGAAATAACTAAATCAAGGCCATTAAGATCTTGCGAAAAAGTCGTATATTGCAGTAAATGAATATTGATTATCGGAAAATAGTGCGTTGTGTGGATTTTTCAGCGAGATGTAATAATATTGTTTAAAATGTTGAACGAGATTAATTTAATGTCGGGGCGAAATTTAAGACGGAGGGTGGGGGGTTGGAATCTTCTTTAAACATTAGTACAGCTCACAAATTCATTTAAGGAAAATGAGCTATACTAAAATTTATTTGAATGATTAAAAAGTTAAATATGGGGAAATTAACGTCTGAAATATCATTCGAATACTGTATTGTATAACATTTTGGTCTCCTTAGAAGTCATGCAGTTTAGTTTCTACCTGTATTAGACATTTACTTTATTATTAAAGGCAGGATTTTACAAATGATTCTCAGCTATGCTAAAATTAACCCCACTTCATAAATTTAGGATCATGCAACGTCTGGAAATTTCCTCAAAAAATTGCGGTATTGTCTAACATATATCGATACTTTAAAAAAATGTTTCTATCAATCTTATATATTTTGATAACTGTCAGTACTCTCAGACGGTATATATTTTTTAATGCATTTATATTTTTTCTGAAACTTTACCCGAAATTTAATTGGTTCTTTCTTAAATTAACTAAATGAGGACCACAAAAACCTTACAGAAAATCATGTATTACTGTAAAAATCGATTATCGGAAATGAATATTTTCATAATACTGAGTTTCAAGTTCTTCATAACAATGAGATTCTGTGCTGAATGAGTAGCGCAAAACATTTATAACGCATAGAATATCTTCCAGTAACAGTATAAGACTTAAGCTGATTTTTAAAAGTTTAATTATATAAAAATTTATTCACGTATAAAATAGATTAACATGGGGCAGATAAACATCACAATATATGTGCTTGAGGTAAAAGCCAAAATTATGTTTTTAAATGATTTATTGGGTATAATGGCGTAAGTTTTGAAACTCGCCTTATTGAAAAATTTAAAAATCTTGTTTCTTCTATAAATTTATTTTATAATTTAAAATGCATAGAAAAAACACAACAATGTCTTTTTCACCATTTTTTTTTCATGTGATTTTATTTACAAACAATATGGTTAACCATGACAAAAAATTTCCAAATTTTAACTCAATAAATAAAATTTATTTAAAAATTTGTCCCGGACTTCTTTAATGCATTCTGTCTTTCTTCTTAAGCTATGTCTAAAATTTCTTTAGCTTTGAAAATAGTAAAAGTTTATTGGTTCTTTTATTAAATAACTAAATGGAGGAGTATATAACCTTAAAGACAAGTCATACATTACAGTAAATAAATATTGATTATTGGAAACGAGTGAGTTGTGAAAGCTTATCATTCTGCTGGGATGTTATTTAAAATGAAGAAATGTAACAATTATAATATATCGTATATCTCCAATAGTAGTACAACATTCAAGCTGATTTTTTCAAAAAACTTAAGTGTATAAAAATATATCCGCATTTTAGTTAAATTCCGCGGTTACTGACACTTGCTAATAAATGGATATTCTGCAAAAATCTAATTCAAATATGTTTTTCTTGTATAATTCTTCTAAGTAATGCTTTCTAGTGGTAATTTATTTATTTTAACTGTTGTAACTTATTTTTCAGTTTTTGTTTTTTCAGAAAAGGTATTTTGACAGTTACTTAGACACATTGACCACATTTATGACCAAAAAAAAAATAATAAAAAAGGTATGTTTTGAAAATTTTGTTAACATTCGTTGAATTTTGTTTTATTGAAATGAAAAAAAAATCGACAAATATTATTTTGGATTACAACGATTTTTAATTGCCCCACTTTGGCTCGTTACAATTTAAACGATTTCTAAAAAATTCAGATTTTTATCATATAATTAAGATTCATTTAAAGAATACTGCATAAATATCTATGGAATGATTTTACAGTATATTTTACAGGAAATACACATTAGTAACATTAATGATTACTTAGATTCTTAAACTTTCAACATTCAAATAAAGATTCATTAAAAAATCAATATGGCTTTGAATTAGAGAAAAAAGAAAGAAAGTTTAAAACATCGTAACTTTTGAAGCTGTTTAATAAAAGAAGATTTATAAAAATATTTCTATATCATTTTATAAAAGATTTTAAATCCAAATTCATTCATTAATTTAAAAAAGCTCCTTTCTTATACATTTCTAAATTCATTTTTTTCTCAGAAACGCATAAGATTAGCAAGTGTCTTTATTCTGAAACTATACAATCGAATGGCGTAATCCATTTTTTGATACAAGCAATTTAAGAATACTGCAAGCAAATAAAATATCGTCATACTTAGCGTTTTGAATAGAATTTCCGGAAGCGATAGCATGAGAAGGGAGAAAACCCTGCAAACATTTGTGAAATAATTATATCTCAACAAGGCTATACGAGTATTTATTTACCAAAAATGAAAAACGCTGTTTGATTCCTCCCTTAAATAGTCAGGCTTATCACTTTTATGTATTTACAATTAAAAAATAATCTCAAAATGTGTCAAACTTTCGCGTTATTGAAAAATTAATTTAAAAACCATCATCCAAAGATTAAGCTAACATAAGTTCTTTCTCGCTGTTAATAATTTTACAAATCATGTTGTCTGCCCTACAGATCTTGAGAACAATTAAGTCTTGTTCCGGTCCGGCAAATCTATATGTAGAAAAATAATGCAAGCTTTATCTCGGCCCTGCATGATTGAGCTAAAAAAATATTAAAATGGGTTACACACAATGTAACTGCCCGATGCCTATCTCTACACTGTACAAGTTACATTTTTAAATTGATGCTGTCAAACAAGTATAACTCGTGACGCACATTTATATTTATCTCGTTAAAACCATTTTCGTTGAAAATAGGTCATATTTTATCGTTTCTGATGAAATCTTCAGAACGGACCGGCAGGTTCGAAATTTTTTTATCGGCCCGCCCCTTCCCGGCCCGTATGGCCCGTTCAATTTTTTTGCCGACCCGGCCCGGCCCGTTTATTTTGTTTGTTGGACCGGCCCGTTGAAAAAACTATTCTAAATTTGCCGTCGTTAAAATTCGAAACGTTTCCGCCGGCCAAGGGCTAAACACTGGCCCGTGCAGACCACTATTCTGTCTTTCTTCTTAAGCTATGTCTAAAATTTCTTTAGCTTTGAGATTAGTCGAGTTTATTTGTTCTTTTCTGAAATAACTTAATGTAGGCATCTATAACTTGGGTGTTGCTTAAAAAGAAGAAAGGTAATAATTTTAAGTTATAATATTTCTTATCTAATAGTATAACATTCCAGCTGATTTTTCCGAAAAGCTGAAACATATATAAAAAATAAATAACCGAATATAGATTGAAATTTACAGTTAATGATAATTGCTAGCAAATGGATATCCAGCAAAAATCTCACTCAAATATGATTTTCTGCTCTTTAAGGCTGTTTAAGGGTAATTTATTTGTTTTAACTATTTAACTTATTTCGCAGGGATTTTTTTTTCTATAAAAGGGATTTTGACAGTTAATTGGAGTTATTGACTACATTTAAGATAAAAAAAATTAATAAAAAGTATATGTTTTTAAAATTTTGTGAAAATTTGTTGAATTTTGTTTTAATTAAATGAAAAAAAAATAATTCAACAAATAATATTTCGAGTTATAACTATTTTTAATTATTCCACTTTTTTAATAAAATTTAAATTTTAAATTTCAAAAATGCATATAAATAACTTTTATCATGTAATTTTGTTTACAAATAATATGGTTAACCATCACAAAAAATTTTAAAATTTTAATTCAATAAATAAAATTTATTTAAAAATTTATCACGGACTCCTAATGCATTCTGTCTTTCTTCTTAAGCTATGTCTCAAATTTCTTTAGCTTTGAGATTAGTGAAAATTCATTCGTTCGTTTCTGAAATAGCTAAATTGAGGCATATATAACTTTAGGGCAAGTCATACGTACATTTAGTAAATTAATATTGATTATTGGAAACGAGTGTGTTGTGCAAGCTCATCACTATGGTGGGATGTTGTTTAAAAGGAAGAAAGCTAATAATTATAAGGTATAGTATACTTTTCGAAAATAGTAAACATTGCAGCAGATTTTTCCGAAAAGCTAAAATATATTTTAAAAATATACGCATTTAGATTGAAATTCGCAGTTATTGATACTTGCAAGTAAATGGATATTCAGCTAAAATCTGACTCAACTATGTTTTTCTTGTATAACTCTTCAAATTAAGGCTGTTGAGAAGCAAGTTATTTGTTTTAACTGTTGTACCTTAAATTTCAGATTTTATTTATTTATTTATTTATTTATTTTTAAAAATATCTAACCAGAATTTTTTTATATAATTACTTGAACATCCTGACCACATTTATGAAAAGACAAATGTTTTTAATAATGACAAGTATAATCTTTAAAAAAATTATTAACTAAAGCTTTTTTTAATGTATCTCTGCTATACTTTCAAAAACAAAGAAAAATATACAATAAATTTAAATTTTGTAATTGCAATTTGAACAACAAAGATCTGTAAGATGTCAGTTACAAGAGCATCACCATAAATCATCTAAACATGAGTCTAGTAACTATCTCAAAGTATTTGCTGGAATTCCTAAAGCTAAATGTATATTTTTATATGTTATATTGCATTAAACTTGAATTCAGGAAAACAATTTAAAAAATGCTATGCCCCAAAAATCTCTATAGATCGAACGCGGAAAAGTAACGCATTCTGAAATTATAACATTGTGCCTTTCCTAGGAATATAATATGTGAAAACAAATAAAACAAGTTCATAATAGAAATTATTACACAAATCTCTTGTTTAGGAAGATAATACAGTTGTTAGTTTGCTTTATATTCTTCTAAAGCATTTGAGTCACTATTAATACTTCCAGTGATTAAATATTTTTAGTACATTCAATTATTCTTCTAAAACTAATTCTAGAATTTTGATGGTTGAAAAATCAGTGATATGACTGTTTATTGTTTTTTCGGGAAGCCACTAAAACTTTACTGAAAAAGTCATATATTATTGTAAAAAAAATATTGGTTATTAGAAACGAGTGTGATGTGCTATCTTTTCATCGTGGCGAGATGCTATTTAACGTGAAGAACGGTAATAATTATAATACACAGTACAATAGTCGTACTTTTAAAAAAGTACAACATTCCAGTTGACTTTTTTAAAAAAGTGAAATATATGAAAAATATATTACCAGGTATTTTGATTTTTAAGTTATTGACTCTACAGAGGTCGGAGCATATAGGACAAATTTTATTGTTCGTACCAGTATATTGTATCAATATTTTTCATGTTATATTAATATTGAATGTATTGTAACAATGGCTTTTGCAAATTTATTTATAAAAAATACTGGTATGAACAATAAAATTTGTCCTATATGCTCCGACCCATGACTCTAATAACTCCATATTCAGAAAAAAATCTAACTTAAAGATGTTTTTACTGAAAAATTCTACACAGTAAAGCTATCTAGTGGTAATTTATTTTTTTAACTAATATAATTTGTATTTCAGTTATTGTTTTAACAGAAACTAGATTTGATAAATTTATTTGGAATTATTGCCCACATTTATGAAAAAAAAAATTTAGTAATAACAAGTGTAATTCTTAAAAATGTTTTTGTTAACTGAAAAAAATAATAATGTATCTCTTCTATACTTAAAAAAAACAAAGATAATTATAAAATAAATTTAAATTTTGTACTAGTGATTTGAACAAAAAAGTAAAACAGTAAAACATTTTAAAGTATCAGTTACAAAGATACCCCTAAATCAAATAAAAATGAAGCAGATAAATATTTCAATATATATGCTTGAAATCCTAAAGCTGAATTTATATTTTTATATGAGATGTTGCATTTAACCTAATTTCGGAAAAATAACTGAATATTGATTATCGAAAAAGTATGTTATGTGGCTCTTTCAGCGTGATGTAATGTTGCTAGGAATGACAAACGATTTTATTTTAAAAGAGATGTCGGATGGGGGGAGAATCTTCTATAAACGATGGTACAGCATGCAAAGTCATTTACGGAAAATGAACAATGCTAAAATTTATCCGTATTAAAAATTAAATAAATAAATATGGGCAAATTAACGTCTGGAATATCATTCGAATAATGTATCTCACTTTGTACTATTTACAATTCACAAATGTTAGTCAGAAATGTCACGTGTATCTCTTTGTGTTAATTTTTTTTATAGAAAAGATTTTAGAAATCATTCTCAACATTTCTTATATTAAGTCACTACAAAATTGCGTCAAAATTGCCGTAATGTCTAATACATATCGATACTTAAAATAAAATAATGGTTGTTTTTATCATTCTATTTTCATCTTAAATAATTTTATCACTATTAATTTTTCCCCAAAGTAAATATGTTTAATGCATCTATCACTCTTTTTAAACAATGCCGGAAATTTCTTTGCTTGAGAGATCACTGAAAGTTTATCAGTTCTTTGACGAAATATCTAAATGGAGGCCATTAAAATCTTACGTAAAAGTCATATATTATAGTAAATGAACATTGATTATCGGAAAAGAGTATGTTGTATGGCTCTTTCAGCGTGATGTGATGTTGCTTGGTTGTTCGGAAAAACGAACAATATTATTTTAAAAGCTGGGAGAGGGAGGGGGAGAATGTTCTATTATAAACAATAGTACAGCATGTGTTAGGAAATCACGCGATCAGCTATGAACAGTGTAGAAAAAAGAGAAAAAAAAAGAAACATTGAGTTGAATTGACATTTTAATACTTTGTTTTATTTGCACGCTCTATGGCGATTGTCTCATGTAAAAAGAAATTGTGAAAAACAAAATTTTGATGTATTTTGTGGCAACAGCCTGTTTTCTAATTTAGAAAAAGATAGATAAATTAAAAATGTTGTTGGTCTTTTTCCATATAAGTTTTATTGCTTTAGACTTAGTGTTTTTACTCACCGTAGGTGCTGTGATTCATCGCAGCAATACGAGTTACTAAAGGTACTAAATGTGAGTAACATTTTCCATTAAAAATTTAAAGTTTATCGAAAGATATTAAATAGTAAAAATTAGAGTCGTAGAGGTAACAATTACTATCGTGTTACGATTAGTATATTGTCCATACATAAAAGTAATGGCGTCCGCGACAGGATTGAGTTTAAACAAATATATTTATCAGATTCATTTTAAAAGTATTAATAAAGTTTAAATGAAATAAAGACTTCCAAAATGTTTAAATCGGTTAAAGGTTTTAAAAGAGAAGATTTAATCTTTTTGGCTGAGCAATTAGGTGAGAAAGTATCGTCAACGGCTACTCTTTCAACGCTTAAGGATCTAATTTTGAATTCTAAAGAATACAAAACCGATCCAGAATTTGTACAAAACGTTTTAGAAAATGCCATTTCCGAAAGAAAGGAAAAAGAAAACTCGAAGTACAAGCAAAGAAAGAAGCTGAAACTGCAGAATTACAAGCAAGGAAAGAAGCTGCAGAATTACAAGCAAAGAAAGAAGCTGCAGAATTACAAGCAAAGATTGAATGCGAAAAGTTAAAATTGGCACATGAATTAGAGTTGGCGAAACTTCAATTGCCAGTAAACAGCCAAGGTGAAGTTCTTAATCCAGTTATCGATACTTATGGAATGAGAAGAAAGTTTACATTACCAAAATTAGAGTTCAGAAAGTTTTGCTGTGAAATCATAGACTGGTTACCGTTTTGGTGTCAATTTAGACAAATTGATGAAGATACAGAAATTGCGCCAGAAGACAAATTTCAGTATCTCGTGCAAGCAACAATTGCCGGCTCCCGTGCAAGAGAAGTGGTAGAGAGCTTTCCGCCAAGTGGTGTAAACTACGCCAAAGCAATTGAGAGTTTGAAAACCCGCTTTGGTAGAGAAGATATATTAGTAGAAGTATATGTGAGAGAATTACTCAAATTGATAATATCAGTACAAACGAAGGGAAAGTTCTCGTTGACATCCTTATATGATAAGTTGGAATCATATTTACGGGCTTTAGATACCTTAGGTGTTACAACTGACAAGTGCGCATCGATCTTATATCCACTAGTAGAATCCTGTTTTCCAGCAGAATTTCTAAAGGCATGGAATCGTTCGAACATATCAACGGAGAAAACGGAGGCGCAGGACAGATTAAATAGTCTTGTGCAGTTTTTGAAAACTGAAGTAGAAGGTGAAGAGAGAGTGTCACTTGAAGTAGCTGGTTTTGGTTTAGGTAAGAATGAAGATCGTAAATATGTCGCCAAAAAGAATCACATTAACATAAAAGAATCACAACTCCGATTCGTCCTGTATTTGATGCGTCAGCAAGATTCGCGAATCATCCATCTCTGAATCAATGTCTACAATGCGGACCCAACTTGATTGAGCTAATTCCAGATGTTCTTCTACGCTTTCGAGAAAAAAAGCTTGGTTTAATTGCAGATATTAAGAAAGCTTTTTTACAAATCAGCATTTGTGAAAAAGATCGAAATTTTCTACGTTTTTTATGTTGGAAGGACTTAAAAGAAAAGAAATTAATGATCTTCAGGCATACCCGAGTTGTATTTGGTGTGAAATGCAGTCCATTTCTTCTTTCATCAGTCAACGAATATCACATCCGAAGGACTCCAGATTTTGCTGAAAATTTTAAAGATAGACTGTTGCATAGCTTTTATGTTGATAATGTCGTAACCAGTGTAAACAGCGAAGAAGAATTGAAAAAATTTATCGAAGATTCTAAGACGCTTATGGCGAGAGGTAGTTTTGATCTCAGACAGTGGGAGTACACAGGTGATCGCCAAGAAGCGCCAAACACGAATGAAACCAACGTTTTAGGTCTCATTTGGAAGAAGGATACCGACATGTTAAAGATCAACTTAAGTTGGTTACAAGATTTCGACACAGAAAAGATCACTAAACGCAGTATGTTATCAGCTGTGCATAAAATATTTGATCCATTTGGTTTTACGTCGCCAGTCACGATTTGTCCGAAAATAATGTTGCAAAGAGCCTGGAAATTAGGTTTCAAATGGGATGAAGAGATAACTGGTGAGTTACGTAAAGAATTTTTACTGTGGTTCAAAGAATTATCAGTTTTGAAAGATATGGAGATTCCAAGATACATGAAAATGACTCCAGGAAACATAGAAGCGTGTTCACTTCACACATTTGTAGATGGAAGTAAAGATGCTTACGTAACAGTTATATTCCTGAGAATAGAAATTGAAAGCCTAGTCGAGTTAGTTTTCATTGCAGCCAAATCAAGAGTCGCGCCTTTGAAGAATGTCACGATACCAAGAATGGAATTATTGGCGGCAACTATGGGAGCTCGTTTGGCGCAAACTATTGTAGATGCTCTCGGTTGGGAAAAGATGAAGAAGTATTATTGGAGCGATTCATCCACAGTACTCGCTTGGATATCCAGAGATGACAATTGGTCAGTATTTGTACGAAATCGAGTTCTAGAGATCAGAAGACTAAGCAGTCCTTCATCATGGCTGTATGTGCCAAGTGATAAAAATCCTGCAGACCTGCCAACTCGCGGATGTAAGGCCGGACAGCTAGCTGCCGGAAGATGGTGGGAGGGTCCAGCTTGGCTGAGACATTCAACAGAGTTTGGAAAACATCCGATCTCTACTGACCAAGACTATGATGAAGACGAAATTCGGAAGGAACGAATAAAGTCAGTTTCCATGATAACGAATTCTGGCGTAAAACGAGATAGTTGGTATTACAGATATTTCTCCAGTTATGTAAAAATCGTACGGATGGTTGCATGGATATTACGTTTCAGGCATAACTGCAAAAGTGCAGAAGTGAAAAGAGAAGGAGAACTGACGTCATCTGAGTTTAAGGAAGCTGAATTGAAGACTCTACGCATGGTTCAGAAAGAAGCATTTTTTCCCGAGAATGATAACAGATTGCGTACTTTACAGACATGGAAGGATGAACAAGATATAATTAGACTACGCACCAAAATAACGAACAGAAAAGACAGTGAAGATTTCCTGAAACATATAGTCCTGCCAGCAAAACATGAAGTTGTAAAACGGCTCATTTATCATGTTCATGTAAAACATTGTCACGCTGGACTACAGATCCTACTTAATTTATTGAGAGAGAAATACTGGATACTTAATGGTCGTAGAAATGTAAAACAAGTTTTAGCACAGTGTGTTGTGTGCAAACGATTCAGTGGGAAAAGTTTATGGAGAGATAGTGCGCCACTACCGGAAAATAGAATAAAGGATGCTAACGTGTTTCAAATTACAGGAGTAGACACAGCAGAACTGGAAGGCTCCTGAAAATTCCCGAAAGACTGATTTTATAACAAGTGACTCTGATCAATTCCTCTAATTTTAGAATTAGTTCTGATTATACAAGATAATCAGAAGGTGGGAGGATGTTAGGAAATCACGCAATCAGCTATGAACAGTGTAGAAAAAAGAGAAAAAAAAAGAAACATTGAGTTGAATTGACATTTTAATACTTTGTTTTATTTGCACGCTCTTTGGCGATTGTCTCATGTAAAAAGAAATTGTGAAAAACAAAATTTTGATGTATTTTGTGGCAACAGCCTGTTTTCTAATTTAGAAAAAGATAGATAAATTAAAAATGTTGTTGGTCTTTTTCCATATAAGTTTTATTGCTTTAGACTTAGTGTTTTTACTCACCGTAGGTGCTGTGATTCATCGCAGCAATACAAGTTACTAAAGGTACTAAATGTGAGTAACATTTTCCATTAAAAATTTAAAGTTTATCGAAAGATATTAAATAGTAAAAATTAGAGTCGTAGAGGTAACAATTACTATCGTGTTACGATTAGTATATTGTCCATACATAAAAGTAATGGCGTCCGCGACAGGA
Organism: Maratus speculifer; assembly: GCA_964019185.1. Classification (NCBI taxonomy): domain Eukaryota; kingdom Metazoa; phylum Arthropoda; class Arachnida; order Araneae; family Salticidae; genus Maratus; species Maratus speculifer. The sequence goes on along the minus strand of OZ025289.1, from coordinate 114,067,514 downwards.
TTGAGTTTAAACAAATATATTTATCAGATTCATTTTAAAAGTATTAATAAAGTTTAAATGAAATAAAGACTTCCAAAATGTTTAAATCGGTTAAAGGTTTTAAAAGAGAAGATTTAATCTTTTTGGCTGAGCAATTAGGTGAGAAAGTATCGTCAACGGCTACTCTTTCAACGCTTAAGGATCTAATTTTGAATTCTAAAGAATACAAAACCGATCCAGAATTTGTACAAAACGTTTTAGAAAATGCCATTTCCGAAAGAAAGGAAAAAGAAAACTCGAAGTACAAGCAAAGAAAGAAGCTGAAACTGCAGAATTACAAGCAAGGAAAGAAGCTGCAGAATTACAAGCAAAGAAAGAAGCTGCAGAATTACAAGCAAAGATTGAATGCGAAAAGTTAAAATTGGCACATGAATTAGAGTTGGCGAAACTTCAATTGCCAGTAAACAGCCAAGGTGAAGTTCTTAATCCAGTTATCGATACTTATGGAATGAGAAGAAAGTTTACATTACCAAAATTAGAGTTCAGAAAGTTTTGCTGTGAAATCATAGACTGGTTACCGTTTTGGTGTCAATTTAGACAAATTGATGAAGATACAGAAATTGCGCCAGAAGACAAATTTCAGTATCTCGTGCAAGCAACAATTGCCGGCTCCCGTGCAAGAGAAGTGGTAGAGAGCTTTCCGCCAAGTGGTGTAAACTACGCCAAAGCAATTGAGAGTTTGAAAACCCGCTTTGGTAGAGAAGATATATTAGTAGAAGTATATGTGAGAGAATTACTCAAATTGATAATATCAGTACAAACGAAGGGAAAGTTCTCGTTGACATCCTTATATGATAAGTTGGAATCATATTTACGGGCTTTAGATACCTTAGGTGTTACAACTGACAAGTGCGCATCGATCTTATATCCACTAGTAGAATCCTGTTTTCCAGCAGAATTTCTAAAGGCATGGAATCGTTCGAACATATCAACGGAGAAAACGGAGGCGCAGGACAGATTAAATAGTCTTGTGCAGTTTTTGAAAACTGAAGTAGAAGGTGAAGAGAGAGTGTCACTTGCAGTAGCTGGTTTTGGTTTAGGTAAGAATGAAGATCGTAAATATGTCGCCAAAAAGAATCACATTAATTTTGAACATAAAACTAATAAAACTTCGACAGTGGCAGGTCTGTTGACTACCTCTTCCGTAACAGAGAAAAAATTAGCCTGCATTTTTTGTCAGGGAAAACATGCAAGATCGGAATGCTTTTCTGCTAGAAAATTAAGCCTGACAGAATTACAAAAAATCGCCAAAGAGAAGAGATGCTGTTTCGTATGCTTAGTACCAGAACATACCGCTAAAAGATGCCGCGCGATGATAATATGCATTATTTGCAATAAGCGCCATGTGCCATTACTGTGCGATCAACGTAAATCGTCCGGTAAAGAAACTCAAGAAGGAGCTGAAGAGAAATTTAAAAAAGATGAATTGAATTTGACAAATGTTAGTAAGAAAAGCGCCAAGGTGTTCTTGCAGACTTTGAAGGTGAAGCTAGTTTCAGAAAGTAAACAAAAAATTGTTCGTATATTACTAGATTCAGCATCACAAAAATCGTACATACTAAAAAGTGTAGCAGAAGAAATGAATTACAAGCCTATTCGGCAAGAAAAGATAATCCATTCTTTGTTTGGCGGTATTACTACTCAAGAATGCCAACACAACTGTTACAAAATAAGAATGAGAGATTTAAGCGAAAACTTCCGGTGCAATTTTGAAGTACGAGATCAAGTTAGCATATGCGGAGACATTCAACCTGTTACACAGGGGCCATGGTTAGAAGAATTAAAGAAAAGTGGCATCATGTTAAGCGATGTGAGTCAATGTTGTGGTGCCATAGAAGTTTTAATCGGAGCTGATGTTATGGGGAAAATGTTAACTGGACAAAGAAAAATATTGTCATCTGGTTTAGTTGCAGTGGAAACGTATCTTGGATGGACATTAATGGGAAAAGTACCATGTGAAGAGGAATGTTCATCTGAAAACTTGGCGATGACAGTAACATCGATGTTTGTGAAAGAAGCAGATATTTCAAATCTATGGAGGCTTGATTTAATTGGAATTACAGATCCTATAGAGAAGAAGTCAAAAGAAGAGATAGATCGCCAAACTAAGGACTATTTCTTAGAAACAGTACAGGTAAACGATGAAAATCGTTACGAAGTTTGCCTTCCTTGGGCTGATGACGCAGCAACACTTCCAGATAACTTTAATTTGGCGATGAAACGTTTAGAAAATACCACCTCCAAGTTAATCGCTAAGAACATGTTTCAACAATACGAAAATGTCTTTAAGGATTGGATGAACGAAGGGATTATAGAAGAAGTTCCTTCTTGCGAAACGAAATTGTACGGTAATTATTTGCCGCACCATCCAGTCATAAAAGAGAGTAGTACCACAACTCCGATTCGTCCTGTATTTGATGCGTCAGCAAGATTCGCGAATCATCCATCTCTGAATCAATGTCTACAATGCGGACCCAACTTGATTGAGCTAATTCCAGATGTTCTTCTACGCTTTCGAGAAAAAAAGCTTGGTTTAATTGCAGATATTAAGAAAGCTTTTTTACAAATCAGCATTTGTGAAAAAGATCGAAATTTTCTACGTTTTTTATGTTGGAAGGACTTAAAAGAAAAGAAATTAATGATCTTCAGGCATACCCGAGTTGTATTTGGTGTGAAATGCAGTCCATTTCTTCTTTCATCAGTCAACGAATATCACATCCGAAGGACTCCAGATTTTGCTGAAAATTTTAAAGATAGACTGTTGCATAGCTTTTATGTTGATAATGTCGTAACCAGTGTAAACAGCGAAGAAGAATTGAAAAAATTTATCGAAGATTCTAAGACGCTTATGGCGAGAGGTAGTTTTGATCTCAGACAGTGGGAGTACACAGGTGATCGCCAAGAAGCGCCAAACACGAATGAAACCAACGTTTTAGGTCTCATTTGGAAGAAGGATACCGACATGTTAAAGATCAACTTAAGTTGGTTACAAGATTTCGACACAGAAAAGATCACTAAACGCAGTATGTTATCAGCTGTGCATAAAATATTTGATCCATTTGGTTTTACGTCGCCAGTCACGATTTGTCCGAAAATAATGTTGCAAAGAGCCTGGAAATTAGGTTTCAAATGGGATGAAGAGATAACTGGTGAGTTACGTAAAGAATTTTTACTGTGGTTCAAAGAATTATCAGTTTTGAAAGATATGGAGATTTCAAGATACATGAAAATGACTCCAGGAAACATAGAAGCGTGTTCACTTCACACATTTGTAGATGGAAGTAAAGATGCTTACGTAACAGTTATATTCCTGAGAATAGAAATTGAAAGCCTAGTCGAGTTAGTTTTCATTGCAGCCAAATCAAGAGTCGCGCCTTTGAAGAATGTCACGATACCAAGAATGGAATTATTGGCGGCAACTATGGGAGCTCGTTTGGCGCAAACTATTGTAGATGCTCTCGGTTGGGAAAAGATGAAGAAGTATTATTGGAGCGATTCATCCACAGTACTCGCTTGGATATCCAGAGATGACAATTGGTCAGTATTTGTACGAAATCGAGTTCTAGAGATCAGAAGACTAAGCAGTCCTTCATCATGGCTGTATGTGCCAAGTGATAAAAATCCTGCAGACCTGCCAACTCGCGGATGTAAGGCCGGACAGCTAGCTGCCGGAAGATGGTGGGAGGGTCCAGCTTGGCTGAGACATTCAACAGAGTTTGGAAAACATCCGATCTCTACTGACCAAGACTATGATGAAGACGAAATTCGGAAGGAACGAATAAAGTCAGTTTCCATGATAACGAATTCTGGCGTAAAACGAGATAGTTGGTATTACAGATATTTCTCCAGTTATGTAAAAATCGTACGGATGGTTGCATGGATATTACGTTTCAGGCATAACTGCAAAAGTGCAGAAGTGAAAAGAGAAGGAGAACTGACGTCATCTGAGTTTAAGGAAGCTGAATTGAAGACTCTACGCATGGTTCAGAAAGAAGCATTTTTTCCCGAGAATGATAACAGATTGCGTACTTTACAGACATGGAAGGATGAACAAGATATAATTAGACTACGCACCAAAATAACGAACAGAAAAGACAGTGAAGATTTCCTGAAACATATAGTCCTGCCAGCAAAACATGAAGTTGTAAAACGGCTCATTTATCATGTTCATGTAAAACATTGTCACGCTGGACTACAGATCCTACTTAATTTATTGAGAGAGAAATACTGGATACTTAATGGTCGTAGAAATGTAAAACAAGTTTTAGCACAGTGTGTTGTGTGCAAACGATTCAGTGGGAAAAGTTTATGGAGAGATAGTGCGCCACTACCGGAAAATAGAATAAAGGATGCTAACGTGTTTCAAATTACAGGAGTAGACACAGCAGAACTGGAAGGCTCCTGAAAATTCCCGAAAGACTGATTTTATAACAAGTGACTCTGATCAATTCCTCTAAGTTTAGAATTAGTTCTGATTATACAAGATAATCAGAAGGTGGGAGGATGTTAGGAAATCACGCAATCAGCTATGAACAGTGTAGAAAAAAGAGAAAAAAAAAGAAACATTGAGTTGAATTGACATTTTAATACTTTGTTTTATTTGCACGCTCTTTGGCGATTGTCTCATGTAAAAAGAAATTGTGAAAAACAAAATTTTGATGTATTTTGTGGCAACAGCCTGTTTTCTAATTTAGAAAAAGATAGATAAATTAAAAATGTTGTTGGTCTTTTTCCATATAAGTTTTATTGCTTTAGACTTAGTGTTTTTACTCACCGTAGGTGCTGTGATTCATCGCAGCAATACGAGTTACTAAAGGTACTAAATGTGAGTAACATTTTCCATTAAAAATTTAAAGTTTATCGAAAGATATTAAATAGTAAAAATTAGAGTCGTAGAAGTAACAATTACTATCGTGTTACGATTAGTATATTGTCCATACAGCATGCAAACTCATTTATGGAAAATGAACAATGCTAAAATTTATCCGTATAAAAAAAATTAAAATATCGGGAAATTAACGTCTAGAATACAATTCAAATACTGTATATCATTTTTTACTACATAAAAAATCGCAAATTTTAATCAAAAATGCCACATGTACTCCGACATTTACTGTTTTATTATAGAAAAGGTTTTAGAAATGATTTTCTAATTATGTAACATTAATTCACACCAAAATTTAAGAACAATTACTTCTTCAAATTTCCTTATAAAATTGCCGTAATGTCACATATCCATACTTAAACTATAAATAAAGATTGTTTTTATGATTTTATATCCGTCTTAAATAATTTAATCACTATCAATATTTCCCGAAAGTATGTATTTTCAATCCATCCGTCACTCTTCTTAAATAATGCCTGAAATTTCTTTGGTTGAGAGATCAGTGAAAGTTTGTTATTAGTACTTTGACAAAATAACTAAATGAAGGCCATTAACACCTTACGGAAAAGTCACACATTATAGTAAATGAATATTGATTATCGGAGAAGAGTATGTTGTGTGGCTCTTTGAACGTGATGTAATGTTGTTCTGAATAACGAACAATATTATTTTAAAAGTTGGGCAGGGGAGGGGGGAGAATCTTCTAGTATAAAAAATAGTGCAGCATGCAAACTCATTTACGAAAAATGAACAATGCTAAAATTTATCCGTATAAAAAAAAGGAAATAAACGTTTGGAATACCATTCAAATACTGTATATCATTTTGTGCTACTTAGAAATTACAAATTTTAGTCAGAAATGTTACGTGTACACCTACGTGTATCCGACATTTACTGTTTTTATAGAAAATATTTTAGAAATGATTTTCTGCATTTCTAATATTAAGTCACTTCAAAATCTAAGAATATTTACTTCTTCAATTTTTTTTATAAAATTGCCGTAATGTCTAATACATATCCATACTTAAACTAAAATAAAAGTTGTTTCTATGATTTTATATCCGTCTTAAATAATTTAATCACTATCAATACTTCCCGAAAGTATATATTTGCAACACATCCATCACTCTTCTTGATTAACGCCTGAAATTTCTTTGGTTGTGAGATCAGTGAAAGTTTGTTATCAGCTCTTTGACGAAATAACTAAATGAAGGCCATTAACATCTTACGGAAAAGTCACACATTATAGTAAATGAATATTGATTATCGGAAAAGAGTATGTTGTGTGGCTCTTTCAGCGTGATGTAATGTTGTTCGAAATGACAAACGATATTATTTTAAAGGCGATGGCGGGTGGGGAGAGAAATATATGTATTTAATACGGATAAATTTTAGCACTGTTCATTTTCCGTAAATGAGTTTGCATGCAGCTACATCGTTATATATTTAATACGGATAAATTTTAGCACTGTTCATTTTCCGTAAATGAGTTTGCATGCAGCTACATCGTTCATATATATATATATTATTACGAATTTTGTAAATAGTTAGTGTTTGTACTGTAAAATAATGTAAATAATCTTATTAAGCTCCATTCCTTTACTAATATTAGTTTTTGTTACATTGTCTCTGTTATCAAGCAAACTTGTCTATTATTTTTCAGTGTATGTCTATGGCAGCTTGGCGAAATAATGAAGATATCGCCAACTTGGCGTCACTTTTGACGACTAATTTTGGTCGCCAAGTTTGGCGATATATCGCCAAGTTGGCGACAAACTTGACGATTGTTGGCGATGGTAACCCGTCCCTCTCTATGGTAACCCGCCCCTAGGTCTACTGATACATTGAATGTTGTTCCGTGGTTTTCCGGATTTTTCTAGAAGGTTGTAGAAATTTCCACCGCATGCTGCGAGCCTATATAAGAAGAGCGATACGAGCTGTTGTGGTTATTATTTACCAGTCAGGCATTGAGTGAGCTACTAGAGATTGCCCAAGCAAGTTTGCTTGATGTATTGAGTTTTATCTACGTTGTTTTGAATGTGATATAGTGTTGAGACATTGTATAAAGAGTCTCTGCGACCTATATTTGTACTTGTTCGATAGATTTGAACAGTTATTTTGGAATATCTAGTAATATTTGTGAGTTTCGAAGACAGTTGTTCTGAAGATCTGTAAATAAATTATTTTCTACTTTTCTAAGAGAAAAGAGTTTGAAGTTGTCTAACCATAAGATCGAAAGAACCCCATATACGCTACAATATATATATGGGTTAATTAACGTCTGGAATATCATTCGAATATTGTATCTCATTTTGTAATATTTAGAATCCACAAATGTTAGTCAGAAATGTCACGTGTACCTCTTTGTGTATCCGACATTTAATGTTTTATTAAAGAAAATATTTTAGAAATGATTCTCAACATTTCTTATATTAAGTCACTTCAAAATTGCGTCAAAATTTTCGTAATGTCTAACACATATTGATACTTAAAATAAAATAAAGGTTGTTTCTGTGATTTTATATTCGTCTTAAATATTTTAATCACAATCAATACTTCCCGAAAGTAAATATTTTCAATGCATCCATCACTCTTATTAAACTATGCCCGAAATTTCCTTAAATGAAAGATCAGTGAAAGTTTATTAGTATCTTTAAGAAATAACTAAATGGAGGCCATTAACATCTTACGGAAATGTCATACATAAGAGTAAATGAATATTGATTATCGGAAAACAATGCGTTGTGCGGCTCTTTCAGCATGATGTAATGTTGTTCGAAATGACGAACGGTATTACTTTAAAGGCGGGAGCGGGGGGGGGGGGAATCTTCAATAAACGATGTTACTGCATGCAAACTCATTTACGGAAAATGAATTACTCAAAAATTTATTAGCATAAGAAAATGTTAATTATGGAAAAATTAATGTCCAAAATTCTATTCGAATACTGTATATCATTTTGTACTCCTGAGAATTCACACGTTTTAGTCAGGATTGTCACATATACTATACGTGTCTTTGACAATTACCCTGTTATTAAAGAAAAGATTTTCGAACTGATTCTCAACTATGCTAAAAGTAAGTGACTTCAAAAATTTAGGACCACTCAACGTTTTCAATTTTTTTTTCTAAAATTGCAGTATTGTCTAACGCATATCGATACTTAAAAGAAAATAAAGTTGTTTTTTACATTCTATATCAGTCTTAAAATAATTTAATCACTATCAATATTTCCCGAAAGTAAATATTTTTAATGCATCTAATCAGTCTTCCTAAACAATGCCCGAAATTTCTTTGGTTGAGAGATCAGTGAAAATTTATTAGGTCTTTGACGAAATAACTAAATGGAGGCCATTAACATCTTATTGAAAAGTCATACCTTAAACTAAATGAATATTGACTATCGCAAAAGAATATGTTGTGTAGCTGTTTCAGCGTGTTGTAATGTTGTTCGGAATGATGAATGTGTGAAATTCAAATATAAAGGAGGTCATCTTCAAAGTACAGTACAAAATGTAAGCTTATTTAGAGAAAAAAAATGCATAAAAAATCATCCGCTTATAAATTAGTTAAAGATGCGGGCAAATAAACATTGTAAACGGCCACTGCACGTCTATTGTAAAGACTTCTTAAAACTCACATATCTTACACAGTAATTTTTTTGTCTCTGTTTATGATGTTTTTGAAGACACAGTATTCATCTAAAATATTGTCTACCACAAAGTTGAAAGTCTAACTCGGGTGAACATGTCGCACTTTCCAACATCTTAAACAATATCATAGAAACTTGCACATTTTATTAGCCAAATCAGTTTTCAAATATATTATTCATAAAGAAAGAAAATGTTGTTTACATCATTCTATTTCTGTCCAAAGCAATTTAATCACCATCATATTTCCTCCGAAAGTAAATTTTTGTAATGTATCAATCACTCTTCTTAAACAATGACTGAAATTTCTTTGGTTGAGAGATCAGTAAAAGTTTATTGTTAGTTCTTTGACGAAATAACTAAATGGAGGCCATTAACATTTTAAGGAAAAGTCATACATTATAATAAATGAATATTGATTATCGGAAAAGGGTATGTTGTGCGGCTCTTTCAGCGTGATGTAATGTTGTTCGGAATGACGAACAGGAGAAATTTAAAGATAAAGGAGGTTATCTTCAAAGTACAGTACAAAATGCAAGTTCATTTAGAGAAAATGAAATTTATAAAAAATTATCCGCATTTAAACTAGTTACTGGTGGTTCCTTATAAAATAAAATCGTCCGCTTAGAACAGCCGAAAATAAATTTTAAATTGAAAAGTTGTGAAGTACTGGGAAAGATCGAAAAGCTTTTTAAAATATTGCTAAATTACCATTTCTGTGCCATGGTAGGATGTTCTAAATCGATTATAAATGTAATGTTTGCAAATCAATTGTGACAATATCTGATACTACGCAAGCAGTCGTATAAAACATTATCTGCCACAACATTGCAAGTATAACACTTTTCAAACAAATTCGTGCTTAAACTTTTATTAGAAACTTAATACATTTTCTTTCCCAAATGAGTTTTTAAATATATTATTCATAAAGAAATAAAATTTTGTTTACATCATTCTATATCCGTCTAAAGCAATTTAATTACTATCAAAGTTTCCCGAAAGTAAATATTTTTAATTTATCCATCACTCTTCTTAAACAATGCCCGAAATTTTTTTGGTTGAGTGATCAGTGAAAGTTTATTATTAATTCTTTGACGAAATAACTAAATGGAAGCCATTAACATCTTACGGAAAAGTCATACATTATATTAAATGAATATTGATTATTGGAAAGAGGTATGTTATGCGGCTCTTTCAGCGTGATGTAATGTTGTTCGGAATGACGAACGGGAGAAATTTAAAGAAAAAGGAGGTCATCTTCAAAGTACAGTACAACATGCAAGCTCATTTAGAGAAAATGAAACATATAAAATTTTTATCCGCATATAAACCAGTTAAAGATGGGAGCAAATAAACATAGTAAATAAAAGTATGCTATCACGCCAACGACTTAACCCATTGATTGGAAATGTTGGAATTGTTCTATGCATTCGTGAATCTCTCACGCGATTTCTCAATTCGGTAGATTTGCTTACTTTTCTTTTTACAGCAAATATATGTTTCTAATCTTTGGGATTATTTTCTTATTATCTTCATTAGATTGCATTTACGTATACCTTAAGTTTTGCTGTAGGATGTATTTTTTTTTAAAAGTGCAGATAAAAATGTAGCATTTGAAATAAATAATGTAAAGTTTGCTTGAAACTCATTAAGCATAAGAACATAAGAAAACTATGTAAATGCATTAAAATGCTTACTTGCATAAGAATAGTAGTGTTTATGTAATTCCAGAATAATCATTACACTGTAAAACATTTGTGTAACGTTACTCCATAAAACTGGTGGCAGCCTTGCTGCCTTCAATTTGGTGGAGTATTTTAACCGATATAATCGGTGTAACATTGCAATGTTACACCAGTAATGTATGTTTTTATTACACCATTGTGTAAGTGAAAAATTACTCAATGAAGTATAAATCGTAGCTGCCACCAATTTTATGGAGTAACGTTACCACAAATGTTTTACAGTGTAGGCACCTTTAATGTTCTAAAATTGTCGGTTGTCTTTTAAAATTCAAAATGATATCATTTTATAGTTATTATTTTTAAATTAATAATTTTCCCATGTTTTGTCATATGCTTTACAGAAAGCATTTCTTCCTACTTATTATCCCAGTGCATTCTAGAAATTATTCTGACTGACTAATTGTGTACCGTGTAAATGGGTGCTCGAAATGATCTACCCAACAGTATTTTCAACAAAATTTCTTCGCCTTATCTTATGACCTTTTAATCTATGATAAAAGATGGCAAAATAAGCTGTAAAATATTAGTGGTGTCCAAAAAATATGGTGTCCAAAACATGTACAACAATCCACTTTTACGAAGGACACCTGACAACAATAGTGGTAAGTGGGAGTCACCTTGGGAGTCCAAAAAGTTTTTGCATAACCGATTAAACGCCAATGTTCCCCAATTGGGAACATTGCATAATTTGTAATACAAAATATATATTTTCCAAAATAATAACGATTTCTTTATTTTTCCTATAAAACATAAAGTTGATTTCAATTTTTGAAAAAAAAAAAAATATATTTAAGCATTTATCACAGGCATAAGGAAAATATAAATTCATTAATTTGCATAAAAAAATATTATTTGTTTTTATAGTTTTCACTATATTGTTTACATTTTGCCGCTAGGAATCTAGATGTCTGTGGAAATTGAGAAAATACTCAAGAACAATATACAATAGCATATAGCGGAAAATAACTTGTTATATTTGCTTAGGTTGACAATCAATAATCATGTTCCAAAATTCGAAATTTGAAATGAAAACAGCCAAATAAACTGCAGAAATATTTTTTGTTATTTTTTAAAAATTTGTATGCATATATTAAAACATTTGAAGCTGTAATGTAGGAAAAACAAAATTATAATTACATTGCGATATGAATTTGGCGTGTAAACGGTTAAGAGACTACTTTAGTCGTTCAAAAAGACCTGGGTGATAATGTTAAGTCCAGGGGGAATTAATTCTCAAATATCTCGCTCATAATTTAATATTTACACGATTTTTTTTGCATAGGACAGCTGAGGGCAATCTACAACTTGGCTAGATTTTACATTTTAGATTTTTGTTTGAGATTTGTTTTTAAATAAATACTTCTGGAACCGTTTTTGAAATTAAAATTACCTTAATATAAAAAAATAACCAAAACCAGAGATTAAAAAAAACTAGCTTTGTTGTAGTTTGTCCTCAGCTGTCCTATGCGAAAAAAATCATGCAAAAACATTAAAATTTGAGCCAGACATTTGAAAATTATACCCTAATAGACTTAACATTATCATCTGGGTGGTCTTTTTAGTGACTCGAGTGGCCTCTTAATGGAAATAACATGTCATATGTATCTTTTTTGTGAAACATTTGAATTATCGATAATTGAAAAGAAACAAAGTAATTTTTACTAGATTAATTTTAACACAACTATTCTAACTGCTAAATAAATCACACAAGTTCTAGCTTTCCAAGTTTGCGAAAAATATCTGGTCCAGTATTAACTAGAGATTTCTTGGATGAACTTACGAAGGCTCTCCCAACCGAGTTATTCCGAACGTTTCGGGCTGACTTACGGGAGTCGATGCAGTGAAAGTCCCCGATCGCGAAATTCCATGTTAACCTATGTGAAAATTTTGAAGCTCTAGAACTTATTACTTAATATGATTATTAAAATACAATTTTGCCATCAGAAACATTAGGAAAAAATTTTCTCAATATTATGTAAAAAGTACTCAATTTTAAATACTTCACATACTCAAAATAACTCCAATCCAAAAGTTCTTAAAACTGAGAAACACATGTACTCAATTTTGATTCAATAGTTGCGTTCAAATATAAATCACTATTATCTGCCCCCTGAATATACAAATTAAAGTAAAAACATGCTGGTAGTTATTCCTCATTCAAAATTATGAACAATTAGTATTTAATTTATTATTTATTAAGAAAAATAGCAAAAGTATAAGTGACATATCCAAATCCAACATTTATATTACAAGAGCATTATTTGCAAGCATACTTTAAAATTATTTAAAAATGCTGAGGATAATTTAAAATTTACATTAATAAGCATCTTTTATGCCGCTGTGAATGAAATACTCCAATACAGGGTACAAAATTAACGTTTCTTTGCTTTTGATAACATATGCTGTTTCAGAATTGAGAAAGCAATGTGATGATTTTTGATCCAAACATACTCAATTCGATATGAGTACATCGATTTACTCATTTTTGAGTACTTCATTTTTTTCAGTGAAGTAGACGTCATGTGCCCATGTTGTGCGTTTTTAAAAATTGTCTACGCAAATTTTAAGTATTAACTATTTTGACTATTTTGACTTGTATTTTGACTATTCCAGGCAGCGAAGTGCTTTTACCCACAGAACTAAACAGAGCCCTCTACCGCCTCAAAGCAACATTTCCTTACCCACATTCCTGTACGAAATTTGCATATTTAGGTCCTCTTTACCTGAATTTACGTTTTTTTTTTTAACTTTTGAGCCACTTTGGACATGGAGGGTTCACAACCATAGCAGACCAAGTCTTTTTTGAAAATAATAATAATAATAATAATAATAACATAGCCCATTAAAAAATAAGGCTTAAAGTGCAAAAATAAGGCTTTATCCAGTCCCACAGTGCACTAGGTCTGCTTCTAATACTTTCTAACATATGTCATCAGTATATAGACTTAATATATTGTGGGAGAGAATAAGACAAGTTTTATGCACATTCTAACGAATCTATCTTTTTTATTAAGATGAAAATATTGGATTCGTGAGAATTTTTGAATTTCAGTTTTTGATGGTTTTATACGTTCTAAGGATCGGAGATGTCAAAAACCATGTTTCTAGAAAATGCTTGTCTATGACTCTGTGAGTCTGTGACTCCGTCTGTATGTGGCACAAATTCTGTGGGCACTCTATCTCAAGAACTGACTCACAGAATTCGATAAATTATTATATTTAGGTAGTTTCTGACATAAATTTATGATGGTTATTTTTTAATGCAAATAGCTCAAATACTATGGTGCATTCTGTACGGTTACCGAAACAGCTTTTTCTCAATAACTAATGCATGTATCTCTACCAACCTTCAGATTTAGTTAATCCTTGACATAATTTAGCACTGTTTACATTTTAGTGTAAATTACACAACAGGTGGCGTTTATATGCTGCATTTTGCACGAATTTTGCAATAGCTCTATCTCTTGAATTTATACACGGAATTTAATATAAAATTGTATTCTGGTAGTCCGTGATACTGACAAATGCATATTTGCATTTGGTGTAAATCGGTCAACAGGAGGCACTGCTATGCTGCATTATGTACGATTTATGCAACAGATCTACCTCAAGAACTAATGCACAGGTTTCTATCAAACTTCAAATTCAGTTTGTCCTTGATATGAATTGATATTGTTTACGTTTTTGGTGAAAATCGCTCAAATAGGTTTAGCTACTATGCTATATTTTTCACGATTTTTAGCAATTGCTCTATATCAAAAATTAATGCAAAAGTTGTCATCAAATTTCATATTCAGGTATAGTTGACAAATATCATTGTAGTTTATTTTCTGGCATAAATCTAACTACTGTTTGCGCTATTATGTTTAAAATTTCCAGATATCCACAATAGTCCTATTTCAAAAATTAATGCATGGAATTGATTCTTTTAGAATCCTTCGATATCCATAGATTGTCATTTATTTCTGGCATTGTGGTAGTGAATTCAGAAGTATTGACATGGATGATACAGACGAAATTTTTGGGATTGCCACATCTGACTAATTTTTAAATGGACTTAATCTACTATAGTTCTGAGCCCCTAATAAATGCGTTGTACATATGAGTTTTGAGAAGTAATAAAATAGATTTTAATTTTAGTAAAGCATATGAACCCGTACTTTTGTGGTACCCGTACTTTTTTTTATTCAGTGGAGGCTACGAAATATATTTTAATTATTCTCATAGGATTCATTGTGCACAATGTGCAAAATATGTAAAAGTGAAACATGCGCACTGCACATGTTTCACTTTTACAGACTTTCCTGTAATATTGATTTCATTAAATAGCCCGAAATATGTGTGAATAATGCTGTTTATACAAGAAATGATATTTATTTCAATAATACCACTTTTTTGTTAAGGCTTTCTTACTGTGCATTTTACATTTATTTAACACAATTACAATAATGATCCATTTATAAAGCTAAATATACAAAGAGCGTTTGCATTTATTTATAGTCATAACAGAATTCCTAAACAGTTATTTTGTTTGTTTTTGCATTGATATTTCTAATTATTTAACATAGCAGTATTATTATGGGTTAAAATATTTACATTACAGTTAATTTTAAAAGTATTTAAAAGAACAATTCTATATGGGATACTATAAAAACACGTTCACAACATTAAGATACGTTAAATGGTAAAACTACCGTGAGTAATATTTTTTCTGATTAAGTTTCTAATTAATTGATAAAGCTATTATTTACTACGGTTTTGGATCTTTTTTAACGTGTAATGTTTCACTTTTACAGATTTTCCTGGATAATAGGTTTTATGAACTAGCCAGAAATATTTTCGAAATATCTCTAAATAATGCTGTTTATACAAGAAATGATATTAATTATAATATTACCATTTTTAACGTTTTCTTACTGTGCATTTCATATTTATTTAACACAATCAGAATACTGATATATTTACAAAGCTAACTATACAAAGTACATTTGCATTAATTTATAGTCATAAGAGAATTCATAAAAGCTCATTTTGTTTGTTTTTGTATTTATATTTCTAATTATTTATCATAACTGCATTATTATAGGTTAAATATTTACATGCTAGTTAAATTTAAAAATATTTAAAAGAAAAATTCTATATGGGATATTATCAAAACACGTCGACAACATTAATTTATGTGAAATGATAAAACTACAGTAAGCAATATTTTTCTTATTTAATTTCGAATTAATTGATAAAACTATTATTTACTACGAGTTTTTTTGTGTAATGTTTTACTCTTACAGATTTTCTTTCATTATAGATTTTATGAACTAGCCCAAAATTTCTCTGAATAATGCTGTTTATACAAGAAATGGTGTTTATTTTTATAACACAATTTTTGTCAACGATTTCTTATTGTGCAATTTATATTTATTTAACACAATTACAGTGATAATACATTTACAAAGCTAAATATAAAAAGTACATTTGCATTAACTTTAAGTCATAAGAGAATTCCTAAACAGTTATTTTGTTTGTTTTTGTATTGATATTTCTAATTATTTAACATAACTACATGATTATGGTTTAAAATATTTACATTCCAGTAAATTTTAAAAGCCCTTAAACGAACAGTTCTATATGGTATGTTATCAAAGCACGCCAAAAACATTAAATTACTTAAATGATAAAACTTCAGTCAGCAATATTTTTCTAATTTAGTTCCTAATTAATTGTTAAAACTATTATCTACTTACTGTCTGGATCTTTTTTTATCGTGTAGTTTCATTTAACTAGCAAATTAGTCGATCCTTATAAAATGTTAATCATATATCAATGCATAATTTCTGTTTCTAAAATCATCTTAGAAAAGCTATTTTCATCGTTTTGTATCGATGCAGCTAATTATTTTAAATAATTACAATATTACTTGTCAAAATGTTAATTTTCTAGTTAAAAATGCGCATTTGTCGGTGAGAATGAAACTTATGCGTAAGTTAATTAATTATTTGCTTAATCCATCATCTAAAACTCGTGTTTCTTCTTAAAAGTTAGTTCAACTTTCAAAGATTTTAGAATTTATGAGTTGAATTTTCAATTATTACTTAATTAAACAATTCTTTCTTTAACTTGCGAAACTAATTAAAGTATTAAAAAGTATGTATCAGATTTAAAACTAACGATGATTCTGGAATTATCCAAAGATAAACTTGAAAATTCGTCATGCAAATGTTTACAATTTTTTTTTGTGTGTAACTACTTGCACATGTTATGTCAAATATGAATTTTATCACGTTTTTAGATACTTTCAAATACCAAATTTCAGAACTTGTATATAATCACATTAAAAATACATACATATATATATATATACAGGGTGGACATAAAGTCCCAGCCCATTTTGCAGAAATAATTAATACATGGATTTTGTATTACAAGTGAATGATACTCTGAGGATATGCTAACAACAGAAGAACGAATTGCGGTTGTAGTGGCAAGTTTGAGTGGTCAGGCATTCGAGACAGTCAGGGAGATGTCTCGTAGAAAATTTGGAAGAGATGCTCTAACACGAGGAAGTATAAGAAAAATGGTGAACAAATGGTGGATTTTTCTGTGTGGGCGTTCATCAAGGAACAGGTCTTCAATACTAAGGTTACAAATGTGTCAGTCCTAAAACAACGCATAAGCCAAGCATGCGAAATGATCACCGTGGAAATGTTAGAAAAAGTGTTTCGAGCTATGCTGAACCGGTGGGAAACTTGTTTCGAACTTTGTGAACACCACGTTGAAAAGTATTAATATGCTATATAATGCTATTGAAATATAAAATTCATGAATAAATTATTTCTACAAAATGGGCTGGTACTTTATGTTCACCCTGTATATATATATATATATATATATGTATATATATATATATATATATAAATACTTTTATAAAAACAATCAAAGTAATTCAGACAATACCATTCAATAAACCAATGAAACCAGTATTTTTACAATCATATTATTGAAAACAATTGAAGTTTGAAGTCAAATAGAAGGCAGATTACCAAAACAATAAAAAATAAATATATAAATGGACATTAGAAGTCTTTTTCATTAAACTACTCGTCAGGGGTGTATAATTTAATGAAAAACAAAATCAACCAACCAGTTTCTGTTATGGGACGTGCTAAGATAAGTAATTCGTCCCACAATGCACCCGACTGTTTGGACGTTATTTACTATTACAAATTAGTACAAAGATATTCATTGAAGAAAATAAAAACAATATGACAAAATAACAATAATATAATATTTATTAAAAAAGGTTATAGTCACAGTATAAGTCATAAAGGTATTAACTTTAAAATTGTAGCAATAATTATAAAAAATAGTAGAACATATATTATACTATAAAATTCATCTATAAATTAGACAAAAAATAATTGCTAATGTTAGAAGTATTATATTTTTAAACAATTATTAATATTACTATATTAATTATTTAACTAAAATATGTTACTTCAACTTCTAGTACAAATAGAAAAAAATGTTTTAGTGCTGCCATCTATATGATTAATATATTAATTAAATTATATTATTAGGGTGCTGCCATCTATTATTGAGAAATATTATTGGAATAAAATAAATTATTTAATAGCTAAGAATTTTCCAAGAATAATTTCTATTCTAATATTTTACAAATAATTTCTTTAAGACAAATGCAATAGACAACCATATCTTCTTTCAATAACTTTATCATTTTTAAGGTATGCATATTAATTTTAGGTAAACATAAATTTTAATACTATGTGTAAAGTTTTTTTGGGGTTTAAATATATATTAATTAACCATTGCGTATTATCCAGACAACACCGCCCTCCCCCGTAATCTAGCATCTAACCCACCCATCCATCTTATTATATATTTTTTTTAATTTTTTGTATTTTTTTTTGTATTATTTTTATTTTTTATAATATTTTAAACAATTTTTTACGCAATGTGGTAATTATTTTTAAGATAATGTAATAACTTATTATATATTAAAAATTATAGGAGTTCTTAACAATAACATCATATGGTGCTGCATAAATTAACATTTTAATGTTTGAAATATTTGGTTGAAGAGAATATAGACAGTTAATACTAAATAAATGATTATACAGATAATATTTTTTTTAACCAAATGTAAAGGATAACCATATCTTATAGCAGTTTCTTGAACAGTTTTTAAATTATACATTTTAAAATTAGGTGAACAAATATTTTTAATTCTATGGGCAAAATTAAGTAATATATTGATACATACAGATTTATGAAGGCAAGAATTATAATAAGTAAAGAGGTTAACTTTGAAAGGAAAATCAGTACGTTTATAATATATATATATATATATATATATATATATATATATATTACTAAACAACATTATATTATTATTATTACAATCATAGAAAATTTCCAAAAATACTCTAAAAAATGTATATACATATGCATTGTATGTAAGAAATTTATATACATATACATGTGATTTCACGAAAACAATTAAAATTACCAGTAATTCTAAAACTACAAAGTTAATCTTAGTAGCACGTCATGTACTGAATTACATTTTTAATGCAATCCCTTTCACAAAATATGTTGGTCTACATATCTATCATCATATAAACAAGTCAAATAGAACTTCTTTCGAAATATGCGTAATAAGTTTTAAATTATGGTACTTTGGTTCTTCCCATACAATATTTTCACAAAACACTTTTTATCAGTATTGTCGTAACTAATATGTCACGTGAACGAGATGATATAAATAAGTTATACAAATACATTTAAAAAAATACAGATAATGCTAGAATATTACAAAATTAATCAGCATATTTCATCATGCAATAATTATTTTCGATGAAATTATTTTCATAAATTATATCTGTGGAACTTATCATGTTTTATTTTTTCTGTATATTTAAAAAGCTCAAAAAATACTTTTTTCGATAAGCAATATTCTAGCATTACTTACTTTAAAAAATATAGCACCGATGCAAGCTTTAAATGTATATAACTAAATGCATCTAATGATAACTATCTATCGATTCGATATTTTTCTTATGATGAATAAATATTATGCAATCGATTACCATTTTATATTGACAGAGTCATTTCCATATAATTCAATAATTTATGACGTTTATCATATTTTATATGTACGCAATGACAAATGTTATTTGATAAAGTTGTTTTCACAAATTATGTCTGTGAAATTTATCATGTTTCTATTAATTTTTTATGTATAAATACAGAGCTTAAAAATACGTATTTACAAGCACCTTTCTAGCATTA
This sequence comes from Maratus speculifer, assembly GCA_964019185.1. Classification (NCBI taxonomy): domain Eukaryota; kingdom Metazoa; phylum Arthropoda; class Arachnida; order Araneae; family Salticidae; genus Maratus; species Maratus speculifer. The sequence goes on along the minus strand of OZ025289.1, from coordinate 114,047,889 downwards.
TTTATTAAAAAAAATATCAATTATGCAGATTTAAAATCTATATGTATATACAGGGTGTCCAGCAAATAAGACCCTGATTTCAAAATTCAAAATCTCAAAAACAAAGATCGATAGAATTATGCATTAAACGGTTTCTTTATTAGGTTAGCTGTAAAAATGTTATGCAGAAGTTTCAAACGATGAACATTTTAGAAAGGTTGTGTTCTGATTGCAAAGAACGCTTGTGATTTTTAGGCAGATTTCGTATGAAATGCTACCTATTGCATTCTCTCCCATTTTGGAATTTCTAAAAAATTTTTGCATATCTACGCCGATCATGACCTCTAGACCCCAAAACTACCATCAATAAAAATCTTTATCTATCTATCTATCTATCGGTGTATATCACTTTCTTCTAGATACGATAACTTTCATAATTATGCTCAGATCTTCTTCAAACTTTTACATAAAATCTAGGGGTATAAAATCTCGGTCGAGTTCGTTAATGGGCAAAATCGGGCCAATGGAGTGGAAATAGGGAGGGTTTTTGTGAAAACCAAAAAAAAAACCGCGATAACTTCTTAGTTAAAATAGATATCGAATCAGTTTAAAGTTTATATTACTTCTAAGAAATAGGCTAAAAGTTCATGCGTGACAGATTTTTGATTAAGTTAAAAATGGGCTCAAGAGGCGAAAATACAGGGTTTTGGGGAGAAAAAAATTCATAACTTCGTCAATTCTCAAGATATCAAATCCTGCTAAATTTTTCATAAATATTCTTAAAATTATCTAAAACTTTTATACTTACAAGTTTTTGATATTACCAGCTTTTACCAAGGAAAAAAATTAAAAACGAAAACAAAAAGGGGAGTGAAAAAAGAAAAAAATCCATAACTTACTCAATTCTTAAGCAATCAAATCTAATTAAATTTATTTTACATCTTTTCAATAATTTCTACAACTTTTATGCCAACAAGTTTTTCATAGGACCAATTCTTATAGCAAAAATAAATTAAACAAAAATAGGAGTTGGAGAAAAAAACTCAAATCCAAACTGCTTATATTCTGACTCATTTTTAAATTCATTTTTTATTTTAAACGCATCCAAATGGAAGATCCTCTTATTTAGGAACTATATAATGTGACGTATTGGCCAGTATTTTGATAAAGGCAGAATATATTTTTAAAAAGACTGCCAAAAAGGGTATTTTGAACAGAATTTCCCGAAGTTATATTCATTGAAAAATTGAGGAAATATAACAAATTGCGTTTTTTCTGAGTCATTTTTAAATCCATTTTTGTTCTCAAACTTATCCAATTTACAGGTCCTCTTACTAAGGAACTATATAATGTGACGAATAGGCCAGAATATATTTCAAAAATAGCTGCCAAAATGGACACTTCGCACAAAATTTCCCAAAGCGATCATGATTAATGAATTGAAGATGTATTCAACTAACAGATTGGTTATTTTATGACTCATTTTTAAATTCAATTTTGCTCTCAAACGCATTCAATTGGCAGTTTTTTGTTATTTAGGAAGTGTGTAATGTGCCGCATTGGTCAGTTTTTTTATAAAGGCTAAACAAAAATTTTGAAAAAGCTGTCAAAGTGGGCATTTTTCACAAAACTTCCCAAAGCTATCTTGATTAAAGGATTGTGGATGTATTCAAATAACAAATTAGTTATATTATGACTCATTTTTAAATCCAATTTTACTCTCAAGCGCATTCAATTGACAGTTTTTTGTTATTTAGGAATTATATAATGTGCGTATTCGTCGATTTTTTGATAAAGGCTAAATATATATTTTTTAAATCTGTCAAAGTGGGCATTTCGCACAAAATTTCCCAAAGCGATCTTGATTAAAGAATTGTGGGTGTATTCAAATAACAAATTGGTTATTTTAAGACACATTTTTAAATTCAATTTTGCTCACAAACGAATTCAATTGACAGTTTTTGTTCTTTAGGAACTATATAATGAGCATATTGGTCGATTTTTTTTATAAAGTCAGAATATAATTCAAAATATGTTGGCAAAATGGGCATTTGAGCCGAGTTTCATTTAAGATGATTTTGATAAAACCAGTTCTTATAGAAAAATGAAATTTAAAAATTTTCAAAGGCGACCTAATAAAGTAGTTAAACTGGGTTTATCTCTAATCATTTTTTATTTTTTGTTGAAATGAAAACTCTTCGAAATCTACCTCCGCCTATAGGCCATGCCGACAGGGATCTTTTTTGTTTTAGATTGAATGCAGAGAACGAGTGTTTTGGCGTACAATACCATATTTTAATTTTTTTGGAAATGAATGTTTTGAATTTAAATTTTTTTTTAAAATTTAGTTCAAAAAATCGTTGAATTATGGCACTATACGTAAAAAACTCGTTCTCTGCAAGCAATTTAAAACAAGAAAAAAGTCCAGTCAAGCATTTTTTGTAATGAGAACACAATCTTTTAAAAATGTTTACCACTCGAAATTTCTGTATAACATTTTTATAAGCCGTTTACCGCCTTATTCTACCAATCTTCGTTTTTGAAAATTTTAATTTTGAAATCAGGGTGTTATTTGCTGGACACACTGTATCTGAATGCATATCAAGGTAATTACATACCAATTCTTTAATTTTTCTAATGGTGAATAAATATCACGCAATCGATTATCATTTTAACACTAGAACCGCGGAGGGGGTCAATTTGACCCAAATCGATATTTAATTTCTCGCCGCGCGAAAATTATTCATCGAAAAAACGATTTCTTTTCTGACTTTTAATATTTTAAGGTAAGCAACAACTTTTTGCATTTAATAGCGAATAGCATAAATAATTTTTGAGTTATAACCATGTATACCTAGAACCGCGAAGCGGGTCAATTTGACCCATAATAAGTTTTTACACATAAATGACAAAATAGAGATGCATTTTTTCAGAAGTAATGATAAATAATATCTGTCGCACTTCTAATAACGTTAAGGTGCCACTCACGCGCCAGTGCATGATGTGGGGTGACGACCAATAGCCAGTCACGCGCTGGCGCGGGAAATTCTGTCACTGATTCTTTGTTATAAAGAGTAAACCGGCTTCTGGAAAAAACCCACTTCTACAGTGCTACATTAACTATAATAATTTTCACGTAAGCGGCAGCGAACGTGTTAATAGGCAGAATCGGAAGGGGGGGGGGGATGGGAAAATTTTCAATCAAGATTTTATATTCTTGATGTGAAGAATGGGTGATTGCAGAAAAAAATTACAACAAATATTTAAAAGTAGCATTAAATTTACTTTTATAAAGCATTTATTAAAAGTTAAAATAAGATGCCGATGTTTTTATATTACCGCCAAAGAAGCTTTGGAATGTTAGCAACTATTATCTGAAAATTATTGAGAATGCAAATTGTTAAAGATGAATATCTGCCTATAAAAGAAGAAAAATAAATTCTAGTGATGAAAATGAAAGTGACAATGATTCTGCTTATACTATTAACATTGTTGGACTTTTTCATTGGAGTATAAATGAAAATTTATCAGTATTGAACGAAAGTTTGTGATATTTATCAGAAAAAAATCGGATATAAAAAACAGAATTAAGAATTTGAAAAAAAAGGTTGACAAAATTTAAATTTTATACTCATGAAAATTTGAAAAAATAAATAAACAATAACTTGCACATTCACACCTGTAAATAAAAAAGATGACAAAAAAACTACAAGACTAACTATTTAAAAGGGCCTAACATAAGCGTAGATGAGCACTTATTTCTTTCAAAATCTGCTAGTAGGTTTATTCATTATATGTATATCAAAACCAAATAAATTGCAAATAACACAGAAACTGTAAATCGCCCAAGACGAGAAATACAAAATGTCAAAATCGAAATTGCATACGACGATTCTTCTGTCTCATTTATACATCAGCATAACTATTTACCAAGGCGAAAAGTGTAAAATTGTTTTCTTGCTTTGCAGTCTACATCTAACTATTGAAATTTTAAATAATTCTAAAAAATACTTAAGGCACTTTTTTACAACAATGCAATTAAATTCAATGTAACTGTAAGATTACCCTGATGACAGGAAGTCTCCTTATGTCAAGACTATTTCTTACAGGAAGCCAATGAATGCATTTTATAATATTTTGTATTTTGCTGTTATCAATGCTTGGATTTTATGCAAACCTGTAACCTCAAAATCTATTAGTATACGTCAATTTCTTCAAAACTTAATTGAAGACGTACAAAAATAGTTTGTTACTTTTTGCGAACTTCTCCCCTCTACATACCTCCACCCCCCTAAAAAATAATAAATAAAATAAATAAATAAATCATTTGCGTAAAAAGAAAAACTAGAAACTGTGAAAAACACAAACTAAGCATAAAAGGGTTTGTTATCATAACTAAAAATAATGAAAATTAAATTAAATATAACTGTTCAAAATATAATGTACCCACACGTTTTTGGTAAACGTGCGAAATCTTTAACCATGTTTTTCAAGCAATGCATACAATAAATTGGATTAGATAAATCAGTAAGTAACTTGTATTTTTTATATTTTTAAAAATTGTTCTTAGATTTTATATCTAAATTCATTTGAATGGAATAGTCTATTTTTAATATTTACTAAACCTAAGTTTATTTATGTTTAAAATATATGTTCAATATTTATTCAATATATTTCCATCATACTGAATGAAATGTAATCTTGAATAATAGCATTTTCTGAAATGTAGGATATTTCTGCTGACTCTGTGTAAAATACAATGTAAATATTAAAGAATATTGATTATTGTAATAAAATATAAACTTTTAAACTAATCAAATTAAGTATTTGGGCATATTTATAAATCCTTTTCCATCCCGGGTCAAATTGACCCGCTCCGCGGTTCTAGGTATACCGAAAGTCCCGCGGTTCTAGTGTTAAAGTCATGGAATCATTCCCGTATATTCATTAAGCTTTGAAATTTATCATGTTTAAAATATACATATATATGTACTCAATGCAAAATGCGGGACAAAACACATATGAGATTCACGTATAAATGAAATAACGCTACGAAAAAAATATATTTTGTTAGATATGTCTTCAAAAAATTAATACAGTCGGCTCTCGTTAATTCGAACTCGTCGGGACCACAAGAAAAGTTCGAATTATCCGAAGTTCGAATTATGTAAATTATGAAATGAAAGTATGCTTAATATGGTACTATTACAAAGGAATCAATGTTATAGACTTTTTTAAAAATTTATTTCATATCGATTTCAAATATTTTTCTAGTGGTTGACTCGTAGGTTTAGCATTGTGTTCGACCTACTATCAAAAATATGAAAATATGGAAAACAGGACACAGGAAAACACAATGCTAAGCCAACGAGTCAACCATTAGTGGTATTAATTTTTGGTTTATGCACTACTTCGTTTCCGGCAGTAATGGATTATTAGATTCCACTATTTACTACTCTTCCGTAAAATAAAGAGCTTTTTATTGTTCTAGATAACATAGGATTTTGTGCTGTCTGCTATTGGATTATTTGTATAATTAATTGAAATCTGAATTGCTATTTTATATCTTCTCATGGGAGAGAAAATCTACTTTTTTATTTCAAATTAATTTAAAAGTCAAGCATATTTTAAATTCCGATGTTTTATTCAAAATTTTTTTATGTATTACCGTAAAACGGGGTAAATAGGAACGAAATTTCCCAGTGATACAAATAAATTAAGTATAAATATGTTTACTGATATTTTTAAGTACCAATTTTTTTAAAAGAAGGTAATATCATTAAGAGCTGGAAAATTTACTTTTGCCATGTTGGCACCGCTACTGGTGTACATAAAAAAACTGCAAGTAGAAAATCAAAAACCTCATATTTTCAATGGCTTCAAAACTTTGTATGCAACTGCAGTATTTTACATATTCTAAACCTAAGAGTAGAGTTTTTAATTAATGATAGACCATTTTTGTGAACGATATGCTATATTAGATTCTATGTATTTCTGAAATACGAAATAAAAAAGTGTAAAATATCTTTTAACTTCACACATTTAAGATTTACAGGGTGAATCGGAACATTTTTTATACAGTAATAGTTTCATTTCATATTTGAAAACATATAAATCAATATGTATTTCAATAATATTTTGTTTTTTCCAATTACTTGAAAAGTGTAAAAGTGCCAAGAAATTACTTAGTTTAACAAAAAAGTCACCCCCAATCCAAAAGATATAGAACGTACAACAGGAAAATTTAAAAATGCCAATTAACTAAGAAAAGTTGTAGAGAAATATTCTCTGACAACCACAACGTTACACAAACATCTCAAAACTGGAAACCAGTTAAAAATGAGAGGGGTGCAAACAGTACTAAGGGCTGAGGATGAGGCTGTACTAGTAAATCGTATTAATACGCGCAGCAATTGATACTACCCAATAGATTGATTTACCTAATGATTACTGGTAAATTATTACTTAGAAGGGGTGAATTTGCATTAAATTTTATCTTCCTCAATTCAAATACTTTTTAGAACACATTTTAATCTTTATTGGTTTCAGAGTTGTTTTCTAATTTTTGAAAAGTCATACCCTTATTTGCATAGAAAACGAACAATTGTTTGATAGTAACTACATGTTCCTATTCCTTCCTTACCATAATTACCCGTTTTTATTAACTCCGTAAAGTCTGAATCGAATATATAAATGTTTCAAGATGGCATATTTGCAACAACTTCTGAAACTTTATTGTATATAAACAACAATGTTGAATTTTAATGAAATAATCTAATTTATATAGAATGGCGAAATAGAAATGTATTATTTTAAAAAATATATTAATTTTTTGTAACATTGTTTTGAAATAGTAACCTTTGACAAATTTTAATATTTATTTTAACAAATTCAAATTCAGAGATATCTGTTCTTAAAAGTAAAAAAAATATATATATATTAATAAACATTACCCCGTTTTAAATAACCCACATGCACAGCTAATATGAGCTCACAATATAATAAAAAATAGAGGATAATTGAACATAGAATCTAATTTATTTTGACTGTATTAATCGAAAAGCGAATATGCCTCGAAGGAATTTTCCCAGGCCTATTGCGTGATTCCACAAAATTACAGTTGATTGGATATCCGTAAAACACCAAAAATTATTTTGGACTTGAACAAGTTTAATTGTCTGGGCATCCATCCATTGAATTTATCACCCAAAGTGCTTTACTATTCCACGGTGTCAGAACTGCAAACCGCATGGTAGCGGAATATTAATTTAAAAGGAACATTGTGGCGTGCCAGTAACATCTAAGTAAAATGGGGCGTGTAAGGTTTTATGTCTCATTAAAATGCTGCGTTATTTGGGAATAAAATGAACTTCGCTGACGTGTATGGATTCGAATTGAACTGTCTGTAATATCCGGTTGGAATGCAAATCATTCGTGAAGCAAAGATATTATAACAACGAAATACTAGTACATTGCACATTGTTTAATGAGGAATTTAGATTAATTTTCAATTTTAGCTCTTTTTGAATTTCACATGCTGGTATTTATTTTTATAAAAACTTTATTTTTAACTGTGCGCAATAGCATTAAGATAAGTTATTTTATTATATTGTGAATGATTTCTCTTTGAATCTTTAAAAAAATTCTCTTTTAATACAAATTATTCAAAATGAGTGAAAATTCTATTCTAACATTTAATTGTTTACGTAATTTTACGTTTCGAGCTTTATTCAATCTAATTACCGTAAATATTTATTTCTCATTTTAATTTTATTTTTCACAGTAAAAAGAACGTTTTAATTTAACAGACCGTTTATACACATCGCAGAGTTTACGTACAATATGTAGATAGCTTTATAAACATTTTTTATAAATAAAAATAATTATTATTATTATTTATTAGGCATTAGGATTAACTATTTTTAACTTTAACTAGTAATAAACGAATTTAATATTGCATGTGAAAATTAAATATTTGAATTAAAAAAGGACAAGACGGATTTTTCTATCCATAAGTATGCTTCAAGTAAGCGAATCAACACAAAACAAACACAAATCATTGTAATTGATAATTTAAATACTTGTCATAACAAATTTTAATCAATTATACCTGCTCATACAAATAAAAAATATACATTAATAGTCATTCTCCTTTTAAATAATTCACATGAACAGCTAATAAGAACTCACAATATTATAAAAAATAGAGGATAAGTTCACATGAAATCTAATTTTTTTTTTTTTTTTTTTTTTTTTTTTTTTTTTTTTTTTTTACTGTAATAAACGAAAAGCGAATATGCCTCGAAGGATTTTTCCCAGGCCTATTGCTTGATTCTCCAAAATTACAGTTTATTGTATATCCGTAAAACACCAAAAATTATTTTGGACTTGAACTAGTTTAATTATCTGGGCATCCATCCATTGAATTTATCACCCAAAGTGCTTTACTATTCCACGGTGTCAGAACAGCAAACCGCATGGCTGCGGAATATTAATTTAAAAAGAACATTGTAGCGTGCCAGTAACATCTAAGTAAAATGGGGCGTGTATGGCTTTATTTCTCATTAAAATGCTGCGTTATTTGGGAATAAAATGAACTTCTCTGACGTGTATGGATTCGAATTGAACTGTCCGTAATATCCGGTTAGAATGCAAATCATTCGTGAAGCAAAGATATTATAACAACGATATACTAGTACATTGCACATGGGTTAATGAGGAGTTTAGATTTTTTTTTTTAATTTTAGCTCTTTTTGAATTTTACATGCTGGCATTGATTTTTATAAAAACTTAATTTTTAACTTTGCGCAATAGTATTTAGTTAAGATATCCTATTATATTGTAAATGATTTATCTTTGAATATTTGAAAAAAATTTCTTTTAATACAAATTATTTAAAATGAGTGAAAATTCTATTCTAACATTTAATTGGTTACGTAATTTTACGTTTCGAGCTTTATTCAATCTGATTATCATCAATATTTATTTCTCATTTTAATTTTATTTTTCACGGTAAAAAGAACTTTTTAATTTAGCAGACCGTTTATGTAGTACATCGCAGAGTTTACGTACAATATGTAGGTAGCTTTGTGAAACATTTTTATAAATAATATTTATTATTATTATTATTTATCACGCATAAGGATTAACTATTTTTAACTTTAACTAATAATAAACAAATTTAATATAGTATGTGAAAATTAAATATTTCAATTAAAAAAGGACAAGATGGATTTTTCTATCCATAAGTATGCTTCAAACAATCGAATCAACACAATACAAACACAAATCATTGTAATTGAGAATTTAAATATTTGTTATAACAATTTGTAATAAATTATACCTGCTCATAAAAATAAAGAATATACATTAATAGCCATTCTCCTTTTAAATAATGCACATGAACAGCTAATAAGAACTCACAATATTATAAAAAATATTGAATAATTTCACATGAAATTTAATTTATTTTTACTGTAATAATCGAAAAGCGAATATACCTCGAAGGAATTTTCCCAGACCTATTGCGTGATTCTCCCAAATTACAGTTGATAGGATATCCGTAAAACACCAAAAATTATTTTGGACTTGAAATAGTTTAATTGCCTGGGCATCCATCCACTAAATTTATCACTGAAAGTGCTTTACTATTCTAAGGTGCCAGAACTGCAAACAGCATGGCTGCGGAATATTAATTTAAAAGCAACATTGTAGCGTGCCAGTCTATCTAAGTAAAATGGGGCGTGTATGGCTTTATGTCTCATTAAAATGCTGCGTTATTTGGGAATAAAATGAACTTCTCTGACGTGTATGGATTCGGATTGAACTGTCTGTAATATCCGGTTGGAATGCAAATCATTCATGAAAGCGATGGAATTATGAAAACAAATTACTTATACATTACACATGGTTAATGAGGAATTTAGATTTTTTTAATTTTAACACTTTTCGAATAGTTTACACTTGCATCTATTACCATAAAATATATATATATTTTTTTTTAACTTTGCAAAATAACATTCAGCTAGCATATTCTATCACAGCATTAATGAATATCCTCTTGTAATACAAAAATTCAAATTATTCAAAATATGTAAAAATTCTAGTATAATATATATTTTTTAATGTAATTTTACGTTTTGAGCATTATTAAACAGATACACATCTATAATTATTTCTTCATAAATCCATACCTTTTTTTTAATAAAAAGTATTTTCCAATTGGACAGAACAAACGGTTTGTGTAAATCTGAGATTTTACATTCAAATTCTACATATTTCTGTGAAAAAAATAATTACTAATAAAATTTGTTTTATTAATATTATTTATGAGGAATTATGATTCATTTTTTAGGGATTATTTGATATAAACTACAGCTGATTTGTTTTTGATGTTTTTCTCTCGAGAAGTGGCATTGCAATGTGGCTTTTTTTACTATTTCCGCAATAGTTCTATCTCAAGAACTAATGAACGGATTTTCATAAAACTTTAGATTCATTTATTCCTTTATATAATTTGCTGATGATTACTTTTTGCAGCAAATCGTTCAACAGATGGCATTTTGTCATGTTGCATTATTCACTATTATCGCGATAGCTCTATCTCAAGAACTAAAGGAGGAATTTTTATCAAACTTCATGTTCAATCAACACATGATATGTATTAGATTTGTTTAATTTTTTGTTTAAATCGGCCTTCAGGTGATGTTGCTATGCTGCATTTTCCCCGATTTCATAATAGCTGTATCGCAAGAACTAATGAATGGATTTTACATTAAACTTCAGTTTAGTTAGCACGGGATAAAAATTGATCCTGGTTAGTTTTTTGTGTACGTCACCCGGGCAGGTGTTGCTGCTATGAAGTTTTTTAAAGATTTTGCAATTGCTCTACCTTAGAAACTAAAGCACGGATGTTCACCTAACTTCAGATTCAGTTAGAAGTTGACATAAATTGCTGCTGACTACATTTTGGTGTAAACCACCTATCTGGTGGTGCTTCTATGCTGCATTTTTAGGAAGTATTAAAATGTATAAAATAGAAGGAAATTTTGAGATTGCCACAACTGATTAGTTTTTAACTGGCATGTCACCAATTTACATTTTTAAGAATCCATTTTTAACAGCGTAGTCCGAATTACTGTACTTCATATTACTCTACGAAAATTCCTCTTTTCCATAACACTTCCCGTATTTCTACATTTCAAAAAAGATTTAAAAAAAAAGACTAATTTTCACTCTATAATTCTCGACATTGGATATGTTCTAGGAAATTCATTAAAATATTAGTTTTGTAATTAAAAAAATAATAATTAATTGTAAAGATGATTTATTCTTATAAAAAAAGTTATAAGAATAAATTATCTCAATTATGCGATTCATTAGAAAATATTTACTTGTATTTTTTCCTATGTTTTTACTTCCTTCTGTGTTTACAAAAAGAAGGTATTGGATTGGTTAAAATTGTCGAATTCAGGTTTTCGACGGATTTAACCCGATTAACGGGCTAGAGACCCCGAAAAACATTTTTTTTATAAAATCAATGCCAATGAGTCAGTGACTATCTATGTATAAGACACAGGACTTTAGGCGCTCTGTCTCAAGAACTAATTCACGGAATTTAATTTAAAAAATTATATTCAGGTATTCCCTGATACAAGTTTTTGCTAATTAATTTAGGGTGTAAATCACCTAAAAAGTTGCTTTGCTATGCTGCATTTTTCACGATTTCCCCAATAGTTCTATCTAAAGAAATAACGTATGGATTTCCATCGAACTTCAAATTCAGTTAGTTTTTAATGTGAAATGATACTCATCACCTATTGATGTACATCGTCTAATATATAGCTTTGTTGTGTATTTTTTCTGGATTTCTTCAATACTTTCAATATCTCAAGCACTAAAACATGAATCTTCAACAAATTTCAGCATCTACTATACCTTAAAATAGCAAATAAAGCCTTTGTGCAAAAATGTTAAAAGATAGAAAACCAACGATTATCAATGCACAAATAAAGTAAGAAAAGGGGAGCAAACAGCGGTTTTGAATCTACTAACGAGATTCTTCTTCGGTGCCAAAACTCAGGGAGCTAGACAAAGCAAAACTGAGCAAAAAGACAGAGAGACGCAGGCTTATATACCCGGTATGGGAACGATCCCTTCTAAAGGAAAGCAACCAATGAGAAGAAAGCAGCCGGAACTACTGGGTGAACAAGTAGCGACATCTGCCGGAGAACAAACAAAACAAAAACTAAAAAGCGAGGGAAAAAAAGGAGAGAATTAAATTAAGGATTTCCAAATCCATTTCCATTCTACTATACCTTGATTAATATTGCTGCTTATTATGTTTTGTAGTAAATCGATCAACACATGGTACTGGTAAATAGGTTTTTTAACTATTTCCATAATTGCTGTACCTCAAAAATTAAGGAAGGAATTTTTATTAAACTTCAGATTCAGTTAGATGTTTGTATAAGTAAGTTTCTGATTAGGTCTTGGTATAAATTACCCAATGCATGGCGCTACTATGCTGCATTTTGCTGGATTTACACGATTTCAGCGATATTCAAAACTCAAGAACTGATTCATGAAATTTCATGTCTGTAGAATCTTTAGGATGAGAATAGTTTTCCATTTAATTTTCTCTATTTTTCTGAATTTTCTAGCATTAACACGTAATAAATAGAAGAATGTTTTTGGATTGGTAAATCAGAGTAGTCTTGAATCCGTATGCCATAGATACATATTTTTAAGATATCCATTTTTAACTGTGTATTCCGGATTAATTTTTATCAATATTACTCTTTGAAAACTTTAAGCTCTTCTACATAACATTTTCTACTTTTCTACATTGCAAAAAAAAAAAAAAAAAAAAAAGTTGGAAATTGCACGTGAAGCGTAGCAAATGAGGTGCATTCGTACGATAATGAAGTTTTAAAAACATCACTTTCATATATCAGTCTCATAAAATTATAAATAGTTAATTACAATTAAAATGCGCAACAAACAATGTTCTCTCTATACTCATTATGTAATGGAATACTTCTGTGTGGCGTTGTAAATCAATAACAAAAGTTCTTTGCACAACAGATTATGCAAAATCTATATTATAATATGTACTTTATGATGAATATCAATATTTATTATCTTCGAATGCGAGTAATATTATTAAAATGCATTTGAAACTTTTTTTCCATTGACTGTAATGTAACGGAGTACTTTTGACTGTCCCTGTATTTGATCTATGCATCCAAAAAAATTGAAATGACTTGACAAAATTATGTAATACATATGTAATTTAAATTTCAAACGATTAAATGCATTTGCAACCTTTTTCCCCATTGACCATAATGTAACGGAATATTTTAGATCGTCCCTGTAATTGATCTATCCATCCGATTCTCATAAAATTTGAACTGACTCGACAAAATTATGTAATAATTATATATTTTAAATTTCAAAAGATTCGGTTGGGTAGTTTTTGCGTCGTTATATGCGGACAGACAGACAGACGGACAGACTGAACGACAACTATAGGTACTACGTATTTACATAATTACGAACGCATCTAAAAAACGTTAAAAAGAAAATGAAAGAGTTTTGTTGTTGTTGTTGTTGTTGTTGTTGTTTTGTGCAATTTAAGCACTAATTTTATCTCGATACAACTTGACATTTTATGAGAATGATTAAAATATTAATTATGTATTAAAATCATAAATAATTAGTTTGAAAGATAAATTATTCTCATAATTATTTTATTGATTAGGTGCGTTCGTAATTATGTAAATACGTTGCATCTATAGTCTTCGTTCATTCTGAACGCCTGTCCGTATATAACCGAGCAAAAATTCCTCTGCAGAATCATTTAAAATTTAAAATAAATAATTGCAGCATAAATTTGTCTAGTCATTTCAAATTTTATCAAAATCAGATGTATAGTTTACTAAATGGTACAGTCAAAAGTATGCCTTTGCATTACGGCCAATGGGAAAAATAACTTGAAGTGCATTTTTAGGTAGATTTCGTATGAAATACTACCTATTGCAATCGCACCAATTTTTATCTATCTATTTATCTATCTATCTATCTCACTTTTTTATGGACACGATAACTTCTATAGTTCTTCACCAATCTCCACCAAACTGGTACATAAAATCAAAGGGGATAAAATCTCGGCTAAGTTCGTTAATGGGCAAAATCGGACCAAGGGTGGCGGAGCAGGGGGCGTTTTTGTGAAAACCGAAAAAACGCCATTACTTTTTAATTAAAGTAGATATCAAATCAGTTTAAAGTTTATATTACTTCTTAAAAATGGGCCAAAAGTTTATGCATGACAGATTTTTGTTAAGTTTAAAAGTGGGCTCAAGGGGCGAAAAAAACACGGGTTTTGAGAGAAAAAAATTCATAACTTCGTCAATTTTCAAGATATCAAGTCCAACTAAATTTTTCGAAAATGTTCTTAAAATTATCTAAAACTTTTGTGTTTACAAGTTTTTGATAGGACCAACTTTTACCGATAAAAAAAATTAAAAACGAAAAGAAAAAGGGCGGTGAAAAAAGAGAAAAATACATAACTCCGTCAATTTTTAAGATATCAAATCTGATTAAATTTATTTTACTTCTTCTCAAAAATATATACAACGTTTATATTGACAAGTTTTTCATAGGACCAATTCGTATAGCAAAAAGAAACTACACAAAAATATTAGTTGGGGAAAAAACCTCAAATCCAAATTGCTTATATTCTGACTCATTTTTAAATTCATTTTTGATTTTAAACGCGTCCAAATGGTAGATCCTCTTATTTAGAAACTTTATAAAGTGACGCATTATTCAATTTTCTCATAAAGACAGAATATATTTCAAAAAAGGCTACCAAAAAGGGTATTTTAACAGAATTTCCTAAAGTCATCGGGACTGGATATTTAAGGAAGTATTCAGATAAGAAATTGCGTTTTTTTCTGACTCGTTTTTAAATCCATTTTTGTTCTCAAACGCGTCCAATTTACAGATCCTCTTATTTAGGAACTATATAATGTGATGCATTGGTCAGTTTTTTGATAAAGACGAAATATATTTCAAAAAAGGCTACCAAACAGGGTATTTTGAACAGAATTTTCCGAAATCATCCTGACTGAAAATTTAAGGAAGTGTTCAAATAAGAAATTGCGTTTTTTTTCTGACTCGTTTTTAAATCCATTTATGCTCTCAAACGCATCCAATTTACAGATCATCTTACTTAGGAACTATATAATGTGATGCATTGATCAGTTTTTTGATAAAGACAGAATATATTTCGAAAAAGGCTACCAAAAAGGGTATTTTAAACAGAATTTCCCGAAGTCTTCGTGATTTGAAAATTTAAGGAAGTTTTCACATAGCAAATTGCGTTTTTTATGGCTCGTTTTAAAATCCATTTTCGCTCTCAAACGCATCCAATTTACAGATCCTCTTATTTAGGAACTATATACTGTGACGCATTGGCCAGTTTTTTGATAAAGATATAATATATTTTTAAAAATGCTGTCAAAGTGAGTATTTCGCACAAAATTTTCCGAAGCAATCATGATTAAAGAATTAAGGATGTATTCAAACAACAAATCGGTTACTTTATGACTCATTTTTAAATTCAATTTTTTTCTCAAATGCATTCAAGTGACAGTTTTTCGTTATTTACGAACTGTATAATGTACTGTTTTGTTCGATTTTTTAATAAATTGAGAATTTATTTCAAAATATGTTGTCAAAATGGGCATTTGAGCTGATTTTTTCTTAAGATGATTCTGATAAAACCAGTTTTTGCAGAAAAATGAAATTAAAAATTTTTCATAAACGGCCAAATGAAGTTATCAAACTGGGTTTATCTCTAATCATATATACATATATTTTTGTTGAAATGAGCATTCTTCGAAATCTACCTCCGCCCATAGGCCCAGCCGACAGGGATTTTTATGGTATTGCACTCTTTCGAACATAATAAAATTGATATGCATCTATGATGTATATACTAAAATATACATTCAGTACAACATGAAGTGCACAAAATATTTGTTTTTAATTTACAGGGTTACACAAAAATATTCCATTATTTAATTGTATAGGTGAAAACATTGTTTGGGGTGCGGTTGAAAAACATTAAACTATCTCACATCTTACTAAACTGATATATTCTGCTGAGATTTACAGCAAGTTACTTCCTGCATAATAGAAACCAGATAGTATTTACATGGATACAATACTGTACAAAAGATTTCGGATACTCTACTTTATCCGATGTACTATATACTATTACACCAAGGTCTGGATATTTTTAAAACTTTCTTATAGTCCAAACACACCTCATTGCTACGCTTGACGTGCAATTTCGAACTTGTTTCACATTATCTTAATTCTTCAATTTATTCGGAAATATTCACTTGAAGCCCTCTTATATTTTCTGCATTGGCATAATAAAGATGCATATTTTTATGTATCCATTTTTAACAGTGCATTCCGAATCACTTTACGTCAGTATTACTCTTTGAAAATGTTAAGCTTTTTTCAATAACATTTCCTGCATTTCTACGCTTTAAAAGAAAAAAGTCATATCTAGATTTCAAAGTTCCCCCATTCCTGTCACAAATCAATTCATGAAGAATGTTGGCAAAGTTATTTCGGTACCCCTAAGCCACAGATCAAATCACATGTCAAATTTTGCAGCATATTTTCGGACATTCTAGACCTCTATCAAAATGACAGGGATAAAGGGGGGGAGGGAGAAATGGAAAGTAGAATCAGTTTCCCCTTATATGTGTAAGGTATTGTGATACTAAAATAAATTTGTCACTGTAAAATGCCATAGTACTCAAATTATTATAGTTGGTTTAATTCTTAAATGTATAGGTGAGAGAGTGATCAGAAATGCTTTATTAAATATAAATTATCCCAAACCTTTGATTTATTTAACAATGCTTAATTTACCACATTATATATCCCTGTAGCAGAATGTTTTTCAAGCATTCTGCAACAAGCCTCATTACAACAGCAATTTTTTTCTGCAACGGGATGTTTTTCAGCAGTTGAATTGATTGACAAATTTATCCATAATTAGAAAAGAAAACACCAAAGAACTAACATATCACATACCATATATCTCATGTTTGTATACCTAATCTTTCGTATCTGCTTTTAAACTCCTCGTAAAAAAGTCCAAAACCAAAATTTAATAAATCAGCATTAGAGTAAAAAAGATATTAAAAAAGAATAGTGAAAATTTAAGCACCGATCTTAACTCAAAGTAACTTGACATCGGGAATTTACTAACGGAATGATTCAAGTATTGATTATGCAATGAAAAGCGTAAATAATACTTTTAAAAGTTAACTTACTCTGATAAGTATTTTATTGATTTTAAATTATCCTAATTCTTCAATTTATTTGAAAATGTTTACTTGGTTTCCCTCCTACATATATCTATTTTTTTTACATTAGTTTAATAATGATACATATTTTTAAGTATCCATATTTAACAGTACATCCCGAATCAATTTAGTATTACTCTTTGAATATGTTCAGCTTTTTTTCCATAACTTTCCTGCATTTCTACGTTGCAAAAGAAAAATGTCAAAAAGAAGAAAAAAAATCATATCTAGCTTTCAAATTTCTCCCCCACCCCTGTTACAAATCAATTCACGACGAATGTTGGCAAAGTTATTTCGGTACCACTAATCTACAGATCAAATCACATGTCAAATTTTGCAGCATATTTTCGGAAATTCTAGACCTCTATCAAAATGACAGGGATAAGGGGGGGGGGGGGAGGAGAAATGAAAAGTTGAATCAGTTTCCGCTTTTATGAATAAGGAATTGAGATATTAAAATAAACGTGTCACTGTAAAAAGCGTATTAATAAAATTATTTCAGTATTTTTTTTCATGAGTATATAGGTGAGGGGAATACCAGAAACACTTTATTGATTATAAATTAAATTAATAATCTGATTTATTTGAAAATGCTTATTTTACCTATTTAAATATCCCAGTAGCAGATTTTTTCAAGCATTCTGTGACAAGCCTCATTATAACAGCAATTTTTTTTCTACAACAATATGTTTTTAGCGATAGAATTGATTGACATATTTAAACATTATTAGAAAAAAAAAATACTAAAGATAAATGATAACACTATGATAAACCATATACTACATATTTCTATACCTAATCTGTTGTATAATTAGCATTAGAGTAAAAATGATGTAAATAAGAAAAAAAATGTGCAAATTTAAGCACCAATCTTAACTCTATGTAACTTGACATCGGAATATTCTAACGGAATGATTCAAATATTGATTAAGTAATGAAAAGCATAAATAATTAGCTTAAAGTTAAATTACTCTCATGAGTATTTTATTGATTTAAAATTATCCTAATTCTTCAATTTATTTGAAAATGTTTTCTTGGTTTCCCTCTTATATACTTTTTTGCATTAGTCTAAAAATTATACATATTTTTAAATATTCATTTTAAACAGTGCACTTCGAATCACTTTATGTCAGTCAGTATTACTCTTTGAAAATGTACAGATTTTTTTTCCATAACATTCCCTGCATTTCTCCTTTGCGAAAGAAAAATGTCGAAAAGAAAAAGAAGAAAAGAAAATCATATTTAGGTTTCAAAAATTTCCCTGTACAATCAGCATTAAAGTAAAAATGATGTAGAAAAGAAAACAAATGTGCAAATTTAAGCACCAATCTTAACTCTATGTAACTCGACATTGAAATTTTCTAACGGAATGATTCAAATATTGATTAAGTAATGAAAAACATAAATAATTAGTTTAAAGTTAAATTACTCTCATGAGTAATTTATTGATATAAAATTATCCTAATTCTTCAATTTATTTGAAAATGTTTTCTTGGTTTCCCTCTTATATATATATATTTTGCATTAGTCTAATAATGATACATATTTTTGAGTAACCATTTTTAACAGTACATCCCGAATCACTTTAGTATTACTCTTTGAAAATGTTCAGATTTTTTCCGTAACATTTCCTCCATTTCTACATTGCAAAAGAAAAATGTCAAAAAGAAGAAAAAAAATCATATCTAGCTTTTAAATTTCTCCCCCACCCCTGTCACAAATCAATTCACGACGAATGTTGGCAAAGTTATTTCGGTACCACTAAGCCACAGATCAAATCACATGTCAAATTTTGCAACATGTTTTCGGACATTCTAGACCTCTATAAAAATGACAGGGATAAGGGGGGGGGAGGGAGAAATGGAAAGTTGAATCAGTTTCCTTTTTTATGAATAAGGAATTGAGATATTAAAATAAATTTGTCACTTTAAAATGCGTATTAATAAAATTATTTCAGTTTTTTTTTTCATGAGTATATAGGTGAGGACAATATCAAAAATACTTTATTGATTATAAATTAACTTAATAATCTGATTTATTTGAAAATGCTTATTTTACCCATTTAAATATCCCAATAGCAGATTTTTTCAAGCATTCTGTGACAAACTTCATTATAACAGCATTTTTTTTTTTTTTTTTTTTTTTTTTTTTTTTTACAACAGGGTGTTTTTAGCGATAAAATTGATTGACACATTTAAACATAATTAGAAAAAAAATACTAAAGATAAATGATAACACTATGATAAACCATATAATACACATTTCTATACCTAATCTGTTGTACAATCAGCATTAAAGTAAAAATGATGTAAAAAAGAAAAAAAATGTGCAAATTTAAGCACCCATCTTAACTCTATGTAACTTGACATCGGATTTTTCAAACGAAATGATTCAAATATTGATTATTTAATGAAAAACGTAAATAATTTGTTTAAAGTTAAATTACTCTCATGAGTAATTTATTGATTTCAAATTATCAAAATTCTTCAGTTTATTTTAAAACGTTTTCTTGGTTTCCCTCTTATAAATATATATTTTGCATTAGTCTAATAATGATACATATTTTTAAGTAACCATTTTTAACAGTACATCCCGAGTCACTTTAGAATTACTCTTTGAAAATGTTCAGCTTTTTTCCGTAACATTTCCTCCATTTCTACATTGCAAAAGAAAAATGTCAAAAAGAAGAAAAAAAATCATATCTAGCTTTCAAATTTCTCCCCCACCCCTGTCTCAAATCAATTCACTACGAATGTTGGCAAAGTTATTTCGGTACCACTAAGCCACAGATCAAATCACATGTCAAATTTTGCAGCATATTTTCGGACATTCTAGACCTCTATCAAAATGACAGGAATAAGGGAGTGGGATTTCATTTTATTTATTTCATAAGTATATTGGTGGGGGAGGGCGATATAAGAAATACTTTATTGTGCATAGATGTAACATAATTGTTCGATTTATTTTAACATGTTTATTGCATCTTTCCAATATTTTTTTATACAGATACATATATAATTATATTAAAATACATAAAATTATGACAGAACAGTAAATATATATAGAAGTGTAATATTAAAACACATTTATCACTTTAAAATGCCGCATTAAAAAATAATTTCATTTTATTTATTTATACTTATATTAATCTTTGATGTGGTGTCTAAAATATTTTATTGAATATAAATTATCCCAATATTTTGATTCATTTAAAAATGCCTACTTCAAGCCTTGTTATGTACATATATTTCATTTAGAATACACAAAAAAAATATAAAATTATGACAGAATTATAATATACACAGAATTGTGATATTAAATGTACTTGCCATTGTAAAATATCGTATTAATAAAATAAAATATTCATTATATTTATTTGTTAATCTTAGGGAGATTAATCTGGAGTAATTCTGATAAGTATTTGACCTAGTATAAATTATCCCAGTTCTTAGATTTATCGGAAAATGTTTGCTTTCACTCTTTCTCTATTTTTTTTCTAGTAATGTGCCACAAATACGTACTTTTAAATATCATTTTTAAAAAGTTTGTTCTGAATCACTTTCTTCAGTACTTTATAAAAAGTCTATCAGTCGAAATAAATTTGCATCCTTTTTATCTATACTAATATTATAAAGATGAAAGATTTGATTGTTTGTTTGATCTGAATAGGCTCCGAAACTACTTGATGGATTTGAAAAATTCTTTCACCGTCGGAAAGCTACACTATTTCGGGTGAACATAGGCTATAGTCGCCGCTTAAAAGGATAAAAATAAAACGCTGGATAAACAGATCAAAAGCGATTTGAGAAATCAAAAGTTACCTGACACCCTAGACACATGACAATCACTGAAACACATATAAGAATCGTAACAATGAAGAAAAAAAAAACATTTAAACTTTTTAGTTTGACCTAATATAAAAGCATGTGTTTAAATTTTTAAAACTATTTAGCAGTTATTAAAAAAAGAAAAAGAATTGCTGAAACGCGAATTAATATATATATATTTTTTAATCACAAAACGATTGTTTTGGAGTTTTCAAAAAGTTATAACAGATAGTAAATATTTTAAAGCGTAGTGGACATTAAATACGGGGCGAGGGGATTTTTTACTTTAGTGGGAGCGGTCAAATATTTAAAATTGTAAGGTTCTCTGCCATTTAAATGCGGACTTTTCACTAAGCCCAGGGATAAATATTACTTATTTAATATAAAATTTTCAGATAGATTATAACACTAATATGTAATTTAAAGAGTAGGTTACGTCCAATTATGGGTAGGGGAGGCAATAATTATTTTTGGAAGAACGTGATCAAATATTTAAAACCGTACTGTTTTAGATGCGGATTTTTCAGAGCCCAGAGACAAATACTTTTTTAATATAAAATTTTAAAAGTACTTACTTCTATTGTCGAATAATAATTTCATTAAATATCTTTCTTAAGTCCAGAAACAGTTTTGTTGAGTTCGCCTCCTAGTGGTAAAATGTGAAACTAAAAAATTCCAGAAACCCCCACTTTTTTTTTTTTTTTTTTTTTTTTTTTTTTTCCGTACGTGCAGAGCATTTCTGCTAAAAGGTACCGTAGGCAGCGGGGATTCGGCACGAGATTGGGTCTTTTTATGGCATTTTGCAATACAAATTTCAGGTTGGTTTTAGAATATAATTACGGACCCGAGAAACGCCGGGCGGCTCAGCTAGTTGATTATAAAATAATTTTATTTTATTTACTTATTAATCTTAATCGGTGAGGAGATCTGATCTTAAATATTAAAAAATAATAATAAATAAATAAATTTAAAAAAAATGTAATTTAACAAATTTATAATGACTATTTGAAAAACGATATATATAAAAGATTAAAACTTTAAAGACTTATAAATAAATTCTATATTTAAATTAATAATAATAATAAACATCATTTTTAGGATGATCATGACGAGTCACATTTTACGTAAGCTATGCATTATACATTAAGAGCGTACACTAGTCACGCGGTAAAAGCCGAGCGCTAATGTAAAGTCAATGGGGGTGTTCTTTTCGAATATCTCGCTGAAATTTTAATATTTTTACATGATTTTTTTGCACAAGATAGCTGAGGACGATCCACAACCGGCCTAGTTTTTACTTTTTCAGTTTTCGTTTCAGATTTTCTTTAAACAATTACTTAAATTTTCTGAACCGGTTTAAACCGGTTCTGAAATTGAAACTATCGTTATATATAAAAAATATATAAGCAAAATCGAAAAAGTGAAAACTAGGCCGGTCGTGGATCGCCCTCAGCTATCTTGTGCAAAAAAATCATGCAAAAATATTAAAATTTGAGCGAGATATTCGAAAAGAACGCCCCCATAGACTTTACATTAGCGCTCGGCTTTTACCGCGTGACTAGTGTACGCTCTTAATATTCTTGATCATTAATTATAAAAAAAAAAATATAAAAAAAACAACAGTAGCTTAGGTAAGCAACTTTAACTATTTAAAATATGCAATTTTATTGCATGGAAATAATCAGACTGACTTCTGATTGCCTCAATTTATGTACGAGATGGATTAACATTAATATTGCTGGATCGAATAAACAAATTTTTGCATAAACAAATTTTAAATGAAATTTCAGTTTTACAATTTTCCGAATTGCAAATTTTTAAACTTCTGAACATCGTACATTTTAAATTTCTGCACCATTGCGTAGGGAAAAAGCACTTTTAAATGAAATTTGTTTGAAAACTTTATCAAAATTTGTTTTCATATTTTTATTTTTAATTTAAATTTTTTATTATTTTTTTTTGTCATTGTGACAACAGAAGTATTCCATTTTTGGACATTAAATATGGACCAATCAAAAAACGAATAAAATAAAATAAGTTGCGGAATTCAACTAATAAAAAGATTCAGATATGTTTCAGATTTTCCAGTTCTTTACCGAGAACAACAACTATTTTCCAAATAGTTTAAAAAATATATATAAACATGTTTTAAATTTAAAAAAGAACTACAAAAGGTATGCTGCATTTGTTTAAGAAAGAGCTGTATATGTTTGATCTTATTTACTAAGTGATATATCTCGCAGAAATATGTTTATTTTTGTTTTCTAAAACGTAGTATTCGGCTTTCAAGATAGTGTTAAATATATATATATATATATATATATATATATATATATATATATATATAGATTTCATGTGTTATGAGGTACTATATTACATTGAAAAGCTATAAATACTAAGGTTCTAATTAATCTTGAAGATCTCAGACATTCTTTATTTATATAAACATATATGATTCTTAAAAATTATGTAATATTTAAAATAAAACATTAAAAATTTGCTGAGAGAATTATTATTTTTTAATAAATTTTTTAATATTTTCTTCCTAGAAGAAGCTAAATCAATTCATTTTGCAGTGAAAAAATTTCCCCTGAATTTTCTCTAAATTAAATTTTTATTACATAATATATTTTTTCATTAAGATATTAAAACATATTATATATATATATATATATGTTATGCACTGCAATTATGAGTATTAGTGATAAAAAAAATACTATTTTCTAAAATAAATTAAACCGCTCGATTACTTATTTTTTGCTTGCTATTTCTATGTTATTTAATCACGGAAGAATGCGATTATGTGACAGAAATTACTATCAAAAATTCGTGGTTATATGAAGTTATAAAATGGCGCATAAGTTATAAAAGCTTATTATGTCGGTGTCGGTTTTCATGGCCTATCTTATACAAATAATAGCACTTGTAAACGTAATTTACAGAAGTAATATTTCATGTGAAAATGAGAGACAAGATTTTAGTTAACAATTACATAATTTTTTAGTAAATAAAATTTAACTACTAGCTATGAAAGGTATTCTGAAATCTAAAACCGCAGCTATGCACTTTTGTAGTTTTCTTTTGCAATTTTTTTCATACTCATTTTTAATTTATCGTATTTATTTTTTGTTAGTTATTTCCAAATATTTATTTTTATCTAATATCTGCGTATTCGAATAAAGTTTTCCATTTTTTTTCTTGGATAAGGCACGGAACTAACAGATATTTGATAACGGATAATTTCAATATTAACATCTTAAATATATATAAAATTAAAATATTATAATATTTTTTTTATAATCTTATTATAATATTTTATTCATAAGTTATAAAAGATTATTATGTCGGTGTCAGTTTTAATGACCCATCCTATACTACTAATAATAATTGTAAAAAGTATTAATTTGCCAAAGTAATATTTTTTCTGAAAGTGAGAGAGTAAATTTTACAGATTCTCAAGTTATTCATCTTTACAATAATTCATTATCTTCAATAATAATCATAATAACTACAATTATAATCCTTAATTTTTTATCCACACTAATATGTTAAAAATAAATAGTTTGTTTGTAAACAGAATTGGAATACTAGCTATTGAAGATATTCTGAAATCTAAAACTGCCAGCTCCTGCATTTTATTAGTTATCATTTTCAATTTTTTTCTGTCTTATTCTTATTTTATTTTATTTATTTTTTGCTAGATTCACCATACTTCCAAATATTTATTATCTAATATCTGCGTTTTTGAATAACACTTTCCATTTTTAAACTAGGGTACAATACTAATAGATATTTGATAACAGATAATTTCAATATTAACATATTAAGACGGTTTCCATTCGCCACAGCTCAGGAATTGCTTTCATAAGTCAGCATTTAATAAGAATGATCAAACGAAAGAACATAAGATGTAATAGGTTTATAGAAAAAGAAAAAACGCTACTCAATCTTAAATCTCTTGGATAATCCTGCATTGAATGCGTCAGAAAATTTCTCGTTTGTTTTAATTCTTCTTTTTCTCTCAGGGGCATTGGGGAATGAAAAATACAGCTTTTTGAAATGAAAAATAATAATTAATTATTCTTAAACTCATAAAAATATGGCATGAAAGAAATATATATAAATTCTGTTCATAGTGCATATCGAGTTAATTTTTATTTTTTCCTAAAATAAAAATGCACATTAATAGTTGAAATAAAATTTTCCGCATCAATGAAAGGATTTCAGCGCTTTTCTCATATTTGAATAAATTTATATTCTAATCAAAACTGTATCTGTTTTCTACCAACAGCTGGAAAATAAAACATGGTGAGATACGACAGTTGACTGGCGCCATCTGTTATCAATATAAAGAACGTGACTTAAATTTTAAAACGATAAATTTGACAATTTTTAAGTGATAACAGATTATTTCGAAATTTGTACGTTTACCGGATGTCAACGTAATTGATTTATGAAATGGGGGTAATTTCTCATAATTATTCATTTTTCAAAGGAAGTACGTGGTTATTTTTAATCACGAACTCGTGAAACTGTTTACAAAAGTTTTCATAAAAATGACTACTATCTGTATTGTTATAAGACCGCATTTTCATTGCATTTAAATTAATCTCATGTGTTTAAATTAGTCATCTTTTTCATTGTCATTTAAAAAATATATTGATTAGGATAAAATAAATAAACTTGTATCGATTATTTTTCATTATATTTGTCTTAGTAAAAAATACTTACTTAGTACACTTTTGTGTACTTTCATAAAAAGAGAATCAGATTAAATAAAAAGTGGACTGGTTATTCGTAAAAATTTCTATTGAAAACAGTCCAAGTGTATGTAATAAATAAATAAATGAATAATAAAAAAATAAAATGGCGAATATCCTAAAACTATCCCCCCCCCCGCTAGCATTCAGTTGTTATTTGTTTTCGTAAAACTATTTTTATTTAATGAAATGCTATTTTTTAATAATATAATTCATTAAATTTTAAAATTATATTTTTTTCACGTATGAAATTTACAAAACTTTTACTTTCATAAAAACAAAATCAGATTAAATAAAAGATGGACATATCATTCGTAAAAATATTATATTCAAAACAATCCTGTTGTATGTAATAAATAAATAAAAAAAAAGATAAAAAATTTGAATAAAAAATATCCTTTTTTGTTGTTGTTTAGCTGGTATTCAGTTGCTATTTGCTTTAGCTAAAACTATTTTTTCTTATGAAAATGCTATTATTTAATAATTTAATGCATTAAGTTTTAAAAATAAAATACTTGTAACGTTTAAAATTTGTAAAACTTTTACTTTTATGAATAGAAAATCAGATTAAATGAAAGATGAGCATAACATTCGTAAAAATTTCTATTCAAAACAGTCCGAGTGTATTTAGTAAAAAAACAACAATAAATTAAAATGGAGAATATCCTAAAATTTCTCTTTTTTTTTCGTAAGTATTCAATTGTTGTTTGCTTTCGCTAAAACTATTTTTATTTAAGAAAATTTTATTTTTTAATGATCTAATGCATTAAATTAAAAAAATAAAATTCTTGTAACGTATAATATTTATAAAGCTTTTACTTTCATAAAAAGAAAATCATATTAAATAAAACATGGACATATTATTCGTAAAAAAGTCTATTCAAAACAGTCCGAGTGCATGCAATAAATAAATAACTAAATAAATTTTAAAAAATTAAATAGAGAATATCCTAAAACTTTTTTTTTATTCTGCAGTATTCAGTTGTTATTTGCTTTCCTTAAAACTATTTTTACTTAAGAAAATGCTATTTTTTAATAATCTAAAGCATTAAAATTTAAAAATAAAATACTTGTAACATTTAAAATTTATAAAACTTTTACTTTTATGAATAGAAAATCAGATAAAAAAAAGCATGGACATATCATTCGTAAAAATTTCGATTCAAAATTATTCGAGTGTATGTAGTAAATAAATAAATAAATAAATAAGCAAGAAAATTTTAAATGGAGAATATCCTATTTTTTTTCTGTAGTATTCAGTTGTTATTTGCTTTCGCTAACACTATTTTTACTTAAAAAAATGCTATTTTTTAATAATCTAATGGATTAAATTTTAAAAATAAAATTCTTGAAACGTTTAAAATTTATAAAACTTTTACTTTCATAAAAAGGAAATCAGATTAAAGAAAAGTTGGACATATTATTCGTAAAAATTTCTATTCAAAATAATCGGTGTGTATGTAGCAAATAAATAAATAAAAATTTTAAATTGAGAGTATCCCAAAACTTTTTTTTTTCGTTGTTAGTATTTAGGTACTTGTTATTTGCGTTCATTAAAACTATTTTTATTTAAGAAAATGCTATAATGTATTACATTTTTAAAATAAAATTCTTGTAGCGTATAAAAATTATAAAACATTTTGAGGAGAGGGGGAAAAATAATTTTTATTTTTAAAGTTTTTGTAGATCAAATTATTTTTAATAATAATTTGCATAATAGTACCCGAAAATGCTTTTCTGAAGTAGATAATATTTTTGTTTGTTTTATTTTTGGCATTGATTATTCGTAAAATAGTGTTGTCTAACCATCGGTACTTCCTCGAACCACATTACCATATAGAGATTAAAATGCTTCGTTTTGCACATATACTCTGATAATATTAGCAATGATTATTACGCAAAAATGAATTGCAACTACTGACCTTTTTTTAACGGCTTAAGAGTGTATTCGAAAAAAACGTTTTTCCACTTTCAACAGCTCGAAATTTTTTGATACAATTTAAGACACATTTTTAATGGTAGAAACATGAAACTTGCTGAGAGGATTTTTGAAGAGACGTATAAGGTGCCGTGTGATCTTATTTTGCGTTCCATTCATTAGAATTTGATTTATAAACAATTATCTTCTCAGGTTTACCCATTTTTTTCGTTCGCAGATCTCCCGCTTCGGAAAATTCTGTTCAAAATGCCGTTTTTGATTGCTTTTTTTGCAGTATTTTCTGCATTTATAAAAGAATCGACAATTACGGCACCTTGTGTGCTTTCTAAATAAGACAATTTGCCAGTTTGATGCATATGAGAGCAAAAATGAATTTAAAAGTAAATCGGAAAATAAGCAGTTTGAATTGAAACACACCCTTAAGTATCGCCCTCGTCTATGTGGTGTAGTGACTGAGGTATCGTTCTAAATGTTCCGTATACCCGTGATACAGTATACTCCCGAATAACCGGGTTGAGGATTAACCGGGACAGTAAAAATCTCACAGTTTTTGGATGCGGTTTCTTATATTGATGTAGGATGGAAATTAGTAAAAAACTCCACAGTTAGTGTTGGTCACTCATTATCCGAATCCTAACTACGTAATGTTAAGTACTTGGACGTGTTTTGTGTTTTTATGTTAAAACTATCTCCTCAGGCAATTTAAGGAAATTTTAACTCCTTTTTTAAGTGTTCTCTTCTTTAAGCGTATTCATGTTCTTCTTAGTTTTCAAAATGTCCCTAAAAGCTTAATTCCGAATTCCCCCTACGTAACTTTAAGTACTTTGACTTTTTTGGGGGTTTTATGTTAAAAATATCTCCTCAGAAAATTTAAGAATTTTTTTTACTCCCTTTTTTAAGCGTTCTCTTCTTTAAGCATATTAATGTTCTTCTTAGTTTTTAAAATATCCCTA
Organism: Maratus speculifer; assembly: GCA_964019185.1. NCBI lineage: Eukaryota > Metazoa > Arthropoda > Arachnida > Araneae > Salticidae > Maratus > Maratus speculifer. The sequence continues at coordinate 114,019,035 of OZ025289.1, read as the reverse complement.
AAAGCTTAATTTTATGTGAAATGTTAAAATTTTACTCCAACTTTGTCAGTTTTTAAAACACAAAATATTAAATTAAATAAAGTTTTTAAAAATATTTTGAGAGCTAAGAAAAACAAGTTGGAAATTGCTCGTGAAGCTTAGCAAATGAGGTGCATTCGTACGATAACGAAGTTTTAAAACTATCACTCTCATATATCAATCTCATAAAACTGTAAATATTTACAATTAAAATGCGCACCAAACAATGTTCTCCCTATACCATTATGCAATGGAATACTTTTGTGTGGCCTTGTAAATCAATAACAAATATTCTTTGCACCACACGTTATGCAAAATGTATATTATAATACGTACTTTATAGATGCACATCAATTTTATTCCGTTCGAATGAGTGTAACACCATTAAAATACATTTGAAACATTTTCCCCCATTAACCGTAATGTAACGGAATACTTTTAATTGTCCCTGTAATTGAACTATGCATCCGATTTTGATAAAATTTTAAATAAATCGACAAAATTATGTAATAATTATGTATTTTAAATTTCAAACGATTCGGTTGGGTAGTTTTTGCGTTGTTATATGCGGACAGACAGACAGATGGACAGACTGAACGACAACAATAGGTACTACGTATTTACATAATTACAAACGCACCTAAAAAAGCACATTCTTGAAGAAGAGAACACTGAAAAAAGAATTTAAAAATATTAATTTCCTGTGAAGTTATTTTGAATATAAAAGTGCATCAAACGCCCATAAACTTAAAATTACGAAGGGGAATTCGGAAAATGAACGACAAGCAGCCTTAAGTAATCATAGAAGGGAATTTTAATGGATGAAGAAAATAAAATTCCTAATAAAGTTCCTATAGAATAAGACTATATTTGTGATTTGCAAAATAAACTCTTAGAAGATGTAAGAAAATTAAACTGTCCTCAAAATGTGAACGGAGTAGCAGTGTAAACAGGGATGCAGAAGGTATACACCGTATACCTTCTAGATTTTTTTAAGGAACACTGTATACCCTCTGTTTCTCAAGAAAGCTATAGTAAATACAGTACGCTCTACCCCGAATGGCATGGTGACGTCACTGCGACGTCGTTGTGAAGTCACATTGTGACTTTGTGACCATCGATCGTCGATGTGAAGTCACAGTGACTAAAATGTGAAGTCGTTATGACCGTTTTAGAGCTCTTTTGTGACGTCATATTGGGACCACGTTGTGACAAATTTGTGAAAAATGTGTCATTTGTGACTACTTTAACATTAACATTGTGACGAACCTGTGACAAAAGCGACGATATTTAAATTGCCAAAAACACGTTTTTAAAAGTAAATAACATGTTTTGAAGAATTTTTTAATATTCTAAAGATTTTTAAGAAAGTCACACCTCAGTCACAATGTGACGTCACTGAGTGGTGGCATTTTGGTCACAGATGTGATGCGATCAAAGTGACTCACAATGACGTCATTGTGACGTCACTGTGACCATGCATGCTATGAGGGACGTTATGCTCTCTGTCTTAAGCGTATACACCCTGCTTAAAACGTACACTTTTTTTACGACTTCTCCACTGAGTTTAACAATGGATTAACAATGTTTCGAAATGGAAAATTTTTCAAAGTTTGAGGGGACGATGATATTTTGTCGCACGCCGTCTGTGGTTTAGAAGAACGAAGGAATTTCAAAAAATTCCTGAAATTAATGACGAAAATCTTGTAACTCATTAAAAATTAAGTCACATTGATTAGTACTGAAATTAGTATACACTGAAGTACTCATAAATTGTAGTACACAATATTGCATTATTTAATTACTTGGAGCAAGAAGATATAAACCCACATGCTGATAAAATGATGTTGAGAAATTTGCATAGTAAAATTCTTCGAAGAGCAAATGAAAAACGGAAATAGACTTGTGTCATTTTATTATTCACAAAAAAGTGAGTTAAACTGCATTTCCTTTTGAATAAGAAGTATTTTAATTGCGTGATTCAATTACTTGTCTGTTACTTTTATTTTATTTTTTTATTCATGAATTATTAAATTCGTTATGGAATAGTAGAAGTAAACATATGCTGCATTATTTATACTGTTTTATGTGCACGTAATACGGTTTTTTCATACTTAGATTGCACGCTTTAGAGATAGATTTTTTTTAAATATTATTTTTTAATCATACTTGAAAATTATTTATAAAACCAGAAGAAATCAATAAATGAAAAGGGCAAATTTCAAACATATTGCTTTCCTTTCAGTCAGAAAAACTTGAACTAAGCGATATTCAGAATAAAAAAAATAAATCAAGAGTTTCCATGGTGAACCAGAAAATTCAGACTTGATGCACAATTTTTGTGTTGATCAAAATTTAAGCATGGTTATCGTTTCTTTTAAAATGGAAGCTAAAGTCTCTTAATAAGCAAAAAGTAGCACATTGCACATATATTAGGAGGTAATTTGTGAGTTTGAGATCTGCGGTTTGAAATATGCTCATTCTGGATACAAATTTCAATAAAAACATTTTATGAGAACAGTTTCGTCTAGTAAATAATTCATATTGCAACTTAAAAGTTTTTGTTCTAACAGTTTTTAGCTCACAAGTTATCAAAGCCTGGGAGCTTATGTGCCCGTCCTTTCTGTATGTATGTATGTGCGTAACGCGATAACTTATAATAAAAGCATCGGATTTACTTGAAATTTTGGATATATGTACATTCTGATAAGGCGCTTCCCTGGTTAGTTTTTGGAGTTCATTCGATATGTATAAGAGGGAGAACAGGGGCTCATGCCTCTCCCCTTAATTGATATAAATGTGTTTTTCAAGGAGATTTCTGCATTCTGATTTTTAGAACGGAATTAATCTTTGAAAATATAAGGCTGTAATGTACAATTAGTATGCGTAGCTTTGAGCTCAATGTCATCAGTTTAACTGGGCAATATTCTTTTTTATTTATTTTTTAATCGTAATTTAAAAAGTTTTAAACTTTTTAATCCCCACGTACGTAAAAACTAGCAATTGAAATTTTAGACTATGTTTAAGTACTGATAGTTATCGTTATTTCACAGAAAACTTTCGAAACCGAATCAGTAATTTTAGAGTAATCGTGAGTTTAGTAAGTTTTCTAGTCGTTTTATGAGTATAAATTTATATGTTTTACGTAAACTTTTTTTATCCACGAAAAAAAAGTTATCTAAAGTTTCCTTTATATGTATAGATATATATATACATATATTGAAAACTTTAAATAAACATTCAGATTTTTTTAGGTGGTGTGGGGGGTGGGTATGCTGAAGCAAAGACTGTCACCATTATCTTCTCAGAGTCATTTTTGTATATTGGTACAATATTAAAGATATTACATGATACAAACAAATGTTTCTTCTTTGTAATTTTACTTTATTAATTTATTCTACTTTTACAAGAATAAAGTATTGGATTCCTGAAAACTTTCAAATTCCGGGTTTGAACGGTTTTACTCATTTTAACGATTATAGATTCCAAAATACAGGTTTTTACAAAATGTCTGGTGTGACTTTGGGACTCTGTCTGTCAGTCTATTTTTTGGGCACTCTGTCTCAAGAACTAATGCACGGAATTTTATAAAAATTTATATTCGGGTAGTCCTTAATATAAATTTGTGCTTATCAGTTTTTCGTGTAATTTATTGAATAGTTCGAGCTGGTATGCTACCTTTTGCTAGATCTGCGTAAAAGCTCTATCTCCGGAATTGTTGTAGGGAATTTCATCAACATTATATTCAGTTATTTCTTGACATGAATTGATGTTTGTTTACGTTTTAGAATAAATCGCTAAAAAGATAGCCCTGCTATGCATCATTTTTTAATTGACTTCGCTCAATCGACAATCGCTCAACCTCCAGAACTAATGCACAAATTTTCATGAAATTTCAGATTCGGTTAATCCTTAACGTAAAATGACCTTTTTTAAGATTTTTTTTTTTTTTTTTTTTTTTTTTTTTTTTACATTTTTGTGTCAATCGCTTTACAGGTGGCGCTTCTATGCCAAATTTTGTAAGATTTCAACTAGTTTAGCGATAGTCATATCTCAAGAAGTAATGCGTGGAATATCATATCTTTAGAATCCTCATGATGGCACAGATTGCGATTTAATTTTGGTACTGTGATAGAAAATTTCGAAATGTTTACGTATATAATACATAAGAAAATTTTGGGATTGCTCCATTCGACAAATTTGTCAACTGTTTACCCATCTCTGGATCACGTTTTTACTTTCTTCTACTTTTAAAAGATGAAAGTATTGGATCCATGAAGATTTTCGAATTCCTGTTGTTTGATGGATTTGCACGATTCAGAGTTCAGAGAACCCCAAAAACATTTTTTTCAAAATATCTGTTTGTCAATCTGGGTTTCTGTGAGCCTGCGACTTTGTCCGTCTGTCCATTTTTTCTATGTGACATAAATTTTTTGGGCTTCTATCTCTAGAACTAATGCGCGGAGTTGAATAAAAAATTATATTCAGATAGACCCTGATATAAAATGATGCTGATTAGTTTTTGGTGTAAATCGGTCCACAGATGGCACTGCTCTGCTGTAATTTTTATGAATTACGCAACAGCTGTATCTCAAGCGCTAATTCACGGATTTTTATTAAATTTCAGATTCTGTTAATCATTAGCATGAATTGATGTGTCTTACATTTTGGTGTAAGTTGCTGAACGGGTGATGCTGCTATAAAGCAATTTTCATGCTTTCCACAATAGCTGTATCTCAAGAACTAAATTCACGGATTTTTATCAAACTTAGGTTTAGTTAAACCTTAATATGAACTGAATTTATTTACGTTTTGGTGTCAATCACCCAACAGGTGGCACCTCTATGTTGCGTTTTTCCCAATTCTCACAATAGTTCTATCTCTTAAACTAATGCACGAATTTTCGTCAAATTTCAGACAGGTATAACATGATAAATATCATGGCATTGATTCAGCTGTAACTTGCTGAATATTATTGCTATGTATGTTTTGATAGGAATAACTCAACAGGTGGCGTTTTTGTGTTGCATTTTCCCCAACATCTTCAATAGTCATATTTCAAGAACTAATGCACGAAATTTCATGCCTTTAGAATCGTCACGATGGGTATCATTTAATTTTGGCACTGTGGCAGTGAAATTTTAAGTATTGATAAGCATGAGGTAGAAGAAAATTTTGGAATTTCCATACCCAACTAGTTCATGCATATACTTTTCGTCTATTTTATTTCAAAATTGAAAATTATATAAACGAAAACAAATCCTATTCATTCTCAAATTGTAAGACATTTGTAAGATATTACTTTTTATGAGAAATAATATTAGCCATGTAAAATACAATTCACTATACCTAAATAAAGTTGCATCCCCTAGATTTCATTGTTCATAGTCTTAAATTAAACCCGCATAACATTTTATTGTTATATGAAGTCATTAGACGCATGAATTGTAACTTAAATATTTTTAAAGAAAAGTGAATCCGGGTGTATTCCTATGGTAAATACGCGAGATTTAAGACAGTTTCTTCAAAAATTACAAGACTGATTTGATTAAATCGGTATCCACTAAAATTGGATTATGTCAAAAATTTTGTCAGACAGTAATTTTTTCTGTGACTATTATTATTATTATTTAGAGCAATGATTTTTTTTTATTTTCTATTTGTTTTTTTCTAAAATTATTTTTATTTTTTAAAGTAACTAATTAAAAAAACTGTTAGGAGTTCAAAGAGTATTTAGCTTAAAATTACAATATATCGGAGAGCTGAAAAACTGAGAAATTTTTAACTTGTGTGACATTCTTGCATAATTTTATCAAACACATGAGTTTAAGTATTTTTAAGTACTTTTTTTTTAAAATTAACTCACATATAATAAATGAGCATAAAATTTTAGAGTAAAATTAATCCGATGAAAACAAGCAGTGTCCTAGTCGGGGCTTCCTTTAAAAACACTGGTGCGCAAAATTTAAGGACGAATTTCGAAATTCCAATTTTCAAGGCATATTCAAGTGATAATTTTCACGCGAATATTCAAAAGGAAGTAATATAATTCTAATAATTACTATTCCTGCATAACAGCTAGTCCATATAACATCTCATTCAGATCACACATGGTCACAAGAGTCACAGTCAGTAAAGCGAAACAAAAATTTGGAAATTCCATACGGCTATGAGTCTAAAATGACTACTATAAGTGGCTCTATTGAAAGGTCATTGTGACTGCTGCTTTGTAGCTAGTCACCAGGTGACTTTACATTCACATTCCATTGAGACTCTCGTGTGACCTCTCATCTGGAGACTTTCAAATTCATTGTGAATGGTGCATAATGATAAATCCCCGAATAATGTCACATTAAAGTCATATGGCGGCTTTCCTTCACAAGACTGTCAAATGGTGTCATAGACCCTACTGTAAAGTAACCACTGTGATTAGTGGGGAAAAATAACCATGTGACTTCAATGGAACATTATTTTATAATTTATCATAATGCAACGTTCACAGTGACTTTGAAATTGAGTCTCCAGATGAGTGGTCACACGAGAGTTTGAATGAAATGACACTGTAAAGTCACTTGGTGATTCGCCACAAAGCAGGAGTCCCAGTGACCTTTCAATGGAGTCACGAATAGTAGTCATTTGAGACTTATAAAAGAGACATATCGAATTTCTTATTTTTTGTTTCGCCGTAGTGACTGTGACTCTTGTGATCATGTGTGATCTGAATGAGATGTTATATGGACTATCTGTTATGCAGGGTTGGTAATTATTCGAATTATATTATTTCCTTTTAAATATTCGCGTGTAAATTATCGCTTGAAAATCCCATGAAAATTGGCATTTTGCGATTCGTCCTTAAATTTTGCACACCAGTGTATACATATGCGCAAATGTTTAACAGAAATAACTTTATTATGCTCTACATTTCTAAATACAGCGATTAAATTTGAATACGAACCTAAATGTAAAAAACTAGTTGGATGTGTCAATCCCAAAACTTTTTTCTATCTCATAAATACATTTTAATATTTAAAAAAAAAAGACAAAAAAAAAAAAAAAAAAACGTGGTGGCCTTAAAGTTACCCACTATCGAATTTCATCGAACATTTGACCTAGCCTAATGAGATTCTGATATCCAAAAAGCCTAAAACACAAAATTTAATTAATATTCTGAGAAAATGAGCTTAATAGTGCCTCATGTTGAGTAATTTATACTAAAACCTAATAAGCATTTATTTATGTCAATACCTAACAGAAATTGAAATTTGGTGGAATTTCGTCCATTAGTTCTTGAGATATAGTTATAACAAAAAATTTGCAAAATGTAGCACAGCAACACCATATCTTGGACAATTTATGCCAAAATTTAAAAAAGCGTCTAATTATGTTATGGTGTAAAAGAATCTGAAGTTTGATGAAATTATGTGCATTAGTTCTTGAGTTATAGCTAGTTTAAAAAAAGATCGTGTAAAATATAGCACAGCAGCACCATCAGTTGAAGGATTTATGACAAAACGTAATCATCGTGTAATTATGTAATAAGTCATTTTGTAACAAAATCTGAAGTTTGATGAAATTCTGTGCGTTGGTTATTGAGATATAGCTATCGGAAAAATCGTGCAAAATGCAGTATAGCTGCACCACCTGTTGCAAGGTTAATACCAAAATGTAATCAGCGTCCAATTATGTTATATATTCTAGTGTAACAGAATCTAAAACTTGATGAAGTTCTTTGCATTAGTTCTTGAGATATAGCTATCGCAAAAATCGTGCAAAATGTAGCATAGCAGCGTCACCTATAGGGCAGTTCACACCAAAACCTTATCAGCGGCTATGTATCTCAAGGTATCGCGGAATCTGAAGTTGGTGAAATTCTGTGCATTAGTTCTTGATATATAGCTATCATGAAAATCATGAAAAACGTGGCATAGCAGCGCCACCTGCTGGCCAATTTACACCAAAACTTAATCAGCGTCTATGTATATCTAAGGGTCACAGAATCTGAAGTGGTGAAATTCTGTGTATTAGTTCTTGAGATATGGCAATCTTGAAAATCATGAAAAACGTAGTATAGAAGCGCCACCTGCAGGCCAATTTTTACCAAAAACCAATAGGCACTAATTCATATCACGGTGTAACTGAATATGAAATTTTATTAAAATTTCGAGCATTAGTTCTTGAGATAGAGCGCCCACAATTTTTTGTCACATACAGACAGACTCACAGACAGACGGACAGACTCACAGACAGACATTTTCTAAAAATAGTCAAAACGTGTTCAGGACCTACTAAAATGTATAAATCCGTTGAAAACCGGAAGTCGAAAATTTTCATGAATCCAATACTTTCTTCATGTAAATATAGAAGAAAGTAATAAGTAAGAAAAATCATGCATTAAGCATAAATTACGAAACACTTTATAACATTTCCTGGAATCTTTAACGAAATTTTGTTATCCAGGGAAGTAATATTTTACTGTCCATAGCCAATTCTGTATTCAAATACTTTTGAACAGCCCTGTATATGATCTGTCGATTGATATATAGACTATTATAATGGAGAAATTCAGTTTAGCAAGAAAACGCCTAACTGGTTGAAATTTTCCTTTCTGCATTTTATGCTAATAGATGGAATCATACTTGAATACTTTTGTTCAGCCATGTAGTTTACTTAGTACTTTTAATACACGAAAATATTTTACCAAAATTTAGTTCAAGCAAAAAAACACTTGAAACTGCTTAAATCACATTTTCAGAAATTTTCATCAAAAGGCGACCATGTATAATGTTTATTTCGTGACCCTGTATATCATTTTATATGAATTCTACAAACATTTCTAAGTAAACTGAATGCAGTTCAGCATAAAATTACATAACTCATTTAAAAATCACCTTTAAGTACTTACGCCCATATTCAGTAACTTTTCCGATATATTTTATGTAACCCTGTATACCTAAATTGTGTAGCTATTAACATTTATATATACCATATAATACTCATACATTTAGTGAAACTTAAAAGCGTACATCATAATTAACAATGCATTTCACCAATCCAACATCTAGCATCCAAAATATGCAGTACTTCGGATAGAATATATTATTCGAAATCTTTTGTGTGTCTCTGTAAATGCTATGCACTTCGTATTATGCATGAAATAACTCATATTATGTCTCAACGACGTATATCAATTTGATTATACGTGAAATCGCTTACCATAATTAAAATATGACGCAAACAATCCCCTCCCCTTTATTATTATGTGATGGAATTCTTTTGTGTGTCCCTGTAAATGAATAATAACAATTCTTTTCACTGTATTCTTTACAAAATACAAATTTTAGCGCACTTTGTAGATGTATATAAATTTGAATATGTTTGTCAGGGTTTAGCATCTTTAAAATTCATTTGAAACGATTTTTCACCATAGGCCTTAATGTAATGGAAAACGTCTGACCGTAAATAAACTAATTTTGATAGAAATTTTATTTTCAGTAGAGGTCGTGCTAGGGTACCGAGTATATTTACGAGAGTTAGAGCGCGGACAGACGGCCATCCGGCCAGACAGACAGAAAAACCGAAAGCATAAACATTTTCCAACTTTGTTCGAAAATGTTAAAAATACAATTTTTTTTTCTTTTAGTTTGAAAACTTTTTTTTAGGTGCGTTCGTAATTATGTAAATACGAGCACCTATAGTTGTTGTTCAGTGCGTCCGTCTGTCCACATATAACAGAACAAAAACTGCCCATCAGAATCGTTCGAAATTAAAAATATATACCAGTTGCTTGTTTTGTCGAGTCATTTAAAATTTTCTGAAAATCGGATACATAATTAATTACAGGGACAATGAAAAGTATTCCGTTACATTTTGGCGAATGGGAAAAAATAGTTTCAAGTGCATTTTAATGATGCTATATTATAATGAATATAATAAAACTGATATGATATCTATACAAAAATATACATTCTGTACAATCTGTGTTGCAAAAAATATTTGTTATTATTTCACAGGGCTTAATGATGTTTTTGTGCTTTATTCTTATTTCTTATGGAAATAAAATAATAAAATGTGTATACGGAATAAATGTTTTGAATGAATCATTACATGAATAGGGAATGTAAGTTTTTAGGCATTTACACTTCTTTCCCATTTATCTTGAATAGTTGAAAGTAAAATGTGCACAGTTTATATTAATATAATGAAATAATTAACCATTTTGAGGTAGCCATAAATAACTTTCTTCTATGGTTTGTTGTAATGGGGGACGAAGGATTATTTGTCAAACGGAAACATTTGTCACTATTGGTGTCTTTCGGAAAATTTTGTTTTTGTATAATAATGCCTCCCCCGTGTTGTTAAATCATCCTTCAAATTTTAGCACTAGTTTCGCAATTTTATTGTACCTCAGAATACGTCGAGTACTGTCAGTTTAATTATGACTGCCTTGTGTATACAGAATTATATATATACAGGGTAAGTCATAAAAATCGAAACAATAGGCTATCTCCTTAAATATTGCCTATAGACACATACTTCCAATTGCAAAGTTTCATAAAAAAGGGTGTTTTTTTTTTATAAGATAAGTTGCGACTCCATGGGAGGTCTATTTTAAAAAATACGAAAATTAAATTTTTATGCGGCACCCAAAGGATAAAACTTTCAGTTAGAAAAATTTTCCTTATCCATTCCTGAATTGAACAAAAAAAAATCATCTCGATATCTACAAATCATCAAAAGATATTAAAATCCACAATTTTCCAAAATTCGTGACTTACACCACTTAAGCACTCTGAACGCAGCAATATCAGTTCATTTGAAATGCAATTTAGGGATCGACCATACATTTACGCATTATTAAATGTCGATCAAAGACAATATTTTAACTTTTAGATATAAAATAAAAGCGTATTGTTTTCTGCTTTAAACTTCTTTGAAATATGCTAGATGGCTGCAATATCTCGAGCTTGGCGTCAGCCTCGTAACTGCAACGACCCATTTGTCAGACCGTCTTATTAAACACTTATTAAAAGTGTTATTAAATTAAGTGATATTAATTAAACTCTCATTAAAAGTATCTTAAAAACGTATTACTTCAAGCAATGAATTTAGTAAAAATAGAAAGAGCGATAAAGATACTTCTATTAACGGAACCACTGGAAATATATTTTAATAAATTACACCGAAATATTTTCAAAAATCTACTTTTTACTATTCAGCTTCAAAATTTATGATGGTTTTAAACCTATTTTTATTTTCTTCTATCTTTACAAGAAGAAAGTATTGGATTCATGAAAATTTTGAATTCCGGTTTTCCACGGATTCACCCGTTTAAGGGCTCAGGGATACTGAAAAATATGTTTTTACAAAATGTCTGTCTGTGAGTCACTGCTCCTGTATCTCCGTATATGACATAAATTTTGTGAGCGCTGTATCTCAAGAACTAATCTACGGAAATTAATAAAAAATTATATTTACATAGTCCTTGATATAAATTGATACTGATTAGTTTTTGGTGTGAATCGCTTAACAGATGGTCCTACTGTACAAGCTTTTGTGCGATTCACGCAATAGCTGTATCTCCAGAATTATACGCCTAGTGTCGCGCGTAATAAGAGGCACCTTTTACGCATCATGCAATAGCAATTTTAACAAGAAAAATATGAAGTTGGCAGGGCCAAAACAATGAAAAAAATTGAAATCGACGTGGTAAAAATATGAGGTTTAAATCAACTGAAACATTTAAACAGTAATTAAAAAAGGTGAAAATGGCAAAATTTAAAATCAATTTTAATCATTTTAATCTGCTAAATTTTTCTACTTCATTGTGAAAGTCGTAAAATCAGATTCTTATTTTTACCTACATCATGTAACCTAAAGCTGTTGGAAAAAAAGTGCTGTTAAATTTGTAAAATAACGTACTTACATTATAACGTACGCTCTATTTGTGATACAGTCTTTACAGTTTTAAGTTAACATATTATCATTATAAATAATAATTATTTTAACACATTAAACGAATACTAACCGCAGCGTGAAGGTACTTCGAAAAACAAAAGATCTTACAATATTAAAATATAAACAATATACGTTTGCCGAGTTAATTTTAATCCAGTCACTGAACATTATGCTAATGAAGATAAATTTTAGGAGAAAAAAAGTTAAAGAAATTGCTTAAAATAGCAAAAAATGGGAAATAATAATCGGATATCACTTATAATGATGTCACAAATTTGTATTTTTAGAAATTTAAACATTAACACAATTGTCGCGAGAAGAAGAAAACCCACCGAAGCCATTTTTCGTCTTTTGCGAGTGGCAACGGCAGGTTTGTTGTTATGGAATGTTGTTGGTCGAAGAGGGCCTCCGTGGCCGAATAGTTAAGACGTCGCTCTGCTAATCTAGAGGTTGTGGGTTCGGTTCCTGCTGGCTCATTTGCACACACACTTTGTGTGGAGCTCCTGGTTGTATTTCTCTTGTGATGTAAATTTCTTTGTGCTATCTCGTTCTTGTACATTGATGATGAATTATAAGCAGACGTTCATGTCGAGCACTCAAGTCAGATGCATGTTGCTCAAATAAATAAATAAATTGTTCGAAGAATTGAAAAACGTTAGCAATGATTGTTAAAGCTACTGTTTTATTTTGATATTATAATGCGAAAGAACGAATATTTTGAAACAAAACACATTTTTAATGTGTAAATATGTACATATTATGCACGTTATTATGCTGTGTATTAAAAGCAATTTGTAATATATGAAAATAAAACTAAGAAAAATAAATCTCCATTGTCTGTCTTCCATTCCAGCGAAATCTCTCATTTAACTTTATCGCTTTTTTTTTTTTTTTTTTTTTTTTTTTTTTTTTTTTTTTTTGGTACAACAATAAATATTGTTGAAAAAAAAACTAATACTTCTAGTACTAGTACTTCTAAATGTTAGTATTTATAAAGTAATAGAACAACGTATAATCCAATTTTACCCCCATTCCTCCGATTCTAAATATTCATCTTAAATATCTTACTATTAATTTAAACTCATTGTTATTTAATAAAATAATACATGATAATTTTTTTGTGAAAATAATGTACCATTAACATTTGAGCATGTTTAAGAATAAATTAAAATAATTAAAGCATGTCAAAGCATGAATCAAGTTATAATGATAAATTAAAAAAGATTTAAAAGCCAATTAAATAAACTTTTTTTAATTAAAGAAAATAATGAATTTGATAAAGCAAAGAATGTGAATAATAGCTTAAGCGAACAATCTATTCAAAATATAACATAACACCCCCATGGATATATCGTTACTCAAAAATTTGTTGGCAGGACATTTATTCCTATACATAAAATATAAATAATTTTCACATTTTTATACAAGAAAGATTTCACAAGTTGCTTAAAAAACACACAGATAATAAATATCCCACTTATGAAAAATCTTTGTGTAAGAAATTTTTATATATTTTCTAATACATTTCCATTATTCTCTCTAACAGAAAATATATATACATATATATATTTAATATGAGGCCCTACTACAACTTCTTTTATACACAGCTCATGCGAACTATAGGAATTAAAACAAAGAACTTCCTTTACACCCAGTAATAATTTTTCATTGTCTATGCATAATAAATAAATAATGAAAATTATATAATGATAAATTTAAAAATATTGTAAAGCAATTAAATAAGTTTATTTTAAATAAATAAAAAAAAATGATAAAGTAAACAATGTTAATAATACTCTAGACAAACATTCTATTCAAAATATAACATAATATCCGCATGGATATATCGTTACTCAAAAATTTGTTGGCAGGATATTAATTCCTATACATAAAATATAAATAATTTTCAAATTTTTATACACGAAAGATTTAACTTATGAAAAATCTTTGTATAGAAAGTTTTTTACATATTTTCTAACACATATTCATTATTCTCTCTTAAGGAAGAAAAAAATATTTAATACGACGCCCTACTACAACTTCTTTTATACACAGCTTATACGAACTATAGGGATTAAACAAAGAACTATCTTTATACCCAGTAATAATTTTTCATTGTCTATGCATAATCGCATCTTCACGTATCAGTGATTTCAGCACCAGAGTAACTTCTCTGCGGTATAAAACTTTCATTCTTCAGCTTAAGTATTCTTACGGCGTACATCCAATAGTAGACAAGGCATATCTCATTTCGTCAGAAATCAATATCAACAGCTTTCCTTCACGCACTAATAGGCAAAACTTTGTGCCCGTAATATCTAAAACTTTGGTAGAGGAGTTGAGATTACACTTTTGTGAAGCAAAGCGTACATATTCATCTTTGCTTATATGTATGTTAGATTATATGCATGGTGATGACTAGATTAGGGTAACAACGGGATTTTCATAAGGCTGAAGGCTTTATTAATATATTTTAATGAGATTTAAATAAGTATAGATAATTAGTTCATTTTTAACGCTTTTCAGTATACTTGAGAGGAGTTTTAGCGACTAAAATGGCCCTGCGGTTGGCATCACAGTTATCGTTAAAAGTGTTAAAAGTGCGGCGAACTTTCTAATTATAGGTAACGCAAAATTTAGAATGTTTACAATAAAATAAAAAGGAATTAATTGGAATAGCTTTGAATCGTCATCGAACCGGAAAAAGGAGAAATACATAAAACGCATAGCTACATTTTGAAGTAAATATATTTAATTTTTATCTCTAATAAAACACCATATATGCAAAATGAAAATGCTGCTAGCTTCTTATGGTTTGAGTTCTGCTGAGTGAATTTTGACTGTTGATTTGAAGTTGCACTGTTAGTTATATATTTTTAGGGAAGGTTTTAATGTATAAAATATCATACTAGGCTGCTTAGTTATAGAGTTTTGAAGGAAATTCTATATTAAGATAAATCCGATTATGAAACATCAACCTTTTTTTTTATATTCTTTATAATCGATTTCGATTGAACTTTCTCTGTTAAATAGTTAAATTATTATATAAATTATAATATGTTTAATTTTTATTTCGAATCATGTATACAAAATGTAAATGCTGCTAGCTTCTATTAATTTGCTGAGTAGGTTTTGATGAGACTTGGTCTGTTAGATAATTTTACAGGGAAGGCTTTAAAGTAAAAAAATATTATACTACGTTGCTTAGTTATAGAGTTTTGAAGGAAAATTCTATATTCAGATAAATCCAATTATGAAAGTTTAACCTTATTGTAAATATTCTTTAAAATGGATTTCGATGAAACTTTCTCTTTTAAATATATAAATTATTAGATAAATTATAATATATTTAATTTGTATCTCTTATCATGCACCATATATACAAAATGTAAATGCTGCTAGCTTCTTTTAATTTGAGTTCTGTTGAATGGATTTTAATAAGACTTGCACTGTTAGTTAGATAAATTTTCATGGAAGGTTTAATGTATAAAATATTATACTAGGTTGCTTAGTTATAGAGTTTTGAGGGAAAATTCTATAATCAGATAAACCCGATTATGAAAGATTAACTTTATTAAAAATATTCTCTAGAATGGATTTCTATGGTAACTTCTCTGTTAATTAGATAAATTATTAGGAAAAGTTTTAGTACATAACATATCACTCTGCGTGTTTTGATTATATGTTTATGGGGAAGATTCTATAATCAGATGAACCCTATTACGAAAAGTAAAACTTTTCAAAAGATTCATCTGAATGAATTTCGACGTAACTTCCTTTGTTAAATAAATAATTTATCAGGAAAGGTTTTAATGCAGCATGCCATTCTACGTTGCTTATTTATAGAGTAATTGGAGAAAGATAAACCGAATCATGAAAGTTTAGTTAATTTATTTAATTCTAGTAAACGGTTTTGATGTGCGTTACAATGCGTTTAGATTGATTATAGAAAATAGAAAAAATAAAAATCACAGGAAAACTTTTGCATTTCGAATTATAAAACATGCATTGAACTTGAGTATATATGCCCTGAACAGTTGGTTTTTAATAGAAATTGATTTGCAGTTTTACATGAATCTCCATTTCATTTACAGGGAGAGCAAAAAATAAAAAGCAGGTTTTAATATTAAATTAAATGTATATTAATTAGTTTCCAAGATTTTGTGCTACACGTAAAGGCTTCATATAAACGAATGTTATATTTAATCCTCTATTTCACAACAGAATACGTTCTAGAGACTCCGTAATTCACAGAATATATGAAGTCATACCATATAATTTCAACACCATATTTTGCTGAATTAAACGGCAAAATGTCTGTTATTAAATAAAGCTTATATTGTTATTTTAAATTTCTGATATAAATTTACAATATATGAATTAGAAATCCACTAAATTGGTAACTGTGGTGACAACATACACTGTAAAAAAAAATTGGGAAAGTTACAAAAATTTTTCTAGTAGAATTGTATTCCAAGAACTTTTTATGTAACGGCAACAATAAAAATTCATGTAACAGATACAGATTTGCACTTTGAATCAAACAAATTTTAAGGTTACTAAGAATTTTTTTGGGAAATCGTATTCCAAGAACTTTTTAAGTGACGATAACGAGCATTATAGATAAAATTTTAGTAAAGTTACCAAAATTTTAGTAAATTCTTTTGTAAAGTTACAGATGGTTTTACTTTTGCTTACAAGTTTTGTAGATTGACAGCATTTTCTTGTACAGTGTACACATAAAATTTTAGTAAGCATAAGAGATTTCGGTTAATTTAGATTACTAAGGTTACAGATTTTTTTTACAGTGTATACGCTACCATGGGCATTTGAGGATTAAATGAGGATTTCACATCGTAAAATTTAATCCTTTTAGTGCCAAGGGGCGCCGTCGCGCTCCTCTTGCTAGTTGTGAAAAATGCCAGCGTCGCGATAGCGCTCCTTTTGACAGTTCACTTTTAGCCCGCGCAGTGTCTGATAAAGTGCTATTTAAATATATTTAATTAATTATCACCTAGCAACAGAAATACCAAAATGTAAGAACTTTTCTAATTGAATGAAAGACATTATCATTTTTTTTCAGCAGTTTTTTCTAAGCTGTGTATAACAATATATTTGTTCTTTTTTTTTTTTTTTTTGTGATATAATTTCGAACATTTCGTGATTTTTCGGCATTTTTAGCATATATTGGTATGTATGGCACTAAAAAGTTTAAGTTTGAGATATTCCTCGGAAGTGGCTATATACTTTCAAAGCTTGAGAAAAAAGGGGGGTTGCCCTTCGTTGGGATCTTTCTAGGTAGCCAATCCGTATTTACGCAAGGTTACCCAAGTATCCAAGAAAATCCAGGAAAGACTCTGAACGGTTCTTTTAACGAAAAATATGTTTTTAAATAATCATGCATATCGTTAAGTTGGATGATCCTTTGACAAGAAATACTTAACAACGGTAATTTAAATTGCATCCTTTGGATTAAATTATTAAAATAATTAAATTTTAACACAGATTTTGAAGATAATATACAGTACGAGTTACTGTTAAAAATAATAATTTTATTCTTTGTAAATAGTGATAATAAATCATTTTTACCATTTTATTGTTGATTTTAAAAAATAAATTCAAATAATAATTTATGCAAAAGTTTAATTAAAATATAAATATTTTTGTTGTTTTGATTCTGCTTTACAAATTATCCAATTTTCATTATTATTATTTTTTTAATTCTAAGGTAATTCGAGTCATATAAGCAATCTCAAATTGATATAAATATTACATTATTTTACTAATCATATATATTAAAAAAGGTAAGTTTTTTCTGTATTAAAGAATAAATGTTACATTTATTGTTTCAGAACAATATTTTATCTTAAAAATTTATAGCATTTGCTAATTTATACAAATGAAGAATTTTTGTTTATAGATTCTGAAGATTAATTTTACCTAAAAAATGATACTAAAGAGCTTTAAATATTTAGATAGAAAATACTGCATATTTTATGTTGAAAAATAAATGAACTTGATTATGTACTTTAAAGTAATATTAAAATTCAGTGTAAAATTCAAAATTTAACTTAATAATTAATTGCTGGATTTGTGATGACATTCTGCATGTTCTACAATGTTTTTACTACATTTTGGCATTTTTAAAAATTTTATTTTTTTATTAAATGCACTTTTTGTCTATCTTTCTATTTTCATAAATTTTCAAAGCAAATAGAAATTGTTTACATTCTTCTTTAGTCGATTTCTGTATTAAAAATAATAAATAAATAAATAAATAAATAAATTTATTAGATTTAAGTAACTAAAATTCACTAAATTTCACTAGATGTAAATTCTATCTTTGTCATATTTTTTGTCACTTTACATTACTTAAACTACAATAAAAATAATTCCATTTGTTTTTTATTATACTCTTTTATAAAGTCATCCACAAAATAACTCAAATTGAGCCGAAATCCACTCATCTCACGTTTTGAAAGGCAGCTTCTCGAAAAGAGTTGAAATAACTCGTGTGAACGAGTTGTTTTTAAGCAATTTAAATCAAGTTGAGCTATTTAAATAACCAATTTAAATCAAGAAGATTTAATCGTTTGAAAAACAACTCATTTATGATCGAAAAAAATTACAGCTCTTTCCTGAGAAACCAAATCAACTCTTTCGTTTTAAGAGTGTACCAACACTAAGCCAGCATGTATGTTCATGTACTATTTATTTCAATCCTTACAATGATAAATAATATACGACTCTGATTATTTGATGTCGATACGCAGGAAAATACTTATGCGCATCACATTTTTTTTCAAACAATTGATTTCGATGACGATTTGGTCGTCATTCTCATGCATTTTGCATGAAATCCGATGATAGCTAATGACAACCATATATGTTTTAACAGTAAATTTTTTATTAATCCAAAAATGCTCTAAAACTCAAAATATGTTCACAATAATGCTTTAAAGGTATCATACAGGATGCTAATTTTAGTATAAATATTTATGCATGTGTTGCACATCTGTATGCAGATTGAGAAAAACTCATGGAGGTAGAACAATTTAAATTTCGGGCAGAGCAGAGTAAATAGCGCAGTGTAAGAAACCATTGCAAGCTGATAAAAAGTTGAAGAAATGTTGAACATTTCATTCCTTAATTGAAAATCACAAAAACAGACAACACTACATCGATGTCGAAAAAATTAAAAGTTGTTAAATGCTTAAAAGCAAGGTAACTCAGATTGTCATATTCTGAAATAATAATAACATGTTTCATAGGCAGTGATAAATTACATAATTTCAAAATTAAAACAGAGCTATCTAATATGTCGTAACCACTGACGAGAAAATTTCATTTTACACACAATATACACATTGAGTGAATCCGTTAAGTCACATCATCTGCCGAAAAAAATACCACAAAGTGAGATGCTAGAAATTACAGTAACAGAAGAAAAATTGTCGTATTCAAGCGTACGCACAACTACTTATGTAGATAAGCGAAGTGAATGATTAAAAGAGCGGAGAAATTGGCAATGTATGGGTATAAACGATTTTCGTTCGTAGCTCCGGACGAGGCATTGGCAGAAGGGTTAAAAATACGTTAAGACACTCTTAACTTATGAAAAACTTGCATGCCTGCCTGTCACGCATTAGTGCAAAGAACTCATGAGCGCTTTTCCATATACTGACATGATGCTGATAAATAGTATATAATTGTAATTATCTGGTATTAATTGCTCAAAAAATGCATTTATTCATTTAATAATGACAAAATAACTATAGAATCGATATTCAGAATGAGGCACATAGGATGTATGAATATATTTTGTACTTACCAAAGTTGTATAATGGCAATCCTGTCAAAGTTATCAGTATTCAGACAGTAAATGCAAAACAGCATTAGATAAATGCGTGAAATTTAAACAGTACATATACGAGTGTAACTGCGCCAATTGCCGATCCCCAGACTTAATTTCAAAGAAAGAGAATATTTTATTTATATCAATTATTTTAAGAAAAGTTCTTATATTTTAAAGTGTTTCCGGACTTTTTTGTACTAAATTGTTCACCATTAAGATTTCACGAGTTCCATCTAGTTTAAAATAATAATGATAATTTAAAGATAATCCCCTTAAGTTAAATTAAAATGGAAATAATTTGAATAGTTTATGTATTTCACAAGAAAGAAAACAAAATCGTAATCTTTCACATTTTTCCTAAATGATTAATAACCTTGGGGCAGCAATTAAAATTGATATTTCTTATGATATTTCGTATTCAAAATGAAGGTGTGATAGAATAAATTTCGATTACTGGCCCATATTGTTTTGAACGGGAAAAAAAATCACTCCACCCTATTACTTACAAGGAACCTCTTCAAAAGCGGATACTCCGAAAAATCTTTAAAAATATAGAATAAACTGAGAAATAGTGAGAATAGATACGCTTATAAAAGTCATTCTGGCGGAAGCTTGATTTTATCCAAAAAAAAAAAAAGTGAAAATTTCGTTACTTGGTGATTTGTTACCGGTTGACAATAGAAGGAAATAAAAAAAAAAAACACTATTTATACCAAATACTATTTATGGTAAAACATTTTCATGTTGAACTTGTTGAAATAAATTTAAATAACTTTAGTTTTATCAGACTTATTCGTTTAAATTATTGTTTAGCCGTATATATATTTGTAATGAAAGTTAACTATGAAATTTTATGAATTAAAACAATTTTTCATTTAACAGAAATTGTTTCATTCTCAAAATTACATCTAATTCAACATTCTAAATTCCATTTTGTTTCGATGGAAATAAAAATTTATCCATTGTTCAAATATATAATTGCAGCTTTATTTTAGAGTGCGCTGATCTTTATTTTAGAGTGCGTTTAAATACTCGGAAAAACATTTTTCGATATGAAAATATATTTATTATGTATAAAATCATTTTACAATGATAAAATTAAATTACAGCAACATACGACATAAATATGTAACACAAAAATGTATTCATTAAACTCTCTCATTATTTAATATTAAATTCATTAAATAGTATTTACACGCATATTGAAAATCATTACAATCAATTTCCAGATGCATTGAAACAGTTTGCTTTTGGCGGAGAAAAGTGCTGGTTACGAAATCTTCTAACTCTCTCGTAGACCGGGAGAAGGCAGCACAGATAATCACTTCATGAGTTCGCGGATGCAAATACAGGATTAATTAAATATAGATGCGCATATTAAAACGCTATTGGTCTGCCAAGTCATATCTTGATGGGAACCACCTTAAAAGCCAATTTTCGTGATTGACTCATAGATTTATCATTGTTATTTCCTGCAAACAAAAGTATAAAAACACAAAGGAATGGGAGAAGGAAAACATAATTGCCTCTAAATTTTTTCACCTGCAAAATACATGTAACTTGCCCTTATTTAACGCCTTATATTTTTTTATAGTCTGATAAGTCTTATATTATATCTCTGATTATATTATATCTCTGAATTTATCCTTGTTACTTACAAATAACTAACAAGGAAGGTCAATTAGTGGCGGAACTGCATAAGAAAACATATAAAAAAATAAAAAACTTTCGAATATTTGGCGTGAAAAGACAAAAGTGTCACACGATTTGGCGAGCAGCACTTTTCCCCGCCAAAACAAACAATTTTAATGCAACTGAAAACTTCTGGATTTTTAGAATCCACGTAAATGGTGTTTGATGAATTTAAACATAAACAATGAGAGAGTTTAATATAATGAGAGAATTTAATTATATATATATTAAATCGCATACGTTCATATTATTTGTTGCTGTAGTTATGTAATTTACCTCTGGAAAAAATATTTTCATGTATAAAAAATTCTTTTTTAGTAAAATTATTTTCATACATTTAAGCGCATTCAAAATTAAAGCTAGATGTTTCGGTAGCAAAAAAAAAAAAAAAAAAAAAAAAAAAAAAAAAAAAAAAAAAAATCGAATTGACAATGCTTAACTGGACTTTGAACTTGAAACAATTTTAATTAATTTAAATTTGAATTTCATTTCAAATATCAAATTTTGATGGTTAAATTTGAATTAAATATACATAATTATCAATATAATGAAATTATACTTAAAACAAGCTAAAACTGACAAAAACGAAGATATTTATTTTATCTAAACACGTTGAACATGAAACTTTTTCCTTTAAAATGCATTTGAGATTTAAAAAAAAAATGAAATTGCTTTTTATCGCCAACCGATGATAAATCACCAAATAACGAAATTTTCATTATCTTTTTACGGACAGGGAACGGAGGTACTGCCGATATATCCTCATGAGAAGAACATTGTGTAATTTTTTCAGATTTTTAGGAGTATGCCCGTGTGTAGACCTTTCTTGTAAGAATAAAATCTTAGTTTTATATTTCTCTTTTCATTTTAAAAATGTTTACCCATTTATATTTTAATGTAACTTCAAACTCCGTTTCTTCTTTAAAAACATATTTTTCAACACATTAAAAAGGTGGATAGGCATTCAAAGACAAAAGCATTCAAGTTTCAAAATCTTTTGCCTTTTTACCCATTAACATTACCATGAAATCAACATCTCTATGCCTCAGAGTCAGTAAATAGTTGGAAGTAATGTCTGCCGGAATAACATTAATGACTTTTTGCGTTGATTGATGGCCTTATCCGAGGTTTTTCCTTCTACAATGGGCACTAAAAGCATGTCAAAAATGCAAATGCAAATACTTAAAATCTTTTCAAGTATTTTAAGGATGCATTTTTTTTTCTTCTGGTGTAAATCAATGTATTAAACAGCTTTCACATTAATAACAAGAAAAAGGATTTTAAGGCATACATTAATGCATTTTCAAATAATGAATTTCGAACGTCATTCAGTTTTTCAGTGACTAAAACCGCTAAATTATGCCATTTTAAAAAATGTTTTTGAAAATAGGTACTCGGCTAACTGTTGTTTATTTGTAAGGACACATTTAAAATTTGGTTTTGTAATTTTTTCGAATTTTTAAACCTGCGAAATTCACGTAACTTTGCTTTAATCAACTCTCTGTACTTTTTGAATTACAGGAATCACAGTAGTTTATTTTGCCGATATCGTTATTTAAATTTATCTTTGTTGCTAACAAGTAACTAAGTATAAAAACTTTCACATTCATATTTCTTTTTTAATTAAAAAAATGTTTACCCATTTATACTTTAATGTAACCTCAAACTCTGTTTTTTCTATAAAAATATATTTCTCAACACATTAAAAGCGGATAAACACTCGAAGACAAAAGCATTCAAGTTTTAAAATCTTTTACCTTTTTACCCATTAACATAACCATGAAATCAACATTTCTATGCCTCAGAGTCAGTAAATAGTTAGAAGTAATGTCTCCCGGAATAACATTAATGACTTTTTGAGTTGATTGATGGCCTTACCCGAGGCCTTTCCTTTTACAATGAGCACTGAAAGCATGTCAAAAATGCAAATGCAAATACTTAAAATCTCTCCAAGTGTTTTAAGGATGCATTTTTGTTTTGTTTCTGATGTAAATCAATGCATTAAACAGCTTTCACATTAATATCGAGAAAAAATAATTTAAGGCATACATTTACGCTTTTCAAATGAGGAAATGAGAACGCCATTCGATTTGTCAATGATTAAAAACCGCTGAATTAGTCTAATTAAAAAAAACTTTTTAAAAAACTTACAATATTTTTTTTCTGTTGTGTATTTTTTCTCTAGAGTGCAGTCTATGGTTATTGTAGCTTCATCTTTACGAATGTGAGAGTGCGTACAATGCCATATTATATATTCGAAAAGAATAGGCCTTTGCGAAATTTTATATACAGGATGTTTTTTTTTTGTTTTTGTTTTTTTTGTTTTTTTAATGACGCTATTTAGAGTTCTCTGCAGCTAATTTTAATAACCGAAACTGATTTAAAATTTATGACTAATGAAACCAAGAGAAAAAGTTTTGAAGATATAAAAAATAGTTTCAATCAATAGTAAGGGCTATTCCGTGTGACAGTTTATGCTTGGCCGTCAAAAATGTTGTACAAAGAATGCAAGGTGTGGTGCAAGAGAACAGTGACCACATTGAATGTGATCGAATTCCTTATCGGGAAAAGAAATGTGACGAATAAAACATGGCATTTTATCCAAATTATTAATTTTGTCTGTTTCAGATGTTTTCTTTCAATGTATAGCGACAAATTTTCCTCTATCAGCAGTGATTAGAAATATTTTTTATTTATTTTTATAATTTTTTTGTTGGAATCATTTTTTTATGATTTTAATAGTCCATTTATAAAATTTTGTGTCATTCCAGTTATTATAAGGACCTTCCAGAAGCTCTGAATAGCATAATAAAAAAAAAAAACACATCCTGTATATATATATATATATATATTAGGATGGTCCTTAAAAATTAACTTTTAAAATTCATATGGGGCACCCCTTTATTTTGTTCTATATATATAAAAAAAGTTCGCAACAATTTCGGAAATTAAGAAAAAGAAATACAAGGGCCGCTACCAAGGTTTGAATATTTGAAAAATTAGGATATTCGACATCTTTTTAGACTAATTTTTAAGTTATTAATACAAATACATAGTCATCGCAAAATTGAGTCATTGTATGATATTAGATTGTATATAATGTCGAATACTTCAATTTTTTCCAAAATTCACGCTGAGTTTTTTTTAATTTTCAGCGATTTTTAAATGTATTCGAGTTAATGAGTCAGAGTAGTACCGACTGGTCAGCTAATTTAGCATAAAATAATGCTTAAATCCATTTAAAAATCAATAAAAAAAAGAAAAAAATAATAATTTAGCTTTAATTTTAATAAATGATTATGTAATAAAATATGTTTCATAAGCACTAAATGAATAATTATTAAAATTATTGACTTTTGTGTGCGCGAGATTTTTTTTTCGCCAAAGTGGGGTTTTTCTAGTGTATTAGTAATCCAAAATCCACTACTCTTACAAGGAAAGTCTCCATACGGGCATAATCCGAAAAATCTGAAAAAATTACACAATGTTCTTCGCATGAGGATATATCGGCAGTACCTCCGTTCCCTGTCCGTAAAAAGATAATGAAAATTTCGTTATTTGGCGATTTATCATCGGTTGGCGATGAAAAACAATTTCAAAAAATGTTTGTTTTTTATGTCAAATGCATTTTAAAGGGAAAAAGTTTCATATTCAACGTATTTCGAAAAATTAAATGTCCTTGTTTTTGTCAGGTTTACTTTGTTTTAAGTATAATTTCGTTATATTGATATTTATATGTATTTAATTCAAATTTAACCACCAAAATTTGAGATTTGAAACGAAATTCACATTTAAATTAATTAAAATTGTTTCAAGTTCAAAGTCTAGTAGAGCATTGTCAATTCGATTTTGTTGCTATGGAAACATGTAGCTTTTATTTTTTAATACGCTTAAATGTATCAAAATAATTTTACTCAATAAGAATTTTTTACATATGAAAATATTTGTTCCAGAGGTAAATTAATTAACTACAGCAACAAATATTATATACATATGCAATTTAATATATATATAAGTATAAAATATATTAAACTCTCTCATTGTTTATGTTTAAAGTCATCAAACACCATTTACGCGGATTCTAAAAATCCAAAAGTTTTCAGTTGCATTAAAATCGTTTGTTTTTGGCGGGGAAAAGTGCTGCTCGCCAAATCGTGTGACACTTTTGTCTTTTCATGCCAAATATTCGAAAGTATTTAATTTTTTTACATGTTACCTTCTGCAGTTCCGCCGCTAATTTTCACTGACCCTTTATTAAATATATGATTAGCTTAATTAGTATTTTTTTTAAATCTAAGTATGCCCAGTATGGAGAACTTCCTTGTTAGTGTAACCTTTAGATGCTACGGCAAAAGCTGCAATTCGGCTAATGAGTAGACAAAAAAGTAATGTTTTTGTGTAATTCTATGCGAAATGTAGACTCTGTTCTTTCGTATCGTTTACCTCCTCTTCCTTAGTGTGTTGCTAGGTAGTGTATTGAATAGACGCAAAGTGTTATTGTCAATTTGAACGATTTTTTATCTGAACAAAAATGGAATTTCTAAAATTTTTAAATTAAGCCCACATAGGCTTCTTTTTGTTTTGTCTTTGAGTAAATGTACAGTAAATAAGGTGATATTTAATCTAAAATAGGAACGTATTCTATGAATACATTTTTTGTATGTTTGATGAATTTTGATTTTAAGTAAAAGTGTTTTTATTTGGTAAATGAAACGGCATGGCTGCTAACACTAAATTATCTATCATAACAAGAAAATCTACAGATATCTTGATTGTTGGTCAAATTTCGTCATCGTTAAGCCAAACAAAGCTGCCAAGTTAAAGAGATATGCTAAGTCTTTTTTTTTCTATTACAAAAAGGAAGTTAATTGAAATATTAGAAATTCAGCGCACTGTGCTGCAATGGCGTTAATATAGTTTGGGGAATAGATAACATTCCTACTAGATTGAACAAAATGTAGTTGATAAAATAGAAAGGCTATTTAAAGAATAGCAAAAGCTTTAAAAACAAAGAAAACAAATCAAAACACTCACAAGGTTTGAAAAAAAATAAGAGGATTGAAAGATGGCTTTGGACGACCTTTTTGATATTGCACACGCTAATGGCCTTAATATGTTAAAAATCGAAGAGGATAAGGAATTTAATTGATCGTGACATATTTCAGACTTCAGTAAGTGATAATTTTATCAATGAAAAAACAACAAAAAAATGCATCAGAAATCATGGAGTTTGCACAAAATCAACTTAATGATTTTCAACCAAGGGACGATTACAAAGAACTGTTAGAGCTTGATAGCATTTTCCTAGGAGGAGTACTCGAAAGTGATGCTCACTTTAGAAATCCTGATGACTTGCATCCAGACGATGGATGGCAAACGCCATATACTCGCTCAAAATTTATTTATTTAAAGATCAGTTCAAACTCTCTAAGCACGGAGAATCTGGATTTCGTTTCCTCGTTTGTAGTAAACATCTACATTCACAGTAGGT
Source organism: Maratus speculifer (assembly GCA_964019185.1). Lineage (NCBI taxonomy): Eukaryota > Metazoa > Arthropoda > Arachnida > Araneae > Salticidae > Maratus > Maratus speculifer. The sequence continues at coordinate 113,992,024 of OZ025289.1, read as the reverse complement.
ATCAGGTTGCTATCTGCTTGTTCTGCGCTTAGAAATGATTTATTGCTTCCTAAAAACTTGAAAGAGTATGAAAATGTAAATAAAGAGAATTCTTTGTGTGCTATGAAGAAATTACTGGGACATTTGTGGTATTTGCCAGAAGAACTATTTGATTTTGCATTTTTCGATGACAATATCACATTTAAAGTTAAAAGAAAAATGGTACATGCTTTGAAAAATTTGAAAAATGATGATATCCTCAAAAAGAACTTGCAAGATTTTTTAACAAGTAACACTCTGAGGTTTTTTTAAATTATGGAATTATCTTCAGATTTTCTTGAAACAGATGTGACACATTGGAATAAAAATTAATCTTACAAAACTTCTAAAGCTTTTGCGGCTTCAGTCAAAGTTATTAATGTTGTAGCCGAACGTATTGAGGAATACAATAAACTTCATACAAAAGACAAAGAACAAAAACAGCACTTATTGTTATTAGTCAAGCAGTTTCGAAGCAAATATCCAGATTCTAAAAAATCTAAATTGATGTCTTAAAAATGGTAAATATAAAGATTTTAAAACAATGATAGCTTTTTTCTTCTTTAAATGTGAATAACAATATATTTGGTTTAGAATTTACTGAAATAGTCAATAAAAATATGTTTACTTCTTATTAAGAATAATTATGTATTTCCCTTCAGTATTTTTGAATAAGTCTAAATAGTGGTAGCGACCCCTAAAATCATGCTATTTTTTTTTAAAAATGCTGTAATTCTTTTTTGATGAGTAGAACAAAATGACAGGGTGCCCCGGTATAAATCGTGTTTTTTTTACCAACTTTTAAGGCCCACCCTAATATATATATATATATATATATATATATATATATATATATATATATATACAGTAGCGGTTAAAAGTTTCCGGCCAGTTAGTTTCTTTGACTTAATTACCAGAAGGTTTCAGTGAAGAAGAAGAACAATGGCTTCAAAAGTTAGGAATATGTGGATGTCCGCTGACAACGTGATCATTTTGATTGGATACTGAAGACACTTCATGAAAAGGAACAGAATTCGAAATTCGTGTGTGCAAAAGTTTCCGGCCATTCATCATTTCTTAGTTCTTTTTTCTATCGGTAAAGTGTTTTATGGTGGTGTTTGTGAATGAATCAAAGTGAATAGCATAGTTTAAATACAAAAAATTAAAGTTCAACAATAATTGTTATTAAATGAGTGCTACATTTGTCGCTAAAGGCCATTTTTCTCGAGATATTGCGGTAAAGCTATCGATCGGAAAACCGATCACGATTTTTAAAAATTATATAAAGATTTATATGACCTTCAGGATTTTCTGACGCCCGGAGACCCCAGAAAATGATTATTTTTGTAGAGGGAATTATCAGGGGAAAAACAAAGACTCACATAAAAATGCCGTTGCAATATTTCGCGATTTACGAAATGAAATATTGATGAAATAAGTCAGTCTACCATATCAAGATGCTGATACGATGCAGAACTTTATGGAAGGGTTTCTGTTAAAAAATTTTCAGAGGTAAAAAAAGTACCAACGTACCCGACTGGCATTTTCCAAAGAACACAAAGCCTGGTCAAGTGAAAACTGGACAAAAGTTCTATTTTTTCCATTAATCAAATTTCAAACTTTTTCGGGAGTGATTGCAGACACTACATCCGATGGCCTAACAACAATAGATATGATTCAACATATGTTTTTCTACAATGAAGCATGACGGAGGACACGTCATAACGTGGGGAGTATTTTCTTCAAAAAGTGTTGTCCATTATTTAAAATATGGGACAAGATGGCTCATGCAATGATATCTTGCAAGAATATTTGAATCATAAAGATTTGAATTATAAGAAGGATATCTTGCAAGAATATTTGCTGTCTTATTAGAGGAAATATTGTGGTTGCAACTATTTGTTTTAACATTATAACGACGTAATCAATGTATGAAAGCTTGATAAACAATGGCATTTGTACAAAAAAATTCCACTTTTAAAATTGCCAGCTCAATCGCCCTAGATTAATCCAATAAAAAATCTATGGAAATAAGTTGGCAAGAGTGTGCAGAACTATAAATATTCCAACTCAGCCGAAATTAAAAAAAAAATTATAAGAAGTGTAGAAAAAATATACCATAGACAATCTTCTACCGTTGATTGCATCAATGTCATGTTGTTGCGCCGCAGTACTTATTATTAAATGTTTGTGATAAAATACTAACTCTAAATGTTGTTGATCACTGTTACTTTCGATTACAATACCATTTTTTTCTAAACATGCGAAGGTGGCCGGACACTTTTGAGCACATGCATTTTCCTTTGCATTCAATTTTGTCAGTTAAATTTATTTATATCTTTATGCTATTCCATAAATAAGTTCCTAACCATTATGTCAATAAAATGTACAAATATCGGTTTGAGATTCTTATAATTACAAATTAAATAAAAAATTTTGGCTGGCCAGAAACTTTTGAATGCCACTGTATATAATATATCATGGGAAAAGTTATCGTTTGAAATGCCACGTGACCTAGGTTCAATTTCTGGCTCAGTAGCTTCACTCAACAAACTTATTACTTCAAGAAAAGAACATATTCTTCCTATTCATCTATTGACTTTGAAAAGATATACTAAATTTGTATGCATGCTGTTAATGCGCTTTTTTATAGATAGTTACTTCTTAATTATTTATACTTTGTATCACCATGTAGCAGGTGTGAAAGTTACCCAAAAAGTCAATGTTAGTTCGACAGGAAATTTTAAAAATTGATTTTGCTGAATGTTATTATTTTATTACACTTTTACGCACATGATTATTTCATTAAATTCGCAAGAGATAGCTATACATTTTCTTCGCACCAAAGTTTAAATAAACGCCCAAACAGGTACCTGTGATTTTTGCTGAATTTACCTTTGAAATAGTGAAGTTAAAAAGCTTGCAGATGGTATATTGTTTACAAGTGTACTGTAATACAAGTATACTATGGTACAAGTATATAGTTTACAAAAGTACGTTATAATTATCAATTTAAGACCATTTTTAAGCTAGGAAATTTATAATATGTATAAGAAAAACGTAAACTTTTTTTTATTGCAGATCTGCAACAACGTGACATATCTTTAGAAAAGTCCATGTAGTTAAATTTTTTTAAATATCAAAAGAGCGAGATATAAATTTTCTACAAACAGTTATTTACGTTGAATTTCTTTCGGAAGAGCAAAAATATTGTATAATGGATATATTTGTCTTTTTTTATATTATTTAATTGCTATGTGTGAAACTAGAGACTCTCCTAATATCATATCAAATTAATATAAAGTCCAAAGCTAGCAATTATAACTGAAAGGCAGTATTGTAACCTATTTCTTTTGTGTATCCCTATAAATTGATTAAAAATGGTATGAATATCCTGTTCTAACAAAATCACGGTGATATTCTCTGATTTATATCAGTTTCAATACTTTCACAATTAGAATAGTGTAATTTCATTAAGATACTCTGGCAGCGATTTTTCCTTATAGACCATAATGCAATGCAATTCTTTTGGGTGCCCAAGTAAATGAACTATTAATTCCTTATATTTACAATATCCATATACTTACAATTATCAGATACTTACAATAACAAACATGCTTAGGAGATCATAATTAAGAAATTGCATGAAAATCCGAGCCCATTTAAGTGCATTAAAGCGTGGAAAAAAGCATTAAAACTTCTTAACTTTGTTGGAAAATGATAAAAAAGTAACCTAAAAGGCTGAAGAGATCGCAAACATATAGATTCATTTAATGTAAAAAATAAATAAGTAAGTAAATAATTGAAAAGTTCGTCAAAAAAGCCAGAACAGGATATAGAACACTTCCGTATAATTGGATCCAAAATATCGTTATTTTGCATGTCTTGGTAACAACAAACTTTCCAGCAGCAAACTTTTGTTTGTTGCAGATTTGGAACAATGCGCTATTTCTTCGAAAAAGTCCATGTGATGGAAACATTTTTAATATCAAAAGAGGAGAAATAAAATTTTTGCTAATGGTTATTTTTGCTCCGTTTCTTTCAAAAGAGCAAAATTATTGCAAAAAAGTAAATATTTGTGTGCTTTTATATTATTTAATAATGCTATTTTTCAAATTAGTGGCCCCCTTCATATAAAATTAATATGAAGTCCAAAGCTAGCAAAACAAGGAAAAGATGCCCACTGAAAAAAATAACCGTTAAACTTACGTCAAAAACTGCTGGCAGTAACGCTGCCAGCTCTTTTTTTCATAAAAATTGCTGTAAAATTAGAGGTAATTACAAATTTTATATATAATTTTACTGCAATCTTTACGACAAAAACTTCTGGTAAAGTTACTGCCAGCAGCTTTTGACGTAAATTTAATATATATATATATATTATATACAGTGTAGAGAAAAAAAAGAATTGAAGTATAAATCATTGAAAAAGCATAGAGGTCCTACTCAATATGTTTCACCCAAATCAGTGAGCCTAGACGAAATTGGGCATGGTCATATTGGGTAGAAATAAGAATTCATTATAAATACCCTGTTTGTAAAGACTTTATTCAAACTGTTTGTGAGAAATGTGGTGTGGGACTTTCCTACAACAACTTTAAAAAAAATTAATTAAAAAAATCATGTAAATTGATATTTTAAACATTTTCAGTTTTTGTGCCATTTGGCATGATGTTGCAGCTGTGCAACAAACTCATTTTTTGTAATAAAATTTTATTTTTCTGTTCTCATTTTTTTTATTTTTTTATTTTTTCCATGCTTAAAATGATGCATTTTGATACACATGTAAGAATTTTTCAAATCAGAGTTCTTCAGCTACAAAGGCTTAACACAGGCCGATGAAAATTTTATATATAAATGAAATCTACACACATTTAAAAGAACATGTGAAATCACGAAGTTTTAAATATTGTAAAAGAAAAATATTTTCAATATCTTTAAAAACTTTCAAACAAATTATATTTATTTCTACTAATACTTTTTGAATCTTCATGTAACATTTTAAATTTTTTCTCTTGAAAAAAAAAATGTGCAAATATAATCATAAACTAAATTTTGCATAATATATATATATAACTATTTTCAGTTTTTTCTCATGAATATTCAAATGTTGATGGCATATAAAATAAACGCCCAAATTATTTAAGCCTCAACAACCAAATGACACGAAAAAAAAAAAAAAAAAAAAAAAAAAAAAAAAAAAACTGAATTTATCTAATATTAGCAGAAAGGTAAAAAGCAATTAAATGCCTGCTTTTCGGAAATTAACATTATTAAAAGTGACATTTGCTTTAATTCAACTCATAAATATAAATTAGATAATTATTTTATTAAAAAACAATTTCTTTGTAAACATTATAGCTGTAGAATATAATGCATGTTAGGAATTTAAAATAAATAAAGCATCTAATTTTTTTTTAATTCCAAAATTAATTTTAAAAAATTATCAAGCAGCTAGAAGCATTAGAGGACTTAAGTAATACATATATATGATTTTTGTCCTTATGTGACATAGCATCCTCGAATTTAACCACTTCGCTATCGTATGTTAGTGCAGTATTAATAATTATTACTGAATTACTTTTGTCCCATTTGGCTTCAGAGCAAAATTTCTATTTTATTTGCGTCAGTTCTAATCTTAGACTTTGAAGCATATCATTTTGATATTGAAATTGTAATTATGTTCGAGTACCACTAATACAATGGGGAAAAACAAAAGTCTATATTTGGGGAACCAGTGACCAAAGAGGTTAAATAATTTGTAGCATAAAAAGATTAATGAGATATCGTTAAATAGGCTTTTTTTCTCACATTTGATATTGCATGTTTCATTTTTGGTATACTTCTAGATTACATAATATTTCTAATGTCACAATCCGATGTTTTTCTTAGCATTTACAAAACGCACAACGATGAATAGAAAAAAAATCGAGAGTCTTTTGACATAATACACTCGTATTTCTTAAAAGAAATTTTATTGAAAAATTGGAGCATTAAATCAAAAATCGGAAAATAAACTCAATGATTGTAGTGTAAAAGCATAGCTCTAATTTAATTCGGTTTTTCCTTCTAATCTACAATTTTTACAAGTCCAAAGAAAAAAAAATGTAAATAGAAATAATTTACACCATATGCACACGTAAGAGTGATAAATTTACACAATTATATTTTAGCGTGTATACATAATCAAAACACACAACGAGGGATGGGAAAAACTTAAGTCTTTTGATATAATACATCCATATTTTGTTAAACATGTTGTTTGATTGAACAAAATATTGCAGCAATAGAAAAGCAATGGAAAGAAGAAACAGAAAATAAATTTAAAAATAGTAGAGCAAAAACTTCGCACTAATCTACTTTTTTTTAAAATTACAAATTCAAAGAGATTAAATTAGAAAAAATTTACACATGTACATGTGTAAAAGTGACAAATTTACACTTTTATTTTTCAGAGTGTAAGCACATACAAAATACAAAAAGATAAACTGAAAGATTTAAAAAAAAATCTTTTGACGTAATACAACCATTTTTTTATTAAAACGAATTGTGTGATAAAAAAAAAAAAATACACTAATGAAAAATGGAATCAGGAACGAAACTCAAAGATTGTAATGCGACTGATTTGCATTAATTTACAGGTTGTTTTAAATTTAAAAGTCTGCAAGTCCAGAGAGAAGAAATTATACATAGAAATAATAAATATATTATGTAGCCATAAATCGGAGAACACTTACAAATTTAGATATTTCATTTGAATTTTAAAAATATAACTGTCGGATTCTTCTGGAACTTCAGAGTTTTGAAAAATATGATTGATCTCCTATTTATAAACGTCCATTAGATAAGGAGAACAATCAGGGGGTCAACAGAAAAATAAAAAGTTTTAAAGATATGTAACAAAATTTTTAAAATATTCAAATCTTCGTGTATTACGTTATTCTAGAAACAGTAGCCGAATTTTTTGTGCATCCCTGTAAATACTATATGTTTTCTATTATACATGAAGTAACTTGGAGTAAACTTCAGCAACATACAGTGTCTCACAAAAGTGATGGGACACTTGTGCTTTCTAAAAAGAAACTGCAATAAAATAAATAAACAAACATGTGCAAAAATTTTTTGGGTGTGTTTCATATTTAAAGTTAGTAACAATTATTACATAACATACATTTTGTCAAAATATTAACATATTAATTTAGTAAAAATACAATTGTTCAGAACGGAGCAAAAAATGGCTCACATAAGTGATGGGACACTTACTTTTCCATCAAATATTTATCCAAAAATTTTACTTTTTAAAAGGTTTTAATATTTTGTTGGATTTCCTTTTACTTTTAAAACATGATTTAATCTTTTTGGGATGGATTCGACTAATTTTTTGTGATTTCTGGAGTGATTTTATTCCATTCTTCTTGAAGCACCGATTTATTTGTTGTTTTGAAGAAATGATGTGTTTGCGAATTCTTGATTCCAATTCTTGCCAAATATTCACTATGGGATTTAAGTCTGGAGATTGTGGTGGTGTTTTTATTATTTCAGGACAGTTATATAGCAGCCAGAGTCTAACGTTAAGAGCAGTGTGCTTGGGGTCATTGTCCTGGTAGAATTTAAAATCGTTATGAAGGTTCAATTTTCGTGCTGAAGATTTCAAATTTTGCTTTAAAATATCAATATACTTGTACTGATCCATTATACTGTAAATAAAAATAAGATTACCAACTCCAGCGGACGAAATACACCCCCATACCATAACTCCTCTTCCACCATATTTTACTGTTGGGACCAAGTTCTGTTTGCGAAATTCTTCCCTGGGTTTTCTCCACACCAAGATTTTACCGTCAGAACCAAATATATAAAATTTACTCTCATCAGCAAGTATAACTTTATTCCAGTAATCAGAATTCTTATTTATGTTGGATTTTGCGAAAGCTAGTCTGAGTTTTCTATTATTTTCACTTACGAAGAATTTTTTCCTGGCTACTCTACCGTGATATCCAGCAGATCGAATTACCCTTCTAATAGTCTCAGGATTAACAATTATTCCATATAATGCTTGTAAATCAGCAGCAACTTTTGAAGCACTATTTCTTGGATTTTTTTAATATTTCGAACGATAATTCGCTTTATTCCATTGGATAGCTTTGATGGTCAGCCAGGTCTTCTTTTATCCTGAATCATATGATTCTTTTTATATCGTTTAATGATATCGAAAACTGTTAAACGACTCAAGTTAACTGTTTTAGCAGTTTTTCTAATAGATTTACCACGTTCAAATTAATAACTAATTTTCGAGTTTCAGGCGAAGTTTTTTTCCGTTTAGCATTCATGGCTACACAGAGCTAAAAAACACAAAATTTCCAAAACAAACTGGAGAGAAATACTGCATACGATTTTATAAATTATTGCCAATTGCTTTTAAGTAAAAATAAAACCCCAAAAAATATTTTTATTGCTTTTTTCAGACGATTTTTGTTGCAAATATAATGGGTCCCATCACTTATGTGAGCTATTTTTTGCTCCGTTCTAAACATTTGTATTTTTATTAAATTAATATTTTAATATTTTGACAAAATGTATGTTATGTAATAATCTTTACTAAATTTAAGTATGAAACACACCCACAAAAATGTGTACCTGTTTTTTTTATTTATTTGATTAGTTTCCTTTTGTAAAACACAAGTGTCCCATCACTTATGTGAGACACTGTATATCAATTTCATAAAATGTGAAATAGACTAATATAATTAAAACGCGCCCAAACAATATTTCCATCTGTACCATTATCTAATGAAATACTTTTGTGTGGCCCAGTTAATTAGTAACAAATATTCTTTGCACAACATGTTATACAAAATGTATATTGTAATATATCTTTTATAGATGCATATTAATTTTATTATGTTCAAAAAAGTGCAACACCATAAAATGCACTTGATTTTTTCCCCATTGCCCGTAATGTAGCGGAATACTTTTAATTGCACCGGTTGAACTTTACATCCGATTTTCCTAAAATTTGAAATGGCACATAAATTTGTGCAACAATAATATATTATAAATTTCAAATGATTCGGTTGGGTATTTTTTTGCTCTGTTGTATGCGGATAGACGGACGGACTGAACGACGACAACAGATGCTATGTATTTACATAATTACAAAAGCACCTAAAAATACTGTTAAAGATCGTGGAATTTTAGAAAGATATTGATGATCGAGTGAACATATTTTTAGTTGCTCTCTAAAAAGCTCTTGAATGGCGAAAAATTGTCACAAATTGTCATTCTTTCTTCAACTTACATTCCAAAAAACGTTAGTATTTAGTGAATATAAACGGTGAATTTTGAACAAATGCTTTGATTGTGATACTTCTTTCTTTTTCGTACAATAGACTCGTTCTGGTAGTTATCTAATATTAACTAACTCATGAATAAATACATAAATATATGTGTGGCGATTTAAGGAGAAACTTGAATTATTTTCACTGGTTCACTGGTTTAAAAAACACACAGTCATGGCAAGCGAGGGAAAAAACAAAAAACAAATAAAAAAATGTAGAAGATCCAATAAATTACTAATTGGCTGCTGCAAGTTAATTTATTAAACTGTAGTCATGAGAGAGGGAAAGGCTCCCTTTTCAAGCCGTCTTTAAAAGAAATTCTATCTTTATTTCAGCAAGCAGTACTCATCGAAGAAAAAATCAAGAATCTCCTTTCTCAGGCTTCCTTTCTTAAATCTAAAAAAAAGTTCTAGAAAATTCTCTACCCTCTAAACAACATTTTTCCATGTAAACACAACTCATGTCCAGAGTTGAGATTTTTATTCCACAGACGATAATTTTTTAAAAATATTATTTAACTAATTTACAATCGACTCAGAATTTCAAATATCCAGCAAACGATATTTTTTCAGACGACTAATTTTAAGAGAAAAAGAATAGAAAAGAATTTACTGATATGCACACATATCGAATGTTGAAGGAGGGAAAATAAATAAATAGATAAATAAAAAGAATGCTATTTTTTGAAAGGTATGGTTTTGGAATAAATTTAATAAGATTTTCTTAAAAAGGGTTGATAAAAACATACAAGAAATGAGTTTTATTTGGAATATTAAGAAATAAAGTTTAATTAAGAATATTTTTAATTTAGAGCCATCTTTTAAATTTACGCGTATTGGAATAAATGTTTCTTAAGGCGAATTAAAAATTTTATATCGTTTCCATAAAGATTAATAGATTAGATCTAGAAACAATATTTTAATTTATTAAGTTGAACTAAGTACAGAATATTGCTATAAGGAAATTAATATAGTAGAAAGCTTAATTTTGGCGAAAAAAAAATTATATATATATATATATATATATATATATATATATATATATATATATATATATATATATATATATATATATATATATATATATATATATATTTATTTATTTATTTATTTATTTATTTATTTATTTATATATTTCAATTTGTGGATAATCCCTTATCATTTATCTGCTTTTAGAAAACAACTAAAAATCAGCCCTTTCAATCGCCGATACTTTTGGAATTTTCTCAATATTTGACGAGAAATTGTATGTATATATATATATATATATATCACAAATTTAAATTTTTTTCGCCAAAACTAACCTTTATACTATCTTAATTTTCCGTACTTACTTCAAATTATTAAATTAAAATCTTGTTTCTAGATCTAATCTGTTAATCTGTATGCAGACGATATAAATTCTTAATTTGCCTTAAAAAACATTATTCCAGTATGCGTAAATTTAAAAAGATGGCTCTAAATCAAAAATATTCTTAATTAAAACTTAAGAACTTTTGGGCTAAAACTACATTTAGAAAGTTTAAGTTTAACGTTTTCTTGTTTGCAAATGTCAAAAATTTGAGCTAAATGGTTTAAATGTTCTTCTAAAGAGGAAGAGAAAATTATAATATCATCAAAATAGTGGCACGCAAAGTCGATTTTATATTTATTAAGGATCCTTCGAATGGTTCTATTGAATATGGGAGGGCCCGTTTTTATGCCAAAAGGGAGCACGAGCCACTCAAAAAGTCCAAAATTGGTTGCAAATGCTAATTTTTCTGTATCGGATGGATGTATTGGTATGTGCCAGTAGCCAGAGGCTAAATCCAAAGTTGAAAAATACTGAGCACTACTCAATTTATCTAAAATTCCATCGATACGGGGCAAGGGTTCTGCATCATTTTTAATTATTGCGTTTAATTTTCTATAGTCTATACATAATCGCGTTTTTTTACCTTCCTCTCTTTTCATAACTAGTGTAACAGGGGCAGAATAGGGGCTATTACTTCCCTTTATCAGTCCGGCTGCTAACAATGATTGAATTTTGTTTTTTATTTCTATTTCTTCTAGAGGAGATGTTCGGTAGGGCCTCAAAGATATAGGTAGGTCTGAGTTTAGTATAACGCGTTGTGGTTCAATATTAATCCTACCCACATCATATTTATGCTTTGCAAAAATATCACTATAAATATGAACTAATTCCCTTAAATTTACATCTTGATTTAAATTTATTTCCCCAGTTAAATCTGAATCCGAATTATCGCGAAAATTTTGAAGAGTCATGGAACCTCTATAATCAGGATGCACATTAATTGCGTGATCATATTCAACACAGTCTTCATTTTTCATAATATTTCCACAAGTAGATTGTAACTCTATATCATGATTACTTACATTCAGTGTTTCATTATCATAATTATCTATTGCTACAGTATTACCAGCATTTAATTTCATATTTTTTTTTATATTCTGAGGTTACAAATTCATTAGATTGATCCCTGTTTTGTTGTACTTGGTCCATATTTACTGTATTGAAATGAAGGGATCTCTCATTATGTATGGATATACTGTAAGTTATAATTTTCCTTCCCTGCCTTACAATACAATTTTTACATTCTATGGTTAATTTAAATTTAGAACATTCTTTTAACCCCAAAATAGCATAATCCAAATTTGTATTGCATACTAAAAAGTTAACATATTTTTTAATTTTACCCACTTTTAGAAGAACACTACATTTTTTATTTATATGTAAAAATCCTTTTGCCTGACCAATGGTAACTGAGGGTATAGTCTCAATTTTAGCATTAAGTTTTTTAACAAATTTAATTGGCAATATTGCAATAGTTGAACCAGTATCTACAACACATGGCAAATTATAATTATTTGTACATCCATACATAATTAATAGTCAAATATTATGAGAATTATTTTGTGAGCTACTTGGAAGAGTATCAGAGGATGGCAACTCACTCCTAAAAATACATTCTCTTTCCCAATGAAAAGCATTACTCACACCCCTATTTGTGCATATCCTACAAGGTCTTGAAGGGTATGAATTTTGAATATAATTATTTTGACAAACTCTAGGTCTTTGAAACTGAGATTGTCTTTGGGGAATCCAATTCCTAAGTGTATTATTGGGCCTAACTAGCTGAATCCAGGGCCTAGTTGGTTGAAAAGGTTGAAAATTTTGTCTAGCTGATGGTTGATTTATTACTTGGTTTGAAACTAGTGGGGTGGAAACTTCCACGAATTGTTTGACAACCCGGTACCATTCTGTGGTACTACTAGGAGGATTTATAATAATATTGTTTTTGAATTCTGGTTTTAAACCATCAGTTAAACCTTGTAATAGTATATTTTCACTAAGATGTAATTTCCTACCAATTTCCCCTTTTTAACGAAAATAAGTTTCTAAATTGTCTAAATTATCTAATTTCAGATTTGAAAAATCAGAAAAAACTCGGGAAGTCTAATTCAATGAGTCTTTCTATCAAAATTTTCTTAATTTGTTCATAATCCGTACAATTTAAGCAGTCACTGATATAAATTTTTTGCGCTTCCCCTTTCAAATATTGAGCAATAAAATTAAATTTCCATTCTAGATATTTCTTCTCCTTTTCACATGTTGTATCAAAATATGTTAACCATGACAAAATGTTCATTCCAGAACTCGGGTCAAACGGTACGAACTTAGGATCTTCCATAATTTTTTGATTCTTACTCATTAGAATAAATGAAGCACTTCTATTTTCTTTATTAAATCCTGATCGTAAAATCATTCGCAATAAATTTCAAAGTTAATAATTTCTATCAATTACATATTTTTTTCAAAATTACTATATCAGATCCATAACATACAATAAATAATAAAATAATAAATAAATTAGTAAATTAATAAATTATCTTCAAATTACTCTCATCAATAAAATAATAAATAAATAAATAAATAAATAATAAATACTTTCCATCAATCATAAATAGAATAGAAATAATAATCAAAACATTTAATAAAATAACTTACAGTTCACGAAAAATCTTCAATAAAATCCATTTTTCATTAAATTCCTCATCAAATACCTTTCGCATACTCACCACTTTGAAGTCATTAATTTTCAAAAATTTTCCTATGACCATGAATACTGAATCAAAATTTCTGCCCACAGTTCAACATCAAGCGTCAGGAAATCCACATCAGACTCGACGCAAGTACTATTCATTAGCAAGCTGAAAATACCATATAGGCTGTCCTTCAATTGAACTTCGGCGATAGCATGCTTTTCTTCGTTCCATCGCAATTTTCTTTAAATATCATTCATTAAAAAGGCAGCACAGATAAATTAATCCTGTCCGACTTTTCGATTAGTTGTGACGATTTAACGAGAACTCGAATTATTTCCACTGGTTAAAAAGAAACACACAGTCATGGCAAGCGAGGGAAAAAACAAAATAAATAAATAAATGTAGAAGATCCAATAATTAATCATGGGCTGCTGTAAATCCATTTATTAAATTCGTAATAATGAGGAAGGAAAAGCTCCTTTTGCAAAAATTCCATCATTATTTCAGCGAGCTGTCCTCATCGAAGAAGCAACCCAAGAAATCTTCTTTTTCATCTCGAGACTTCCACTTTTTTAAACTAAAAAGAAAGTTCTGGAACATTCTGTAACCTCAAACCATCATTCTTTTATGTAAACAGAATTCTTGTCCAGCTACGAGATTATTTTCCACAAACGATAAATTTATTTTTAAAAAAATATTATTTAACCAATTTATAATTGACTCAGAATTTTAAATATCTTAGGCAGACGATTTTTATAAATGATTAATTTTAAGAGAAAAAGAAAAGAAATGAATTTATTAATATGCACACATCAAAGGTTGACGTAGGAAAAATAAATAAATAGATAAAATAAAATAATGATATTTTTTGAAAGGTATGGTTTTGGAATAAATTTAATAAGACTTTCTTAAAAAGGGTTGATAAAAACATAGAAGAAATCAGTTTTATTTGGAATAAAATTAGGCCAAAATAAAATCAATTTCTTAGGTTATGAAATCACTAATGGAACTATAACACCAGCAAATGCCAATATCGAAACCATCAAAAATTTAAAATCTCCTTCCAATGTGAAAGAGTTACAACGATTTCTAGGTTCCATTAATGTTTACCATAAATTCATAAATAAATATGCTGAAATTAGATATCCTCTAAATCGATTACTTAAAAAAGATACAATATGGGAATGGAACTCAGAGTGCCAGGAGTCTTTTGAAAAATTAAAAAATTCTTTAATTGCAAAACCCATCCTCAAAATTTATGATCCTAAATTACCTTTACATATGTTTGTAGATGCCTCTCAGATAGCAGTAGGTGCCGTTCTAAAACAACCTGATAAAGAAAATTTCTTACATCCTATTGCTTATCATTCTAGAATTTTGAAGAGTTATGAGCAAAATTATTTCATAACTGAATTAGAATGTTTAGCTATTATAGATACTCTTGACAAATTCGATCATTACTTGCATGGTGTCAAGTTTACAATTCATACGGACCACGCATCTCTAGTATGGTTAAAGAGTGTTAAAAACTTAAGAGGTAGGCTTTTTAGATGGTCGCTCAAACTTAGTATGTTTGATTATGAGATAAAATATGAAAAGGGTTCAACAAATGTCGAAGCAGACATGTTGTCACGAAATCCTGTTTGTCATTTTAATCAACATATTAGTTTATTGCTAGATAGGAAAGAAATTATAGAGATGCAAGACAAAGACAATTTTTGTGACAAAAAATATAAAAAAGAGAATGGAATTATTATAGTTCAGAAAAAGGGATTCAAAAAAATTGTTGTACCAATGTCATTAAGAAAAAAATTACTCCATATTGCTCATGATAATTTTGGACATTTAGGGATTCAAAAAATGCTTAATTTAATATCTCCCAACTATTATTGGCCTAATATGACAATAGACATTACAGAATTTGTTAAACATTGCGATACCTGTCAGAAAAATAAAAAAAACCAAAACAGAAAAGATTATATTTATATTACAAGCTATGCCAGCAACAGATCAACCTTTTGAATGTCTTTCTATTGATACTGTTGGTGGATTTAACTATTACAACTCAACAAAAAAAATTCTTACACATAATAATAGATCATGCAACTAGATTTGTTTGGGCTTTTCTCTCCAAAAGTGTTAGCACTGAAACATACACTAACTGTTTAAAACAAATTTTCAATATCAAAGCACCTCAAAAAATACTTAGTGAAAGGCATAAATCTTTCAGATCTCCAAGATTTAAGAAATTCCTTAGAAACCATCATGTTCAACAGCGTTTTACATCCGCACATCATCCTCAGACCAATGGAAAGGTAGAGCGCGTTAATCAGACTATAGTTACCAGGCTTAAATGTAAAGTTAATTCCACTTCTTCTAAAATACCTTGGACTAGATTATTAAACCAAGTCATCGAAGAATACAACAATACGCCCCATTCTATCACCAAGTTCCCACCTGCCTATTTATTTTATGGTCAATTGCCTTATGAATCTCCTTTAAAACAAAACTATTACCCATCAGTAGACAAAGCCCTCAAAATTGCGAAAGCGCGAACTCAGGAATTTCACCTTAAAAGTAAAAGGCTCTATGATCGAAATTTTGTCGAATGCCCATTAAAAATACAAGACTCTGTAATTTATGAAGAATTTAAATACCCTAACACTCGAAAATTAGAACCTACTTTCTCTGGACCATACGAAATTGTAAATAAACTTTCTGATGTAACTTATGAAATAGATAAATTTAATTATGAGACAGGACAGAATTCCGTTATTGTGCATGTTTCTAAATTAAGACCCTATTTTTCACCAGAAGATTTTAAACTGTTTCATGAGCAACCCAAAAAACAAACAAAACCTCAGATACAATCACAATCACTAGATCAAACTAAAGTCAAGACAGTAGATTAAGTTTTAATTCTTATTCTTTAAATAGTTTATCACCATAATTTTCAACATTAGCAGGTATGTTCTTGGAGGCCTACAAGAATATTACTTGTTTTTGGGGTTAAATTGGGCTCCTTATGCAGGCATAAGGTGAACACTTTGATTGTAAAAGCTTTCAAATTGATGTTGATAAATTAATTTTAAGGGTGTTTAAGTCTAACTATATTTACTCATGTATTTGACATTAGTATTATTCTATTTATTCAGCAGATATTTATGTTATAACAGTTATAAAATCTAATGATTCTACTCAAACCTATAACATAATATGTGATTTTCAGTGATTGTGAAAACTACAGATATTAAGAGTTTTTCAGAAAAGCACACTATTTTTATTTCCATTTTTCAATTAAGAATGACAACTTTTATTCCTATTTGTTTTTATTATTAAAGTTTATTAACCATGTGTAGATAAAACATTATTCTACATTTGGCATTTGAAAACTTATAACCAAATTTGACAATTTTGTAAAAGAGTATCAGAGAGGAATTATTGTAAGGAAATACTGGTTGAGAGTCCAATTTCTAAATAGTTAGATTAAATTTTATTTGGATTTTGGAATTATTATGATTTTTTTTATTTATACTTTCGGCTAGCAAAAAATACTTTCTTATGCTATTAGAAGATAAGAAAATTATTTAGTTGCTATGTAAGTATTTTTATCCTCAACCAATATTTTCCCTATTAATAATAAACAAATAGTGATATTTTCTTTTGATTATA
This sequence comes from Maratus speculifer, assembly GCA_964019185.1. Taxonomy (NCBI): domain Eukaryota; kingdom Metazoa; phylum Arthropoda; class Arachnida; order Araneae; family Salticidae; genus Maratus; species Maratus speculifer. The sequence continues at coordinate 113,974,950 of OZ025289.1, read as the reverse complement.
CTCTTGTTTTAATATTATTATTATTATTATTATGATTTCTATAATGAAGTTTAGTATTAATTATACTCTTATTGAAAAATATTAGGATATGGAGTCTTATTATACTATTACTTATTATTGTTGTTATTGTTATTATTTAAATTTTTCTATATTATTTATTATTGATATTGAGAGTGATGCTATTTATTATTGAAAAATTGATATATTACTGAAAGATGTTGGATCCAACATAAAATTAAAACCAAAGATTAAACTAGTTAGATTTTTAATTAAAGAGACTGTATTCAGAGAACATTGGAAAAGACTCTTTTCTATATACTATTGAAAGACTTGTTTCATTTAAAGGACTTATTTAAAATAAACTATGCATTAAGTCATTGTAATTATTTAAACTTCCATGAGAACGAATTTTTATTGTTTTTATTATATTTTTATCTCTTGCTTATTAATATTCATAACTTATTTACTGTTATTATATGTATTATCTCCTATGCACTTACAAATGGTAAGTGATGTTGTAACATTATTGTATTTCTTTCAGGGAAATGCTCCTACCTAAATTTAATTCAGAATTATTTTCTCTTAACTATTTTATTTTAATCGCTAATATTTTTTATATTGCGTTAATTTTCTTTTCTTCCATCTCTTGGCTTCCTGAGTTTGACAGTTTTATTCCAAAATTTAACTTTTCTAAATTATTATATTTCTGTTGTCTGAACTTGTAGTTTTATTTAACTATCAATTTCATACAAATTTTCGGGGAGGGGGGATAATATTACAAATTTAAAATTTTTTCGCCAAAACTAACCTTTATACTATCTTAATTTTCCGTACTTACTTCAAATTATTAAATTAAAATCTTGTTTCTAGATCTAATCTGTTAATCTGTATGCAGACGATATAAATTCTTAATTTGCCTTAAAAAACATTATTCCAGTATGCGTAAATTTAAAAAGATGGCTCTAAATTAAAAATATTCTTAATTAAAACTTTATTTCTTAATATTCCAAATAAAACTGATTTCTTCTATGTTTTTATCAACCCTTTTTAAAAAAGTCTTATTAAATTTATTCCAAAACCATACCTTTCAAAAAATATCATTATTTTATTTTATCTATTTATTTATTTTTCCTACGTCAACCTTTGATGTGTGCATATTAATAAATTCATTTCTTTTCTTTTTCTCTTAAAATTAATCATTTATAAAAATCGTCTGCCTAAGATATTTAAAATTCTGAGTCAATTATAAATTGGTTAAATAATATATTTTTTTAAATAAATTTATCGTTTGTGGAAAATAATCTCGTAGCTGGACAAGAATTCTGTTTACATAAAAGAATGATGGTTTGAGGTTACAGAATGTTCCAGAACTTTCTTTTTAGTTTAAAAAGGTGGAAGTCTCGAGATGAAAAAGAAGATTTCTTGGGTTGCTTCTTCGATGAGGACAGCTCGCTGAAATAATGATGGAATTTTTGCAAAAGGAGCTTTTCCTTCCTCATTATTACGAATTTAATAAATGAATTTACAGCAGCCCATGACTAATTATTGGATCTTCTACATTTATTTATTTATTTTGTTTTTTCCCTCGCTTGCCATGACTGTGTGTTTCTTTTTAACCAGTGGAAATAATTCGAGTTCTCCTTAAATCGTCACATATATATATATATATATATTACGTAAATCAATACGTATGTTGTACCATATCCGTATATTTGAATGAATCCCAATGATAGATCATTTCACGCATTTTAATTTACAGTTTGATCACAAATATTAATATTTATCTTTGATTTTTTTTCTTAGCCTCCTAATTGGCCTTCTTATCAGACGGCATTTATAGAAATGGACAATCCTATATTTTATAATTCTGAAGATTCAGAAGTATCCGTCAAATAAATTTTAAAATATTCGATAGCATTGGATATATTATTGTATATTTTTATAGAATGCTTTCAACAATCTACGATTTTGATCACAATGAATTTTCCCACGCTTTAAACAATGGAAATTCCCACATCATGCCTTTTTTAATCACAAGTTTATGTATAAACTATTATAATAATCCGGGATTTTTAACACAATAAATTTTCCCACGCTTTCAACAAAGTGAATTTGCAGGTTAATCCTTTTTCAATCACTTGTATGTCAATGAATAATTATAAAACAATAGATATAAGAAAGAATATTTCATTTTTTTTTTGTCCTTTGCTTTCAACAGTCGGGGATTTTTATAACAATAAATTTTCTCACTTTTCAACAATGCGAAGTAACAGCTTATGCCTTTTTTTAACCACTGGTTTGTTAATTAACGATTATAAAACAATAGATACAAGAAAGAATATCGCATCGTTTATGTTTGTTCAAAATTTCAAAAATTGGGGATTTGAAAAATAAAATAATTTTCCCACACTTTCAACAATGGAAATTCGCACCTTACGCATTCTTTAATCACATGTTTTTCAACAAACAATTGGAAAACAGTAAGACATAAAAAATAAATTTACATTGTTTATTTTTATCTAATGCTTTGGACTTATCTGAAATTAAAAATGGCCGGTGATGAATTGCAAGATAATGAATTAACTATAAGGAGCGAAGCAATTGGAAGAGAAAAAATTACAAACGCAAAAGTATTTAGCATAGATTTTCTCCAAGAAAAACTTTAAAAATCCGTATCTTAAAATGTAACGCAGATACAAACGTTATTGAAATTTTTTAATACTTCTGGTTGTTCTCAAGTACATTGCACAAGAAGGGTGAAATATTCTCACACAATAACGGACACATTTTTTAACGTAAATCTATAAAATTTGCGGACTTGACTATCGAAACGATTTGAAATCGCAAAGATTTTTCCATTTTTTGTCTAAATAATTTACCTATTGAATAATAAGTGATTTTGATCATGTGACAATCAACCGAAAATTTGGCTCAAAACGCCAATTTTTGTCAGTACTTTCTAAAAAAGCTGTTGTGTTTACAATAAAAAAATGTTTTGATTAAATAACTACTGAATAACAACGCTTGTCAGTTTCATGCATTTCCAAACGAAATTGAATTAAAACTTATGTTATAAAGTTGTTCCTTTGGATTTAAGAACAGCCTTAACGTGTTATAAACAGTTATTACTTTTGATTATGCCATTTATAATACTTTAATTCTCTAAAATTTTGAAAAATGTCGAACAAGGACAAATAATCTAGTGATGTTGTGTTTGAAAATGTCTTAGAAAAATTCTACTCAGACATAATATTGTACTCCATTTATGAAACTGTCAAAAAACTAATAATACATCTTATAGTATTTTTCAGAATGACATTAGGAATCACAAGCTTTTCCTTAAAATAATAGGATTTAGAAAATTCTCTTCAAAAATTTCTGCTTCAAGAGATTTAAACTTGTCATACCTTTGATAATTTACAATTACTAACGTCTTTTGTAACCTAACAAGAAAATGCTATACATAGAAAAGATTTTAAATCTCTTCAGCTTTTGCAATTTAAAGAAACATTGTTTTCTCTTACTTCTTATCTAACTTCCCATTTACGAAAATCTCATAACCTTATTTATTTTTCGAATCATCTAGTAGGATATAAAATTTCATAACCTTGCGAAAATAAAAGTTTGTATCCGCACTGAAAGAAAACAAAAGATTATTATACTTTCTTTTAGCTTATGTAGTTCATTTTTTTATATATATAAATATAAAATTTCTTCCGAAAAAAAATAAGAATAACGGCATGTATAAAAGCAAAAACCTGCAAGAAGCTTTGAAAAAAAAATCCGAAACGCTAAAACATAAAAACTCTCAATAAATCATTAGGAGACAAAAGACTTTCGTAAAGTGAAACTCCAGCGTCGTTATTATTGCTTTTAAAAATTTTCCACACCGGGAGATAGAGACAAAACATCCTCTTTCAATCTCAACCCCCTGCCTCTTAAGGTTCTTACCCAGTAACTAGGATTTTGTCTAAGAAGAGCGGCATGGAAAGAAAAAAAAAAGGAGGCAAGATAACGGTATAAAACTCTTTGGGAATATTACAGCAACAATTGCTTCTTCAGAAGCAAAGGAGTTCCTGCGCAATTATGAGTTTTCCTTAAGTTCTTTGTTTAGTTCCTCGAAGCCATATATCAACAGCAAGGGACGAATAATACTTTTGGAAACTCAAAAATTACTCTGAAAAGTGCAATTTGCAGTAAAATGTTAAAGTCGTTTGCGAAATTAACCTGTAAGATTAGGAGAAGAGATAAAGAGTTTTTTATATTAAAAATGATTTAGATATGCTTTAAGCAAAGTAGGTCACATTCTGATGGATACGTGAATTCGTTCTGATGATACTCTTTAAGTTGTTATGCATTTACATACTATTTCGATTCATGATAAAATTGTTTCATGAAGTACAATAATTTATACTTATGATTTTTCGCAAAGACTTAGTTATGGACTCCGAGTAAAATAAAGTTTTGTAATCTTCATTCAAGCTATCGTCATTAATTTAGTAAGTAAAACAAAATAAATTTTAATGATTTCAAATATATATGTATATATATTACAATGGTTTAAGAAAATTGCATTTAGTAAAAATTTAAAGTGTCATATAAATGAATTAAGAATATTTTTAATTTTTAATTAATAAAAAAAAAAGATTTATTCAATTAATGTTTTACTGAATCACATAACAGCGCTGTAAAATACCAATGCATAGTTATAAAAAATTTTGAAATAACAATTCATGCATACTATACCGATTCATGATGAAATAGCTTCGTGAAACCTAATCATTTATACTTATGATTTTCTTTAAAGGCTTTGCTATAGAGTCTGAATGGAATAAAGTTTCGTAACATTTTAAAGCTCTCATCTTTAATTTTATAATTTAAACAAAATAAATTTTAATGAATTAAAAAATAGTACCTTTTTTTAGAAACTTACATATACTTAAAATTTAAAGCATCATATAAATGAAATAAGAACATTGTCATTTCTAATTAATTTACTAAAGCTTTTATTCAATTAATATTTTGCAGAATTATACATGAGCGCTTTAAAATATCAATGCATTGTTATAACAATTTTCACATTATAATTCATAGATACTATTCCGATTCATGATAAAATTGTTTAATGAATTATAATCATTTATACTTTTGCTTTTCTGTAAAAACTTAGTTATGGATCTGAATCGAATATTTTTTCATAACTTTCATTCAAGCTATCGTCACTAGTATCATAAGTAAAACTAAGTAAATTTTAATGAATTTAAAAAAATTACTACATGTTGTTTAGAAAATGACATTTCGAAATAACTTAGAACGTCATATAAATTAAATAACAACATTGCTATTTCTAATTAATTTCGAAAAGCTTTTATTCAATTAATGTTTTACTGAATTTCATAACAGCGCTTTAAAATACCAATGCATAGATATAACAATTTACAAATTATAATTCATTGATATGTAATTTGATACATGAGTAATTTGTAAAATGGAAAACGACATTTTTACTTATTTGTAATTGCTAATAAAGAATTGAAAATTTTGAATGCAGTAAAATGTCGAAATTTTCTCATTCGAGACATTGTGTTTGTTTTAATATACAAATTAAAATAATTTGCATCATGATGTTTTTTATATTACTTTTGCTTTAAAGTAATGTACTTGTTGATAATTTAAAAAAATCGTTGAAATGAAATAGAATTATGGATTTATCTGTGTTTTAAGCAATGATTACTTTAACGAATTTAAAAAGGAAAATGACAGTTTACTAATGTATTCTGATGGCATTTTAAAATTAAAATAAATTTATGCCCAGTTCTGATCAATAAGATTTTTCTTAAATGGAATCTGTTATATATGCATAGTGGCATTTTAAAATCTTCTCATGTTGGACTTTTTAATGAAGTAAATTTATAAATGTTATTTCAAAATTCTATCATTCGTTTTATAGTTAAAATCACTATTGTGCTGTTAATAATATTATTAGGATTATTTGTCATATTTTGTTATAAAAGCATATATCTCTTAATGATTTGGAAATTTGTCGGAATCAAATAGAAATATTGTTTCATCTGATTAATTTTAAACACTTTTTTAAACATTTATAGTTTCAATTGCATTACTTCAGTTCAAGTCAAAATACTAGTAATTTGAGATGGGGCATTTAAAATTTAAATCCAATTATACTTTCATGACGAATAAGACTAGTAATTTTTAAATGAATAAGAACATTTATGCAAATGGAAATTTTGAATGCATTGCCGTGTGTAATTTTTTAATAAAATGATATTTAGAAGCGTGTTTTAGAATTGTCTTTATTTGTATAACAGTTAAAATCATCTTTTGGCTAACACATTTATAGGTTTATTATCATTCACTCTTCTTAAGGAATATATTTGTCATCACTTAAGTGTAAAAAAAAAGACAAAAAAAGTTTTGTAAATTTATATTTTTTCTTCTACAATGTACAGATAAAATGTTAGTAAGCATACATGTTTTGGCAACTTTACATCTGTAGGATTATAGATTTAATTTACAGTTCATGATGAAAAAAAAAAAACAGTTGTGACCGCTTTCCGCTAATCCGATGGAGATAACCAGCAAAACGATGAAACATACAAAAGATGTATTTTCTTGATATATATTTCAGTAAGTTGACATAACTCGATATAGAGGTTCACTTTTCTGTCAATAAATAAATCGAATTCCTACTCTGAAGTTAGAATCACCAAACAAACTGATGCATCATCACTTTGATATTACAGTGATACACTATAAAAAAGGGTTCTCAAACTTGAGTAGAAAGTACTCAATTTCAAGTATTTCACACACTCAAAATAGCTCCGATCCAAATGTACTTAAAACAGAGAAACTTGTGTACTCATTTTTGATTCCATGGTTGAACTCAAATACACTGTAAAAAAAAAATCTTTGAAGGTACTAAATATTTTCTAGGAAACTGGGATTCCAAGAACTTTTCATGTAACGATAACAGGAAAAATCCATGTAATCTATTCTGAAACTTGAATTTTTGCTGTTACCGTTACAGGAAAAGTTCTTGGAATCCCAGTTTCCTAGATAAAGTGTAGTACCTTTACAGATTTTTTTTTTACAGTGTATGAATTACCAAAGTAAAAATATATTGGCTTGTATTTCTTGCTCAAAATTATTAACAATAAATGTTAAATTTATTATTTATTAAGAAAAATAACAACGCAAAATACCCATATCAAATATTTTTATGACAAGAGCATTATTTGCAAGGACTCTTAAATTATTATAAAATACTGTGCATAATTTAATATTTGCATTAATAAGCATCTTTTATGCAGCCATGAATGAAATGAATCAATACAGGGTACAAAATTACCGTTTGTTTGTATTTGATAATTTATGATGTTTCAGCATTGAGAAAGCAATGCGTTCGCTTTTGATCCAAACATACTCAATTCGATATGAGTGCATCAATTTATTCATTTATTAGTACTTAATTTTTTTTAGTGTAGCTGTAGACAATCTATGTCAGGGTTCATCTGGTCCTAGAATTTCATGAACAGAAAATTCTTTTCTGCCAGTATTTTTTTTATAGAAAATCTCTGAGCGAATCAGAAATCGGGAGCGCGGAAAGAGCCGTGCACAGTATTACGTAAAGACGTAAAGATAAATTTATACTGTGTAATATGCATGGTTCTAAGCAGTACCGTAATGTTCCAGGTGAAATACCAGCATTTTTTAAAGAAAAATAAACATAATTGAAAAGCATGAATTTTCACCTATAACAAGCGTGACGTTTTTTCACGGCTTTATCAAACACACGAGTTTTTATCAAACACATGAATATTGCACAAAGGTCAATCGGGAAATTAGGTCTCCAAAGACCTCCAGCAAGACGGAAAAGTGCGATGCGAAATGCAACAGTAGTGCTGCGCGCGGATGTCCCCATACTCGCGATTTCTTCTGCCGCGGTTAGCTGAGCCGCTCATTCCCCGATCAGCAGCTGTCTGAGATATAGTTCCCATTATTAATCTCGCTAAGTGCTATATTCGTTGCGTAAATTACTTCCTTGTTTTCTAAAAAAATAATGTCATCTATTTAGAGATGGCGGTGAAAGCAAATTACAGCTGGTTTAACACTGCTTCTCGACAACGCCCGTCCTCACTTCTCCCGTCAAACTCACTATCCTTTAACACCATTTGGGTGGACTGCCGGCTCCACCAACGTTACAGTCCGGACTTTGTATCTTGTGATTACCAGTTGTTCCCCATGTTAAAGGTACACTTGCAATGCTTTTGAAGCGACGATAACGTCAAAAAAGATGTGAAATGTTTCCTCAGTGGCTTGTTTGCGTTGGGATACAGAAATCGGAGCACCGTCTACAAAAATTCGTAGAAAAGATGGCTATTATATAAAGAAATAGAACGAACATACTTCTTTTCTACGATGTAAATTTCTATGAGAATAACAAATGTTGTTTATTTGTAAATTTGATGGGAAACTTATTTCTAGATCGATTCTCTATATTGGACAGTTAGGTAAAATTTAGTTATAGATATTACATTAGTTTAAAATATCAGTGTACACTGAAAAAATGATTTCTCAAAATTGAGTAAAGTGTACTCAATTTTAAGTACTGCACATACTCAAAATAAATCCGATCCAAACGTACTCAAAACTGAGTACGTTGTTATCACATGTACTCATTTTTTATTCCATGGTTGTGTTCAAATGTAAATCTCTATGAACAGCCCCCTTAACTTACAAATTAAAGTAAAAATATAGTAGCATTTCTTTCTTGTTCAAAACTATTAACAATAACATTTTAATTGATTATTTATTAAAAAAAAAAAATAGCAAAAAGTATTAGCAAAATACCCAAACCGAATATTTTTTATGGCAAGAGCACTATTTGCAAACACTTTTAAGTCATTTGAAAAAAATGTGTATGATTTAATATTTGCATTAATAAGAATCTTTTATCCCACCCTGAATTATATAAGCCTTTATAGGGTACAAAAGTATCGTTTGTATGAATTTGATAACATGTGATGTTTCAAAATTGAGAAAGCAATGTGATCGTTTTTTATCGAAACATACTCAATTCAATATGAATACATCGATGTACTCATTTTTGAGTATTTAATTTTTTTAGTGTAAAATTGACATGTGCAAAAGTAGCGTTTCAGTCGTGTCTTTCTTTTAAAAAAATGTTTTGAATTTTTTTTATAGAATATAAATAACCATAAGTGCTTATTATTGTTATTATTTTTAGAAAAGTAAATAGACATTTCGGACTCTCAGAACATTTTTTATATGCTATACCTATACGGAATTGGTTTCAAACAATGTACTAAAATTTACCCTTAAATAAAATAAAGTTTTAATAAAATCAAACATCATCTTAAATGACAGAAAAACTCGAGTTAATTACAACTATTCTTTAAAGAATGGACATTTCTCCTAACTCTAAAAGATATTTTTTGTTAAAAAGAATTTCTTAAGATGAAAAGATTTCATTCAAAAACTTTTTAATATGATTTCTTCAAAACAAATGGCTACAAAGTTACAGTTTCAAAGAAACTTATTTAAAACTTTTTACAATTATTTCTATTAGTTTCTGTTGCTTTCATACAATAACCTCTATTTAATCTACATAGGAATTCACAAATTAATTTTACTTCTAATATGTAGACAATGTGTGAGTAAATCAACTTCCGTCTGATCTTATTTAAATTGTTATCAATGAAACATATTTTAACAAACTGTTGGAAAATGAAATTAGTTTAACGCAATTCAACAACGTATTGCTTTGTATCTCATCAGATGGATTAACTTGTACAAACCATTGAATCACTAATGAATTAAAATTTGGATGAACCAAGTTTCACATTGGAAATATATTTCATTTGAGTGTGAGCTGACTGGAACTCAATAAACGCATCCTGAATTCAATTCCGATGTGAGGAAATTCTGCTGTTCTCAATCTTATTAAAATTCGTAGTAGTTGAGATGCTGTTTTCATAATTTCATTCAACTAGAACTGAACGTGGACTAATAGAGTTTCAATGAAAATTTCATGAATATTCTGCATGTATTTGAGTTTTCATTGTAAAAGTTGAAAATAGAGTCAAAATTCTGTTTCACCAAGAAGAATTTCAAGTTCATTATTATTTTTGAAAAGGACTTCGCATATTAATGTATCTCGAATAGCTAATGTTTATTCTTATGCAAATAAGCTTTGTTTAGCTGAATGCAGTAAAATGTAGACAATAGAATTGTGTTCAAAATAGTTATAGAAATTTTATAAACAGAAAATAATAAATTTGCAGAACAATCTTAACTTGTTTTATTTCTTATATCCCAGGACTACTACGTTTGACATTATATTACAATAAAATTCTCAAAACTTTTTTCAGATACATTTGTTTTAATTTGGAAACAATATTATTGTACAAAAATATTTGGACACAGAAATAATTTTTATTCTTTTATCCATAGTAATTCTTTTCTCTTAGGGTTGGATCTCCTAATTAAGAGATTGCTGAGTAAAAAATCGAAATGTGCAACTGTTTAAAATTATACCATGTAACATATTTTTTATTTCTTAGAAATCAATATCATTTTCTAATTACTTCTGTCATAAAAACATTTATAAACTTTGCGTTGGTGGCCAAGACAACTTAAAATTGAAACTTGCGTATTCTCATTAAGACGCAACACTAGTCGCTGAAAACGACCCGGATGATTATGTTAAGTCGATGGGGGCGTTATTTTTAAACATCTGCTCAAATTTTAAAAATTTTACATGATTTTGTTTTATAGGATAGCTGATGACAGTCTACAACCGGGCTATTTTTTACTTTTTCGATTTTCTTTTCAAATAAAAAAGGAATAAAAGCACTTTAATTTTCAGAACCGGTTTGAACCTGTTGTGAAATTGAAATTGTCCTAATATGTATAAAATAAATATGTCAACGAAATCGAAAAAGTAAAGCTATACTCAGTTCTGAATCGTCCTAAGCAATCCTATGCAAAAATATCATGTAAAAATATTAATATTTGAGCAGATATTTGAAAATAACGCCCCCATCGACTTAACATTAAAATCCGAGTCTTTTTCAGTGACTAGTGTGGCGGCTTAAGGAAACATACGGAAACTGAGGAAAATATTACTTATTGTGAATACTTTAAGAAATTAAAATGAAATCTGTAATAGTACCAGACTTGCAAAACAGACAATAATTAGCATTCAAATAAAATTGAACAGATACATACCTTTTTGGGGCTTCACAGTTTCATCCAACTTCATGCTTAGTGTACACATATAAAAGTCTTGCTATTGAATGAGTCATTGGGAATAAGTTAAAGTGCAGTAAGTCTAGTTAAGTTAGTAAAATAAAAACGAAATTAGAAAATTAGAAAATATATGGAGAAATAGATAAAATAAAAAAAATAAAAAAATGGAAAAAATGGATTTTAAGTAAAGGTATATATTGAAAATGTTAAATTTAAGAGTAGAATTAAAGTAAATGAGTAAGAGTATAAATGAAGTTTAAAAAAACTACTGGTAATTCAGGTAAAAATTGCCATTAAAATATCTATACATATAATAAAACAGTAGGACCCGGTGTGTCTGTACATTGAAGATAATTGACAAAAATGGAGTCAGGGCGATAAAAGAAAACCAATGAAACACAAAAAAAATTTTTTTGAATTTTTTGTCTGTCTGTCTGTCTGTCTGTCTGTCTGTTTGTTCGAGGTTATCTTCGTAACTACTGAATGGATTTTTATGCGGTTTTCACTAATGAAGAATGCACACTCCCGGGCAGTGTATAGGCTTTGTTTCATCAAAATCGGACAACAGACAAAAAAGTAACAAAAAGAAACAAAAGAAACTATTAGGTGCGCTGCTCACGTTTTTTAGTACATAACGTTTTTTAGTACATATAAAATCCAATAGATGTCACTGTGCGATTTTAAAACGCGCTATCGTTATGTTTTCGCCAGTCTACTTAAGTATGAGAAAGTTTCAAGCTGGCTGTCGTTCCATGTGGTTTAGTCGGTAGAACGTCAGTGCGCCATACTGATGGCCCGGGTTCGATTCCCAGCATGGAATTAACGCCTATAAGCAATTAAAAGAATTTGAAATATTGTATTCAAGGCGAATTTTCTCTCTGGGAAAATTTCCTTGCATTAATATGTCAGTGTAATTTTTTTTTAGATTTAATTTTTTTTTTCGAAACTTTGTTTTTCTTAAAAAATTACAGTAAATATTTGATATTTCCCAACGTTTTTTGAATGATCGACTTGCTTTTTTTTTTTTTTAATGTATGTCTGAACCTTATCTAACTACTTCTTCAAGATTTCTTTAGATAAACCGACCAGCGTAGCGGGCGAAGGCCGCTAGTCAGTTTATAAAATTGAAAACAGTACCAAGGGTCGCAGCGTCCCTAAAATTTTCGCTGTTCCCTACCAGAATTTTAAAACGATAATATTTATTGTAGAATTTCATTGTAAATGTTAAAGAAATGTGAGAGAAGGATTTTTGGTTTAAAATACTGGTAGAAAAGGGCGAAAATTTTATGGACGCTGCGACTCATGCAGTACAAGCTCAAAGATAACGTACCAGGAGTTCGGAAAACCACAGCCTAACAAAAGGAAATGGCAAAAGCTAGAGGAGAAAATGTAAAACAAAAGGACTTTTCAAGGCTTTTTTTTAATTTTAATTTTATATAAAAATAAAGAGGAATGAAAATAAGGAGAAAGCGAGTATATATTAAAAGAAAATTTTCGGACGATTCTAGAAAAAACAATTATAAAAAATGTGGTACAAAAATAAAAAAATGTGAAAATTGATTTAAAAAAAAAAGAATATAAAAAGAAAGTCTTAATGTTTTTCTTCTTAAAAAAATGTAAATTTGAATTTATTGTTATAATTATTATGTTATTTAACGCTTTAAATTCTGCACTTTATGTGAATGAGCAACATATATACCGTAATGTATATTACAAATTTAAAATTTTTTCGCCAAAACTAACCTTTATACTATCTTAATTTTCTTATAATAATATTCCGTACTTACTTCAAATTATTAAATTAAAATCTTGTTTCTAAATCTAATCTGTTAATCTGTATGCAGACGATATAAATTCTTAATTTTCCTTAAAAAACATTATTCCAGTATGCGTAAATTTAAAAAGATGGCTCTAAATTAAAAATATTCTTAATTAAAACTTTATTTCTTAATATTCCAAATAAAACTGATTTCTTCTATGTTTTTATCAACCCTTTTTAAGAAAGTCTTATTAAATTTATTCCAAACCCATACCTTTAAAAAATATCATTATTTTATTTTATCTATTTATTTATTTTTCCGCCGTCAACGATAATTTGCATATTAATAAATTCATTTCTTTTCTTTTTCTCTTAAAATTAATCATGTATAAAAATCGTCTGCCTAAGATATTTAAAATTCTGAGTCAATTATAAATTGGTTAAATAATATATATTTTTTTTAAATAAATTTATCGTCTGTTTAAAATAATCTCGTAGCTGGACAAGAATTCTGTTTACATAAAATAATGATGGTTAGAGATTACAGAATGTTCCAGAACTTTCTTTTTAGTTTAAAAGGGGGAAGTCTCGAGATGAAAAGAAGATTATTCTGAAGATTTCTTGGGTTGCTTTTTCGATGAGGACAGCTCGCTGAAATAATGATGGAATTTTTGCAAAAAGGAGCTTTTCCTTCCTCATTATCACGAATTTAATAAATGAATTTACAGCAGCCCATGACTAATTATTGGATCTTCTACATTTATTTATTATTTTTGTTTTTTCACTCGCTTGCCATGACTGCGTGTTTCTGTTTAACCAGTGGAAATAATTCGAGTTCTCCTGAAATCGTCACTACTAATCGAAAAGTCGCACAGGATAGGTAATGCCTGTGCTAGTGCCTGTTTCGGATTTTGAAATGAATCTACTGAAGAAGTAAAATGCTATGTAAATGAATCTAATGAATCTACTGAAACGAAGTGATGACAAAAATATGAATCGCCGAAAATTTTTCCCGCCATGGTTGAAAGTGTTATTAAGCAAGAATTGCCATTATCTTTTGATTCCTCGAGTGAATGTAACAGAGGAGATTTTAATGTTAAACAGCTTTCTGTCCGAGTGGTTTGAAAGATTTCTTCTAAATATCTCGTGAATTCCTGAGGCCTGATATTCCACCTTTTTGCTGTTTATGTGTAACTGATGACTCAAGATAATCATGGTCATAATGACAAGAAAAAAAAAAAAAAAAAAAAAAAAACTTTTAGAGACAACTGAACGCAGATTACTACTTACTTTCATAATTTTCGTTATTCCTGTCTCCCCTAGGATCAGCTTGAAAATTTCTCCTTATCCGTGAGTTATTTTTAGATGTATTTAATTATTATGTGTATCCTTTTTACTGTATTTGTGTAGATAGTTCTTTGTTTGTAAGGTTTATTTATTTGTTTGTTTATTTTTCTGTGAGCCTTATTTATTTATCTTTTTATCTAGTTATGAGTCTTATTATTATTATTACTATTATTATTATTACTTGTTGGAGTGAAAACATGTTTGTTCTTAAAAATTTAATTGAGGAGTATGATGTTCTTAAGATATTTACTGTTACTTATTAAGAGTATTATGATATTTTTATGCACGTTTAAAGGTAAGTTCGTAATAATAATGAAGTATAAAAGAACTCAGAAGCTCAAGTTATTTTTTAAAAGGTACATTTTCTAATTTATTGATATTGTTTGTTATCAAGAACTATTCTCAGAATACAGTATTTTCATGATAATGTTCCTACAACTAAACATTTGAGCTGAAAATTAAATTAACATTTATGTTTTTTCCTTTATTTGTTAGAATTTCTAGTGACAGTGAGCTTTGGTTCCCGGATTCTTATAATTTATTTAAATTCAGTAAGAATATGGAACTGTGCAAGGCTGTTGCTGGAATTTTGACTGATAAATGTGATTAATTTTTTTTAGTAAATTTTGTGGTTTTAAGTAAGGAATTACCTATAATTAAAATTTTGAATCTGTTTATGATTTATAAAATAATAGAATTAAAAAGTTGATCACAATTTAAGGTATAACTATGATATTTACAATTTCTATTTTTATTAGATAAAATTTCTGGTTAAAGTTAGCAGCTAAATATAGTTATAATTTTCACGATAATTTTGATTCAGATTTTTAAAATGGGGGGTAATGGTTTTGTGTGAGGCAATTAAAATGTATACAACTCCAGTAGACAAAGCCCTCAAAATTGCGAAAGCGCGAACTCATGAATTTCACCTTAAAAGTAAAAGACTCTATGATCGAAATTTTGTTGAATGCCCATTAAAAATACAAGACTCTGTAATTTATGAAGAATTTAAATACCCTAACACTCGAAAATTAGAACCTACTTTCTCTGGACCATATAAAATTATAAATAAACTTTCTGATGTAACTTATGAAATAGATAAATTTAATTATGAGACAGGACAGAATTCCGTTATTGTGCATGTTTCTAAATTAAGACCCTATTTTTCACCCGAAGATTTTAAACTGTTTCATGAGCAATCCAAAAAACAAACAAAACCTCAGATACAATCACTAGATCAAACTAAAGTCAAGACAATAGATTAAATTTACCATAAACAACCATAAAAAAAATACCATAAAAAAAAACTTTTACCATAACCATTTACCAAATACCATTAAACCATTAAACCATTAAAACCATTTACCATAAAAAACCATAATTTTCAACATCAGCGGGTATGTTCTTGGAGCGCTACAAGAATATTACTTGTTTTTGGGAGTTTTTGGGATTAAATTGGGCTCCTTATGCAGGCATAAGGTGAACACTTTGATTGTAAAAGCTTTCAAATTGATGTTGATAAATTAATTTTAAGGGTGTTTAAGTCTAACTATATTTACTCATTTATTTGACATTAGTATTACTCTATTTATTCAGCAGATATTATATGATAATAGTTATAAAATCTAATGACTCTACTCAAACCTATAACATAATATGTGATTTTCAGTGATTGTGAAAACTAGATATTAAAAGTTTTTCAAAAAAGCACACTATTTTTATTTCCATTTCTCAATTAAGAATGACAACTTTCATTCCTATTGTATTTTATTATTAAAGTTTATAAACCATGTGTGGATAAAACATTATTCTACATTTGGCATTGAAAACTTATAACCAAATTTGACAATTTTGTAAAAGAGTATCAGAGAGGAATTATTGTAAGGAAATACTGGTTGAGAGTCCATTTTCTAAACAGTTAGATTTAATTTTATTTGGATTTTGGAATTATTATGATTTTTTTTATTTATACTTTCGGCTAGCAAAAAATACTTTCTTATGCTATTAGAAGATAAGAAAATTATTTAGTTGCTATGTAATTATTTTTATCCTCAACCAATATTTTCCCTATCAATAATAAACAAATAGTGATATTTTCTTTTGATTATACTCTTGTTTTACTATTATTATTATTATTATGATTTCTATGATGAAGTTTAGTATTAATTATACTCTTATTGAAAAATATTAGGATGTGGAGTCTTATTATACTATTACTTATTATTGTTGACATTGTTATTATTTAAATTTTTCTATATTATTTATTATTGATATTGAGAGTGATGCTATTTATTATTGAAAAATTGATATATTATTGAAAGATGTTGGATCCAACATAACATTAAAAACACAGCTTAAACTAGATTTGGAGATATTTAATTAAAGAGACTGTATTCACTGGACATTGAAAAAGACTCTTTTATATATTCTTGAAAGACTTTTTTTCATTTAAAGGACTTATTTAAAATAAACTATGCATTAAGTCATTGTAGTTATTTAAACTTCCATGAGAACGAACTTTTATTGTTTTTATTATATTTTTATCTCTTTCTTATTAATATTCATAACTTATTTACTGTTAATATATGTATTATCTCCTATGCACTTACAAATGGTAAGTGATGTTGTAACATTATTGTATTTCTTTCAAGGAAATGCTCCTACCTAAATTTAATTCAGAATTATTTTCTCTTAACTATTTTATTTTAATTGCTAATATTTTTTATATATTGCGTTAATTTTCTTTTCTTCCATCTCTTGGCTTCCTGAGTTTGACAGTTTTATTCCAAAATTTAACTTTTCTAAATTATTATATTTCTGTTGTCTGAACTTGTAGTTTTATTTAACTATCAATTTCATACAAAGTCTTGGGGAGGGGGGATAATATTACAAATTTAAAATTTTTTCGCCAAAACTAACCTTTATACTATCTTAATTTTCTTATAATAATATTCCGTACTTACTTCAAATTATTAAATTAAAATCTTGTTTCTAAATCTAATCTGTTAATCTGTATGCAGACGATATAAATTCTTAATTTTCCTTAAAAAACATTATTCCAGTATGCGTAAATTTAAAAAGATGGCTCTAAATTAAAAATATTCTTAATTAAAACTTTATTTCTTAATATTCCAAATAAAACTGATTTCTTCTATGTTTTTATCAACCCTTTTTAAGAAAGTCTTATTAAATTTATTCCAAACCCATACCTTTAAAAAATATCATTATTTTATTTTATCTATTTATTTATTTTTCCGCCGTCAACGATAATTTGCATATTAATAAATTCATTTCTTTTCTTTTTCTCTTAAAATTAATCATGTATAAAAATCGTCTGCCTAAGATATTTAAAATTCTGAGTCAATTATAAATTGGTTAAATAATATATTTTTTTTTAAATAAATTTATCGTCTGTTTAAAATAATCTCGTAGCTGGACAAGAATTCTGTTTACATAAAATAATGATGGTTAGAGATTACAGAATGTTCCAGAACTTTCTTTTTAGTTTAAAAGGGGGAAGTCTCGAGATGAAAAGAAGATTATTCTGAAGATTTCTTGGGTTGCTTTTTCGATGAGGACAGCTCGCTGAAATAATGATGGAATTTTTGCAAAAAGGAGCTTTTCCTTCCTCATTATCACGAATTTAATAAATGAATTTACAGCAGCCCATGACTAATTATTGGATCTTCTACATTTATTTATTATTTTTGTTTTTTCACTCGCTTGCCATGACTGCGTGTTTCTGTTTAACCAGTGGAAATAATTCGAGTTCTCCTGAAATCGTCACATGTATAATTGCTATTTTACTTTCTTTAGATGGATAAGAGATTGAAAAAAAATAATAATAATTAAAAAAAAACTGGTGACAATTTTTTTATCAAAGAAGACAAAAGCGATGATAGTTAAATAGATTTTCCAGATAACATGTGTATTCTTGACAGTAATTTATATCAAATTATTATAACGATTCAACACCTAGAAAAATAGAAGTAATGCAGGTTAGGAAAATTACAAAAAAGGAAAATCCTCATGATAAATTTAAAATAATTTTCTTTGAAAAAAAAATAATCAAAATACTTTTTATTTTTGAATAATATTTATATGAGTGGCCTGAATATTAAAAGTACTGTGATGAAGTTTTCTAAACCTGTATCTATTTAGTTGACAGATAGATTTAAATCTTTCTAGAATATTGCTACATATTTAAATTTGTTTTATATCAAGTGGAACCTAAAAGTGCTATTTTTCTTTTGTTATTGATTTGTAATGTGTGGAGATATTTATTATTAGTATTTGTACTACATAAATTTTTATATTTGAAAAAAGTATAACTTAATTATAACTTAAAACAAAAAGTAAAATTTTTCATAAAAGAAGTTCATTTTTAAGCCTGAATTCGGTCTTAATACTCGAAGTTACCGGATTTAAATGTTTTGATTCGTTTCTAAAACGAAACTATGCAATGGCATGTAAATGTCTTACTGTCAGAATATTAGATTTTTGCAACTGAGCTTCACTTTTTACTTTATTTGTTATATAAAAATAAGCTTTATCATTCTTATGAATCGACAATGTCTCTAACCATGCAAAACCCTGCATTTTCTTCTTAAATTTTATAAAAAATGCGATAGCAGTTAAAGGCGTCCTTTACAAATTTATCATTCAGTAAGAGAAATGCTCCATGGGCCAATGACACCTCAGGGTGTGAGGAAAGTGATGACAAAGTTTGAAGCCACAGGTTTGTTATCTATTGCACCTGAGAAGGCAAGGAAACCTGCTTCTGTGGAAACTGAGAAGGCTGTTGAAATAGCAGTAGAGGATTCAAGAATGAAAAGCGCACACGGTATGTGCTGTCACAAAAGAAATGGATACACTGTAAGATACGGTGTACAAAATTGTCCGTAAAGTGCTGCAGCTCTATTCATGCAACATGGAACATGTTCAAGAACTTCAGCGCAACGATCCTGCTGCTAGTGAACCTCAAGCTTTGAGATTTCATGTACGTATAGAAGTGAATGAACATTGGTCATCGAACGTTTTGTGGACAGATTGAGATTTTTACCTAAGTGGCAATGTCAATAACCTTACGTACAAGATATGGGAGAATTAAATGTCCCATATTGTGTGCTTATTTCCATTGCATTCTCCTAAAATAACTTTTTTCGTGTTGTATGACAGCAAGTTTCACAATTGAATCATTTTTTTTTGATAGGCAGTCGACAGCTAGACCTGTTAATGTACTGTCACTGCAGCTTGTTTAGAGTCAGTGTTAAAAGGTTTCGTCATATCTGAAATCGAGCAATGTAGCATTTCAACTGTAGGATTTTTATGCAGGATGAGGACGCCAAACCGCACTTTCGTACATGTGTCACATAGATATTTAAGCAACATTTGACGAGTGATCGCAATATAGACCAAAACTTCCATATTTCATGGCCAACCGTTCACCCGACCTCAGCCGCGCTGAATTTTGGCTATGGAGTTAACTAAGAAGAACTGTTTATGTTGACAATCTAAAAAAATTGATGGAATTCAAATATGTAATACCCCGACATGTCCGTAACATTCCACTTGATATGCTAAGACCTACTAGAATTCAGTATTGAAATTTTACTTGCATTCAAAAAATGTGGACACATTTTACAAGCTTTTTAGGTATATTTCGTAACAATATTGCATACAATGCCATTCCCACCGCTCTTTTAGTGAGTTTTTGAGCATTTTATTTATTTATTTATTTTTTCATGTAAAAATAAATTATCGTGACTTCCTTTACACTGTAACCAAGTTTGTTTTCCCTTTATGAGCATTTCAAAGTGAAAGTTTAATTATAACCACTTTCTACTTTTGGAGATTCATCGGATGTTTACTTCTAGGGCCCAAACATAGTTTTTCTTAAATTTTGGAACATATTCATTCGTTGTCTATAAAACCGTATTATACCTGTACTATAAAGTAATATTTAACATCTTATTCGGTCACAAATTTCTTCTTTTTCTATTGTTAATCATTGCCACATATCTTGGAATTGCCATCGATTAATAATGTTTTTGCAATAAACTACAAATTCTTCATACTTTTTAATTGGATAAATACACTTATATACTGTTTGTCTTCATTTACATATACTTTCATTCAAGCAAACACACACATTTGCAAGAAAAAGTGCATTTCTAAAAGTATTGTTTTCAAAATATCAGATTCATTTTCAATAAACTTTTTTTTTACTCCTGTAAGTTTGTGGGAGAAAGACGCTGCTGAACATATTAATTTCATTTGTATACGTCTAAAAAGTTTTAATTTTCGAGATTGTATTGCCCAGTGAAAAAATATATGTCGTATTTTCTTCGAATATAACCAAAAAAAAATTATTTTGAAATTTCACATAAATTATTTACAAAGATCTACTGGCAAAAGAGGTGTTTTATAACGAATATAAAGTTCGCAGAAAACAGAAAGTAATTAAATTAAATTCTTGGAAATAAATTGAATTTATTATAAGAGAAAATTATAGTAGTTGAAAATCCTTCATTTTAAATCCGTTTTCACCCTTCACTGCTTCAATTAAATTCGAGACAGGAAGAATGCGGCAATTAGAAGGAAATTCGGGGAATATCTCCACAAAGCCACTCACATTCCCGATTTTTATTTGATTAAATAGATTGAAATGCTGGCGAGTTTAAGAACAAATTGATTAATCTAAGATGTAAAACAGCCACGACTCAACTTTTTTCCCATTCTATTCTTGGAATTAAATCCCTCATTTCTCAACAGAGATATCTTCGCTTATCAAGATATCCCTTTTGTGTTCAATGAAGGATTTACTGATGAAATTTTTAAACGATTATAAAATAAGAATGTGGTGGAAAAGAGAATAACGTTATCTTGATATTCTGGGAATGCTTATTTGGAATTTACTGTCCTCTTTGAAGCAAGTTAATGTGTTTTTTATATGCATTTCGTTAAGAGAACCTTTTTAAAAAAGTTTGATAACTGTATAAAATTACTTTTTTTTTTCATTTAAGATAAGTTAAATAAGGTGATAAGTTAAATTACATATATGTTTCAATTTTAAAAGTACATATATTTTAAATCATTAAATGTATTATTCTTAATCTTTTCTTAGCTTTTATTCATTTTTTTCTCTTTCTCTGACAAAATACTAATGTATGAATATTTTTTTATAAATAAGAAAACCTTTTCTTCAAAAATATTAAGCTTATATAATGTGATTTAGCAAATTAATTAAAAGTTTGCATATATTAAGTAATAGCCAATCTTTTATAATGATTCGAAAATATTTAAATGTATACAAAATTTAGATAATTCCTGCATTATTTACATGACATTGGCACAACATAACATTGTGGAATCCTGTACAATGCGATATATACTTTTTGATAAAAGGCTGGTGACCCTCGTTGTGCATCCATTAGGTACAAATTATGCAAAAAATAACTTGAATGCACAATCATAATAATCAATCTTGCAAATTCAGCTTTTAATCATTCAGGTAAACACATCTATCTTGTTTCTAAGATTTGCTTGCGCAATCGATTCACAAAATTGAACATCTCGATTGTACCTCTTGGTAGCGACTTCATTATATTTTCAATTGCTGTTTCGTATGATTGTAAATTTTCCAATATTAGAAACAGTGAACAATCGCCCATCACTCGCAAGTGTCTTGCATAATATATTTTCTATTTACAGTATGGTTATGAGGACTATGCACTTCTAAGGTAGGCAGTAAATTTTGCTGAAACTTAATCTAACATTAGAGCTCCGTCAGATAAATGCAAAAAATAAGGTTCAAACTGAACACTGAATCAGTCTGATGTCTCTTATAAAACTCAAACTACATTCATTCGAAACAAACGCTTTCTCAAGAATATCTACGAAGAGGACAGTTTATCAAAAATACAAATTTTGAATATCTCCAATGGTTTTATGCTAGATGATTGGTTAGCAATCAAGACCAACTCCTGTAACTCAAATCATGGATTTAAATGGATTCTAATATTGAAAATGTCGAAAACTTTATCGTGAGTATTCTGTCTGTTTCTGATTCGAAAAAAATACAAGTAACAGTATTTTACACATTTTACACGAAACTTTAAGAAATCAAGTGTTCGAAATTGATAATGAATTGAAAAGGTAATACCTTGAAGATTCATATTTGGAAAACTAAATTTATCGCATATTTTACAACTTCAATAAACAAGACAAATTTCAAGCAAATAAAAGTGCAGGTACGCGAACATGAAGAGGATAATTAATACAAAAAGGAAGGTGTTTCTTTTGTATTTGTCATATCAGATGGAGATCTCGTCAAAAATTTATTGGAAACCAAAAATGGCATAATTATCTTTATGTTCCTTTTCTTGTTATTGTATGACTTTATATGTTTGTGTTACTTTTCGTATCTTTGTATGAGTTTACAGGCTTTAAATATCGCAAAAACTCGTCAATACTCACAAAGTTATATTTTTAAGGCATGAACTACTAATTTAGTTTTTTTTAATCAGTTATTACATTGCATTGTGTAGAGTTGATTTACGGGTGTATGTACATAAAATTGACATAATCTTTTATTGCGCAAGAAAATGGGTGGCAATATTTGCATCAATAAATTTTCCTATGATTGTTGAAAACATGTTAATAATAGTTTAAAGCATTGTATCATGCTATTTCACTTAAATATGCTATATTCTGTGACATAAATAACTATCACTGCAATAAACTGAAAATCAGGCTCTTGAAATACGTTTCTTTAATACTGTTTCAAACTTTAAATAAAAGCCTTCTAAAAAAATTAATTAAAACAGTTTGTTTTTACATGTTATAACTTATTCTTAAAAACAAATTTTTTTCTAAAATACATATGAAGTCATTTCAGTTTCTATTCAATTATTCCTTATTCTTTGTGTTTTGAAGTTAAAAAAGCATCCGAAAAAAAATCTGTGCGCGCGAAAAAATATAAAACAAGTCTTTAAAATCTACTTCATTTCAATTTAAATTATAATATCCAATTTTAATTTTTTGCAAGTTTGAAAAAAAAAATTCACATTTATTTGTGAATAGGACGAATTTGTTACAAAATAATGCCCAAGGAAAGAAAAAAAATATGGAATCAAAAGATTTATTTTATTGAATTTCATTTTATTCAAATATAATTCAAAATAAACTTTATTTGAGATTATATTAAAGTACTGTGATCCTATTGTGTTCTGTATTTATTTAAAGTGAAATATTTTCTTCTTTTCCATTGTGCTTCTAAGGATATTTTTTCATTATGTTGAAAATACTTGCGAATAGGCATAGCTTGAATTAAAAAAACGAGAATACATATTGATATTTCTCCAAATTTTGATTAAAAGTTTCCTGCGTATTCTGTAAATTTCAAAAGAACATGTTTTGCTCGGATTTTTTGAGAAATTGCATAGAATGTGAAATTGATAATTTGGAATTTTTTCATGAAATGTATTATGTACACAAACATTGAATTATTTAGAAAAATATGGAAATGAATGATATTAAATTATTTGAAAATTATTTAAATGAAATCAATATTTTCAGAGGTTTCAAAAAATAGAGAATTAGACTAAAATCCTTCTTCCTTTTAACTGACATTTAAACATTAACATTTTTCAATTTTGTAATAACAAATAAGTAAATAAATAAAAAAATAAATTCCAAGTATTATTTTATAAATTGTTGTACTAATAAACAATTTTCATTTCTAACAACTTCGATTTTTTTAATTCCAGTGTTTAGCAATTTTTACCAATTATCTTAAATGATTTTAGCAAACCGTTTTCAGCGAGCATTTTTAATTTTTATTACTGTGCAGTGAGGTTTCTTTTCACGTCAATATAAAATTTCTTTCATAAGACTTGTCATGTCGCAAAAAACTAAAACTTCATATTGAGTATAAATATTGTTATAAGGACTAAGGACATTTTATATGGTGAGTTATTTATGAACACTCTTAAAAAAATTCTTTATTATCTAAACATACAAATATATACTGTTTCTAACTTTAAATAAGATTTTTCTAAAAAAAATCCATATTCTTACATTTTTTTCCTTGAAAAAAAAACATGAAGTTATTTTAATTTCTATTCAAAATCATTACTATTTGAGTTTTGAGAAAAAAAAGTGCATGCGGGAAAAAATCTCTACACATTTTGTAGCTTTAGAAAAAAAAAAAAAACCATTTATTTGTGAATAGGACGAACTTATTACAAAATAATATACAAAGAAAAAAATATGGAATCAAAAGATTTATTTCTTTATTTCTTTTTTTTTTTTTAGTTTCGTTTTATTCCAATATAATTAAAAAAAAGATTTCTTTGAGATTATAATAAAATACTGTGAGCCTATTGTGTTCTGTATTTATTTAAACTGAAATCTTTTTATTTCTGTTTTGCTACTTAGGATATTTTCTTCATTATTTTGAAAATACTGGGGAATAGGCATATCTTGAATTAAAAGATGAGTATACATATTGATATTTCCCCACATTTTAATTAAAATTTTAATGTGTATTTTGCAAATTTCAAAAGAACATGTTTTGCTTAGATTTTTTAGAGATACTGCATAGCATGTGAAATTTCTAATTTCCAGGACTATTGGAAAAAACTAAACTAATTAACTACTGGAAAAAACTAAAAATTCATATTGAGCATAAATATTATTATATGGATTAAGGTCTTTTTATATGGTGATTTATTTATGGACTCTTTAAAAAAATTCTTTAATTTTCAACATTCAAATATTTACTGTTTCTAACTTTAAGTAAGATCCTTCTAAAATAATTAGTTAAAGCAGTTTGTTTTACAAATTATGCCTTATTCTGACATTTTTTTTCTTGGAAAAACATGAAGTCATTTCAATTTCTATTCAAAAATGCCTGCAATTTGAGTATTGATAGGAAAAAATTATGCGGGAAAAACACATACGCGCAAAAAATATATGCAAAAAAAAAAAAAAAAAAAAAAAAAAAAAAGAGAAACTCTTTAAAAACTGCTACATTTTCCTTTGAAATATAATATCCAATTTTAATAAACCAAGACTGTGTCATCTGTTTTTGTAGCTTTGAAAAAAAATTTCCTTTATTTGCGAATAGCTCGAATTTACTATAAAATAATACGCAAATAAAGAAAAAAATATGGAAATAAAAGATTTATTTTATTAAATTTCATTTTATTCAAATATAATTTAAAAAAATCTTTCTTTAAGATTATATTAAAATACTGTTAGCCTACTGTGACATGTATTTTCTTAAACTGAAATATTTTTTTTTCATTTCTATTTTGCTTCTAAGAATATATTTTTATTATTTTGAAAATACTGGGGAGTAGGCATATCTTGAATTAAACAAGTTGGAAATTGCACGTGAAGCGTAGCAAATGAGGTACGTTCGTATGATAACGAAGTTTTAAAAACATTACTCTCATATATCAATGTCAAAAAATTGTAAATAGTGAATTACAATTAAAACGCTCATCAAAAAATGTTCTCTCTATACCATTATGTAATGGAATACTTTTGTGTGGCCTTGTAAATCAATAACATATGTTCTTTGCACCACAAATTATGTAAAATGTAGATTATAATATGTAATTTATAGTTGCATATAAATTTTATTAAGTTTGAATGAGTGTAACACCATTAAAATGCATTTGAAACATTTTTCCCTATTGACCGTAATGTAACGGAATAATTTTGATTGTCCCTGTAATTTATCTATGCATCCGATTTCCATAAAATTTGAAATAACTCGACAAAATTATGTAATAATTATGTATTTTAAATTTCAAACGTGTAAAATTGATTTGTAAATTTTTCCCCATTGACCATAATGTAATTGAATACTTTTGATTGCCCCTGTAATTGATCTATGCACCGGATTATCAAAAAATTTGAAATAACGCGACAAAATTATGTAATAATTATGTATTTTAAATTTCAAACGATTAAAATGAATTTGAAACTTTTTTCCCCATTGACCGTAATGTAATGGAATACTTTTGATTACCCCTGTAATTGATCTATGCACCCGATTATTAAAAAAATTGAAATAACGCAATATAATTATGTAATAATTATGTATTTTAAATTTCAAACGATTAAAATGAATTTGAAACTTTTTTCCCCATTGACCGTAATGTAATAGGATACTTTTGATTGCCCCTGTAACTGATCTATGCATCCGATTTTCATAAAATTTGAAACAACTCGACAAAAGTTTGTAATAATTATGTATTTCAAATTTCGAACGATTCGGTTGGGTAGTTTTTGCGTTGTTATATGCGGACAGACGGACGGACAGACGGACGGACTGAATGACCACTATAGGTGCTACGTATTTACATAATTACGAACGCACCTAAAAATGAATACAAATATTGAAATTTCCCCACATTTTGATTAAAATTTTCTTTCATATTCTGTATATTTCAAAAGGACATGTTTTCCTTGGATTTTTTAGAGATATTGCGTAGCATATGGAATTGCTAATTCGGAATTTTTTCATCAAATGTATCATGTACAGCAAAATTCAGTTATTTATGAAAATAAGGAAATGAATGAAATTTTATACTCAAAACTATTTTATAAATAAAATCTATATTTACACAGGTTTTAAGAGAAAGAGAATTATTCTAAAATCGTTATTTATTTTAACTGACTTTGAAAATTAGCCTTTTTCCATTTTTTTTTTTTTTTTTTTTTTTTTTTTTTTTTATAAATAAAAAAATAAATAAATTATGAATATTATTTCACAATTTATTATACTAACAAACAATTTTCATTTCTGATAACTTTGATTATTTTTTAAATTCCAGTTTTACTTATAAGTATTTTTTTTTTCAATTTTCTTAAGTGATTTTAGCAAACGGTTTTGAGTGAGTATTTATTTTATCTTTAACACTGTGTAGCGTGTGCTTTTTCACATCAATATGATTTTTTTTTATAAATCTTGTTATATCGCAAAAAATAAAAATTGGTATAGAGTATAAGCATTATTATTAAGACTAAGGACTTTTTACGTGTTGATTTATTTAGAGACACCCCCCCCCCCCTTTTGAAATTTTTACTTTACTTTCTAAACATCCAAATATATACTGTGTCTAACTTTAAGTAAGATCTTTCTAAAGTAATTAATTAAAGATTTTTTTTTACATATTATGCCTTATTCATTAAAAAAAAAGTTCTCGAATATACATGAAATTATTTCAATTTCTATTCAAAAAATCACTATTATTTGTGTTTTGACAAAAAAAAAGTATGCGGAAAAAAAGTCTACGCATAGAAAAATATATTTAAAAAATCTTTTAAATTACTTCATTTTCTTTTAAATTATAACATACAATCTTAGTAAACCAAGACTGTGTCATCTGATTTTTGCAGCTTCGTAGAAAAATCCCATTTGTTTTTGAATAGCTCGAATTTACTACAAAATAATACGCAAATAAAGAAAAAAAGCATTGAATCAAAACATTTATTTTATTAAATTTCATTTTATTCAAATATAATTTTAAAAAAAGGTTTCTTTGAGATTATATTAAAATACTGTGAGCCTATTGTGTTCTGTATTTATTTAAAGTGAAATGTTTTGTTAATTTCTATTTTACTTCTTAGACTATTTTTTCATTATTTTGAAAATACTTGGGAATAGGCATGTCTTAAATTAAAAATGAATACAAATATTGAAATTTCCCCAAATTTTGATTAAAATTTTCCTGTGTATTCTGTAAATTTCAAAAGAACATGTTTTGCTAAGATATTTAGAGGTATTTCACAGCATGTGAAATTGCTAATTTGGAATTTTTTCGTTAAATGTAACGTGCACCAAAATTCAATTATTTTAAAAAATAAGTAAATGAATGAGATTTTATAGCCAAATAGAATCAATATTTACACATGTTTTAAGAAATAGTAAATTAAGCTAAAATCGTTCTTTATTTTAACTGACATTTAAAAATTAGCCCTTTTCCTTTGTTTTTCAATTATAAATAAATACATAAATAAACTATGAATATTATTTTACAAATTATTATACTAACAAACAATTTTCATTTATGATAACTTTGATTATTTTTACAATTCCAGTTTTACTTTTAAGTTTTTTTTTTTTTTCAATTTTCTTAAGTGATTTCCGCAAATCGTTTTGAGAGAGTTTTTTTAATTTTTATTATCGTGTAGCGAGTTTTTTTCACGTTATCATGAAGTTTCTTTTATAAGGCTTTTCATGTCGCAGAAAATTAAAAATTCGTATTGAGTATAAACTAAAACATAATGACTAATGAATTTTTATATGGTGATTTATTTATGGACACTCTTTAAAATTATTTCTTTACTTTTTAAATATCAAATATATACTGTATCTAACTTTAAATAAGATCCTTCTAAAATAATTAGTTAAAGCAATTTTTTTCATATTATGCCTTATTCATAAAAAAATTCTCGAAAATACATGAATTCATTTCAATTTCTATTCAAAAAATCATTTCTATTTGTGTTCTGGCGAAAAATGTATGCCGTAAAAACCTCGACGCACATAAAAATATATTTAAATAAATCTTTAAAAACTACTTCAATTTCCTTTAAATTATAATATCCAATTTTAATAAACCAAGACTGTGTCATCTGTTTTTGTAGCTTTGTAAAAAAAAAAGTATCTTTTCTCATTTATTTGTGAATAGCTCGAATTTATTACAAAATAATACGCAAAGAAAGGAAAAAAATATGGAATCAAAAGATTTATTTTATTGAATTTCATTTTATTCAAATATAATTAAAAAAAGCTTGCTTTGAGATTATATTAAAATAATGTGAGCCTATTGTGTTTGTATTTATTTAAAGTGAAATCTTTTCTTCTTTTCCATTTTGCTTCTTAGAGTATCTTTTCTTTATTTTGAAAATATTGGGGAATAGGCATATCTTGAATTAAAAGATTAGTGTACATATTGACTTTTCTCTCATTTTGATTGAAATTTTCCTGCGTATTTCAGAAATTTCAAAAGAGCCTATTTTGCCTGGATTTTTTAGAGATATTGCATAGCATGAGAAATTGCTCATTAGATATTTTAAATAGAATGTATCATAAACATCGAAATTGCATTATTTAGAAAAAATAAGGAAATGAATGAGATTCTATTCTCAAAACCGTGTACATAAAATCAACATTTACGCAGGATATAAGAAATAGAATTTTAGACTAAAATCCTTCTTAATTTTAACTGACATTTGCAAATTAACCTTTTTCTCTTTTCAGCAACTACAATAAATAAATAAATAAATTCGGAGTATTATTTTACTATATATTGTACTAAAAAATATTTTTCATTTCTGATATCTTTGATTTTTTTTATTCCAATTTCCTTTTTAGCAATTTTTTTTCGATTTTTTAAAATGATTTTAGCAAACCGTTTTGAGTGAGTTTTTTAATTCTTATTATTGAGAGTTTGTATTAGAGATTTTTTTTCCACGTCAATATAAAATTTCTTTATCAGACTAGTCATGTCGCAGAAAATTAAAAAATTGTATTGAATATAAACATTATTTTAAGATCAAAGGACTTTTTATATGGTGATTTATTTATGGACACTCTTTTAAATTTTACTTTGCTTTCTAAACATCAAAATATATACTGTGTCTAACTTTAAATAAGATCCTTCTAAAATAATTAATTAAAGATTTTTATTTTACATATTATGCCTTATATTATTCATTTAAAAAAATCTCGAAAACACATGAAGTCATTTCAATTTCTATTCAAAAAATCACTATTATTTGTGTTTTGACAAAAAAAGTATGCGGAAAAAACATCTACGCACATAAAATATATATTTAAATAAATCTTCAAAAATTACTTCATTTTCCTTTAAATTATAATATCCAATTTTAATAAACCAAGACTGTGTCATCTGTATTTGTAGCTTTGAAAAAAAGAATTTTCTCATTTATTTATGAATAGCTGGAATTTATTACAAAATAATACGCAAAGAAAGAAAAGAAATGGAATCAAAATATTTATTTTATTGAATTTCATTTTATTCAAATATAATGAAAAAAAAGCGTTCTTTGAGATTATATTAAAATACTGTGAGCCTATTGTGTTTGTATTTATTTAAAGTGAATTTTTTTCTTCATTTCCATTTTGCTTCCAAGAATATATTTTTCATTATTTTGAAAATACTGGGGAATAGGAATATCTTGAATTAAAAGATGGGAATACATATTGATATTCCGCACATTTTGATTAATATTTTCTGGCGTATTCTGTAGATTTCAAAAGAACATGCTTTGCTTGGAATTTTTAGAGAATGGGATGGCATGTGAAATTGCTATTTTGGAATTTTTTCATTAAATGTTTCATGTACACAAAAATTCAATTATTTAGAAAAATATGGAAATGACTGATATTTTATACTAAAAACCATTTAAGTAAATTCAGTATTTATATAAGTTTTACAATATAGAGAAATAGACTGAAATCATTCTTTATTGGAACTGGCATTTGACACTCGGCCTAATTCCATTGTCTGCAATTACAAATAAATAAATAAATAAGTAAATAAATAAATAAATAAATTCTGAGTATTATTTTACAAATTATTATACTAACTAAATAATTTTCATTCCTGATAATTTGGATTTTTTTAAATTCAATTTTAATTTTTAGCATTTTTTTTCAATTTTCTAAAATTATTTTAGATAATCGTTTATAGTGAGAATTTTAAATCTTTAATACTGTGTAGAAAGTGTTTTTTAATCAATATGTAATTTCTTTTACAAAGTTTGTCGTATCGCAATAAATTAAAAATTTGTATTGAATATAAACATCATTACAAGGACTAAGGTTTTTTTACGAGGAGATTTAATTATGGGAAATATTAAAATTATTCTTTACTTTCTAAACATCCAAATATATACTGTATCTAACTTTAAATAAGAGCCTTTTAAAATAATTAATTAAAGCAATTAGTTTTTAGATATGATGCTTTATTCATGAAAAAATCTCGAAAACACATGAAGTCATTTCAATTTCAATTCAAAAATTATTATTATATGTGTTTTGACAACAAAAAATATGCGGAAAATGTACCTCAATGCACATAAAAATATATTTAAAAAAAATCTTTAAAAACTACTTCATTTTCTTTTAAATTATAACATGCAATTTTAACAAACCAAGACTGTGTCATCTGTTTTTGTAGCTTTGTAAAAAAAAAAAAAAAGTTTGTTTGTGAATAGTTCGAATTTATTACAAAATAATACGCAAAGAAAGAAAAAAAAAATATGGAGTCAAAAGTTTTATTTTATTGAATTTCATTTTATTCAAATATAATTAAAAAAAAAGGCTTTCTTTGAGGTTATATTAAAATATTATGAGCCTGTTGTGTTTTGTATTTACTTAAAGTGAAATCTTTTCTTCATTTCTATTTTTCTTCCAAGAATATTTTTTTCATTATTTTGAAGATACTGGGGATTAAGTACATCTTAAATTAAAAAATAGGTATACATATTGATATTTCCTCACATTTTGATTAAAACTTTCTGTGTATCCTGTAAATTTCCAAAGAATATGTTTTGCTTAGATTTTTTAGAGATATTGAATAGCATGTAAAATTGCTAATTTGGAATTTTTTCGTTAAATGTAACGTGCCCCAAAATTCAATTATTTTGAAAAATAAGGAAACGAATGAGTTTTTATAACCAAATATAATCAATATTTACACAGGTTTTAATAAGATAGTGAATTAGGGTAAAATCTTTCTTTATTTTAACTGACAATTGAAAATTCTCCTTTTTCCATTTTATTAAAATTACAAATAAATAAGTAAATAAATTCTCAGTATTATTTTGCAAGTTATTATACTAACAAAAAATTTTCATTTGTAATAACTTTGATTTTTTTAATTCCAGTTTTACTTTATAGTAATTTTTGTTTCAATTTTTTTAAATAATTTTCGCAAGTAGTTTTCAGTGAGTTTTTTTTTTTTTTTTTTTTTTTTTTTTTTTTTTTTTTTTTTTTTTTTTTTTTTTACAGTGTAGTGAGTTTTTTTCAAGTCAACATGAAATTTCTTTTACAAGACTTATCATGTCGCAGAAAACTAATATTTTTCTTTTTTTGCAACTGCACATGAATAAATAAATAAATTTATGAATAAACTCTGAGTATTATTTTACTAATTATTATACTAACAATCAATTTTCATTTTTGTTAACCTTGATTTTTTTATTTCAATTTTACTTTTTAGTATTTTTTTTTTCAATTTTACCAAAAGATTTTAGCAATTTTTTTTTATTTTTTTTTATTAAAAATTCATATTGACTATAAATATTATTATAAGGACTAAGGACTTCCTATATGTTGATTTATTTATGGACCTCTTTAAAAAAATCTTTCTTTCTAAACATCCAAATATATGCTGTTTCTAACTTTAAATAAGATCCTTCGAAAATAATGAATTAAAAAAGTTTATTTTACATATTATGCCTTATTCATTTTTTTCTGAAAATACATGTAGTCGTTTCAGTTTCTACGCAATACTTCATTATTATTTTTGTTTTCACACACACACGCGCGCACACACATACACACACAAAAAAAAGTACGCGGAAAAAAAAATTCTACGCGCATAAAAATATATAAAAAATCTTTAAAAAATACTCCATTTTACTTTAAATTATAACATCAAATTTCAATAAACCAAGTCTGTGTCATCGTTTTTTATAGTTTTGAAAAAAATATTTTTTTCTGAATTATTTATGAATGTCTCGAATTTATTACAAAATAATAAGCAAAGAAAGAAGAAAAAAATATGGAATCAAAATATTTATGTTATTAAATTTCATTTTATTTAAATATAATTAAAAAATTTCTTTGCAATTATATTGAAATACTGTGGGCCTATTGTGTTCTGTATTTATTTAAAGTGAATTTTTTTCTTCATTTCTATTTTGCTTCTTAGAGTATCTTTTCTTTATTTTGAAAATATTGGGGAATAAGCATATCTCTAATTAAAATATTAGTATACATATTGACTTTTCTCTCATTTTAATTGAAATTTTCCTGCGTATTTCAGAAATTTCAAAAGAACCCATTTTGCTTTGATTTTTTAGAGATATTGCATAGCATGAGAAATTGCTCATTAGGAATTTTAAATGAAATATATCATAAACACCAAAATTGTATTTAGAAAAAGTAAGGAAATAAATGAGATTTTATTCTCAAAACCCTGTACATAGAATCAATATTTACACAGGATATAAGAAATAGAATTTTAGACTAAAATCCTTCTTAATTTTAACTGACATTTGCAAATTAGCCTTTTTCTATTTTCAGCAACTGCAATAAATAATTAAATAAATTCGAAGTACAATTTTACTTATTATTGTACTAAAAAAATATTATTTCATTTCTGATATCTTTGATTTTTTTATTCCAATTTCTTTTTTAACAATTTTTTTTTTCAATTTTTCAAAATGATTTTAGCAAACCATTTTGAGTGGGTTTTTTAATTCTTGTTATTGAGAGTTTGTATTAGAGAGTTTTTTTAATTTTTTTTCCACGTCAAAATAAAATTTCTTTATCAGACTAGTCATGTTGCAGAAAATTAAAAATTTGTATTGACTATAAACATTTTTTTAAGATCTAAGGATTTTTTATATGGTGATTTATTTATGGACACTCTTTTAAATTTTACTTTGCTTTCTAAACATCCAAATATATACTGTGTCTAATTTTAAATAAGATCCTTCTACAGTAATTAATTAAAGATTTTTATTTTACATATTATGCCTTATATTATTCATTAAAAAAATTCTCGAAAATACATGGAGTCATTTCAATTTCTATTAAAAAAATCACCATTGTTTGTGTTTTGAAAAAAAATGTATGCGGAAAAAACGTCTACGCATATAAAAATATATTTAAATAAATCTTTATAAACTACTTCATTTTCCTTCAAATTATGATATCCAATTTCAATATACCAAGACTTTGCCATCTGTTTTTTATAAAATTCTTTTATCATTTTAACTGACATTTGACAGTTACCCTTTTTCTATTTCTGCAATTACAAATAAACATATCTATACTAATAAAATCCGTGCGCCTCTGTCTGTCTGTCTGTCTGCTTGAAGCCAATTACAGTTCGCAACGCGGGCGAGTTGGAAGTCGCGAGAGGTGTCTTTCGATTGGACATATTCCGGGGAAGTCATTTCGGGCATTTTCGAGACCGTGGGACCAAAATTAAAAAAGTTATGAATTAAAAACCCCTTGGGAATCGGAACGAAAAGTGTCTCAAATCCGAAACGGCGCTCAAACGGAGCTCCGAGGCAGAACACTGCGCTACCTTGCGGTGAAGAACCTAACTTTTCCACTTTGGCTAAAAGAAGAAGCAGCCGAAAACCGCTTTTTCTACCGGCGCTAATTGCGTTTTTTGCGCGTTTTTTCTTAAACCATCATGCAGACAGTTTTTAAAGTAGAAAAAATTGATTACATATTCAGAATCTGCGTAAAAATCTACTTCTGATGAACTAAAAAATACGGAAAAATGTCTTAAGGGCGCGTAGTGCCCACCGTGCAAAACCAAATATTTTTAACGGGATTATGGGCGCGAAGCGACCATAGTTCCGATCCACAATCTTTTTTTTTTCAAGTGCACGTGGCCCACAGTGCGAAATCACATATTTTTAACGGGACCATGACTCTTTAATTTACTCTTTTTTGTGCTTGAGGATTCGAACACCAAGACTTGCTTATTAAATGAATTTTTTTGCTTATTATATACTGCTTAATACCGAGGTTCGTTTGGAAAAAGTGGCCCAGCTAGCGGGCGTAGCTCGCTAGTAATTTTATAAATTCTGAGACTGATTTTACAACATATTTTCCTAACAAAACAATTTTGCATTTCTCATAACTTTATTTTTTTTTTTATTCCAGTTCCTCTTTAGCACATTTTTTTTTTCAATTTACTAAAATGGTTTTATCAAACCGTTTTGAGTGATTTTTAGGTGCGTTTGTAATTATGTAATTACGCAGCACCTACAGTCGTCATTCAATCCATTCATATGTCCGCATATAACAGAGAAAAACTACTCAACATATCGAAATTTATAATTTATGATTGTTGCATAATCTTGTCGAGTCATTTAAAGTTTTATGAAAATAGGATGCATAGTTGAATTACTGGGACAATCAAAAATATCCCGTTACATTACGGCCATTGGGGAAAAATAGTTTCAAGTGCATTCTAATGGTGTTACACTCTTTCGAACATAGTAAAATTGATATGCATCTATGAAGTATATAATAAAATATACATTACGCACAATCTTTGGTGCAAAGAATATTTGTTAATAATTTTCAAAGCTACACAAATGTATTTCATTGCAAAATGGTATAAAGGGCAAACATATTTTGGGGCATGTTTTTATAATTCTATACTATTTCACTTTTTATGAAAGTTGATATACGTTGCTGAGGTTTACTAAAAGTTACTTCCTGTGTAATATTAAACAGAAAGTATTTACATATACTATCTGTAGTAACAAGTAGTATATACAGGGATACAGAAAAGATTTCGAATACCCTACTTTATCCGAAGCACTGTATGCTATTGCACCAAGATCTCAATATTCTTTAAATGTCTTTATAGCATGAACGCACATCATTTGCTACGCATGACGTATAATTTCCAACCTGTTTTAATTATTATTATTCTATAGCGAGTTTTTTTCACGTCAATATGGAATTTCTTTAATAGAACTTGTCATGTCGCAAAAAATGCCAAACATCATATTGAGTATAAACATTATTATCAGGACTAAAAACTACATAAAAACTTGTTCTACAGTAGGTTTTCATTATTAAGTTTTG
Organism: Maratus speculifer; assembly: GCA_964019185.1. Taxonomy (NCBI): domain Eukaryota; kingdom Metazoa; phylum Arthropoda; class Arachnida; order Araneae; family Salticidae; genus Maratus; species Maratus speculifer. The sequence continues at coordinate 113,938,654 of OZ025289.1, read as the reverse complement.
TTATTAGGATGAAGTTTGTTGTTCCATTTCTATTAAACCCACCTATTGCACTTATTAAATTTGCGTGACATAAACAAAAAGTCCAAAGAAAAAAAATGCTGGACAGATATTTACTATCTCTATGGGTGTAACTACACTTATGCAGATTGTAATTTTGCATTGAAAAGTTAGTAGATGATACACAATGAAAATTACAATTAAGGCAAAAGCTCAGAATAGTGTTTAAAAAAATACAATACACTGTAAAAAAATCCCTGTCGGCTGGGCCTATAGGCGGAGTTACATTTCGAAGAGTGCTCATTTCAAAAAAAAAAAAAAAAAAAAAAAAAAAATATATATATATATATATATATATATATATATATATATATATGATTAGAGATAAACCCAGCTTAACAACTTCATTTGGCCGTTTATGAAACATTTTTAATTTCATATTTCTGCAAAAACTGGTTTTATCAGAATCATCTTAAGAAAAATTCATCTCAAATGCCCATTTTGACAACATATTTTGAAATAAATTCTGAATTTATTAAAAAATTGACCAAAACAGTACATTATACAGTTCCTAAATGACAAAAAACTGTCAGTTGAATGCATTTGAGAAAAAAATTGAATTTAAAAATGAGTCATAAAATAACCGATTTGTTGTTTGAATACATCCTTAATTCTTTAATAATGATTGCTTCGGAAAATTTTGTGCGAAATACTCACTTTGACAGCATTTTTAAAAATATATTCTATCTTTATCAAAAAACTGGCCAATGCGTCACAGTATATAGTTCTTAAATAAGAAGATCTGTAAATTGGATGCATTTGAGAGCGAAAATGGATTTTAAAACGAGTCATAAAAAACGCAATTTGCTATGTGAAAACTTTCTTAAATTTTCAAATCACGATGATTTCGGAAAATTCTGTTCAAAATACCCTTTTTGGTAGCCTTTTATGAAATATATTTCGTCTTTATCAAAAAACTGACCAATGCATCACATTATATAGTTCCTAAATAAAAGGATCTGTAAATTGGATGCGTTTGAGAACAAAAATGGATTTGAAAACGAGTCAGAAAAAAAAGCAATTTCTTATTTGAATACTTCCTTAAATATATTCCATCTTTATCAAAAAACTGACCAATGCATCACATTATATAGTTCCTAAATAAAAGGATCTGTAAATTGGATGCGTTTGAGAACAAAAATGGATTTAAAAACGAGTCAGAAAAAAACGCAATTTCTTATTTGAATACTTCCTTAAATATATTCCGTCTTTATCAAAAAACTGACCAATGCATCACATTATACAGTTTCTAAATAAAAGGATCTACCATATGGATGCGTTTAAAATCAAAAATGAATTTAAAAATGAGTCAGAATATAAACAGTTTGGATTTGAGGTTCTTCTCCAACTCTTATTTTTGTTTAATTTCTTTTTGCTATACGAATTGGTCCTATGAAAAACTTGTCAATATGAAAGTTGTAGATATTTTTAAGAAGATGTAAAATAAATTTAATCAAATTTTATATCTTAAAAATTGACGGAGTTATGTATTTTTTTTTTCACCGCCCTTTTTCTTTTCGTTTTTAATTTTTTTCATTGGTAAAAGTTGGTCCTACCAAAAACTTGTAAATACAAAAGTTTTAGATAATTTTAAGAACATTTACAAAAAATTTAGTTGGACTTGATATCTAGAAAATTGGCAAAGTTATGATTTTTTTTCTCTCAAAACCCCTGTTTTTTTCGCCCCTTGAGGCCACTTCTAAATTTATCAAACATCTGTCATGCATAAACTTTTGGCCCATTTTTAAGAAGTAATATAAACTGTAAACCGATTCGATATTTACTTTAATTAAGAAGTTATGGCGTTTTGTCGGTTTTCACAAAAACGCCCCCTATTCCGACCCCCTTGGTCCGATTTTGCCCATTAACGAACTTAGTCGAGATTTTATCCCCTTTGATTTTATGTACCAGTTTGGTGGAGATTGGTAAAGAATTATAGAATTTAGCGTGTCCATAAAAATGTGAGATATATATATGTATAGATAGATAGATAGATATATAAACTGGTGCGATTGCAATAGGCAGTATTTCATACGAAATCTACCTAAAAGCTACAGCAAAGATTTAATGCAGCAGAGATTCCAGAAAATGTCCGTAAAAAACGGTCTTTATTCCTATATTAATGAACTTTGCCATTACATAAACGGTTTTTGCCCGTAAAACACAAAAATATGGGAATTGACCTTTTATGTGAAAAAAGTTACATATTCCATAAATTTACGGGATAATTCTCGGTTTTTATAAAAATCTCAGAAATATCAATAATTTCTATCGTAAATTCAAGAAATCTGCGAAGACATAATAATTTATGAAGTGGATCCGTGATATTGATTCAACATGTTGAGTGCCACATCAGTCACATATGACTGACACTGAACTTTCCATATAGGCCGTGTTAGTCACCGGTGACACGGCCTAAATGAAAAGTTCAGTCTAAAATATGTATATAAGCCTAAAATAAATATTATCATAATTTAAGTAATTACTGTAAAAAAAAAAAATACTATTTAAAAACTACTCAATCTTTATTTATTACAGGATTATACTTGCTTAATTATTACTTAAAACAATATGTTTTTTTTTTCATATTTTACACTGTCATTCACCGATGTCTGACACGGCTTAAGAGAAAATTTCAGTGACAGTCACCGAGGTACCCACCGTGTTAACAACCGCTGACCTAAATCAAAAGGAAAACTTTACTATCAATTTGTGCGAATATGTCACTTTTTAGACAAGAATGAAAGATTTTGGTATGAGGATCTTATATGAAACTGCTTTTTCTCTTGGTAGATAGAACTGCACATATACATAAACATCACAAACATAAATGTAAATATATAAAAAAGGTAGAATAAACAGTTAGGATAATTAGTCCCCTCTAATGCTGTACCTCCCCAGAAGCATTTTAACAATGCAAGAAAAGCTGTAGGCGTTTGCAGCTAGACTCCTATAACTCTATATTATTTTTCCACTATAGCTCTCTATAACAAAGGTACAAAACTGTAGTTAGAAACTGAACTAGTTTACAATGTAGGCAGAAGAAAATCACACAAATTTAAATTTACACTTTTCGTTTCCGGTTATAGTTATTCATGGATATGTGATATAATTTCCTGCTGCTTAATTGATGTTGAAAATCTCTCTAAGAGTTGTTTTTTTTTTTTTTTTTTTTACATATTTTTAAAACTGTTTGAAATATATTTAAGTACCATATTTCATTACTATGACTAATCTCATTGTATCGTACATCATTTCTTTTCTACATGAAAGCACCGCTTTAATTACTCAGCTGCATTCGGCATAAAATAAATGGATTTCATCAGACGTGACGTTTTGTTTTATTGAAATCCAGAATTTCAAATTTTTATTCCAAGTAGTTTTTAAATTATGCTTGAAAATCTGCAAAATGATGATGGTTTAAGGGGTGCAATATATTCTATTGGTATCCTTTTATCTAACAGACTTGAATGAGGCGTGAGTGGCGCCTGAGATGCCATAATAGAGAAGGAGACTCTCTCGGTCAACAATCGAATATCAAAGTTCAATCTGGATACAAGTCTTAAAATATGCGCGGTTTAAAATAATTAATTTACCTTAAACTTTTGGTATGGTTTGCATTAAAATTTGTTTTTTAGTCTAATTGAAGAGCAGAGTTCATTTATGCTGTCAGAATTGGGTACTGCTAATAAAAAATAACCAAGTTAGTTTTCGTTTTAATCAGATGGCCCTCTAAACAAATTTTATATACATTATTTAAAAGTAGACTTTATTTTCAATCATTTGGTATTAGAAACATTCTTCTACAATTCTTTTTTGTAGAGTTAGTAGGGGATGGTTTTTTTTATTTTTACAACAGTACAAATGTTTTGCAAATTATTGTTTTATTATTTTACATTTTTCTTTTTAGCGATCTAATGTATTATAAAAAAAATACTTTGTGTTCATTCAATTTTCTTTTATGTTATTTCAACAAAGTTTATTGTGTTTAATTAAATTCATTCTGGTTAGTGTTTGATGCTGGCTATATTGCTTTATTTTAAATTTTCTTTGCAGTTTTATTATCATTATTATTATTATTATTTCCAGGTATTTACGAGATTTTTGCTTCGTCTTTAATAATTTTGTATTTTACTCTACAAATAGTTCGATTTAGTTTCATTCCAAAAGAATATTAAAAACCCTTTAAAAATTTCTTTCATTTCATGATATGAACTATGTTTTCCCCAAAAATTAACATAACGTATAAATTAGAAAAAAGTGAAATAGGCAAATATGTCTTTTTTATGTTTTTGTAGAATGCGTATATTAAAAATATTTATGTTGCAGTTTTTTTACATTTATATTGGTAAATGGTTGAAAATAAATTATTTTTTTAATCAAAAATTACATTTTGTTTCATAACATTTTTAATTTCAGATAAGTTTTTTATACATTTATAGTATTTCACTAGAAAGAATGTTGTGTTTATTTAAAACTCATATATTGTGGAAAATACAAATGATGTTTATAGAAAACCTATGTTATTTTTCGGTAGAATTTAGAAATATTAAAAATATTTGTGTTGTGAAAATAACAACTTGCAAGTATTTAGTCCTTAAAACAAATATACTATGTTTGAAATTTTAAACTTAATCTGTATGTGTATAAGTATTAAATATAAGCGCATAAATATGTAAATATAAGCATTCAATAACTTCAAATATCAAAGGAGAGAGTTAGTATACCTTAACTGAACCATAAGTTCAGGTTTCATACTCTTTGCTCCAGATTTCTGAAAGTATTCCGGAAATATATTTTCATTCAAAATACGATCTTTGATTGAAAACTATATTTTAGAGAATCTTATTTCAGAACGCTAGGTTCCAAAAGTTGAAATAAATCCTTTAAAATAAGAATACGTGACAGGTAAGTTAGTCGTTGTGTATAAAGTAAAGGAAAATTCTTTCATATGTCAGATTTTAGTGAATTTTTGTATATTTATAAACAACTTTGCAACTTTATCTTATTTAACGTTGGATATACTGGTCATAGTGAAAATGATACCTTTCAATATTTCTTGAGAAAAACTGCTTTTATTCGTCATTTGAAATATGCACAATGCACAACACTAATGGATTCTTTTATGATGATTTAGAGTATTTTTTAAAAAATTTTGGTAAAAAATAATATTTTGAAAAATTTTATTTCAAATCTCCAGGTTTCAAAAATTGTAATAAATCCCTTAAAATGAGTGTGTTTGGCAGCTTTTTTCGTCGTCAAGCTCCTCGATAAAATGAAGGAATATTGTATTGGTTTGCTTGTATTCATTTTAACTCTCATATATGTTATTTTAATAGTGTTTAACATAATTAAGATAATTCATCTTGCTCAGAGTTTTACGCTAGTTGAATTATTTCATTTTTAATAGCCTTTGAATGTTTATTTTTTATTCTGTTATTCTTTTTTGATATTTTCAAGTATTTACGAAATTATTGCTTTATATTTTAATAATATTTATTTTACCCTATAAAAATATCAATTCTATTTGGTTTCAAAATTAATAAGTCCTTTGTTTTATTTTTATTTTATTTAGTTATTTATTTACTTACATACTTTTTTGCTGTATTTTATGACATGAATTGTATTATTTGACAAAATTTACGCAATATATAAACTATAAAAATTGAAGGATGCGGATACATATGTTGTAGGCTAAATGATAAGTCCAGGTCATTGGAAAAAGCCTAGCCTGCCCGACTAATTGTGGAATCATCTTCGGTCTGATATTTTTAAGCTTGTTGCAAAGCCTCTAAAGAGTTGAACAACAATTTTAACACATTTCAAATCCGTTTAAAAGTGTTTATGATTTCGGTTTATCTGCCCGTCCGTGCTCTAACATTCGTAAAATTACTTGAATTGTTCTGTAAATTTGATATGTTGTTTGTATTCATTATAGTATGATCTCTGTTGAAAATGAAGAGTATAGAATTTATAATTCATTTATAGGGGCAGCCAAAAATTACATATTGGTCAGACAGAAAAAAGCATTTCAAGGTGATCTGAAAATTTTTGTACCATTTTAAGCATAATGAAATTAATATGCATTTATGAAGTGCATTAAACATGTTTTAAGTATGATTTTTTTTCGAAACATTTATTATTCATCTCAGAAAATATTCCTATATCTATTTTTATGCGAAATAAAAAATTTGCAGCGTTTTTTAATTACGTTAAACTATTTCAAATGTAATGAAATTGATATACAATATCGACGACAAGATACGTGCTTCCGAATAAGATGCGCGTATAATTTGTCAATTCTTTACAGGGTCATGCATAAGATTCCAGTTACAGAACTATATACTTCTATTCGCCCTGATTTTTAAAAGTGCATTTCCACTTATGATGTGTATTTTAAAGTTCAAGTAAATTTTGTATATTAAAATGCTATTGGCGTTGGTATTTTAAAATGTTATCGATGATATACAGGGCTTCAGAAAAGATTAATGTCAAGTAATCGTTATATTTAATAATTATCAAATGACTGGACAATTATATGCATATTTTTACAGTGCATTAATATAGTAGAACCCCTATTATTCGAGTTCCGGTTATCTGAAAATCGGTTTAACCGAAAACCAAAAAAATTCTTAATGCAATTTTAAATGTGAAAAATTTTATTGACAATATTTTTTACCGATGAAAATGATACCTTTCAAAATATTTTGATTTACAATTACTATTTTATTTGTAAGTTTTTGATCAAAACAATTCTGAATCACTTTTAATGCACTGAAAAGTTTTTTAATACATATTAAGCTTTACAAAATAGAAGTATAATTATTAAAGTTCAAAATTTTGAAAGGGTATTATTCTACATTGGTACAAATCGTGTTAAAAAAGCATATTTTTTACGAAATAAACAAAGTCAACATACTTATTTGGTTCATTGCTTAATTTCGGTAGTTTTTTAAATTGTCACATACGACATTTAATTTTTTTTTTACAAAATATATTGTGCTTTTCTTTTATTATTCAATTTCAGGGTGATTTGAATAAGGTACGACGACATTTTTATTACAAATATGTTCTGAATTACGATTACTGCTTTTCATAAAACAAGTTTTCACCATAAGTCTTCCGGTTATTCAAAAAAATAGCATTAAACCCCGGTTATGAGAAAATTCCTATGAAACCCCGGTTAACCGATAACACAGGTCAACAGTTGTTTTGGTGCCGTGGTATTTGGAGCTGATTTTATATGAATTTGATGTCCTGAATTTAGATATGCCATTAATCTTTGCCCAGCAGCTCGAATATTTAAGATAAACAACATTTTGTGAAATACATGTTACATTATTTTAAGGAAAATCCATGAATTAAAAAAACATATATGTATAAATAAAAAAAATAAAGATAGAATTTTTATTTTTGTAATATACAAATGTTAATTTTTATTATTTTGATATACATATGTTCAAATAATAATTTTTAAAATTATATTATACAAATATTTTTACTCAGAAAGATAGAAGAAAAACTCATCGATGCAACGGATTTTCATTGAACACTTCGGAAGCTTCTTTTCCGGAACATTCTTGAATGTATTTTAGATCAGTCTCTTTTTAAACTCCAACAGTAATCTGTCATCAAGTGCGTATCCCATCTTCCTTGGTAGCGGTCCTCCATAGTCTTAATATCTGGGTGAAATCGTTCACCCTGTTCCTCACTTGTGTCTTCTAAATTTTCAGAAAAATGTTCTAAGTGGCTGTGTAAATACTGCACCTTACTGCTCATATTACACCCAAGATATTTAAAACTACTAAGCATTTCCTTTACCAGCTCTACGTAATTTTTTGCTTTGTGTTTGCCAAGAAAAGTTTCAACAACTGCTACAAAAGATGTCCAGGCTTTTCGTTCAGCCTCATTCATCGAATTTACGAAGGCAAGATCCTTAATCAGTTGTCTTATTTGTGGTCCATTAAATATTCCTGCTTTGATTTTTCACAAAACAGTTGGGTCATTTTCTCCCCTATATATCTAAAGCATGATCTGTTGTTATGAAGAGCCTTTACAAACTGCTTCATAAGACCGAGCTCGATATGCAGTGGAGGAAGTATGATTTTATCTCGCTCAACTAAGGGGCTATTTATGACATTTTTTCCCCAACATCCATGTTTTTCTCTTAGTCCACTCTTTTCTAATGCAGTGGTGTGTTTTATCCCTGTTATCCCAAAGGCACAAGAAGCAAGGATATTTGGTGTAACCACTTTGCTGTCCTAGGAAAAAGTTTACCATTTTTAAATCCACACAAATCACCCACTGATGTTGATGATACTTTATTTTGACAAAGACCGAAGCTATTGTATTGTATTCTTATTTCATTTTCGTTGAGCGAGCATATGGAACCATATTTGTTCCCATTGTGTTGAAGAACACATTTCAAACTCCGCTTTGAGCTATCAACAAATAAGTGCCAATCTTCTGGGAAATAATCCGGAAGACCCATTTTTTTTCCAGGAGACCTCTAATTTCGTGGCAAAATACAAGATTGTCTTCTTGGTAAAAGAAGGGTAATAGGCTTTTTCATCTTGTTCGGTAAAAGGTAATTTTAGTTCCTTATTCCAGTAAATTTTTGTCCTTAATTCTTGAAGACATCAACTCAGAAGCTTCTTTTGACAGGTTGAGATCTCTAGTGAGATCATTTAATTCTTTCTGATTAAAACGTTGGGGCATTGATGACATCTCTTCATAATAACTGTCACCTTCATAACCATCAGAAGCATGATCAGAGGGGCAGTATTCATCCTCACTGAGCTCTGGTAGCTGGTAAAACGTTGAGATCGTCACTTCTTCTGAGTGAGTAACAGGGCGTCTTGCAGAATTTAAATCAGGATAAGTCCATTTATTACGGTTGTCTCGATTAATTCCCGTAATATTTACTAGACAGAAATAACAGTCATCGAAATGGCTTTAGGGTTCTCTCCAAATCATTGGTATGCCGAATTCGAGACTTTTTCTTTTCTCGTTAGTCCATTGTCGTAATTGTTCTGTACAAGTTTTACAGATCTTTGGATTCAGTGTGCTAAAATACCTAAAATCAGTTGTAAAATCACAGGCACAATTTTTTTTCTGATGGTCTGTGTAATGCTTTGGTCCCATGCTTTTCAGATAACCGGGGTTTTACTGTACTTTTGTTTTTCTTGTGTAAATTTTATAATTACTAACATTCAGCATCCTAACTCTTCTATGTATTGCTGGAAAAAAACATTAAAAACTGACTCATCTTTATATGAACATTCTGAACAGGAGTTTACAAAAGCTATAATCTTAAAATAAACTGACGTATCGCGATGCCTGATTCATAAGCACATGTCCAAACCACAAAGTGTTCTTAATAAGTTCAGTCAAATTATGAGTAATTAGAAATAAGTTACTTTTTATTAAATAAAGTTTGTGGTAAAAAAAAGCTGAGTCGCGGTTATATATACGTCAAGTTTTACAGCATTCCATAATCCTAGAAAGTCGAGTTAATGAAATATGTCAGGGACAGATTTCTTATACACAAGATAAACATTTTAAATTACTGCATCTAAATAAATCTGAATGAAACTAGACTGTTCTTATAAACATGTTCTTGTTTTCTAACTAGACTTAAATTGCTAAGTATCATTGCAATGGGAATGGAAATAAAAAATCAGGCGATTAAAAATGACGAAAGAAAAATCATGCATCAAGTATAGATTATGAAATAATTTTTAGATATTTAACATATTCGCTGTCGATCACACGCCAGTGCGTGATATGGCACCAACGTTAAGGGGCTACTCCCGCACCAGAGCGTAATGTGGGATGATGTCCAATAGCCAGTCACGCGCTGCCGCGGAAATATCTTTCACTGATTCTTTGTTATAAAAAATAAATCGGCTTCTGGGAGAAACCCACTTCTACAGTACGGCATTAACTATCATTACTTCTTCACGTAAGAGGCAGCGAACTTATTAACCGTACTTTGCTGTTTGAGGGGCAGTGGATTTTTATTTGACAAAATCGTCTATAGCAAAATCATCGCAAAAAAGTTCTATTTCTATGGTATAACAATACCAAAACAGTTTTTTCTTATTAAAATATCATTCATGAAGGCTTTAATAAAAAGTAGGTATATTTATATACTTTAAGTGTGTTTTTCGCAAAACTAATTTTCAGCGTTTTTAGGTTTTCGACATGCTTTTTGCGTCATAATTTTTCATCAATATTTATGAAATTGATGAGGAAGTATCCCGTATCCGACATAAGGGACCGTGAAAAAATTGAAAAAGAACGAAGATCTTTCGTATAACCCTGTCAAAACTAATGTAGCTAAAGAGTACAAACTGCAGATTATGATTACGTAGCTTATTTTAATAAACTGTGTTGTTTTTTATTGGGATATCATGTATACTCGTAAAAAAAATTATGGTTTTTATAAAAAAAACCCACTAATTTTTTGCTCATAATTTGCTGACATCTTAATATAAAATTTATTATTATAATTTATTTTAAAAAAATATGACAAACAATATTGTACATAATTCTCTGTAATCAGAATTAAAAAATCTTTAAAATTATAAGGAAAATGAGCAGGTTTCTTAAATGATGTTTCACAGCGCATGCGCTATCGCAAACAAAATTTAATTTGCATAATTTTTTACCTAAATCTACAGAACAATTTTTCAAAAAAACTAAAAAAAAATAGCTTGAAAATTCTGAAAATAATTGTCGATAGAATAAGCTAAAAATCTGTTATTCCCAAAATAAAGCAAAAATTGAGGGATTATATCCTTATAGCTATTAATAGATGTCAATATAGCATACACAATATTGCATGTACTACTATATTTAAATACAACCCCTCATATTTTTACTTTACTTCGGTAGTAATGAATTTTGAGCTTACTTTAACAGAGATTATTTTAAGTATTATTTTTTAGACATTTACAAAAGTTGCTTTATACATTTAGCTAGCACGTTATGCAAATTGCATTTTGATTGCGGTGACGTATTCGCAATGGAACATTATTTAGTAAACCTGCACATTTTTCCCACAAAATTTATTATTTTTGAATTCTGATTGCAGGGATTTTCTGATTCAAAGATTTGCTATTTTCTGAAAAGAAAAAAATATATATATATTAAGAACTCTGCAAGTTATGAATAAAAATCTTGAAAAAAAAATTGGGACTGCTTTTATAAAAGCTTTAAGTAATCACGAGTATACATGATAGCCTCATAAAAATAAACACACTTTATTGCAATAAGCTAACGTGATCATAATCTGCAGTATGGACATCTTTAGTTTTGACAAGGTTATGCAAAATATCTTCGTTCTTTTTCAGTGTCTAGACGGTCTGTTATGTCATTTCGAGAAAAAAGTTTCATGGAAATATATGACCAGTAATACTCTGCTTATGCACTTGGAGTTTCAGAATAATTCCTTGTACATTTTTCTAGATACTTAACAAAACGTCTAAAATCGGAAATGTCCGGTCACCTATTTCTCTTTTACTATTTAATTTAATCTTAAATTATATTTTATTCTGATTGCTTTTTTCCATTTTTTAGAATTAATAGCCTCAAATTCGCATTATTTTGCTTTTTCATGGAAAATAAGAAGATGAAAGCATATCTTTTATTTCAAGCACAAAAGTTTTTTTGGGCCTGAAAATTCTACATTGGTTCTAGAAATTTTGTTTTACATCCCTGTTGATTTATTTATTTCTATTTTTCAAGTTGGTAATTTGCCATACATTTAATAGTCATGCGTTATACATGTTACAGGCCAAACCCGATTTTAGGCCAAACTAGATTGGCCTAGGCCAAACTAGTCTATCCTAACGCTGATCCGATAAACTAGTTTTTCCTAGGCCAAACTAGTCTATCCGAACGCCCATCGAATAAACTAGTTTTTCTTAGGCCAAATTAGTCTATCCGAACGCCCATCGGATAAACTAGTTTTTCCTAGGCCAAACTAGTCTATCCGAACGCCCATCGGATAAACTAGATATTCCTAGACCAAACTAGTTTGGCCGAGCGGTCAATAGGATAAACCAGTTTTGCCTGCTATTCATTGGTTTGAACTAGTTTATCTTAGGCAAATCTAGATTGTCCTAGGCCAATTCAATTTGGCGTGATTTCATTGAATATAAAAACCGCCACGGCGCCAACTTTCTAGATTTGGTAAAATTTATCCTAGGCCGATGCAATTTAACGCGATTTTAGCTCACAGACTATCAAAGCCTGAGAGCTAATATGCTCGCAGATTCTGTGTGTGTGTATGTAACCATGTACGTATGTATGTACGTATGTACATATGTATGTATGTACGTATGTACGTAATGCGATAACTCCTGATAAAAATATCCAATTTGCTTCAAATTTTGGACAAAGATTTATCGTGATAACGAACTTCCCTGATTAGTTTCAGGAGTTCATTGAATAAGAAAAAGTGGAGGGGAACAAAAGGCTAATCCGCACCCCCTCCTTCCTCCGTAATTTAGTTAAGTCAGTTTTTTATGCAAAGGTATCAGATTTTATTAAAATTTTAGGTATAAGATCATTTTGATAAGACACCTGTATGATTAGTTTTGGGTGTTCATTGTTTACGTATAAAGAAAAGAGGAATGGGAGGTAACCTCCTTAGTTTATGTAAATATGTAATATGTAAGGGAATAAAAAAGGAGGGGCGAACAAAATCAGGAAAAATAATGGAAATTCTAGTTTGATGTATTTGGAACTTCAAGATAGTTTAAGATACATGATATAAATTTATGAAAATATATTCCACGTTAAATGCCACTATTTACGAATAGCGATTTTTGCAAAAATCTTAAATTTTTGTTTTGAAGCGCTGCGACATCGAGTAACATATCTCTACTGGTAGATTTTTTAACGGAGTTATTTTCACATACAGTTTTGGTGATAATAGGGTGCGTTCTCTTTTGTAATGAGACTTTCCTTATAATTTTTTACCATGTGTTATAAACTATCACAAAGTTTCAAACACATCCAACAAAAATTTAACATTTTTACAAAAATGACTAAAAAAATAGTGATATTTGACGCGGCATCCTTTTTCTTAAATATTTAACATCTTTTTTTATTATGTTTCTAAAAGTTTCAAAACATGGTGATATTTAATTAGCAGCTAAAACGTTAAAATACGCTGAGCTTAAAAAAAAATTCTAGCGCCCCCTTTCTCTACACATCCCCATCCTATATTTCAAGTGCCATGCTTTATTTAAGCTTTTTCTTCTTTTTTAAAGGTGTCTGATACTTAGATATTTAATATGAACAATTTCGCGTGAAGTCATGTGTGCGAAAACCCAATATCTGTTACGAATTAATAATATTTTTATAAAACCAAAAGTTTTTATCCGATTGAAAAAATAATCCGTTCTCCCTTTATATTTAGCCTCGGACCACCCAAAATTATTCAGCTAAATGCCTTATCAGAAGGAACCTACATCCAAAATTTGAAAGAAATCGGAAAATTCTCCTTGAAAAACCTATTTACATAAATTAAGGGGTTACCCCCGATTCCTCCTTTCTTTATACGTAAACAAAGAAAACCCTCAACTAAACATAAAGGTGCTTATCAAAATAATCTTATTCCTAAAATTTTAATAAAATCTGATACTTTTGCATGAAAAACTGACTTAACTAATTTAAGTAAGAAGAAGGCGGCTTACCCTTTTTTTCCCTTTCCCTTATTCTTATCCAATGAACACCTGAAACTAATCAGGGAAGTTTAAAGATAGAAAACCAACGATTATAAATGCACAAATAAAGTAAGAAAAAAAAGCACGCAGTCGTTTCGAATCTACTATGGAGGTTCTTCATCAGTGCAAAATTCAGCGAGCTAGAAAAAGCAAAACTGAGCCAAAGCTCAGTTTTGCTTTTTCTAACAATTTTGCACAAAGGCTTTATTTGCTATTTTAATAACCAGGAAAGTTTGTTATTACGATAAATCTATGTCCAAAATTTGAAGCAAATTGGATATTTCTTTCAGGAATTATCTCATTACTTATATACATATGTACATACTTATATACATACGTACACGGTTACATACGCCCACAGAGAGTCTGAGAGCACATTAGCTGTCTTGCATAGTCTGTGAGCTAAAATTGCGTCAAATTGCATTGGTCTAGGATAAATTAGATCAAAACTAGAAAGTTGGCACCGTGGAGGTCTTTAGATTCAACAAAATCACGCCAAATTGACTTGGCCTAGGATAATCTAGATCGGCCTAGAATAAGCTAGTTCAAACCAATAAAATTCAGGCTAAACTAGTTTATCCTAATGATCGTTCGGCCAAACTAGTTTGGCCTAGGAAAATCTACTTTATCCGATGGGCGTTTGGATAGACTAGTTTGGCCTAGGAAAAACTAGTTTATCCGATGGGCCTTCGGATAGACTAGTTTGGCCTAAGGCAATCTAGTTTTGCCTAAAATCGGGTTTGGCTTGTAACATATATATACATATACTATTAATGGTATTATATATATATATATATGTATGCAGGATATTTTATTTAAAAAAATAATTTTAAGTTTATATATTAAGAAAACGTATTATTAGCATTTAATAATTTTAAAAAGAAAATTACTAGAATACATATATAAGAAAACAGTTTAAACAATATGAAAACGTAAATATGTAAAGATGAGCGTTAAAAACTTCAAGTATAAAATTAGAACGTTCTTATATATTAACTGGACAATACGTAGTAGATTTTTTTTATTTAAGTTGTTTGTGTTCATTTAACTCTCATTTATAAATTGAAACAACATTTATTGTGTATAAAATATTCATCCGGGTCAAAGTTTTACTCTTGATAATTTATTTTAATTGCTATTCATTGACTATCTAATTTGTAAGTTATTCAATTTGATATTTCCGAATGCTTGCAGAATTAACGTTTTTCATTTAGAATCTTTTTTTTTTTTTATAAAAAAATTCTACTTAATTTAGACACAAAAGTCTAAAAAAGCATACAGTTATTTTTTGCATTTTGCAATATCAATTTGTATTATTCATTAAAAATTTCCTTTCATCATAAACTAGAAAATAATTTTAAAATGCTGAGATAGTCTTTATTTATTTATCATAGAATAAACATTAAATTAATAACATTAGAGACATTTCGAATCCAGATGCAATAATTTTAATCAAATAATGTTAATAATCAAATAATGTTTTGAAAAGAATTACGAAAAGAAAAGAATTTGAAAAGAAATTGAAAATATTTGAAAATATTTGAAAAGAAAAGAATTAAAATATCAATTTAAAAAAAATCGTAAAAAAAATGTAAATATCAGCATCAAATAATTCAAATATTGAAGCAGATCATTCATATATATATTGACTGTGCTAAATGATTTACTACGAATTTTGAATAGTATTCTGAAATTATATACTTTGTATTAAAATACGATATTTTATTGAAAATCATGCTTTGGAAAATTTTATTCCAAATCTCAAGGCTTTAAAATTTGTAATAAATCCCTTAAAATGAGTGTATTTGACAGGTATGGTGGTCGTCGATATGGTAGTTTCTCGATAAAATTGAGAAAGACTGTATTAAACGTCAGATTTATGTAATCTTGTGACATATGATAAACTACTTCTGAAATATAACATGTTTAAAGGCATGACATGTCTAATGTATATAGGGTGTTCCAAAAATAACGGTCTATTTCTATGAAAACACTTATCTATTGATTTGTTTCACAGATGCTTGAAGAAATGCTCTCCTTAAAAGAAATACAAGCCGTAGCTTTTATCGAAATTTTGCGATAAAACATATAAAGAGGTCTGTCAGCTGTTCATTGAAAATGGAGAAAACAGCCCCCAACAAGGGCCAATAAGAAGCTTCTTGTAAAGCTTCTTGGGCTCCTTTCAACTATCGAACAAATACTAGACGTTTTACATTCTCCATGCTACCTGTTCGACTGAATTTCACACATAACCTATTATTGGCCGTTGTTGGTGTCTGTTTTTTCTGTATTTTTAAAGGTAAAGTTGATGCACCTCTGCATATGTTTTATCACCCGATTTAAAAAAAAATCGATGTTAATCTGTCTTTGAAGAATAGAATTCCTTCAAATAACTGTTAATAAAATGAATAGATTAATGTTTTTATAGAAATTGATCGTTACTTTTTAAACAACCTGTATAAATAAGGACGTGAGTTTCAACGCTCGCTTTATCCAGAAAATGAAATATTGGGAAATCGCGAACAACCTGTGATTTCTTCCATTTGTCTTTAATGTTAACCCAAGATTTATCGATGCCAGAAGTACAGGAAAAAGCTACCTTCTTTGAAATATTTATAGTGTTTCTTCAATGCACGTTCACCAATAAAATATATTGAAAGATAAAACTCGATTTTTAAAATTTTAGATAAGGCAAATTTTTAATCTTGCGTCCTTAAATCTTAAATACAATTTTTAAAATACTCTAATTATTTTATATGAGTTTTTTTTATCCGTTTGAGTCCCAAAAAGCACGATCGCGTTGTTCAGATTTAATGTCGACAAAATTCAGCACATTTCGAGCGTTGTGAATTACTTAAGCTTCGTCGCTTGGGATTAATCGACATAAAATAAAAGAAGTGCTATCGCGCTGCTTGGGATTTTTCGACAGAGTTTTTTCAAAATCCCCTGAGATTCACACAATTATATAAGGTGCTCTGGTGCAATAATGCCAGGAGGGGTAATAACTCCAAGTGCTAATAGTATGCATAATTATGAAATAATCTGGTAAATGACACCCATGTGCTCTGCGCAGAAGGGTTTTGAGTCATATAAATCGCAAAAAAAACAGCTTCAAGTTAATTTGTTTCATTTTTAAGTCTTATTGTTTTTCCAAGCAACTAAAATTAACGCTTGATCTAAAATTTGCGAGATACGTTTTGTGATGTGAAGACTATTTTTTTTATCCGGAAATACTTTGTTAATTACATAAATTTGTAGTACATTTCATGGACTTTCAAAATGTTGTTGAAAATTTTGGATATCTTCTCGAGATAATTTGTAATTTAAAATGTACAGCGCAATAACTATAACGGGATAACAACGCCAATTCTTAGCATTAATACCCCGGTTGATTCCCTACAGCGGTCGAGCTACATCCTAAATACCGATTCAAATAACACAGAAAAATGTGAAATGTTTCTAATAATTCTATTTAAGCGGTCCTTTTTAAGCAAAAAAAAAAAGCTCACGGTCTGATATTCTTTTGCCTCATCCTCCCCCTTCCCACACCACACCTTTATTTTTCTTACACTTTCACAAAAAATTGAACATTTTCAATAGCTTAAAATGCAATTTGTCAATTTCTGAGTTTGTAGAGTTTGTATTTTAGAAGGACGAAGAATTGGACGTAGAATTGGGATATCTAACATGCAATTATTCCATCTTATTTCATAGTTTTGTTTGCATGGCTTTATTACCCATATAGGTGGGTAATAACGGCAAATGACATTGGTCAAGAAATCACGCCATTACATTTTATGAATACATATCTGTTAAATTATTTTTTTAATATAGATAGTCAATGAATTGCTGTATCAAATCATATATTTGTTTGAAAAATACAAATTAAAACTGAGCCGTGAAAATTGGTAGAACCTTAACGTGGCGTTATTACCGCAGGGTACCTTAGATAAAACCAAAAAATGTTCTAAAACATTTCGTATGGATATATATATAGCGAAAGAATTCACCAGTAACGTAAATTAAAAAAAAAAAAAGACACATATTTTCCAAAGTAGCAAGCAGATTAAGACCCCTTATTTTGAAAATCAGACAAATTATGATAGTTGTATTTTTTGATTTGCTTGATTTTTTCATATGTTGAAGTAGATCATATTTGATGAGTAATCTGTAATTTTGAAGCCCTGAAAATTTTTTCTCTTTTCTATAGAAAATACGAAAGTTCAAGGTTGTGAATGCTATTTTTCGTGAAAAGTGAAATGCTGATATATTTAGAGCACTATATCTCTCGCAAGCAACAACATCATAAAATTCTTTCAGCATACACTATTAGTATAGTAATGTCTACTAATTAAAATTTATTTGTTTCCATGGGGCGTTGTTACTTTACATTGTTATGTTGCCACAAATTACAGTCAAAAGGACGTTTTTTTCCATTTTCCGCACTTAATATCTTATTTAAGCAACAGTACTCCAAAATTTTAATTATAGAATATAAAAGTGTACTACTAGGACAAGCAAAATAATATAGTACTGTACCGAGATATTTTTGCGGTTAGCAGATATAACCTCTTGAATACTCAAAATTTTCAAAATCTGCAACAATTAAAGTAATGTTATTTCAAATAAGCGCCACAGTTAAATAAAACAAAATATGTCACGCAGTAGGTGAATATATGTTCAAAAAGATGGAAAAGAAAAATAAGTGGGGCCTCCTGATATTTTTATTTTAAAAAATGACAAAATTTTCAAATAAACAATGTCGATGATAAAATTTCTTCCCGATCAGAAAATGAAAAATCCGATTTCTCGTTCATATTTCTGTGTTTTTTCCCTATGAGAAAACGGAATGTCCCGTTTTTGTTGCCCCTTTCGTAACAGAAATAAGATGTTTCATTTTCTCTTAGGGGAAAAATGCGATAATGGACATTGCTTTTCTTCTAACTTTTGTAATTTTTTAAACAAAAATATCACGATACCTCACTTATTTTTCTTTTCCATGTTTTTGTACATATATTCACCTACTGCGTGACATACTTTGTTTTATTTAACTGTGGCGCTTATTTGAAATAACATTACTTTAATCGTTGCAGATTTTGAAAATTTTGAGTATTTAACAGGTTATATCTGCTAACCGCGACAATATCTCGGTATGATACTATATAATATATAATTTTGCTTGTCCCAGTAGTACACTTTCATATTCTATAAGAAAAAGTTTGGGAGTACAATTGCTTAAATAAGATATTAAGTGCGGAAAATGGACAAAAACGTCATTTTGACTTACTTTGTGGCAACATAACAATGTAAAGTAACAATGCAGCATGGAAACAAATAAATTTTAATTAGTAGGCATGGTTATACTAACAGTTTTGACCGAAATAATTTTGGGATGTTGTTGTTTGCTTGAGATATAGTGCTCTAAATATAACAGTATACCACTTTTCACGAAAAATGGCATTCATAACCTAGAACTTGGACATTTTCTATAGAAAAGAGAAAATTTTTCCAGGGCTTCAAAAATTACAGATTATTCATCAAATATGATCTACTTCAACATATAAAAAATCAAGCAAATAAAAAAAAATACAGCTATCAAAACACCTTTTTTTTGTCTGAATTTCAAAATAATGGCTCTTAAGGATAATATATTATTACCTGATTTGAATACGGTTTCTTTATTTCATAAATCAATAGATTTCCCAGATTTTTCTATTTTGAAATGTGCAACAGAATTTAGACGAGGGAGAGTTATAAATTGATGTTGATGCTGTTATTGAAGCATGTTTTTCTGTTAAATATATTTGTTAAACATGAACATGTTCACTTGAGAATTGAAAGCATAAAAAAACAACACTTCGGGTTGAGGAAAACAGTAAAACCTTTCCTGATTTTTTTCTGAAAATTAAAGACTACATAAAATATATAAAATTATTTTAGAAACTCTTTGTTATACCTTGATTTTTTTCAGAGGTTCTCCAAATAAAGGAGCACGTTTCACTAGCGATGGTAATTCGAGAAAGGCTGAATTATCTTTTAATAAACATTCTTGGTGGCTCAAAACATTTTTATCTTTCTTTTTGCAGTGCAATTATTAAATTTCCATTACAATATTCAAATTCAAATAACGAAATTTATCGAAAAAGAAACACGCGGTATAATATTTTTATATCCTATAATGGTAGAGGGAAGTAACATCTTCTCCAAGATACACTAAACAACTTTCATCAATATACAAAAGGAGTGAAGTTAAATAACATTTTAAATAAATATTTCACTGCTTACTTCAGCCTTTTTTTTCAATTTCATCTATTTTAGAAAGTTATTCCTAACTAGGATTGTACTTCATAATATTTAATCTGAATCTATAACAATAAAAGCAAATTTTAATGGAATTAACACTAAAAGTTGTATGAAAATTAATTAAAATTGAAACTATTCTACAATAATAGTTCGCAATATTAAAAAAAAGTAAAGTCCTTATTTCTCTGAAAGGCCAGGAAACATCACATCTGAACCTTATTCAAAATATGTACAACTTCAGCTCCACAATATTACTTGAATATATGAGCGCGTGCAGCTTTTATACATTCCCATAAAACAGTTTTATCTTAAGAGACTATGTTGATTCACATATTTAACAATAAATGTTACACAACAAATAAATATATATCTGCGCACTTGCATTTGCATGAATATATAAGAACATTTGTTGGCAAGTAAACATTTTCCTACATTTATGACTATAAATATTATAAATATAGTTTATACAAAACTAGATAAAAAAAAAACCCTGCATGAATCAAAAATCTTTCTAGTCATATATCTCTAGAAATTGATTACTTTCAAAAGCGGAACTGTATTTAAAATGCCCTAAATCAAAATTTATGTAAGAGAATGAATTGATACACATAAAATTCCGATTTCTCCTTAACCATGACTTTCAGTCGCGGTTAGCATATATGTATGAATGGAAATGTTGAGATTCTCCTTTAGCGAGCCAGCCCTTATCTCCAGCTTCCATCTCCAGCAAATACATCAGCACAAATGGGGCAATAAATTCAGGGAGCCCGCTGCAGTAATATGCGTTTACATCATACAAACAGCTTAGCCTAATCGGAAACCATAAATATGATATAATTGGTTTTCGCCGGATCCTGAAGAACGAAGATGGTAAATAATAACGTTAAATGAAACAAAATGAGAAATGATGGTCGCAGTGTTCGTTTTATGAAAGTAATCGCAATACGAAATCCACTACTGGTGAAAAAAAGGAGGGGATATTTAATGAATATGTATGCGCAAAAAAATGCAAACATTGTTTATTTTTCGCAAGAAAATGGCCCATATTTATTTCGACGAAGAGTGGCGTTAACCGTTAAGTAGAGTCGGTATGAAAACTGAGTGTTCGGTTTAATTTGTGAAAAAAAAATGAAGGAATTAAAAAAAAAAAAAATTAACAGAGTTCATCAGTCAATTACTGAATAAAACTTCTACACAGTAAACGGATTTTTAACTGCTTTTAGAAAACGTTTTTCGGGATTGAAAGAAATATACTTTATTTATAGAGTCCCTTAATTATACATGCAACATTTAATAAAAAATTGCATTTTATATAAATGTATAGTTTGAACCGGAAGCAAGTTGGTTTTTTTAGTTAATTATATTTTTTGAGTATGATGTTATAAATTTAATAAATGTTATAAGTATTGGAAATATTATGCATAACCTTATACTGAAAATAAAATTTTATGTATTTAAATATATATAAATAGTAAAATAAATAAAATACAAACAAACAAAATAAATAACATAATAGTATAAATAAAATTAATATTGTAATAGCATAAATATAATAAATAACGTAATATTGCAAATATAGTAAAATTAGCTTATCTAAACATGATGTACTTTTTATTCATGTGTTACCTGATGTACATTTTCAGCAAAGAATCAACATAAAATACTGTTCATTGTTAAGAGGAAATGTGTTGATAAAATATCTAATGTTATTGCATATCTAATTTTATTGCTTTTAGAAATAATGTTAAACGGACTTTTATTATTAAAATCTAATCTGACAAACATTTTTTGTTAATTTTGAGTTAGCATGCGTCTCCAAATAAATTGAAAATCTCTCACTAAAGACAAAAGGCTTTCCGCAGTTTTTAAAGTGGTAATCCTCATTGAATAAAATAGTTTATAGTATATCGAACGTGCTCGATAGTGACTTTATTTTTTCAATCAGCACATTCACCGTGATTTGATATCACTAATCCGCGCCTTGTAAACCATGAAATATCTTCAAAACCTTACCTGTATATTTGCCATAGTGCAGTTTTTAGGATACTCTTGAAGATGTTGGAGCTAATAATTTGTCGAAAGCAATAAAAGATGCTAATGGTGTATCATTTGCGAGATTTTTCAGAAAGATATATTTTTTCATTTGATTAATTCTTAAGAAATTCACATATACAGTATCTAAATCCAACTTAAAAATTGTAAGTTGAAATTCAAAATTGGTTCAAATATTAATTTCCTAATTCCTAATTCATATCATAAAATTATGTAGTTAAACTCAACGTATTTATGTTTGGGCATTTTAGTGTTATTGCTATATAAAAATTCTCCACATTAGAAGAATAATTTTAGGAGATATTAATAAAATAAGAAAATGTAATTTAACATAAGAAACACTGAATTTTTAATATTTATATTTCAAAAAGTTATAATTCAAATGATTTGAAATTTGGAGTCTGGACACAGTTTGAACCGATTTAAAATATCTTGGGTATTATTATTGAAACAATAAATAAAATTTTGGTTCATTTAATTACGTAGATAGCCCCGTAATCAAATTTTATATATATCATTTAAATGACGACTTTTTTCCCAATCATTCGATACTTTCTTCAAATTTTGTACTTTGTAACTTGCTTATATGATAATTTGATGCAGAACGTTTACTTTTTTCCCATGGTGGTTCATATTTTAAGCATTGTATCTTAGCTATTATTCTGAAGTGATATTTAGATTTTTCCTTTCTCATGATGAGATTCTTATCTAACATTAAATATTATAATCTGCACTTTTTTTATAAATATACAACGAACTTACTAAAGTGCGATGTTTGAAAGAGACTCACTTTATTTTATTAAAATACACAACTACTAACTTACCTAACAAATATTCTTATGTTAAAGGATTAAATTCAATTTTTGAAACTTCAAAGATCCTGTTTTGAAGGATAATATATTTCCCGAATATTGTTAAAATCGCAAGGGAAACCGTAGGAAATCTGAACGTTTGGTTCATTTAAGATATACAAACTTATAAAAATTCTCTCCTTTGATATTTGAAATTTGTTAATACTTATACTTGCATATTTATGTGCTTATATTTAATACTTATAAATATATCTATTGAATTTAAATTTTAAACATTTTGTATCTCTTTTCAGAATTAAATACTTGAATGTCATTACACTTGCATTACAAATATATTTTTTAATTGATGAATTATACTGTAAAAAAATCTAGGATTTTTTAAAAATTGATATGTAGTTTCCAAGATACATAGATTTTAAATTAATATACATGTAATAATAAAAATCTGTAACCTCAATTCTGAATTTATTATTCCGAAATTCTTATAGTAGTTAACTTTCCCTTTTCCTTTTATAATATCTTAATATATTTATTTCAATTCCATGCCTTTAATCAACGCTTTCTTTTTTTAAGTTATTCTAAAAAACAGTTATCTGTCAAACCGATTCTTTCCCTGAAATCCCATTATTTAAATTTATACTTTTATGTGTTGCAAAATATATTTTTTATTTATGTTCCAAAATGTCATTCAATTACTTACAATATTTTCTATGCGACGCTAGAAACCGGCATACATCATTTAACATTCCGAATGACTTCTATAAGTCTTTCTTTTTTTTTTTTCAACGGGTTAAGATTTCGCATTGGTGAAACTCATTGTTATAAATAATTAATTGACAACTTGGAAATTAGCTTCAAAATCATGTATTCCAGTGCAGATTCTAATATAAGCTTGTTACATTTGCTTCGGAGAGGATTATTTTACTGTTTCTTGAAACTCCTTGTTATTTTACTGTTTCTTGTAAACCCCTGTCAGCTGGCAGAGAATTTTTTTATCTAGTTAATTTCTATGGTGATAATAATAGCTTTTACTTACATTGGCGGAATCTTACGTCGATATGAAGTTTCAACCATCATGAGTGGGATTGTTTTATGGTGATAGGTAATATGAATAAGTGTGTTTTAAAATATTCGTTGTTTCTGTGAAATTTAAGTAGAGAATATGCAAAAGGATGATTATTTGTTGTTTTATAACTTTTGCGCCACACGACTGACAGATCTATGAGCGTTCTTGCTGGAGTATTCCTGCTAAGTGATGTGATTAGGAGCAGTATTTTACATTTTATTGACAGTATTCTAAATAACTACGTTCTTATCTAATATTTTGTCGACAGAATTAAAATATTTACATTCTGTGCTTACATATGTACATATATTCATATCGATATTTCTCACGGAATATAATAAATGTTTATGAACATTAGCACAGATTTGTATTTTATTTTAAATTAAAAAAATTTTGGAGTAAAATGTAATTTTTGATTGAAAAATAATTTATTTTCAAAAATTGACATACAAAAAATTGTAACATTTCCAAAATAAATGGTTTAATATACGAATTCTACAAAGATATATTAATATGTAATCGCCTTCTTGAAATATTTTCTATTTTATAAGTTATGTAAATTTTGGCAAATAATATTTTTTCAAATCATAAAATACAAGAAAAATTTAAAGGGCTTAGTAGGCTTTTTGGAGATATATTAAATCAAAATTTTTATATGAATAAAACAAACTTCTAAAGTAGAAGGCATAATCAGTAAGTGCATGAAATAATCAAAAGGAATATATTACAAAAATGAAATAGCCAAAGGAATTTTTAAGTGAAATAATTCCAAAAGCTTTAAACTTTGACCAGAAGGAATTTAATTATACGCAATACATTTTTTAATGACACAAATGATAAGTTAATTGAAAACCGATAAACTAAACTTTCAGTAATACACAAAATCATTGAAAAAGCAAACATTTGTAAAAAACAGTGCATATTTCAAGCTATAAATCATAGCTATTTTTCTTAAAATATATTTAAATTTTTCTTTGTCATCATGAGAAACATAGCCATCATTAAATATGATAAATATGTAAAGTTGTTTATAAATACAAAAAAGGCTCTCTGAAATCCGACGTTTAAAAGTGTTATTACAATATTGAAATACACATAGACTAACTTACATGTCAGATATTCTTATTTTAAAGGATTGATTTCAATTTTTAAAGCCTCGTGCTCTATAAAAGATTTCCTAAATTTTGGTTTTGAATCATAGATCGTATTTTGAAAGAAAATAAATGTCCGGGCAGAAACTATATGACGGGCAGTAATTATATACGGTCTGCCAAGCAGACTGCATGATATCTGAACGTTTGGTTCAGTTAAGTTATCCAAACATTCTCCTTCGATATTTGAAATACTTCTATGCCTATGTATGTATATTCATGTGCTTACATTTAATAATTATATGTTAAATTTAAATATTTACATGTAAACATTTTAAAACTAAATACACAGAAAATATTAAGTTTGTAATATAAATATATTTACTGTGATTAAATTTTATCGAAAAATACTTTAGGATTACTTAAAAAATCGTAAATATTTTTCAAGATATGCAAACTATAAATTTAAATAAATGTATTTTTCACACAAAATATTTTACAATTTTTATGCCATTAACAAAATTTTTAATTTATTATAATTCAAAAGAATTATGAAGTTAAAAAATTACAAAAAATGTTCCCATTCGTAAAATAATTACACCTACTTCAAAAAATAATCTAAAGCAATAACTCTTTACCTTAAAAGATATTTATTGTTTTCTTTTTTGAGATGATAAAAATATCTGTTATTAAATATGATAAAGTTGCAAAGGTATTTATAAATATACAAAAAACTCTCAGAAATCAGACATTTAAAAGAATTCTTCTTTACTTTACTGAAATTCGCAGCCACTAACTTATCTGTCAAAAATGTTTATTTTAAAAGATATATTTCATTTTTTAAAGCCTCGTTCTCTGAAATAAGGTTTGATAAAATATGGTTTTCAATCATAAATCGTATTTTGAATAAAATATAAATTTCCGGGTAACTTTTAGAAACGCGGAGCAAAGCATATGAAATCTGAACGTTTGGTTCAGTTAAGATATATAAAAACATGCTCTGTCAATATTTAAAACAATTTAACACTTTTATCTTCATATTTATGTGCTTAAATTTAATATTTATATGTTAAATTTAAAATTTTTACATGTAAACTTACCAAAAAAATAAATCCAAACTTACCAAAAAAATATATCCAAAATGTTACATTTGCAACGCAAATATTTTTATTGCAATTAAGTTCTACCGAAAAAAATAATTAAAAGGTCACATATATTTTACAAGATATAAAAGGTTCAAATAAATAATGATTTTTTCACACGAAATATTTAAATATTTTAAGACTTAAATAATTGTTTTAATTTATCTTAAATTAAAAATTTCGTGCAATATAAAGTGTACAAAAAAATGTACCCATTCGTCAAAAAATTATACATACATCAAGCAAATATCTAAAGCTATACCTATTTTTCTTAAAAGATAGTCAATGTTTTCTATTTCAAGATGAACAGAATATAAGCCAGTAAATATCCTGAAGTTACTAAGTTGTTTCTAAACATACAAAAACTTACTGAAACCAGACGTTTAAATGAATTCACTTTTACTTTTTTTTAAAAGCACAAGGACTTTCTTAAGTGTTAAATATTCTTATTTTAAAGGATTTATTTCGATTTTTGGAGCCTCGCGCTCTGAAATAAGATTATTGAACATGGTGTTCAATCAAAAATCGTATTTTGAAGACGGAAAATATATTTCTGGAATACTATTAGAAATCCGGAGGAAACCCTATGAAACCTGAACGCTTGGTTCAGTAATGATATATAATCTCTCCTTCGATTTTAAAATTTGGAAATGCTTTTATATAGATATTTATGTGCTTATATTTAATAGTTATAAATATATATATTGAATTTAAATTTTAAACATGTTGTATCTTTTCAGAACGAAATACTTGGAAGTTGATACATTTCCAATACAAATATTTTTATTTTGTATAAATTATACCGAAAAATAATCTAGGATTTCGTAAGAAATCATATATAGATGTATGAATTTCAAATAAATAATACTTTTTTAAATGCAAAATACCATAAGTGTTTCAGGACCTTAGCGCAATTTTGAATTTTATCGTAAAACTTTTGAGGAGAAAGATGAAAATTTGATTGAAAAATATCTTTTCTTTCCATAAATTTACCTTTATAAAAATGTAAAATTTTCAAAATATTTTTTTTTCTGCACAGATTTTACAAAAACATAAAAATATGTATCCGCCTTCTTGAATTATTTTATATTTTAAATACGTAAGCTTTTCGCAAACAATATATTTTAAATAATAAAATACAAGAAAATTCTAATGACTTTAATATTTTTTTCGTACTATATTAAAAATAATTTTTATAGAGTAAAATACAAAAATCTATAGTACTAAGACATAATCAGTAAATGCTTTTAATGATCAAAAGGAATAACTGAAAAAATAAAATAGTGAAATTAACTTCAAAATGAAAGAATTCAATCAGAATCAAAATTTAGCCAGAGAGAATACAATCAAACACAATAAACTTTGTTTAAGTAACGAAAATTAACATTTTACTGAACACAAACAAACTAAGTTTTAATAATGATCTAAATCATCGAAAAAATAATCATTAGTAAAATAACTGTGCATATTTCAATTTGTGAATAGTAGTTATTTTTAAAGAAGTATTTCAGTTTTTTATTTGTCACCATTAAAAAATATCTACCATTAAATATTATAAAGTTGTAAGTTATTTTATAAATACACAAAAAAGCCCTCCGAATGCCAGCGTTTAATAAAAGTCCTCTTTACTATATTGAAATACACATAGACTGACTTACCTGTCAAATATGCTTATTTTAAAGGATTTATTTCAATTTTTGCGCTCTGAAATAAGATCTTTTAAAATATGGTTTTCAATCAGAGATCGTATTTTGAAAGAAAATAAATTTACACGTAACTATTAGAAATACGGAGCAAACTACATGAAACTTAAACTTTTGGTTCAGTTAAGGTATACAAATATTCTTCGTCCACATTTGAAATATTTGAATGCTTATATTTATATATTTATGCGCTTATATTTAATATATATATTAAATAAAAAATTTTTGGATGCGAACTTTTGGTTCATTTAAAATATACAAACACACTTCTTCGATATTTAAATTCTTTCAATGTTCATGTTTACATATTTATGCACTTACATTTAATACTTATATATTAAATGTAAAGTTTTTACAAGTGAACTTTTCAGGACTAAATATATAGGAAATGTTAGATTTACAACAGAAATTTTCTTTACTGGAATTACATTGTACTGAAAAATAATGTAATATTTCTTAAAATGTAATTTATGTTTTTCAAGAAATGTAAATTTCAAAGAAATAATATATTTTTAATAGGATACATTTTAAATATCTAAGGATTTCGTCAAACTTTTTAATTTTATCTTAAATTAAAAATTTCGTAAAATAAAATAAAATCTTTTTTTTTGTTCGAAAAATATTTTTTTTTCAAAAGTTTACCTATATAAAAACGAACCACACGCAAAATAAATGTTTGTATTGCAGATATTAAACAAAAATAAGAAAAAAAAAATCTTTCATACTCATTATTGAAAAACTTTCTAGATTATAAGTTAGGTACTTTTATAGCAAATTATGTAATTCATATCATAAAATTCATGTTTAAAGAGTTTAATCTTTTGTAGCTAATTTCAAATTTATTTAACGTATAAAACGAGCTTTAAAAATACAAGGCAGTATTCTCGCAAGTACTTGAAAATATAAAACAGAATAACTAAAAAAAGAGAAATAGTCAATGAAAATTAGAAGAAATATATCAATAAGATTGAAACTTTGACCATAAAATAATGTACCCTTTCATAAAATAATTATACATCCTTCAAACATGGAACTGAAATTATATTTCTTAAGAGACATTTAATGATTTCTTTTAAACGCACTGTAAAAAAATTGTGTAACGTTACTGCATAAAGTTGGTGGCAGCCAAGTTTCCACCAAGTTTAAAGTGGAATAACGATAAACCAAGATAACCAGTGTAACATTACACTAATATGAAATGTTACAATAGTGACATATGTTTAAATTACACCATTATATAAGTGAAAAAAAAATCACGACGTAACACTGGTGGCAGCAGTTTTGTTGAGTAATGTTACATAAATGTTTTACTGTGCGATGAGAAGAATATTCGCTATTAAATAAGAAAATTTCTATTAAAGTTGTAAAATTATTTACAAATATACAAGAAATTCACTGAAATAGGACGTTTAAAAAATTCTCTTTACTTAATTGAAATGCACTATGCTGACTTACCTGTCAAATATTCTTATTTTAAAGGATTTATTTCAATTTTTGGAGCCTCTGCGCTTTCAAATAAGATTTTCTGAAATATGGTTTTCAATCAAAGATCGTATTTTGAATGAAAATATATTTCCGGAATAATATCACAAATCCGTAGCAAACAGTATGGTAAGCTGAATGTTTGTTTCAGTTAAGCTACAGAAACTCCCTCTTTCGCTATTTGAATATTTTTAATGCTTATATTTACATGTTTATGTGCTTATATGTAATACTTATATTTACATATTTGTCCAAAACTTTTAACATAGTGTATTTTTGAGGACTAAATACTTTTGGAAAATGTAACATTTTCAACATAAGTAATTTCATTGTATGCAAATTCTACCGAAACTTTAATCTGGGATTTCTTAGAAATACATGCATAGTTTCCAAGATATTTCAAATTAATAATTAATTTTTTCTTTTAAAATACTGCAAATATTTAAGAAACTTAATTTTTTTTAATTTTATCTGAAATTAAAAAACTATTGTGAAACAATATATTTAAAAAATTATAAATAGAAAGTAAAAACAGAAATGTTATACATAAAAAACTGTCATTCGATAAATAATTTTGATAATATTATACAAAAACATTTATTAAATTTACTTCGTCATAAGTATAATATTTACTATTTACTGCACGAATGAAGTTAAGTGCAATGTTTGATTGAAAAATAACTTCTTTTGAAACATTTATTCATATAAAAATATAACACCTGCAACACAAATATTTTTATTATACAGTGTGCTACAAAAACAAAATATATATATATTTGCCTTCTTGATTTTTTGTAACTTATAAGTTATGTCAATTTTCTGCAAAAAACATAGTTCACATCATAAAATACAAGAAAATTTGTATTTCCACATAGTAACGAGAACTGTTATAATCGTACACTGTAAAACATTTGTGGTAACGTTACTCTATAAAATTGGTGGCAGGTACGATTTACACTTCATTGAGTAATTTTTCACATACATAATGGTGTAATAAAAACATGCATTACTGGTTTGTTAAAATACTCCACCAAACTGGAGGCAGCAAGCCTGTCACCAGTTTTATGGAGTAACGTTACACAAATGTTTTAGAGTGTAGGATTTCAGTGAGCTTTTATGTATTTACAAACAGCTTTGCAACTTTATCATATTTAATGCTGAATATTTTTCTCATGATGATAAAGAAAAATTATAATATCTTTTTAGAAAAATAACTTTTATCCATTTCTTGAAATGTGTTATGATATACAATGCTCTCATACGACGTTTAAAAGAATCCGCCTTTTATTTTACTGAAAAGCACAATGACTAACTTACCTGTCAAATATTCTTATTTTAATGGATTTAATTCATTTTCTGGAATCTCGTGCTCTTAAATAAGCATATCAAAAAATTGGTTTTTAATCAAAGATCATATTCTAAAGGAAAGTATATTTCCCGAATACTATTAGAAATCCAGAGGAAACCGTATGGAAAATGAACGTTTGGTTCATTTAAGCTATAGAAACTGTCTTCGTCGATATTTGAAATTTGCTAATGCTTATAGTTACATATTTATGTGCCTATATTTAACACTTATAAATACATACATTGAATTTAAACTTTAATCATATTGTATTTCAATTCAGGATTAAATACTTGGATGTTTATATGCATGCAATACACTGTTAAAAATCTTGTTCTAGTTTGAACCAAAAAAGTTTGTTTTTTGGTGCTCAATAGCTGCCACCATAAGATGGTGAAATCTCGTACCAACATTTGGAGCTTCCTATATCTACCTCGCTCCAACTATTAGAACTACACTTCAACAGGAGCTCCAAATATTGGTTCAAGATTTCACCATCTTACGGTGGCAGATATTGAGCACCAAAAAACTTTTTTGGTTCAAACTAGAACAAGATTTTTTACAGTGTACAAATAAGCCAATCCATCTCAAGTTGTCCAGCACTGGTCGTTCAACCATTTTTTTAAAATATGAAATTTTTTGTACAACAACCCTAGCATGATAGAAGTTCAAAATGACCGTTTTTTTAATTTTACTATTTTTTGTTTGTGCATGGCGGACATCTTTGTTTCATAGTGTGCAGTAATTTTCTCAGATACTAGGATACAGAAAATTTTAAATATCTCGTCTTTTATTTTCCCAATGCAAATGGGGTTTGCATCATTTTGTTCAGAATAAAATAGGCTAAATGTACGGTGGTAGAATAATTTTGAAAAGTAAATATTTAGAAGTAACATTTTAGCAAAAACATGATTTTTTCCAAAATCTATCCGTTTGCAAGAGGAAATTTTCCATGCAAGGAAAACTGTCAACCTTACACAATTTTTTCTAGATATAGTCAAAAGTTCGTGTACTCATACACGAAGTTCCAGATCTTCTAGGTGATTTCTCTTTGCGAAAAAATTCGGAAATTCGTCAAAAATTTCAAAATGTGCACTTTTTAGGCTTTGATATCTCTGGTGGGGCACGAGATAAAAATCTGAAATTCTGGCCTTTGATAGTATTGTATAGTAGTGTTATGTACAAAAAAATTCAAAAAGGGGATTTGACTACAAGCTGAGATATGACATGGAAAATATATGAAAACAATACTGCTAAACTATTGTAACTTTGTAACCTACTATGTAATTGTTCATACCGCCAAAATTTTAAATTAATGATTTATAGTACAAAGTTAAATGTTAATTACAAATATCTTCTTCGAATGCTTGTGTGCGATTTAAATAATTCAGAATGTATGCCAAACCAATACACTATTTGTGCAGATGACCTAACCTACTAGAAATGGTATTGCAACAATTTTACTCGGAACACATTTCAGAAAAAGTAAATTGCAGACAATGGGTAGCAACTGACCGAATTGACATGGTTTCAATTATTAAACCTAGCAAATTTCATTCAAGTTAACAAGGGATGACAAGACTTGGGTGGCTTCAAATAAAATTTTGAGAAAGAACAGCCTCTGATGGACTGACAACAGTAACTGGTCGAACTCATAATATCTCTCGTAAATAGTGTTAAGCTCTTTGCTGAGCATATACAGTACCTTTGTAAATTAAACATTTATTATTAAACAGTTTTCAATGAACGATATTTTCTGTGTAAATATTGTAATAAAAGAGACTAATCTCATTTCTCCTAACGTACTCGTAATAGCATTTCTTAACATTTTTAAACACCGTATCTCAGCTTATAGTCAAATCTCTTTCTTGAAATTTTTTGTGCATAACACTACCATAAAATATTATCAAAGGCCAGAATTCCAGATTTTTAACACGCGCCACTCAGGGAATATCAAATTTCAATGTGAGGAAACAGCTGCACACGATGAAACAAAAATGGCCACCATGCTCAAAAAATATTAAAATTAAAGTAATAGTCATTTTGAACTTCCCTCATATTAGGATTGTTGTACAAAAAAATCTCAGATTTTTTAAAAACGGTCAATCAACCAAAATATTTTCTGGGCCATTGTAACGAAGGAATAGCATTTGTAGTAGGTTTTTTTCATCTGGACAAATAGTGCATTGGCTTAGCATATATTAGGTTACAATAGTTTAGAAGTATTGTTTTTACATATTGACGATACCATATCTCAGTTTTTAGTCAAATCTCCTTCTTGAAATATTTTGTGCATAACACTACTATAAGGTATTTTCAAAGACCAGAATTTCAGATTTTTATCTCGTGCTCCACGAGAGATACCAAAGCCTAAAAAGTGCGATTTTTGAAATTTTTGACGAATTTCGGTATTTGTTTCGCAAAGAGAAATTAACTCCCAGATCTGGGACTTGGTGTATGTGTACACGCTCTTTTGACCTATTGGTAGAAAAAAATGTGTAAGGTTGTCAGTTTTCCTCGCATGAAAAATTTCCTCTTGCAAACGGATAGATTTTGGAAAAAATCTTAAATTTTGTGTTAAAATTTCACCTGTAAAAATTTATTTTTCAAAATTATTCTACCACTTTAATCATATTGTATTTTAATTCACGACAAAATACTTGGATGTTTATACGCTTGAAATTCAAATATTTTTATTGTGCATAAATGTTACTGAAAAATAAACAAGGATTTCTTAAAAAATCATGTACAGTCCCTAAAATATATGAATTCCCAGTATATAATATATATATGTATATACATATATATTTTAGACAAGAAATATTATAAATGTTTAAGGACTTAACCCAGGTTTACACGAAACTCTATCTTAAATAAAAAATTTTGAGGAGAAATAATTTCTTTTCAAAAATTTACTTTATAAAAATGTAACATTTGTAAAATAGATATTTTCTAGTGTCCAAATTCTATAAAAACATCAAAATATCTATCAACCATCTCGAATTACTATCTATTTTGTAAGTTATGTATGTGTTTGCAAATAATTTATTTCAACTCGTAAAATAAAGAAAATTATAATGAGTTTAATATTATTTTGAAACTACATACATTAAATACAAATTATTATTGGGTAAAATGCAAAATTCTAAAGTATAGAGCAAGAATATACGAAAACTTGTAATAATTAGAAGGGACAAAAAAGTCATAAATATTTTTAAATGAAACAATTCAATGTTCATCAAACTTTTATCACAATGAATTCATTCAAAAAACAAAATAAACATTGTATAAATGACGTAAGTAAGACTTTAAGTGAACACACACACAAGAAAAAAAATATTTAATGTAACTCTAAATCATCGAAAAAGCACTTATTAGTAAAATAATTGTGAATGTTATTTTTCTAAAGGGATTTTTCAATTCTTCTTTGTCATTATGAGAAATGTAACCATTATTACAATGGAACTATTAAGCAAGAGGAACTTACATATCCTTAAAATAATGAAGCTCTAAGTGTAACCGCTTTCGCCGGAATTCATTACTACTGCGCCGAAATTTAACCTATAAAATTATGCAAAAAACTTCTTTTTAATTAAACGGCTCATTAATAGAAATTTTCAATAAAAAAGAATGACAAAAACTAATATTCACTTTTACTGGTAAGAGCCCGTAAGGCATGGTAACGTCACTGCGACGTCGCACAATGGGGCAAAATCCCGAAAAGCTGGCCAAAATATGAAAATGTTATTCAAATTGCACGAAAATTCGTATACAGGTGTTTTTGAGGATGCTAAGTAAGAATACAAAATTAAAATTGAAAAAAAAAACACACAACATGGCGGATACAATATGGCGGAATAAAAATTTAAATGTCTTCAAAGTTTTTCAATTTATATGCAATTTCGTTAACTTTTCAGTATGCTAATTAGGATTCAAAAGTTAAATTTTAAAAATAAATAAATAAATAAAATTACAGATTAAAAGTAAAAACAATAAGATTTAAATAAAATTTAAAATTTCGAGGTAAACTTAAAATAGAATTTTCAAAAAACCAAGACATATTTAAACGAAATTTAAGTACGTTAATGGAAAGTAAAATATTAGACTATTTAATTTTTATGTAATTAAAATAAAAACGAAAATGTATTCCAGAAATTCACCTTTAGAATCAACTATAGTATAATAAAAAGATTCTTCAGAGGTTATGGTGTCGAAATAGTTAGCAGAACTTGTTGGAAGTATTGGAAGATCTTGTGACTCTTAGGATCAATGATTTTAATTTCTTCTACGATAATTTACCTAAACTGGAAAGGAAAGAATCTGATGACATTAAAAGACGTAAAAATATCTTTTTTTCTCGCTACTGCATCTTTGCGATAAATCTTCTCGATGCCTTTTGATGAGTTTGTTGCATGATTCTTGAGTATGTTATGGCATTCGACAAATTGGCAGTAATGAAGATAATGTTATTTCTTTGTCATTAATAAGTAGTTTGTGTACTGAAGTAAGTATATAGAACTAGGGGTGCAGCTCAAATCCACGAGCTATTTGTAAGGAAAAATTTTCAAAGTTTATCAAATAAATGGCATGGCTACAAGAAATTACTTATGACATAGAAACGTTTAATGAAATCTTCGTATATGCTCGTTTAGAAACACAAATAGTTGCGTTTTCAAAGAATCGTTGGATTGTATTTCCATAATTTGGGCTTCCAAATCTGGGATTTAGTTTCTCGACGAGAAGTCTTGATTGTAAAAGAAATATTTTTTTGCATATTTTATTTTGCAATTTTAGTGTTCTTCTTTTCATGCAGTGTACGAGCTTTTCATTTTTTCTATCCAGTTTGTCTGCCAGGTGTAAGGCCTCTCTAAACATCTTTCCATGTAACTTAGATATTCTGAATTCTAAATTATCTCAATCCACTTTTAATAAAAAATGTCAGATCGGTAAGATGCTGTTTTGATGCTGTCTGACATAGGTAGCAACGTTGAGTATCACACTAATCCATTTTTAACGACTATTTCTTCTGTAACAATGGCTGTATTAAACGAAATAATTTGATTCTGCTAGTATTTAATACAATCCCATTCATTGACAGTTGCTTCCGTATTTCTTGAAAAAGAAAAATGGGTCTTGATTGGCAACGATAAAATCAGTGAAATGAAGACCTCGATATTTTCAAATTGACGATTCGTGAATTATTCGCAACATTTATGTATTCTAGTAGCACGGAAAAAAAGAAAAATATATTAGACACCCTGCCATCTTCATAGCTAAATATTTCTTTAAACGTACTCAGAATAGATGTGCCATCACATCCTCACTTGCAAATCAAATCCAAATTACTAATATAAGCGAAAGTGATATTCATAATGATTTTTACTCGCATTAATGAAATACGCTCAATAGCTTGATCTAGCAAATATAGCCATTGACAAAATAATTCTTCTAATATAATAGAACAAACAAAATTACTACCTATAAAGATAAGAAAATGTTATTCTACCGGATCAGTAATAGAGAATTATTTTCATTTTTTTTCATCACTAAGCTTACTTATCAAATTAATGTAATCTTATGATTATAGTACTTATTTACAATATAATAGGAAATAAACTATTATAAAATTAAATAATTCAAAAATTTGAAAAATATTTATCAGCTAAATAATGTGAAAAGTAGTCAATTTCAAAATTTTTGAGGCGGCCGAAAAAGTGGCATTTTTTTGCGGTTACTAAATTATGCGTGAATTGCAGAATGGCAGTTTTTGGCAGCTGGTTTTTTGTGAATCAGTAGACAATAGCTCAAGTTATTATTTCCATTAAATTTCGTTGCGGAATACTGTGGAACATTTAAACTTTTTGATGTTTAAAAGCAAAATAATTAAAAAAAATTCTAATTTTTTTATCAAAAATGACAATGAATTTATTAATTTTTATGTGCTTAGTATAAATTTTGTAATACATGCAAATAAAGTACATACTATCATTATGTGAATCCATTTCAAATCATTAAAATCGGATAGTATTATAAAATGTAGAAAGCGTTTAGAAGAACTTTTGTTTCGCAGTTTTTGTTCGCTCTAAATGATACTGCTTCAAGCATCATTTTTGAAATGAAGCTGCTTGTAAGTGCAAAGCAAAAATAATATTTTAATTTTTTAATACAGATTCTGACTCTCCAAACATTATCTAGCCAACTGTATAATCGAAATTCCCTAAATCGTAACTTCATTTTTGACTTTTGGCCAGCCTTTTGGGTTTTTGCCCAACTGTGCATTGTTGTGAAGTCACACTGTGACTTTGTGATCATCGATTGTCGATGTGACGTCACGTGACGTCGATGTGAAGTCACAGTGATTAAAATGTGAAGTCGTTATGGCTGTTTTAGAGCTCGTTTGTGACGTCGCATTGTGACCACTTTGTAAAGTCACGGTGTGGCAAATTTGTGGAAAATGTGTCATTTGTAACTATTTTGACATTAACATCGTGACGAAACTGTGACAAAAGCGACGTTGTGACAAAAGGGTTTTTAAAATAAATAACATGTTTTGAAGAATTTTTGTAATCTTCTAAAGATTTTTAAGAAAGTCACATCTCAGTCACAATGTGACGTCCCTGAGTGGTGGCATTTTGGTCACAGATGTGATGTGACCACAGTGACATCATTGTGACGTAACTGTGACCATGCATGCTATGAGCGAGTTTACTTCTGTGGTAATAGATCCGTCACATTGTGACAACCAAAACTGTGTCAGTAAAAAGACTATAATGCTTCGCCAAACTGACACCA
The DNA here is from genome assembly GCA_964019185.1 of Maratus speculifer. Taxonomy (NCBI): domain Eukaryota; kingdom Metazoa; phylum Arthropoda; class Arachnida; order Araneae; family Salticidae; genus Maratus; species Maratus speculifer. The sequence continues at coordinate 113,901,070 of OZ025289.1, read as the reverse complement.
GTTATAATAAATAGAATTTTTTTTTCCATATTTGTTGGAGAAATTTTTAGCGAATAAAACTCTGAAATAAGGGGAAATTTTCTAGTTAAAATTACTGGTGGGAGATTTCACAGGCAATAAGCAGAAAATGTAAATCTGATAAAATAATACAGTTGTCATGTTGTGACAAACAAATCAGTCATATGATACATTTGCAAAGTTCTTTATAAATACACAAAAGGTTCGCAGAAATCCGATGTTTATAAGAGTCCACTTTCCTACATTGAAATACACATAGACTAACTTATTTGTCACATATTCATATTTTATAGGATTTAATTAAATTTTTAAAGCCATGCGCTCTGAAATAAGATTCTTTAAAATATACTTTTCAAACAGAGATCGTATTTTGAAGGAACATAAATTTCCTGGTAACTACTAGAGAACACCGTATTAAATCAGAACGTTTGGTACTGTTAAGATATACAAACGTTCTCCTTCGATACTTTAAATATTGGAATGCTTATATTTACATATTTATGTACTTATACATGTGAACTATTCTGAACGATGAACTATTCTGAACTATTTTATTCTGAACATGTGAACGAAAAATGTGAACCATTCAGAAAAAAATACATAGAAAATGTTACATTTACAACACATATACATTTATTGTCATTAAATTCATCGAAAAAAAAACCCTACCATTTCAAAAAGTCATATATATTTTCCAAGTTATGTAACTTATAAAGAAATATTTTTTCGTAAGAAATACGTTAAACTTTCAAGACCTTAGCAAATTTTTAAATTTATCTTAAATTAAAAAATTTGTGGAGTACAAAATATGCAAAAAATGTACCCATTCAAAAAAGAACTATACTACAGGGTGGCGAGAGATTTTGGGAAAATCACCCTGTCAACAAAGTTTAGATACCAATATTTTGTGAAAGATATATTTGTCTTATTTATTCCTTTTACATTATTCGAAGTATTGTTTAAAGAAAAGTACTGGTAGGTATCATCTTATTATGACTGCGTTTTTCCCTGACCAATCTCCACTCCGACATACATCAAGCAATGTTCTGCAGCCATAGCTGTTTTTTCTTAAAATAGATTTAATGTTTTATTTTACACAATGAGGATTAATATTCACCATTACATATGATAAAGTTTCAAAGTTGTTTATAAATATACAAAAAAACTCACTGAAATAAAATCTGTAAATGAATCCTCTTTTACTTTATTGAACTGCAGAACGGTTAAAATTTCAGTCAAATATTCTTATTATAAAGGATTTATTTCAATTTTTGCGCTCTGAAATAAGATCCTCTAAAATATATTTTTCAATCAAAGATCGTACTTTGAATTAAAATAAATTTCCATGTAACTATTAGAAATACGGAGCACACCGAATGAAATCTGAAGACTTGTTTCTGTTAAGATATGCAAAAACTCTCCTTCGATATTTGAAATAAAAGGTGTCCCTAAACTCATGTTACATAAGCTACACTGTAAAAAATTTTGCCGTTAAAAAACGAAAATAGTATTGGTAATCTAGACGCCAGTACTACTTCCGTTTTCTAACATAAAAAAAAATTCCAGGAATAGTTCCGTTTTTTCACAAAATATTTCCGTTTTCTTAATATTTCATTATGTAAAAATTTTCGTTTGAAAAGTTAAAAGAATTTTTCAAGGACAAACTAACATCTTTGTGATTTTTTTCTTTACTTTACAAAGGCACGTTAATATCAGGGACACATTATATACATTTAATTTAAACAACAGAGAAGAAATGTTACTAACCTTCCATGGGGTTTGAACTCACGACCTTGTCTGTCATAGCCGGTAGTGTAATACCATTACGCTATGATTTCATATAGCACCATTTCAAATACCTTTACTTATTTCGGATGCATTTCATGAAGTAAAGACAAGATTTTTCAACGCGGGTTTTTTTTTTTTTTTTTTTTTTTTTTTTTTTTTTTTTTTTTTTTTTCTGTAGAGATATTTTTTTTTATTGAACGGACAGTTCCAAATCAAGTTTTACAGATTTTCTTTCTATAATTTCTAATAGTTAGCTTTTTAATTTTAGCTTTATAAAAAAAAAAATAAATAAGTTTAACCTTTAAAATATTACATGCATAAATGAAAGTATTAAAAATTTTGTTCCTTCTTTTTTGGAATAGTTTTAAAGCTATTTTATTCATATTTATTTATTTATTTTATAAAAAGATACTAACACACTTAAAAAAAAACAAAAAAAAACAAAAAAAAAACATGTATTTTAAAAAATATTTTGTATGACGATCTATTGTAAACTCAATAAAGATAATTACTATGGGTTATGGGTTATTAAAATTAATTACATTTATTGATTTTTATGACTTAGGTAATCGCCAAAATGATAATAATTTCGGTAATATATTTCGATATATTCTAAATTTTAAGAGCGAATTTCTTAATTTGAATATATTTAAATATGTATATATTAAAATTAAAAGTAGATTTTTTTTCCACTTAAAATATCTTTCGCACTTTTTATATCATGATATAAATAAATTAAACATATTTAAAATTATACTGAAAAAAAATTCCTTAGCTATCTCAAACTTAAAAAGAATTAATAAATCTTATTATTATTTTTTTTTAATTTGTAAAAATATGCTATCTTTTTAATATACTTTAAGTTTTATGTGCGAACTTCTTAATTTGAATAGATTAAAAAATATATATATTAAAATTAAAGGTAGATTTTTTTCCACTTTAAATAACATACGCACTTTTTATATTATAATATAAATAAATTAAACAAAATCAAACTGAAAAAACAAAAAATTTTCCTTAATTATCTGAAACTTAAAAAGAATTAATAATAATAATAATTATTATTAATTTAATATTGTAAAAATATGCCATCGTTTTATAATTAAAACAGAAAAAAATAAGAGAAATGTTGCTATGTTTTTCTATTTGTCATACAGATGGCGCCACGACACTTACCAGTTAAAAATACTGATAACTTGTGCTGTTTAAAACGGAAGATGTTCTGTTTGCGGTGAGATTTACGGAACAATTACTGTATTTTTAATCTCAAAATAGCAAAAAACGGAAATACTGCTGTTTTCTAGGAAAAATCAAACTATTCCGTAAAATTTTAGGGAAAAGTTTGTCTATATTAACGGATATTTTTTACAGTGTAGGGGATGATAGAACACATCAAGACAAGTAATAGTAAAAGTAAACTAAGGGTCCTAAACGTTTTCCAAAGGAGATATCCGCCGTTAAATTTTGGGCTCCAAAATTTCAAACATAAAAAAACGGAAAATTTGGTCGACAACCAAGCGGTTTTCACTAAAACTATTCTTTCGATGGTATTTTTTTGAAAATAAATTATAAAGATAAATTTCGAAAAATGCCAATAGAGGGCGGTTTAAACTTTGGATTAATGAACAACTATTTTTTGCCGTTATTTTCTGCATCTCAATAAATGGTTTGGTAAGCTTAGATTTAAACTTAAATTTTGAGCTTTAAATATGAATAGTTAGGAATGATTAAGAAGCACAAACTGAACTGTGTTCAGAGGGTTCAAATTTCAAATGATAATAAAAAATGGAAAAATTGGTCGATTGATTTGCGATTTTCACTAAAATTATTCTTTATGTCAGTATTATCGTAAAAATAAATTATAAAGATAAAATTCAAAAAATGCCGATTGAGGGCGCTTTAGACTTTGGAGAAACGTACAACTATTTTTTGCCGTTATTTTTTGCACCTCATTAAATGGTTTCATAGGGTTAGATTTAAACTTAAATTTTGATCTCAAAATCTGAATAGTTGGGAGTGGTTAAGTAGCACACACTGAACTGTGTTCAGAGGGTTTAAATTTCCAACGATTATAAAAAACGGAAAAATTAGTCGATTCGTTTGCGGTTTTTACTAAAACTACTCTTTAAATCAGTGTTTTCTTGAAAATAAATTTTAAAGATGAATTTCACAAAATACCGATAGAGGGCGCCTTAGACATTGGAGTAGCGTACAACTAATTTTAACCGTTATTTTTTAAAATCTCATTAAATGCTTTCAAATGCTTAGATTTAAATTTTGAGATCTAATTCTGAATTGTTGCGAGTGTTTATGTAGCGCAAAAGTGAATACTGTGTTCGAGGGAGCGGGGGGGGGGGGGTAAATTTCAACTCCTGAACACACTTCAGTTTGCGCTTCTCAACCCCTCCCAACTATTCAGAATTTGAGTTCAAAATTTAAGTTTAAATCTAAGATTTCGAAAACATTTAATAAGTTTTGGAAAAGCATTTAATTAAATACAAAAAATAACAGTTAAAATTAGTTGTTGGTTACTCTGGAGTTTAAGGCGCACTGTAACGGAATTTTTTGAAATTTACCTTTAAAATTTATTTTTAAGAAGATACTGACTTAAAGAATAGTTTTATTTTAAACCGCAAACGAATCGACCAAATCTTTCGTTTTTTATAATCATTTGATATTTGAACCCTCTGAACACAGTTCAGTTTATGCTACTTAACGACTCCCAACTATTAATATTTTGAGCTCAAAATTTAAGTTTAAGTTTAAGCTTACGAAACCTTTTAATGAGATGCAAAAAATCACGGCAAAAAATAGTTTTTCATTACTTCAAAATCTAAAGCGCCCTCTATCGGCATTTCTTTAAATTTATCTTTATAATTTATTTTCAAGAAAATACCAACATAAAGAAGCGTTTTAGTGAAAACCGCAAATCAATCGACCAATTTTACCTTTTTTTTATGTGTATTTGAAATTTTGGACCCCAAACTTTAATGGCGGCTATCTCTTTTCGAAAACGTTAAGGACCCTTGGTCAAATATTCTTAGTTTAAAGAATTTATTTCAATTTTTGGATCCTTGTACTCTGAAATAAGATTCTCAAAAATGTTTTTTCGATCAAAAATTGTACTATGAAGGAAAATATATTTCCGGTATAATATTAGAAATACGGAGCGAAATATATGCAACCTGAACATTTCATTCAGTTATGGCATACAAACACTCTGCTTCGATTTTTAAATTTTCTGAATGCTTATATTTACAGTGTTTTGTTTGCCTAAATCTAATATTTATGTATTAAATTTTAAATTTTTAGAAGTGAATTTTTAAAGATTAAATACTCAGAAAATATTACATTTGCAACACAAATATTTTTACTGTAATTACATTCTGCGAAAAATAATGTAGGATATTTATAAAGGTTAAAGTTTGCAAAATATGTAAATTTAAAGAAAATTATATATTTTTTTCAAGCGAAGTGTTTTAAATGTTTAAACATCTTAAGAAAGTTTTAAATTTTATATTAAATTGAAAATTTCGTGGAATAAAATAAAAATTTTAATTGAAAACTATTTTCTTTTCTAAAGTTTACGTATAAAAAGATGCAACATTTGCAAAATAAATGTCTACCTATTCAACAAAAGAAAGGGAAAAATCTTTATCTTCATTTTGATTTTTTTTAAAAATATAAATCAGTTAAATTTTTGGCAAAATATGTAATTCATATTTTACAATAAATGTTTAAAAGTTTTATAATCTTTTATAGCTAAATTGAAAATTTTATAATGCATAAAACAAACTTCTAAAATACAAAGCAATAATATCGTAAATTCTTGAAAATATGGAGAGGAATACATGAAAAAAGAGTATAGTCAAAAGAAATTAAGAAAAAAAAAACATTTCAACCAGCGTAAAACTTTAATCATCAAAAAATGTATTCTTAAATAATATTATTACATTATTTCAATAGTGAACTGAAGTTATATTTATTTTTCGTAAGAGATATTAAAAGTTTTCTTTTTTAAGACGAGAAAAATATCCACTATAAAATCTGAAGGTTTCTATTAAAGTTACAAAATCTTTTCCTCGAAATTAATCGTTTAAAACAACCCCCCTTTACTTTTTTGAAATGCACAACGACTTATTTACCTGTCAAATATTCTTATTTTAAAGGATTCATTTCCATTTTTGGAGCCCAGTGGTCCGATATAAGATTCTCTAAAGTATGGTTTTCAATCAAAGATCGTATTTTGAATGAGAATACAAGGTCCGGCTATTAATTTCCATGACTCATTGAATAACTCAGAAGAAAAAAAAGGTTAAACACATAGACATTTAATATGATTCGAAGTAATCCCCATCAGCCGTAATGCACGTATGTGCTAGGCTGTACAAATTTCGGAAAAAAGTTTTAAAGTCCTCTTTTAGAATGCTCTTAAATAGGGACGTTACAGTTTTCTTGATAGTTTCGACATCCATTAATCTTGTTCTCTTCAGCGAATTTTTCAGCTTAGGAAACAGGAAAAATTCTGCGAGTGCAAGATTCGGAGAGTATGGTGGATGCTGCATCTCAACGATACCATGCTGGGCTAAGATGGTGGACGTCCCTTAAATGGTGAGGAATGAATCTGGAACAAATCTTGCGTTTTCATAGGCCTTGCGTCAAAATTCGCTGAACCGTCTCTTTGTCCAAGTTCAATTCATTGACTCTGCAAGTACTCGAATAATCGATCGACGATCACATTTCACCATATCGCGAATTTTTTTAACTGCTTCTGGCGTGCATACGGACTGCGGTCGACCTGTGTGGGGATCATATTCAATGCTCGCACCAACACTAAGCGCTTAAACCAGTCAAAATTCTTGAGCGGGATAATTTATCCTTGCCGTAAACTTGTTTTAATATTTCGTATCTTTTCGCAGCTGTCTTGTCCAAGTTTAAGTAAAATTTAATGTTAATTCTTTGCTCCATTTTCCCTTTGACAACAGGAATTTAAGAGCTACATTTAAGTGCGCCTTTCCACGAGAACCACTAACTTCAGAATGGCGCCGAGTGCACTGCACATGCGGGGGAAAGTGCTGTTCAATATGCAAGCATTAGCTCTATCTTCCGGTTTTTCGTTCTCGTACAGCTATGTCAGTCCTGGAAATTAATAGCCGGACCTTGTATACTTCTGGAATATTATTATATTAGATATCCGGAGCAAACCCTACGAAACCAGAACATTTCGTTCACATAAAATATATATACTCTCTTCTTTTATATTTCAAAAAATTTGATGCTTATATTTATCTATTTATGTGCTTATATTTAATATTTATGTGTTAACACTAGAAACGCCGTTGGGGTCATTTCGCATTTATTTTCAATTTCCATTGCTTTATCTCAACATGTAAGTGAACACCGCAGCTCATATTTTTTTACTTTTTCTAAAATTATAATAAGCGTACTGTGACAATGTTTCATCTTTCTATATTAATTATTAAAAAAAATAATCAAAGAAATACCTAAAACAGCCAACAGGTGTCATTTTGACCCCCATAAGAAAAATGATAAATTTTCAAGACAAAGTCTGTTTTTGAATTCGGTTTTGATTACTGCGCATGGGGGAACACACATTTCTTATCGCGATGACAAAAAAGAGAAAAGTAAACTCCAGTTTTACTTTGTTTCGATGACGCATAGCGACGCGGAGAGGGGGGGGGGGGCTAGGGATATTCTTCTCTCTATTGCGCGCGCGCCCTCAATTAGGGGGGGGGGGGAGGCGTTCTTCTAAGCATACTGACTCTTCTCTGAAATGCGCAAGCATCCTAGCAACGCTGGCGTACTACAGAATTTTTGAAGGGAAAATCTTTCTTCTAGAGATACGGCCGAAAACGAAATTTGAAACCATTTTCCACAGCAGTGTTTTTCTCAAAGATTTCGATTGCGACAAAAGTATAGTCTTTTTCCTTTATAAAAAAATGCGGAGAGGATTGAGTACACAGGAGTGCCTTGCGCTCCTGGAGCAGTTAGATTCAGATATGAGTGGTGATGACAGTATGAAGATTTTCGCATAGATAATGTGAATTTACAGAATGCGTCGTCTTCTGAAAGCAGTGACAGTGATGCTGTAGAATATATTACCAATGTGATTTCCCCTGTTTCTCGAGGATCAGGAACCTCACGTGGACGTGGACGTGCGCAAAAAAGAGGTAATAAGACATCTAATCTTTCTGTTGCCAGCAGTAACGAAAAGTACACGTCATCCAGCGGTATTCTTTGGACTCCGATGAACCTTAGCACCCATACTTCTACTACAGGTAGCACACCAGCTCGAAATATTATAAAAATTGCTAGTGGACCAACATTTTATGCTCTTCGCAACATTGGGGTTAATCCAGCTTCACCCTGGCGTTTGATGGTGACTGAAACAATGGTGAAACTCATTCAAACATGCACAGTTGCTGAAGCACGACGTCAGCTAGAAAATGATAGCAACTGGTATGTTACTCTGGTAGAACTGGATGCTTTTTTCGCCCTCTTATACGCCCGTGGGGCACTAAGTCATTCAAAGCTTTGTGCAGATGACTTATGGAATAAAAGTTGGGGACCACCTGTGTTCAAAGAAACAATGCCATGCAATCGTTTCCGTGAAATCATGCGATATCTCAGATTCGATCTGCGAAGTAGCAGATCGGAACGCCTGGCCACGGACAAATTTGCTCTCGCTTCAGAAACCTGCAAGAAGCTGATTGAAAATTGTTATTTATGTTATAACCCTAGTGAAGAAATAACCGTTGATGAACAGTTCTTGCCTTCTAAGTCAAGGTGCAGATTCATCCAATACATGGCAAATAAACAGGACAAATTCGGCATCAAGTTCTTGCTAGCAACTGATGTAAATTCGAAATATGTGTTAAATGTCTATCCTTATTTGGGCAAGGATGAAGAGCGGCCAACTGATTTACAACTTGGAGAAAGTGTAGTGCTGAAATTACTACAACCATATCTAAACTCCGGTCTCAATGTCACTACTGACAATTTTTTCACGTCTGTAAAGTTTGCCGATGAACTTTCGGCAAAGAAAACCACAATCGTTGGGACGAGCGTCTAAACAAGAAAGAATTACCTCTTATTGCTCGCGACATGTCTTCCCCACGATACTCATTTTCTGCACTGAAAAATGGAATTAAAATACTCACGATATACAGGTGCAAGAACAAAAAGAATGTCGTGATTTTGAGCACTATGCACACGAATGTGTTTGCAGAAAGTAGTGCAAAGAAGAAGCCGAACACTGTTGTTTACTACAACAAAACTAAATGTGGTGTAGATGTAGCAGATCAGATGCTACGAAAATATTCTACAAGATGTGGAACTCGCAGATGGCCTCTTCACGTCTTTTATAACGTCCTTGATATTGCTGTACTAAATGCTTGGATAATTTCCAAGGAATGCTCAAAAACCTCAATTTCATGTCGGGAATTTATTCTTGCCCTTGTAGAAGAATTGAGAAGTAGCGCGCTGCGCAACAGATGCCCCTCAATTGATCGACCACAGACCCTGAAGCGAAAGAGATGTGCTTTTCAACATTGCAAGGGACGAAATAAAACTTCTGCAGGCTGTGAGAGATGTCAGAAACCAATTTGTGGTAAGTGTGTTGATGTCACAATCAAGCACGTATATTATATGACTTGTGCTAATGTCTAAATAACTTTGGAACACATTTATATGCTTATTCAGGAATTATGTTTTTTATTTTCTCTCTTTGAAACATGTGCGCTAATTTTTATTATTTGTATTTTTATTTTTTGTTTATTTTCTTATCAATTTTATTGTGTAATATTATATATATATATATATATATATATATATATATATATATATATATATATATATATATATATATATATATTATTAAATCTTGTATTTCTGTATTATTGTGTAGTAAAATATTTTGAATTATACATTGTCATTTATATACTGTCATTTCAAAACAATGTAAAAATTGGGATAAACGATCTCTAAAAACTAAATAAATAAAAAAGAAAAAGTTATAAAACCTTTAAAAACTTTTATGTTTTTCAATTTAAACCCATTTATCATTTAAAAAATATATTTATTTTAATATGGCTTGAATTTCTCATGGGGGTCAAATTGACACCAAACGGCGGTTTTAGGTATGTCCAAAATCCGGCTGTTCTAGTGTTAAATTATAAATTTATACATGTAAATTTTATGGAATTAATCTATAGAAGATGTTACATTTGCAACACAAATATTTTTATTATAATAAAATTCTACCGAAAAATAAAATAGGATTAATTAAAAAGACATGTATATTTTCTAAGACATATAAATTTTAAATAAAGAATATCTTTTTTTCACACGAAATATTTTGAAATTTCAAGATTTTAACAATTTTTCCCCATAAATAAAAAAATTCGTAGAGTAAAAAATGTACTCATTTGTAAGACATATTATACATTCTTCAAATAATGAGCAAAAGCTATATTTATTTTTCTTAAGTGATATTTTACGTTTTCTTTTTCACAATGAGAATGATAGCCGATATTAAATATGCAAAATTATTTATAAATATACAAAAAAATAATTATCGAAATAAGGCGTTTAATAGAAACTCCCTTTTACTTTATTGTAATGTACAACGACTAACTTACCTGTCAAATATTCTTACTTAAAAGGATTTATTTAATTTCTTGGATCCTTGCGCTTTGAAATCTAAAATGTTGTTTTCGTTCAAAAACCATATTTTGAAGGAAAACAAATTTCCGGAATGGTATTAGAAATCAAGAGTAAAACGTATGAAACCTGAACATTTCTTTCAGTTATGATGTACAAACACTCTCCTTCGATTTTAAAATTTTGGTACTACTCAGTTATCCCGTCGACCAATTTCGCCAAATTATACAAATCACCAAACTAATAGCCAAATTATACTAATTGACATAATTTTTATTTTATATAACGAAAAAAAAAATAATAATTAGTACAATAATAATAAAAATATTAATAAAAAGTCGAAATAAAAATTACTTAATGACATTTTAAACCAAAGGATAACCTAGTAGTATCAAAAACTTTTAATCCTTAGATTTACTTATTTATGCGCTTATATTTAATACTTATATATTAAATTAAAAATTTTTTATTGAACATTTCAAGACTAAATTTTACTTTTTCTGCACAAATGCAACCTATAATTATATTCTACCGAAAAATAATGTAGGATAGTTTATAAAGACATTTATAGTTTCCAAGTAGTATAAATATCAAACAAACAAAGTATGTATTTTTTCACACAAAATGCTTTAAATGTTTAAAAATCTCAAGAAAGTTTTAGTTTTGTATTAAATTAAAATTATCGTGGAATAATATATATATATATATATATATATATATATATACAGGGTGATTCCAAATTTTTTTTACAATAAAAGAGGGGTGATAGTACACATCAAGACAAACAATATTAAATAGGAGACCAAGGGTTTAAAACGTTTTCCAAAGTAGATAGCCGCCATTAAAGTTTAGGGACCAAAATTTCAAATAAACATACAAAATGAAAAAATTGTCCGATTGATTTGCGGTTTTCACTAAAATTAACCTTTATGTCGGCATTTTCTTGAAATTAAATTATAAAGATAAATAAAAAAAATGCCAATAGAGGGCTCTTTAGACTTTGGAGTAACGAACAACTATTTTTTGCCAGTATTTTATGCATCTCATTAAATGTTTTCGAAAGCTTAGAGTCAAACTTAAATTTTGAGCTCAAAATCTGAAAGTGGGAGTGGATAAGTAGCACAAACTGAACTGTGTTCAGAGGGTTCAAATTTCAAATGATTATAAAAAAACGGAAAAATTGGTTCATTCATTTGCGGTTTTTACTAAAACTATTCTCTATGTCGGTATTTTCTAAAAAATAAATTATAAAGATAAATTTCAAAAAATGTCGATAGAGGGCACTTTAAACTTTGGAGTAACGAACAACCATTTTTTGCCGTTCTTTTTTGCATCTCATTAAATGTTTTCGGAAGCTTAGACTTAAACTTAAATTTTGAGCTCAAAATCTGAATAGTAGGGAGTAGTTAAGTAGCACAAAATGAACTGTGTTTAAGGGAGGGGGTGTGTTCAAAATTAAAATAATTATAGAAAAAGGAAAAATTTGTCGCTTTGTTTGCGGTTTAAAATAAAACTATTTTTTAAGTCAGTATTTTCCTGAAAATAAATTTTAAAGATAAATTTAAAAAAAAATCCATTAGAGGGCGCCTTAAACTTCAGAGTAACCAATAATTAATTTTAACCATTATTTTTTTTTGTTCTAATTAAATGCATGCAAAAAATTATTAAATGTTTTCGGAAGCTTAGATTTAATCTTAAATTTTGAGCTCAAAATCTGAGTAATTAGGAGTAATTAAGTAGCACAAATTGAAGTGTCTTCAGGAGTCGAAATTTAACCCTCCCCCCTCCACGAACACAATTGAATTTTTCGTTACTTAAACACTCCCAACGATTCAGAATTTGTGCCTAAAATTTAATTTTATGCATTTGAAAGCATTTAATGAGATAAAAAAAATAACAGTTAAAAATAGTTGTACGCTACTCTAAAGTCTAAGGCGCCTTCTATCGGCATTTTCTGAAATTTATCTTTAAAATTTATTTTCAAGAACATGCTCATTTAAAATTAGTTTTAGCGAAAACCGCAAACGAATCGACCAATCTTTCCGTTTTTTATAATCACTTGAAATTTGAACCCTCTGAACACAGTTCAGTTTGTCTACTTAACCACTTCCAACTACTCAGATTTTGAGCTCAAAATTTAAGTTTAAGCCTAAGCTTACGAAAGCATTTAATAAGATGCAAAAAATAACGCCAAAAAAGAGTTGTTCGTTACTCCAAAATCTAAAGCGCCCTCTATCGGCATTTTTTGAAAATTATCTTTATAATTTATTTTTAAGAAAATACCGACATAAAGAATAGTTTTAGTGGAAACTGCAAAACAATGAACCAATTTTTCCGTTTTTTTTTAATCATTTGAAATTTGAACCCTCTGAACACAGTTCAGTTTGTGCTACTTAACCACTCCCACTTTCAGATTTTGAGCTCAAAATTTAAGTTTGACTCTAAGCTTACGAAAACATTTAATGACATGCAAAAAATACCGGCAAAAAATAGTTGTTCGTTACTCCAAAGTCTAAAGCGCCCTCTATCGGCATTTTTTGAAATTTATCTTTATTATTTAATTTCAAGAAAATGCCGACATAAAGAATAATTTTAGTGAAAACCGCAAATCAATCGACCGATTTTTCCGTTTTTTATGTTTATTTGAAATTTTGGTCCCTAAATTTTAATGGCGGCTATCTCCTTTGGAAAACGTTTTGAACCCTTGGTCTTCTATTTATTATTGTTTGTCTTTATGTGTACTATCACTCTTCTTTTATTGTAAAAAAAATTAGAATCACCCTGTATATATGTATTAAAAAAAATCTTTATCGTTACTTTTGAAAATGTTTCAATTCTTTAAATTAGGTGTTTTTTGGCAAAGAATGTAGTTCATATTATAAAATAAATGTTTTAAAGTTTTATAACCTTTTTGAACTAAATTGAAAATTTTATAATGCTTAAAACAAAATTCTAAAGTACAAAGCAATATTCTCGTAAATGCTTGAATTATGGAATGGAATAAGTTTTAAAAGAACATAGTCTATTGAAATAAATAATAAACAATTCAAACAGAGTAAAACTTTGACCATAAAAAAATATACTCTTTTATAAAATAATAATACATTTTTCGAACTGAGACCTAAAGAGAGAATTAATGTTAAGAGATGATTAATGTGTTCTTTTTTAAGACGAGAAGAATGTCCACTATAAAATCTGAAAGTGTATATTGATCTGAATATTATCTGAATGTTGCAAAATTGTTTATAAGTATACAATAAATTACTTGAAATTAGGCGTTTAAAAGAAGCCCCCTTTTCTAATTTACCTGTCAGATATTCATATTTTAAAAGACTTCTATTCTGTAAATTAGGTAATTTATTTGCAAATTATGTAATCATATCATAAATTAAATGTTTAATGGTTTTATAATCCTTTGGAACTAAATAAAAATTTTTATAATGCGTGAAACATATTTTTAAAGTACAAAGGATTAATCTCGCAAATATTTAAAATATAAAATGGAATTATTGTATAAAAATACAAACAGTCGATTTGAATTTAAAAAGAAACAATTCAACCAGTATAAAATTTTCACCATGAAAAAATATATCCTTTTTGCCGATCCCACCGCAGCTAGCATAGGGAAGTAAATACCGGCTTCTGATTGGATGAATAATTTAAAAAATATTTTGTTTAGGTTCATTTTTGGATTTACGTTTAATTAATCATCAGTTTCTGTTTGAAACCGCTTTAAAAGATGGATTCTGATTAACTTTCTTCTGATTCTACACATTTATTAATTGATAAAAAGAAATATTTTTTGGAATTTAGAATTAAAGAAGTTAATGATGATGTTTTCAGTTGTTCTGTAACAGATATAAATAACATATTAAATAAATTACCTAAAATAAATCTACATAAATAAAATAGGAATTTCTTCTTAAAATTCTTAACATCATATTCAAATATATGCCCCTAATAGAATGAGTACATCCGCATTTTGGCAGTTTATTTACAAACAATAATTATAACTCCATTTTACGGCTTCAATTATGCAATATTTACAAAACAAATTATTCTATATTACTTTTTTTTAATGTGATATCTTCTTACCGTTATTTTAACATGATATACCTATATACTCCCCTAATATGTACATCCACATTCAAAATGATTTATTTACAAGCAACAATTGCTCTTTAAATTATTCAACCAATGAGAAGCCAGTATTTATTTCCCTATGTTAGCTTCGGTGGTATCGGCAAAAATGCACCCTTAACAACACTAAATAATTACCCTAAATAATTTATCCTAAACAATTGCCCTAAACTTTTTCAAACAATGAACTGAAGTTACATTTATTTTACTTAAAGGATATTTTATGTTTCCTTTATTCCGATAAGAAGAATATCCGTCATTAAATATAATAAAGTTGCAAAATTGTTTATAAATATAAAACAAATTTATTGAAATTAGGCACTTAAAAGAATCCTTTTTTGCTTTATTAACATGCACATTGACTAACTTACCTGTCAAATAGTCTTATTTTAATGGATTTATTTCAATTTTTGGTGCCTCGCGCTCTGAAATTTAGAATATAATGCATATGCTTTTCAATCTAAAATCGTATTTTGAAGGAAAATATATTTCCGAAATATTTTTAGATATCCGGACCAAACCATGTGAAACCAGAACTCTTGGTTCAGTTAAGATTTAAAAATTCTTTCATTCCACCTTTGAATAATTTTAATGCTATATTTACATATATATGTATTTGCATGTAATTCTTAAATTTATATATTTCTCCAAAAATGTTGACATAATGTATTACTTTTTAGGTCTAAATACTTTTGGAATATGTTACATTTGCAACATAGCTATTTTTATTGTATGTACATTAGAGTGGAGCGAAAAAAGTTATTTTTAAAAAATGAAAAACGGGTAGGTGCCAAAAGTTGCCTTTATACTTGTACATCAACTGCGTGAAATTTTACCGCTGAAAAAAATGGCTTGAGTCTGCGCTTTTGCTTCAAAAATCGAAATTTTCGGTAAAATTTGTCATTTTTTGACATTTTTTCAAAAAATTGAAAAATTCCTACAGAGCTGGTTATAATTTAAAAGTGTTACTTAAATTTTTATATTTATCTGCTTAACATATTTAAACTATAAAACAATATCTGTAGTCTGTATAATTTGAGCAAATCTGACAACTTTTGGTAAAAACCAGCGTTACCTCTCTACTGGAACATACAACGAAATGTTGATTAGAATGCATTTCTTACCTATCTGCTTTCAAAACTATTCTGTATATAACTCGTAGATGTGGCTGCATTTCATATCCCACCCGTCTCAGCCACCCAACAATCTAGGCCCAGCTTTTTATTTATGCATTGAATTGTTATTTTTTTTCCCGAAGAAGGGCGTAAGTTTTCTATGTATCAAAGTAGTTTACCTCTTCTTTGATTTCACTGACATTGGATGCTACTGGTGTGACCTGCTGCATGTATATTTTTATACCTTGTATAACAGAAGAGGAAGCTGAGTAATGTATTAGGTATGTTGTTAATTGAACCTATTCAACAGTCTATTGTCTTCACTTAATTTTCATACAATTAATACATTGTGATTGGGAGTTCTGTTACCACAACATTTTTACAATCAATTGCATTATCTATATAATGATATGCCTAAAAAATGATTGTATGAATTCAATTTCTAGCATGTCATCATTTACTGTACTTATTGCATTGAATATGAGAACACACATTGAACTTGAGATTACATTGAATTTGAGAAGCTAGCAGTTTAATATTATGACGATCATCACAGAGGATTGCAAGCAAAATTTGCGTGTAAAGCAACAGTATTTGGAAAGAAGTTTTAGTATTTGTTTTATGTCGTTTCCTGTATTGTTTCGTAGTCGAGCAATTTTTAATAAGTTTTTAGACCTATTCTTTAGGTGTGTATTACATTTGGTATAAAATATCCCGCGGTGTAAACTTGATTATATATTTTGTGAGTGAATCTATAGATTCTGTTTGCCAGTCTATGCTTATATAAAGCGGAAAATTTTATTCGCTTTATGAGCTTTTTTTTGCCAGATATTTTCTAAATTCCTATTCCCCATTTCATCTGAGAAATAGCTTTCCTTATGAATTAGCTTTGCAGTCTCCGACAGAAATTTCTACTCTTTTCTGAGTATCTTTACTTAATTTGAGAAAATAATTTTTCAAGATTATTATCTATTTTATAAAAAATTGCGATAGGAAGTGAATAGTACGTAGACAAAGATTTTCCTATTGATCCAGTGAACCCATGTAGATTATAACGTTTTACATCGACTTCTCTAATAATTGACGCAGAGGAAATTCACTGGATTTGAAGTAGCTTATGATCCATTATTATACACAATTCTAAGCTTACCCAATTCAAAATCATTCACAGCGACAAATAGAATTCTAATAGATTTAAATGGGTACTTATAGCCGATTACAGTCTGTACATTATCTCAAAAGTACTATGCATTATAAGTTTATGCCCAGGACAGTTCACCATCAAATATTGTTCACTTATAAAATGCGGATCTAAAAGTTAATGGGAAATTACCTGGCTACGAAAACACTTAGAAAATGGCATAAAACTAATGCAAAAAAAAGTTATTTACAACAACGGTTGCTTTGCACGAGCAGGAAAAATTCTCATTGCAATTCTCTCTGACGATCACCAGAAATTACACTAAACAGCTCGCTTCTCAACATATAAAATATGCAAAATCAGAATAAATGATGGCATACTTATAATTGAAATACTTGAAATCATCTTTAACACTAGAACGCCTGGAAATTTTACGCAAGTTTCAGAAAATATATTTAAAACCAGAAAAGATAACTTCAAATTAACTAGTTTTTTTGTTTTTATCATGCCATCGCAACTAATGTATACCGTAATTTCGGGTTTATAAGCCGCAGATCAATAAATTCTTTTTCGACCCAGAATTTTTTTAGAAACAAATATCACTAGTTAGATCGCCATAAATTTTTGTCTTCATTCACTAAATAACATTTCTGGGTCTAAAAAGAATTGTTTGAGCCGCGGCTTATACACCCGAAATTACGGTAACTTATTTCTTGAAGATTTTTCTAGTTTAAATTGAAAATTAGTCCAGTGATCGGTGTCGAATTGACACCTTCCCGGCGGTCTAGTGTTAAAACAGGTCATTACGTAAAAAAATATAATTGACTGAAAAAATGTGGCAACAGAATTTCCAATCACTTTCATCAACTGGATGTAAGTTTGATAAAGATAATAGATGGCCGAATAGATCCCTTTAATAATATTCCCGTACATTACTCTGCTTATCACTTTTTATAAGCTGTAAAAATATACATTAAGATAGTATGTGGATCCATAGCAGCATGTGGATACAAAGAACAGATAAACTAGGTGGATGCATCGAAAACGTGCCAAATTTTGATAAAGAAAATGACAAATCAATATATAAATAAAACACTGTACTAAGATGATCGAATAGTTGGGACGGGTGGTATATGAAATATAGTCACCTCCACGACGTATGTCCAAGGTAGTTTTGAAAAGAAGAGCTGTATTAAAATTAACAATTCATTGTATGTCCCAATAGAGTGGTAATGCCGTTTTCTTAACAAAAGTTGTCTTTCTTGTTCCAGCTATACGGAATAAAGATATTATTTTATAGTTTAAATATGTTAAGCAGATAAATACAAAGGTTTAAGTAACACTTTTAAATAATAACCAGCTCTGTAGAATTTTTTTATTTTTTTTGAAAAACTGTCAAAAAATGACAAATTTTACCCAAAATTTCGATTTTTGGGGCAAAAGCGCAGACTCAAGCCATTTTTTTTCAGCGGTAAAATTTTACATAATTGATGTACTAGTATAAAGGCAACTTTTGGCACCTACCCGTTTTTGATTTTTAAAAAATAATTTTTTTCGCTCCACCCTAATGTACATTCTACAGAAAAAATAGTTTAAGTTCATGCATAGTTTAGAAGATTTTTTCTTGCAAATGAATGATATATTTTTGCATCAAAAAGCTTTAAATATTTAAAAAACTTAAAAAATGTTAAAATTTTATTTTATATTAAAAACAATTTATTAGAATATTTTATAAACATAAAGTAGATGTAGAAATTTTATAATGTGAAAAACTATTATTCGATAAATAATTTTAGTACTATTATACGAAAACATTTATAAATTTCATATCCTTAATTTTATGTACTCAATTTCATAAATTTATATCAGTATCATTTTAATCTTTTACTGCAGATATTTTTACATAAAAAATAAAATAAATAATGAAATCAATGTAACGGTGTAGTAATAAAAATTAGTAAAACAAAATCACATTTTAATATAAAATTTATTATTTTATGATATGTGACATAGGTATACAATTTGGGTTTATATTCTATTGCTATTCTTACACACTAAATGAGATTGAATTAATTTTTCCTGTGTAACCTTTCACCGGGCGCGCAAATTTTCATAACACGAGCGGGCGCGCGTTGTAAATTGTACAACAGGTAAAAAAAAAAAACAATTATTACTGTTTTTTTTTGTTTTTTTTACAAATATTTTTACATACAAATATCATATAAGTTATTTTTTATTACAATTTATGAAAGTATTTCGCAATACACTTATGTTGTTATAACTTACTAAAGCAGAAGTTTAGATATATAAAGAGCTACTTGCTACTACAATCACAAAGAATAAAAAATAATAATGAATTACTAAACAAGAATTGAGTCATTTCTGATATACATAATTAATACTATATTCCATCTATATTAGACGTTTCATATATCAAGCATAATATTTGCTTTTTGAAGACTGTTTCCAGATAAACCATATGCATTTCATGAATTATTAACAGATTAATATGACAGGTGCAGTTAATTGCGCAATCTGAAGTACAAATAACTTTCAGAAACTGAGTAAAGAGATCCAATAAACGAATACAAAGGGCTATTAACACCCTCAGCTGCTTAAATTTTGTTTTAAAGAAAAAAGAAAGTGGGTGTTGTACTTTTTACAACGGCGCGCCCAACGGAAGATTAACACTCTGCAATTTTTTTATAGTATGCTGAAAAAAATAATGAAAGTAAATCATACCTTAATATCACAATTTTTTTTTTATTGTGTTTCGTTTTCTTTTGTTTTTTATTTTTCCGAAGAGCACATTCTATTTTTTCTTATTTGTTTTGGCCCCACCAGTGGCCGAGACCTCTCAACTGGTAGATGGCAGGTGCTGGGTTCGAACCCAATCGCGGCTGTCGGCCTAACCGTTCGGAGTTTTCGTGGTTTTCTTCGAACCTTGCGTAAATACGGGTTAGGTTCCCTTAGAAAGACCCCCACGAAGGGCACTCCCCCCTGGTCCTATATCCCATTAGTGTAGATAATCGGACGACAAAAATAAACCAAACTAAACTAAACCTTATTTGTTTTGTCATATGTAGACTTTTGATATAGACAAAAGAACTGTTATGACATTCTTTGTGTTGTTCTTGATGAGAACCGAGATCATATTGTTTAAATTAATGACATATAATGGAAATTATAATGTTTTCGAGTATGTACCAGATATGTCACGCTGTGCAGTAAAATGTTAACATAATGATTTTAGAGTAAACTGGGTGAAGATGTCGCAGTTACTGATTTAATTGTTTTAAAAATCACCTGCTGTTTATATTTTGCTACTCATTAAATTCTTGTTAAAGTTTGTACTTTTATGTATAACTTAAAAGCTTATTTCAATTAACAGATGCTATAGAGAATATCTAAAAATTTTATTTTTGTATACCCTTTCATTTCAACATTTTTCTTCCAGCTATGGGTTAGATAGCTAGATATCTAAACGTAAGAACTCTTCTGGAGTTTCAATGTAAACAAAAGTTTCTGTGAAGCAGTTTAAAATAATATGAAACGAAAAGGAAAACGTTAATAACAAACTTTTGACAAACATACTAAAGTTGTTAATTTATTTAAAATT
Organism: Maratus speculifer; assembly: GCA_964019185.1. Classification (NCBI taxonomy): domain Eukaryota; kingdom Metazoa; phylum Arthropoda; class Arachnida; order Araneae; family Salticidae; genus Maratus; species Maratus speculifer. The sequence continues at coordinate 113,880,567 of OZ025289.1, read as the reverse complement.
AGAAATTACAAAAACTTAACTGAAACAAGCGCTATCAATTTAATAAAAAGAACAAACTAAAAGCTACTTATAAAATAAAAGTTTGTGTTCTACTTAATATTAGAAATAATTATGGATTTTACATTTAATCTGTACATTGTACAAAATACAGACGTAAATCTACAAAACTAGAATGCACTTGATCCGATCACATTTTTCTGATGTTTTATCGCACACTGATAAACATTCTGTTCACTCATTTTCATTAACTTTTAAAAGATCCATAAACTTCAATCTTGCTAAAGAATTTAATCATCATTCATATGATCGTCTACTGCAGATTTTCTCGTTTTCACCTGTGACTTCTTCCTATATCCTCTTGAAGGGCGGTGGTATAAAATATATACCACTTAATTTTAATTGGGAAACGTCACATCGACAACAGAATTTCGAAATGAAAATTTTAATTTCATCAAGTGCGTGAAGAAAAGCTTTTATGTATTTTGAAATAACTGATTTAAAATTCTGGTGTCAATAAATGATTTCAGCATTTTAAGAGTAGAAGTGCTTTGCCCCTCAAAGGGACAAGGTAGAACCCGCCAAATTTTGACGAAAGAAAATGTTTAAGAAAGGACTGTTTCACTGATTTATAATAAACAAACAAAATTAGTTATAGTAAAAAATGCACCTTATATTAGTATGTCTAACTCTTAAACAAATCGTATTTGACTTAAAGTTAGCAAAATACTATTTCTATTAAACTCAGTTTTAGAAATTGATAAAATTAAAATTTAATCGTACATGTTAGCAGTAAAAAAATAAAGTTATGTTATTATGATAAAGTTATCAATTAAGGCTCTTATTCTAGTATTCCAAAATGAAAAAAAGCATAATTTATTGAATTTTGATTCAGTCAAGGAATTTTTTTTACGAGAAATCTAAACTCGACATCATTTTTACAAAATCAAAATTTACAAATGCACATTTCGTATTAGTATTCACCATTTCAAAAAATTGTATTTTAATTTAATCATTTTGATTAAAAACCTGAAGTTTCGATGCTAGCTGAAGCAGATATTAAACAGTTGATATTCTTTTAAGTGTAAATCAAATTTTGTAAATGAAATCAAAATTAACCGGGAACTTAAATTCTATTTTTTTCCTTTTAATGAGAGAGTGGCAACATAATGATAAAATAATCAATTTTTCCCCTTTTTTCCTTTGCATTTTATAGAAATGGAGTATGGCTGTTGCCACAATAAGAAAATCAGCATTAAAAACTACAAAAAAATTAATATTTCAAAAATGAATTAAGATGTAGATTTCAAATAAATTGCATTTAAAAGTGCATTTTTTTCCCTATACAATGGTGTAAAAACTGAAAATGTGGGATGTTAGAAGCTTAATAAACTTGCAACAGCCAAAATTGCAATACCGAATTTTCATTTACAATTTGAAACTGTTGCCATTTGCAAAATGACGTATGCGTTACACACAGATAACGTTTGGCCTTTATAATATAGATATAACTCTTCTATTTCAGTCTTGCGAAATCTGGAAATTCGCAGTTGCTTATTGTGTTCTACTTCACAGTATAAAGAATTATGACTCAAGTACACCTATATTTAAAGTAGTATTACAAGTTCAAATACGATAAAGACCTTGCGATAAAGCACTTTAGAGTTCAGCCTTTTTTCTTGATCATTTTCATAGGTCGCTTTGTCTTTTTCATCAATAGATATTTGTTCTGCCTCTCGCTGTACATTTCTTTAGGGACTTAGACCAAATTTATCTAACAAAAGTTTCACTGAATGCATTTGATCCAATCGCATTTTCTCAAGGTTCAATAGCACACTGCGAGACCACACTCTTTGTACTTATTTTCATTTACTTCAAAAAATTCCTCAACATCTGAATCTTGGTAGGCACTTTAATCATCATCCATATCATCGTATATTGTAGATTTTCTCGTTTTCCACTTTTATTTCTTGATTTATTGTATAATTCTTTTATTTAAATCTTGCGAAATCTGTTAATTCGCAGTTGCATAGTGTGTTCTACTTCACAGTATAAAGAATTATGGCTCAAGTATGCCTATAGTTAAAGCAGTATTACAAGTTCAAATACGGTAAAGACAATGTGCAAACAGCTTAAAGTGGTTTAGAGTGCATCTATTTTGTTGATTTTTTCTATATGCCCCTTTGTTCTTTTTAGCAATAGGTTTGATTTTCCACAAGCATCACATATCTTTAGACATATTGAGCAACTTTTCGTCACCTGAGAAGAACAAGGTTCTATCTGTGTTTTTGAAAAAAAATGACTTATTGATATACAAATGTTTTATTTGTATTTATGAAGGCACTTCTGGATTAAAATAATGTTATAATATAATTATAATGTCTTATGGAAATTATATATAACATAATTCTGATGTAAAAATGAATTCATAGATACAAATAGAACCTTTCTATATCGATAATTTATTTTTTCAAAAACACAGATAGAACCTTATTATTCTCAGGTGACGTTTTGGCTAAACAACAGTTCGCTGAATGCACTTGATCCAATCGTATTTTGCCATGGTTCAATCAGCATTGCGAGACATTCGTTATACTCACTTTTAAAAATTACACAAAATTACAATAAAGGATTAAGATAAAAAAATAAAATTTCAATTAAAAAAATTACAATTAAAAATTACATAAAAAATTACAATTAAGAATTCACTTAAAAAAATTCCTTAACTTCTGAATCTTGGTAGGAATTTTAATCATCATCCATATCATCATCTATTGCAGATTTTCTCGTTTTCACCTTTGAATTCTTCCTTTATAATTCTTTTTTTTAAGGCTTGCAAAATCTGGAAATTTATAGTTGCTCTTGTGTTCTATTTCACATTAAAAAGAATTATGCCTCAAGCTTGCCTACATTTAAACCACTATAACAAGTTTAAATACGATAAAGACACTGTGATAAAGTGCTTTAGAATACAGCCTTTTTGTTGATTTTTTTCATATGTCTCTTTGTCCATTTCAGAAATAGATTAGATCTGCCACTAACTGAACATTTCTTTAGAACATACAGTAATTTTTATCTAACTAAGATTTTCGCTGAATGCACCACTTGATTCAATCACATTTTACCGACATTTTATCACACTCTTTTAAACAAATTAAGTACTCATTTTCATTCAATTAAAAAAAAATCCACAGCATCTGAATCTTTCTGAGGAATTTAATTATCATCCGTATCATCGTATATTGTAGATTTTCTCGTTTTCACCTTTGACTGATTCTTATATAATTTTTTATTTATATTTTGCGAAATCTGGAAATTCGTAGTTGCTATTGTGTTCTACTTTGCGGTAAAAATAATTATGACTCAAGCATGCCTACATTTAAATCATTATAACAAGTTTAAATACGATAAAGACACTTTGATAAAGTGCTTTAGAGTGTAGAAATTTGCTGATTTTTTTCCATATGTCGATTTGTCTTTTTCAGCAATATATTAGATTCCTCACAAGCTGCATATATACTTTTTTAGAACTTAAAACCAACAGTTTCGTAGGATTCCCTTGATCCAATCACATTTTACTCATATTTTATCACACACTGCTAGAAATTCTGAGTACTTATAGCCATTCGCTTTTAAAAATTCATCAAATACTGAATGTTGGTAGAAAATTTAATCATCACCACCCATTATCGTCTATTTGATATTCTCTTGTTCTCACCATTGATTTCTTCCTATATAATTCCTTTTTACTTTCATATATCTTAAGAAGAATGTTTTAAATTCGTGAAACTTTTCGAATTCCGGCTTTTGACGGATTTGTATGTTTTGGCGTTCAGATATTTAAAAAAAGCCTGACTGTGAGTCTGTGGTTCTGTCTTTTTTTCTGGATGTCTGTATATGACATAAATTTTTTCTCTATCTCAAGAAATAATACAAAAAAATTGATAAAAACTTACATACATGTTGTCCCAGATATAATTTGATGCTGATTTGTTTTTATGTTAATCTCTCAACAGGTGGTGCAGATATGCTGCATTGTTTTTTGTTTACGCAACAGCTGTATCTAAAGAACTAATGTACGGATTAAAATAAAAAGCTATATTTAAGTAATCTTTCATATAAATTGATGTTGATTAATTTTTGGTGTAAATCGCTCAAAAAGTGACGCTGCTATGCTGCATTTTTACGAATTACGCAACAGGTGTATCTTAAAAAGTAATTCCGAATTTCAAACTTTACATTAAACTACAAATTTGGTTTATCCTTGCTATAAATTTAAGCTTTTTTGCATTTTTCTGTAAATCACTCATTAGGTGCGCTACTATGAAGCATCTTTCATGATTTTCACGGCTATTTTGGAACTGACTAGATCTTTCTATTTTACTAGCAATCTAATTTACGCCAAAGCAAAAAAGTGCAAATCTGAGTTCTTTCAAAATACATCCGATTCCGAAAGATGAAATTTCTGGAGTATATGTTATAACACTAAAAATTGGAAATATTTATCTCGAATACATAGGAATGACTTATCGTAAACTTAAAGATCATATTAAAGAACGCGTGAGAAATTTTAAATGCAATCGACCAGCAACATCCCTATCAAGAGCCAACTAGAAGGAAAATATACAAGTAAATTTCGAAGATGCAAATTTATATGTCCCTTGAAAAATTACAGCTAATTCACCATCAGGGGATGAAGAGAAATTACCCTCATAGCATGCATGGTCACTGTGACGTCAAAATGACGTCATTGTGTGTCACTTTGGTCACATAACATCTGTGATCAAAATGCGACAACTCAGTGACGTCACATTGCGACTGAAATGTGACTTTATTAAAAAAATTTAGAAAATTCTAAATATTCTTTAAAGCATGTTAATTACTTTAAAAAACATGTTTCTGGCAATTTAAATATCGTTGCTTTTGTCGCAGTTTCGTCACAAAGTTAATGTCAAATTAGTCATAAATGATACATTTTTCACAAATATCCCACATAGCATGCATGGTCACTGTGACGTCACTGTGAGTCACTGTGGTCACGTCACATCTGTGACCAAAATGCCACCGCTCAGTGACGTCACATCTGTGACCAAAATGCCACCCCTCAGTGACGTCACATTGTGACTGAAATGTGACCTTCTTAGAAAATTAAAAAATGTATACAAAAATTCTTCAAAAGATCCCTCATAGCATGCATGGTCACAATGATGTCACTGCGAATCACTGTGGTCACATCACAACTGTGACCAAATTACCACCACTCAGTGACGTCACATTGTGACTCAGATGTGACTTTCTTAGAAAACTTTAGAAAATTACAAAAATTCTTCAAACCATGTTATTTACTGGCAAAAAACGTGTTTTCTGGCATTTAAGAAGAATATTGTGCAATCGCTGTTATGTCACACGTTACATGCACTGCGTGTAACGTATACGTCATATCACATATGTGAAATAAACCTCCATATGAAACTAAGCACCCAGCAATGAACCTCTCAGTGAAACTTCAATTTAAGGAAATTTCTCGTTACACTTAAATGCTTCGTTATGAAAAAAATATCGTTGAATAGAAATCTACGAAAATTCATGAAATTTGTATAGTAAGCTACAAATAAAAATGGAAATATTATAAAACTGTGTTTTAATTTGGATAGTAATTTTTGTTATGCAATATAGCCACATAAAAAAAAAAAATTCATTAGTATAATATCTAAAAAACCACGTAATAAAGGATGGGAAACATAAACTGAATCGCAGCGTTCTATTTCTCGTTTTCTCTTGCATTTCAAATCGAAAAAAAAAAAAAATTGGAATATTACTTTGTGTGCGATCTCTTATGAAAGATGCACTCATAAAAACTTTCGCATCTTTTTTAAGTATTCAGAGAATGGGCCTATAATATTTTCGTGGAACTAGAATCCCTTTCTCAGCATATCGAAAAATTTTCGCATTTTTCCCTTTTTATTTAAAAGATAAAATAAATACATAATTTCAATTCATACAATCCGCTGAAATATATTCACCAATCAATCTTAACAGCAATCTATCCTTTTGAATATTGTGCACGCACGGAAGTGCAACAAATTTTGCTAAATAGAATTTTTTTTTAATGTGAATATTAATTTAAATGTTAATTGCGTTCTAAATGAAGGATCAACAGAAAATTAAAAAAGTAGATAATTTCATTAAATATGGGCTTCGTTAAATGAAAGTTCCACTGTACTTCGAAACTAATTAAAAGTAAAATAGAAATGCGTGAAAAAAAAATTTAACTAAAAATTTTAATTAGGGATACCCTCATAAAACTAATGCGCATGCTCATTCAACTTATAAATCTTCGAAGCTCAAACAACCAATAATAAAAAAAAAATCACCTGCTTAAAAAATATCGTTTGGCAACGACCAGAATAGTTGACACTAGTGTATTTATTCTTTAGAATATTAGGCTGCTGTTCTAGTAACTTTGTTATGATGTTATGTATGTATATTTAGTACGTAAGTTGAAAATTTTTAAAAAGTTATGCAAAAATGCGATCAGGTGACATTTTATATAAAATGTCGGCCCGAAAAAATACAATGTCAGTGGCGATTCGTTAATATGAGCGCGCCAATGTCATTGTACTTCATTCGGACATTCCGAATTCGAAATTATCTTCCCTATTTGGATTATGAAACTGGAATTAGAGGATAATGCCGATAAGAAAGAGGTAAGAAAATGTTATTTTTCCTGCTTTTGTTATAATGATTTCTGCTAATTTCGTAAAAAACGTGTTATAAAAGGAATAAGTATCATGTTAATTTAACTTTTTTGAATTCACTTACCTTAGTAAATTCAATAAATTTAACATTTATTTTGTTGAAATACGGAACAGCATGTCAGCGATTTGAAAATAGTTAATAATATTATTTTTAAAATCCACTTTAATCACATTTTTTTAATTACTTGGTTAAAATCACATTTTAATAAATTAAAAAGTATACACATAATCAAAAGTTAACGTTATAATTAATATATAAAGGAGTTTGGGGTTGTTTAATTGTTAAAAATAGTGATAAATATGCTAATTTTTGCACTAATATTTCAAAAATATTTTTGTAAAACTTTTTTATTACCTTTCTGAATTTCTCATAATCCCAAAAATTTGATAACTGTAATTCCATGACATTTATTATTTTAAACCATGTATCTAAAATAATTAAGATATTGATTTTGTGGTAATAACAATTATTGATTTTAAAAAGTGAGTAATTATCGCATTATTTTATTAATTTTTGATATCTTAATTGTGTTGAAAATAACAATTTTGTTTCATTAGTATGTGTTCATTAAATCCTGGTTCTAAATAGTCATAAAAACAATTGCATGTACACTTTTGTGGGATGTACATTGCTGAAATTTTTAGTGTTTGATGTATTTCTATTATTTTACCTAAAAATGTTGTCTAATATTGGGAAATGAGACTGAGAATACTTAAATATTATTAATAGATTCATCTAATACAAAAAAAAAGAAATCTAATAATTATAAATATTAATAAGGAAACTTTAAAAAAAATTCCTTAAGGATGTCCTTTACCGGCACATCTATACTATATGACATATACAATATATATATATGAGTTTAACTACGAATTTAAACCTTGGTGTAATCATACATGCGCACAGGCCACTATAGTAAGAAAATAACTAAGCGTAATACTAGAACTAATTGCCTCATCTTCATTTGTACTCGATTTTCAAATAAATCTGTATATTACGAATATTGCGCATAAACTTCACGTAGTTTTATCAAAAGATAATTCTATATTATATTTAACAGAATGATTTTAATTGGTAAATTAATCAAACGAATATTAATTTTCCAAAATGAGTAAAAAAGTGTTTAGGTTAGGATTCGAACTAGAGACCCTCGATGTATGCTGCCAATGCTCTTCCAACAGAGCAACTTAGCACGCACAATTCACCCGTAGAAATATCATTATATACTCATACGAATAGTATGCATTTATCATACGGGTAGTTTGAAAAAAAATTAAAGTATTATTACATAGGGTTATATATAATAATGATAAGTATGCGTTCGTATTCGCTGTGTGAATTGTGTGCGTCAGATTCTTCCAGGATAGTTCAGTCGACAAAGTATTGACAATTTGCGCGAAAGACTGCGTAGTTCGAATCCTGACCTGGACACTTTTTCAATCAGTTGGAAAATTACAACAAAAGATAATTAAAAGATATAGGGTGGATGCTCCAGTTTTGGCAACTGCACAAGTTTTGGCCACACTGGAATGATTTACCCTCTATTTAGGCTGTAAATTGATTTTAACAAATTATATGCATTCTTACTCCTTAATCTAACACTCTTTTATCATTTCCAATCCCATTTGTTTATTTTTTGATAAGAAATGACTTGCAAAAAAATAAATGTGTAAAACTATAGTGTGCACTCACATATATTAAGGTTTTTGCTTAGGTAACAAGTTTTCATAATCTTTCAATATTAGGCATTTATCGAACTTAATTTGTTTTGAAACAAATTGCTATGAAGCTTTATGAAGTAGGCTTTCTCTCTGTTGTAATTTCATATCTAAATTAATTATTTTTACAGCTTAAAGTAGGGGTGGCCAAAACTGGTACTTTAAATTTGCTATGTGTACCAGTTATGACCATGGTGTGGCCAAAAAGGGCACAACATTATGCTCCACTTTTGGCTACAAGACTAATTATAGTGAAAATTTCAGCAATATATTTAGAAATGTTTTATGACTTATAAATTTAAAAGTTCAATAAAATTACAGCATGATTTAGTGGTTTCTTGTATTTTTTTCAAAACAAAATGAGGAAGTTGCATAACTTTTGCAAAATTTCAAGCACATGAATTTAGAAATAAAAAATAATGTGAAAATCTTTACACTATAAATAGGATTCATTTTAACAAGTTTAAAAAAGACAATTCTGTACTCTTAAAAATGGTCTAGATTAAACACTGTTTTAAGATAGGAAGTAAAATTATGGCTTTTCAAAATTCATTGTCAGCTTTTCAAGATGGTTAAGTTTTGTAGTATCTCGTTCTACCTTGCAACACAAGTTTACAGAATGGAGACCAGTTTTTACTATTTTTGAATCGCAAGTAATAGGGTTGTGCTATTTATGATGGCCAATTATCTATATGAGAGATATGGGCCGAAGAGAAGGGGGATGCCCTCTGTAAAGGTCTTTCTAAGATCCTAGCCCATATTTACACAAGGAAATCTAAGGTTTGAAGAAAACTAACTCCAAATGATTAGGCTGGCAGGCAGCTAAGTACGAGGAATTAAAGTAAAAAATCAGTTGAAAAAAATGGATTTTAGAGATTGTCAAAATACTATTTCATGAAAAAAAATGGAACAATTTCAAGATTCTAGTCATATAACTGTAAATATTGGTATAGTATAACATATGATATATATAAATGAAAGTATGCAAAATGTTAAAATAAGCTTTTTTATGTCCTATAAGTCTTTTTTATGAACTAAATATTTTTTTGTTTTTAAATTTAAGTGTTCAGTTAAAATCAGCTTAAGTATATTTTATTTGATGTTTTTATGATTTCATTTAAAAAAATGCAAATCTTTTTTATACAGCAAACAAATATGTGTGTGGTAAAACAGATTTTGCACAAAAATGCTTTATTTTTACTTATTATCAGTTAAAATGTTTGCAAAATTACAAGCTATTAGGGTGGCCAAAACTGGTGAAGGGGTGGCCAAAACTGGTGCAAATTGAAAGAAATTACTTAACGAGTTATTACTCACAATCTAAAATATTTGATAGAAAGTTATTATAATTAACAGAAAGACAACTAAATTTACTAAAGAATACTGTTATTGCGATTTAATATGCTTTATTCAGTCTAAAACTATAAAATTTCCATTTCAACTTTTCTCTTAATGTGGCCAAAACTGGAGCATCCACCCTATATATTTATAGACATCAGGATTATTGGTCAGAAATATTGGCAAGCTGTACAGTTTTAGATATGTGCTGGGATTTGTCGATATTAAAGCGAGTAAAAGTTTAAAAAAAAAAGTTCAAAAAGATTAAACAGTTTGAACATCATACTACAAAATGTGTGTCAGTTATAAATAAAATTGAAGCTATGCAATTTTCAGCATGTGGAGAAAATATATAAATATTTTTGAAAGATAATATTTTTCAAATTTTAAAAACAACACCAGAGTTGTAAGGCATGTGAGGTAAATCGAATTTTTATCTTTAATTTAGAAGGAAGTCTCCTTACTGCAGGTAACTATTTTTATATATTATACAGTATTTGTTCATAAATTGTCAATATATGATTTTTGGACTCAAACCCTGTTTTAACAGGAACATGGCATGGAGTTATAGTTTCCAGATTACAGATCCTGTTTCTTTTAAATTGTTAGAGAATTGTTAAGAAAAGTTAAATCGTCATAGAATCATCACAGTGTTAACGTAAGTTTTGTCACAAATGATCTGCAGCGTGAGTCTAAAATAATGGGTCAAACTTTAAGGGAGGTGGTACAGCTCACTATAATAAATAATTATGGCATAGAAATGTATGACTGGAAGTGACGCGTTAAAACGCCACACCAGTCACTGCAAAAGACACGGATTATAATGTTAAGTGTATGGGAGCGCTATTTTCAAATATCTCGCTAAAATTTTAATATTTTTGCATATTTTTTTTCCATAGGATAGCTGAGGACGACCTGCAACTGGGCAGGTTTTTACTTTTTTGATTTTGGTTATAGATTAAAAGAAAAATTCTTTAACTTTCAGAACCAGTTTAAACCGGTTTTAAAACTGAAACTATTGTAATATAAAAAAAAATATGTAACCAAAATCGAAAAAGTAAAAATTAGCCCGGTTGTGGATTGTCTTCAGCTATCCTATAGAAAAAATATCATGTAAAATATTGAAATTTGAGCAAGATATTTGAAAACAACGCCCCCCCCATAGACTTAACATTATCATCCGGGTCTTTTTTGGTGACTAGTGTAGCGTCCTGACGGGTCACTTCCGGTCATATATTTCTGTGCCATCATTATTTGTTATAGTGAGTCCTACCGCCCCCTCAAAGTTTGTTCCATGATTTTGGACTCACCCTGTATTTCAAAATTTGGTCACAATGTGACTTGAAAGCATTGTCACTTTCGTCACAATTTTGTCACAATGTTAATGACAAAATCGTCACAAATGACACACTTTTCACAAATTGGTCACATTGTGACGTCACAAAGTGGTCACAATGTGACGTCACAAACAAGCTTTAAAACGGCCATAACGACTTCACATTTTAGTCACTGTGACTTCACATCGACGGTCACAAAGTCACAGTGTGACTTCACAACGACGTCACCGTGACGTCACCATGTCTTACGGGATGTCACATTCTGACCATTTTCTCAAACGTAACAAACGAACTCTAAAACGGCCATAACGACTTCACATTTTAGTCACTGTGACTTCACATCGACGTCACGTGACGTCACATCGATAATCGATGGTCACAAAGTCACAATGTGTCTTCACTTCCCCGTAAGACATGGTGACGTCACTGCAATGTCGTTGTGAAGTCACATTGTGATTTTGTGACCATCGATTGTCGGTGTGACGTCACGTGACGTCGATGTGAAGTCACAGTGACTAAAATGTGAAGTCGTTATGGCCGTTTTAGAGCTTTTTTGTGACGTCTCATTGTGACCACTATGTGACGTCATAATGTGACCAATTTGTGAAAAGTGTGTCATTTGTGACTACTTTGACATTAACATTATGACGAACTGTGAAATTTTTTTTAGAAAGTCACATCTTAGTCACATTGTGACGTCACTGAGTGGTGGCATTTTCGTCACAGATGTGATGTGATCAAAGTGGCTCACAGTGACGTCACAATGACGTCACTGTGAACATGCATGCTATGAGGGACTAAAGAAAATACTGTTTGTAATGATGTTTTCTTTCACAACATACCTATAATTTGGATCAGTTTGCTTAAAGAATCATAAAATAAGTAATATTCTCCTTTCTTCAATATCTATATTTAATTTTTCCAATGTTTTCCGAATCTAAAAATTTAAATTTCATTTTCACTCCTTTTTGACACAAACTACGTAACATTTGAAAAAAATACGTCAATAACTATAATTTTTCTATTCTCTTACGAAGGCTGTATATCCAATTGAAGTAGCTAGAAATACAGTAATTTAATATATTTTTAAAATATTTTTTGTCATCTTTTTAAATAGCTTACATATTGTGTGATTTTGAAGTTTACAATTTTAAAAAAGATAGAATTTAGCAATTAATTTATTTGCAATTTTTTTTATATAACAGAAAAATTCATTTGTTGCTGTATTTGTTTAAAAGATGATATATTAATTCACTTCCAAATTTAACTTCTTATCATATAGTCACATATTATAAGTTATATTTAATCCAAAGAAATGAGATTAAATAAACAGGCTTCCAAAGAATATACATTTGCAAAAAAAAAAAAACATTTTTTTATGGACTTAACTATTTATACATTATAAGACATTAATCGATATAGAAATTCACCAGACTATAGGCATTAAAATGCTTTAAGAACTTGTATATGCAATGACATATTTATTCAGTTGCAATATAATTTTTATATCATATGTTATTTTCAATTTTAATTTCATCCAAACTTCATAGTTTTGTCTAAAGTATCCTTATATATATGTATTTACAATTTAAAAAATAATAATTCTTTCAGTTTTAACCTTTGTTTGTCTTTAATATTGGATTAAATATCGCATTGACTACGCTCAGGATGAAAATATGCGTTATTTCTTGAATTCCAATCTAAATCTCATATCATTCAATACCTGTTTTTTAAATGCAATTTCCTTCCAAAAAACAGAGTTTAATTGAAAGCATATTAATATATGTATATATATTATGTAAATATATTTACAGATATGATACTTTGTATATCTTTTATTAAAAACTGAAATTCACCTGACTACGCATTCGTTTAAAATATGACATATTTATACAATTCCAATTTTAACTTCATCTCAAGCAACAACCGTTTCTAAATTAAATTTCACCTCGACATGAGAATTTCGTTATACAAATTCTACCTCTCATGTCTCAACAAGATTCGTTTCAAATGAAGTCAATCGTCTGCTTCAAAACTGACGTCACGGCGTCTCTAAGATGGAAGAAGGGCGTAGAATATGTTGTCAACCTCAACATCTCATCTTCTCTGCTCATTTCGGAAGAAGAATTGCATTAATTCTCCTAAGACACTCAGGGACAGTGGATTTCTCCTGAGATGAGGAATTTCTCTTCGACATACAAAATGAACATATACGCAGGACTCTGATGTCTTACATGTATCTAGAGATGAAGAATTTAAGCATTTGTGCCTGAATTACTGTAGCATTAGATAAAAGGGATCAGAATTAGAGAAGGTCACTGTTAATATTATTAAATAAGCATACGTTATTTCAAAAATATAATCATCAACAAAGAGGATTTTTTATGAATAAAAAAATATTTATGTATTTCACAAATGAATATAAGATGTTTTGAACAATATTTGTAAAAAAATGCGCATTATTTGAATGTTAAAGTTTATTGATAAACAATATAATTAGTCTGTTTTGTTTTATAAAGTAATGTTTTTAAAATCGTACTGTAGTGTTTTAATTGTAAGTCTTAAATATGCATTAAAAAATTCATTTAATTATACTCTCAAAAAAAAAAAAAAAAAAAAAAAAAAAAAATCCATTTACTATTTATTAAAGTAAGTAAGAAAACGTAATTACATTTTAACGGTACCTTAAGGTACGCTTCAATCTTAGTTTTAAATTTCTAATTGTAGACTGCATTGCACTACTTTAAGTTTAATTTTATCCCAAAAACGTAATTTCATTAAAATGATTCTAATATATAAATATATATATATATACATATATATATATACATATATATTTATATGCATATACATCTACAGTGTAAAGTGTATTTATTACAGATTTAATAATTCGTATGTCTTTTATTACAGACAGAAACTCACTTGACTATACATTTGTTTAAAATATGACATTATTATACAATTCCAATTTTAACTTCATATTACGCAACTACCTTTTCTAAATTCAGTTTCACCTCGACATCAGAATTTCATTATACAAATTCTACCTCTAATGTCTCAACAAGATTCGTTTCGAATGAAGTCAATCTTCTGCTTTAGAACTTTAGAACTGGCGTCACGGCGTCTTTAAGATGGAACAAGGACGTGGAATATGTTGTCAGCTTTTGCATCTCATCTCCTCTGCTCATTTCGGAAGAAGAATAGTATTTATTCTCCCGGGACCCTCAGGGACAGACGATTTCCCCTGAGATGAGGCATTTCTCTTCGACATCCAAAATGAACACATACGCCAGACGCTGACATGTTACATGTGTCTAGAGATGAAGACAATAAGCATTTGTGCCTGATTTACTGTAGCATTAGATGAAATACATCCGAATTAGAGTAGGGCATTATTAATATTGTTAAGTAAACAGAGGTTTATTTAAAAATGTCATTATCAACAAAGAGGATTTGTTTATTAATAATTAATTATTTATGTATTTCAAAAATGAATATAAGATGTTTTGAAAGTTATTTGTAAAAGAAAAATGCGCAGCATTTGAAAGTTAATGGTTAACGGTAAACAAAACGTTTAGTCTGTTTTGTTTTATAAAATAGTGTTTTTAAAAACTTCTTGTAGTGTATGGTGCTGCCTTATCAAAAAATATATTAAAAAAATCTATTCATAATTTATTGAGGTAAGTAAGAAAAAGTAATTGACAGCTTACCTATACTTTGCGCTACGCTTGAATTTCAGTTTTTAATTTTTATTTTTATACTGCATTGCACTACTTTAATTTATCTCATAAACGTAATTTCATTAAAATGATTCTAATATATAAATATATATGTATATACATCTACATCTACAGTGTAAAGTATATTTATCACAGATTTAATAGTTCGTATATCTTTTATTATAGATAGAAATTTACGTGACTACTCATTTATTTAAAATATGACATATTCATACAATTCCAATTTTAACTTCATATCACGCAACTACCTTTTCTAAATTAAGTTTCACCTCGACATCAGAATTTCATTATACAAATTCTACCTCTAATGTCTCAACAAGATTCGTTTCGAATGAAGTCAATCTTCTGCTTCAGAACTGGCGTCACGGCGTCTTTAAAATGGAAGAAGGACCTGGAATATGTTGTGAGCCTTTGCTTCTCATCTCCTCTGTTCATTCCGGAAGAAGAATAGCATTTATTCTCGCGGTACCCTCAGGGACAGTGGATTTCCCCTGAGATGAGGCATTTCTCTTCGACATACAAAATGAGCATATACACCTGACGCTGACATGTTACATGTGTCTAGAGATGAAGAACTTAAGGATTTGTGCCTGAAGTACTGTAGCATTAGATGAAATGGATAAGAATAAGAGAAGGTCATTGTTAATAATATTAAGTAAACAGAGATTTATTTAAGCCCTTAGCGGCCTAACGGGTTTTTCCGTCATGTAACTTTTAGAAACAATGGTTGATTTTACACAAAATCAATATTAAAATTATTTTTTGAAGTGAATAAGATAAATAAATATGTAAGTTTATCAAATAAAAATTTTCATACCAATATCTTTTATAAATACTAATTTATGGATTGTTAAACATGAATGGAATATTTTGCACGCTGCTGAAATGGTTAAGAATATTATCATCAACAAAGAGGATTTGTTTATGAATAATAAATTATTTATGTATTTCAAAAATGAATATAAGATGTTTTGAAAGTTATTTGTAAAAGAAAAAATGTGCAGCATTTGAATGTCAATGATTATCGGTAAACAAAACGTTTAGTCTGTTTTGTTTTATAATGTAGTGTTTTTAAAAACGTCCTGTAGTGTATGCTGCAGCCTTATCAAAAATATATTTAAAAAAATCCATTCACAATTTATTAAGGTAAGTAAGAAAAAGTGATGACAGTTTGCCTATACTTTGCGCTACGCTTGAATTTCAGTTTAATTTTTTTTTTTTTTTTAATACTGCATTGCACTACTTTCAATTTAATTTTATCCCATAAACGTAATTTCATTAAAATGGTTCTAATGTATAAATATATATGTACATACATAGACATCTATTGTGTAAAGTATATTTATCACAGATTTATTATTTCGTATGTCTTTTATTACTGACAGGAATTCAACTGAGTACTCATTTATTTAAAATACGACATATTTATACAATTCCAATTTTAACTTTATTTTACGCAACTATCTTTTCTAAATTAAATTTCATCTCGACATCCGAATTTAATTATACAGGGTGATTCAAAAAACGTGGACAAAATGATATGACAAATCAAGCATACAACAAGGATAAAAAATCACATAGGAATAAAGGGTCGCAAACTACTTTTTGAGTCACAAATACAGGGTGTTTCATCCTTGCTACACCCAGTTTGAAAGTAATAATTTCGATGAAAATAAAAATATTGCAATGAAAATACAACGATATGTACCTTATTTTGTATGAAATGTGATAACGTTACGAAAAGATCTGGAAAAATATATTGCTTAAGCAATTGATGATACCGTATAAACAGATTATCACAGTCCAAAATGTGAGGCGCCAAGTGCATATTGTTGGTGCACATAATTTAAACTTCTACCACATTTGTTTGGTGTTATCACATTTAAAACAAAGGCGAGAATGTCTGTTAAATGTTATATTATAATGTATTTCAGTTTTCTGAAATTTATTACCGTAAACCCAAATTGAGTTAGGATGAAACACCCTGTATTTGCGACTCAATAAGTGATTTGCGGCCCTATGTTCCTATGTGATTTTTTATCCTTATCGTATGCCTGATTTGTCATATCAGTTTGTCCACATTATTTTGAATCACCCTGTACAACTTCTACTCCTAATGTCTCAACGAGATTCGCTTCGAATGAAGTCAATCGTCTGCTTTAAAACTGGCGTCACGGCGTCTTGAAGATGGAAGAAGGAAGTGGAATATAATGTCAGCCTCTGCATCTCATCTCCTCTGCTCATTTCGGAAGAAGAATTGCGTTTATTCTCGTGAGACCCTCAGGGACAGTGAATTTTTCCCTGAGATGAGGCATTTCTCTTCGACAAACGAAATGAACATATACACCAGACGCTGACATGCTACATGTGTCTAGAGATGAAGAACATAAGCATTTGTGTCTGAATTTCTGTAGCATTAGATAAAAGGGATCAGAATTAGAGAAGGTCACAGTTAATATTATTAAGTAAGCAGGGGTTTTTTCAAAAATATCACCATCAACAAAGAAGATTTTTTTTATGAATAAATAAATATTTATGTATTTCACAAATGAATATAAGATGTTTTGAACAATATTTGTAAAAACAAAATGCGCATTATTTGACTGTTAAATATTATTGATAAACAAAATAATTAGTCTGTTTTGTTTTACAAAGTAACGTTTTTAAAAACGTCCTGTACTATTTTAATTGTTTGTCCTAAATATGCTTTAAAAAATTCATTTAATTATTTCCTGAAAAAAATCCATTCACTATTTATTAAAGTAAATAAGAAAACGTAATAACATATTAACGGTACCTTAAGGTACGCTTCAATCTTGGTTTTAAATTTCTTTTTGTAGACTGTATTGCACTACTTTAAATTCAATTTTATCCCATATACGTAATTTTATTAAAATGATTCTAATATGTAAATATATTCGTATATACTTATACATCGGCCGTGTAAAGTATATTTATTACAGATTTAATACTTCGTATATCTTTTATTACAAAGTGAAATTCACCTGACTACGCATTTGTTTAAAATATGACATATTTATACAATTCCAATTTTAACTTCATATCACGCAACTACCGTTTCTAAATTAAACTTCACTTCGACATCAGAATTTCATTATACAAATTCTACCTCTCATGTCTCAACAAGATTCGTTTCAAATGAAGTCAATCGTCTGCTTCAAAACTGGCGTCACGACATATCTAAGATGGAAGAAGGACGTGGAATATGCTGTCAAAGTCAGCATCTCATCTTCTCTACTCATTTCGGAAGAAGAATAGCATTTATTCTCCTGGGACACTCAGTGACAATGGATTTCCCCTGAGGTGAGGCATTTCTCTTCGACATACAAAGTGAACATATACACCAGACGCTGACATGTTACATGTGTCTAGAGATGAAGAACATAAGCATTTGTGCCTGAATTACTGTAGCATTAGATAAAAGGGATCAGAATTATAGAAGGTCACAGTTAATATTATTAAATAAACAGAGGTTTATTTAAAAATGTCATCATCAACAAAGAGGATTTGTTTATGAATAATTAATTTTTTATGTATTTCAAAGATGAATATAAGATGTTTTGAAAGTTATTTGTAAAAGAAAAAAAACGCAGCATTTGAATGTTAATGACTATCGGTAAACAAAACGTTTAGTCTGTTTTGTTTTATAAAGTAGTGTTTTAAAAAACTTCTCGTAGTGTATGGCGCTGCCTTATCAAAAAATAATTAAAAAAGTGATGAGAGTTTACCAGAAAGAAAAAAGTAATGATAGTTTACCTATACTTTGCGCTACGCTTGAATTTCAGTTTAAAATTTTTATTTTTATACTGTATTGCACTACTTTAATTTTAATTTTATTCCATAAACGTAATTCATTAAAATTATTCTAATATGTAAATATATATGTATATACATAGACATATACATATAGATCTACTGTGTAAAGTATATTTATCACAGATTTAATACTTCGTGTGTCTTTTATTACAGACAGAAATTCACCTGACTGCTCATTTATTTAAAATATGGCATAATTATACAATTCACGTCTTACATGTGTCTAGAGATGAAGAACTTAAACATTTGTTTTCGAATTACATTAGCATAACATAAAAGGGATCAGAATTATAGAAGATCAGTCGTAATAATATTAAGTAAGCGGAGGTTTATTTAAGAATGTTATCATCAACAAAGAAAATTTGTTTATGAATAATTAATTATGATCCTACTCTGTTATCACGCCGACCAAAATACTATCGCCAAATTATAAGATTAAATGCCAATAATGGATGATCGTGAATGTCAATTCAATGATATTAAATACGATATGCGTGTTTAAAACGTCATTAAGTGATTTTTATTTCGATTTTTTATTTTTATTTTCTTAACATTATACTAATTATTTGTTTTTTATTATTTAAAATAAAAACTACGTCAGTATGTAAATTTTGGCTATTAGTTTGGCGATTTGTATAATTTGGCGAAATCGGTCCACGGAATAACAGAGTAGTACCTTAATTATTTATGTATTTAAAAAATGAATATAAGATGTTTTGAAAGTCATTTGTATATAAATAATAATCTTCGTATTTGTTCAAAAACATGTGCAGTGTTTAAGTATTAAAGGTTATCGATGAATAAAATGTTTCGTCACTTACGTTTTACAAAGTAATGTTTTAAAAATTTTCCTGCAGGGTTTTAATGGTGTGACCTTAAATATAGGAAAAAGTTATCTATTCACAATTCTTTTAAAGTAAGCAAGAAAACTTATGTCTATGTAATATTATTTGTACTTTAAATTACGCTTCAATTTTAGCTTTTAGATTAAAATTTTTATTTTCATACTGAATTGCACTGCAGTAGACTAAAATAAAAAAAGCCAAACTTGTGGAGTCTAAACTGTGTCCAGCTCTGTTTTCTTGTACTTATGGGCCTTGGAACTGAAAACTTCATAGAATCACTTAAGGCGTTTAGTCTAACATGGAATCCTCCGTATTTAGTTCTTAAGTAAACTTAATTTCCTTTCTTTTCAATTAAACTGATAATTTAATGTGATTTTTGTAGGTGCATTAATGATTCTTCGTGCCACATGCAATCAGTGAAATAGCTCGTATATTAAATTTATCAAAAATAATAAACAAAAAAGTTACATTTAGGACATTTGGAAAAATGTTTTCGTAATATATCACTATACGTATTTCAACTATCACATTGTAGTTGTCATAAAAAGGAAATATGTAAATAAAATAAATTTAAAGGAAATTTTATGTTGTTATTATATTTAATTAGGAACTCATTTTTGGGATATGATATTTTACAAAAGAGACAAGCTATAAATTGTCTAACTTGTATATATAAATGGGAATTAGCTGTTTAAACACAAATCATAAATGCAAGGGTTATAATGAATAGTTAAAGTCATTGTTTCTGGCATATAATACAGCATTTAATACAAATGATCGATTTTTATCCACGCACGTCAGTTTTGTAAAGCTGATTCCAGAAAGTATATCCAGAATCATTTTCTTTGTCTTCGTCGTCAGTAGACACAGTCAATGTTTTATCAGGATATCCCCAGATTCTTTGAAAGTCTCCAAAAAGGTCTAACATTACACATATATAAATATGTATACATAGACTAGCTGACCCGACCGGTATTGCCCGGAGCCCATTATAATAACCTTAAACAACACTGAACTTTGTATGATTTTAAACCTTTTAAAAATATTTTAAATGAACCTAGTTTCGGAGACCTTATTGATTTTCGCAACGTTCCCAACGATCCTCTTTCCAAGCGATCCTGGGATCTAAGTTCCCACAACTATACTAACATGCACTGGAAGTAAGAGCCAAACTTATAAAATCCTGAAAAAAAGGTGCCAATAATGTTCGAAAATGTTAATTACTGAAGTCTAAGAGAAAATTTCATAATATAAAAAATAGCCGAAATGCCGTCTAAGTTGACTAATCCAAACCCCATTCTAATGATTCCCTTAGAACCAAATTAAAGAATGCTTTCTCGAGCGGTTGAAGGAGCTCACTCCCATAAGTTTCACAAATTAATTTTAACATTAGCACGATGTTTAGTAACCGAATGAAAACTTTTAACTAAAGTTACTTAACTTAGTTAAATTAACGCTGTTTTTAAATTACAGCAGTTGTGAGTGAACATAAGTTTTCGGCCAAAAAGGAGATTAATGTTCGAAAAAGTTGGTTGTTGTGTTAAGTAAAAGGACCAGGTCCTTTGGGACAGGATTATAGTTGATATATAGGATTATAGTTGATAGTTTTAGTGTAGCTAGAGGACGCTAAAATTATGTTACAGAAAATTATAATATAATAGGATCAT
This sequence comes from Maratus speculifer, assembly GCA_964019185.1. Taxonomy (NCBI): domain Eukaryota; kingdom Metazoa; phylum Arthropoda; class Arachnida; order Araneae; family Salticidae; genus Maratus; species Maratus speculifer. The sequence goes on along the minus strand of OZ025289.1, from coordinate 113,859,329 downwards.
TCTTTAAAAAACTGCAAAAAAAGTCCCAATAAAGTACATTAATAATCAAAATTGGCGGTAGTTGAAGTCTGGGAAAAATTTCTCTCGTACATGCAATAGCTGGAGGACTTAAAAAAGCTGTTTGGAAAAAAGCTAGTGAGTCATATCATTAAAAGGGAAGAGCTAGAATTTTATCGAAATTTTAGTTACAATAGGAAATAAAAAGATATATAACTATAAAAGAAAGTATTCTCTTAAATTTATGGCATTGAGCACGCATACTATTCAGACTAATTAAATATTATAATGTTATTTCAAAGAATAATACTCCTCGAAAAATAAAGGAATCAATAAAAAAAATAAATTGAAGGGAGGAGTATTCCTCCCATTTCTCAACTTTATATATAACCAGTTAGCCTCCAAATCTAATTGGGGAAGTACATTATCTGCAGAAACTGGTATACGAAATTTGAATCAAATGGGTTAATTCTGCATGAGAAAAATATTTACATAATTTAAGGGCCGATTAGACCCTCATTATACCAAACCAATAAACAAATAACATTAATCAGCTAACAGCCTTATGAGATTTAATCTATGCATAAAATCCAAAATAATTCGGATATTTATTTGAAGAGTTATCAAGTTATCCTTCAGAATCTTCGGGCACATTAGCTTCTAGCCTTTCAGAGCCTGTGAGGAAAAAAATGACTAAAAGTTTTTCAACTGAAGAAACCCTTTTTTTTTTAGTTTTTAAAAACAAAACTCAAACCTACCTAGCATCAACATAATAAACCCGTTATATTAGAAAAATGCCTTTATAAAATTATTGACCTTCAAAGAAATAGATAATACGGATACATTTTTTTAATTGTCCAAAACATATTGTATCTGTATTTCTGAACATTATTTAAAAATATAATGATATTTAACATTTTACGATATCAAAATACCTTAATTATTTGAAATTTTAAGTAGAAGAGTAAATGGAAAGATATATTAAGTAGTCGAATGTGGCAATCGCAAAACTTTATTCTGTCTCATACACATTAATACTTCCAGAAAAATAAAACATAGCAGCGTCACCGGTTAGGTATATTACAACAAAATTTAATCTGCAACAACTTATTTCAAGTTCTAACTTTGTGATAGAATCATCGGAAAAATCTTAAAAATATGAATTGAAGCGCCACGTGTTAAGCGATTAATTCTGAAAACTGTAGAATATAAATTTATTTTATTGGCTAATTTAATCTAAAATTTGATGAAAATTCGTGCATTAGATCTTGAGAAAGAGCTATTGCAATATTCATGAAATATGCCACATAATAGCGCCACTTTCAGGCAATTTATATAAAAACGCAAATGAAAAACTTATTATATCAAGGACCAATGAAATCTGAAATTTTATAAAAATCTACCCAGTTGTTTGTTAAATATAGCTATTGTGTAAATCCTGAAAAAAGCTGCAAAAGAGCACCACCTTTTGGACGATATACATCAATAACTAATCAGATCCAGCTTATATTTCATCTAATTGGACATAAGGTTTTGCGATTTTTCATGCATTAGGTCACGAGATAGAATGCCCAAAAACGTTACATATGGACTCAAAGACGGACATTTTGTAAAAACATATTTTTTATCTCTGACCTATAAAAAGTGTAAATTCTTTGAAAACGGGAAATCAAAAGTTTTCACGAATACAACACTTTCTACTGGTGAAGATAGAAGAAAGTAAAACATGTATACAATTTTTTCCACGGGTGAAACGTCTTTCTACCATTTTCTAAAAACAAAACTCTAACATCTACACGAAGATAATAAAACCGTTATGTTAGAAAAAAGTTTATCACAACAAGAACGATATTTAATATCTCCTGCAGCTTTGAAAATTGTTGCAAGAGGGCATATTTACGACAATGTCAACTGTACCAAATGGACTGTAAGGAAATCAGTTATTTGCCCTCTACTAATTCAGGAAATGTTTCCATGCAGATTATTTTTGTGCCAAATATAGAGCATAAACTGAAACATATAATCGTTTTAAGACTCCTTCTGTGAAGTTAGAGAGAGTTATTAACAGACTTAATGATGTCTTAATAAAGTTTAATTAAGTTAGCGTCTCACAAACATTTCTCTTTATAACTGCGGTATGGAATTTAAAATATGTGATTACGTATGTAGTGGGCGTTCACTTGTAATTCAGTTTGATTATATTTTGAAAGATGAATGATTAAAATGACATTTAGGAACTACATTTAGTGAATGATATTGTGTTACGCATTGTATTTTTAACTAATAATTTTAAGTTATGTATTAATAATTTTATTATACGTGCTAATATTCTTAACTAATGTTATTGAGTTATGTATAAATAAAGTTATTATGCGAGCGAATATTCTAAACATAGCTCTTAACAGATCAATGCTTCATGTTATCGGCATTGATGTCCTTAACAAAATTTATTTATTTGGAATCACATTGTTTAAATATATTTTTAGTATTGTAAATTTAAATATGCATCATACAAATATGTATTTAAGCATATACTTCATCGAGGCATATAAATTTCATTATGTTCAAAAGTATTTAACATATTTAAAATGCACTTGAAACTATTTTTTCCCATTCGCCGTATTATATCGAAATAATTTTGATTGTCCCTGTAATTAAACTATAATTCTGATTTTCTTAAAATTTCAAAGGACTCTACCAAATCCTCCAACAATTATGTACTTTAAATTTCAATTAATTAGGTAAGTTATATTGGGCTCAGTTATATGAAAACGGTCAAACAGACAAGCGAATGGACGGACTGAAAGTCTACCATATGTATTAAAAACTTACTTACCTAAAAAATGACTAGCATCTTTCCACTGAAGAAATCTCTTTCTCTCATTTTCTAAAAGTAAAAACTCTAATTTCTACATCAAGATAATAAAACCGTTATGTTAGAAAAAGTTTATCACAGCAGGATTGATATTTAATGTCTCCTGCAGTTTTGAAAATTGGTGCAAGGTGGCATATTTACGACAATGTCAGATGTACCAAATGTATTGTAAGGAAATCAATTGTTTCCCCTCTACTAATTCAGGAAATGTTTCCAAGCAGATTAGTTTTGTGCCAAATATAGATGGTAAACTGAAACATATAATCGTCTTAAGACACCATTTGTGAAGCTAGAGAGTTATTAGCAAACGTAATGATGTCTTAATAAAGTTTAATTGAGTTAACGTGTCACAAACTTCTCATACTAACTATGATATGGAATTTAGAATATGTGATTATGTATGTAGTGGGAGTTATCTTGTAATTCAATTGGATAATATTTCGAAAAATAAATAATTAAAATGACATTTAGGAATTAAATTTTATTGAATGATATTGTGTTTTAAATTGTATGTTTAGGTAATATTATTGATTATGTATAAATAATTTTATTATACGTAAGAATATTCTAGGCTTAACCTCTTAATGAATGAATACGACATGTAAGCACATTGGCACCCTTAACAAAATTTAAAGCCTTATTAGAATTAATCTAGAAACAAAATCCAAAAAGATTCGGATAGTTTTTTGAGAAGTTATTTCATTAGGTATTTACATACGTAATTACATATAGAAACTGTGGGCACATTAGCTCTGAGGCTTCTATAGTTTGGCCCCACCAGTGGCCGAGAGGTTCTGACCTCAAACTGGTAGACGGTAGGTGCTGGGTTCGAACCCAATCGCGACCTTCGGCCTAACCGTTCGAAGTTTTCCGTGGTTTTCTTCGAACCTTGCGTAAATACGGGTTAGGTTCCCTTAGAAAGACCCCCACGGAGGGCAACCCACCCCATAGGGGCCTTTATCCCATAGTGTAGATAATCGGCCGACAACAATACACCACCACCACCACCGCTTCTATAGTTTGTGAGGAAAAAAATACTAAAAGCTTTTTCACTGCAGTAACCCCTTTGTTTCACTTTTTTTAAAACAGAACTCTAACATCTATATACCAATATAATAAACCCGTTATGTTGGAAAAATTCCTTTACAAAATGTTGATCTTTTATTAATTAGACAATACGGATAAAAAACTTTTTTTAACTGTGCAAAAAACATTCTATCTGTATTTCTGAATGCTGTTTAAGAAATATAATAATAATTAATATTTTACGATATCCCTAGTATTTAATTATTTAAAATTTTGGAGAAAATGAAAGGTTATAATAAAAAATGACTACCAACTTCTCCACTGGTGATACCTCTTTCTTTCATTTTCTTAAACAAAACTCTAAAGTTAAATCAAGATAATAAAAACATTATGTCAGAAAAAGTTTATCACAACAGGACGGATCTTTAATATCCCTTGCAGCTTTGAAAATTGCTGCGTGATGGCACATTTACGACAATGTCAAATGTACCAAATGGACTCTAAGGAAATTAGATGTTTCCCCTCTACTAATTCGGGAAATGTTTCCAAGCAGATTAGTTTTGTGCCAAATATAGAAATAAACATATAATCGTCTTAAGACTCCTTCTGTGAAGTTAGAGAGGGTTATTAAGAGACTTAATGATGTCTTAATAAAATATAATTAAGTTAGTGTGTCGCAAACATTTCTCATACTAACCAAGATATGGAATTTAAAATATGTGATTACGTATGTAGTGGCAGTTCCCTTGTAATTCAGTTTGATAAATATTTCAAAAGCTAAATAATTAAAATAACATTTATGAACTATAATATACTGAATGATATTGTGTTATACATTGTGTTTTTAACTAATAATTTTAAGTTATGTATTAATAATTTTATTATACGTGCTAACATTTTAAACTTAACGCTTAACGGATCAATGCGTCATATAAGCGGCATTGATGCCCTTAACAAAATTTGTTCATTTAAACTACTGAATGTACAGGATGTATATTTAAGTATATACTTCATAGATTCACATCATTTTCATTACATTCGAAAGTATGCAACATCATTAAAATGAGCTTGAAAATATTTTTTTCCTTTTTGCCGTATTCTAACGTAATAATTTTGATTGTCCCTATAATTAAACTATACATACAATTTTCATAAAATTTGAAATGACCCTACAAAATTATACAAAAATTATATTTTTTAAATTACTTATTAATTTATTGGGTAGATTTTGCTCTATTATATGCAGACGGATATGCGGGCAGACAGACAGATGGACGAACGGACGGTCTGAACGAAAACTATGCGTGCTACGAATTTAGGTAATTACGAATGCAAATAAAAATGAGTACAAAACTTTTTCATTGAAGAAACCTATTTCTTTCATTTTCTTAAAACAAAACTCTAATTTTTACATCAAGATAATAAAACAAGTACGTTAGAAAAAAGTTTATCACAGCAGGAACGAACTTTAATATCTCATTCAGCTTTGAAAAATATTGCGAGATGGCACATTTACGACAATGTCAAATGTACCAAATGGACTGTAAGGAAATCAGTTGTTTCCCCTCTACTAATTCAGGAAATGTTTTCAAGCAGATTAGTTTTGGGCTAAATATAGAAAATACACTGAAACATACAATCGTCTTTAAACTCCTTCTGTGAAGTTAGAGAGCGTTATTAAGAGACTTAATGATGTCTTAATAAAGTATAATAAAGTTTAGTTTGTCGCAAACATTTCTGATACTAACTACGATATGGAATTTAAAATATTGATTACGTATGTAATTGGAGTTCACTTGTTAATTCAGTTGGGCAATATTTCAAAAGATAGAATAGTAGCATTTAGGAACTAAAAGTTTCTGAATGATATTGTGTTATACATTGTAACATTAGCTAATATTGCTAAATATTTTTAAATAGATATTATGCCGCATAGTAATACCGTTTTTGGGCGATTTATAACAAAACGTAATCCAAACCATATTATATGAAAGATTAATAGGAATAGCAGCGCACCTTTTGGGCGATATACACCAAACACAAATCAGAACAAGTTTATATCAAATTCTAACTGAAAAAAAGTTTTATGAAATTTTGTGCATTAGTTCTTGAGGTATAATGCCCAATAAATTTATGTCACATACAGACAGACTCAGAGAGTCATTTTGTAAAAACATATTTTTCTGATTCTCTTCCCCTAAAACGTGTAAATCAGTAGAAAATCGGAATTAGAAAAATTTCCCAAATAATATTCTTTTTTCTTATAAAGATAGAAGAAAGTAAAAAATGACTAACAGCATTTCTATTGGTGAAAACTCTGTCTTTTTCTTAAAACAAAACTCTAATTTCTATATCAAGTAACAAAACCATTATGTTTATCACAACAGGAATGATCTTTAATATCTCCTGCAGCTTTAAAAATTGCCCCAAGATGGCATTTTTACCACAATGTCGAATGTACCAAATAGACTGTAAGGAAATCAGTTGGTTCCCCTAGACTAATTTAGGAGATGTTTCCAAGCAGATTAGTTTTGTGCCAAATATAGAAAATAAACTGAAACATATAGTCTTCTTTAAACTCCTTCTGTGAAGTTAGAGAGCGTTATTAAAAGACTTAATGATGTCTTAATAAAGTATAATTCAGTTAGTGTGTCACAAACATTTCACATACTAACAAAAGTATGGAATTTAAAATATGTGAGTACGGATGTAGTGGGAGTTAACTTGTAATTCTGTTGAATAAATATTTCGAAAGGTACATAATTAAAATGACATTTAGGAACTAAAATTTACAGAATGATATTGCGTTATATATTGTATCTTTAACTAATATTAATGAGTTATTTATAAATAATTTTATTACACGAGGGAATATTCTTAACTTAACCCTTAACAGATCAATGTGTAATGTAAGGGCGACGATGTCCTTAAAAAGTTTATTCGTCTGGAATCACATTTTTTAAGAAATATTCCCAGTATTTTAAATTTGGGCCGTAGATTATACAAGTTATATATTAAAGTATGTACTTCACAGATACACAGCAATTTAATTATGTTCGAAAGCATGTAAAATCATTAAAATGCACGTGAGCTTATTTTTTCCTATTGGCCGTACTTTAACGTACTAATTTTGCTTGCCCATGTAATTAAACTGTACAGTCCCTGGCCAAATTATTAGACGCACTCATATTTTCTTGTGTCGAATCATATAAGAAGTTTTATAGAGATATTACTATGCCAATAATTACAATTAATTATATACATCATCTGTAGGATTATAATAAATTAAAAACATGCCAATGACTTTAAAATTATTTATTTTTTGTAAATTAAATCAACAATTGCTAAAATTGTAAAACTTAAAACATGAAATTTAAAAAAAATGTCAATATTTTTTGGAGTCTCCTTTGGAGGCAATCAGTGCCTCTATTCTTCATGGTATGCTGTTAGTATAAAATTGAAATGTTTCTTGCATGTGTGAGTGATGTTTCCAGACAAGGATAAGTTTTTCTATGAGCTGTGTTTTGCTCGTTATGAGCTCTTTGGCCAGTTTTTTTCTTCATTAGCTCCCAAACATTTTCATTGGTATTCATGTCTGATGAATTACCGGGATCAGTTCAACACAGGGGTACTTTTTATTGAAAGTAGACCTTGACGGATCATGCTATGTAACAAAAAGCTTTACCTTGCAAAAATACAAATGGTTCTTCATTTGGAAACCATCATTTTAGCTTTAGAATAAACCGATTTTGAAAACCTCTTTATATTGGTCTGGAGAATTGACTAAGAAGTCATAACAAACAAAACCCAGCTCATAGAAAATCTTATCCATATCTGGAATCGTTACCAACGCATACAAGAAACTCTTCAATTTTGTATTAACAATTTGCCGTGAAGAATAGAGGCACTGATAGCCGCCAAAAGAGGCTCAAAAAATATTGACATTTTTTTTAGCTTCAAGTTATAAATTTTGCAATTTCAGCCATTTTTAATTTAATTTGTAAGAAGAAAGAGTTTGAAAGTCATAGGCATGTTTTTTATTTATTATATTCCTACAAATGATGTACATAATTAATAGCAGTTATTCACACAGTAATATTTCTATGAAGCTATTAATATGATTCAACACAAGGAAAAGGGAGTGCGTCTAATAATTTGGCCAGGGACTGTACATTCAATTTTCATAAAATTTGAACCGACACTACAATATTATACAAAAATTATACATTTTAAATTTCAAATGATTCGTTTGGGTAAATTTTGCTCTGTTTATGCAGACGGATATACCGGCAGACAAATAGATGGACGGACGGACGAAAAGTATACGTGCTACGAATTTGCATACTTACGAACGCAAATATAAATGAGTAAAACTGGAAATTATTAATGGGAATTAAATGAAAACTATTTTCCTCTGAGGAAATCTCTTTCTTTCATTTTGTTAAAACAAAACACTAACGTTTACATGAAAATAATAAAATCTTTATGTTAGAAAAAGTTTTTCACAACAGGAAAGATCTTTAATATCTCCTGCAGATTTGAAAATTGCTGCAAGATGGCATATTCACAACAATGTCAAATGTATCAAATGGACTGTAAGGATATCAGTTGTTTCCCCTCTACTAATTCAGGAAATGTTTCCAAGCAGATAAGTTTTGTGACAAATATAGAAATAAACTGAAACATATAATCGTCTTAAGACTCCTTCTGTGAAGTTAGAGAGGGTTATAACCAGACTTAATGATGTCTTAATAAAGTTTAATTAAGTTAGTGTGCCACAAACATTTCTCATACTAACTATGATATGGAATTTAGAATATGTGATTATGTATGTAGTGGGAATTCACTTGTAATTCAGTTTGGTTATATTTCGAAAGATAAAGTATGAAAATCACTTCTAGGTACTAAAATTTAATGAATGATATAGTGTTATAGATCGTATCTTTAGCTAATAATGTTGTTTTATGCATAAATAGTTTTATTATAGAACCAAATATTTTACACTTAACATCTAACTGACCAAAGCGATATGTAAGTGGCGTTGATATGCTTAACGCTTTACGGCGCAGTGTCTTCCGTCTGGGCAAACCTAATTTTAATTCCAAGTTTGCAATTTGCGCCAATAATATTTTAAAAAATCTTGCTTTTACAAAAAAAAAAAAAAAAAAAAAAAAAAAGGCTTAAAAAGAATTCTTGATTTTTTATAAGGTCGTTTTAAAATTCCGGTGTCTTTTCATAATTTCTCTTTTTACTAAGAGAATTTGTCCACTCCGGAAAAGATAACAGGCTACTTCATTCAAATGGAAAGACCCGTTCACTAATGCTAATCCTAAGGAAGAAATTTATAATGATATTTCGGTTGTATTTTAATACTTTTAAATAATATATTTTAAATCGAATAGCTGAGATCGATATGTATGCAGGCCGTTTTTTTCTTTTTGTATTTTTTTACAGATTTTTTTATGAGGATGGTTTTATTTTTTAAATCGGTTTGGAAAATGCTAACACTCTCCTAAAAAATACCTGCAATCAAAACCCAAAAAGTAAAAATGGCTTGCATTCATATGAATCTCAGCAATCCAATGAAAAAAATTAAAAAAAGGAACAATTAAAAATATTGAAATGCAACAAATATATCGTTATAAATTTCTTCCATAGGATTAGCATTTGCAAACGGGTCTTTTAATTTGGCTGACGTAGCCCCTTAACAAACTTTATTCGTTTTATATAACTTATAAAAAAGTAATTGTACTTCAAAACCATGTGCAAGAGAAATTAATTAAAAATATTACTTTTAGATCTATCTTATGGTTGCGAATTTGGAATATCGGAATTAAAAAATAAATAAATTGGAAACATTGTTGGTAGTATACGTCTATATTCTACCATGGACATTGCGTCTTTTCCACTGATGAAACTTCTTTTTGTCATTTTCTTAAAACCAAACTCTGACTTCTACAGCAAGATAATAAAACCGTTATGTTTGAAAAAAAGTTTATCACGACAGGAATGATCTTTAATATCTCCTGCAACTTTGAAAATTGCAGAAAGATGGAATATTTACGACAATGTCAAATATACCAAATGGACTGTAAAGAAATCAGTTACTCCTCCCCCCTACTAATTCAGGAAATGTTTCCAAGCAGATTAGTTTTGTGCCAAATATAGAAAGTAAATTGAAACATATAATCGTCTTAAGACTCCTTCTGTGAAGTTAGAGGGAGTTATTAACAGACTTAATGATGTCTAAATAAAGTTTAATTATGATAATATGTCACAAACCTTTCTCATACTAACTGTGATATGAAATTTAAAACATGTGATTATGTATGAAGTGGGAGTTTGCTTGTAATTCAGTTGAATAAATATTTCGAAACATACATAATTAAAATGACATTTAGGAACTAAAATTTACTGAATAATATTATGTCATGCATTGTATCTTTACCTGTTATTATTATATTATTTGTAAATTATTTTAATATACGTGAAAATATTCTAAGCTTAACCTTTAACGGATCAAAGAAAATTACAGCATTGTATGTAAGCGCATTGGTACCTTTAACAATTTCTTTTTTTACAAGATAAATTTATTTTTAAAAAATTACTTTTAGATGCTAACATCTTTTACGCATTTAAAATGTTCGATTAAAAAACAAAAAAAAATTAAATGAAAACTCTGGTGTTAGTGTACATGTATTACATTACGTGTAGTACATGGACATTAGAGGTTTAATCTATTATATTGTACAATAGGGCGGAGCGTAAAAAACTTTTTTTCGAAATTATTTTCTCCCTAGCGCGTAAAAATTTTCTAGTGGTATCAGTAATATACTCATAAAATTTCAAAACAATCAATTAATATCTTCCGGTTCCACTTTTGGGTCGAAATATGCAATTTTAGCCAAAAATGTTGTAATTTTTCACATTTCAGTAATATTTTTAATTTTCAATTTTTTCTTCGCCCTAGTGCGGAAAAACTGAAAGAGTACATAAAGAACACAAGTCCAAAATATTAGAGTAATTAAAAAATATCTTCTGGTTCCACTTTGCGTTCTAATTATGGGAAATTTGTCAAAAATTATACAATTTTTCAAATTTTAGTCATTTTTTTATTTTTTTATTTGCTATTCCCTCTGGCATGGAAATGTTCGAAGAATATGCAAGAAACATAATTAAAAACTTTAGAATAATAAATAAATATCTTCCGTCTTCCTTTTCGGGGTCTAAAAATGTCAAAGTAGCTTAAAAGTATGTAGCTTTTCGCATTTCAGAGATTTTTTTTTCTTATCAATTTTCTCTTCTTTCTGGAGAGGAAAGTATGAAGAATCATATGAAAAACATAGCAGAAGAGGTTATTGGTGACACTTGCCTTATATAATCGCAGCCTGGTTTTTCTATAAGTGTCAAGTATTCTTCAAGCACTCTTTGTTGATGGAGCGTTCCCTCAATATTCCTCTGAATTAAAGTTTGATCTTTTCGACTGTCAAAATACAATCTTTTCAAGGTATTGGTGGATATGAAATTCTAATCTTGGAATTGGCATTTCATGCGAGATTTATTTCTTTCTCTTCTTGTGTTATGCCTGTCTACAACATTGGACATGTCGTCACGTGTCACAACTCGCAAGTCTTCAAGAAGTGCGCCTGTTACTGATACTGCAACTCGGTCGGACACTCCCATTGTGTCTCAAGTTCTGGCTAGGGCAGGACGACGGGTTGTTCGTGATATACTTATGGTAATATGTTCGACTGCAATGGCACTAAAGGTTTATCACTAAGATCGTGACACAGTTGTTCATCTAAAAGACTAAAATATTTAAATAACTCTAAGTCTTCGATGAAGCAGTAAGTAATTGTTTTTTCCCTTTTATACCATTTGCTGAAAATTTCTTATTCTTTTTCGAACCTGCTCATTCATTTACTAAGTTTCAGTGTTTCCGAATGTATCAATTGGGTCTATTGACAATTTCCTTGAAGTTCTTTGATCCTTAAGAAACTGTCTTCCAATTCTGGAATTTTTATATCACGTGGGCCTTTACATCGTTCTAGGGATGTACTATTGTAAGAAAATTTTTCAAATAGACCTTTTTACTCTTCCAATAAGAAAATTTTCAATTTTGACTTCGTCTGTTCTTTAGCGTCAAACTTCTTTATATTCTTATACTTATCATTATATGAACCAATCATTTGGACTATTCTTTGCCTAGAAATTGTTGGAACTGAGGAGCCGGCCAAATTGCTCAACCATATCAGCCCATAATCCTTTATCACCCCAAAGGTGGATCCGATTTTTAATTACTATATTTCGATTCATTTCTGACCAACAAAAAAGTACATTATATGTTCATAAGCTGGCAGAACGCCAGCTCTTAATTCTGTAGGATCCCCAAAAAATGAAATGAGACAAATCCCGTGTATACTGCGCCTTAATTGTGATATTTTTGTGTAATATTTTCCATGCACACTATTAGTTCAACACAATATTAAAAAATAAAATTTTGTAAACACTTTCAGGTGTATTATTTTTCAATAAAATATAGAAGCTAAAATTGAATATCCTCATTACGAACCTATCACGAGCAGAGCATTAAACCAACAGTAATACTACAGTAAACGAAAAGAAAGCTGAACTTATTAGAGGAATTTTCCTCAGATCGCTTTTAATTTGATTGTTCTATGATTTTTAAATATATTAATGCCATGAATTTGCCAGTTTAAGTAATAAAAATCAAATCAAAAGATATTTATTAATTATTTTAAATTTTTACACTTATGTTTGTCAGATGTTTTCCAAATTTTCCGTGCCGGCGAGAAGAGAAAATTGATAATTAAAAAAGATCTCCGAAATGTGAAACGTTACATACCTTTTGGCTACTTTGACATTTTTAGACCCTGAAAAGGAAGACGGAAGATAATTATTTATTATTCTAAAGTTTTTTACTTATGTTTCATGCGTATTCTTCGAACATTTCCATGCCATCGGGAATAGAAAATTAAAAAATTAAAAAAATGACTAAAATGTGAAAATTTTTATAATTTTCGACAAATTTCCTATATTTAGAACCCAAAGTGGAACCAGAAGCTATTTTTTAATTTCTCTAATATTTTGGACTTGTGTTCTTTATGTACTCTTTCAGTTTTTTTCGCACTAGGGCGAAGAAAAAATTGAAAATTAAAAATATTACTGAAATGTGAAAAATTACAACATTTTTAGCTGAAATTGCAACCCAAAAGTGGAACCGGAAGATATTTATTGGTTGTTTTGAAATTTTGTGAGTATGTTACGAATACCGCTAGACAACTTTTCCGCGCTAGGGAGAAAAGAATTTCGAAAAAAAGTTAAAAAAAAGCTAGTTCGAAAAAACGCTCCGCCCTATTGTACATGCTTCATCTAACTTCGTAAAGTGTTACATACCAGAAGAAGTTTTGTATGTTACACTATGTATGAAGTTTTGTATGTTTTAGTTTTGTAGTTTGCATAATAAATGAGCGTCCATGAACTTTTTCTATTTTTAAGCATAATCGAGGAGTATTCAAAATTTCATATGCACTAAAACTTCCCCTGGGAATTATTCATTTCCCAGATTTATGAAACTAGAATGACATTTATTTTTGTAAAAGAAATCATTTTTCAAAAGCGAAACAAAAAACCGTATTTACATATGAAGTTAATTCTAGTAATCCCACGTTCTGATTATATCCAAAAATTTGCGTGAAATTTCAATGTAAATTAGTATAAATAAAATTTAATTACTTCAACAAAACTATTCCATTTATTACCAGAAAAATTACATTAATATTTTAATTACTTTTTATTCAAGCTGCGGCCTAATACATTCGTGACATGCAGTTCTTATGAATTTTAAGTTTTCACAAAAAAGCGGAAACCAAACAAACGGAAATGAACTTACTTATGAATATTTCATGAAAACTAATGAAAAGACCAGTGTAAAAAAAAAAAAAAAAAAGAAATTGTCTGTTTAAAATTTATATTCACTAGAAAAATCGCTTTCAAAGAAATTTGTAGTGTGAAATGGTAACCTTTCCAGAAATCTGTGCATTTCTTAAATAGAATTTGGAATTAATTATTTTTATAAGACTACTTGGATGTCAAAAAGAAGCAAAAAATGTTTCAAGTATCACGTGACTATAATCAGAATCAATCTATTAAGAAAAATATTGTCAAGGAAACATTTTTTCTACTATTCCTGCGCTTCTGATTTAGATAATTTTTTTTTTGTAAAAACTACTTGTTGTAAGTTAGAATCTCATAATATCCTATGAACCGATTTGCAAAAAAGTCCCTAAATTTAAAGAGAAAAAAGTTATTAAAGCACACTGAATTCTTTTATGCATTTTAAACAATTCACAAATAATGCTTATGTACATATACTATATGTATGCATAAGATATGTGGTGTTGTGACATGAGGAGCCCAAAACGTCGTAGCTTGCTTTTAATATTAATATTATTATTATTTTATTTTTTAAAAAAAGTTTTCTATTTTCTACACAGGATTCAAGCCGTGCCATTTAAAATAAAGAATAAAAAATGTAGATGCTTCTTAAAGGAAAAAAACATTGATGATAGCTCCAAAAATTTTATTTGAATGCAATAATATGTCGGGGGTGCAGGGGTACTGTTCCATTCTTACCGAAACGAATCTGGTGTCTTGATAAAACGTTCCATTCCAATGAATTTGCTCCCTCCCATCTCCAAAGAACAACCTGTCACTGCACAATAATCTGCTCAAATCTAATTAGAGCATATTTAATTACCTTCTGTTTCGTAAGCATATTAATGAAAAATTTGTTAACCATACTTGACCATCCAGATTCGTCAAATTACGGATTATTCCATCATTTTCGTTGTATTAACCATTATGTAAAACAACTTTCTGGTGCCAAACATTTCTTCTAGAACATTCTAAAACCATGCACTGGATGATTCTCATGTAAATAGAATTTAATATATGCCATCGAGAACCGAAGACAATTGAAAATCTTTTTTTTTGTAGTTTTTTTCATAAATAACCGTTTTGTAAATTGTTGTGAAATATTGCAAATTTATACAAAATCTTTTCCACCTTACTTCAGGGCAAATATTCTGCGTTTAAGTAAGAAAAGAATACTATTCTGAAATAGCGGCCCCTTAAAAAATTAGAATAATATGAACCGTGAATGTCCATGTTAAAATTAATTGTAAAACACAAAATGAAATAAATTATGTTTAACATATGCATATGCATATGTTTTACTGTTTATAATGCAACAGTATGAAGTTTGTTTAATTCGAAGTTTTAAAATGTTGATTTTGAAGTATACAATTTTAATAAAAAACTCTTAGTTGTATTTTCATTGCATCAAAGTCATTTTAAATAAAAATAATTTCTTGAATTAACTGTATGGATAATGGGATTAATTTGCTTACACATTAAAACTAGAATTTATTTAGTTAAAAGAAGAAAAAAAGATATCACAAAACTAATTTTAGACTGAAAACAACTTTGCTATTTGGTTTCGTAAAGTAATTATGTTTCAAACTTTCTTTTCTGTAAAATAAAAGATAATAATAAAGAAAAAAAGAAAAAATAAATAAAAATATTTTAAGGATCTTATTCCTCCCTGGTGAATATCACGTGACAGAAAATGAATTACCTGGAGGTCAATGAACTCATTTATTTTTGCGATGGGTTCAACTTATAAAAATAAGCTTTTTCTAATGTAATAAAATTATATTTGAAATTAACAATTATTATATGTATGTAACCAAGACCAAAAATGTACAAAGCTAAAAAAAAAATTATTAAAAGATATCCTTTTCATTTTTAATAATTGACTGGTATTGTAAAATAAGATACAAATTTAAAACTTCTATTTCACAATTAAATGACTAACGTCACGGCATTTTAATTTTTATATGTTTTTTAATTTATATCAAGAAAGTTGTTTTCAAAAAATTAAAACTGTGTCTTAAATAAAATTATACATACATACCAGTATATATATATATATATATATATATATATATTAAAGAAGATTGTGATGTTATGGAAATAATCTAAAAATTCCGATATGAGTAATTATTCACTTAAGTGAAAAAGGTGTCCAATACATGATACTCATATGGGAACTTTTGATAGCTTCCTGTTCTTTTCTGAAATACCCTGGATGAATATTGTGGACGTAACAAACATTTTGATAAAAGCATCTTGTCTGGAATCCAAAACAGATCAACTGAATAAGTTGTCAAATCACCCTGGTTCGAATTCTTGTCTGGACACTTTTTCACCCATTTGGAAAATTACAACACACATTGTTTATTTACAAAGTAAATTAATTGGATTAACATTAATCACTGTCATTTTGTATTCAATGTTCACTGGACTTCTATTATTTTCGAATTATTCTATTAAGACAATAATATTAAGCTCGAATACCCAATGGTCGCCCAATAGTTTCAGGGTCATGCGCCCAACCCTTCTCGCATTTCAATGTCTTCAATTTGTGTAAATTACATTTGTCCAACGAGCGTCTATTGTTTGATCCCCGCCCTGTTTTATCTTTGCTTCTGCTCGTGTGTTGGGGGTAGGGGGGGGGGAGGTGGATAAAGTAAAGGAATTCGGGCGGAAAAGCGTTATGCCTCGCTCTGTGAATTCTACAGCGGTACAGAACTCGCGAAGATCGTTTCATCTGCGTTTCATTTCGTTTTTATTTTCTGCTCTGATTTTCTTGTAAATAAATAAGTTAATAAATAAATAAAAGTCAAACCATTGACACCGGAGAAATTTACCAGCAAAATTACATAAATTAAAAACATCAATAAAAATGAAAAATTAGTTTTTCAGGTCTAGGTCTATTGGACTACACACAGTGGAGTAAAATCCCGAATGGCTGGCCAAATTATGAAAATGTTATTCAAATTGCACGAAACTTAAAACATAGATGTTTTTTCAGGATGCTGATTACGATTACAAAATTAAAATTTAGGAAAAAATGGCGGATCCAATATGGCGGCAAAAAAATTAAACGTTTAGAAAGTTTTTCAATTTTTAGAAATTGATATATTTAAATTATGAACTTGCATACGTTTCAGGATGCTAACTACGATTCAAAAGTTTAATTTGAAAAACATATAAATAAATAAAATTATAGATTAACAGAAAATAATTAGATTTAAATAAAATTTTAAGTTTCGAGGATAAGCTTTAGAAGGAATTTGCAAAAAACGAAAACACTTTTAATCGAAATTTAAGTACGTTAAAAACTTAAATATTGTAATATTTAATTTTTATATTATTAAAAGAAAACAAAAATATATTTCCCAAAGTCACGTTCTGAATGAACTGTAGTATAATAAATAGATTCTTCAGAATCTGAGGTGTCAAAACATTTAGTGGAACTTGCAAGTGGTAATAGAAGATCCTGTTACTCTAAAACAAAGGTTTCAATTTCTTCTACTGTTATTTAACTAAGCTTGAAATGAAAGGATATGATGATTGTAAAAAGCGCAAAAAGCATGTTTCATTTTTTTTTCGCACTACTGCATTTTCTAGAGAAATTTGCTCTATAACTTTTAATCAGTTTATTGAACATCTTCTGACACTTGTCAAATTGACAGTAATAAAGTGTATATTATTTCTTTGCCATTAATAAGTAGTTTGTGCACTGAAATAGGATATAGAACCTGGGATATAAGTCAATGAATCTACGTGCTGTTTATACGAAAAAAAAACTTCGAAATTAATTAAATAAATGACATGGCTATAAGAAATTACTTATGACGTATAATAGCTCGATCTACGATCGTTATAGAAATGTTTTCGTTCTTACAGGATCGTCAAGCTACATTGTCATCATTTCTGTTTCCAAATACGGGCTTTGGTTTATCGACGAAAAATCATAATTGAAAGGGAAATCTTTTTTGTGTTTTTTTCTATAAATTTCGTTTTCTTCTTCTGGTGTACAGTGCAAACTTGTCATTTATTTTTATCTAGTTTGTATGCCAGATATAAGCAACTCTCAAAACATCTTAACAAGTGCAGAGGACATTCCAAATTGTAAATGATTCACATTAACTTTTAATTTAAAAAAATGCATATCGGAAAGAAGCGGTTTTGAGGTTTCTTGACACAGGCAGCAACTTTTACACTAATCCGTAATTAAGATCTACGTCATCTGTATCAATGATTGTATTAAATAAGTTTTATCTCCTAATGTTAATTATAATCAGTTTCATTTTGATGGTAATTTCTGTATTTTCGTGCAAAATATAGATCTTTTTGGACCTAGTGAAATAAAAATCGCGCATCAAGATAACGATTTATGAATTATTCGCAACGTTTATGTGTTTTAATGGCACTGGAGAAGTGGCAAATATATTAGAACATTATTTTCTAACATCGTCACTGCTAAAGTTTTGTTTGAAAACACTGTGACTAGATTTGCCATCACATTGTCAATTGCAAATCAAAATCAGATTTCTAATGTACTCGGAAATAAGTTTTCTACTTACATCCATTCGTATTAATAGCATACACCCAGCAGTATCATCTAGAAAAGATTGGTATTGACCAGATAGTTCTTCTAATTGCAATAGAACGAACAAAATTATCACGTATAAAAAAAAGAAAATATAATTCTATCGAATCAATGAAAGAGAATTGTGTTAATTTTTTCATCACTAAAATTACACATCAAATTAATTTATTCTTATAATTGTAGTATTTATTTATAATATAATGGCTATAGTATAATAAGTACCTATTACAAAATTGAATAATCTAAAAATTTCAAAAGTTTTTTCAACTAATTTTATGTGAAACGTAATCAATTTCAGAATTTTTGAAGCGGTGAAAGAAGAGGTATTTTTACTTGAGGTTATGAAAGTATCCGCGAAATGCAGAATGGAAGTTTATGGCAGATGGTTTTTCAGGAATCGTTAGATTATAGTTCAGGCTATTATTTCTATTAAATTTTGTTGCTGAACATTGTGAACTATTTTCCTTAAGATAACACCTTCGAACTCCTTATTTTGAAATTCTGACAAAAAAGTTATGTTTTGATAATTATATTTTTTAGTTGTCTTGATATATTTTTTATGTTGAAGTAAATCATATTTAATAAATAATCTGCAATTTTGAAATCCTGAAAAAATTTTCCTCTTCCCGATAAAAAATGTCAAAGTAGGTTGTGAATGCCATTTTCATGAAAAATTAAATTCCAGTATGTTTGGAGGGCTATATCTCTGGAAAGCAACAACATCCCAAAACTATTTTGGCATAAACTGTTAGAATAAAACTAATTGTTAAAATTTATTCGTTTCCTTGGGACATTGTTACTTTACATTGTTATGTTACCACAAATTACAATTAAAATAACGTTTTTGTCTAGTTTCCGTACATAATATCTTATTTATGCAAGAGTACACCAAACTATTTTATAGAACAAGAAAGTCCACTACTAGGACAAGCTAAATAATATAGTACTGCACGAAGATATTGTTCCTGTTAATAGATATAACCTGTTAAATATTCAAAATTTGCAAAATTTGCAACGTTTAAAGTTGTGTTATTTTAAAAAGCGCGACATGAATGAAAAAAAATATATCACGCAATAGTTGGCAAAATTTACGAAAATATGGAAAAGAAAAAGAAGTGGGGTCTAACGATATTTTTTGTTAAAAAAAATGAAAAACGTTATAAGAAAAGCAAGGGCCATGATCATAATTTTCTCCTAAGAGAAAATGAAACATCCCATTTCTCCTTTGGAAGAGGCAACAAAAAAGGTACATTTCATTTTCTCACAGTGAATCGATATAGAAATCGGAAAGGGAAATAGGATTTTTCATGCTCTGATAGGGAAGAAATGTGATAATCGACATTGTTTATTTGAAAATTTTGTCATTTTATCACGAGACCCCAACTTAGTCTACTTTTATTATTATAAAGGAAAAACTCTTCGCTAGTTTTATGTCGCTACATATTTACAATCCCTTACACATACATGCATAAATATCAACATTTCTCAGGTATTCTAGTTAATGTCAATATCGTCCCTTGTAATGCAAAATATGGCTTATAAATGTATGGAAAACACTTTAATAAACAAATGAACTATGTTTATTAATACAGCACATCGATATTTATTATATTATACGAGTTATTCATAAAATAACATTATATAATAATTTTTTTAACTAGAACACCAGAGTAATTTTATGATTTATTTAAATAAAATTTTTGTTATAAACGAATAATACGTCTCTATATAATGTAATCCAATGCACATACATGCGTAGATAACAGTATTTCGCTTGGTATTCTGTCTCACATAGATATCATCTCCTTTAATGCAAAATGTGCATTAATATATGGCGTACATTTTAAGAAATAAATTAAAATGCATACTAAAACAGCACATCGATAGATTTATCCTGTAACATAAACCATTCATGAAATGACTTTGTATATTAATTTATTTTAACTTTAACTCCATAATATTTTTTTGATTTATTACAATAAGTTAATTCTTAAAAAAGAAGAATTCTTTTCAGCATTATTTGAAATACGATACACATACATGTATAATTAACACATTTTTTGATAGTCTGACTCGTGTCAATATTATCCCATGTAATGCAAAATGTGTGTTATAAATGAATGGAATATACTGTATTAATTATATGAACGATATATAATAAAACAACGCATCGATATATTTATTATGTTACATAAGCCATTCGTGGAATAAAATCGTATATTAATTTATTTTAACTTCAACTCTATGATAATTTTATGATTTATTACAATAAGTTTATTATTGCAAACGAAGAATAAATCTACATTTTTTGTAATCCTATACACATACATGCATTAATAACACCATTTCTCTGGTATTCTGTCTCACGTCAGTATTAAACCAAGTAAAGTAAAATGTGATTTATAAATATATGGAGTACACTTTATTCAATAAATGAACTATATATTATTAAAACAACACATCGACATTTTTTATGGTACATGAGTTATTCTTGAAATGACATTGTGTATTAATTTATTTTAACTTCAACTCCATAATAATTTTGTGATTTATTACAATAAATTGATTATTATATGCGAAGAGTACTTCTTTACATATTTTGTAATCCCATACGCATACTTGCATAAATAACAACATTTTTCTGGTATTTTGACTCAATTTAATATCATCTCCTGTAATTCAAAATGTGTTTTATAAATGTATGGAATACACTTTATTAAATAAATAAACTATGTATATTAAAACAGCACACAAATATTTATTATGTTACACGGACCATTCACAAAATGACATTGTATATTAATTTATTTTAATTTCAACCGCATAACAATTTTGTGATTTATTACAATAAGTTTATTTTTATTAACGAAGAATAATTCTCTACATAATTGTAACCCAATGCATATGCATGCATCAATAAGAACATTTCTCTGGTATTCTGGCTCACGTAAATATCATCCTCTCTAATGCAAAATATATGTCATTAATAAATGGCATACACTTTCTGAAATAAATGAACCATGCATACTAAAACAGCACATCGATATATTTATTATGTTACATAAGCCATTCATGAAATGACTTTGTATATTAATTTATTTTAACTTTAACCCCATAATAATTTTGGGATTTATTAAAATACATAATCAATGATTTTAATTTAAATTTGTGTTCTCCAACATCCAGCCTTTGAAAAGAGATAACACTCTTCCCTTCCCAGTACTTGTCAGATGGACAAGGCATAAATTTCTCATTCCCCCCAACCTGTTTTAAAGTATTCGCCTAGAGGCTTTATTAAATTATACAAAATTACTTGTGTATCGATTTCAACATCAAAGTTTTCACAGCGCTTATTAATGTATATTGATGCCCACAAATATGTCGCCTAAATTCAATGTTGGAAGTTTATAAATGGTTGTTGTTTTATGAAACATTTTTTAAAATATGTTATGTTTCGATTATTTTGTTTTTAAGGCATTTAAATAAGTCTTTAAAAAAATAAATTAAAACAATTTATTTGCTGCGTTCAGAAGTCAATCTAATTAAATCCATCAAACAAAAATGCTCATTTTAAGCATTTTAAGTTTTTTTATCTATAAAAAACTATTATTTTTCTCTTCCTATTATTATTTTACGCATAAATTGTCTTATAAGCAAGGATAATTCATAAGCAATATATAGAAATATATTAAATTTTCAACACAATCACGTCACTACTAGAATTTCTAAAAAAAATGGAGTTAGTTGAGTTCACTGGTCAACACCTCATGTAACACATGTAATAGTTAAAAACAAAATGCGTATAATTACAGTTTAATTTCAGGTTTTACGATTTAGAATATTAATTATCCATCGAAAAACATAGAAAATAATTAATTCGTTAAGTCATAGACAATAATTGCTTTAATTAGTTTCCGAATTAATTATTTGTTAATTTCTAAAAAAAATGGAGTTAGTTGAGTTCACTGGGCAACACCTCATGTAACACATGTAATAGTTAAAAACAAAATGCGTATAATTAAAGTTTAATTTCAGGTTTTACGATTTAGAATATTAATTATCCATCGAAAAACATAGAAAATAATTAATTCGTTAAGTCATAGACAATAATTGCTTTAATTAGTTTCCGAATTAATTATTTGTTACAATTGTAATTGAAAATATTTTTTTATTTTTTTATTAAATAAATATTTTTAATTACAATTTTTAAATTACCCCACTCAAATTTTATGACTAGTGCAATATTTATTAATTTAATTCAATTTAATTCTTTTGTAACGTGTCAAATTTAAATTTTAATTTTTCTTACCGATATGAATTATTTTTCTCCTATTGTTTTCTGATTACTATTACGAAATATCCTGAATTTTCATTACAATATCTATTCTGTATAAAAAATTACATAAGCCTACAGCTATAATGAAAACACATCGTTCCCGTTTAAATGTTAAATAATATAATTTTTACCACATTTAAAAAAACTAAATGTCTAAATCAGTCATTTTTACATACTCATATGTGTAAATTTGCAACATTTAAACTTTGTCATAAAATTTACACACATGTCGTTAAAATTTATGTGTGTTTATGTGCGTATATAACTAATGATATGTGTAATTTTTATCCCGTTAAAAACTAAAACAAGTGTATAAATGGTAAATAAGTTTACCATTTTACCTAAACTGGTGTGTTAAAGAAATATACAAATTTCCAGTATCATGCAATTATCTGTGTATTTTGCATATTACACTAAAATATTTGTATGAATATATGAATGTGTATGAATGTGTATGATATATGAATAAGAATACAATATCACACAAAAGTATTTGTACATATTTTACACAGCTAAATATGTAAGAACAGTTTATTACACAGGTATATGTGTATCATGCAGAAAATTGCGTCGAACATAGATTTAAATATGTGTACATATGTGAACACAATGCTTGAAATCTTGGCTTGTGCAATTGTAGCTGAGTTTTCATGTTGAAGGCTTGGAATCTTGTACATCGTGAGTTCAGATTCAGTTTTGGTAAGTATTGCTTTTTTACTGCACACTGAATTAAATAATGATTTTTTTCTTTTCATGTAGATTTAACTTTCAAAACTTGTGACTGAAATTGTGTGGAAAAAATAGGCAAACTATAGAAATAAATCCAGCTTCTCGTTTCCTGTATTTTTCAAAAGACTGTTTTACAGCATATATATTCATAATATACAGATTCTATTTATAAATAATGACTAAATTATTTTAGGGATTGAAAACAAGTTTAACAGAGAATGTCTTGCGGTAAAATAGAGCGGGAGATCCGATCTTTTGCAAATAAAGATCACAATATTTTATGATCTTGAAAGAAATATTCTGGGGGAAGTAAACTCACCAAGCAGACATACATATTTTTCCCCATGCAAATTTGTTTTTCCGAGAATTAGAATATTTAGTTCCAAAATTTACCCCCCAAACAAAAGTACTATGTACAATGTGCACAAAAAACAACATTTTTGTATATTACACAAATATATGTTAACTCATGTACATTTTATAAGTAAATTGGGTATTTCTCAGTTATCTAATAACATTTTACGCACTTGAGCCACTTAATACACTGCACTGGAAAATGTGTATTTTGAAATTCAAACAACGAGACATTTATTTGACAGTTTACGTGTCTTTTTACATATGTAGACAAATCGATTTTCTTTCATCCGCATATCTGGTCCAATGTGTAAATTTAAGCGTTAAATATAAGTTTAATTTCTTTGTGGTGCAATTTTGAATTGCTTATCAAGATATCTTATATCATTGTATCAAAAATATAATTTGATTATCATTTTTTTGTTAGAGTTAGAAAAATCTTCGTAATCTATGCTCCTTGCATGATTTTCTCTTCTTGTTTCAAGACAGTCAACATTTATTCGTAGTTTCAAAAATCTATGATCTAAATGACAATACCACAGTGGGTGCTATTTAATTATTGCAACTCATAATACATACAACATACATCAGATAGTGATTGTATACCATACATAAAATAGAAAAATTCTAAGAAATGAAACCTATAGCAATCACGGCATCGTCTCACTGATAACAAAATGTTTGTACAAGATCAAAATTCAACAAAAACTTCATAAAATTTTATGTAGTTCATGAAATCTTTAATAATAGGTATGTCATTTTTCAGAACAACTATTTCAAACAAAAGAAAAACATAGGTCTTATTTGAATGAAAACATCTATGTTTGACATAAATGTGCAGTTTGATTATACTTCACTGATAAAACAATTATAATTGTATGTATCAAAAATACATTATACATTGCTTTTAAAACATATTTGTGTCATAGTCAAAAACTAATTCATTGCACCTCACATATATGAAATCAGAATTCAAAAGAAAAGACATCACTTTCTATTAAAACTTACAAACTTCAGGATTTATTTAGAATTACCACAAGCAAAAACATAACATCATGAAGATTTAAGCAATATTAAATCGCAATCAATGATTTTGAAGTCAAGATCCCACACTTCTATATGTAGGCTACGAAATGATCAATTCTCTTCACACCCTACAATAAACAGGCGTGGCATAAATTTTCCATCCCACCCACTGTGTTTAAAGGATACAACATGCGGCGATATTATGTTATAGAAAATTACTTCTGTATCGACTTATGCATCAAAAGTTGCCAAACTTATATCGGTACTAAATGACTGCTTGAAAAAAACGAATGTGGATCTTTTCGGAATAACAGTAATTCAACGAAATCCTTCTTAACATACATTTTGTTATTAATTTTCATTTATTTCAATTTTGAATGATAAAAACAAAATAAATAAATCAATAAATAAAAGTAAGTAGAATATTTGAAGCTGTGTTGAACTTGTATTTAACGGAATTAAATTTTAGGAAACATAAATGTTCCAAAATCTAAATAAATAAATTCTACAAATTAAAAGATTCTAAAACTGTTTCAATTTAATTTCCAATAATATAATATTTTTAAAAAAGTAACTCATATTATTTTTTGTGGCTTATTTATTGACATTATATAGAATTTCTGCTCGCAAAATGTTTAAAATTACGAAGATTCTAGTAATATTAAATACATATTCAATGGTTTTTAACTCAATATGTCACACTTCAATATCTAAGGTACAAAATGATCATATCTCTTCACACACTACATTAAACAGACATGGCGTAAATTTCACATCTCACCCACTGTGTCTAAAGGATACGACGTGAGGCGATATTATGTTACAGAAAATTACTTCTGTATCGATTTATGCACCAAGAGTTGCAAAACATATATCAGTATTAAATGACTGCTTGACAAAGTCAATTGTGGATCGTTTCCGAATAACAGTAATTCAACGAAATTTTTCTCACCATACTCTTTGTTCAATTTTCATTTATTTAAATTTTAAATGATTGAGAGAATAAAGAAATAAACAAAGAAATAAAAATCAGTAGAATATTTCAGACAAGGCTGGAATTAAATTTTAGGCAATGTAAGTGCTATATAAACCAATCACAAGTCTAAATAAATCGATGCGACATATTAATAGCTCCTGAAAGTATTTCAATATAATTTGTCAATAATATAATATTTTTAAAAATTTAACTCATATCATCTTTTATGGCTTGTTTATTTCCGAACTTATATAGAATTACCGCTAGCACAGTGATATATTAACATTATGAATATTCAAGCAATATTAAAAATATAAACAATCCTACTACACTGGTAAAAATTGAAATTGTATAAATAAAAAAATTATACTTTGATCCTAAAACATGTTTGTGAAGAAAATTATTAAAAGCATTCCACATGTATGAAGTCACATTTCAAAAGGTAAAACATGACTATGTATTTAAACTCAAAACTTTCAGTACTTATATAGAATAACCATTAACACTACGTTTAACATTATTAAGATATAAACAACATTAAATGTATAATTAATGATTTTTAAACTCAAGTTTTAACATTTCAATATATAGGCTACAAAAGGATCCATTCATTTCACAGACTACATTAAACAGACATGGCGTAAATTTCCTATCTCACCCACGGTGTCTAAAGGATAAGACGTGCGGCGATGTTATATTATAGAAAATTACTTCTGTATCGATTTATGCATTAAGAGTTGCCAAACATATATCAGTATTAAATTACTGCTTGGCAAAAACAAATGTGGATCTTTTCGGAATAACAGTAATTCAACGAAATCCTTCTTAACATACTCTTTGTTATCAATTTTTATTTATTTCATTTTTAATGATAAAGGCAAAATAAATAAATCAATACATACAAGTCAGTAGAATATTTGAAACTGTGTTGAACTTGTATTTAACGGAATTAAATCTTAGGAAACATAAGTGTTTTATCTACCATTCTCAAAATCTAAATAAATAGATGTCACAAGTTAAAAGCTTCTAAAACTATTTCAATTTAATTTCCACTAATATAATATTTTAAAAAAGTGTAACTGATATAGTTTTTGGTGACTTCTTTATGGACATCATATAGAATTAATTACTGCTAGCATACATAAACACTAGCAATGTGCATATTAGCATAGCATACATAACGTTAAACATAATGTTAAACATTATGTTTAGTTATATATACTGTTGATGTTGTTATTAACTGCTATCAAAATGTTTATCAATCATTCTTCACATACTCTTTGTTATAAATTTTTATTTATTTTAATTTTAAATGATAGAAAGAATAAATAAATAAATAAATAAAAATAAAGAATACATCAGACAGGACTGAACTTGTATTTAATTGAATTAAATTTTAGGCAATGTAAGTGTAAACCAAACATAAATCTAAATAAATCGATTTGACACGTTAATAGCTTCTGAAACTATTTCGATATAATGTTTCAATAATATGATATTTTTAAAAAATATAGCTAATATTATCTTTGAGGGCTTGCTTGTTTTCCAAACTTATATAGAATTACAGCTAGCACAATGTTAAATATTATGAATTTTCAAGCAATATTAAAAAGATAAGCAATCGTACAACATTGGTAAAAATTGCAATCGTATAGGGTAAGTGTACCAGTAGTGGGTCCCTTAGCAATAGTGGGCCACCAGTTTTCAAAGTTGAAAAACAAGTTTTCTAATCACCCCTGTCAGATAACAAACTAAATGTTGATTGGCTGGAACCCTTATCTGTTATCAGGCATAGGGGCCACTTCCGTATTCTCATAGTTTTTGGGCTGAAATGGTACTTTTACAGACTATACGAAAAAACTAAAAAGAAGTTAAAATTATTTTATGTAATCATCAAAACTTCTAAATATGATCTCATTATTGTGTACATTTAAGTGCAGAAATTTAAAAAAAATTATAACTACTGTACAGTATGTATTAAACTCACCAATGGTGTGGCCCACTCATAGGGGGGCCCTAGTGGAGCAACAGAAGGTCACTATGGCCACTACAGGAGCATAAAGGAAGGTAATTATATATATATATATATATATATTAAATTCGCTAATGATTTAATAATAATTAGATAAATGTCCTTAAGTGGCCTCTACTGGTGCATTTACCTTAAATTAAAAAAATACATAAAATGAATAATGCTTACTTAAAAGGTGATTAAATAAACAATTATAGATGTTAAAGCTTTATTTTATTTAAAAATCTTAGTACTTTCGAACCTTTTCCAAACAGGTTCTTCCTCAGAGAATATTTTCATTAATAAATACAAATATGTGATTTTGTTTTGAAAAATGAACGAGACTCGTGGCTTGAAAATTGAGTTAGCAACATTTTTACGTGAATGGTAAAATTATTTTATTGTTGTACCATGATTTTTTTTTTCAAAACAAAATCTATATTTGTATTTATTAATGAAAATATTCTCTGAGGAAGAACCTGTTTGGAAAAGGTTCGAAAGTACTAAGATTTTTAACTAAAATAAAACTTTAACATCTATAATTGTTTATTTAATCGCTTTTTAAGTAAGTATTATTCATTTTATGTTAAAAGCAAGGCGAAATTTTATTCCGTCATACATTTTGTATGTATTTAAAAAAATACATTACACTTTGGTCCTAAAATATATCTGTCGCATAGTGAAGATAATAATTAAAAGCCTCCCACATGTATGAAGTCACATGAAATTCACAAAAGAAGAAACATCACTATTTATTTAAACTCTAAACTTTCAGTATTGAGTATTTTGTATAGAATTACCATTAACACAATGTTTAACATTATTAAGATTTAACCCATATTAAATATATAATCAATGATTTTTAAACTCAAGTTCATACGCCTCAATATATAGGCTACGAAATGATACATTCACTTCACACCCTATACAGGGTGTCCCCTCTCAACGGTGGCCAATGGCTAATTTCTAAACCGTTTTTCATAGACATATAGTTCCAATTGCAAAAATGCTTTAAAAAAGGCAAAGAATTGTTTTTTAAGCGATTTTCGTCAAAAAAATGTTTTACTAAAAAATTACGAAAATTAAATTTTTATACGGTCCCCCAGTCCTATAAGTGATATTTAGTAAAAAATTTTCAACACTCTAGCAAGTAATACAGAAAAGGTCCCATTCATGTAACATTAAAATTGACCGAGTTATGAAACTTTAAATTTCATGACTTAAACCATTTTTCTATAGCTGAAAAAGGATGAGTTCGACTCAGCTTTAAGGGAACGTACACTAAGTGCATAAAGTATTATAAAGGGAGTCGATTTACAACGCTGCTGTTCAAAGGCTACTTCCTAAACTATTTCTCACAGACATATTGTTCCAATTACAAAATGTTTTAAATGAGCGATTTAACTGAAGGCGCTGTCACCGTATAAGTTTTACGGTAGTGTTAATTATAATTAATTAACTTCTAGATTGGTTATTAAAATAACTGAAGACATGAATTTCAAAATTCTTTTTATCGAAAAAATCAAATTTTGGGAAATAGCGAAAAAACTTTAAATGCATCTATTGGTTTTCATTATAAATTTAGAGATTGCATTGTTACAATAGTGGAGGTTTGTATAGACTGATAGAGAAATCAGAAAGCGATAAGTCGAGTTTTGAAATTCATATCCTCAATCGTACTTTTACGTATGCTTTATTTTTTAAGCAAATGCAGCTGATTCTTTTCGTGATTTTATTTTAAAAAGGTATGTTATTTTGATAAACTTTTATTTTATTCATAGTTTTCGTATACAAATTTTCCTAGTTCAAAACTTATATTCAAATTTTAACTCACTTCCAAATATCTGATTGAGGTTCAATTCCCATACTTATTTAAACCCGATGACAATATAATATTAATACGATTTTAGGTGCGTTCCATTTATTTATTTTATAAGACTACATCAAATTTTATTAGGTTGAGTAATCTAATAGAGCTTTAAATATGTATCATTTCGTAACGATTTGTGACTGTTGCTTTTCATAGTTTAATTTAACAAAATTCCTGTTATTTTTTTACTTATATTTTTAGCACAAATTGCATATTTTACTTTAACATGTAAATGCCAACATAAATTCAGAAACAACATTGTAATTTTTTTTTTACTCTCAATGTTTAAAGTTAAATTTTCTATCTGATGTTTATTTTTATTTCCAGTAAATTTGTGACTGACCCCTATTTTGCAGCAAAAAATATGCTTCAACTTTGAACAGCTATAACTCGGTCAATTTTGATCGCAGAGGAATGGGACTTTTTTTGTCTTACTTGTTAGAGTAGTGGTAAAAATTTTCTAAATATCACTTGTAGGACCGGGGGACCGTATAAAAATTTAATTTTTGTAATTTTTTAATAAAAAAAATTTTTGACCTAAATCACTTAAAAAATAATTCTTTACCTTTTTTAAAGCATTTTTGCAATTGGAACTATATGTCTATGACCAACGGTTTAGAAATTAGCCATTGGCCACCGTTGAGAGGGGACACCCTGTATTAAACAGACATGGCATAAATTTCACATCTCACCCACTGTGTCTAAATGATACAACCTGTGGCGATATTATGTTATAGAAAATTACTAATATCGATTTATGCATCAAGAGTTGCCCAACATATATCAGTACTAAATGATTGTTTGAGGAAAACGAATGTGGACCTTTTCGGAATAGCAATAATTCAACGAAATATTTCTTAACATAATTTTTGTTATCAATTTGCATTTATTTCAACTTTGAATGATAAAGACAAGAATAAATAAATAAATAAAAATTAGAATATTTGAGACAGGTTTGAATTTGTGTTTAAGAGAATTACATTTTAGGCAATGTAAGTGCTATATTAACCAACCGCATATCTGAATAAATCTATACTACAAGTTAAAAAAATTTCAAACTATCTCAGTATAATATTTTAATAATATTATGTTTAAAAAATTGCAACTCATATTATTTTTAGTTGTTTGTTTTCAGACCTTATTTAGAATTACCGCTAGAAAATTTTTTAACACTATGGAGATTCAAACAATATTAAATACATAATCAATGGTTTTTAAACACAAGCATTCACACTTCAACATCTAAGTTTGGAAAGGATCAAATCTTTTCAAACCCTACATTAAAC
Source organism: Maratus speculifer (assembly GCA_964019185.1). Lineage (NCBI taxonomy): Eukaryota > Metazoa > Arthropoda > Arachnida > Araneae > Salticidae > Maratus > Maratus speculifer. The sequence goes on along the minus strand of OZ025289.1, from coordinate 113,828,301 downwards.
AGACATGGCATAAATTTCTCATATCACCCACTGTGTTTAAAGGATACGACGTGCGGCGATATTATTCTATAGAAAATTACTTCTGTATCGATTAAAACATAAAGAGTTGCCTAATATCAATACTAAATAACTGCTTGACAAAATCGATTACGAATTTTTCCCGAATAACTGTAATTCATCAGATGCTTTCTTAACATAGTCATTGTTATCAATATTTACTTGCTACAATTTTGAATGATGAAGACAATGAAAATAAATAAATAGACATAATTTGAATATTTCAGACAGGTTTGAGCTTGTATTTAACTGAATTAAATTTTACGTAATGTAACACTGTTAAAAAAAAAAAGAAAAAAAAATCTGTGAATTCATGGTAACACTATTGGCAGCAAATTTCCAGACATTTACCGTTCCGTTAGTAGATTTTCCGTTTCGGGAAAGAAAAGAAAAGAAAACTTCGTTTGATGACGTGGTAATTTTTTAATTATAGGTTTGTTTTTTAATGATAATAATTTAATTTTTAAAATAAACAAATCGATCAATCGTCAAAAAATTTGATCTTTCCGGGTGATTTTGAGCTGTTTTATTATATTTAATTTAAATTGATTTAATTTTATTTGCATAATTTACTTCAAGCCGTCCTGAGGATTGAACTCGACATCTTTTGACAACAGAGTAAGTCCTTAAAGATTCAGACAAAGCTGCTGATACCACTTTGTACAAGTTATGTCTAGTATGAGTTAGTGGGATAATCTGTTGTGCTTTTCAAACCCTTTCAAATATATTCGTTTGAATATTTATAAGATGTTTATTTTATTTTACTTTAGACCGATGCATAATACTTATTATTTTTTAAAATCAAGTTAAATTTTTTAACTAGTTTATATAATAAAAAAAACACTGTTTAAAATCACTGTACTTTTTTTAAAATAAATGAATGAATGAATGAACAAAAATTTTTTTATTCATTTTTTACAAAAAAATATGAATGTTAAAAAGAAAAAATGTTATAGAGAATTTTTTGAAATTTTTGCGCACTATTTATTTTTTTTATTTTTATTTTTTTGGGAGGAGGGGGGGGGTGTAATCAGTGAAGAGATTTTTAATAAGAAATAAGAGAAAATTAAACAAAAAAAGGTTATTTAAACTGCTTTTTTTAAAGTTTCGTTATTTTTTTCATCATGAGTAACATGTTTTTATAAAATTAATATACTTTTATAACGCATTTTCCAATGAAACAATAATAATGGTTTTGACATCGAAATATTCATGACTCCATTGAAGTAACACTGCAGAATAATTTTTTTAATTACCATGCTTCTGACATCAGGTAAACTGAACGATTGAAAAAAGATTGTCGATGAAAATCCCCACTAACTTTGAGATAAGGATTTGTTCCTTTCTAAATTATTCTACATTAAAAAAAAAATACAAAAAAAAATACAAATAATTCTTCCTTATTATTTTTAATAAAATTGCAAAAAAATGTGTATATTTTGAATTGCAAGTTTTAGCAAAGATAAAAATATTTTTAAATAAAGACATGGAAACAACAACAGGGAATTTTATTTAAGGCAAGAGAAATTATTTATTTTCAGGAAATATGGTAGAGTTTTCTGATTTTTAAAATAAAATGCACTTTTCTTGTAAAAAGGGACTTTTTCTGTGAAATTCAGGAAACGTATATAAGTGAATTTCAGTTTTCTTTTTTAAATAGTAAAGTGATATAGCAACCAGTCACAAATATAAATGATTGTCAGAAGTTAAAAGTTTCTTAAATTATTTCAATATAAATTTCAATAATATAATATTTTTTTTAAAAATGTTACTGATATTATCTTTGGTTGTTTGTTTTCCGAACTTACTTAGTATTACCACAAAGAAAAATTTTTAGATTATGAAGATTCAAGAAATGTTAAACTAGTCGTTGGGAGCCACGGTAATACTTACCCATCATTGATATGCATACTATAACATGTGAAAATAAAATATGTAGAAAATTTGTATAAAAAGCATTACGATTCCAAAACAAAATTTAAACGTATATTTAAAAAATTTTAATGTACATAGTAATCTTCTATTAATAAACTGCTGTTGAACCCACATCGACAAATTATATAAAATACCAGACTACTCAAGTAGTACCAAACTGCGTAAAAGAAGAATCCTTATAACTCCAAAAATAATAATCACATTAACTAACAGTTTATTGCATCGGATTGAGCGTCTCATTTACAATTAAAATTTATCTTTGAATTGAAATTTGAATGAAATACAGGGTCATGAAAATTCTAAGGGTATGAAAAACAAGATTTCAAATATCTCAGCAACTAATTATACGATCGACTTCGTTCTTTATGCAAAATTTTTGTTATTTTATTACCTTTTACATTCTTTCCTTAAAATAAAAAAAATCGAAAATTTTTATATACCTTTTATCAGAACGAATTTCTTGAGAGTCCGAGAAAAATAGTTCCGATAATCGAGGTTATTGATATTCAATAGGCTTCGTCTCATTCTTATATACTAAGCACACACAAAATTTTAAATTTCTATCTCAATTTGTTCGGGAGATAGAGCGTTTACAGACAGACAAACAGACAGAAGGATGGCAGATTTTTTTTTCTAAAAATATGTTTTTCGGAATCTCCAGTATCTGAAACGTGTAAATCCGTCAAAAACTTTTTTTCGATTTTCAAAACGATTGCAAGACTTACCCTATACTACGTATAATGGGTAAGTAAAACAACATAATTTAACTCAAACTCTCAAACTTAAATATCTAGGATAATTGATGATCAATTCTCTTCAAATGCTTAATTAGCAGCCATTGCATAAACTTCCCTTCTCGCTGACTGTGTGTAAAGGATACGAGGGACGTGCAACGATATAGTATTACAGAAAATTACTTCAGATCGATTTATGCAACAAGAGTTGCTCAACATACATAAATACTAACTGACTTCTTGACAAAAACGAATGCGAATCTTTTCGGAATAGCAGTTTCACGAAATCTTTCAAAAAGTACTGTTTGTAAAAAAAATTTCATTTAATTCTATTTTGAAATTGAAATATATTTAATATAGTTAGATGTATGCTGTATGATTTAAGCACAAACATTTGCTTAAAAAAATGGCCAAGCCCCCCCCCCCCCGAATTTTTTAAAACATTATGAAAGGTTTATTGATACTGATGGTGTTAGGATTAATATGATAGGTTTTTATCCTTATTTCTTCCTTTTAAGATATAGAACTAAGCTAAAATGTTTGCTATAAACCTTAATGAATGTCCTACAGTGGATAAAAATTAATCGTTGAAATATTACACTTGGGTTGTGATTGACAATAATTCTTATAAAAATATTAGTTAAAATATGAAGAATGGATAGAAGTGAATTATCTTAAATTACCGTAATTGTCTGTGGCTAATCAAAATTTAAACGTTTAAACGTTCAAATAAAAAAGTCATAAAATGGCTGCTCTTAGAGCAGACAATTCGCAACAATCTGACAATAGGTGCGCTAACATTCAAAATAATATATTATATTTGGTACCACGTTTAAAACTCATTTCCGCTTGGAATGGCGAAAGATTTCAAAAAGCTCATTAAAGCTTTTTTGTCTCTTCCTGCTTAAAATCACGTTTAAATCTTGTTTCAATCATAACTTAAAAGGATTTTTTTTTTCGTTTTCGTTTGATTTCAAAATCTAGCTTTGTAAATGGTTGTTATGAAAAAGACTTCTTGGGAAAATTCGATTTTCATTATTCTAGATTTTTTCACGATTTCTCATATTTAAATTGTTATAAATCAAGACCCGTGGAATGTAAAAGGTTCAAAATTTGAACATGTTTTTTCCGATTGTTTTACTCTAATTCTGGTTCAGCAAATTCGAAAAAATATACTTACTTTTGAAAATATATTTTTTTAAGCAATAATAATTTTTTCTTAAATTTTTACTTTAAATATTTTTAATTTTTATTCATTTTAATATTTTTTTAAAATGCTAAACAAAACAATTTTTTTGTATTTTTATTTACTTCAATGATAAAACATTGAAATTGTACAAATAACATTTCGAGTTATAAGGATTTTAAATTACACCAATTTTCATAAATTTTAAATTTTAAATTTTTTTAATAAAAATTTTGTGAGGTTTTATGGTATAATTTTGTTATTAAATAATATGGTTAATTAACAAAAAAATTATAAAATTTTTACTCAATAAATAAAAAAATATTATAAAATGTATCCCGGACCCCATTAAACGATGTAAATTAGGTTGTAAGCATATTTTTGCAATAGTTAAACACATTGAACACACAAAGAACTGAACATTTCATTTAATTGTGAAGAAAATATTTACCTCCAGCTTATAAAGTATGACCTGGAGTATACAAGTTAATCCGGTATTTTATTAACGTAAACAGCATTATGTACGAATTAGGAATGTTAAAGAGTCAAGGTGTATAAATAAAACGTTACAAAAAATAAAAATCTATAGCCATAGAAGTCAGAAAGATTAAATACATTGTTATCTATTGTTGTGTTTGGTTTAGAGGGTGAGGAGAAGAGATGGGAGTAGAAAAACACTTTTTACTTGTTTCTACCCACAACTAGGCCAAAAAAATGATCGTGACAGTGACTGGTACATTACGAAGAATGGAGGCCAGCAAACGACCCAAAAGTGACCATCCTTACTTCACTTAAAATAATAAAAATATTCTTTTAATCTTGAAGATGATAAACAAAATACAAAATTATAAAATATAAATTTGAAGAAAAGGTAAAGTTACCTGTGAAGTCCTTGGCAGATGATGAGTAGTAAATCCAGACACATGCACAGGAATTAATACGCAGATTGGTTGAAGATTAATATTTATTTATTTATGAAATACTTGTATTTCTTTCATGAAAAATCGACTATCTTCTTTATAGAAACATTTTTGTTTCTCATAGAAATTAAACATTTGTTTTATAGTAAAAACTTTACAAATGAAGATATATTTTTTAAGTTGATATATTCCAAACAAAACCAACATTCTTCATCATAACACATTTTTTTTTTGATATATCTTGACAGTATGAACTTGAAGAATTTCTCATAACACACAAAAGGAAAATAACATCATTTTCTTCAAAAGAAACATCACTTAAATATATGTATGTTTTAAATATGTATATATTATCAGACGAAAATTTTATATAGATATGCACCAATATTTTCGATGGAACGCCCCGTGAATATTCAAATTTATTTATATGAAGATGGGCCAAATAGCAAATTAAAATGACGAAAGAAATTATAAAGTCAATACGTTATGTAAATATGTAAGATCACTTCTTGAAAGAACATTCTTCAACTCACGAAAGAAAATCTTCACCTCACGAAAGAAAATCTTCACCTCTGCATGCTTTTCAGAGGACGGAGATCACATGAAAAGATTATTGAAGAAATTATTAATGATGAGATGATGAAAAAAATAAAATAAATATTTAGAAGACACATGACGACAATTCTTCTTTAGTTATAAAGCTAACACGAGAGCAACGAATGGAAGATCCATGGTGTGCCCTTATTTAACTTTTGTAATCCGAAAAAGAGAAGACACAAAACATAAAAATTTCGGGATGCCTTTGAAGGGGCTTGCTCCTCGCAGCCTTAAAAAATCACCCTTTCCTGAAACCATGGCGTGATCATAGCAGCCTGAAATGTTGCCCGTATACAACGGTCTCGAGGGGCGCACGCACACATGCCCCGGAAAATTCCACGCAAAACTTCCAATCATCCGACCGCATCCATTACGGCAGGTGTCTAACAGCGCAACTCACGCAGGTGGCCGAGAGCCCAGGGGAAAAAGAGAAAAGGTTACTGGAATCCCAAAATACGCCAATTTGGCAGCGAGCGAAAGAGGGGGAGGTGACAAAATAAGCCAAGTTACGATGCAAAGTATGGAGAAATATGAATTTATTAAAAAGAGAATTGATAAACACCTAAAGAGGGGAGGCCAAAGCAGGTGGCCCTGTGCTGAATGACTTAAAATACGTCACCTGTGGAAACGAATTTGATAGGCTAGGGGTGTGTCCGAATAAACGGAAGTTCCACCCAAAGAACAAGCGAGAATGTTCTCGAACGATCTCCAAAACCGGAAGGAATGATTTCGAACAGGATTTTACCGGCTTGGAACATTCGAAAGCTAAGTAAGAAAGAAAACATTACAGGCGACGAAATGAAAATACACGAAACCGAAATAAAATTTAAATTGAGAACATTAATAAAAAGGAAGGTGATATGAAATAAAATGGCTAATAAAATTGAATTATACTAAACATATGGGGGGTTATCGAGTAACCACCACATATTACCCAGGGTCCCCCAAAAGAAAATATTGGTGAGATGACAAAAATGACAATTTTCATCGAGACAATATTTTCTAACACATGTACAAATATACTAAATAATTACACAAAATAAATGTATCAGAAATAGTTATAGGAATATAAATAACTGTTTTACATGATGTTCAAATACTAAAAGAAAAATACTTATTGTTATGATAGTAATCCTTATATGTTAAAGTGGAAGGTATACAAAATTTCTTCCAGAAGTATCTATCATATATTAAAAAAAAATTTAAAGTCTATGTGCAAAACAACAGTCCTTAACTTTGACGAGTCTCTTGTTAGGCTGTGCAAAATGCACTATAACAGTAGAATGCTTTAGCATATGTCAAAATATTTGATTATACAATAATATGTATATCTATATTCTTAGTTGTCAACAAAATGAAACATATTGTAACTGTATATGAATCATACAATAACTATATATAAAATATATGGTTTCAAATAACACATGATAACTTGAATGAATTTGTAAGTTGAAAATTGAACAATAAAAAATATATATATAAATGGTGCAGAGAGATTAGTTAGGCTCTCATAAAAAAATATTAACTTATATCACCACATAGCCTTTTAAGCTTTCAATAAATCTTAAATGAATAACTTTAGTATTATTCAATAACACATTTTCGCAAAAAAAAATAAAATAATAAGTTGCAAAAAGAATGGCAATAAAAGCATGATATTATTTTTCAATAAAAATATCTTCAAAATGAATATAATAACTTTCAAAGAGAGAATCTTTACACTGTCATAAAGGAATATTCTTGAACATTTTCAATATAAATTGACAATAATTGCATAAATACCTTTAATACTATACTTCATTCAAAATAAACATAAAACATAAGATGTTTAATATTCTGAAAAAGGAAGGAACTTATATGAACATGTCAATCTTATATATGACTTGATAATGTCAATTTACAAAGAAAAATCAATTATGTCAAAATTTTATATAGAAGATATCTAGAACATATTTACTTGTAATTTTCAAACATTTTTTTAAAAAAAATTAAGTAAGTGATCACTTTTGCATTTGTCATAAATCAAGAATTTGCTTTATATAAATATATATAATGACTCATTCAACATCTTTGGATCCAAAGTATAAACACACAAAAGTATACAAAAAAAATATATATACTACTTATGGTGAGTCATACACTTTCTATACTTCAACAAGAAGAGAAGAAATATTAGTATGAATAAGTTTATCATACATTTTCTTTTCTTTTTTTTTTTTTTATCAAACGAGGTTAAATGTTAAAGCATGCATGCATTGTAAAGAGAAGACACAATAGGGAAAATAATTTGATGAGTACTCATTTTTATGTTTACCTTATATCAATTACAATTTCACCTTTCTTATTAGAATGAAACATTTGTCAAAAATAACTTTAAATAATGACATAATATTATAATAAGAATATAAAAAGACAAATTCTTTCTCAATTTTTTGCATCAACTATTGTAATTAAAGACTTTATAAGATTTAACAGTAGTAGAGTATGGCATACATGAGATTATATGTATATATTGTAATAATTATGACTTATAGATAAATACAGTAAATAATAAAACTATTGAAAATCATACATACATCCTGAGGATGACTGTTGAGTTGTATCAGGGAGAAGAAGACCTAAATAATGAAGAAAAAAAAATAACAACAGCTGCCTGCAGCTTGGAGAAAAGAAAAAAAAATGTATAGTGATTCTTCTTACTGAAATATCAGTCTGGCTAGCTTAGACTGATTATACTACAAAGAAATAGTCATCCTGAAAAAGGAAAAAGAAAGTTAGTCTATTTCTTATACAGTTTATGATTGCGAGGGCGAAGATCATAATTTTTATATTGAGTGGACTTGTTTTTAACACCAGTATGAGTGCTATCAGGAGGAGCTTGTGACAGTACTGATTTACTTGAACAAGAAGATGTTTGTTGACACTTAGAAGAAGAAAGAATTTGAGGAGATGTGTTACATGCAGCATCATGATTTGAAACTTGGGTAGGAGAGTGTTGTCTCACAGGAGTGGAAGATGCATTATCAACAGCTGATTGATCATGTGATGCATTTTTAGAAGAAAATGAAGGATGTTGCAGTGCTTCATTTCTCTTTTGAAGCTTCAAGATTCGATTAGTGTGAATCAACATAGGGGAAGCATGACTATTATTGGAATCTTGAATTTGAATGAGCACAGGAGAAATTATTTTTTTTACCACATATGGGCCTTGTATTTTTTTGTTAAACACATTGGGAAATTTTACGTAAACAATGTCATTAACATTGATGTTGGAAAACTTTAATTTTTCTCTGGATTTTTGGTACACCTTTTGTCTAGATGATTCGTTATTCTTGTAAGCTTGATAGTATATTTTTTCAATAACATCCATCAATTTATGAATTTCATATGCAGTATTGAGAATTTTCCATGAAACTTGAGTTTTATAATTGGAATAGATGTCGTTTATCTCTCTTCCAAAATGAAGAAGATTTGGAGTGAATTTTGTGGCTGGATGAGGTGTAGCATTATATATGGATTGGTGAATTTTTAGAGCAGTTGGTATATCACATCCTTGTGAAGCCATTGTGTTCACAGACGATTTTATTTGAGAATTGACTCGTTCGCTTAAACCGTTAGCTTGGGGATGGGCTACAGAACTATGCTCCAATTTAATGCCAAGCTTTTTGTTAAAATATGAAAACATATCACTCGTAAATTGAGAGCCATGATCAGTGAGAGTTAATTCGGGTTTTCCATGAGTGGAAATATAATGCAATAAGGCTTTTGTAACTGACTCAGCACTGATATTATTCAAGGCATATAATTCTAAATGACGAGAGAAATGGTCTATCATGGTCAACACATATTGACGATTTCTCAATGGGCCGAGTAAATCCATAGAGACCTTTTGATTGGGAGCAGTTGGGAGTGGTGCAGGTAGGTATGGAGCAGTGTTTTTTTTATGATTCTTATTTACTAAACAAATTTCACAAGAGTTGACATAATTAATGGTATCAGAAACAAGGGTTTTCCAGGTAAATCTTTTCTTTAAATTAACAATGGTTTTATGAATTCCAGTATGAGTAATATGAGCAATTCTTAAGGCTTTTGCTCTAAGTGACACAGGTAAAACAGCTTTGTGTAGCTCGATATCTTCTGAAGAGAAATGACCATTATAGCAAAGTAACTCATTACTTGGATTAATATAGTAGCCATTTAAACTTTTAGATTTTTTGTTATTTTTAAGATCTTCATAAATTTGTTTAATTTTTGGGTCCTTTTGTTGTTCAGAGAAGATGGTGTGATCAAGAATTTCTAATAATGGATCTTGATTATTATCATTATTAGGAGGTGAAGAATCACTCAGAAGATGACATGTGTGGTGTATTTTGTCAACTAAACCACATGGAAAGTGAGGAATGTCATTAAGTAAATCATTTTGATTATCAACAATAGGTAAAGGTTCTTGTGAAGTAATAAGATCTGGATTATTATTGAGATCTTCAGTAGGAATGTGAGGTGTTCTACTCAGAAAATCTGCTAACACATTCTCTTTGCCTGGTACATGCTGGAATGTGTACGAATATTCTGACAGTTCTAACATCCAACGAGTAGTAATATCAGCAGGTGATGTAGCTTTTTTATAATTATTAAGTGGCTTTGCATCAGACAATAGAATAAAGGGTCGACCAAAAATATAGTATTTAAAAGCAGTTATGCCTTTGTAAATGGCATAGAGTTCCAGTTTGATGGCAGGGTAGTGCCTTTCTGATTGAGATAGAGTTTTGGAATAATAGGAGATGGGTTTAAGTTCACCATCAAATTTTTGCATAAGAACAGCTGAAATTGCTGTCTTTGATGCATCTGTATTAACATAGAACGTTTCATTCCAGTTTGGGAGATTGAGCATAGGTTTATGGAAGAAAATGTCTTGTAATTTTTTAAATGCATTTTCTTGTTCAGATTTCCAAGAAAACTTATTTTTAGGTTTGGTGACTTCAATGAGAGGAGTAATCAATTTAGAAAAATTAGGTATAATTGATCTATAAAATGAACACAAACCGATAAAACTCTTTGTTTGCCTCTTGGTTTTAGGCTTTGGAAAGGAAGTAATTTTTAAAATGTTACTTGTAATAGGAAGAATTTTATGATCTGTGAGTTGGAAACCCAAAAAGTTAATGCTTGTTTGCATGAATGCACATTTTTCAGGAGACAGAGTAATGTTATTAGCAATGAGAGTGTCTAATAGTTTTGTGAGCTTCATGGACATTTCTTCAAATGAATTAGCACCCACTACAATATCGTCTTGATATGCATAACAGGAATCAATTTGAGATAATTGAATAACAGAGTCGATTAATTGTTGGAAAGTGCTGGCGGCCGTCTTCAGGCCAAATACTAGACGTAAATAGGTAAAAATTCCCCATGGAGTAGTAAAACTAAGTTTATCTTGCATATCTTTAGGTACAGCAATTTGCCAATATGCAGAGGGTAAGTCAAGAGTGGTATAATATTTAAATTTTGACAACTGCACCAATAGATTTTGAATTCTAGGAAGAGGATATGATGATGGGATTATAATCGAATTTAACAATCTTAAATCAAGAGCCAAACGATACTTTTGAGGCTTAGACATATCAGTTCTCTTCTTTTTAACAAGAAGCATGGGACACGCCCAAGATGAATTTGATCTCTCAATAATACCAGCGTTCAACATTTGATTAATTTGGTCAAGAGCTTCTTGCTCGAGTGCTTGTGGTACAGGAAAAGGTAATGTTTTTACTGGATGAGAATTTAACATGGTAAACTGAGGATTGACCAGGTCAGTATGACCTAAAGTGTCAAGAGATTTCGAAAAGGCAAGCGCTTTACTACATAATAATTTTGTTAAAGCTTCCCTTTCATGAGGAGGTAAATGTTTAAGATCAAAGTCATTTGGAGATAATTCTTGAATACGTTTTCTTTTAATCTCTTCAGATGGCAAAATTAAAGTACAATATTCGTTTTCAAATTCTAAGTCAAAAGAGTATTCTTCAATATCTTTCTCATCTACATTGATACATTCACCAATAATCTATATATTAAAAGAAACCCCATTTTTATTCAGCACACTCAAACAGCTCTCTGCGCTTGCGCAGATTCGTCAGCACACTCAAACAGCTCTCTGCGCTTGCGCAGATTCGTGCTTGCGCAGATCCGACAACAGAACCAATGAGAGAAGAGATAGTTACTGTCTCTAAATGTTAGCGTGGTATGCCCGCGTACATTGTTTGTGCATTTACTGTGTGCTGAGGTGACATATGTTTAAAATGTGCAATTAAATATCTGTATGGATTTTTTTATCGCAACTTAATTAGTGTGTTTTTAACATAGGATCAGAGTAATTTATTACACCTTAGATTAGTCTTTTCAACAACATAACCTGGTAAGTGAGAACCTTTTTTTTGAATGGCAATGTAACATCGGGTCGATCGAGTTTATTTATTTTGATTTTGCCCGTTTTTATTGAAGGACATAATTTAACCGTTTTTTCTTTTGCATAATACTTCTTATTTTGTTTTCAATCTTTTTTTTTTAAGTAATTCCTTATTGTGATCTTCATTTCTGCCATATGAAAAATACATTTCTATTTTGCCATGGGTACACTGAAGTAAAATATCCCTCTTACGATGTTCGCAAAAACTTTTCTCGGAGAGTATTTTTTTGATCGATGCTTAATTTTATATTTCATAATATTATTTATTTTGATTTTGCCCGTTTTTATTGAAGGACATAATTTAACCGTTTTTTCTATTGCGTAACACTTCTTATTTTGTTTTCAATCTTTTTCTTTTTTCTAAAGTGATTCCTTATTGTGATTTCCATTTCTGTCATATGAAGATTTCATTTCCATTTTGCCTATAGCATTTACATTTGTTGCATTATCTTTTTGAAAATTGATAAAAAATAACAAAAGACAAAACATTGCAAATTCTAAATTCGTATTACTTAACTAAATAAACGTAGGTCTTGCAAAAAATAAACAAAATAATAAGAGATCAAAATAGATGCCTTATAAATAACTTACTTTTTTAAATCTGCAGCTAGAAAATATATATACATATATTTTTTTAAATTGGACATGCAAAAAACATTCTGAAATGTCTCAATCAATCACAAGATTTTTGTGGGGACTTCTACTGATTGATAATTTTTGTGGGGTTTTTACATAACTGAATGACTTTTTTTCCATGATTGATTAATGAATTTTATAATTTTTACCCCACATGACCAACTGTCAAACTGATTGACAAATTTTCTATTTTTCATGTGATGGATCGAGAAATTTTGTGATTTTTTTTTTTTTTTTCTGATGAACAAAGAAATGTTGCATCTTTTCTCCCTGCAATTAATGGAAGTTGTTTTTTGAAATTTGTTATTTTTTTCTTGCAATCTTTTGATGTTATTTGCCGTTTTATTGAATTTATCCTTCTTTTGTGATTTTTTTTTAAAGAAAATGTCGTTTTTTGTTATCTTTTTGAGAAATTTTGTCTTTTTTTGCTATTTTTTGCGAAATTTACATTTTTTTGCGATTACCTAGACAAAATTTCTGTGCTTTTGAGATCTTTGGACGAAATTTGTGTCTTTTATGATACCTGGACAGTTTCGAAGAAGTTTATCGTTTTTCTCAGGTTCTTTCGATGAAATTGTTGTTTTGTCATGATCTTTCGATGTAATTTCCCGTTTTATTGAAGATCTTTTTGCAAAATTTGTTGTTTTTTCTGCAAAATTACCTTTTTTGTGATTATTTGACGAAATTTGCTTTTTTTTTCAATCCTTTGACGAAATTTGCTGTTTACTCACAAATATTTGTCAAAATTTGTTGTTTTCTCACAATATTTTGAATTTTTTTTTCACAATATGTTTAATTTGCCATTTTTTAGAGATTTTTTTTTTTGTCAAAATTTGCTTTTTTTTCGAAATTTTTTTTAAACGTTTTGGCAAAATTTTGATTTTTTGCAATATTTTCACGAAATTTGTTTTATTTGAGATACCTGGACAATTTTTTCTTCTGCAGTTTTTTGACAAATTTTTTAGAGATCTTTTGAAGAAATTTGTTGTTTTTTGCAATCTGTTGACGAAATTTGCTGTTTTTTTTTTCACATCTATTTACAAAATTTCCAGGTGTTCTTTTTTTTTGGGGGGGGGGGTATTTTGCCAAAATTTGTTATTTTTTGTAATTATTTGCCAAAATTCATGTTTTTTTTTTATACTTGGATAAAATTATTTGTTTTCACAGGGATTTTCGGTGAAATTTGTCATTTTCTCACGATCTTTCGATGCAATTTGCTGTTTTATCGAAATTATCTTTTTTTTTTGTGAAATTTCTCATTTTTTTGATATTTTCAGAAATTTGTCTTTTTTTTCACCTTTTTTTTGCAAAATTTACCTTTTTTGTGATCTTTTAATGAAATGTACCTCTTTTTTTCATCTTTTGACAAAATGTGTTGTTTTCTCACAATCTGTTTACCAATATTTGCATTTTTTGAAGTACCTAGACAAATTTAAAGTATTTTCACGATCTTTTGACGAAATTCATGTTTTTTATTATACCAGGAAATAATTATTTGTTTTCTCAGGGATTTTAGGTGAAATTTGTCGTTTTTTCTTGCCATCTTTCAATGTAATTTGCCGTTTTATCAAATTATTCTTTTTTTCGTGATTTTTTTTTTGTGAAATTTGTTGGGTTTTTTTTTTTGTTATTTTCAGAAATTTCTCATTTTTTTCACTTTTTTTTTGCAAAATTTACCTTTTTTGTGTTTTTTTGATGAAATGTGCCTCTTTTTTTCATCTTTTGACAAAATGTGTTGTTTTCTCACAATCTGTTTACCAGTATTTGCATTTTTTGAAGTACCTAGACAAATTTAAAGTATTTTCACGATCTTTTGACGAAATTCACGTCTTTTATTATACCAGGAAATAATTATTTGTTTTCTCAGGGATTTTAGGTGAAATTTGTCGTTTTTTCTTGCCATCTTTCAATGTAATTTGCCGTTTAATCAAATTATTCCTTTTTTCGTGATTTTTTTTTTGTGAAATGTGTTGGGTTTTTTTTTTGTTATTTTCAGAAATTTGTCATTTTTTTCCCTTTTTTTTTTGCAAAATTTACCTTTTTTGTGTTCTTATGATGAAATGTGCCTCTTTTTTTCATCTTTTGACAAAATATGTTGTTTTCTCACAATCTGTTTACCAATATTTGCATTTTTTGAAGTACTTAGACAAATTTAAAGTACTTTCACGATCTTTTGACGAAATTCACGTCTTTTATGATACCAGGAAATAATTATTTGTTTTCTCAGGGATTTTAGGTGAAATTTGTCGTATTTTCTTGCCATCTTTCGATGCAATTTGCCGTTTTATCGAATTTATCCTTTTTTTGAAAATTTGTTGGTTTTTTTTTTTCATTTTTTTTTTTTTTTTTTTTTTTTCTTTTTCAGAAATTTGTCAACATTATGTAAATGCTATAGGCGAAATAGAAATGAATTTTTCGTATGACAGAAATGAAGATCACAATAAGAAATTACTAAAAAAAAAAAAAAAAAAAAGATTGAAAACAAAATAAGAAGTGTTATGCAATAGAAAAAACGGTTAAATTATGTCCTTCAAAAACAAGGGCAAAATCAAAATAAACTCGATCGACCCGATGTTACATTGCCTATCAATAAAAAAGTTAGTTCTCACTTACCAGGTTATTTGTTGAAAAGACTAATTTACTCTGATCCTATGTTAAAAATATACTTATTACATTGCGATAAAAAATTCCATACATATTTTTAATGGCCTATAGAATGAGTCAATAAACATATGTCACTCAGCACACAGTTCAATGGGTACACTGAACTGCAGTATTCCCATCGTAAGATTACCCAGAAAAGACATTCTGAAATGTCTCGATCAATCAGAAAATTTTTGTGCGCTTTTTTACATAACTAAATGACTTTTTATCCATGATTCATTAATGAATTTTATAATTTTTACCCCACATGACCAACTGTCGATTTTTTTATTTTTTTCTTCGACTGATTGACAAATTTTCTATTTTTCATGTGATGGATCGAGAAATTTTGTGATTTTTTTTTTTTTCTGATAAACAAAGAAATGTTGCATCTTTTCCCCCCTGCAATTAATGAAAGTTGTTTTTTTCTCACAATCTTTTGATGTAATTTGCCGTTTTATCGAATTTAACCTTTTTTCATGACTTTTTTGAGAAATTGTCGTTTTTTGTTATCTTTTTGAGAAATTTGTTGTTGTTCTTTTTTTTTTTTTTTTTTTTTTTGCTATTTTTTGCAAAATTTACCCTTTTTTGCGATTACCTAGACAAAATTTATGTGCTTCTGAGATCTTTGGACGAAATTTGTGTCTTTTATGATACCTAGACAGTTTCGGAGAAGTTTATCGTTTTTCTCGAGTTCTTTCGATGAAATTGTCGTTTTGTCACAATCTTTCGATGTAATTTCCTGTTTTATTGAAGATCTTTTTGCAAAATTTTTTGGTTTTTTTTGTGAAATTTACTTTTTTTGTGATTATTTGATGAAATTTGCTTTTTTTTTTTTCAATCCTTTGACGAAATTTGTTGTTTACTCACAATAATTTGTCAAATTTTTTTGTTTTCTTACAATATTTTGAATTTTTTTTTCACACTATGTTTACAAATTTGCCATTTTTTAGGGATTTTTTTTTTTTTTTTTTGTCAAATTTGGCTTTATTTTTCGAAATTTTTTCATGGAAATTGCCAATTTTTTTTAGACGTTTTGGCAGAATTTTGATTTTTTGCAATACTTTCACGAAATTTGTTTTGTTTGGAATACCTAGACAATTTTTTTTTTTTTTTTTGCATTTTTTTGACAAATTTTTTAGAGATATTTTCATAAAATTTGTTGTTTTTTGCAATCTGTTGACGAAATTTGCTGTTTTTTTTCACATCCATTTGCAAAATTTCCGGATGTTTGTTTTTTTTTTTTGGGGGGGGGGGGGTATTTTAACGAAAATAGCTATTTTTTGTGATTATTTGCCAAAATTTGCATTTTTTATGGTACCTAGAGAAATTTTTGTACATAGTAAATGATTTCTAGCATTTTTTTAAAAAAACTTTAACAGTAGAAAAATAATCTTCAAACATTTTCAAGAGTTTGTGACGTGTGTCGCAGCATTGCACCGATTCTGTGCCCAGGATCATGTCATGTTGGTGTTACGTTGGTAAATGGAAAAGCATATTGAAATTTTTAAGAAATATTAATTTTTTTTATAGCGGCAAAATACTTTTTTTTCTTTAGTTCTTTCATATTGTTGCCGTCAAGTTTTGACGGGTTTCACCTAGCCAGAATAAATATCATTAATTTTTTTAATATGTGAAATCGACATGTATTTTTGATTTATGAAAATGTAATAGAAAAGTTAGTTGAAAATGCAAATGTTTATTTGTTGAATGGGGTGGGTAATGTAAAAACAAATTAACCACTGAGAGGATCATTGTTACAGTTGTTGCTAAATGGCAAACTATAATTTGTCTTATTTTGCTGCGAAGTAAGTGAAGTATGTATATTTTGTATGAAATGAGAAATGACGGTAATTTATGGTTTATTCATGTCATGTACAATTTATTGGTGTTGTATTTGTAAATGGAAAATTATCGAATGAGAGAGATTCTAATTCTATAGCAGCATGTTTGAATGTAACTCTGCCAATTGCAGGTCATTTGCCTGGATGTAAAATGCAGGTTTTTCTTTTATTTATTGAAATTTTTGCTGAAGATTAGTCATTAAAAAATCCTTTAATAGCTGGAAAATACCTTTTATTTCTGTGGTGCCGTCAAGTTTTGACGGGTTCCATCTAGTTGAATTTTTATTTAAATGAATATCTAGCTTTGATATATTCTGACATACAACCAAAAATAAATCATTTTGAATGGAAGATTTTGAGTGCAAAGATTCATGTAATATAAGACCTTTATTTTTTAAATTGGGTTTGAAAACAAAATATTCAGATGGAGGATTGAGATACTTCACATGTAAATAAACAAAAGAATTAGGAGGTATTACTTCTCTATTGAGTAATTGTACCATGTTGTAATTCACCAAGACTTTATTACCATAATTTAAATGAGTTTGCTTTTCACCAACATAGTTATCATCATTAGTATTCTGAGATGAGAAATTCTTGCCAGGAATATTATTATTATTAGATACATAGTTTACCACATTACCATAATCAGTTGGAAAATAATAAGTACAATTACCATCAATATAAGGATTATGGAAATTCATAGCAGAATGAGCCATATTATTTGTAAACAAACCATTATTTTGAATATTATAATTATAAGGATAGGTTGTATAATTGTTGAACAACTGTAAACTTAAATTATCATAATTTGCACAAGTATTATCAATGTAAGTATCACTCGTTAGATTATTTGACATAGATTGTTCATAATAAGACATTTTGTGTGCATCGAGAGAATATGGTACATTTGAATTAATATAATTATATTCAGAATTCATAAAATAGCAAGTAGGAGATTCATTATAACTTTGAAAAGGAATGTGTTTGTCCTTAATTAGGATAGACTTAAAACTTGGAGAAATAGTAATGGAATGCTTGTTAATAAACTCAAATCCAAGTATGGCTTGAAAGTGAACATTTTGAATTTTAGTAAGGTAAAATACATGATGAAAAAAATATTTATCAATTTTAAATGCTATCTCTATGCATCCTTTGAAGAAAACCTTAGAATTTATGGTTGACACGGATACATTCCTGGATAAAAATTTGTAATGAAGCCTGGATTTAATGCTATTAAAGCATTCTTCATCCAAGAGAGATAAACTTGATCCAGTATCTATTAATGTGGAGATTTCATTATGTTGAAAATTTATTAGGATGCATGGAAGAACATAAGAGTTGTTAAAAGAACTGCATATGACATGATTTTCTTGTATGTCATCGTTGATTTGAAAATTTTGTTTGGAAGGCAAAGAATTATATGAACAAGAAGATTTGTTAAATTTAGATGTCATAGGAGAAGTTTGGACAGCTGTGGATGACACTAAAGTGACTGACGAGCGTTTGTCCAATTGTTGATGTTTGTTGTTGTTGTCAAAGTGTACTGACCCTGAATGAGAATTACGGGAGAGAAGGCGGTCAGTAGAACCAGTCTCCCTTATTTGTTTAAATGATAAACATTGTTGTTATTTTCAGAAGAAGAAGAGGTGTGGCCTTTCTTTCTGTAAGGGTGAGACGAAATTTGAGTTGAAGAGTTTTGATTAGAATTACTAATAATGTTTTTGAATTTGTAGCATGAGTCCATACGATGATTAAATTTCCCACAGAACGCACACTGCACAACATCTCGTCTGTGATAAAAGGATGTAGAATTTTTTTTGTGAGAAAACTTATCAAAGGTGGGTTGATAAGGACGTTTCCGGTAAAAATTACGTTGATGAAAATTATTGTTACGTTTATTTGTAGCCTCTTGTCTCGGTGGAGAAGGCGAAAATGTCCTAGAATTTCTTTGAAAATTACGAGAAGCATGAGATTTGTCCTTTTGAGTTTGTAAAGGAGAGTAGTTGGTATGAGAATTGTGAAAAACTTTATCCTTCGTATGCTTTATAGGAGTTTTATGAAGAGTATTACTAGAATTATCGTGGACATTTTCAGAATCGATACAATAGGCTTGATTAAAATTCTCATAAGATTTTTTAGGGGGAGAGTCATATATATTTTGAAGAAAAGTTGCTCGTTCAAGAGCTAATTCGAAGGACGTAATATTTTCTTCTAAGATTTTACGTTTGATTTGTTTAGGCAAAGCCTCAAGAAAATGAGTAAACTTTAATGAATTAAGAGCAGAAAGATCCAATTTTGGGTAAGCAAGTCGAAGTTGTTTATCTAGCCGAAAAGCAAAATTTTTAACTGATTCATTTGAATCTAAGGTCAAGTTCTGTAAAGATTTTAGAGAAACAGATTTTTTTGTGGGTAAGAAATAGTCTATAAATGCCTTTCGAATTTCACTAAAATTAGAGTTCTTGAGCTGTGACTGAGTTTCAAGAAAGAAGAGTAAGGCGGTGCCCTCAAGTTTTGATTTAAAGAGAACAAAAAGTTCCTTGTCTGTAAAGTTATTTAGTTCCTGTAAGTCAGATAATTGATCGAAGAAAAATTCTACAGTCTGAGGGTTACCGTCGAAAGGTTGGATTGCAATATTTAGTTTGGCTTTTGGAGGCATGATGAAAAATTTAATATAAGAGCTCAATATATGACATGATAAATTTGGTTATTGACTGGTCTTGTGATGAATAATATATATATAAATTGACCCGTTATTTAAAATATTGATGACTTTCATATACGTCATAAACCATTTTTATATATTAAAAAAAAAAGAGAAGAAAAATATATATACTAACATATTAGTATCATATGAAGAATATAAGACCCAAATATTTTATGTAAATATTTATATATAATATGGCTCAAAACATAAATTATTATATGTATGACAAGAAGAATAATTTATCTTAGCATGAACAATAATTTTTACCAGTACCTCCGTTAAATAATGCATATATATATTAGTTGCAAAATATAGCAAGACAAGAACAATATATATGGAAAAATTTTGCTATATATATATCATGCACTGCTCCAGAAAAATATTATTTCAGTATAGAATCAATATGTTGCAATTAATTACTGCACCACTCTCAATAAAATATAATTAATAATATTAATGTATGAAGAAAATAACTTGAAAAATAATGAAGAATTAACTGAAGATAATGACGACAATATGTATAAATATAACAAAAATACGATGGTGGCAAAGGAAAAATGGATGGTCATGGAATGTTGGACACGCTTTGGTCAGTGCACCAAAGAAAATAAGGTATGTTGTGTTTGGTTTAGAGGGTGAGGAGAAGAGATGGGAGTAGAAAAACACTTTTTACTTGTTTCTACCCACAACTAGGCCAAAAAAATGATCGTGACAGTGACTGGTACATTACGAAGAATGGAGGCCAGCAAACGACCCAAAAGTGACCATCCTTACTTCACTTAAAATAATAAAAATATTCTTTTAATCTTGAAGATGATAAACAAAATACAAAATTATAAAATATAAATTTGAAGAAAAGGTAAAGTTACCTGTGAAGTCCTTGGCAGATGATGAGTAGTAAATCCAGACACATGCACAGGAATTAATACGCAGATTGTTTGAAGATTAATATTTATTTATTTATGAAATACTTGTATTTCTATCATGAAAAATCGACTATCTTCTTTATAGAAACATTTTTGTTTCTCATAGAAATTAAACATTTGTTTTATAGTAAAAACTTTACAAATGAAGATATATTTTTTAAGTTGATATATTCCAAACAAAACCAACATTCTTCATCATAACACATTTTTTTTTGATATATCTTGACAGTATGAACTTGAAGAATTTCTCATAACACACAAAAGGAAAATAACATCATTTTCTTCAAAAGTAACATCACTTAAATATATGTATGTTTTAAATATGTATATATTATCAGACGAAAATTTTATATAGATATGCACCAATATTTTCGATGGAACGCCCCGTGAATATTCAAATTTATTTATATGAAGATGGGCCAAATAGCAAATTAAAATGACGAAAGAAATTATAAAGTCAATACGTTATGTAAATATGTAAGATCACTTCTTGAAAGAACATTCTTCAACTCACGAAAGAAAATCTTCACCTCACGAAAGAAAATCTTCACCTCTGCATGCTTTTCAGAGGACGGAGATCACATGAAAAGATTATTGAAGAAATTATTAATGATGAGATGATGAAAAAAATAAAATAAATATTTAGAAGACACATGACGACAATTCTTCTTTAGTTATAAAGCTAACACGAGAGCAACGAATGGAAGATCCATGGTGTGCCCTTATTTAACTTTTGTAATCCGAAAAAGAGAAGACACAAAACATAAAAATTTCGGGATGCCTTTGAAGGGGCTTGCTCCTCGCAGCCTTAAAAAATCACCCTTTCCTGAAACCATGGCGTGATCATAGCAGCCTGAAATGTTGCCCGTATACAACGGTCTCGAGGGGCGCACGCACACATGCCCCGGAAAATTCCACGCAAAACTTCCAATCATCCGACCGCATCCATTACGGCAGGTGTCTAACAGCGCAACTCACGCAGGTGGCCGAGAGCCCAGGGGAAAAAGAGAAAAGGTTACTGGAATCCCAAAATACGCCAATTTGGCAGCGAGCGAAAGAGGGGGAGGTGACAAAATAAGCCAAGTTACGATGCAAAGTATGGAGAAATATGAATTTATTAAAAAGAGAATTGATAAACACCTAAAGAGGGGAGGCCAAAGCAGGTGGCCCTGTGCTGAATGACTTAAAATACGTCACCTGTGGAAACGAATTTGATAGGCTAGGGGTGTGTCCGAATAAACGGAAGTTCCACCCAAAGAACAAGCGAGAATGTTCTCGAACGATCTCCAAAACCGGAAGGAATGATTTCGAACAGGATTTTACCGGCTTGGAACATTCGAAAGCTAAGTAAGAAAGAAAACATTACAGGCGACGAAATGAAAATACACGAAACCGAAATAAAATTTAAATTGAGAACATTAATAAAAAGGAAGGTGATATGAAATAAAATGGCTAATAAAATTGAATTATACTAAACATATGGGGGGTTATCGAGTAACCACCACATCTATAATTTTTATTTCTACTTTATTAGACTCGATTTTTTCTTCTAGATCCCCCTAAGATAAATGTTTTTCTTAAAGTATTAGTTGTTTTATCATGAGATCTAACTCGGAATTAAATCTGGAATATTACCAATTGCGATGTTTCATTTTCTGTAAAAAGAAAAAAAAAAAAAAAAAAAAAAACATTTGCAACCACAGTTTTAAAAATTTGATTTATTACCGGAATAGTATTAACTACTGATAGGTCATATTATATGATAATTGAAGCAAAAATTCGTATATTTACTCAATGTTATACGCAAAAAATAATGCAGAAAATGCTGGCAGATATCTTAACCGAAGTAAATTTTGTTACAAGAATATTCTTTGCAATAGTTAAAAATATTAAATGCACAAATAAATAGACATTTCATTTAATTGGGAAGAAATTATTTACCTCCAGCATATAAAGTATGACCTGGACAGTACAAGTGAATCAGATATTTTATTAACGTAAACAGCATTATGTATGAATTAGAAATGTTAAAGAGTCAGACTGTATAAATAAAATGTTACAAAAAAGTAAAACTCTATAGCCACAGAAGTCAGAAAGAATGAATACATTGTTATCTGTAACATTTATGCCTACTTTTTTAGACTAGATTGTTACTTTTATATCCCCCTAAGATAAATGTTTTTCTTAACGTATTAGTTACTCTATCAGGAGATCTTTCTCGGAATTAAATCTGGAATATTACCATATGCGATGATTCATTTTCTCTAAAATACCATTTGATTCAAAGAAATAGGACAGGTGGGCAACCACAGTTTCCAAAATTTGATTTATTATTGGAAGAATATCAACTACTGATAGATCATTTTATGTGATAATTGAAGTAAAAATTCGTATATTTACTCAACATTATACGCAGAAAAAATGCATTAAATATATGCAGATATCTTAAACGAAGTAAATTTTCTTATAAGCATATTCTTTGCAATAGTTAAAAATATTAAATGCACAAATAAATGAACATTTCTTTTAATTGTGAAGAAAATATTTAAATTCAGCTTATAAAGAATGACATGGAGTGTACAAGTTAATCAGTTATTTTATTAACGTAAACAGCATTATGTACGAATTAGAAATGTTAAAGAGTCAGACTGTATAAATAAAATGTTACAAAAAAGTAAAACTATATAGCCACAGAAGTCAGAAAGAATGAATACATTTTTATCTGTAACTTTTATGCCTACTTTATAAGACTAGATTGTTTCTTGTATATCCCCCTAAGATAAATGTTTTTATCTTAACGTATTAGTTGCTCTATCTGGAGATCTTTCTCGGAATTAAATCTGAGATATTACCAATTGCGATGTTTCTTTTTCTCTGAGAAAAAAAAAACACATTTGATTCAAAGAGATGGGACAGATGAGCAACCAAAGTTTCAAAATTTTGAATTGTTACCGGAAGAGTATCAATTACTGATAGGTCATATTATATGATAATTGAAGAAAAAATCCGTATATTTTCTCACCATTATACGCAGAAAAAATGGAGAAAATGTAGGCAGATATCTTAAACGATGTAAATTTCGTTATAAGCATATTCTTTGCAATAGTTAAACATATTAAATACACAAATAAATGAAAATTTCATTTAATTGTGAAGAAAATATTTACCTCCAGCTTTTAAAGCATGACCTGGAGTATACAAGTGAAAAAGATATTTTATTAACGTAAACAGCATTATGTATGAATTAGAAATGTTAAAGAGTCAGACTGTATGAATAAAATGTTACAAAAAAGTAAAACTCTATAGCCACAGAAGTAAGAAAGAATGAATACATTGTTATCTGTAACTTTTATGTCTACTTTATTAGACTAGATTGTTTCTTTTATATCCCCCTAAGATAAATGTTTTTTTAACGTATTAGTTGCTCTATCAGGATATATTTCTAGGAATTAAATCTGGAATATTACCATATGCCATGATTCATTTTCTCAAAAATACCATTTGATTCAAAGAAATAGGACAGGTGGGCAACCATAGTTTCCAAAATTTGTTTTATTATTGGAAGAATATCAACTACTGATAGATCATTTTATGTGATAATTGAAGTACAATTTCGTATATTTACTCAACATTATACGCAGAAAAAATGCAGAAAATGTAGGCAGATATCTTAAACGAAGTAAATTTTGTTATAAGCATATTGTTTGCAATATTTAAAAATATTAAATGCACAAATAAATGGACATTTCTTTTAATTGTGAAGAAAATATTTACCTCCAGCTTATAAAGAATGACCTGGAGTGTACAAGTTAATCAGATATTTTATTAACGTAAACAGCATTAAGTACGAATTAGAAATGTTAAAGAGTCAGACTGTATAAATTAATAGTTACAAAAAATAAAATTCTATAGCCACAGAAGTCAGAAAAAATGAATACATTGTTATCTGTAACTTTTATGTCTACTTTATTTGACTAGCTTGTTTATTATATATCCCCCTAAGATAATTGTTTTTCTTAACGTATTAGTTGCTCCATCAGGAGATCTTTCTCGGAATTAAATTTGGAGTATTACCATATGCGATGATTCATTTTCTCTAAAATACCATTTGATTCAAAGAAATAGGACAGGTGGGCAACCATAGTTTCCAAAATTTGATTTATTATTGGAAGAATATCAACTACTGATTGACCATTTTATGTGATAATTGAAGTAAAGTTTCGTATATTTACTCAACACTATACGAAAAAAAAATGCAGAAAATGTAGGCAGATATCTTAAACGAAGTAAATTTTGTTATAAGCATATTCTTTGCAATAGTTAAAAATATTAAATGCACAAATAAATGGACATTTCTTTTAATTGTGAAGAAAATATTTACCTCCAGCTTATAAAGAATGACCTGCAGTGTACAAGTTAATCAGATATTTTATTAACGTAAACAGCATTAAGTACGAATTAGAAATGTTAAAGAGTCAGACTGTATAAATTAATAGTTACAAAAGATACAAATCTATAGCCAGCCACAGAAGTCAGAAAGAATGAAGACATTGTTATCTGTAACTTTTATGTCTACTTTTTTAGACTAGATTGTTTCTTCTATATCCCCCTAAGATAAATGTTTTTCTTAACGTGTTAGTTCCTCTATCAGGAGATCTTTCTCGGAATAAAATCAGGAATATTACCGATTGCAATGTTTCATTTTCTGTCTGTAAAAAAGGAAAAAAAAAACATTTGATTTAAGGAAACGGAACAGATGGGCAAAACCACAGTTTCAAAAATTTGATTTATTACCGGAAGTGTATCAACTACTGATAGGTCATATTATATGATAATTAAAGTAAAAACTCGTATATTTACTCAACATTACACGCAGAAAAAATGCAGAAAATGTACGCAGATATCTTAACAAAGTAAATTTTGTTATAAGCATATTCTTTGCAATAGTTAAAAATACTAAATGCACAAATAAATGGACTTTTTTTTTTAATTGTGAAGAAAATATTTAAATTCAGCTTATAAAGAATGACCTGGAGTGTACAAGTTAATCAGATATTTTATTAACGTAAACAGCTATATGTATGAATTAGAAATGTTAAAGAGTCAGACTGTATAAATTAATAGTTACAAAAAATAAAAATCTATAGCCACAGAAGTCAGAAAGAATGAATACATTGTTATCTGTAACTTGTATGGCTACTTTATAAGACTAAATTGTTTCTTGTATATCTGCCTAAGATAAATGTTTTTCTTAATGTATTAGTTGCTCTATCTAGAGACCTTTCACTGATTTAAATCTGGGATATTACCAATTGTAATGTTTCGTTTTCTCTAGAAAAAAAAACAAAAAAAAAAAAACATTGATTTAAAGAAATAGGACAGATGGGCAACCACAGTTTCAAAAATTTGATTTATTACCGGTAGAGTATCAACTACAGATAGGTCATATTATATGATAATTGAAGTAAAAATTCGTATATTTCCTCAACATTATACGCAGAAAATGTAGGCAGATATCTTAAACGAAGTAAATTTTGTTATAAGCATATTCTTTGCAATAGTTAAACACATTAAATGCACAAATTAATGAATTTTTCGTTTAATTCTGAAGAAAATATTTACCTGCGGCCTATAAACAATGACCTATAGTGTATAAGGTATTGAGACATTTAATTAACGTAAACATGTACGAATTAGAAATATTAAAAAATCAGTCTGTATAAATAAAAACGTAACGAAAAGTAAAAATCTGTAGCCACAGAAGTCAGAAAGAATGAATGCATTTCTATCTGTAACTTTTATGTCTACTTTATTAGACCAGACTGTTTCTTCTAATCCCCCTAAGATTTTTCTTCACATATTAGTTGTTCTATCAGGAGATCTTTCTCGGAATTAAATCTGGAATATTACCAATTGCGGATGTTTCATTATCTCAAAAAAAAAAAAAAAAATATTTGATTCAAAGAAATAGGACAGATGGGCAACTACAGTTTCAAAAATTTGATTTATTACCGGAAGTGTATCAACTACTGATGGGTCATACTATAGGACAATTGAAGTAAAAATTCGTATATTTACTCAACATTATACGCAGAAAAAATGCAAAAAATGTAGGCAGATATCTTAAACGAAGTAAATTTTCACATAAGCATATTCTTTGCAATAGTTAAACATATTAGATGCACAGGAGAGCTTTCTCGAAATTAAATCTGGAATATTACCAATTGCGATGTTTCATTTTCTCTAAAAAACATTTCATTCAAATAAATAGGATAAATGGGCAATCACAGTTTTATGTAACTGTGGTGCATTCTATAATGTCATAATATATTTAGTGAGGAAAACAGGGCTTTTGTCTAATACTGCACGGCATTTTTTTAATTAGAATCACTAATAAGTTTCTTCAATAAGTTTTAAAAATGTTTTAGTAAAAAAAGTGATTTTTTTTAATATATAACTTTAAAAATGTGAACGTTGTCATCTTAAAACAATAAATTATAATTTGTGGAACTGTGTTTCTTTTTTATTTAAAATTTATCTTAAATTTAAATACCCACGGAAAAAATTTATCTTGTAAACGCATCTGTAAAATCGAAACACGTAAACAGAATATGTATTACAGAATTTTTTCTGTTTTTGTGGATATTTTATAGCACATTTCAGCAATTAAGTTATCACTTGGTGTTCGAGTTAGTTGTATATGTTTTTTTTATAAGTAGGTATAGATAATAATTCTCAAATAATTTTTGTTCTTTTGTTATGAAAAAATCGATTTGTTTTAAAAGTATTATTTGTTATAGTACAACGAAAATTTTAAAATAATTGATTTATTTTATAAACAGATTTATTTTAAAAAGTATTATTTGTTATTGTACTATATATATATATATACAGTGGCGGTAAAAAGTTTCCGGCCAGTTAGTTTCTTCGATTTATTTACCAAAAGGTTTCAGCAAAGAAAAAGCACAATTGCTTCAAAAGTTAGGAATATGTGAATCACCTCTGGCCACGTGATCATTTTGATTGGACACTGAAGACGCTTCATGCATAGGGATAAAATTCGAAGTTAGCGTGTGCAAAAGTTTCCGGCCACTTATCATTCTTTAGTTTTTTTCTATCGGTAAACTGGTTTTTGGTTGTGTTTATGAATGAATCAACGTGTATAGCATAGTATGAATTCAAAATTGAAAAGTTCAACAATTATTGTTCATAAACGAGTGATTAGTTTGACGCTAAAAGGCCAATCTTCTCGAGGTATTGCGGCAAAGTAATCGATCGGTAAAAATTGACCGTAAACGATATTTAAAAAATTATATAAAGATCGCCTTGACCTTCAGGACTTTTAGAGGTCCGGGAGATCCCGGAAAATTACTATTCATATGAACAGAATTATTAGGAGAAAAACCATTGTTAATCCGCATAAAAATTCCACTGCAATATACTGCGATTTACGGAATGAAAATATTGCTGAAATAAGTCCGTATCCTGTATCAACATGCTGAAGTGATGCGTAACTTTATGGAAGATTCGGTGTTAAAATTTTTTCAGCGCTAAAAAAAATACAAACGTACCCGACTGGCATTTTCCAAAAAACACAAAGTCTGGTGAAGTGAAAACTGGAAAAAAGTTCTATTTTTCCATCAATCGAATTCGAAACAGTTTTGGAAGTGATGGCAGACACAACGTCCGATGATCTAACAACAAAATGTATGATTCGATCTGTGTTATTCCTACAATGAAGACTGGCGGAGGACACGTTATGCCGTGGGGAGCATTTTTTAAAGAAAGTGTAGGTCCGTTACTTGAAATCCACAGCCAGGTGAATGATACAATGTATAAGGGTATCTTGCAAGACTATTTTCTGCCTTATTAGAGAATAAAATTTGTTCGCAGCTATTTTTATTAACATGATAACGACATAAATGATGTTTGCAAACCTCGATAAGCAATGGTTTTCACACAAAAAATTTCGTTTTTGAAATGATCAGCCCAAGAGCCCAACATGAATCCAATAGAAAATCTTTGAAAAGAAGTTGATAAAAGTCTGCGGAACTATAAATATTCAAACTCAGCCGAAATTTCGCCAAAATTACAAGAAATGTGGGAGAAACGTACCATAGACGATCTTTAACCGTTGATTGTATGAATGTCACGTTGCTGCGCCACAGTACTTATTACTAAAACTAATAAAATAGTAATACGATAAAATAATAATTGTAAATGCTGTTGATCACCGTAATTTTCTATTACAATAATACTTTTTTACAAACTTGTGAAAGTGGCCGGAAACTTTTGAGAGCATGCGTTTTCCTTTATATTTAATTCTGTCAGTTAAATTTATTGATATTTACCTGTTCTTATATAAGTAAAATCCTAACTATTATGTGAATAAAATGTATAAATATCACTTTGCGATTCCTCTTCATATGGGTATATTTTCAAATTAACAGAAAAACTTTTGCTGGCCGGAAACTTTTGACCGCCACTTTATATATATATATATATATATATACCGGGTGTCCCAAAAATGACTGATGGATTTTAAAAAATTCCATAACTTGCAAACGGTGACAGCTATTTTAAAAAATTTTGCAGGAGGGTTATGTATAATATCAGGAGTTTCTTTACCGTAATTTTTTATTTTAGTTCGAATTTCAAACAATAGGTGGCACTGACGGCGATTGAAGGCCAGGTCGACGCTTCACTCAGCACTGATCATCTGGCCTTCAATCGCCGTCAGCGCCACCTATTGTTTGAAATTCAAAATAAAATAAAAAATACGGTAAAGAAACTCCTGATATTATACATAACCCTCCTGCAAAAAAAAAAATTAAATAGTTGTCACCGTTTGCAAGTTATGGAATTTTAAAATCCATCCGTCATTTTTGGGACAACCGGTATATAATTAATAGAAAAAATGTCACACGTAAGAAAAATCTGTGTATCTTTATTTATATGTAGTATAAATTACTTAAGATAAACATAAGTTAAAATTGAAATACTCCGTTCTAAACTATTAGTTTGTGATGCTAAAAATATTTTGCTTGTGTTGTTAAATTTTAGGCTTTTGCAATACAATAAAATAAGTTTTTCAAAATGACTGGGATTTATTCTATAAATTTATTTATTTATTTTTTAGTGTTCAATCTCTAACATTCTGCTCCCTGGAGGTAGAAAACAAAGCTGAAGGACGTTTTGTTATTCTTATTTCCTTTCTTTAAAAAAATAAAAAAGATATTTAAAGTAATCCTTATAAATTTTTTCGTTGTTTTCGCTTATAGGTTCTGCTTAGTTTATTCAACGTTGCCTCCCTAATATCAAACAAATAAAGTACGCAGAATTATTTTTTGAAATACTTTTGCCCCAATATCAACGCATTAAATGAGCAACAATATTTCATTTTTAAGAACACTTCAAATATCTATCTCATTAAATAAGGCGTTTTGCATATGCAAGTGAGTCAAAAATGAATATATACATTACTTATTTCAAATTATGATTTTAAAATATTTTTATAATTCTTGGATATTTATTTAAATGATTTATTTTTGTTTTTCGCATTCATTGAGTTGCTATCAAAAGTACGATTTTATCAATTCTCATATAAAATATTTAAGAAAAGAGCAATAATTTAAGACCGTTAGTTTTGAATCTATAGATTTTTTTGTGAAAAATATTCGTTATATTTGTGACTTTCTTTCTTCTAAAAATAAAAAAGACAAATAAAGTACTCCTTATATTTTTTCTTTGTTTTCGCTTATAGCCTTTGACTAGTTTCTTTAATGTTGCCTAACTAATATCAAACAAATAAAATACACGGAATTACTTTCTGAAATATTTTTGTTGAAATTTTTATTATTTTCAAATTCAATTGATACCAACTCATTAACAAAGCAATAATATTTCGTTTGTAAGAAACACTAGAAATGCACTCTGCTGCCTCATTAAACTAGGAGTTTTGCATATGCAGGTAAGTCGAAAAATGAGTCTACTTATTATTTGTTTCAAACTATCCTTTTGCAAGTTTTATTATTCTTAGATATTTTTAAATGAATTATTTTGAGTTTGTCGTATTTCATTGAATTGTTTACAAAAATAAGATTTTTTTTTTCAATTGAGTGCTCAACATTTTCATGTAAAATATTTAATAAAAAGAGCTTTAACGCCAGAGCTTCATTTTTAAATTAATAGTTATTTTTTAAAATACATATTTTATGTTTATGACGCATATAAATGTCAAACAATAACGGAAACTCCATATGTAAAAAAAAATATATAACTTACCGGAAATGAGTTTAAGTGAAAATTGAAAAACTCTGCTTCCAACTGTTAGTTTGTGATGCTAAAAAAAATTGCGACTGTTGTTAAATTTTAGGCTTTTACAGTGCAATAAAAGATCGTGAAGTACAGAAAATTAATCCTCTTTTGAACATAAACCCTCTTATTAATCTCAGAAACTGTGTAAATCTTGGGAAATTTAAAAGTTAGATACATAAACCCCCACCCTTCCACTTTTCTTATTATTTCATGAAATTCCAACTATAATCATCCCTTAAATTTCTTAGAATTTCCTGTGTGCTAAAAGGGGTTTACTTTCGGTATTTTATGGTAAGTGTTTCAAAAAGGATCTTGAATCAAGTTTTTTTTCAGAATTCAATTTCCAACATACTGCTCCTTTAAAGTAGAAAGGAAAACTGAAGAATGTTTTGTCCTTTTCTTCTTTCCTTTTTTCAAAACAATATACAGATAAATAACGGGTACTTACTTGGTTATCTCGTCGACCAATTTTTCCAAGTTATAAAAATCACTAAACCGTTTGCCAAATTACAAAATTGTCATATTTTCTATTTTAAATAACGGAAGAACAAATAAAATTTTAAAGCGTAATCAAAAATACAAATAAAAAGTTGAATTAAAAATCTCTTGATGAGTAACAAACACGTGTATCGTAGTTAATGTAATGTGAATGCGACATTTGCATTCACCCATAACCAAGTTGTACCAAATAAAGTTATCCTTATAACTTATTTCTTTGTTTTGTCTTATGGGCTTTATTTAGTTTCTTCAACTTTGACTCTATAATATCGAACAAATAAAGTACACAGGATTATATTTCAAATTATTTTTTGCTGAATTATTTATTACATTGAAAGACAATTCATCAACTGATATCAACTCATTATGCTTGAACAATTTTTCTTGTGCAAGTACTTTAGAAATATGCGCTCATTTCTCGTTAAGCAAATGGTTTTATGTGTGAATGAAAGTTGAAAAAATGAAAAAAATATATATTGTCGTAAATTATTCTGTTGCAAGTTTTATATTTCTTAAATATTCATTTAATTGAAAACTTTTGTGTTTCTAGTAATACATTGATTTAATTAAAAATTGAACATTTTCAAAATAAATTTTACTTAAAAGTATCCATCAAAAGGTTGAAAAACAAACACAATTAAAATATAACTAAAAGCTAGTTTTCGTATCGCTTCACGAACATCTTCTGGATAAAAAGTGATGTTATATACAAGTCTTAATTTTTTAAAATGGACATAAACGTCTAAAAGATCTGGAGAATACTTGACCGGAGAATGCACAATCTTCATCAAGTTCCCCTGGTAGCCTATGGAGCAAACCAAAACAATTAAAAAAGGAGGAGAGTGAGTAGAGATAAAATTCACAGAGTCTATCAATTGATTACAATATATTATACCTGATTTTATGAATGTTAAATAATAAATTATTGTTACAGGTATACTGTTCAAGCTTAATAATCGTAATAGACTCTGAAAATTTTATTAACATATAGATTCATGCAAGGATTTATAATTTTAGCCTATAATAATAAGATAATTTTAGTCCCATTTTTTTTTAAATATAAACTCTTTTGACGGCTGTTCTGTGTTCTATTGTGAAATATCACTCTGCTGTTTTAATCATTTTGAAAATTTTTGTTTTGTTTCACCGATATACTGAAATATTTCGTTGGTTGCGAGAAGAACCGGAATTTCATAAACCTCTGCTTTTTGAAGATTCTTAATCTCAATAATAATGTTACCGAGAATCTTTGTTAGGAATGCAGGGGGATACAAAAATGCTAATTCTCGGTAACAATATTAGTAAGATTCAGAATCATCCCAAAGCAGGAGTATATGATTTTCCGATTACCCTCTCAAGCAACAAACGATTATTGTATATTAGTAAAACAAAACGAAAAATTTCAGAAAGATTAAAAGATAACAAGAGAGATAATTCTCAATAAAACAGAAAACTGGAATTTTTTTTCTTTTTCAGAAGAGGGGAGCAATGTTATGATGAGGCTAGAATTATAATTCCTTGCAAAAATCCATATGGTAATAATTTTTTTAGAGGCCATTACATGTGTTAAGCTTGAGCAGTATATTTGTAATGATGAATTATCCTATTCCTTTCATGAAATCTGGCATCATATGTTATATTATAATAAAACAGTCAGTGCATTTTGTCTTTACTTTTCCGTTCTTTTTCACTGTTGTGGTTTAATCCGTTGGTTACCGTGGGACTTTGTCGAGGTTTGCACATTTATCATTCAATTATTTACCAGGACTATTAGATGGTTATTCCAATAAAAAAAAATAGACTTTTGTGTAACTTCACTTTTTTATGCTGAAGACGTTCACAAAAGCTTTATAAAACTTAGATTTACGTTTTTACGAAACGTATAATTTAATTATATTTTAAATGTGTTTGTGAAATCAATTATTTGTAATGTGTGTCCCGTTTAACATTTTGCATTTAATTTGAATACATAATATTAAATAGATACATTGAGTTGTTTATAATAGAATGTTTTTTTTTTCTTTTTGCTGTTTTACTTGGATTATTCTGCATTCTTATGTAAAATGGTTAAGAAAATATGCTATTTAAGGTATTTAGATTTTAATCAAATAATTTAATTTATAAAAGCATTATTTATATTTGTATTACAAAAAATATAAAACCACCATGGGAATTTAACATGTAAGAAAAACAATATAAACCTTTCTTTAGAAATACATATCTTACCTCAGATGAACGTAAGTGAAAGTTGAAAAACCCCGTTTCAAACTATTAGCTTGTGATGCTAAAAACATTTTGCTTCTGTTGTCCATGTTTAGGTTTTTAAAATACAACAAAATACATTTTTGAAAATGACTGGGATTAATTTTTTTTCTTTCAGTTTTCAATCTCCAACGTACTGCACCGTGGATGTAGAAAAGAAAACTGAAGGATGTTTTGGACATTTTTTTATTTCCTATTTCTCAAAAAAATTTAAGATAAATAAAGCAATCATTATAATTTTTTCTTTGTTTTGGCTTATGGGCTGTACCTAGTTTTTTCAAGTTCACTCCTTGATATCAAACAAATAAAATACATAGAATAAATAGTTCTTCGAAATATCCCTGTTGAGACATTTATTACGCTGAAACACTATTGATATCATCTCTTTAAATAAGCAGCAACTTTTCGTTTGTGAGTACTCTAGAAATATACTGTCTCATTAAACAAGGAATTTTACATA
Organism: Maratus speculifer; assembly: GCA_964019185.1. Lineage (NCBI taxonomy): Eukaryota > Metazoa > Arthropoda > Arachnida > Araneae > Salticidae > Maratus > Maratus speculifer. The sequence goes on along the minus strand of OZ025289.1, from coordinate 113,794,122 downwards.
TGCTGGTTAGTCGTTAAATGAGCATTCGTATTATTTATTTAGAATTATTTTTCTTAATGTTTTTTACTCTTAAATTTTTTTAGTGAATTACTTTAAGTTTGTCGTAATTCATTGAATTCTTTTAGAAGAAGATTTTTTTTAATTTGATTGCTCTGCATTCTCAAGTAAAATACTTAAGAAAAGCGGTTTGATATAAGAGCTTTAATTTTGAATCGATGCATTTTTAAAAAAATATATTATTTATTTTTATAGCACATATAAATATAAAACAACAATAAAAATTTCACAAGTAAGAAAACAGTATATAGTGAACCTGATATGAATATAAGTGAAAGCTGAAATACTCCTTTTCAAACTATTAGTTTGTGATGCTAAATATATTTTGCTTCGGTTGTTAAATTTTAAGCTTTTAAAATACAACAAAACAAGTTTTTCTAAATACTGGGATTCAACTATTTTTTTTCTTTCAGTGTTCAGTCTCCAACGTACTGCACCCTGGAGGTATAAAAGAAAACTCAAGGATGTTTTCGTCATTTTTTATTTCCAATTTCTAGAAAAATATATAGATAAATAAAGTAATCCTTATAATTTTTTTCTTGTTTTAGCTTATGGACTGTAACTAGTTTTTTCAAGTTCACCTCGCTAATATAAAAAAAAATAAAATACATAGAATAGTTCTTCGAAATATTCCTGTTGTGTTATTTATTACGCTGAAACACTATTGATATAAACTCATTCAATGAGCAACAATTTTTCGTTTGTAAGTAAATTAGAAATACGCTTTGCCGTCTCATTAAACTAGGAGTTTATGCAGGTAAGTCGAAAAATGAGTTTACGTATTATTTATTTCAATTTTTTAAAATTTTTATTACTTTTAGGTATTTTTTAAGTGAATTATTTTGAGTTTGTCTAGTTCATTAAATTCTTAAAAAATCGTTTGATTGTTATAGTTTGATTGTTCTACATTCTCATGTAAATTATTTAAGAAAAGCTCTTTGATTTAAGAGCTTTAATTTTGAATCAATGCCTATTTTTTGAAAAATATCATTTATGTTTTAAACACATATAAATACAAACAATAATAAAAAATTCACATGTAAGAAAAAAAAATTATATGGTTAACTTGTGATGAGCTTAAGTTAGAAAAGAAAAACTTCGTTTCAAATTATTAGTTTGAGATGCAAAAAATATGTTGGCATCTGTTATCCCATTTTAAGCCTTTAAAATACAACAAAGTAAGTTTTTTCAAAATGACTGGGATTCAAGTATTTTTTTTCTTTGAGCGTTTACTAAATCTATAACATACCCTTGCAGGTAGACAAGAAAATTTAAGGATGTTTTTGTGATTTTTTATTACAAATTATTTTCATAAATTTTTTCCTTGTTTTGGCTTATGAGTTGTACCTAGTTTTTTGAAGTTCGCCTCCCAAATAACACACAAATAAAGTACATAGAATATTTCCTCAAAATATTCCCGTTGAGTTATTACTTCTTACGCTGAAACACTATTCGTATAAACTCATTAAATCAGCATCAATTTTTCGTTTGTGAGTAATACGCACTGCTGTCTCATTAAAAAAAGGAGTTTTATGTATGCATTTACGTCGAAAAATGAGTATATGTATTCTTTATTTCAAATTATATTATTTAAAGTTTTATTACTCTTAGGTACTTTATAAGAGAATTATTTTGAGTTTGTCTAGTTCATTGAAGTCTTTTCAATGACCAGTTATTTTCAATTGGATTGCTCTGCATTCTCAAGTAAATTATTTAAATAAAACGCTTTGTTTTAAGTGCTTTAATTTTGAATAATATTATTTATGCTTGTAACACATATAAATACAAACAATAATAAAAAATTCACATGTAAGAAAAACATTATACATGGTGTCCATTCTCAACAGTGGCCAATGGTTAATTTCTAAACCATTAGTCATAGACATATAGTTCCAGTTATAAAAATGCTTTTAAAAAGGTAAAGAATTATTTTTTAAGCGATTTAGGCTAAAAAATTTATTAAAAAATACGAAAATTAAAATTTTATACGGTCTCCTGGTGATATTTAGTAAGTGATATTTAGTAAATTTTTGTCACTATTCTAACAAGTAAGATAAAAAAAGAACCATTCCTCTGCGATTAAGTTTGACCGAGTAATAGCTCTTTAAAGATGAAGCATCTTTTTTGCTGCAAAATAGGGGTCAGTCACAAATTTACTGAGAATAAATATAAATGTATGTGTATAAAATTTAACATTAAACAGAGAGTAAAATCATTTTTATTTTATAGTTTTTAAATGCATGTTGATGTTTACATATTAAAACAAAATATACAACTTGTACTGAAAATATAAATAAAAAAAAATAACAGCAATTTTGTTAAATGAAATTATGAAAAGTAACATTCACACACTAATACATATTTAAAATTCTATTAGAATACGTAACCTAACGGAATTTAGTCTAATCCTACAAAAGAAATAAATGGTGCGCACCTAAATTAGTATTAATATTATATTGTGTATTGGATATAAATAAATATGCGAATTGAACCTCGATCGAATATTTGGAAGTGAATTAAAATTTGAGTACAAATTTGGAGCTAGGAAAACATACATACGAACATTTTAAGGAAAATAAAAGCTTAACAAAATAACACACCTTTTAAAAAGAAAATCATGAAAAGAAGCAGTTTCATTTCCCTACAAAGTAAAACAAATCTAATTTAATAAAACACATGTAAAAATACAATTGGTGATGTGAATTCCAAAACTCGCCTTATCGCCTCTGTTTTCTCTATCAGTCTCTACCAATTTGCAGTAATGTAATACTACAATCACCAAATTTATAATAAAAACCACTGGACACATTTAAAGGTTTTTTGCGATTTTTCAAAATTTGATTTTCTTGATAAAGAGAATTTTGAACTCACACCTTATATTGTTTTAACCAATCTAAAAATTTATTAATTAAAAACAACACTACCGTAATAACTTACACGGTGGTAACACCTTTAGTTAAATCGCTTTAAAAATATTTCTTTACCTCATTAAAAAAAATGTTTGTAGTTGGAATTAAGTGTCTGTGAAAAATGGTTTAGGAAGTAGCCATTGGACCGCTCTGTAAATTGACGCCCTTTATAATACTTTAAGTACTTAGTGTACGCTCCTTGAAAGTTCAGTCGAACTCATCCTTTTTCAGCTACAGAAAAGTAGTTTAAGTCATGAAATTTAAAGTTTCATAACTCGGTGAATTTTAATGCTAGATGAATGGGACCTTTTTTGTATTGCTTATCAGAGGAGTGCGAAAATTTACTAAATTTCACTTATAGAACCGGGAGACAGTATAAAAAGTTAATTTTCGTAATTTTTTAATATTGTTTTTAAACTTAACTCGCTTAAAAAACAATTCTTTGCCTTTTTTAAAGCATTTTTGCGATTGGAAGTATATGTCTATGTCTAACAGTTTAGAAATTAGCCATTGGTCACCGTTGAGAGGGGACACCCTGTATAGATAAACTGAGATGAGCGTAAGTGAGAAATAAAAAACTTCGTTTCAAACTATTAGTTTTGATACTAAAAAATGTTTTGCTTCTGTAGTTTAATTTTAGGCTTTTAAAATACAACAAAATAAGTTTTTCAAAATAACTGGAATTCAAATATCTTTTTTCTTTCTTTAGTTCTCAATCTCCATCTTACTGAGCCGTGGAGGTAGAAAAGACAACCGAAGGATGTTTTTGTTATTTTTTATATCCTATTTCTCTATAAATATATAGATAAATAAAGTAATTCTTATAATTTTTTCTTTGTTTTAGATTATGGGCTCTGCCTAGTTTCTCCAACCAGCGAATGACCTGCTTTTACAAAGTATAAAAGCGTGTTTTGGGGTTTTACGTTTTCAAACCGAATTATGCTTTGTATTATCTATTTATATGTATCTGTCTATCTATATATAAATATCTATCTATCCGTATATACAGTGGAGGTCAAAAGTTTCCGAGCAGCAAAATTTTTTAGTTAATTTGTAAGTATACCCATATGAAGAGGAATCTCAAAGTGGTATTTATAAATTTTATTGACATAATAGTTAGGAACCTTTTTATGAAATAACATATAAATATTAATAATATTAATTGACGAAATTAAGAACAAAGAAAAACGCATGTTCTCAAAAGTTTCCGGCCACATTCGCAAGTTTGGAAAAAAATGGAACTGCAATAGAAAATTATAGTGGTCAACAACATTTACAAATAGTTTTTCATCTTTTTACCTTTAGTAATAAGTAGTGCGGCGAATTTCATACAATCATACGTGTCATTCATACATTCAACGGTAAAAGATCGTCTGTGGTACGTTTTTCCACATTTCTTGAAATTTTTTTTAATTTCAACTCCGGCTGAGTTTGAAAATTTATAATTCCGAACACGTTTGCCAACTTATTTCCATAGATTTTCTATTGGATTAATCTCGCACGTTTTGGCTGGCCGTTTCAAAAACGGATTTTTTTTGTGCAAATGCCATTGCTTGTCGAGCTTGCATAAATTCATCAAGTCGTTATCTTTTTAAAACAAATAGTTACTACCACAATTTTTCCTCTAATAAGGCTGTAAATATTCTTACAAGATATCGTTATACATTGCATCATTCATCTTACCGCAGTTTTTAAATGACGGACCAACACTTTTTGAAGAAAAAATTTCCCCCATTATAACTTGTCCTTCGCCATGCTTCATTATAGGAAAACATACGTAGAATCATATCTTTTGCTGTTAGATCACTAGATGCAGTGTCTGCCATCACTCCCAAAATAGTTTCAAATTCGATTGATGGAAAAATAGAACTTTTCTCCAGTTTTCACTTTACTAGATTTTGTGTTCATTGGAAAACGCCAGTAGGGGTACTTTTTTTTTTTTTTTTTTTTTTTTTTTTTTTTTTTTTTTTTTTATACTTCTGACATTTTTTAATTACCAAAACTTCCATGAAGTTCTGCATCACGCCACCATCTTGATACAGTAGACTGACTTATTTCAGCAATATTTTCATTCCGTAAATCACGGGATATTGCAACGACATTTTTATCCGGGTCATCAACTGTTTCCCCTGGTAAATCCTTCCACAAAAATAGACATTTTCCAGGGTCTCCAAGACGTCAGAAGGCCCTAAAGACTATGGCCATCTTTATATATATATTTTTAACTATAGTTTACAGTCATTTAACGATCGATAACTTTGCCGCAATATCTCGAGAAAATTGGTCTTTTAGCGACAATCTAATCACTCGTTTACAAACAATAATTCTTGAATTTTTCATTTTTGTATTTAAACTACGCTATTAACTTTGATCAATTCACAAACACGACTAAAAGACACTTTACCGATAGAAAAAAAAACTAAGGAATGATGAGTGGCTGGAAACATTTGCACAGACGAATTTCAAATTCTGCCAGTTTTCATGAAGTGTCTTCAGTATCGTATCAACATGATCACGTGGTCAGAGGACATTCTCATATCCTTAACTTTCGAAGCAATTGTGCTTCTTCTTCGCTGAAACCTTCTGATAAATAAATCAAAGAAACTAACTGGCCGGAAACTTTTGACCGCCACTGTATATATACAGTTGAAACTCGATCAACTGAGCTTCGATTAATAACTCGATCAACCGAGCTTCGATTAATCGATTTTTTTTTTTTTTTAACCGAGCGAACAATGAAATATAAGGGCATTTTTTGTGCTTTAAAAAAGACCACACGTGTTAGTTCACTATTTTTGCTACCGGCTCTTGTGGATTCACGAATTATGAGTCACATTGAAATAGTTTAAGCAATAACAACTGCCCTGAAATATTTGGACAAAAGAAGTGACGTAACAGCGATAGATATTCTGCTACTTAAACAATGGCGTAATCAGATAACCACTCATAGAAAATCGACACTTTTTAAATGATGGGTGAACAAACTTTTTTTTTACAAATTAATATAAATTTTTAAATTTTTATATTATTAAATAAAAAAAATAATGTAATTTGTTTTATTTTTGAAAATATATCTTTCCATATTCACTTTAGTATTGATAAAAATACAGATCAATTTGCTTCTTAAAATTTACTACTAGTTATTTATTTCCTTTTTAAATTTATTGAATTGTGAAACACAACTTTATATATGTTTATTTTTCTCATACAAAAAAGTTCTATTGTCTTTTATTCAAAGGTATGTTAAATTCGTAAGCTCGTCCAGACTGACCCATGACTGACCCATTTTAAAATTAAATAACAAAAAAAACGGGTTGAGATAAAAAATCCGCGGTTTGCAGTATTGTTATTAGAATATCAAAAAATTTTAACGCACTTCCTTAAAATAGTTCGAATTTCGGCCAAAAGATGGCGCTGGCGGCATCAAGCTGCAGAAATGGAGTCTCTTTTTTTCTTTTCAAGCTCATGATCTTTCCGGCTCATTTTCCAGAGTCGAATCTGAGTCGAAGTGTTGAATCGACTCTCCACTCAACTACAGAAATAGTGTTTCTTGGTTGGAAAGAGATTTAAAATAACATTTAAGAGTGAAACATGCCTATTGTATTAACCTCCTCAGACAAATATCACGGGGAACTACAGAAACTAGTTTAAAATCACTGTAAAACATCACCAAAGGTGTATCAATCTATAAATAAATACTTATGACATGCAAACATTTATTGAAAAACCTAAAAATAGTTTTAACAATTCTAGAAACATTTGAATTAATTTAAAGGATGTTCTTTAATGTTTCAAAATTATCTTCGGAATATGTTATTTTAATCGCTTAACTGATTCTCTTTTTTATGTACAGTAAATTGAAAATATGGGATAAACGCCAGTTTTCTTAAGCTAAAATAATCGTCAGATTTAATTGAAATGTTTCTTTACTAATTAGTATGAAATCGCATTTAAAATTTTTAGTAGTGTCAGAAATCTTTAAGTGATGAAAGAAGAAAACTATTATTGCTAGTACGTTGTAGGGGCAAATCAGTTAAATGTTTAAAACAATGGTATGCAAATAGCGTTCCCAAGTCCCCTGTCTATGAAAAAACGGGTCAATTACTTATAATTCGGCACATTGATTTTTTTAAATCTTGCAATAAAAGAATCCATCGACAACAAATAATAATTTAAACATAAAAAATTATTGATCCTGAAGTAGAAAGAAACATGCAAAATTACCTGCTAAGACAAAAACCTGCCTAAAATAAAATATTATTATTTTTTTCCGAAAACCGAATTCATCCCTACTTTATATTCATATTTTGTCATTTAAATATCTAAAAATTTTATTACGAAAGCCATGAGAGATTATAAGATGTCTTTTGCACACACATCCCTCCCCCACCCAGGATAGCAAACGTATTTATGCTGAAATGGAAGGATGTTTAAAAAGAAAAAAAATACCTGTTTTTATATCCTTATAGTCACTCCTTTTCAAAACTTCATTACAAAAAGCATCATAGATCCTGAAATATATTTTCGTCCTCACCCCCCCCCTATTTAAATTATTCTGTAGAGAAAAGAATGAGAAAAAAACATTCTGAAAATATCTCCTGTATCTGATTTGAAATAAGGAATATTATTAAAAATATGATTTGTTATCTTTTTTAAAAATATGTATGAAAAATGCAAATGTTCAATTTCTTTTGTAATATTTTCATTTATAAAATTGAACAAAAATAAGTAGACATTCAGTTATATCCAAAATATCTATGGCCCCACCAGTAGGCGATAAGTTCTGACGTTTCAACTGGTAGACGGCAGGTGCTGGGTTCGAACCCATTCGCGTCCGTCGGCCTAACCGTTCGGAGTTTCCCGTGTTTTTTTTCGAACATTGGATTTCCTTGTGTAAATACGGGTTAGGTTCCCTTAGAAAGACCCCACGGAGGGTATCCCACCCTTTTCCAGCCTATATTCCGCGTGTAGTTAATCAGCCAACATAAAATAAGCCAAAACAAAATAAAATATCTGTAGACAATTTCATGGCAAAACATTTTGACGTGACAACGTCTTGTAAATTGGTTTGCCGGGAGACACTTCAAGAAACTGCGTTACGTTACGTTACGCTCCGCTCACGATACGCGCTCACTTTTCTCTTAACTTTTTCCGGTCACTTGTGGGACCATTTTCTGAACGTGAATGTGAATTCGCTGCAAGGAAGGGGCGGTGCTTAATAGGAATTTTAGATAGTATCAATCTAAGACGAAATACGTTATGTATTAGTTATTAGTATAAAGTACAAAGAAAATAAGTGTAGTTTATTTCATAATTCGGTGGTATATTTTTATGGAAACTTTTTACTCAAATAAAGTTTCGTTTCTTTTACTTCTAGTTTTATTAAAATTACATGAGACAAAAGCTGTTGAAAATGTTTCAGAAGCCAACGCAGTATCCACTGTCTCGATCCTTTCTTTCAATTACTATCTCCTAATTCTACATTATTTTTCCTTTTCGATTCGATGAGTTGAAATACGAATCTGCTTTAAAAGCCTACGCTGTAAAAAAATTGACGCTTTTGCAGCATCGTCACTCCACTGCTTTTATAGAAAACGATTACTTCACCCAATTATGAAGCATTCTCATGGGTCAAAAGAAATATAGTTTATAAAAGCGGGGGAGTGACATGCAGCAAAAGATTCAAATATTTTACTGTGTAGATTACAATTTTTGAAGTTATATTTGTGCAGTGTAATACCGAATATCCGTAAAAAAAGTAATAAACAGCAATTGAAAACAAGCAAAAAAAGCAATTGATGCTAAACATTGAAACATTAAATTGATTATAGTTCAATCTTAAATGTTATTTTAAATCTCGTTCCAACCAAGAAACCCTATTTCTGCAGTTGAGTGGAGAGTCGATTGAACACTTCGACTCAGATTCGACTCTGGAAAATTAGCCGGAAAGATCATGAGCTTGAAAAGAAGAAAAGAGACACTATTTCTGCAGCCTGATGCAGCCAGCGCCATCTTTTGGCCGAAATTTGAACTATTTTAAGGAAGTGCGTACTTTAAAATTTGTTGATATTCTAATAACAATACTGCAAACCGCGCATTTTTATCTCAAACCGTTTTTCTGTTATTTCAGTTTAAAATGGGTCAGTCATTTACTGGACACCCGGTATATATATATATATATATATATATATATATATATATATATATATATATATATATATATATATATATATATATATATATATATATATATATATATATGTTCATCAACGGCGATACTAAATTCTGGAAAAGCAGAATTCCCGTTTTCAAGTTTATATTTTATTCATTTTTTGTATATATATATATATATATATATATATATATATTTTTTTTTTTTTTTTTTTTGCTTTTATCGTAATACATTGATTTAATTAGAAAAATATGTTTTTTTTTTTTTTTTTCAATTTGATTACTCTGCATTCTCATGGAAAATATAAAAAAGATGATCATAAATTTACGAGGTTTAGCTTTAAATCAATAGGTTTGTTTAAACAGCTATTATTTATGATTGTATTGCACAAAAAATAATAGAAAAAATTTTACAAATAAGAAAAATAATATAAATCTTTATTTATAAATATACATCTTATCCGAGGAGGGCATAAGTTTAAATTGAAAAATTCCGCTTCAAAATATTAGTTTGTGTTGCTGAAAATATTATGCTTCTGAGGTTAAATTTTAGGCTTTTACAATACAACAGAGTAAGTTTTCAAAATGGCTGAGATTCAAATGCTTTTTTTTCTCGTTTCACTGTTCAGTCTCCAACATAATGCTCCCTGGAGGTAGAAAAAAAACTAATGAATATATTGCCTTTTTTTATTTCATTTAAAAGAATAAAATGATAATAAAAATAAAATAAAAATAATCCTTATAAATTTTTTCTTTGTTTTGGCTTATAGTTTCTATCTTGTTTCTTCAACTTTGCTTCCCAAATATCAAACAAACAAAATATACAGAATTGCTTTTCGAAATATTTTTGTTGAGTTATTCATTACGCTGAAATACCATTAGCATCGACTCATTAAGTGAACAACAATTTTTCTTCGTACTTTAGAAATACGCACTACTGTCTCATTAAACAAGGAGTTTTATATATGCATGTAAGTCGAAAAATGAATATACATATTTGTTTCAGCCTATTTTGTAGTATATTTTATTATTCATAGACATTTATTTAAGTGAATTCTTTTGAGTTTCTCGAAACACATTGATTTATTTATAAAGTATGTTTTTTTCTATTATATTACTTTGCATGTTCATGTAAATTTTTTTAATATAATATCATATAGATAAATATACAAAAGTTTTAAATAACTAATTATTTTAAAAACTTTTAGAATTCAATAACTTTTTGTTTCTCTTTTTCATTTATATCAAAAATAATCTTAAGGGCTAAAATGCTGTACCCTTCTTTTTGCTGCAATCATAAGTTCAATATAATTAAGAAATAATTATACTTTAATGTTGTTGTATACCTTTTTTATTGCATTCAGAAAGGTTATAGGTTTAACAACCAATCACACCTTCATGTTGCAGCAAGTATAAAGTCTTATAATTTATATTATTTTGATAACCACCTATATATATATACATATGCAGCTTTTTTCCAAAGTACCTGACACATTTTTAAATTTAACATATAATGTAGCAATTTTCAAGAGGAATGCGATTTGGACTTAATTTATTTTTTGTATAACTACTTAATTAATAATATCACATGACATCATATCAAAATTGCTCTTAATTTTTTTATAATTTTTTTACTTGCTAACTTTTTGCTTATTGCATACCGCTTGGAGGCCAAAGGGTAGAAGTACCGAATGATGATCAATATTCTTTAATTTTAAATTGAGAAAAAAAATATACAACTTTTTCTTTCAGAATTATTGAAATAACAGTTCAAAGACCATTAATAAACAGGCGAGAGTTCCGTATCTCAATTCAGTCAATTACAATTGGTGTTTAACTTTAAACTCAATTTACTCGAAATTTAAAATTAGTCACTTGTATTCCTTGGCTTCTAGGCGCCTCATTTATTTTCCTGTCTTACTATCTCCCTAATAGTCTTCCATTTGTTTATCTGTCTTGATCTCTAACTCTCTCTCTTTTTCTATCTTCCATTTCTATCTCTATCAGTTTTATTTTTTATGAAGATTTTTCAAATCTTTTTCAATGTGCTTAAAAATTAAAATAATTTTAAGATATATCACAAAATGTCTAAAATCGCAAGTGGCTGGTCACTTTTGGCCATATAGTGTCTATATATATATATTTAATCTAACGTATTACAATTTTTCAAAAATAATATTTATTTATCTATTTGTTATTTGAAATCAATAAATTTATGCAACAAAATTGGATCATTTTTTTATACAAATGTTTATTTGTTAATATTTCATTATTAGTATTATTATGCAGACATGAATAAACTATTAATGTTGCGATGGTTTAAAATAAATAACTGAGTAAAACGAAATCAGAGACATTTCTTTTTAGGATTCTTTATCACAAAGTTTTCTTTTAGAAAACAGCCAAGTTAAGAATGACACGGCGCACAGTGGAGTATTTGACCCGAAATCCCGGTCAAAAATATTTTTCGATGTAAATATAGTCCGTTTGGCTTGAAATTTTTAGATGTTATTGGGTATCACTATGGAATGTTTGGCATTGTAAATGAAGTCTATAGCCTGGACGGTTCATTTACAGAGACACTCAAAAGAATTCCCTTACATTATAGTCAATGGGGAAAAATCGTTTCTTCTGTATTTTAATGATATCACACTTTTAAACGTGCTGAAATTTATATATATCACTAATGTGTACTAAGGCACTTGTTGTGGAATATGGTGTGCATTTAATAGATCATTCATTTACAGGGACACACAAAAGAATATGGCGAAAGAATAAATTTAAGTATTGAAGTCTATGACCAATAATTGCTGGAAGTGCGTTTGTAGTTGTGTTGGCGTTTTAAAATGGGACAGCTTTTATTAAATATTTATTGGTGTGGATACATTCTATATATCATATACAGGAATGCACAAAAGTTCTCAAGTACATTTCCATTCACGGAATGGACATTTTTAATTGTGCTATGCGTTTCACTGAGCTAACTTTTAGCATACTATGACCTATGCATACAAATCCATAGCTTAGTTTAATATTTTATATCTTAAAAGCTGACGAAGTGTAAGTAAGATTTTAAGACTTCACATATTAATAAATATATATTTTATAAATATTTTTACAATTAAGAAAAAAAAGAGTCATCATTTAAGAAGAGCACAAAGAAAAAAGGACCTAAAACATTGATTTACTAAGTACATATTTAAAAAATACGAATAAATCACAAGTCCATTGACTTTACTGGGAAAGTAATTGTTGATAGGTTTGTCAGCTTTGAAATTAAAATTAGGTGTCCCTTTTTAAGGACATCGCCCTCGGAAGGGTTAATTCCCCCCTTTCTCCTCTTATATTACACACATGAGTCCCAAGAATTAATTAGGGAACCCTTTTTCAATAAATACGTATATATAATTTGAAGGAGATCGGATATTTCTATCAAAGATGTCGAGTTGCGTGCGTATGTACGTACCTACATACGTACATAATTACGTACGTACATACATACATATGTATGTACGTACATACATACAGACATAACATGTAGGTGCAAAAGCTCTCCGGTAATAGTCTGAGCTATAAACCTGCAATAGGACAGTAAATATATAGTTCTTATCTCTTCAATTCGGTGGCTGCAAAACGGGGCATTTAAATAGTCATCTCGAAAAAAAAAATTATAAAAAAATGGCACAAACATGCGCAAGATTTTTTTGCAGAAATCGACACTCAAGACTATAACTAATACGATTATAACTCAAACATGGCGCGGCAAAGCGCGGCACATATTTAAAAAGCTTTCGATATGTATAAATTAGAGCCAAAAACGCTTTAAAAATAACCTTTTTACACATTTAATATTTTTTTATTACATTAAAAACTAAACTATTTAAATTAACACATGGTTTAACACTAAGCTCTGACCTTTGTTAAACACGTAAGCCATGTTTTGTTTCAATTCAACAATTCATTGAGCCACAAAAAAAATATATTTAAACATAACAACAAAGCCGAAAAACAAGAAAAAACCACGTCTTCTCACGAAGAAACTTCCTCTTCAGCTGAGGCCCGGAGCCACCATATATAACTCAGGTTCCTAAAATAGACATAGATCGATGCACCAAGTAGTTAGCTATTAAAAAATATTATTTTTTACAATTTTTGACGAAATTTTAATTTTTGCCTTTTTGACCAGGTTTTTGGGTCAAATACTCCACTGTGCGGCGCCTTCTACACAGGGTTCCCTGGGGTGAGAGTTGCATTGAAATGCAAGGAAAGACAGAATTAGATGAAAAGAATGTATTTTATCTCAAGCTATGACCTTAAAAAAGTTTTCTTCTATTTCTTATAAATCTATTTCTTCTAAAGAAATATGATTTTATTTAAACTTTTGTATATAATAATAAATAAAACAACGTTAATTTTTCGTATTATTTATAGTATATTCTATCTTAATTTCGTATTGTGTAAGATATTGCGAAATATATTATTATAAACTTATTTGTTAGTATATATATATATATATATATATATATATATATATATATATATATATATATATATATATATATATATATATATATATATAACAAAACCAAAAGAAATTCCATATCCCCAAAATACATGGAAGTCTTCATCAGGGAGGCCCCTCCATGTAGGGGTAAATAAAGAGAAGTTTCTGAAAGGATGTAGGCTCATAAGCTAAATTACATCCTTAGCCCCCAACTTCTCAGATTTCAGAAATCAAACTCAAACCTTCAAAAATATTATAAATATATACAAAAATTTTTTAAAAATACCAAAGGACAAGACCAAAAATTACACAAACAAAAAAGGAAAATTACCTACAAAACTAAATATAAAAAATAAAATTGTAAAATACAAACCCCCAGGAATATAAAACCCTCTTCAGCCAGTGGGGCCATTCACTAGGGATATGGAATTTCTTTTGGTTTTGTTATATACATTTTTTACATTTCTTTTTGTAGCATTTTGCGCATTGGTCTGTAAAAAACTGTTTATTTGTTTCTTCATTTTTTAAAAATTAATTGAATGGTTTTAATAAAATTGTATATATATATATATATATATATATATATATATATATATATATATAGTTTCAAGAATGTAAAAAAATAACAGTATTTTCTAAAATAATCTTTATTGATAAACATAATGCGAGAAAATGTAAATTTATTTGAAATTTTTATGTAACTGGTACATAAAACTAATAATAATTGAACTATTTTAATAATAATATTATAATTTAAACAGTTATTGTAACTGTTATTATTATTAATATTATTAATATTTTAACCGTTTTCGGGAGGAATATGAATAGTTGCCAATATATTTTATCTAAATTATGCATTATATGCATACAATATAAATGGTATGCAGTTATTTTACATATAAACTAAATAAATTGACGCAAATAAAAAAAATCACAACAATCATATATAAATCAAAAATATAATTGAATACACGTTATACTCACACTCAGTACGTATGAAATCCACTTTTGACACGAAAAATAAAATTCATTATTACAATACTAGTTGTAAGTGGGAAAGAAAATATTCTGGATATGTAAACACATCAAATAAATGGATATAAAAGACAACAATATTTATACTTTTACAAATACCGGATGATCCAAAAGTCAGGACGAACTTTAAAATTCGATAATTCAAAAAAGATTCAAGATACGGTTTGCACCAAACGGATAAAAAAGAGACCGGGTTATGTGTGGCAACGAAAACAATAACAGTTCAGTTAGCGACCAACAGATGGCGCTGTAGTGTTTTATTTCACCATAAGATGATTTAAAATTGAAAAAAATGTTTACAACTTACAAGTCAGCTTAATCGCAATTAATTAATACTACGGTAAATATTCAGTATGCTGTCCATCATTTAGAAGCTCACATGTAAGACACCATACCGTTCGCAGCGTTTAGTAACATTTCTTGCGTTATGGCAGACACATTTAGGCGGATGACATATTTAAGTGTTGCTAGTGATGCGATTTGTCTCGGTACATTTTCGACTTCAAGAATCCTCACAGCCAAAAGTCACAGAGTGTCAGATCGGGAGGTCTTGGATGCCATACGTGATTAAAGTAGCGACTTATAATATGATCCTCTCCAAATGTTGAGAGTAGCATGCGTTGCACAGAAGGAGAACTTTGAGGTGGTGCTCCATCTTGCATAATTGTGACTAACTGGAGTGCCTGTCGCTCTTGCAGTTCAGGAATAATGTTGTTCTGTAACAGTGCTACATATCGTTGAGCAGTGACAGATACTGTTTTGAAATCGATATGTGTGACTTCCTCGAAAAAAAGTGGACCAATTTTGAAACAAGCAGTGAAACCACACCAGACTGTCAGTTTAGGCTTTTGCAAGAGTACCGCAATGAAAGCATGTGGATTTTCTGTCGTCCACACTCCACAATTGGGGGTGTTAACCGCGCCAGAGAGTTTGAAATGCGCTTCATCTGTCCAAAACACAAACTACACTAAAGTTTAGAGGAGGTACAGGGTTTTTGGATATACACATTTGCTGTACACACACATGTGGCATTTGCTAAAAAACACTTTAAGTTATGTTTAAAGAAATTTATTTTTCATACAAAACAAATTTTATTGCTGGTTAAAGTTTCAAATAAAATAAAAGAATGGAAACATTTATAAAATTTGAGATTATAGAGAAATCAAGACTTCATCAATCTGTTAGACGTACTGATAAATACAATTTGATATTTTTATATCAAATAATATTTTCATTTGATTTAAACTTGGTAATTGCTTCTGAATTTCTTATCTCAACGTGTTTTACTACATAATCATCATCCTCTAATCCAGTAATAATACCATAAGAAATTAAATCGTCATATTTTACTCAACAAAACCATATAGCGACCTCCCAGTTTCTTTACTAAATGGAATACATCATTATCATTATCAAAAATATCATTTGCAGGTTCTCCCGTATCTTTATTTATACAATGAAACGTAAATTCTTTCTACGAATAATGTTATATGCATGGTTTATAGCAGTTAGTGGTATTCTTTATGGCCTTAACATTTTTACTTGATGAGTCCTCTTCGCTGATTGTATTTCTTTTCGAAGTTTCAAAACGTGTTGTTGCTGTTTTATTACCCCATATGATATATGGAATATATTTACATACATTTTTCAATGAACAATTTTGACAAAATCAGCATGTATTCCTACAATTTTTTTCATTCATTTCTTCTTCATTTTTCACATTCATTGACCTATACAGTTGTCATGTTATTTGACATACGGATAGACAGAGGACAGAGACTAATAAGGTTTCGTCAGATGAGCGTAACCCTAAAAAGGAAGAACGAATATGATACAATGTAATCCTAGTAATGTAAAATGATCTAGAAGACGATATCGACTAAGATGGAGTAATGAAATTTTAAAACAAGTTGGAGTTCATCTGATGACCAAGGTACAAAACATGAAACAATGGGCGTTTTGGCCTATACGGCACAAAAATGCATATTTAATTAAAATATGAAAATAGAAATTAATTTCTATAAATGAACAAATAATTATATAGAAAAAAGAAAGAAATTCGTATAACATCATCAAAATCATTCCAAAAAGTTTTCAATATTCTTCAATTTTCATATTTCAATCAAAAACGATTGCTTTATATCACGTCTATTCACAAATTAAATATAATCTGAAACTATAAAATAACTCTTTGTCTCAATTTCATTTGAGAAATCTCTGTCTCGGGAGCGAGAAATACAGTTTCTACTATCAAAATTTATCATTTTAGCTCCCAAGGAAGGGAAATAATTTAATAATAAATGATAATTTGAGTTTTACTTGCTGGAATTTAACACATTCCCGTCCACTCTTTTAAAACAACTGAAATATTTTCTTTTTACATCGAACAATATATTCCAGTAATGGCCTAAGATAGTCTATTATTTACGATGCAAACAGACAAGTTCAACAAAGAAAATGTTTTAAAATAATTCCTGTTTTATTTTACAATATAATTGTTTATTTCATTTTGTCACTTGCGGCTCTGTTTTTTACCATAAATAACGTTATAGAATTTTAGATTTTTCAGCTTGAAAAATGTGAAGACACTGTTTTAAATCTAATTTAGTAAATTGATATTATTTCACAATTGTTACATATAATTTATATACGACGCATTCGTTGGCGTTTTTGAGTGAGTGAAATGAGTTTTTTTCAAACTTCAATATTTTCTACATATATAAATTTATTTTAGTTCACTAATATACAATTTTAACTTCCAATGAAAGGACATAATTTAATAATAAATGTTAATTAATGTTTATATATTTTACATGGTTGAATTTAACACATTCCCGTCCACTCTTTTAAAACAACTGATATATTTTCTTTTATATCCTGCTATATATTCGAGTAATGGCCTGATATAGTCTATTATTTACGATGCATACAGACACGTTGAACAACGAAAATGTTTTAAAATAAATCCTGTTTTATTTTACTATAGAACTGTTTATTTCATTTTGTCACTTGCGTATTTTTTACCATAAATAATGTTAAGGAAATTTTGATTTTACACTTTGAAAAATCTGTGACGCTCTTTTAAATCAAATTAATAAATTCAAAAGAATTAATAATAGTTACATATAATATATGTATAGCTCTATTCTTTGGCAGATAGTAAATAAATTTCATTTCAAATTTCAATATATTTTTTATATATAAATCTGTTTTAGATCACTAATATACATTAGCACTTTTTACTGCAATTTATATAGACACAAGTCTAAAATGTTAATATTTTGAAATCTTGCGTAAATTTACTGCTTAAAAATGATTTGGTTGTAATATTGATTTTCATAAATTGAAATAAAAAATTCACCTGTGATCCTTGATTTGTAAAACTAAATTTCAATTTATATGAATTAAAATTTTTCCAGATGACACTTTTCTCCCATCCAATTTAACGATCACATAAGAGTAAAAAAATCCCCTATTACATGAAAATTTATTATTTAAAATCACAGGAAAAGAAAACAAATTTAATAAAAACGATAAATTCTGTATTCATTTTTTACTTGTTTGTATGCATGACTCATTCACGTCCACGATTCAAAAGAAACTGAAATATTTTCTTTTCCAGCGACTTATACATTGTAATTCATATATTTATAGTACATAAATAGAAATAGCTTGAGATAGTCTATTAGTCTATATTTTACGATAATTCAGTAATGAAAAAGTTTTAAAATATTGCCTCTTTTGTTTGATAGCCCCCACTAGTGACGAGAGGCTCTATCCTCAAAACTAGTTGATGGCAGGTGCTAGGTTTGTATCCAATCGCAACCATCGGTATAATTGTTCGAAGTTTTCTGGGGTTTTTTTTTCGAACCTTGGATTTCCTTGAGCAAGTACAGGATTGGTTCACTTAGACATGACCTCCTACGGAAGGCAACCCTTCCTTAAGGTCTCTTTCCTAAGGTTGATAATTGGCCATCATAAACGCAACAACAACCTTTATTTTATAACTAGCAAAATCCGGGACTTTGAAGATGTAATTATTAAGGTATGCCAAGTGACATTTGTACGCAATTTTGTTCATAGTAATTACACTACTACAGATAATTAAAAAGTTATAAATTAAATCAAAGGTACTCTAAACTACTTTCTTATATTGCCATTCTACACGAAATGAGTAAATCAGGTGTGGCTGATATGTCACAGATTTTATTGAAAATCATCATATAAGTAGACCACAATCATTTAAAAAGTAAATGCAAAGTAATAGATTTCAGACTTGTTTATTTCAGTCAAAAATTTACATTCAAGTTCATACGAAATCGATGTCTTCTGTATATGCTTGATTATTAGCTTTAGGAATGGAAGGACTACATTAAAAAATATTCACTCAAGATTGAGCTGTAAGTAACAGATTAGCGCAATTTAGTAATTGTGTTTTTATTCCATAATTTAAAAATAAATAAATAATAAAAAAATTGGGGAAAAATGAAATATTTCAGTTATTTTTTTAAAATGAAGGACACTTTTTTACAGCTTCAAAATTTTTAACGTTATATGTAACGGAATATATTTAATACAGCTAAATTTTAATTCTTGCCTTTTATATTTCTTAATGAGAAAAAAAAATAAACAGTAAAAACGGTTGATTGAAAATTCGACATTTTTATCATTTGTTTGGACACTAATAAAAGCTTTCAAAGGCTTTAAACTCTTTGATTTTATGGATAAAAATGTATATTTTAAATATACAAAGTTTTATTCTTGCTTTCAGTTTATTGTTGCCTCAAGAATATTTTTAATTTGCGTAAAAGAAGAAAGATTATCTTGAATAAATAATTGTATTTTAATCTTAAAATCAAATAGCAAGAAGAGATGGTAGCATATATCTTTTTTCAGCAAGAAACCCGCAAAATCGCGTGATTTTAAAGAAAGGTTGTCCTTAGAATGTCTCGAATATTAGTTTATCCAACCAATTTTTGTTATGTTAGAAATCAAAAAGTCATATGTAATTACCAATATGAAAATAGAAATGAATTTCTATAAATGAACAAATAGTTATATAGAAAAACGAAAAAAAAATCGTGTAAAATTATCAAAATCATTGCAAAAAATTATCAATATTCTTCAATTTTTATATTTTGATAAGAAACCATCACTTTATATCACCGTCTATTCGCAAATTAAATATTATCTAAAACAATAAAATATCTCTTAGTCTCAATTTAATCTAACGCATCTCTGTCTCGGGAGCAAGAAATATAGTTTCTTACATCAAAATTTATCATTTTAGCTTTAAAGGAAAGGAAATAATTTAATAACAAATGATAATTTGTGTTTTTATCTTTTACTTGCTTGAATTTGACACATTCCCGTCCACTCTTTTAAAACAACTGAAATATTTTATTTTACATCGGACATTATATTTTAGTAATGGCCTCATATAGTCTATTATTTACGATGCATACAGACAGGTTCAACAACGAAAATTTTTTTAAATAACTCCTGTTTTATTTTAAAATAGAATCGTTTATTTCATTTTGTCCCTTGCGTATTTTTTACCATAAATAACATTAAGGAATTTTTTATTTTACTGTTTGAAAAATCTGTAGACGCCTTTTTAAATCTAATTTAATAAATCGATAAGATTTAATAATTGTTACATATAATCTATATACGGTTCCATACATTGGCGGATAGTAAATAAATTTCTTTTCAAATTTTAATATATTTTATTATTTATAAATCTGTTTTAGATCACTAACATACAATAGTACTTTTTAATAAAATGTAATATTTTGAAATATTGCGTAAATTTATTGCTTAAAAAAGATTTGATTGTAATATTAATTTTCATAAATTAATATAAGAAATTCAACTGGGATCCTTGATTTGTAAAACTAAATTTCAATTTATATGAATTAAAAATTTTCAAGATGACACTTTTTCCCCATCCAATTTAACTCTCGCTTAGGACTAAAAAAATGCCCTATTACATGAAAATTTATTATTTAAAATCACAGGAAAAGAAAACAAATTTAATAAAAACGATAATTTATGCATTCATTTTTTACTTATTTGCATTCATAACTTATTCACGTCGACGATTCAAAAGAAACTGAAATATTTTCTTTTCCAGCGACTAATACATTATAATTCATATATTTATAGTACACAAACAGAAATGGCGTGAGTTTACTAGTCTATTATTTACGATTATTCGGAAATGAAAAACTTTGAAAATATTTCCTCTCTTATTTCATAGCCCCGACAGTGGCTGAGAGGTTCTGCCCTTAAAACTAGTTGATGACAGGTACTGGGTTCGAATTCAATCGCGGCCATTGGCATAAATGTACGGAGTTTTCCGAGCTTTTCTTCGAACCTTGGATTTCCTTGAGCAAGTACAGGATAGGTTCATTTGGCCATAACCCCCCACGTGGACAACACCTCCTTAAAGTCTATATCCTAAGGTTGATAATTGGCCGTCATAAACGGCAATGTGATCAATTTTCCATTTTGATCAAAATTTCAGTTTTCTAAATCAATATTACGACTACTTAAGTATGATCTGATACTATAAAATACATCTTTTTTTTATTTTCATTTAAGGCAACACTTCTTTGGAAACAGAAATGACATATTTTATTAAATCAAAAATAACTGTCAAGAAAGAAAATTAATTCCATAAAATTATTAATTTGCGTTTTAATATTTAGTTCATTGGTACATTTTGCATTTTCAGCCACTGAATAATTCTTTATATCTTAATTTATGAAAGGTCAATTTCCTATGCCTTTTACCATATATTTTGTCAACATATTAGTCATGCGCTACTGACTAAATGCGCCACCTGGAGGGAAAAGAATGGAGTTAGCATTCCTTACTTGAAAACGGAAAAACAGAAAGAAAAAAGTTTTTTACAAAGTTTTAGAGTATCATCGATTTAATATAAAAAGAAACCTTGTGGAGATTGAGGCAAATAATAGTATGGCTGAAACACGCATTTATTCTTTCATTATTTTTTACACTGTGTTGTGACAAAACGATCTTGGAAAGAAAGAACACAAAGTGACAACAATCTGCCATTATTTGAGGTTTCATATTTTATACCGTCACTTACAATGCACATTTGGATGCACATAGGTCCAAAATATATTCAATGCTTACAAATAACCTGAAATTTTTGTCCACCTCCGGTTTAAACCCCTTAGGTGAGCAATTTATAAAATCGCTAAATACGTGTTTGATTATTTAATATTTTTAATTATTATTTTAAAAGATTTGTTATCCAGAATTTCTTACCCCTGCATGAACTGGTGGTGGTATAGGGAGAAATGAGCTAAGAGTGTGTCCACCCCATTAAACTCCTTTAAGTGGGAATTTCTAGAATTGAAAAAATACAGATTTAAACCTGTTTTAGTAGATTAATTATCTTAAAAATTCTTGTTTTTCTATGAAACTTCTGCCGAGATATTGCGAAACAATCTATGAATTTTAAACGTCCATTTATCCTCTTACAGCTCATATTCAAAATATTAGAATAATTACCTTTTTTTAGAAATTGAAAATATCGTTTGGTAATTTAATGTCTTTTAATGAAAATATGCAAACGATATTTTTATCAAGAACTTATTGTTGATTAAACTTACTTGTTATCTTAAATTTAATATCATTTTTGAAAAGATTAATTGCAAAAAAAATGATTTTGAAAAGTCAAAATATTAGAATATTTATTCAAGTGGTTCAAAATATTAGAATATTTCACATTGATTCTCCTTTAATTATTACCAATTCTTAACTGGTGGCATCATTGATTAAATTCAGACTATTTTATTTAAAATCAGTATTCTTTTTTGCAGTTTGTTTCTTTTTCGTCTTAAAATGGGCCGTGTGAGTGATATTCCTGAATCTACTAAACTTCGTATGGTTGATTTGTATCGGCACGGTAAAAATCAATGTTTTATAGCGAATTACTTACATTGTTCGCAATCGAGCGTTAGTAAAATACTAACACAATATTCAAAAATTGGAAAATTTCAAAGTAATCGCCGAAATGGTGGCCGAAAACCAAAAACATCTGCTAGAGATGACAGGAAACTGAAGCGTATAGTTAAGAAAAACCGTTTTCAAAGTGTGCGATTCTTGCACCGAAAATGGAAAGAAGAAGGAGTTGAAGTTTCTACATCGACAACATTAAGACGTCTCCATAAATTTAAATTTGAATCTCGTGTACCGAAAACAAAACCTCTCATGACTGCAAGACAAAAGCGTATAAGATTGAATTGGTGTAAATCAAGACGTTTATGGAGCAATGAAGATTGGAAAAATATATTATTTAGTGATGAAAGTATGTTTTGTGTTTCATATGGTAATCAAGGTATTCGAGTTTGGAGAATGAAGCAAGAAGCATTTGATAAAGAATGCCTTAAACGTTTCGTAAATTTTGCTGCTAGTGTCATGGTTTGGGGTTGTATGAGTGCAGAAGGACCTGGAAAGTTATGCATCGTCTACGAAAAGATTAACTCTCTGATATATCAAGAAATTTTAGAATATTACATGATTCCATCATCAGAAGATTTATTTGAAGATGATTTCATCTTTCAACAAGATTTAGCGTCCCCGCATACCTCGGTGTCAACTAAGAATTGGTTCCGCCAACGCAACATTAAGGTACTTCCTTGGCCACCAAATTCACCAGATCTTAATCCCATCGAAAACTTATGGTGTATAATGAAGAAAAAACTTCAAGAAAATCCTCCTTCAAGTAAAACTGAGTTAGTGGCACGTATAAAGTCTATTTGGGCTAATATTGATAGAAATGTTTGTAAACACCTTGTATATAGTATGCAAGATCGATTGTACGCTGTTATGAAAGCTAAAGGGGATGCTACAAAATATTAACTACCATTTACTTCATATTCATAAGGTAATATTGTTGCGTAAAATAAAATATTCTAATATTTTGAACCAATCTAAATTTTATTCTAATATTCTGGTGTGTTTAAGGAAGCTGTATACCTAATTTATTGTGCTGTATTTTATATTTTATAAATGTTAAAATCTTATCTAAACATTCCAGATTTAATTTATAAGAAATTTAATTGCATTTACTTAGTATAAAAAATAAATAAATGACAAATATTTTTTTCTTATTACTTTTTCTCAATTATTCTAATATTTTGAATATGAGCTGTAGAAGGGAGAGGAATTCCAAAAATTTCTAAATTATTTTTTAATAGGTTTGTTACTTGAAATTCATGATCTTACATAAAACTTCTGCTGGGATATGGATGAATGTTCTAAATTTTTCTCCCTTTTACTTTAGGGGGGGGGGGAGTATCTCTATTAACAGTGAAATATATGTGTAATTATGTTTTAATAAATTTGTTGTCTTGATTTTCTCGCTCCCACCTAAAATAGAAGCTTAGATATGACTAAATGGCTTACCCCCCCCCCCCCAAATTTAAACGACTTAGACCTGGAATTTCTGAAGTTGTTGAAATTCTTATTTAATTATATTTTTATTATGTTTATTTTCTGGAATTACTGTCTGGGACAGTTATTAAAAGTTAGCCAAATGTTCTAAACTTTTCGTCATCCCTCCCTTTAAATACCTTAGCGATGAAGTTTCAAAAATTACTAAAATACATGTTAACTTTTTTTTTTTTTTTTTTTGTCGTAGATTTATTTTTAAAAAGTTCACATTTCTACCTAAAAAGGCTGCAGATATACAACTAAACTACTACCACCTTATGGGGATATCCCAAAATCAATAGAATACACATATTTATTTCTTTTTAGATTTCTTTTTAATTTCACGCTCCTACCTAAAACGACTTTGAAGATATGGCCAAATGCTCTAAAAAATTTGACACCCCCCCCCCCTTCAATCCCATTAGCTTTGTCATTTCTAAAATCACTGAAATACACGTGTTTATTATGTATATATATATATAATTTTATTTCCTGCTATTTAATATTTATTCCGAAAACGATTTTTCAGGTATCCCAAATTATATAAAATATTTTATCCCCCGCCTACCTAAAACCCTTTAGGTGGGCAACGTCTAAAACCGCTGAAATACATGTTTTAGTATTTTTTTACTAGTTTTTTTTTTTTTTTTTTTTTTTTTTTTTTTTTTTTTTTTTTTTTTTTTTGGAATATCAAGCTTCTAACAAAAAACACTTTTCAGATATGACAAATGATCTGAAGTTTTAGATCAGATTAAATGATCTTTGATCTTAATGATCTTCGATCTGTTAATTAACATTTATTATTTAGGGGATTTTTTAATTCAAAAAATTTATTATAATTTGCCTCCTATTTTTTTACTGCAAGAAATATCGAGTTGGTTATAGCTTAATATTGGAGCCGTTTAAACATATAAAAATTCATACTACGCAAATAATGATAGAATCAAATGTATTACCATATATATATATATATAGTCGTATAACTAAAGATAAAAAAGTAGACTAAAAGCTGTATCCTCCATGGCTTTTTTATAAATGGTAGTATTATAAATAATATAATTATGATTCTAGATAAAATTGAGTAACATTTCAAAGTATCTAAAAATAATGAAATCGTTTAAATTTACGTATGATTCGTAAATTGTAAGTCTTGAAAAATTTGTTTAAAAAAATTAATACATCGTTATCCACATTGTTAAAGAGTTCCTTATTATTATTAATAATATTATTATTATTATTATTATTATTATTATTTTAATTGTGTAATTTGCAGAATTTACAATTAATGACTTTTTTATTGAAAGATGCCTTTAAAGAGTGTTCAATGCTAAATTTTTATCATCATATTAAATATATGACAATATAGATTATTCAGCAATAAATTATTTCAAGCATTATTATAAAGTTATGACCAAACAATATAATATGAGTTTTATTAAAATTCTGCGAAACACTTTTAGCATGAAACTTTTACTGCAGATAATTATAATTGTTACATTTAAGTTTTATTAATTTCTTATGATTTAATACTTTTCTATACTACACAAATACAATTTATCAAAATCACACCAGCGGTCACTTATTAAATGCAACCTTAAAGTACAAAATAACTCTTTATCTTAGTTTCATATTAAGCAACTCTCCCTCTCTTGGGAGCAAAAAATACAATCCTAATAAATCAAAGTTTATTATCTTAACTCCCAAGAAATAAAATAAATTTAATAAAATTGATAATTTATATTTTCAACTTTTGATCAACCGCAGTTATAACGCATTCCCGTCCACTCTTTTAAAGCATCTGAAGTATTTTCTTTTCCAGCAAACAATTTATAGTACATAAATAGTAATGCTTCTAGATATTCTATTATTTACGATGTATACAACCTGATTCTGAAAAAAAAAATGTTTGAAAATATCTCTTGCTTTATTTTATAATAAGAACACTTTTTGTAGTTTGTCATTTGCAGTAGAATTTTTGATCATAAAAAACATTAAGAAATTTCTGATTTTTGTTTTTCGAGAAACATATAAACTTTGCTTTAAATCTAACAAAAATATGTGTATTACTCTGCAACTTTGAAGAAAAAATAAGGTTTCTTTTATTGCAAATTTGAGTTGCTGTTAAAAATAAACATTTATTTTAGATACCTTTCATATTGTTAAACTTTTATTACAACTTTGTGTGATTCAAGAATGTAAATTTAGTAAATTACACAGAAATGTTTCAATGGGAGAGATGATGGAAAAAAATTACATCTATTGAATTGCATAAAAAGTTTTTATGCATAATTAAAATACACAGTGTTGTTAAACAGTCCATTAAAATATTGTTTTTCTATGCAAATTGCAGAATTTACAATTTATGACATTTTTATATAAGTTGAACAATGCTTTTAACCCCTTAACTGACACATTCTATTCCGTTCAATAAATTGAAAATAACGGATTTTCACCACAATTTTTTAAATAATATATTCGTAACATTTAGTGTAAACAATTCCAACTTTAAATACTATGAAATTATTTTTTAAATAAATTGCGGTGTCAAAAAGCTTAAAATGATGAATTAACCAAATTTTTCTTGCCCGAACGGCATACTTGCAAATCAGTTAAAGGGTAAAATAGTGTTCAAAGCTAAATTTTAATCATCATATTATATATAAAAGTAAGAGTATACAGCAATAGATTATTTCAACCATTATTACATGTATGCGATTAAACAATATTTTATGAGTTTTGTCATAACTCTTCGAAGTTTATTCATCCTGATAAGATACAGATAACTATAGTTGTTTCATTTAAATGTTATTTAATTATATTTACTAATCATGATTTAATCATTTTACTTACACACATATACATTTTCTCAAAATCATACCTGCGCTCAAATATTAAATGCATCCTTAACGTACAAAACAACTTTTTATCGTAGTTTCATATAAAGCAACCCTCTCTCTCTTGGGAGCAATGAACAGTACTCTATTAAATCAAAATTTATTATTTTATCTCCCAGGATAGAAAATAAATTTCATAAAAGTTATAATTTGTATTTTCATCATTTTTGATTGACCGCATTTATAACGTATCCCAATCCACTCTTTAAAAGCAACAGAAGTATTTTCTTTTTTAGCAAATAATTTATAGTATACAAACAGTAATGGTTCTAGAAAGCCTGTTATTTACAATGTATGCAACCTGGTTCAGCTATAAAAATGTTTAAAAATATTTCCTGCTGTATTTTAAAATAAAAACTCTCTTTTCTAGATTTTCTTTTGCAGTAGAATTTCATATCACAAATAAAATTAAAAAATTTCTGATTTTTTTTTTTTTTTTTTTTTTTTTTTTTTCTGTCGAGAAACTTATATTTTTTGTTTCATATATAACTGAGGTATATGTACTACTCCATACGTTTAGAGAATAGATAATGCTTTTTTATTGCAAATTTGAGCAACCGTTAAATAATATATCTATTTTATATACATTTTATACTATTGAACATTTATTACAACTTTGTACAACTGAAGAATGTAGTTTTACTAAATTGCATAGAAATATCTCAAAAGAAGACAGGAATGAAATTTTTTGAAAAAAAAAATACATCTATTTACTTGCAAAAAATTATTTTATACATAATTAATATCCACAGTGTTGTTAAACGGTTCATTAAAATATTGTTTTTTTATGCAATTTGCAGAATTCACAATTTATTACTTTTTATATAAGTTGAACAAAATGCTTTTAAATATTGTTCAATGCTAAATTTTAATTATCATATTAAATATAAGAGTATACATAAAAAAATATTTCAACCATTATTATATGAATGCGAATAAACAATATAGTATGAATTTTGTCATAACTCTTCGAAATTTATTCATCATGATAAGATGCAGATAATTATACCTGTTACATTTAAGTTTTTGTAATTTATCGTGATTTAATATTTTTTCTATCATACACATATACAATTTCGCAAAATCGCAGCCACGTTCACATATTAAATGCAACCTTAAACTACAAAATATTTCTTTATCGTAGTTTTATATAAAGCAACTCTCTCTCTCTTGTGAGCGAAAAATACAATCTTACTAAATCAAAATTTAATTATTTTAACTCCCATGAAAGAAAATAAATTGAATGAAAATGACAATTTTCATTTTCATCTTTTGATTGGCCACATTTATAGCTTAATCCCATCCAGAGTAATATTATATTGTAATTAAATAAAAAAAAGTTTGAAAGAAATTGCAAACACTCATAAAAAATAAAATTATACGTTTTTTAACGAATAAAAATCAATTAAAACTTATTTCAAACGCAGTCTTATATACGGGCAATATGTTATCTATTGCCAACTTTTAATTTCTCATTTGCATCCTAATTCTGCGAAGTTTTTATATCATGATACAATACAGGTAATTTTAATTGCTGCATTTAAGTTCTATTAATTAAGCATATTTTAATAATCTTCTATTCAATGCATATACAATTTCTCAAAATCACACACAACCATAAATTACCAAATAATTCTTAATTTCGTATAAAGCAACTTTCTCTGCCATGTTAGAAAAAATACAATACTATTATATCAAAATTTATTATTTTAACTCCCAAGAAAGGAAATAAATTAAATAAAAATGATAATTTGTATCTTCATCTTTTAAACGATCGCATTTATAACGTAATCCCGTCCACTCTTTTAACGCAACTGAAGTATTTTCTTTTCCAGCAAATAATTTATAGTACATAAATTGTAATGGCTTTTGATAGTCTATTATTTACGATGGTTCAACAAAAAATGTTTGAAAATATTTCCTGCTTTATTTTAAGATAAAAACGCATTTTTCTAGTTTGTCATTTGAAGTAGAATTTCTTCTCATAAATAACATTAAGAAATTTCTGATTTTTATCATTCTAGAAACCTATAGACTTTGTTTAAATCAAAAATAAATATATGTAAAACTTCATACGTTTGGAGAATGTATAATTATTTTTTATTGCAAACTTGAGTAGCCGTTAAAAACATATTTATTTGAGATATTTTTCACACTATTAAACCCCCATTACAATTATGAATAAGTCAAGAAAATAGTTTTTCTAAATCGCACCAAAAAATTAAAAAAATGGATATAATGAAATTATTTGCGAAAAAAAATTATTGATTTTCCGGCGTAAAAAATTCTTTGAACTTTCCTGAATTTATTGGTACGTCCACCTTTTTTTACCAACCATTAGAGATAATCCTCAAAATTTAAGGGAAATGAACGATTTGGATGTAACGCTCGTATACATTAATTTTACATAAACAATTTACCTGCAATGCAAATTTGCTACATCTTAATGTTTCTTACAAAAGTAGTTGAGGACAAAATTTTTTGGCCATACACCATAATTTTTTTAAAATTACCGAAAATATAAAATTATGGAAAATTTGTGTAATAATTGTGCTTTTATTATCAATTTGCACAATACCCTCAAAATGTAAGGTACCCTGGGGTAATAACGCCACGTTAAGGTTCTACCAATTTTCACGGCTTAGTTTTAGATTGTATTTTTCAAACAAATATATGATTTGATACAGCAACTCATTGACTATCTATATAAAAAAAATAATTTTAGAGATATGTATTCATAAAAAGTAATGGCGTGATTTCTTGACCAATGCTACTTGGCGTTATTACCCACCTATATGGGTAATAACGCCATGCAAACAAAACTATGAAATAAGATGGAATGATTGCATGTAGCTTGCTCAATTCTAAAAATACAAACTCTACAAACTTAGAAATTGACAAATTGCATTCTAAGCTATTGAAAATGTTCAATTTTTTGTGAAAGTGTCAGAAAAATAAAGGTGTGGTGGGAGGGGGGGGGAGGATGAGGCAAAAGAATACAGACCGTGAGCTTCTTTTTGCTTAAAAAGGACCGCTTAAGTAGAATTATTAGAAACATTGCACAGTTTTAACTGTGTTTATTTGAATCAGTATTTAGGATGAATCTCGGCCAATGTAGGGAATCAACCCGGGTATTAATGCCAAGGATTGGCGTTATTACCCCGTTATAGTTATTGCGCTGTGCATTTTAAATTACAAATTATCTCGAGAAGATATCCAAAATCTTCAACAACATTCTGAAAGTCCATGAAATTTACTACAAATTTATGTAATTAAGAAAGTATTTCCGGATAAAAAAAATAGTCTTCACATTGAAAACGTATCTCGCAAATTTTAGATAAAGCGTTAATTTTAGTTGCTTTGAAAAACAATAAGACCTAAAAATGAAACAAATTAACTTCAAGCTGTTTTTTGCGATTTATATGACTCAAAACCCTTCTGCGCAGAGCACATGGGTGTCATTTAGTTGATTATTTCATAATTATGCAAAATATAAACAGTTGGCGTTATTACCCCGCCTGGCGTTATTACCCCACCTGGCGTTATTACCCCAGGGTACCTTATTTTCAATACATTTTGCTATTTTAATTTTTTTATAATATGCAAAGTTCTACCTATATTTCGTAATATTATTCAAAACTAGAACATATTAGTCTTATAAAAATAGTTTATCATGAATACAAATGAAAATTTAATATTATGGTGTAATTAAACAAAAGAAATTTTTAAATAAATTATAAACACTCATGAAAATTTAAAAAAAAGTCTGACGGAAAAGATATGCATTTAAAACTTATTTTTACCGCTGTTTTATATAATCTCTGTCTATAATAAAATATTTCTTAAATACAGTAAATGATTGTCAAACGAATGAAAAAAAAAAAAAAAAAAAAAAAAAAAAAATATATATATATATATATATATAAAAAAATTTTAATTAGACTAATAACTGTTAATTTGTAGTGTACCGAAAAAAAATACATGTGTTCTAACATCAGACTATAAAAAGCATTTATCTTCTTAATCGGAATATGAATTCACAATATCTCTATCTGACATACAAAAGTCACCCACATCAGAACATAACAGTCTTTTGATGAACAGCTATAAACAACAGGTGCATAGAGTTGGACTTCCTAATAACAATAACTCAAAAGAAGCCGCACGTCATGCTTTTAATAGAATTTCCAAGAAAGCACATAAGCTTTTTAGAACTGCCGTTATTATTCAGAGTCACTTCCCCGAAAAGAATGCGTCAAAAATGCAAGCTGGAAACGTGTGTGGACAGATGACGGTGAATGCCGCAGATAAAGATATGTAGACAATGACAGGTGGCTGTCTGACGGCTATTAGCTTTCATTTCGTTTGGTTTGGTGACAAATGAAGTTCACGGAAGTACAGTAAATGTGATTGTACTGTCTTTTTTACAAATGAAATTTGTCACAGAGTAGTGTCTTGTAGCATATCATACAATAATGATTAATTGCTTTTAGAATTTTTTCTCACTTACAAATGACAGAAAGAAGGATTTCTGACATTTTTAAGTAAAGATCACTGAAATGCACTTTCATAATATTTTATCAAAGTGTTTTTATGTTCTTTAATTCATCTGCTTGATAAAATTGTGTTAGTTATAGAAATTAAAGATGTATAAGTATTTTTGTCTCTCCTGAAAAATTGTACTTTCCAGATAAAATTCCATTACCTCAAAAAGTACTGCAGAAATTTTTATAATTTGTGTTTTAGTGACAGAGCATAAATATGAAATCATTATTAGTCAGATCGTGTAAAAAATTATAAAAACTCATAAAAAATGAAATTATACGTTTTTTAAGAAAAAGTAAAATCATTTGAAACTTATTTCAAACATAGATTCATATAGTATTTCTCCAAAATAGAATATTTTTAAATTAAAAACATTATTGCCTTTTGATAAATGTTGTACAAAACGAATAATAATAATAATAAACTTTAAATGTTTTTAGTACGACTATTAATTATTAATTTTTAACTACCTAAAAATGAAAAAAAAAAAAACTAGAGGAAAAGCGGCATGTTTGAACATTTTTTTAAAAAAATCAATACATTTCTTATTTGAATTATATTTTTTACGTTTTAAGTATTACATAATAAAAATAATGTATTTATTTACCATATGAACCAGGAAATAATAGTTTTCCATGTGAATTAAAAAAGTTGTGAGGATTTAAAAAACTGAAAAATTTCCGTTCAACCTGCCCCATGTAAGTGTACCTTTGAACAAATAAATGGCACCTTTATACAAATGAATAAAATATGAAAATATTGACAGTTTTCATAAAATGTTGCATATGTTTTCGAAATATAAAGTAATATAAATAAAATAAATTTTAAATAAATATATTATAAATAAAATAATATAAATTAAATATTATAATATTATTATTTATAAATTATAATATTATATAAAATTTATAAATTAAATATTATAATATTATAAGTAAAATAAGTTAAACAACTATAATTTATTGAAACTTATATTTTTCCAATTTTTAATCAAGCTTAAATTTAACAAAGTTGATGTCAAAAATTATTATTGATACAACGCAGAGTGTCTCTCCAATTGTGTTTGTTTGTGAAAACATTTTTACAATATCTTTTAAATACACTAGTATGATGGCTTATGCTTCTGAAAAATTAAAAAAATTTATTCACCCTTTTTATGAAAAAAGAAAACCTGACTTAAATTCGTTTTATCTAGTACGAAAACCAATAATAATATTTGGGAAAGGGTAAATGAACAAATATAGGCTTTGTCAGACAAACTGCTAAATCATGAATTATAATTGTGTAACTAGGATTTGCAATTATCCAATAAATGAATTCCATCATCAATTTAGATTTGAAACTTTCCATCGCTGATACATCTACACTGCAAAAAAAATCTGTAAAGGTACTAAACATTTTCCAGGAAACTGGGATTCCAAGAACTTTTCATGTAACGATAACAGGAAAATTCCATGTAACCGATTCTAAAACTTGAGTTTTTGTTGTTACCGTTACAGGAAAAGTTCTTGGAATCCCAGTTTCCTAGAACATATTTAGTACCTTTACAGATTTTTTTTTTACAGTGTAGAGATTGTAATACATATCAGTGAGGAGGGATTATTAACAGTATAAATCCCTGTTTTTTTATATTCTTAATTAACCTCTTTTCACGTAGAATAAATTCCAAATATATTAATATTTAGGTACAACAACTACTCTTTACTGCATAGTTTTAGATGTTCAATGGTGCCGTAGCTTTTTTGTTCAATGGTACCCCACCACAAGTAATTCAACATTTCAACAGTTCACTCAATTCGGCTGAAGAATTTGAATAAAACAAAGCTTATAAACTAAATAATACATCTTTATATAAGGGTTGAACAGTAAATCAAAATTTTAATGATGCAAAATTATCAGCAAAAATCTTACAACTTTATTTTCATAAGTTTAGATTCAAGGAGAGAAAAATACATATTTTGCTTAAACAGTATGATGCATGCAAAATGGTGCAGCTTTGTATACTTATTGCACTGAAGCAGTAGTTACCTATTGCCAAAGAAATTTTTAAGACATAATTTATTTGAAGGAAAATATTTAGAAGGTTCAAAGGTGTCCTAAGTTCAAACGTGCCCCCCTCTCCCCTACATGCGTTCCACCATCAGCCTTCAAAAAAACCTAACACAACTTAATCATAATGCGAATCTACCGTATAGCTGTCCAACAAAAGTCACTCATACCAGAGTATAACAGTCTTTTGATAAAATCATGTAAACAACAGGTGCATAGAGCTGGACTTCCTAATGACAATAATTCAAAAAAAGCCACACGTCGTGATTCTATAGAATTTCCAAGAAAGCACATAAGCATTTTAGAACTGCCTCTATTATTCAGAGTCACTTCCCCGAAAAGTATGCGTCAGAAATGCATGCTGAAAACGTGTGTTGAAAGAACACGTGTGAATGCCGCAGATAAAGATATGTAGACAGTGACAGGTGGCTGTCTGACGGCTATTAGCTTTCATTTCGTTTGGTTTGGTGACAACTGAAATTCACGAAAGTATAGTAAATGTGCTTGTATTGTCTTTTTACAAATGAAATTTGTCACAGAGTAGAATATTATAGCATATCATAGGATAATGATTAATTGCTTTTGGAATTTTTTCTCATTTACAAATGACAGAAAGAAGGATTTCTGACATTTTAAAATAAAGATAACTGGAATGCACATTCATCATTTTTAAAAGTGTTTTTATATACTTTAATTCATCTGCATTATAAAATTGTGTTAGAAAGTCATACAAGTTAAAGATGTCTAAGTATTTTTGTCTCTCCTGAAAAATCGTACTTTCCTAATAAAAAGTCCATTACCTCAAAAAAGTACTCCAGCAATTTTGATAATTTGTTTTTTAGTGTTTGAGCATAAATATAAATCATATACAGCCCGATCATGTAAGGAATTACAGACACTCATAAAAGAATGAAATTATACTTTTTTAAGAAAAAAAAAACATTTGAAACTCATTTCAAACGCAGATTCATATAGTCTTTCTCTATACTAGACTATTTGTTAATTCAAAACAACTTTATCTTTTGATAAATGTTGTACAAAACACATGATAAAATAAAAAAATAAAAATAAATTAATAAGACTCTTAATTGTTAATTTAAAAAAAACTACATGTATTCTGACATTACTCTGCAAAATAAATCACACATCTTAAATCAAATGTGAATTCACAATATCTCTATCTTTACTACAAAAGTCCCCCACACCAGAACATGATATTCTTTTGATAAACTCCTATAAACAACAGGTGCATAGAACTGGTCTTCCTAATAAAAATAACTCAAAAGAAGCCGCACATCGGGCTTTGAATAGAATTTCCACGAAAGCACATAAGCTTTTTAGAACTGCCTCTATTATTCAGAGTTACTTTCCCAAAAAGTATGCGTCAGAAATGCATGCAGAAAACGTGTGTTGACAGATAAAGGTGCATGCCGCAGATAAAGATGTGTAGACAATGACAGGTGGCTGTCTGACGGCTATTGGCTTTCATCTCGTTTGGTTTGGGTGACAACTCAAGTTCACGGAAGTATAGTAAAAATGTTTGTAATGTCTTTTACAAATGAAATTTGTCACAGAGTATTGTCTTTTAGCATATCACAAGGTAAAGATTAATTGCTTTTGGGATTTTTTTCTTGCCGTGAAATGACAGAAAGATGGATTTGTGATGTTTTATGTTAAGCTTACTGAAACGCAATTTCATAATATTGATCAACTTGTGAGGGAGTGACCTTTAGTCATAAAGGCACTCTAGTGTTTATGAGATCGTGACGTCAATAATTTAACATTTTGTAGGCGTAAAAGTGACATCTATCCTCTCTTTTACTTTAACTTTCTAGAGTGTGTGTGCTCTTTCGAATTCCGCAGTTAGCTCGCGGTTATTAGTATTATGTTAATGAGAAGTATCTCAGTTTGTCGCGTATAAAAGCTTGTGTGTTCTGGCCTTAGCCAGCGTCAGTGTGTTTCTGGCCTTAGCCAGCAGCCAGCGTCTGTGTGTTTCTGGTAGTAGCCAGCAGCCTCGGTGTGTATTCCGCCATTAGACAACGAAGTTGATGATTGTTTAGTAAGGTGCTGACGATTAGAGAATAGCTACGGCCTCCAGTAAAGCGGAAAAAAGTTCAGATAGTGGATTAAAGGTTCGGTCTTGGTAAGAAAGTTTAGAATCGTTCCGTTTTGATTATTTGAGCAAATAAAGAAATATCCACAGCCACGGGCTGTGAAATTAAGATTTGTTTAGTAGATCAGCCAGGAAATAGTGTCAAGTGTTAGACGGTGCCCCGACTGAGCTAGACCGAAACTTGTGAGTATGATTTTAGCTTTTCATAGTGTTCTCAGTGAGTGAAATTATAGACTGGCTCCACTTTCCTTTAGCCCTTATCATTTTAATAAACTGTGTTGTTTTAACCTAAATTACTGAGTATGTCTGCATATAATGTGATAAATGACACCCAGCATGAATATACCGTCACAAATGGCGCCCAACGAAATATCGGACATTTTGAGATTGTGCCACGGGTGTATTTCACCGGTGAGGGTGATATTAGTGAATTTTTAGTGAAATTAG
Organism: Maratus speculifer; assembly: GCA_964019185.1. Lineage (NCBI taxonomy): Eukaryota > Metazoa > Arthropoda > Arachnida > Araneae > Salticidae > Maratus > Maratus speculifer. The sequence continues at coordinate 113,757,927 of OZ025289.1, read as the reverse complement.
ATGATTATATTTTGTTCAATAATATACCTGAGAAAAACAGGTACGTAGTGCTTAAATGCTCGTTAAAGGGCGAAGCACTTTTGTGGTTAGAAAATATAGGAAAGTTTTTGATTACTGAGGAAGCGAAAAGATTTGAACAAACTGTAATTGAGTTAAAGAAGGCATTTCCTCCCGTTAAAGATAAAAGTATTTTGAGAAAAGAGTTCTATTGTAATAAGCAGAATATTTATGAGTCGGCGTCAAAATTTTATCTTCGTAAGCTGGAACTAAAAAATAAATTAGATTTGGATATTACATTTGAGGAATTGTTGGACATTGTCTTTCCTCTTTTTAATCCAAATATACAGGACTTTATTGAAGTTAGAGCACCGAAGAATTTTGCAGAAATGCACCAGATATTATCGAAGTATGAGTCTCGGCATAGCTCGGATCAACGGGATTTGCGTAACCCTCGGCAGAGACCTGTCACGGATGGTAATTTGAGAAATGAGGGGGAACGTAATTTTGTGAGAGGGGGACAGCGATTTCCGGATAGTAATGTGCGTAATGGAAATGATGGATTTGGTCGTAATATGTCGAATACGAGTAATGGTAATAGGAATGGTGGTGGTGCTAATAATTTTAGAAGTGGTGAGAGAAATATGCATGGAAATAGACAGAATAGTGGTTATGATCGTAGTGGGAGAGTACGGGACAGGAATGTTTCTTCGCAAGTAAGGAGATTAACTTCGGCTGAGAATGTTGAAAATAGGTCAATGCAAAGCAAATGTGTTCAGAGGTCGGAAAAGTCTTCGGTGAATTTGAATAAAATTACTATTAATCCGGTTGAGTTACCTGAAGTGTTAATTGTGTTAGATGGTATTGTCGTTAAAAGTGTCTTCGATACAGGGGCAGATAAGTCGTTCATTTCTTTTGATTGTTATCGGAAATATTTTTCGTATAAGAAGTTGAAAAGGTCAAGTCTGGTGGTTCAGTCGGCGCAGGGAGTAGCTTGCGATAATAAAGGTTCAGTGGAATTGGAAGTTGAAATTCGTTCGGTTAAGACATGTTGGGAGTTTTGTGTGTTAGATGGATTAACAGTGCATTGTATAGTTGGTGTGGATTATATGAGGGATAGAGGAATTAGTTTGGATTTCTTTAAAAAGTCGTTAATCGTGAATAAGGATGAGAATGTGAGTAAGAAAGAGCCTGTTTTAGTGTCAGTTAGTTTGGAGGAGTCGGGGTTAAGTGAAATCGAGAAGGAGGAATTTAATAAGTTTTTGAATGAATTTGGAGAGGTTTTTTCTGATAAACCGGGTTTAACGCATGTTGCGTGGCATGAGATTGATACTGGTTTGAAAGCACCTGTTGCTAGTAAACCATATCGTTATGATAAAGTTAAACAAGGTATAATTGATTATCATATTCAAAAAATGTTAGCGGACGATATTATAATGCCAATTGAGTCGCCTTTTGCATCTCCAGTAGTGTTATGTCGTAAAAATAATGGGAAAAGTTTAGATAATCCAGAGGCATATAGGTTTGCAGTAGATTATAGGAAGTTAAATGCGATAACGCAATACCCTCAGTATCCTATTCCAGTTATTGATGACATTTTGGCTAATATAACGAGTACGAATTATATGTCAACGTTAGATATTACGTCGGGTTATTTTCAGATTGCAATGAAGCCGGAGGACATACCTAAGACTGCGTTTATTACTCGGGACGGTTGTTTTGCTTTTAAGAGGATGAGTTTTGGTTTATCGGGAGCGCCGGCAACGTTTCAGAAGGCCATGAATAATATCCTTAAACCTTTGCTTGGTAAGGGTGTCTTGGTCTATCTGGACGACATAATTATAATGGCAGCTACTTTTGAAGAGCATTTAAGATTATTGAGGGAAGTATTTACGTTGTTAAGAGATGCTGGGTTAACAGTTAAGTTAGAAAAATGTAAATTTTTGAGAAAAGAGATAAAGTATTTAGGAGTTAAAATTACGCGTGATGGTATTAATATAGATAATGAGAAAATTGAGGCAATTACGTCAATGAGTCCCCCCAAAAATAGTAAGGAAGTGGCGACATTTTTAGGGATGGTGGCTTGGTTTGCCAAGTTCATTCCACGTTTTTCGGAGTTATGTGAACCGTTGTATAATTTAAAAAGGAAAAGGGTTAAGTTTGTATGGTCATCAGCAGCTCAGAGATCGTTTGAATTATTAAAAGAGGCAGTAGTTTCCCCTCCTGTTTTGGCTCACCCCGATTATTCGTCTCAGTTTGAAGTGTATTGCGATGCGAGTGCAGTGGGGGTTGGAGCGATGTTAGCACAGAAAGGTCGACCTATAGCGTTTGCGTCAAGAATTTTAAATGCAGCGGAAAGGAATTATTCGATTACGGAAAGGGAGTGTCTTGCAGTAATTTGGGCTTTGGATGAATTTCGTTGTTTTTTCACTAATATACCGGTTAAAGTCATTACGGACCATTCAGCTTTGACAAAGTTAACTAATGGAAAGGGGTTGTCGTCTCGTATGGTCAGGTGGTGTTTGAAGTTAGCAGAGTATAATGTTGTTATAGAACATAGGGCTGGCAAGGAGAATGCGGTAGCGGATGCTTTGTCACGAAACCCGCATGGTGGTTTAGAGGTCACGGAGGAAGTTAAGTGTTGTGCATTGTCGTCGTTGGTGTTAAGGTCACGAGAGCAGTTAATAAGGGAACAGAAGCAAGATGAAGAATTTGGTAGCTTGTATCGATATTTGGAAAATCCTGATGATGTCCCGAGCGCAGATGTGCCTATGTTTGAGAAGTGGTCCCAATCTTTTAAGCTTATCGATGGTCTTCTTTTTTATTCTAAAATTGTAAATTCACGTGGAGAATTAAGAGTTTTTATTCCGGCTAGTCTTCGTAAGGCCATCTTGAAAGAATTTCATGATAATCCATTAGCAGGTCACTTAGGAATCGGGAAAACTTATGCTCGAATTTGTGAATCCTGCTACTTCCCTAAAATGCGGGAAGCAGTGCGCGCTTATGTCTCCAGCTGTAGCACATGCCAACGTTATAATTATAAAAATGTAAGTCCAGCTGGCAAATTAATTCCTATTAAAGTAAATTTTCCTAATGAATGTGTAGGTGTAGATTTAATCGGTCCTTATCCATTGTCTAATCCTAAAAGATATAGATTTGTACTAGTTATAGTTGATTATTTCAGTAAGTGGGTAGAGTTAGTCCCCCTCAGGAAGGCTTCTGCACCTGCAGTTGCCGATGCATTTTTCGATAATTATATTTCTAAATATGGTGCACCAATTAGGGTAGTGAGTGATCATGGCCCTTGTTTCATTTCTGATATATTTAAGGCCCTGTGTGAAAAGCTGGAGATCGATCATTCTTTTACTGTTCCGTATCGTCCGCAGTCTAATATGGCTGAACGTGTAAATCGTACATTAATTCAAATGATTTCTTCTTATGTTAGTTCTCATCATGCAAATTGGGACCAGTTTCTTCAGCATTTTGCGTACGCACTTCGTACGGCAGTTCACGAGTCAACGGGGAAAACGCCTGCTGAATTGTTTTTGGGTAGAAAAGTTATTACTCCATTCCAAAGGTTAGTTATGGTGTCAGATGCGGAAAGTCAGTACATGTGTCAGGATATTGAGAGGTTGGTTAAGGAAGCTCAGATTCAAATGGGAAAAGCGCAAGAAAAGCAAGCTCAGTATTATAATATGCGTAGAAGGGAGTTAGAAGTGAAAGTTGGAGATTTTGTGTTAGTAGAAAAGCATTGGTTAAGTTCAAGTCGTCAAAAGAGAGTAGCTAAGTTTGGTCCGAAGTTTGTAGGTCCGTTCGAGGTTTTGGAAGTTCGAAATAATAATTTGGTTGTTGATGTCAATGGTGAAAGAATGACTGTTAATCTGGATCAGGTTAGAGTGTATAAGTTTAGAGAAAATGGTAGTGAAGGTTCTCATATGTCGAGTGGTGTTTCGCGAAATTCCCGATCCAATGAGTGTCCCGAGTCCAGCACTTCTTCGTCTAATTCTTTTCATCAATATTCAAGAAGAAAATTTGGTCAAACAGCTCCAAAGACTGTTATTGAAAGTCGAAAGCCTAGCAATCCGAGAGCGAAGTATAATAAAAATAAGAGAACTGTGTCAAATACATCGGACTCTGTGTGTGATAAAAAACAAAAAATTATAAATTGTCCAGTTCCTCCATCTATTAGACAACAACCTCACAAGCATAAATTAACTAATAGTTCACCATCTTCAGTGATTAATCCCCAGAAAAGATTTCGTTTGGACACTCGTAAAACTGTTAAGCGAACTTTAAATGCCGAATCTTTGCCTAACAAGAAACTACATAGATCCGGAAAGAAACGTGGCCTAGGATCTTCGGTAACTTCGGGTGCGTCTAGAAAGAGGAGGCAACTCTCAGATTACCGGCAACAACAGTGTGAGCCTCGCCATGGAGTGAACCCAGCGAACCGGCCAGAGCAGAGTCGTCGAGTGGAACCTACGAGTATTCCACGGCATCCATTCAGAACCAGGCTCCAGGCACGACAGTCAACTGTGGCGTCACCGTACAGTTCTGATGACGAGAGATCCTTCGTACAAGCCTTTTGGGACAGGAGGAGAAAGTCATCTTGCAGTATGAAGCCTGCCAGCAGCGAATCGTCTCTATGATTGGGTGATAATGTTCTTTATTAAATTTCTATTAGAGTGCATATATGTGGTAGCAATGTGAAGGAATAGAAAGCAGAGAGACTGTTTTGTACTTTTGGCCATTTTTGGAATTTTTTGACGGACTCACGTTTAGTGCTTAATTGTGTTCAAAATTTGTTTGCAAAATTGTTAGTTTTATGTATGTTGAAAATTTTGGTCTTAACTGCTTTTTAAAAATTCTGGATCTATTGTTAAATTGTTATATTATTTGTTTAAAATGTTACTATATTGTTATTGTTCATGTGTTATAAAATGTATGTTAATGTATGTTTAAATTTTCAGAAAGTACAGATAGTAATTTGGGTTATTTTGTACACGCGCCGCGGTTCAGGCGCGCACGTGTTTTGCGGTCAAGAAGTCCTTGACTTCTATCTTGACTTCGCGTTTCTATCTCTTATACTAACATTTAATGAATTAACTTTCTTCTTATCGTTCGTGTTTTATGAGTTGCGTTTTGTACTTTAGTTGAGAATGGTTTCCGCAAGTTGCGAAGTTTTAAGCTGCATTTGAATTTGAAATTGTATTGTATTAAAATTGAATGTTAATGTGATTTTCTTGCAGGGAAGTATACCTTTTGTTATGTATTGATTCTGCTATTTTTCTTTTAGTTAATACAGATGAAGAGATTGATGACGTCATTTTGTAAATTTTTAATATTTTTTGATTGTTGCATAAGCACAGCGATATGCCGCTGTACGTATGTGCCCCAATTATTGTTCAAGTGGAGTTAAGTCTGAAGAAGTTTGGGAGTTAGTTCATTGGCTAATGGGGATGTAGGTATTACGTAGTAGCAGAGTTAGTTTAGTACGAAGTAAATGTAATTTTAGATGAAGTCGGAATTTGGATGAGGAAAGTTTTTGCGCATTGGGTTTTTTGGACTTGGTGCGAATTCTAGTATATTAAAAGTTATGGAGAAATTTTTGGGTAAAGTTATAGTTGCATTGCAATATTGAGGAAAATTTCGGAAGGTTAGTGTTTTGAGAAATTTTAGCACTCCCAGTGGAGTGGGTTGTTTTGAGAGAAGAAGTAATTAGTTTTGAAAGTTTTACGAATTTTTGGAAGTTTTACGGAGGCTATTTATAAGATAGAAGAATGATTGGATTGAATATGTGAATATTTGAGGCAAACTGAGTTTTTTTTTTTTTTGGTTGTGATGGGTTAAAGTTAATATTTTAAAAGTTATGTTTCGGCGTTAAATTTCACCCATCACTGTGTTTTATTACGGCTCTAAATTTATAACAAGAAAAAGTTCTGGGCATGCATTTAGCCCAGCCCTTTTTCTCTGCGGAGTTCGAGGGGGGGTTGTGAGGGAGTGACCTTTAGTCATAAAGGCACTCTAGTGTTTCTGAGATCGTGACGTCAATAATTTAACATTTTGTAGGCGTAAAAGTGACATCTATCCTCTCTTTTACTTTAACTTTCTAGAGTGTGTGTGCTCTTTCGAATTCCGCAGTTAGCTCGCGGTTATTAGTATTATGTTAATGAGAAGTATCTCAGTTTGTCGCGTATAAAAGCTTGTGTGTTCTGGCCTTAGCCAGCGTCAGTGTGTTTCTGGCCTTAGCCAGCAGCCAGCGTCTGTGTGTTTCTGGTAGTAGCCAGCAGCCTCTGTGTGTATTCCGCCATTAGACAACGAAGTTGATGATTGTTTAGTAAGGTGCTGACGATTAGAGAATAGCTACGGCCTCCAGTAAAGCGGAAAAAAGTTCAGATAGTGGATTAAAGGTTCGGTCTTGGTAAGAAAGTTTAGAATCGTTCCGTTTTGATTATTTGAGCAAATAAAGAAATATCCACAGCCACGGGCTGTGAAATTAAGCTTTGTTTAGTAGATCAGCCAGGAAATAGTGTCAAGTGTTAGACGGTGCCCCGACTGAGCTAGACCGAAACTTGTGAGTATGATTTTAACTTTTCATAGTGTTCTCAGTGAGTGAAATTATAGACTGGCTCCACTTTCCTTTAGCCCTTATCATTTTAATAAACTGTGTTGTTTTAACCTAAATTACTGAGTATGTCTGCATATAATGTGATAAATGACACCCAGCATGAATATACCGTCACAAACTTATACCTGAAATGTGAAGATATGTACGGTAAAGTTTTTCAAGGGAAAAAAAAGAAAAAAATTTTTTTTTATAAACCACTGCATTATTTCATAACATTTATGTCATTTCTTTTCTCTGATGTTTATTGATTTGTAATAAATTTATATTAATTTATTAATTTCGTATAAATACCGTAACTGAAGATTCCAACAATATCGCATTTACTGTTGTACTGTCAACTAAAATTTAAATTCAAAGTTCATTTTCTTTTATAACTTTTAAAGATAATGATTAATTATATTTTTCCTAATTTGTAATTGACAGAAACAAACTTTTTTCTGACTTTATCAGTAAAAATTAAAAAATAAATATTTTATTACACATACATTAATATAAAAATATAACCAATATAAAACATGTAACATGAACTTTAAGACGCTTAGTTTTACTTAGAAGACGATTAAAATAATCAAAAACAGATGTTAATAGTTAATTTTATTAAAAATATGTCAGCACTTTGATGCATTAACCAGGTTCTTCCACAGAGATTGTATTTACAACTGTTAAATGAAAAAAGGTAAAAACTAGCCCAATTGTAGAAAGTTCTCAGCTATCTTATGTAAAAACTTCATTTAATAACATTAAAATCAAAATGAGATACTTGAAAAAACATTCACATACACTTTTCATTAGAGTTGTGACTAGTGTGGCCTCTTAAAAGACTACACTACTCGATTAAGTAGAAAGTCACTTCTTCAACTTACTTCTATCATAATAGTTCAATAAATCTCAAATTTTTTAACTTTTAAATGTTTTATAAAATACACAATTATGTGAAACAAATACACCATTTTTCTTACAGGTAACAAAACATTTTTGTAGTTTTGGTTTATCTTAAAAATAAATTGAAATTTAAATCGCCTGTCTTCATTTATTCACTGCCTCGTATAGTAATAATAATTTTAGTGAGATTCGAGAAACCTGAGAAAATCATTGGATTAGCAATTAAAAGAAGGCATATTCTTTTACTTGATACGTGTGCTGCAAATTCTGCAACATTTCCGTGCAACGTTCTCTAAGTCCAGCTAACCAAAAATTGCCACGGAATGTGCATTTTGCAATATAAGTAAACTGCAAGGATTTCTCAGATATTCTTTCTAAACACACCTACAACTTTAAATTGAAAAAAAAATCGCATTTTAAATCATTTATAAACATATTGCTTATGCTTTTAGCAAAAAATATAAATTGTAAATAACGTAATGAAATTACCCTTGTTTTACGTTAGTATTTTTTTCTTCGTGCAGATTTTTGCTAACATGTTCTTAAGACCTCAGATCTGTCACGAGAAGAAAAAATAGATAATGTTAAGTCTATCGAAGCGTTATTTTCAAATACATCTCTTTCATTTTAACATTTTTGAATTACTTTTTTTAAAAAGGATAACTAAGGACGATTACCACATGGCTAGTTTTAAGATTTTTTAAAAACTACTTTCACTTTTCGGTTGTGACTGATTCTGAACTTGAAATTATCCTAATGTATATGTATATATATATAGATTAGATAAAAACTATAACCAAAAATGTTTAAAAAAGTAAAAATTAGGCCAGTTGTATACATTTTTGGCTATTCTATGCAAAACAAATCATTCAAAAATATTAAAATAAAAACGAGATATTTGAAAATAACGTTTATAATAATAGTTTTTTTTAGTGAATAGAGCAGACTCTTAAAAATCTATACCACTCAGTCATGCAGAAAGTAACTCCTTAAACTTACTTCACTCAAAATATTTCAATAATTCTCAAATTTCAAAGCTTTTAAATGTTTTATAAAATACACAATTATGTAAAATAAATACACTACGCTTAACCAAGCATTTTTGTTGTAATGGTTTATCTTAAAAATAAATTGAATTTTAAATCGCCTGTCTTCATTTATTTACTGCCTCGTACACTAATATTAATTTTAGTGAAATTCGAGAAACCTGAGAGAATCATTGGATTAGCAATTATAATCAGGCATATTCTTTTACTTCCTACGTGTGCTGAAAAATCTACAACATTTCCGTGCAACGTTCTCTGAGTCCAGTTTATGTGTTGAATTATTTTGTTGGGTAGCAAGATTAAAAGGCCTGATAACGCATTATTATTCAGAACGTGCCACTTTTTTAAGACTAAGTATTATTTTTTTATTTATACCGTTAGTACTGCATTTCATTATAAGAAAATATAAAGTTTGTATATAGATGGTAATTTTTATGCTAGATTAAGGGAAGAAGGTCCAAGTATTTTTAATGATATGTTAATAAATATGTTAAGTTCACGCGATTCTCTTGGGAACGTACAAAAATGGTCCACCAAAGAGCAACACGCAAATACACGGATTACATGTTAGTTAAAATTTGCAAAGCACATTTATTTTTCTGCAATAGTTATTAAAACTTGGAAAGTTAATTTTTACTTTTTGCAACAATTAAACTCATTTGCGTAAAACGACAAAATATTTTTGCTTGAGTAAGTGATTTTATAGTCACGAATATCAAAGTGAATTGAATTTGTAAAGATTAATGTTACAGTATTAATGAATAAGTATTACACACGTGTTAAGATTTACAAAAAACAAAATGAAATGTAATGTGAAATCGGAACTACAACGTATAAAAAAATATTATATAATTCAAAGTATTTGTTGCTGTTTTTCAATGTACACTTAAAATGAAAAATAGTCCATTTTTCAAAATTTAAGCACATGAATGTAATATATGTTATTAGGCATTTTCTATTTTCTTTTCTCGAGTGATTGAATTGGTTCACCCAATAAACGGAGTGGAATAAAATTGTCCAAGTGATGTTTTCTTGTACGAAGCAAATAAGCGTTGCATTGATGGCATGTATTTAAATGCAAAAAATCATTCCAAAATATTATAGTCAAAACGAGATATTTAAAAATGTTCCCATACACACAGCATTTATGTTCGAGTTTTTCCACGTGACTAGTGATTTTTAAAAGACTACACAAAACGATCAAATAGAAAGTCACTTCTTAAACTTATTTCACTCATTATTTATTCATTAATTCTCAATTTTAAAAATTCTTAAATGCTTTATAGAATACACAATTATGTAAAATAAATACCCCACGTTTAACCAAATATTTTTGTAGTAAAGTTTTACCTTAAAAATAAATTGAATTTTAAATCGCTTGTCCTCATTTATTTACTGCTTCGTAAGGTGATATTAATCTTAGTGAAATTCGAGAGACCTGAGAATATCATTGGATTAGCAATTATAATAAGGCATATTCATTCACTTCCTACGTGTGCTGCGAAATCTACAACATTTCCGTGCAACATTCTCCGAGTCCAGTTTATGTGCTGAATTATTTTTGTTGGGTAGCAAGATTAAAAGGCCTGATAACGCATTATTATTCAGAACGTGCCACTTTTTTAAGACTAAGTATTATTTTATTACTTATAGCACTAGTACTGCATTTCATTATAAGAAAGTATAAAGTTTGTAAATAGATGGTAATTTTTATGCTAGATTAAGGGAAGAAGGTCCAAGTATTTTTAATGATATGTTAATAAATATGTTAAGTTCACGCGATTCGCTTGGGAACATACAAAAATGGTCCACCAAAGAGCAACACGCAAATACACGGATTACATGTTAGTTAAAATTTGCAAAGCACATTTATTTTTTGCAATAATTATTAAAACTTGGAAAGTTAATTTTTACTTTTGCAACAATTAAACTCATTTGCGTAAAACGACAAAATATTTTTGCTTCAGTAAGTGACTTTATAGTCACGAATATCAAAATTTCTAAAGATTAATGTTACAGTATTAATGAATAAGTATTACACACGTGTTAAGATTTACGAAAAAGGAAAATGAAATGCAATGTGAAAACGGAACTACAATAAATCAAATTATATTATTTATTTTAAAGCATTTTCCTGTGTTTCAATGCATACTTAAACTCAAAAAATAATTCATTTTTTAAAAAACCTTTCACAGGTATCTAGACATTTCATTTCCAATGAAAGCGTCATATTTAGGTAATAGCTTACGTTCTTTAGCTATTGGCTGCTAGGCTTCTACTATTGGTGTGAATTTGTTGCGGTATAGCCATCTGTTGTGATATTAGTATGTTTATTTCAAGACCCCCAATATAGGAGTAAAAGAAATGGCGTTTGCTTGAGTTGAATCAGGGACCTACTATATAGAACACGAGTCCCAACGCACGGAGAAAATGGCTAGCTAAATTGTTCCATGTAAGTGACAAGTCATATATGATTCACTAAACCTATTCTTGCGAAGCATGGAGTTGCTTATATACTTAACCCCCAGTGGAAGCATCTTATTTAAAAATTAACTTGCTATCGTTAGGCATTTGCTGCGAGGTTTTGCGCATTGGCGAGAATTTCTTGCGGAAAGTTTGCGCATTTTCTTTGAGGAGCATCAATGTAGTAATCAAAGAAATCGTGGTGGATGATTTGTACAAGGAACTTCTCTTAAGAAGACGAGTGTCGTAGAATGGAAAAAAATTTCAATTGTTTTGTGCCAAAGAATCATCATAAATAGTTCAGTGAACCTGTTTTTACGAGGGGTGGTGTTGCTGCACACTTCATTTCCAGTAAAATTTCACTGTATAAGATGCTTAAGCATCTTATTTAAACATTAATTTACCTTCTGTAGTTAATTATAATAAAATGATTATATCATAAATAGTTTTTGAAGTGGTTTTTGCGAGATATGACGTTAATACACCAACGCTAATGATAGCGCCTTATTTCGAAATAAGCTGCCATATGATGTGAGGGCTTCATGTTTGTACTGTTATTATTGTTATTATTATTATTATTATTATTATTATTATTGTTATTATTATATTATTATTATCATTATTATTATTTTATTATTATTATTATTTACTAATGTAAGTATCAGACAAATGTCACTGAGTAGGTTTGAACTGAGAATCGAAAATAAACATCGCAGCGCGGAGCAAAAGTCCAGATTAATTGTTCCCTGCCAGAAATTCCTTTTATGCTATTCATTGAAGTGATTGTTGCAAGAAATGACTTTATTACAACCATTTTCTTTAGATATATAGATACATATACATCGAAAAGATAAAGATCGGTAGATTGTAACACCCCACACTTAAAAATTACTGTCAAAGAAATTGTTGACTTTTAATGAACACTTATTGATTTTCCAGGACGATAATGGCAACATAAAGTGTGATCCAAGCCTCTTAAATTATTTTATACTTGATAATTCAAAACGGACGTATTTAAAAATATTTGGTAGTTCAATTAACTTTAAAAATTCGGTTTCACTCAAAAAAGCAACCATTTCTTCTTAAATTTAACTACAAATATAACATTTATATTTTACGTCTAACAATCAAATAAAAATTTATTTTGAATATATCTAGTTCACAATTTTATCCTCTATTTTTCTATAAGTTTTGAAATATCAATCAATATCTCACAACGACAAAATCTCCACGCATGTTATTATTATTATTATTATTATTTTAATTTGGGAAATTTTTGAAGAAAAAAATTATCAGACCTCACCGAATACGATTCAGAAAATACTATATCTGTTTTTTACGAGTAATTTGACTATTTATTAGCGCTCGCTTGCCTAAGCCGCTATCAGATTCATAAGCTTTTCGAACAAAAATCATTTCAGCTGGTTTTAATCTCAACTTTTTTTCCGTTCAAAGGGAGAAAAAGGTTAGAGTTATTGCGGCTAAAATCGGAGGAAGACTATTACTACCAGTATCAGCCGTTAATATTTTTCGCCTACTCTAATCAATAGCTCTTCTCTGATTGGTTAAAATATTGAAAGTTGGAAAAAAAGTCGCGGCTAGCACAGATTTATTTATAGCTAGGGATAAATGTTGGGTAAATATCTGTTTTCTATTACTCTGGGTGTTCATACAATATTTCATACAAAAGTTGGAGGAAATCAGGTATAGCTCCAAAATTGCTCAAAATGTTGTTGAATCTGATAGCAGCTTTAGTGTTTATGATATTCCATTCGAAACGCCCAGCACCAGGCTCTATGTCAGCACAGATGAACGAGAGATGTATTTTTAAAAAATTTCTTTCTTCAATTTTTGGAAATTTTTTGACAGAGAACTTAAAGAAATAAACGGAAATTTCTTCAGTTGGCATATTTTTTCACAGAGAAAAAGGAAACGGACATTTTTTCAAATAATGAAAATATTTTTGTAGCTCTGCTGCCTGCCAGAAATATTTACGTGAATTGAAGAAAGTATTTCTGAGAGTTCACGATATCCTTTATGATTTGTAAAAACATACGCAAAAAATGATGTTTGCAGAATTTGAAAAAAATACTAGAGTATCTAAATAACTATATGCATTTATGCTCTATGCATTTCCGTATATGGAAGTTAATTTCTAAAAGTATGTTTTAAGTTGCGTTATGCGTTTTCTTCCTGAATGAAATTTTAAATTAGCTTGATTCGTGCAGAAAAAAACGGTAGATGTTTGTTGTACGAAACTATTCAAATGTATTCCTGCCTATTAATGTAAACTGTTGAATGTGAATTTTTAACTGAGCTGTAAGTTTTACAACGAAATTTAAATTTTCGCGCATGCTATTGTGTGCATACAGTTCTGTGTGTCATGTATAGGAAGCCTCAAACAATTCCAATACATTTTTGTCTACAGTAATCAGTTGCCAAAAACAGATTTCTAAATTGATTATTCGATATGTCTGCTTTTTAAAACTGGGAAGTTCCGTACAATATACTGGAAATGCTGAAAATTGTTTTATAATTGACATGCAACACATGATCTTTCTTTTTCACTTTAACCACTTCATTACTGAAATTAAGTACTACAAATTCCTATTCATTGGTTATAAACAAACAAAATATCATTATGGATGGCTGAGGAAAGAATTTTTTGGAAAATGATTCTTTAGAAGTTTGTTAATCCATGTTTAAAAATAGGTATTTATAATTAGAAATCCCCTTTTATTGTCAAATTATCACTCCTTAACATCAAGTCATAGAATCCTAAATTTAAGGCTTAAAACAAGTGGATGGTATACAAATTCACAAAACATTTTATTGTAAAGGATTTAAATCAAATAATTATGAAAATGTCACAATTTATTGACCACACTGTTTTGAAAGCGTTTTGAAAATTCAGATGAAAATAATATCTATTTAATGAATAAATCAGAAGGATGTTGAGATTTATTGGTTTGCTTGTAAAACAAACAAAAAAAAATAGCAATTAATTAAAAACAGTAACTTGAAACTGGTTAAAATATTACATTTTCTTTTTTTAATATTAACTAAAAGCTTCTTTTGTTGTGGGCATTTTGACACTTCATTTTTACCTGTACGACAAGTATATCGCGAGCAATTGTAAATTTTGTTAATAGATGCAGCGCAATTATCCATTCAAATGAAAAAAATTTAAACTAATTTTTAACCTTATTCATATTTTCATAACTTGCTTATTCGATAAATTCTAAGGTTTTGAAAGTAATTTAGATAGAAAATTGAATTTTTTTAATTTGTTCTTCATGGTATATTTAATATTTTTGTGCATGAATTTAACATTCATGTTTATAGTTTTTTTGTTAATATTTAAATTTAGAATTTATTGAATTTTATTTATCTTTTTAATATACATGAGAGAAAAAAATCTTATTAAAAGTAAAATCCTACACATCTAAAAATCTATGCATAATTTATGTAGTATGTTTTAATAAATATGAAGAAAAGAAAGCAAAAAGACTCATCTTTATAAAAGTAATAGCGATTAAAAAATATTTAAAATAAATAAATAAAATTTAATAAAATAAGCTATCCATCTATATTTTCTTTTTTTCTTTTATTTAATTTTAAATAATATGTACTATGAAACCACATATATTACAGTATTATTCAAACTAGAAAAAAGAGTTTCAAAGATAGAATGTCCCCTTAATAATTGAAGTGAAAATGTTTAAATTTTCAACAGTTTTATTTCTATGAGGAAAAAGAATAGGGGTTCACGGGTTCAAATAGGTGGGGAGCACTGTATTTGGTTTGAGCTCAACAAGCCCTACCTAATAGAGGTCCACATATATAGACCCAGCTAATGAAGAGGTTATCTGAATACAATTAATAGAATGTTAATAAAAAGTACATTTTCAACCCACAGATTTTCTTTTGAACTATTTCGAAAAAGTGCAATACTTTTTTAAACGATTGAAGATAAATTTGAAATCAGCAATTCCAAAACTTTTACTTCCATAATTCTGATAGTTTTAAACCGAGTGACTTCTTGTTTGGAAACATAAATTAACTTTTGCCAAAGGAGTTTAATATAATGTGAAAGTTATGTATTTATAATTTTAATGAATTTTTTAATGTTCGGTATAATTTCTTTATGCAGAACACCATGCCTCCTAAAATAAAGGAAAATTTTCAAATTGTTTTTAATTAAGACACATATTTACAAATTCCTTGTTATCATTTCGCTTTTAGATGATTATTTTAGGAAGGACATAAAGGAACTTTAGGAAGGACCTTATTTTTTAAGGAAAAGTATTCAGTCCTTATCAGGAATGAATACTTTTTTCTCTGGATTCTATATTTCAAATCGAATTTGTGCAAGAAATGAATGCACATAGCTATGTGGATTTAAAAAAAATCTGAATATATTTTGCTAAACATACGGCTTTCAAAATCTTTTTTCTGCTCAAATATAATTTAAATCTTCAAGGTATACATTTTATACATAAACAACTCAGCATTTTGAAAAAAAAAAGCAATCAAACAAATAAAGTTCAACCATGAATTCTATGCAAAATCATTATATTTTCTTTTTAAAAAATACTGGCGCAGTTTCTTTACTAAAAATCTTTTTCTTTTCAAAATCAAATCTGAGTGACACAACAAGTGGAATGGTAACTTAGGATGAGCAAAGTGCATTACTGCTAGGCTGAAAGTTTTAGTTTGAAATTCTATCTTTTTTAAGTTCTTCAATTTTAATCTCTGCGATTTCAAAGGAAAATGTATAGATTTCATACACTCTGCAGCTGTACACTCTGTACATTATAATAAAGAGAAGAAGAGTGAGCACAGAGAATTATTCCTATATTCTGGTTGTCAGTTTAAATTTACATGGAATATTATTTATTGTAAATAAGATGCATGTGATATGGCTCAGAATTGATTTCAAGAGTATTTTTAGAGTACGTAAAATGGATGAAAAAGGTATATTTTGTGGATTAAACTTTATTTCATAGAGTTATGTTGTCATGTATGTAATCGTAGAGAGCATTAGAAATGCTATGGAAAATAAAATATACTATGAAATTTTTTCCATTATTTTTTGAAGATTTTTGTATTTTTTTTATGATTCTAAGAATGTCCATGGGTTTCAAAAGTTTATAAACAAAGAAACAGCAGCCTTCTCCTTATATGCTGGTTGGTTTCTCCGAAAGAATCTTGACGCAAAAGAAAGTTTCAAATTGTTTTTAATTAAGACACGATATTACAAACTGATTGGTATCTCTTTAGTTTCTAGGTGATTATTTTATGAAGAAATATTAATAATGATCACTTTATTTTTAATCAGACTTGGTGTAATTTTTTTAATATGAATATATTTTTCAAGAGTCCAAAAATATTGCTTACAAAATCCCTGTTAGCTTTAATATAATTTAAAAATACAAACTATACTATTTTATTCATAAAAAATCACTCAATCGCTGTATTTTGAATAAGAATACTCATGCAAATAATCTATGTAGATTCTTTATATTTTCATAAAAAAAGGTGGCGTAGTTTCTTTGCTAAAAGCTTTATTCTTAGCAATCAAACTTGAGTGACACAAACAGATGAAATGGTAACTTAGGATGAGTAAAATGTATTACCGCTAGAATGACAGTTTTTATTTGAAATTCAACCTTTTTTAAAGTTCCTCAACTTTAATTTCTGCGAAATGTAACGCAAATGTGTAGATTTCTTGTACTCTGCAGTGGATGTGTGTTAGAATAAGGAGGAGAAGCGTGAGAAGAGCGAATTATTCTTATTTTCTGGATGTCAGTTTAAATTTACATGTGATATAATTTATTGTATATAAGATGCATGTGATATGGTTCAGAATTGATTTGAAGAATCTTTTTAAAGTACATAAAATGGATAAAAATAAAAAGATGAGTTTTATGGAATAAACTTTATTTTATAATTCCGTTATGTTGTCATTTTTATAATCTCATAGAATACTAGAAATGCTGTGGTAAATAAAAAATTACTATATAATTTTTCCGATATTTCATTTTTTTCAGTTTTGGAATCTTCAGGGGAATTCATATGCATTTAAAAAAAGAAACAGCAGGTTTCTCCTCTTATGCTGTTTGGTTTCTCCGGCCGAATCTTGGAGCAAAGGAAATTTCAATTTGTTTCAAATTAAGACACATTATTACAGATTTTTTGGTATCGCTCCCGTTTTTATGGTATTAATTTATGAAGTAATGCTAATAATGATCACTTTATTTCAAACCTGATTTGGCGTAGGCTTTTCTTTTTCTTCTTTTGCATACAAAAGTGTGGAGAAGAAATATGAATGCATTTTGCGAGACGCCAATAATATTGCTTACGAAATCTTTGTTTGCTTTCATATAATTTAAATATTCAAAATATACATTTTTATTTATAAAAAAATTACTCATTCGCTGTATTTTGAAAAAAAAATGGACTCATGCAAATAAAATTTCAACCATGACCTCTATGCAGATTCTTTATATTTTCATTCAAAAAATAGAGGCGTAATTTCTTTACTAAAAGCTTTACTTTTTCTAATCAAACCTGAGTGACACAAACAGGTGAAATGGCAAATTGGAATGAGCAAAATGCATTACCGCTAGAATGACAGTTTTTATTTGAAATTCATTCTTTTTTAAGTTCTTCAACTTTAATCGCTATGATTGAAATAAAAATGTGTAGACTTCTTGTACTCTGCAGCGGATGTATGTTAGAATAAAGAAGAGAAGCTTGAGTATAGAGAGAATGATACTTATCTTTTGGATGTCAGTATAAATGTATATGTGATATTATTTATTCTATGTAAGATGCATGTGATACGGCTCAGACCTGATTTCGATAATCTTCAAAGAGTACATAAATTGGATAAAAAATGTTGTGTTTTGTGGAATAAAATTTGTTTCATAATAGGTTATAAAAAATATTGCCCTTTTTGTTATCTCGGGAAAAATAAGAAATGTTGTGGAAAATGTAAAAATTTATATTATTTTCCGTTTATTATCTGAAGAACAGAGAAAACATTTTTTTGTGATTCTATGAATATCCAAAGCATTTCACAATTTTGTAAATAAATAAACAGCAAGCTTCTCCTCCTATGCTGGTTGGTTTCTCCGAACGAATCTTGAAGAAAAAGAAAGTTTCAAGTTGATTTTAATTAAGACATGCACACATCAAAACTATAGTGTACACAAATTGATTGGTATCACTATAGTTTTGAAGTGATAATTTTGGGAAGAATTATAAGTAATGATCAATTTATTTTTCAGGAGTCTATTTTTTAAAATTTGATTCGTGTAAGATTTTCTTTTAATGCAAAATTTGGAAAAAAAAGATATGAAAATATTTTGCAAGAAGCCAAACATATTTTCTTTTCGAAATTTTTATCTGCTTTAATATAATTTATATATCCAAACTATAGATTTTTATTAAGAAACAACCAAGTATTTTGAACAAAATCGTTCATGCAATTAAAAATTCAACCATGAGTTTCATACAACTTCATTATATTTTCATAAAAAATAGTGGAGCAGTTTTTTTTTACTGTGAGGTTTTCGTTTTCTAATCAAATCTAAGTGCCACAAACAGGTGAAAGGAACTAACTTACAAGGAAGGTTTCCATACGAGCATACCCCGAAAAATCTGAAAAAAATTACAGTTCTTCTTGTGTGGATATATACGTTTATAAAAAAATTTCGGCGGAACCTCTATTCAATATCCGTAAAAAAACTAATGAATATTTCGTCATTTGGCGATTTATCTTAGGTTGGCGATGGATTATAATTTCAAAAAATACTTTATGTCAAATACACTTCAAGAAAAAAAAGTTTCATATTGAACTTGTTTTGATAAATTTAATTTAAATAACATTAGTCTTATAAGTTTTAGTTTGTTTTAAGTATACTTTTGTTATATCGATATTTATATGTATTTATATTCAAATTTAATCATCAAAATTTAAGTTTTCAAACGAAATTCATAATTTAAATTAATTGAACTTGTTTCCAGATCAAAGTCCAATTGAGAATTGTAGATTAGATTTTCTTGCTATGGGAACATCTGGCTTTTATTTTTGAATAAGCTTAAATGTATGAAGATAATTTTTCTCAATATGATTTTTTTTAATCTATGAAAACCTTTTTCAGTGAGTAATTAAATAACTACTTCAACAAGATGTAATACATCACGTATATATATGTATGCAATATATTAAAGTCTCTCATTATTTATGTTTAAATTCATTAAATACCATTTACACGCATTGTAAATATCCAACAATTTTGTGTTGCATTATAATCCTATGCTTTTGGCAAGGAAAAGGGCGGCTCGCCAAATCGAGTAAATCTTTCGTCTTTTCACGCCAAATATTAAAAAATATATATTTTTTTTTACATACTTTCTTCAGTGATTCCGCCGCTTATATTGACTAATTCTTTATTACACACATAAGTACTTTAATAAGTATTTTTTTCATAAAATTCTGAGTATGCCCTGTATGGAGACCTTCATTCTTAGAATAAGAAAAATGCAGTATCTCTAAACTGACAGTTTTTGTTTGAAATTCTGTCTTTTTAAAATTCTTCAACTTTAATGTCTGCAAATTCAAATCAAAATATGTGGATTTCTTGTATTCTACAACTCATATAGTTAAGATAAAAAGGAGAAGGGTAAGCAGCAAAATGATTCGGATTTTCTAAATGTCAGATTAAATTCACATGTAATATAATTTATACTACGTAAGATGCATGTAATATGGCTCAGAACTGATTTCGAGAATATTTTTAGAGTACATAAATTAGATTAAAAATTTATCTGTTTTGTGGAAGAAAATTCATTTCACAATTGGGTTATGCTGTCATTTTTGTAATCTCATAAAAAATTGTGAAAAATGTTGTGGATAATAAAAATTACTATTTCTTTTTTTTTCCAGAAAAGCAGAGGAAACAATCTTTTTAAGATCCTTTCAATATAAATGAAAAAAGAAAAATTTTGCTAAAAAAGAAAAACAACAGAAAAAAACAGGTTCCTCATGACTTATGCTGGTTGGTTTCTGCAAACGAATCTTGAAGCAAAGACTTTAATTAAAACCCGTTAGTTCAAATTAATTGGTATCAATCCCGTTTCAAGGTGATTAATTTAGGAAGAATTATTAGTTTCATAGTCTATATTTCAATTTGATTTGTATAAAATTCAGAAACAAGCAGATAAAAAAAAAAAAAAAAAAAAAAAAAAAAAAAAAAAAAAAACAATCTGCATGTATTTTGCAATAGGCCACACATACTACTTTCGAAATCTGTATCGGCTTTAATATAATTTAAATGCTTAAACTACACTTTTTTTAATAAAAAAACTGAGCTTTTTGCATAAAAGCGCTTATGCAAATAAAATTTCAATCATGAGCTTTATCCAAGTTCTTTATATTTTCATTAAAAAAAAAGTGGCGTAGCTTCTTTTCCAAGGAGGTTTTCGTTTTCTAATCATATCTGAGTGACACAAACAGGTGGAATGGAACTAACTTAGAATGAGAAAAATGCATTATCCTTAGGCTGACAGTTTTTCTTTGAAATTCGGCCTTTTAAAGTTTCTTCAACATTAATCGCGAGTATTTGAAATCAAAATGTGCAGACTTCTTGTACTCTGCAGCGAATGTACGTTAGAATAAAGAAGAGAAGTGTAAGCAGTGAGAATAATTCTTATCTTCTGAATGTCAATTTAAATTCACAAAGTAACATAATTTATACTAAGCAAGATGAATGTGGTATGGCTCAAAACTGATTTTTAGAATCTTTTTAGAATACATAAATTGGATAAAAAATATATTTTTTTTCTTTTTTGTAGAATAACATTTATTTCATAATTTTTTTTGTTAAGTTTGTAATTTTGTGGATATAAAAAATGGTTGAAAAGAAACACTATTATTTTTTCCCTATTTTCTGAAGAGCAGACAAATTTTTTTTTGAATATCAGGGTGATATCAAAAGTTTGTAAAAAAAAAAGAAGGTTTCTTCCAGCCTACACTGGTCGGTTTCTTCAAACGAATCATGAAGCAAAATGAAATTTGAATTTGTTTTTAATTAAGACCCATTACAAATTAATTGATATCACTTCCGTTTCTAAGCGATTTTTTAGGAAGATTTTTTAGCAATGATCACTTTATCTCTCAGGAGAGTGTATTTTAAATCAGACATGTGTAAGATTTTTTTAAATACAAAATTTTTTGATAAAAAACCCTCATAGCATACATGGTCACAGTGACGTCACAATGACGTCACTGTGAGGCACTTTGGTCACATCACATCAGTAACCAAAATGCTACCACTCAGTGACGTCACATTGTGACTGAGATGTGACTTTCTTAAATATTTTTAGAAAATTACAAATATTCTTCAAAACATGTTATTTACTTTAAAAAACATGTTTCTGGCAATTTAAATATCATTGCTATTGTCACAGTGTCGTCACAACGTTAATGTCAAAGTAGTCACAAATGACACATTTTTCACATATTTGTCCAACCGTGACTTCACAAAGTGATCACAATGTGACGTCACAAAAGAGCTCTAAAACGGCCATAACGACTTCACATTTTAGTCACTGTGACTTCACATCGACGTCACAACGACAATCGATGGTCACAAAGCCACAATGTGACTTCACAACGACGTCACAGTGACGTCATCATGCCTTACGGGAAAATCTGAATATATTCTGCAAGAAGTCAAACATAGTGCTGTCGAAATCTTTATCTGCTTTAATAAAATTTAAATGCTTATACTATACTTTTTTATTAACAAAAAACTAAGCATTTTGAATAAAAGCGCTCATGCAAAAAAGTTAAAAAATACTGGTGTAGTTTCTTTACTATAAGATTTCGTTTTCTCATAAAATCTGAATAACACAAACAAGCGGAATGGAACTAACTTAAAGTGAGAAAAATGCATTATCTCTAGGCTGGCAGATTTTGTTTGAAATTCTTTCTTTTTAAAATTCTTCAATTTTAATCACAGCGAATTGCAGTAAAAATTTGTAGATTTCTTGTATTCTGCAGCTTAGATAGTTGGGATGAAAAAAGGCAAGTGTGTGCTGTGTGAATGATTCTGAACTTCTAAATGTCAGTTTAAATTCACCTGTGTTATATTCTAAGTTAGGTGAATGTGATGTGGCTTTGTACTGCTTTCGAGAAACTTTTTTGGGTACATAAATTAGATTAGAAAAAAATAAGTTTTGCAAAATAAACTTTATTACATAATTCGGTTTTGTTGTCAATTTGTAATCTCGTGAAAAATATTGTAAAAATGTAAAAAAAAAATGTTTTATTTACCCTTAATTTTTGAAGAGCAGATAAATTTATTTTTAAATAATTCTTTGAATATCCAGGTACATTTCAAAAGTTTATAAATAAAGAAACAACAGACTTCTCCCCCTACGTTTGTTGTTTTCTCCGAACGAATCATAAAGCAAAATAAAGTAGTTTGAAGTTGTTTTTAATTAAGACACGTTATTACAAATTGATTGGTATCGGTCTTCTTTTTAGTTAATTATTTTAGAAAGACATATTAGTAATGATCACTATATTTTTCAGGAGTCTATATTTTTAATCTCAATTGTGCATGAATTTTTATTGCAGAAGTTTGGATTTAAAAAAATCGGAAGATAATTTTCAAGAGGCCAAACGTACTGCTTTCTAAATCTTTATCTACTTTAATATAATTAAAATGTTCAAAGTATACATTTTTATTCATAAACAATTTAGCATTTTTTTAAAAAAAGCTCATGCAAATAAAATTTTAATCATGAGTTCTATTGAAATTCTTTATATTTTAATTTTTAAAAATGTCGCAGTTTTTTTTTATTATTTAAAGGTTTTCTTTTTCAATTCAAATCTGGGTGACACAAACAGATGGAATGGTACTGACTTAAAATGAGAAATAACGCATAATCTCTAGACTTTAAATTTTTGTCTGAAATTCTGACTTTTTAAAGTTAAATGAACATGTGATGTACTTTATCATAAGTAAGATGCTTGCGACATGGCTCAGAATTCATTTCAAAGATCTTTTTAGTGTACATAAATTAGATATAAAAAAGTATGTGTTTAGTGAAATAAACTTTATTCCATAATTCAGTTATAATGTAATTTTTGCAATCTCGTTACAAATAAGAAATGTTTTGAAGAAAGAAAAATAACACTTTCATTTTCCCTTTATTTTCTAAAAAACAAAGCTTATTTTGATCTCGAATTATTTCAATTCATTTTTTAATTAATCCAATACAGAAAGAGAAAATCATGTGCAAAATCATCACACTTTAAAATTTAACATTTTAAAGTCCTTTTTTGTGGTACAGAAGTCAAACTTTTTGTAATATATATGTTATGATGTGTGTAAACTATTACTAAAAATAATTATAGGGATTAGGGGACTGTACAAAAAGTTAGATTTTGTAATTTTTCTAAAATTTATATTTTACATTACACAAGGACAAAACACGACTATTTACCTTATTTTAAGAGCTTGTGTGTGTGGAACAAAATGTTTACGACCAACGATAGAGAAATTAACGGTCAGCGAAAAATAACATATTACACCCAGTATACATCTGCATTTAAAGTAAATTTTAATTGATTATTTTTATTTATGTTATTTATTTATTTTAAAAACGTACAATTTAATTTTTCATGAGTTCTTGTAATTTCTTTCAAAATTTTACTTCTTTAATTACACCATAAATTTGCATTTCAATTTCTTTTCATGATAAAAAATTGGTATAAATTTAATATGAAATTTTGAAAAATATTATGAAAAATATTCAGAAATTTGCAAATTGTAAAACTATTAAAATTTCAAAATACATTAATATATTTTTCGTGTATTGTGAAAATTGCTATTAAAATCATGCTTATTTAATTATGTTATAATTTAAAAGTTTCTTTTATTTTCTTCAACAAATGATGGAGTTTGGCAAAGAAGTGTCGTTCACGATTAATTTTATTTAAAAAAATGAAGATTTAGTAAATTCGCGTTAGGACTAAATTGTTTAAGTAAAATTGATGTAAATGGGCATGACATCCGAATTGTCGCATTCTCTTAAATTTTTACGGTAATTTCTAAAGATCAGAAAAAAGCGGTCATACCAATGAATTCAGAAACATTCAAAGAAATTTTTAAACCTATAAAGCATAAACCATTTGTTTCAAAAATTCAATAAATAAATAAATAAATTCACTGTTTTTTTTTTACTCACTTAACTCCTTAAGATATTTCCGTGCAGTTTAAAAAATACTTTCTTGATTTATTCAAAGTTGTAATAAAAGTTTAATAATATGAAAAGTATCTAAAGTAAATATATTTTTAATGACTACTTAAAATTGCAATAAAAAGCATTATCACTTCTCGAAACGTGTGGAATAATACATATACCTCTGTTAGGTTTAAAACAAAGACTATAGGTTTATAGAAATAAAAAAATAATAAATTTCTTAATGTTAAGCATATGTTTCTTAATGTCTTAATGATAAGACATTGTACTGTAAATCACAAAATAAAAAATCTCGTTTTTATTATAAAATAAATCAGCAAATATTTTCAAACATTTTTATAGCTGAACCAGGATGTATACACCGTAAATAATAGACTATCTAGAGAAATTTCTATTTATTTACTATAAATTTTTCGCTGGAAAAAAATATTTCAGTTGCTTCAAAGGAATTAACTTGAATGCGTTATAAATGCTATATTTCGGATATCTACATTTGGAATATTATGAATCATAGATAGAACTTTGCAAATTATAAAACAATTACAAACATACATTATATTACAAATATATTTTGAGTGTATCGTACAAATTGCTATTAAAATAACGACTATGTCACAAATTTTCCATAATTTTATGCTTTCGTTTATTTTTTGCACAAATAGTGGAGTATGGCAAAAGAATTTCGGCTTCAAATATTTTTGAAATATAGATTAAAAACAATGGTAAATTCACATTAGGACTGATTTTTTATGTAAAATTAATGTATATGAGCGTGGCATCCGAATCGATGTACACTGTAAAAAAAAAATCTGTAAAGGTACTAAACGTTTTCTAGGAAACTGGGATTCCAAGAACTTTTCCTGTAACGGTAACAGCAAAAATTCAAGTTTCAGAATCGGTTACATGGATTTTTCCTGTTACCGTTACATGAAAAGTTCTTGGAATCCCAGTTTCCTAGAAAATGTATAGTACCTTTACAGATTTTTTTTTACAGTGTATTCCCTTAAATTTTGACGATTATCACGATGGTCGGAAAAAAGCGGACTTACCAATGAATTCAGGATAATTCAAAGTTTTTTTTAAGCCTTATATATATATATATATATATTGCAAACAATTACACTTATGTAACTCCTTAAATTATTTCTGTACAATTTAGAAAAAATACTTTCTTGATTTATACATGGTTGTAATAAATGTTTAATAATATATAAGATATATCAAATAAATATGTTTTATAACGGCTACTCAATTTTGCAATAAAAAAGCATTGCCTATTCTACAAACGTATGGAGTATTACATATACCTCTGTTAGATTTAAAGCAAAGTCTGTAGGTTTTGTGAAAGATAAAAATCAGAAATTTCTTAATGTTATTTATGCTCAGAAATTCTACTGCAAATGAAAAACTAGAAAAAAGCTACTTTTTATAAAATAAAGTATAAAATATTTTGAAGGATTTTTATTGTTGAACCTGGTTGTATACATCGTAAATAATAGACTATCTAGAGCCATTACTATTTATGTACTATAAATTTTTTGCTGGGAAAAAAATACTTCAGATGCTTTAAAAGAGTGGACGGGAATGCGTTATAAAAGTGGTCCTTCAAAACATGAAAAGATGAAATTATCATTTTTATTAAATTTATTTCCTTTTCTGGGAGTTAAAATAATAAATTTTGATATAATAGTGTTGTATTTTTTTTCTACCATAGCAGAGAAAGTTGCTTCATACGAAACTAAGAATTCTTGCACTGTAAAATAAATTCTGTAAAGGTACTAAACATTTTCTAGGAAACTGGGATTCCAAGAACTTTTCATGTAACGGTAACAGGAAAAACCCATGTAACCGATTCTAAAACTTGAACTTTTGCTGTTACCGTTACAGGAAAAGTTTTAGGAATCCCAGTTTCCAAGAAAAAGTTTAGTACCTTTACAGAATTTTTTTTACAGTGTGTGTAATTTAAGGTTGTGTGTGATTTTGAGAAATTGTATATGCATAGAATAGAAGATTATGAAAACATTATAAATTAATAAAACTTAAAGGCAACAATTATAATTACCTGTATTGTATCATTATAGAAATACTTCGCAGAATAATAGTGCAGTTGGGAAATTAAAGGTTGGAGATAGATAAGATATTACCCCTATATAAGTCTGCGTTTGAAGTAAGTTTTAATTGATTTTTATTCGTTAAAAAACGTATAATTTTATTTTTCATGAGTGTTTTCAATTTCTTTGAAACTTTTATTTATTTAATTACACTATAATATTACATTTTCACTTGTTTTCACGTTAAAAGATTGTTAAAAGACTATTACGTTCTAATTCTGAAAAAAGTTATGAAATATAGACAAAAATTTGCACATTGCAAAAAAATTAAAATCTCAAAATGCATAAAAAATACATTATATTTAAAAAATAATAAAAAGAAAATAATAAAATATTGTGTAAATTGCTATTTAAATTATGAATAGTTTTAACTATATGCAAAAATTTCCATAATTTTAAAACTTCTTCCATTTTAACACAAATGATGGAGTTTCTCAAAAGAGTTTCGGTTGTGACTGCTTTTTTCAAAAAGGTTAAGGTATAATAAATTCACATTAGTACGAAATTGTTTATGTAATATTAATACAAACAGGCTTGATATCTTAATCAGTGTATTACCTTAAATTTTTACGATTATGTCTGAAGGTTAAAGAAAGGGGGATGGGTTCAGAAAAACTGAAAATGTTTTTTGCCCTATAAATCAAAAATCAAAATTTTCACTCATATAACACCATAAGAAATTTATGCGCAATTTCGAAAAATTGCTTTCTTGATTTTTACAAAGTTGCAATAAAAGTTTAATAATATAAAAAGTATCTAAAATATATATATTTTGTAACTGCTACTCAAATTTGCAATAAAAAAGCATAATCTATTCTCCAAACGAACGGAGTACTACATATACCTTTGTTAGATTTGAATTAAAGCCTGTGGCTTTCTCGAAAATATAAAAATCAGAAATGTCTTAATATTATTTATTGTACGATATTCTACTGCAAACGACAAACCAGAATGAAGCATTTTTGTCATAAAATAAAGCAGAAAATATTTTAGAACATTTTATTTTTGAATCAGGTTGTATACGAGTACATCTTAAATAATAGGCTATCTAAGTCCATTACTATTTAAGTACTATAAATTATTCGTTGAAAAAGAGAATACTTCAGTTGCTTTAAAAGAGTGGACGGGAATTCATTATAAATGCGGACGATCAAAAGATGAAAATATAAATTATCTTTTTTATTAAATTTATTTTCTTTCCTGGGAGGTGACATAATAAATTTTGATTTAATAGTATTGTATTTTCTGTTCCCAAGAGAGAAAGAGAATTGTTTTATATGAAGCTATGATAAAAAATATTTTGCAGTTTAAGGTTGAATTTTATATGCGAATGTGGGCGTGACTTTTCGAAATTATAATTTTACTGAATAGAAAATTATAAAATCACGATAAATTAATAAATCTTAAATATAACTACTATAATCATCGGTATCTTATTGTGAAATTTCACAGATGCAGATGGATCAAAAGTAAATATATATTGTGAGTATAAGATTCCCTTTTATATGTAAACGTGAGTATGATTTTGAGAAATTGCATATATGTCGAATAGAAAATTATTAAATAATGATAAATTAATAAAACTTAAATGATTATACGATTCAAAAATTAAAGGTCGCGGATAGATAAAATATTGCACTTTGTATAAGATAAACACAACTATAAGATAAGAATTTTTTTAACTCTCTCTTTTCTAATTACAGCATAAAATTTAGTACCCAATTAACAATGTTTATAGGTTTAGTTTGAGACTTAAAAGAATTCGCAAAAATCTAAATTTTAAGCATTAAAATAAATAAATAAATAAAGCAAATGAATAAAAAGCCTAGCACAATTAAAATTTCAGTTTCCGTAATTTTCAGTTACAACAGGGAAAACATAAAAAAATAAGACTAATTCAATTTTTTTCTTAAACATTTTATTAAGTATTTAACTCATCAATTGAAACTTTTATTTCCAAACTATTTCTGTTTTCAAATTTTGCCTAGATATATCCAATTCTTGTAAAAACGCTGCCTATCAAATAGACCGAGTTTCGGAGCCAATTACCTGGTTAATAGCTTGTCGTCTATTTCATTGGGTAACAAGTTCAAAATTAGTCTTGGTGGGGTCATAAAAACGCAGTTTTATTATGCCAGGGTAGTTTAAGACATTGTACTTTATCAGTATTTGAGCTTTATTTACTGTTGCATATTTTTAGAATTGCTCTATATCGCCTGGCAAAAAATATTGAAAAGGATAGAAGTTCTTTCATCATTAAAGGTAAAACGGTTTTATAGATTATCGGAAGAAATTTTACTTTGTTCTGTTTTTTCCTTTGATACGAATGTAGAGCTCCCAGTAGAATTTGAGAAAAACATGATGTATCAAGTTTTACCTATGAAATAATTATATTATTCGCAAAAAAAAGTTTATTGTGATAACAAATTTGATCATTGAAAGTTACGTTGAAAGGAAATAAATACTTCAGTAAAAAAATTGCAAAAAGTATCACAAAAAAATTGATAAATTTATGAAATTTGTGATAACAATCTATATGAAACAAAGGTAAATATTTCTTTTGTAGTATAAGATTGCATTTTATATGTAAACGCGGGTGTGACATTGAGAAATTGCATAGATGTCGAATAGAAAATTATTAAATCATGATAAATTAAAAAATCTTAAATGTAACAACAATAATTATCTGAATCTTTACATGATAGAAAAATTTCTCAGTTTTGTGATACGGTTGAGAAAATAATGATGAAATCATGAATTATGAAATAAACATGATGTATCAGATTGTACCTCCGAAAAAATTATATTATTCGCAGAAAAAAAAATTCTGGGATAACAAATTTGATGATTAATTATTACGTTAACTGGAAAGAATTGCTTCAGAAAAAATCCGTAAATTTATCATTAAAACTCTTATGAATTTATGAAATTTGCGAAAAAAAAACTATATGAGACTAAGGTAAATATTTTTTGTGTAGTAAAAGGATGCATTTTATATGTGAACGCAAGTGTGATTTTGAGAAATTAAATATATGTAGATAGAAAATTATTAAATCATGATAAATTAATAAATCTTATCTATAACAACAATAATTATGTACATCTTTAAATGATAGAAAAATTTCGCAGAATTATGATACGGTTGAGAAATTAAAAGTCGGAGATAGGTAACATATTGCAACCCTGTATCAAATTCAAATACAACTCTAAGGTCATAACTACATTTTTAACTAATATCCCTCTTTCCTAATTACTGCATAAAACATATTACGCAATTAAAATTTTATGTTTATAGTTTCAGTTTAAGACATAAGCATTCGAACTTATTCATTTTTTTTTTTTTTTTTTTTTTTTTTGCAAAAAATTTATTATTTAACTCATCATCTGAAACATTTATTCCCAAACTTTTTTTCTATTCTGGGATTTTCTCTAGGGACATCTCACTCTTTTCTAATTCTCAAAATTATGATATGGGAGAGAAATTAAACATCGGAGATAGATAGCATATTGCACACTGTATAAGATTTAAACACAAATCTAAGGTTAGAACTTTTATTTAAATCTCACTTTTTTCTAATTGCAGCATAAAACAGCATAACGATTTTATGTTTATAGTTTCAGTTTAAGACACAAAAAAACTCTAAATCTTAAGCTTTTCCGAAAAAAAAGAAACAAAAACTAGCACAATTAAATATTTATTGGCAGTAAACTTTCGCTCAGTGTTAGTGCAGAGAAAAAATTAAAAATGCAAGATTAATTCAATTTTTTTGCGCAAACATTTTACGTATTTAACTCATCAACTGAAACATTTATTCACAGGTTTTTTTCCTGTTAGGTATTTTCCCTAGGGATATCCTTTTCCTTATCCTTTATCCTTATCCCTATCCTTTTCCTGTTGCCCATCAAATGGACCGAATTTCGGAGCCAATTACCTGATTTATAACTTGTCGTCTTTTTCAATGGGTAACAAGTTCGAAAGTAGATTTGGTGGGGTCATAAAAAAGCAGCTTTACTATGCCAGGGTAGGTTAAGACTTTGTGCTTTCTCAGCATTTATGGTTTATTTACTGTTGCATACATTTAGAATAGTTTTATATGACCTGGGAAATCGAGAAAATCCCTTTTGAAAAGGATAAAAGTTCTTTTATCATTAAATTCAAAAGAGTTTTATAGATTATCTGTAGAAATTTTATTTTAGTCAGTTTTTCCTTCGGCACGAGTTAAAAGCTCCCAGTAGAATTTGAGAAAAACATAATGTATCAATTCGTACATACGAAAAAATTTATTATTCTCATAAAAACAAATATTTCGTTATACAAAAAAATGTCGATGATTGAGTGTTTCGTTAGCAGCAAAGACATGCTGCATCAGAAAAGCTGCAATAATTAGCATTAAAAAGTTGATTAATTTATGAAATCTGCGAAACGAAACTTAATAATTTAGGGAATTTAATCCCCTGTAATGTTTAATTTATAAAAATTAAAATTTTTAAATCATGATAAATTATTAAAATTTAAATATAACAACTATAATTAACTGCTTCTCTTCAGGATAGGAAAAATTCTCAAAATTATGATATGGGAGAGAAATTAAACATCGAAGGTAGATAGCATATTGCACCCTGTATAAGATTCAAACACAAGTCTAAGGTTAGAACTTATATTTAAATCTCACTCTTTTCTAATTGCAGCATAAAACAAAATAACAATTTTATGTTTATAGTTTCAGTTTGAGACATAAAAAAAATTCTAATTTTTAAACTTTTTAGAAAAAAAGAAAAAAGAAATTATCCCAATTAAATATTTATTGGCAGTAAACTTTCGCTCAGTGTTAGTGCAGAGAATACATTAAAATGCAAGAATAGTTCAATTTTTTTTTCGCAGACATTTTAAGTATTTAATTCATCAACTGAAACATTTATTCACAGGCTTTTTTCCTGTTTTGTTTTTTTTTTCCCTAGGGATATCCGTTTCCTGAAAAAAGTGCTGCCCATGAAATGGACCGAATTTCGGAGCTAATTACCTGGTTTATAACTTGTCGTCTTTTTCATTGGACAACTTGTTCGAAAGTAGACTTGGTGGGGTCATACAAAAGCAGTTTTATATGTCAGGGTAGTTTAAGACTTTGTATTTTCTTGGCATTTAAGCTTTATTTAATGTTGCCTTCTTTTAGAATAGCTTTTTATGGCCTGGGAAATCTTTTTAAAGGATAAAAGATCTTTTTCATTAAAAGTAAAACAGTTTTATAGATTATCGAAAGAAATTTTATTTTTGGGTTTTTTTCAATTTACACGAATGTAGAGCTCCCAGTATAATTTGAGAAAAACGTGATGCATCAAGTTGTACCTACGAGATAATTAATTATATTATTCGCAGAAAAGTTATCACAGAAAGTTTTATGTGATAACTAATTGATTGGATGTTACGTTAACAGGAAAGAAATTCTTGAGTAAAAAAGCTGCGATTATTACCATTAAAAATTTGATAAATTTACGAAAATTGCAAAACAATCTGTATGAAACTACGATAGATATTTATTGTGTAGCGTAATATTGCATTTTATATGTAAACCCAGGTGTGATTTTGAGAAATTGCATTTATGTCGAATAGAAAATTATTAGACCACGATAACTTAATAAAACTTAAATGTAACAATAATAATTATCTGAATCTTTACATAATAGAAAAATTTCGCAGAATTACGATACAGTTGAGAAATTAAAAGTCGGAGATAGATAACGTATTGTAAGACTGTGTAAGATTAAAATACAACTCTAAGGTCATCTCCATTTTTTTTATTAATATCTCTCTTTCCGAATTACTACATAAAACTTAATACGCAATTAACAATTTTATGTTTATTGTTTCAGTTTAAGACATAAGAGTTCGAATTAAAAAAATCTAAATTTTCAGAAAAAAAACAAAGCTCAATTAAACATTTATTTTCAGTAAATAATAGCTCAACGTTAGTACAGAAAGATCATTAAAATATAAGACTAATTCAATTTTTTTCGCAAACACTTTATTAAATATTTGACTCATCAACTGAAACATTTATTCTCAAAATGTATTGTGTTTCAGGTTTTTCTCTTGAGATATCCTTTTCCTGTAAAAAAGTTGCCCACCAAATAGACCGAATTTCAGAGTCATTTACCTGGTTTATAGCTTGTCGTCTTTTTCATTCGATAAAAAGTTTGAAAGTAGACATGGTGGAGTCATAAAAAAGCAGTTTTATTATGCCAGGGTAGTTTAAAACTTTGTACTTTCTCAGAATTTAAGCTTTATTTACTGTTGCATACTCTTAGAATAGCTTTATATTTCCTGGCAAATCTATAAACCTCTTTCGAAAAGGATAAAATTTGGTTTATCATTAAAGGCTAAACAGTTTCATAGATTATCGGAAGAAATTTTATTTTGGTCAGCATTAACATCGACATAAATTTAGAGCTCCCTGTAGAATTCGAGCTAAACTTTAAGTATCAGTTTCTACTTACGAAATAATTATATTATTCGCAGAAAAAAAAGTATTCGGAGATACAAAACAAATTCGATGATTGGATATTACGTTAACAGAAAAGGATTGCTTGAACAAATAAACTGTAAATTTATCAATAAAACCCTAACAAATTAATGGAATTTGCGAAACAAATCTATATGGAACCAAGATAAAGAGTTATTGTGTAGTACAAGGATGCATTTTATATGTGAACGCAGGTGAGATTTTGAGAAATTTAATATATGTCGAATAGAAAATTATTAAATCATGATAAATTAATAAAACTTATATGTAACATCTATAATCATTTGCACCTTTATATGTTAGAAAAATTTCGCAGAATTATGATACGGTTGAGAAATTAACAGTCGGAGATAGATAACATATTGCGCCTTGTATAAGATTAAAATAATTCGGTTTAAAACTCTGATTTTTTTTTATTAATCTGTCTCTTTTCTAATTACTGCATAAAACTTATCCAATTAAATATTTTATGTTTAAATATTCAGTTTGAGGCTTAAAAACCCGAAAAAATATAAATCTTAAGCTTTTTCAGGAAAAACAAAATTGGTTAAATTGAGCATTTATTTTCAGTAAACTTTCGCCCAATAGTACAGAGAAAACGTTAAAAATATAAGACTAATTTTAGGTAGATTTCGTATGAATTGATATAGAATCGGTTTAACATTTATATTACTTCTAAAAAACGGGCCAAAAGTTTATGCATGACAGGTTTTTGATAAAGTCAAAAATGGGCTCAAGGGGCGAAAAAAACAGGGTTTTGGGAGAAAAAAATCCATAACTTCGTCAATTCTCAAGATAGAAAAACAAACTAAATTTTTTATAAATGTTTTTAAAATTATCTAAAACTTTTGTATTCACAAGTTTTTGAAAGGACAATTTCTTAACGATGAAAAAGTTAAAAACGAAAAAAAAGGGGGGTGGTGAAAAAAGACAAATTCTTAAACTATCAAGTCTAATTAAATTTATTTTACATCTTCTCAATAATGTCTACAACTTTTATATTGACAACTTTTTCATTGGACCAATTCTTATAGCAAAAATAAATTAAACAAAAATAGGAGTTGGAGAAAAAACCTCAAATCCAAACAGCTTATATTTAGACTCATTTTTAGATTCATTTTTCATTTTAAACGCATCCAAATGGCAGATCTTATTTAGAAACTATATAACGTGACGCATTGGCCAGTTTTTTTGATAAAGACAGAGTATATTTCAAAAAACGCTGCCAAAAAGGGTGTTTTGAACAGAATTTCCCAAATTGAAAGTGATTTAAAATTTGAGGAAGTATTCAAATAACAAATTGCGTTTCTTCTGACCCGTTTTAAAATCCATATTTGATCTCAAACGGATCCAATTTACAGATCCTCTTACTTAAAAACTGTGTAATGCGACGCATTCGCCAGTTTTTTAATAACGACAGAATATATTTTTAAAAAGGCTGACAAAACGGGTGTTTTGAACAGAAGTTTCCGAAGTAATCGTGATTGAAAGTTTGAAGAAGTATTCAAATAAGACATTGCGTTTTTTCTGACCCGTTTTTAAATCTATTTTTGATCTTGAACGCATTCAATTTTAAGATCCTCTTATTTAAAAACTATATAATGTGACGCATAGGCCAGTTTTTTTATAAAGACAGAATATATTTTTAAAAAGGCTGCCAAATAGGGTATTTTGAACAGAATTTCCGAAATGATCATGATTCAAAGTATTCAAATAACAAATTGTGTTTTTTCTGATTCACTTTTAAATTCAGTTTTGCTCTATAACTCATCTAATTGCCAGGTTCTCTTATTTAGGAACTGTATAATATGCCGTATTGGTCAGATTTTTCATAAAAACTTAATATATTTTTAAAAATGCTGTCAATGTGGGCACTTCGCACAAAATTTCCCGAAGCGATCATGATTAAAGGATTGAGGATGTATTCAAATAACAAATTCGTTATTCTATGACTCATTTTTAAATTCAATTTTGCTCTCAAACGCATTCAATTGACAGTTTTTTGTTACTTAGGAACTATATAACGTGCTGTATTGGTAGATCTTTTAATTAAGTCAGAATATATTTCAAAATACGTTGTCTAAATGGGCATTTGAACCGAATTTTGCTTAAAATGATTCTGATAAAACCAGTTCTTACAGAAAAATGAAATTAAAATTTTTCAAAAGCGGACAAATAAAGTTGTTAAACTGGTTTTATCTCTAATCATATATTATTTTTTGTTGTTGAAATGAGCACTCTTCGAAATCTACCTCCACTTATAGGCCAAGCCGAGAGGGATTTTCATTTTTTTCTCAAGTATTTAAGGGGAAATCAGGAAAGAAGACCATCTTCAACATTTAATATCTTAAAATTTTTATTATATTACTACTCATTTTTTATCGATATGAAATACATGTATTTTCTTTAATTTTATGCCGTTAAAATTTGCAAGGTATAGAATTAGCATTTACAGGCACTCCAAACTGTCAGATATTTGACAAGAAGAAAATTGGTATAATAGCTTAAGCGCACGATTACAAAAAAATATATCAACTAGAATGGAAATTTTGATGCAGACTTATACATAAGATTGTAATAAATATCTTGAATCTAAATAAATTTATATTTAAAGATCTTTTCTATTTAGAATACAATATTGTATTTAACTAATACAAGTTTTTGAAAATTTCAACAACTTAATTTAAGAAATAAACTTTTTTGAACAATTCAAAGGAAATTTTAGGTTCAGTTTATACATATTAACGTGAAATAAATATTTTGGAAATTTTAATTGAAAATACTAACAAGATTTTCAGATATCGTGCGTGCTACGAAATAAAATTGTTATTTGGCGAAAAATGACTTGCAACTTTCGGAAAAGTCGCTTCAGCTATTGAGCGGGTAAAATTCTAAAACCGATAACTTTTGATCTAATGAGAATTTCGGAAAAACAATTACATTAAAATCTTCGGAAAAAAATAGCAGTTTAACACATAAAAAATTGAAATGTCGAAAATTTTGAAGCTTTTTAAGAGTCTTTAGACCCCTTAACTCTTCAACTGAAACATTTATTCCCAAACTTTTTTTCTGTTTCGGGTTTTTTCTCGAGATATCCTTTTCCTGTAAAAACGCTGCCCATGAAATAGACCGAATTTCAGAGCCAATTACCTGGTTTATGGCCTGTCGTCTTTTTCATTGAGTAACAAGTTCGAAACTAAACTTCATTGGATCATAAAAAAGCTGTTTTATTATGCCAGGATAGTTTAAGACTTCGTACTTTCTCAGCATTTAAGCTTTATTTATTTCTGCATATTTCAAAGAGCTTTATATGGACTGGCAAATCGAGAAACCCCTTTTAAAAAGGATAATTTTTTTCTTAACCATTAAAGACAAAACAGATATATAGATTATCCGAAGAAATTTTATTTTGGTCAGTTTTTTCATCGACATGAATTCAGAACTCCCAATAGATTTCGAGGAAAACATGATGTAGCAGTTTCTACCAGCGAAATAATTATGTTATTCGCAGAAACAAAATAAAATTATTCGCAATAAAAAACAAACGATGGTTGAATGAAATTTTAACAGTGAAGAAATGCTCTAGGAAAAAAACTATGAAAAATAACATTGAAAACTTAATTTATGATACATTTATGAGATTTGCGACACAAATCTATACGAAATTAAGATAAAGAGTTATTTTGTATTATAAGTTTGCATTTTATATGTTAATGGGGGTGTGATTTTAAGAAATTTTATATGTGTAGAATGGAAAATTACTAAATCATAATATATTAATAACACGTAAATGTAACAACTATAATTATCTGGATATTTACATGCTATAAAAATTTCGCAGAATTATGATTCGGTTGAGATAATAAAAGTTGGAGATAGGTAATATATTGCTTCCTGTATAAGAAAAAAAAGTCAGATCACAACTCTATTTTTTTCTCTTTTCTAATTCCTGCATAAAACTTAGCATCCAATTAGCACTTTTATGTTTATAGATTAAGTATGAGCTTAAAATCAAAATTGTAAGGTTTTCAGAAGAAAAAGAACTAGATGAATTAAACATTTATTTTCTGTAAACTTACCCTTACTTTAGTACATAGAGAACATTAAAAATATCAGGCTAATTCAATTTTTTTTCGCAAACCTTTTATTAAGTATTTAATTCATCAACTGAAACATTTATTCCCAAACTTTCTTTTTATTTCAGGTTTTTCTCTAGACGTATATTTTTCCAGTAAAAACACTGCCCATCAAATAGACCGAATTTCGGAGCCAATTACCAGGTTTATAGCTTATCGTATTTTTCATTGGGTAACAAGTTCGAAAGTAGACTTGGTAGGGTCATAAAAAAGCTGTTTTATTATACCAGGGTAGTTTAATACTTTGTACTTTCTCAGCATTTAGGCTTTATTTACTGTTGCATACATTTATAATAGCTTTGTATGGCCTGACAAATAGAGAATCTTCTTTTGAAAGGGATAAAAGTTTTTTTTATCATTAACGGCTAAAAATGTTTTATATATCATCGGAAGAAATTTTATTTTGGTCAGTTTATTCATAGACATGAATTTAGAGGTCGCAGTAAAATTCGAGGAAAGCATGATGTATCAGTTTCTACCTACAAATAATTCTATTATTTGCATAAAAAATTCGTCTATACAAACGAATTCGAGGATCGACTGTTAAGTTAACAGCAAAGAAATGTTTCTAAAGAATCTGTAAAAATTATCATTAAAAACTTGATTAATTTACAAAATCTAAGAAACATTTTTCTAAATAATTGAGGGATTTTAATCCTTTATAATCTTTAAATATAAATGAAAAATATTTTAACAAAGATGTTAGCAAAGATGACAATACTGAAAAGACAAAGAGTAGAAACTGTAAATATTAACAAGTCTATATAAAGTTTGTAGCTAACTATATACATCTACATTTAGTTTCAGTGCTGCATAAATCGTGCAAGTTGCTTTGAAATATTTCGTTTTAAATTAAAGTGATTGTTCTTACATTTACTCCCGTAAGAGTTCTACTCGGGTGTTAGAACTCAATCCACAACCAGCCCGAACCACACAAAAAAAATCCCTCGTCCTGCAATCCGATGCCATTACGCGAAAATAATTTTCAATGATTCGTTAATCGAACAGAGTCCAATATATTTCAACCGACACCTGACCGATACCAGGAATACTTTAACCCTCAACCCGAACCTAACCTAAAACGAAAAAAAAATCATATTATTCTAAGTAATTTTCAAAAATAATCTACATTTTTATCTCTAAACAGAGGTCTTTGCACCTCTTTTTTGTGGATGCTCACCAGCATCCGTTAAGACACTGAAAATCTGTCGATTTGATGGTTTTTAGAAATTATACGGAAGATTAAATTACAATTAAATACTGGCGGTGCCTTGTAAGTGTTTCTGTTGGCTTTGCTTGTTATTTAGTTGATTTTAAGGCCGAATCAACTGTTGGTTTCTTGTTTGATAAAATAAAATTAGTTAAACGTTTGAAAATCACTTAATATAACTTATTGTAAATAAACAGTATCTTCTGATTCTGTGCTCACAAAGACGTTTTCTTATGATGCATATGCGGACTTACCAACATAAGGATTGAGAAATGCTAAGCTGGCCGTCGTCCTTATAGCTTAACACGCTCGCTGCCGCTCACGCGAATGCGCGTGATATGGCACCAACGTTAAAAGGCCACTCACGTACCAGCCCGTGATGTGGGGTGATGTCCAATAGCCAGTCACTCGCTGGCGCGGGAAAATGTTTTATTAATTCTTTGTTATAAAAAGTAAATCAGTTTCTGGGAAAAACCCACTTCTACAGTGCGATGTTAACTAAGATCACATCTTCATGTAAGCGGCAGAGAACGTGTTAAACGGTAGAGCACTTGGAATGCTATTCCATTTAATCCGGTTTCGGTCCCCGACTTTGGACTTATTCACTCTATTAGTTTTAACTGTTTAAAAAATAAATTAAGTAAATTATTTAATGCTAAAGCATTTGAAATTTTAGTCAAGTGTTATCAAAATATTTAAATAAGAATTTTTATTTCTAACAAATTAACTTACTTCTGATTGGTTCATATTTAACTTTTTCGGGTTAGAATCGAAATTTTTTCATTTGAAGTGGTCAAAATACTGGTCTTAGTTCATCTCTTTTACTGTTTTACTTTGTTTGACAACATAAACTAAATACAGCTGCTAAACATCACTTTTTTATTTCTAAAATATTTCCCTTACTTAATCAAAAAATATCTCACAATATGTAAAGATATATTTACATTTTTTAATTAGTGGCATCAAAAAGCTTTTAGTCATGAAGCAAACAGAATGTTCTTTCCAAAACCCATTTCGGTCAACACACTTAAAGGGTAAAATAAAGATATTTATAATTCACAATAAATATAAAATATAAAATATATTTAAAAAATATTACTTTTTTGATTTTCTTTTCTTTATTTATTTAGATAGGCATTTTATTGCGGTGTGTTCAAGAAAAAATTTTCTTTTATATGCAAATTAGCAGAATTAGTATTTAAATGGTTCATTTTTTAAACACAAATTTCAACTGTTTAATATGAACTGTTTACCATATTTTAAGACCCGCCAATCTGAAAGCGAAAGCTGGTAGAATTTTCCCATGATTCACAAATTAGAAATTTCGAACATTATGCACCTGCATCACGTAAACGAACGGCAAGAGTCAGCATAATGCACTTGAGTGTAAAAATATATAATTATAATTTACGATAAAATAAATTGTCAAATTTTATCATTTGAAATAACTGCTGACCAAAGGGCAGTAGCAGAAAAGCATCCATTGTGAATTTTCTACATAAAATCATCACAAAATTTTGTGTTCTACATAAATGCTGTTATCTTTCATGTAAAAACTTTAAACTTTATAAATGATAGTTCGAAATTGATTTAAATGAACATTGGAAACATTTTTATTGTTTGTCAGAATGAAAGAGAGATAATTATTTTGCGTAAAATTATACTTTTAGGTTTGTAGTTTAATTTATTCAAAATAAAATTAAGAATTACTGATGAAGCAACATTGTCTCAATGAAGTTAAAAAACTTAGAGTAATGTTAGTTGTGAAATTTGAATACAAAAATATGTATGCTCGTTTAAGGTCACCTCTTTTGTTATCATTTATAGGAAAAATAAATGTATTTTTTTTCACATACATAAACAATAAAAAAATTAGTAATTAATAAATAAAGATTTTTAATGCAATTTCGTTTCAATTTTTAAAACTTTAAGATGAATTAATGCAATATTTTCACGTTACCAAAATGCATTACACAAAAAACAGCTTTTTACTTTTTTTTTTAACAAATGTTATTTGAACTTCTTTGGATGTTATGAATTTCAAACTAAGACAAAAATTAAAATTTTCTTATATAGCCATTTGATTTTATCGATTTGAAGCCTATCACACTTTTTCTACACGTTAATTTATAAATTTAATCCTAAAATTTCTGGATTTTTACAAATGTCAAAATGTTTCGTTGTTTGCCTGATGTCACATAAATTATAAGATGGGACACTTTGAGTAAGTATAATCTTCTCCAAAAAAGTCTATTACGCATTGTTCATAACAATCCTATTCTTTAACTCAAAGTATATTAAAAATTTGTTTCAATTTTTAAAAACTTTCAAAACATATATTTTGTAAAATGTATAAAAAAAAAAAAAAAAAAAAAAAAAAAAAAAAAACGGTTAATTTACGGCGCAGCAATGTTGCCAGCAGTTTTTTCTTTATACAATGTATGTACAGTAAGCTGGCAATAAAGATATATTTCATGCATGAAAAATAATCTAACACCTATTCACAATTACAAAAATATAAAACAATATTTTGGATTGAAAATTTTACGGTCTATCAAATAAACAAACAAACAGTACGTACATTCTACAGTTTATACTTTTTGCTCTAGATAAGCTATTCGTTTAAGTCATGAATATTTTTAAGAATAATAATCATACGTAAAAAACAAAATGTATTTTGGATAGTTAATTTTATTCTCTTGCTAATAAATAATACTTTACAATAAGAATTTTGTACATCATTACAAAAAATTCGCTGTTTAAGTTTAGCGGAAACCTTAAATCAATTAATACTGTTATTGATGTTTAATAAAAACAATTAAGTTATTGTTTAGTTATGTCGTTTGTATTTTTTAAAGTATGAATAAAGTAATAAAGTAGTTTTTAGAAACTTTATAATCCCATTATGCTAATATTTTAAGGTTTTCGGTTAAAAAACTCTACAATGTTCTCAATAAAATTACGTCACCTATTTCACGTGCACAAAATTTCAACTTGCTGGAGAAGGAACTGAAATGGCAAGGGACCAAAATGGCTCGGGACCGAAACATTCTGCTTCCATAAATCATTATCGATAATGATTTGTTCTGGAAAATAAAACTATGAATGTTGTTAATTAAAAATATTGCAATCTTTTTTGGATAAGTGCAGTCACAGCACTAATTATCAATGTATCTTTTTCAAAAAAGGTGCATGCTGTTTTAAGTGAGTAAAATTCTTTGATTCTTAACATACATTGGGCTAGTCAATGAATTATGCGAACCTTTGCTTTTATAAACAAAATTTATCTCAAAGTAAGATACATTTTATTTGCATTTTAATCAGAATTTACGTTATCTTA
The DNA here is from genome assembly GCA_964019185.1 of Maratus speculifer. NCBI lineage: Eukaryota > Metazoa > Arthropoda > Arachnida > Araneae > Salticidae > Maratus > Maratus speculifer. The sequence goes on along the minus strand of OZ025289.1, from coordinate 113,716,312 downwards.
ATAAGACTTTAGATCTTAGAAACATTTTAAAAGTATTTTTATTAATGTTGTTCAATAATTAAAGTATCGAAATTGTTTAAATTCAACGAATTGTATTTACTTCAACACTATAGCTCTCCCACCTATCCATTAATTAAGTGAAAAAAAATCACAGTTAAAAAATTCTTCTGAATAATTAATATATCAAGTTCACTAAGCATTTTTCACAAAAAGCTTAACGAATTATTCATTAAGGTGAATGCTCACCTTTTCAACAATATTTTTAATTAAAAAAAAATGTGATTCAAATGTATACCTCTTTGAATTTCAACGTTTAACGAAAAGTTTACTTTGAAAAAAAAATGCATTAAAATTTTTAAATGTTTTTTTAAAACAATTTTTTTATACCTACTATTTATTATTTTTATTTTTATAATATCGAGTTTAGTTTTTCAAAAAGATTTTTAAATGTGTATTACAGAAACTGTATCGATTTTTAGATCATTTAGTAGATCATTTAATATAATTTTTCACTGATTTATGCAGTAAAGGTTATGAAATTTCATACATTTTCATATGCTTTTATTTTAAAATAAAATAAACAAATAAGCAACAAAAGACAATTTAACAGCCATGTTTATCACATGTGTGATAAATAATATGCGCGAAAAGTTTAAATATCTATTTCAAATATACACTGTTAAAAATCTTGTTCTACTTTGAACCAAAAAAGTTTATTTTTTTTGGTGCTCAATAGCTGCCACCATAAGATGGTGAAATCTCGTACCAACATTTGGAGCTTCCTAGTTCAACTTCGTTCCAAGTATTGGAACTATGCTTAAATGGGAGCTCTAAATTTTGGTTCAAGATTTCACCATCTTACGGTGGCAGATATTGAGCACCAAAAAACAAACTTCTTTGGTTCAAACTCGAACAAGATTTTTAACAGTGTAAAAAGAGTTTTAGCATTTTTAAAGTAAGTAAAATAGAGCATAGAGAAAAATCTTTTTGAAAATTTAATTTTTGTCTGTAATTGAGCTGGATGTATTAACATAATTTACAATATCTCGAAATACAAAAACCGTATGGGTAAAAAGCATGTTTCAAAATATTCACAATTAAACAGACTTTCGTTTAATATAAGAAAATAAAATCGATTTCTTGATCAATTTTGAGATAAACTGTCCCTTTCATTTGAGCATTATAAATGGATGTTTTGTACTGTGACTTTTATTTATACTTTCCAATATAATTTAAAAGTATTTAAAAAGTATTAGATACATTAAAAATTATATGCTACCAAACGATAAAGAAAGAAGGCTTGCTCAGTGCTCAGTGGTAAATTCAGCAAGATAATGACCCGAAAAATCCAGGTACATAATAGACTTTATGAAATGTAGAAAAGTCAATATTTTAGAGTCGCAAAGTGAAAATCCGAATTTGATACCCATATAGCAAATGTGGGAGAGGTTTGTACAGTGACTTTTATTAATGCTTTCCAAAATAATTTAAAAGTGTTTAAAAGGTGTTAAAAAGTATTAGACACATTACAAATCATATGCTACCAAACGATAAAGAAAGAATGCCTGCTCATTGGTAAATTCAGCAAGATAATGACCCGAAACACAAATCCAGGTACATAAGAGACTTTATGAAATGTAGAAAAGTCCAGGTTCTAGAGTCGCAAAGTGAGAATCCGAATTTGATACCCATATAGCATCTGTGAGAGAAGTTTGTACCGTGACATTTATTAATTTTCTCCAATATAATACAAAAGTGTTTAAAAAGTGTTAAAAAGTATTAGATACATTTAAAAATCATATGCTACCTAACGATAAAGAAAGAATGCTTGCTCAGTGGTAAATTCAGCAAGATAATGACCCGAAACAGAAATCCACGTACATAAGAGACTTTATGAAATGTAGAAAAATCAACGTTCTAGAATCGCAAAGTGAAAATCCAAATTAGTAACCCATAGAACATCTGTGCGAGAAGTTAAATCGTAAATTTAAGGTGTCAAAAATATTCAAATAAGGCGACTGCATGATTGAATGGGACCGAAATCTTTTAGACCGAATACAAGAATTAGTCGATTCGATATGCATGCGTTGTGACGATGATATAAAGAACAGAAGATTGGCTAAATATTGAATTGGCTTATTAGAATATTTAATAATTATTATATCATTTTTTTATTATTTCAACGTCAAAATATTTTTGATGTATGCATTTTTTGTATTGTACTGTTTTCTTGGGTTTCACGTTATTTCCTAGCAAATGATATTTATTTTACTAGAGTTGAGTAAAATATTGCTTGCGATTAAATAGAATAAATGATTGATTTTGCTATTTTAATATTGTTTTTAATTACGTTAATTATTGTCTTTGTCAAATATTTTTTTGAGAGCTGCAGTCATTAGATTGTCATTCAATTACCCTAATTTCACACGTATCTGTCGCAACCCAGATAAATAGATTTCCTCCCAGAATTTATTTTAAATAATCTATGACTTTATTTTGCTTAGAATTCATTTGACTTCTTTTTCACAATAAAATTTCCGGTCTGCATAAATTCTTAATCTGTCTTAATTGAGCCGCTGCATTACACACGAAATTCTGGTAATGTATCTTATTGCAGTTTTTATGGTATGTTCAGTATAAAAATGAAATGAGTACACATCTAGCTCACTAGAATAGTACTTATAGTTTGTTTCCAGAGACTCTCAAAAGAATTTCGTTACATAAAAGTTTATTCGAATAAATCACCAGCTGTGTGTTTTACTCGAGAATCGAATAAAACAGGTTTTTAAGACTCAGTCTAAAACAAAAATCGAAAATATCTAATTTTTTTCCATTTTTTTAATCCAATAATCCATACATAAATATACATAAATAATTATTATATACATGTGTGGTCTACGTTGACTCTCTGCACTTCTGATAAAATCTTATTATTTCCACATTTAATAAAATGTAACTACTAGTTCATCAACGACACACGTTTCCTAATTATACGAATTTCGTCTAATTAAAAAATGTTTTAAATATACATGCATCGATTTATCTTATCTTTCATAATGATGTTTGTAAATTATAATCTGTTATGTTAGAATTTTTCTAAAGTGTATTCGAAAGACTTCGGCTGTTTTAAACTAAAAAAAGAAAAATATTCGAATACGGTTAAGTCTTCAACATTTAATTAGCGCTTGAAAAGCATCTTGAAGATTTAATCGCATATGTATCATTTGCTGTATTATTTGTACGTATTGAGTCAATCATGACTAAAAAATATAAAAAGTAAAGTTCATAACAATACATATTGTTTTATTGGAGCCGAAATAGCTCGATTCAATGGATCATCTTAACAATTTTTAAAAGAATGAAAGAGATTTTTGTTATACAGATAGTTTAGCTCAAATTTCGGTATGGCCGAATTTGCAGCATAATTTTTTGCCAAAAACAAAATTTTTCATCAACTAAGATTTTGGGCCAAATACGTAAACAAAACCGGATTTTCAGTCCGTCTGAGGTTTTAAAGATATTAGGCTACACACTGAAATCAATAACTGTCATTGCTTTGCATAAGAAGATACCTACTACACTGTGCTTAATCGCTCTTTTACAAGGATGCAAAAGAAAAAAAGATTAGTAATAATAATCTTTAAGATTAATAGTTGTTCAAATTGTGTTTTCTGTTAATTTTATTGTTAAACGTAACTAATTTATTCATATTAATTTTAGTTTGTAAATAGTATAAATTATATACAAGGCTGTAAAAAAATCGATATTGTATATTTCTGTTCAACTGTATTTTACATTTCCTTAATTGAACCAAATTTTAGTTAAGTACGAGTGTAGAATGATAAGCATCTTTCCTCAAACAGAGATGGTGCAACTAGAATAAAAAAAAAAGGATTTGTTTGGTAAAAGTGACCTTTCGCATGAAACATGGCATTTTACCAAGTCACTAAGTAGTTTAGTTTGTAAATGAAAGCTATTTGAATAGAGCTTTAGTGATATGTAATCAATGGAAAAACTCAATATAGATGTGTGATGAAAAACCTGTTTTTGAAAAAGAAGAGAATTTATGAGATAAAAGAAGAACTAAAAAAAGTTTATAGGAGCTCTGTATCTTTGTTATCACTGGATTCGAATGCAGTTGTACAAACATTTTTAATGAAGAACTTCCAGGTAGTCTAATTGAGTTTACGAGATCAGAACTCATAGAAAGAAATACAATATTGTGATAACCGATCGAAGAATGAAAGTGTCTGAGATAGCTGAGAATGCGATTATTTCAATGCATTTGGTGTAAAATATATTCACAACTAATTTGGATATGAAATTTGGATATCCCGCAAAATAGCTGCTGCAAATGCTGCTATTTACTTTAAACATACTCGTGTGTTAATTTCAAAAGAATGTTTTGCTTTAAGTTAAAGCAAAATCAAAATGATTTTTGGCGTTGATTCACAACATGGATTCATCACAGTATACCAGAAACTAAAGAATTGTTCAAATAGTGTGTTTTTCATAGCCAATCTGTCCCCAAAAATATTACGTCAGCTTTATCCACCACTAAAGCCATGAATACAGTATTCTGGAATGCATTCAGCATAATTCTCTTCGATTACCTTGAAAAAGGCAAACCTATCAATGAAGAAGTTTATTTAAACATACTGGATCGTTTCTACGATTTTGAAAAAAAAAAAAAAAAATCTTTCATCAAGAAAATGTTCGCGTGCACACCTGTCTCATCTCCATATCAAAATTCTATGAATTACGATATGAACTACATCTACATCCGCTATATCAGAAAGATTTAGCCTTTGGAGATTGATTTGTTTTTCAAAATTTGAAAAAATAGTTCGGTGGAAAGAAATTGGCTCTAATGATACGGCTATTGCTGAAATAAACGCCTACTTAGAGGGGTTGGACAGAAAAAAAAGTTGTGCCGCATAAATTGAATTAAAAGGAGATTATGTTAAACAATAAAGTACATTTTTGACCTAAAAATGTATTTTTCTTGTTAAAGCCAGCTACGTTCCTTCGGGTGTAGCGTATATACAAATCGGAAGATCATATATGTGATCATCGAAAGAATCCGAATTTTTTTTCTCATTTTGATCGTAATTTCGGAATTTTCATTTTTCAAATGTGTTTTGCATCTTTTTTCTTAAACATTTTTTCATGTTATTAACCCTTTCAACGGCGGTGGTTAGGATTTCACCACCTAATTTTAATTTCAAGACTGACAAACAGAATCAAAAATGTTTTAATAAAATTTTGCTATTATAATTAAAGCGTAGAAAATAGGATTTTATTTTCTGAAAAATTCATTTTAAAATTCTGGTGTCTATCAAATATGTCATCAATTATTTGCAAAAAGCTTTTTGCATAATTTGATAACGGTGCTGCATATATTGCATAACGGTGATTTTTTGTTGTATGCAAAAAGCTTTTTGCATACAACAAAAAATCACCGTGAAATTTTGAATGCATAATTCTCATTCTATTGGAAAGTGATAAATATTGCATGCTTGAAGTACCAGTCTTAGTTATTGTTTTTATCTTCTATTGATGTTTCTAATAAAATGAGGCGGTATGTATTGCATTCGTCCTTTTTTGCCCCTCACCCTCCATCTTTTCCATTCCCGAATATAATTGAAAACTTGTAGATATGGGAAAATATGATGTATAAAACTAGAGATAAACTGAAAAAAATAAAATTAAAAATATCTTAGTGGGTATATACAGCCAAACCCCGTTATAACGAACTTCAAAGGACCGAATATTTTGTTCGCTATATCCGAACCGTTAAAAAATGTTAGGAGTTCATAAAATGTGTATATTATGAGATGTTATCTGTATATTCAATAATGTTGTATTGAGGAAAATCATAAAATCTATTAAATTTTATCATTAATGAATTAAATTGATTAAAATCGATTGTTTAAACTGACATAATCCTAAATAAATTAACTTAAAATGAAGACAAATAGAAATACAGTGCGGCGCCGATTATCCGAACATGTAAAGACCGAACCTAGATCAGATAAGCAATGTAAAATAAGCTTACTTATCCGAAGCATCTTTCGGATAAGTAATGTAAAATAAGTGATGAATTGACGTGATCACACCTACAGAATAGCTATTATTAAACAGAAAGAATGCAGTTTTTTCTACCATTAAAAAAAGATTTATTGCTAATTTGTACCATGTTTCACTAGCCGGCATGCATTTTCTTATAAAATTAGAGTCGAAATCCTGATTTCACAACTGCGAAAAAGTTTAAGAAAATCATCGTCAACTAGAAAAAAAAATTTCGTTTTAACCGATTCATAAAATTTTCGAGTTCATTATAAAAAAAGTAAATTTGCATTAAATACAATATGAAAAAGGCGGGAACAAAATTTCCGTTCGTTATACGCGTGGGTTCGTTATATACAAGGTTCGCTATAACGGGATTCGACTGTAGCTGCTTTTTTATCTCATATGTTTATTGTGTGAAGCAGTCTTCATAATTTAAATATGTAGGCAAACTTAAAAAAAGTCTTTAATGTTATAATGTAGCTTTTGCCGTTAAATAAATACTTCACTTAATATAATTAGCATAATTTCAATATGTTATCTGAGTGACTTTGGTACGATAAAGTAATTATTACAGAATATGCATAAATTAGAAGGAAATGAATGAAATTATCTCTTCAAACAATGACAATCCCTGAAGCTAACAGGAGCATAAATGCATAACATCTGCATTTACTTTTCTTTCTAATTGCTTAAAGAAATAATAAAAACTGCTAAGAAAATACACGGTTGTACTAAGTAATGGATAATAAGTTCAGCCATTTTCTGTTATTTTGCTTTTGTTTTTCCGCCCTTTGGATGCAGGAGATTAAAATCTTCAATGTTATCGAAAGAAGAAAAGTCGAAATACAATTATAGATGGGGAAAGTCTTGTCATATAATTAAAAAAATATGCTTTAATTTCACTAACGCTAATCGGATTACAATTAATAAGAACTTAAAGAATTAGTTTGATGTTTTTCTCTGGAACACCCGTCAATTTATAAAAATACTTCAGAACAACAGTGGAAAAATCGATGTATTTAACCAAGTTAATCTTCTTAACGTATCGTGTTTATGAAAAATAACTACTTTAAATGCATTATGTTTTTCATTTTTAAACAATATAATAAACCAAAAGTAACTGTGTTATAAAGCTAGTAGGAAGTGTACATTTAAGCTTAAAATTTAATAAGCTTTTTATTTTGTTGTTTATAATGGAATTAAGAATCGAACAATGTCTAACGAAGAAATTATGTAAATGTTTATTTTAAGAAAGTTTCTTGTTTGTTTCTTTGTTTTATTTAACAACATACATCTGACTTGTGTGCTCGACATGAAGCCTGCTTATAAGTCATCGACAAAGTACAGGGACGAGGTAGCACACAAGGAAATATTACAACACAAGAGAAGTACAACAAGGAGCTCCACACAAAAAAGTTTGTGCGATGGAGCCAGTGGAATTCGATTCCACAACCCTCTACGCTTGCGAGTGATTAGCAGCGTAGTGTCTAAACTACTCGGCCACAGAGGCCCCAGAAAATTTTTTACAAGTTATGTAAACGTATTTGTGAAAATTACGCTGCATATTGGGGAATGAAAGATATTCACTTCGAGGATTTCTAACACATTTTATTAGGTTTCTTTTCCCTACTTAATCAGAAAGTATCTAAGTACTAAAGGAATTTTGTTTGAATCCTTATCGAATGGGACTCTTTCTGTCTGAAAGTCCTGTAAATCACGTTTTTAAAGAGCTAAAATTTGCTATTGTAACTAAAATTACAAATGCTATGGAATACAATATTTTTTCTTATGTTGATTGGTGGCACATGTAAAGGTCCAAAAGCCTTATGTGTATCCATTGTCATTTTTCCCTGTAAGTTTTAAATGAACACTTTCAGTGTTGAATTTGCTGGGTGAATTATTTTCTAATACTAGATACGCCTGATGTTAACATATAAATTTGTTGTGATCACAGCTGCAGAGCTTCAATTATAACAACTTCTGTGCCACCTAAAGATAGGACTATTTAATTTGATTTCAGTGTTTCAACTAAATTGAGTGCCACTAAGATTATCAAACAAATAATTATTGAGTGCTGTTTGATTAAATATCAGTATCTGTTTATCTTTTCACCTTTATGGACTTTTTTGTGTGTGTATTTTAACCATGTGCCGATTACAAGCAAAATTTTGTGATTTTTTCTTACAGGTTTTTTGCCTTGGGGCCTATAACAACTATGGCTTTCGCCTTAAATGATCAGTAATGCATCCAGAAACAACAACAAATCAGAACAATTTTTATTTCTTGTATTTATTACTTATATATACATGTGTATATATATATATCACTACAAAGGTAAAGCACAACATCCATGTTTTAACAAGGATTCGAACTCGAACCCCTAGATTTAACAGTAACTGCCGCTACTATCACGCCACTGGGGCGATCACTATCTTGTTATATTAGAGAAAAATAATAATCAAAACAAAATACAGGATGATTATAAAAAAAGAACTATCCTAATATATAATCCCGTAGTTTTAACGTACTGTTCACAAAAAATAATTAAAATTTTGTTTTAAAATATTTTAATGGGAGCCACATCATACAGATTATATGTTGTCTGCCGTTCTTTGAATTAGCAATAGAAGTTAATCACAAGCGTACCTCGTCCTTCCACGGAAGGCGTATCATTGACTAAATCTAGTATTTTTGCTAATCACCTGCTTGCTACATCTAAATACGTTGTAATCGATACCGAATCATTCCATTTTAATATACACTGTAATTTCATAATGATAACGTTTCTATAACTGGCAGTAATAAACATCTTAGACAAGTTTAAATATCATTACAACAAAGGACAAAGTGGTCATTTTATACATTAAGAAAATAATCACTATAAGAATTAAATTCCTATACTTTTTTATTGGTCAAAATACGATTTCAGAAAACTATCACTTTAGACTTTTTGAGTGAATATTCTCGGCATGCTGCAAAATGTATGGTTATATTTTACAGGTTCAAACAACATTGACAATGATAGGCTAACTGTCTAATTTACACAGGTTGACACATTTGACAGGTGGTCACATTATCGCTCAATTCTCATTTTATTTTATATAAGGACACGAAATTTTTTTTCAAAAGCGATCATTTTAGCCAGGTGGCCTTTCTACCAAGATGGTCACTTTAGCAGTTTCTACAGTACATTTCAATTAAAATAATTTGTCCGTAATAAAAAATATTACTTTGAAATGGTTTATAAAGTATATGACTAATATTACTGATGTGTCCTTTTTAATTTTGAGGACCCTAAAATGTACGTCCCGAAACCCGGTAGTCTTTGAAATAACTAGACCATATACAGTCGAGCCTCTATATAACGAAATCCATCGTTCCAGTAAAAAATTCGTTATATAGAGAAATTCGATGTATAGAGTATGATGTTAAAAATAGTATTTAATGTGTAAATTTTGAACAAATATTATTTTTGATCTTTTTAATTAAGAATTTGAAATGTTTAAAAGTATATATTAACCTAACATTTTATTTCTTACTTATTTAAGCAGTTTCAAAAAAGAGAAAAGACATTTATTTGAAAGCTTAATGAAAATCAAATAAGGAAGACTTACATAAATTTCAGAGGAAGAAATCTAATTTTTTGTTGTTTTGATTTTAAAATTACAATTGTTACGCTCTCAAAAAAAATTCTCAAATTTTAGCAAGGAATGAAAAATTGTAGTTGATATTTTCCTCCATTTGAAGGTCTCTCTTATGTGCTCTCATTGATTCCTCTCTTATATGTGTAACAATTCAATTGACTGTGTTTTGAGAAGGATGTTGAAAGGTGTGTGGGAGGTGGGATGAACTTGTTAGATTTAAAGAATAAGGAGAGAAGTAATATTTATAAAAAAAAAAAACTCTCCACTGAACGATAAATCAAAAATAAGTGATGGAAAATTGATTCCATATGATTTCGAAGCTTTTTTAAAACTGAATAAATTAAGATGAATTTATGAAAAAATTCGTTATATGGAGATAGGTATTTCGCTATATAGAGTCTGTTTTTAATGTAATCATGCGAAAAGGGGACCGTTCTTACTAAAAATTCGTTATATGGAGAAATTCGATGTATGGAGTTTCGTTATATAGAGGTTCGACTGTATATATACAACTGATCGATGCTCTCTATGCCGAAAATAGAGCCAAATAAATATAGCTCCCCACATCTGTAATAAATAATTTTTTGTGAGGTGTTAGTTAATCAAACATGTGTTTGTTATCCTAACAAGGTAATCTCTTGTGAAAGCGATCTTTATCCGATCTGTTCGTAAAAAGAAAAATTCGTTAAGCGAGCAACTACTGTACATGATATTACAATTAAAGATTCATCTAATTTATACGTTTGTTTCAGCATAATGAATGTCGTAAAGAATTTCATTGAACAGATCTTCATTCGGACCTTCATCATTATCAGTTTGACTTTTGCTGACATTGCCTATAGCTTGCTTCGATTACATGCTGGAAATGTATGGAATCATTATCGAACAGAGAATTTAATTATTCTATTATTGAAAATTTATCCAATTTATCATTTTCACAAAGATACAAATGTTTCTTTGATACTACTAGGTTATCGCGTTGACCAAAAAATTATCGCCAAAATATAATATTAGATGCCAATAATGGATGATCGTGAATGTCACATTCAATGACATTAATTACGATTCACGTGTTTAAAATGTCATTAAGTTAATTTTATATCGACTTTTTATTAATATTTTTATTAATATTCTACTAATTATTCGTTTTTTAGTTATTTAAAATAAAAATTATTTCAATATGTATAATTTGGCTATTAGTTTGGCGACTTGTATAATTTGGCGAAATTGGTCGACGGGATAGCGGAGTAGAACCTTTTTTTTTTATAATTGAGTAAAACTAAAATGGAAACTAAAATTTCTGCTGGTTTTAAAACGAATTATCGTGACGTAAAAAAAAAGTGAAAGAAAGCTTGTCTTTGCTCTTCTAAACATGACGTGATTTTTCTATTCTGCCCAATACACATCATTCTTTGTGATTCGAATACATTTATGCATAGATGGCATGTGGAAGCTTTTAAAAAATATTTTTTATATTCATTTGGGAATTTAAATATATATGTATATATGTATATACATACATATACCTAGAGCGGGAGTGTAAAAAAAAAAGTCAGAGATATAGATATAGATATTGCCAAAGTTGCGGTTAGCTAATAAAGTGTAGAAATTAACTTCAAAAAGCCATCTCTCTTCTGAGACAATGTTGCCGTGTTTCTGCTATGAGGACTATATGAAATATAATATAATTTAATAACTTAGGAAATACAACATATTTTAAACGCATGAATAGATTTAATAACAAGACATAGACTACATATTCATTTTACCTTGCTTATCTAGATTAGAAAATTATCAAAATAATAAATATATTGTACTTAAGCAAACAAAATTTTAGTTAGTATTTGAAAATATAAAAAAGCCTATCTCAGCTTCATGCAAAAATCGTCCAATTTATATTTTACATAAGTAAATTAAAACAGATTTTCAAGGAAATCAAGATTTAAAATATATATATATACTGAAGCTATTTTAAAATATACAACCACCGAAAGGTACCCATCTTTCTTTGTGATCATACGGTCAAACAAATAAAGTTTCCTGTAACAGCAACTATCTTTAAATCGAAAGATTTAGTTTCCTGTCATTATTTTCCACTTTTTTGTTGAAAATAAACACTCGATGCAACATTTCTTTTTTTTTTAATATTTTAAAAGCTTTCTTGTCTCATTTTACGGTATTGATCTCATGCTAGAAAGAAATTTCCGAGTTTTCTTCGTTTTTAAAGTTTCTGAAAAGAAGAATTGTTACAGGAGGTAACAAAGAAACCGGCAACTAAAAAAATAAAATGTTTTCTTCGTCAGAAAAACTTTTATTTTCATAGTAAATACATTATTTTGATCACTAAACAGTAATTTATAAAACATATAACTTATTTTAAACTTCTTTGTTGTTTGAGTAAAACACTCCTGTAACCATCATTTCATATTAATACAAGAACCATAATGTAATAAGATATATGTTTTCATAAATTATAAAACATTTAGTAGTTTAATTGTGTTTAGAAAGAATTTTTACGGGCAACACTTTAATTTTTACCTGCATTACGTTTAGAGAGAATGTGTACCTTTGAAAATGTTGAATATGATAATATTCAAGATTTAGCTTTAGCATATTTATGTTAATCCATTTCAGAGCAGTAGCATCTTTCAAAATTTTACCAATAGTATACTGAGTGACAATTATACAATTTTCAAATTTGAAAGTTAAAAACGTTCCAAGTAGTATTGCTGATAATTAAAATTTAAATTGAGCCCAACGGCGTTGATCATTATCTTCCACAACTCTTTTACTATGTAAAACGCTCTTTGTCTAAATATTTGATTAATTTTTAAATAATCTCATCACTCCATGACTTGTTTTAAGAACTACAAATGGTCTTATGCTGGCCTTATTTTCGTCTCTACACCGTTAAAAATCTTGTCCTACTTTGAACCAATTTTTTGTGCTTAATAGCTGTCGCCATTAGAAGTTAAAATCTCGTACAGACATCTGGAGCTTTGCTTAATGCAGAGTTCCAATAATTGGAGAAAGATTGCAATAGGAAGCTTCCGGGAAGATCAAAATATTGGTTCAAGATTCTCTCATCAGATGGTGGAAGCTATTTAACACCAACAATTGGTTCAAACTAGGACAAAATCTTTAACAATGTAGTGCATCATTCTGAAAAAATTTACACTCATGTATTTCAAAATTGAGTCAGACTGGTGTTGCATCAAGCATATAATAATTATGTAAGTTGTAGTGCTTGGAAAAGAATAAAATGCAGATACATTAAAAAAATCAGTTCTAAAAACTTTAAAATCTTTTACAAAATTCGTTGATTAAAATAATTATTGGCGAGTTCTATATTACAATTAAATTATTTATAACATTCATTAAAGATTTAAAACATTAAAGTTTCTAACTTAATCATTTCTGATCAATAGATATTTCTTATTCATCAGTATAAAATGACCAGCCAAGTACATAGATTAAAATTGGTTTTGAAATGTATTTCTGTTTACGTTCTACTTCAATTTTGAGCGCTGAATGCGGGTTTGTCCATGGTCCCGTTCTGACGCAGTCTAATGTTTATTACACCAAATATGGCCATGTAAATTCAAGATTTTTCAAGACGAAAGCGCCAAGAGTTCACTCTCTTAAAATGTCAGCCAAAAAATAACTCAAGTTTTGCAGAAATTCACTCATCTCACGTTTTGAAAGGCAGCTTCTCATAATGAGTTGAAACAACTCAAGTGAGTGAGTTGATTTTATACAATTTAAATCAAGATGAGTTACTTAAATAAGCAATTTAAATCAAGGTGAGAAAAACGTTTAAAAACAACTCATTCATAATTCAATAAATTACAGCTCTTTGATGAGAAGCCAAATCCACTATTTCGTTTTAACAGTTCAGCAACAATCTGTACTAACCGACTACTTATTGATATTATTACTATTCTTAACTAATGAAACAAAATATCTGCGGGTAATCTTTAATATAAGAATAAAATTGAATAAAACATATTCTCACTGTCAGAAATAAAGAAGCATTTGTATTCTTTTCTTGTGAAGTCTGTTGATTTTTCGCCTTATAAACAATATAATAAATGTGGAAGCAATGCAATTTGAAAGTTATTAAACATTAACATAAGTGAAAAACATATATAAGTAATTTTATATAAGTAACAAAGTTGCTTTGTTACTTTATATAAGTAACAAAGCAAAACCTGTCCATTACTTTAAAGAGCTTTTTTTGTAAAGTCACGGAAAAAAAAATTTAATCTTGCATCTTTTTTTATACATATATATTACCGGTTAAAACCAAAGGAAAAAATTAAATAGATTAATTTAGAATAGATAAGAAATAACTAAGAGTAAAACAAAATTATCTTTCAATTAACAAAAGAAAAAAATATTTTCCCGTTAAGTTTAGAATCCAGTTGTCTTTGTTCAGTAAAATCTCATTTTGAATAACACTAATGTATTTTTTCGAAAAAGAAGTATTTTTTTTTAAACTTCAGACGATGAACACGGTAGTTTCTTTATTCTGTACTAATCCTCAGCCGCTGCCACTATTTATCTTTAAATTTACAAAATAATGAACACAGAAAAGATCAAAAGACACGCTGACGAGTCTTCTTAAATCAGTTCCACTGATTAATTTAAAGTAGAACAAACTTTTAAATGCAGGAATTGCAATGAAGTAAGAAGGAAAAATCAAAAATCAAAAATAGTTCCTTTTAATTCTTTTGGACTGAAATAAAGTAATTAAGAAAATGGAATAAAAAGAGAAAATATCGGATATTTCTGAAAAAGAAAAATGTGCCTATCAGTCTTTCGTTTGAAAATAGTCACGGCACAACCTATGTTTATTTATGTTTTTTAGGTCTTAGCTGAATTATATTCTTTTTATCTAACTTTAATAAAGACAGTGATTACTTTGAGTCGTAGTGTCTCTAAGTCATAATATATTTTGTAATCATTTCTTTTTAAATAAGTAACAAGTGCGGTAGGTATTGCTTCAAGATCTGAATATTTATTAATCTAGTTATAGTCCAAACGCACATCGTTTCTAAGGATTCAGGAACAATTCCTGAAAATTTTTTCCAGTATTATTTTCATAAAAAATCGGATGTTGCACATATACCTGCCTAATTGTTTTATTGTTCACTCTGTTAATTTATCGCCTCATAAACAACATAAAAATCCAAGCAATGGCAGCTTAAAAATTATAACACATTAACATAAGTGAAAAACATATCACATCCAAAAGTACATATTACTAAAAGAAAGCATCTCTGATTTTTATACAAATAAGAAAAAAAAAAACATCCATTTCTTTAAAGAAACTTTTTTTATTTGTAAATTCAGAAAAAGGGGAGTTTAATCTTGCATCCATTCTTTTTTGTAAATTATCGGTTAAAACTCACGAAAAAAAAAAATATTAAATTATTATTTTTTTCTTAAAAACTTCGTAAGATGAACACAGTATTTTCTTTATTCTGAACTAACCTTTAGCTGGTGCCACTAATTAACTTTAAATTTACAAAAGAATAAACACAGAAAGGATCGAAAAACAATCTGATGAGTCTCCGTTAAACAAATTCCTCTGATTAATTTAAAGTAAAACTAACTATTAAATGCAGCACTTGCAATGAAGTACAGTGACTAAATCAGGAATAAAAATTAGTTTCTTTTTAATTCTTTTGGACTGAAATAAAGTAATTAAGAAAATGAAATAAAAATAAAAAATGTTGAATATTTCTGAGAAAGAAAAATTTGCTTATCAGTCTGCCGTTTGAAAATAATCAAGTCATAGTCTATGTTTGATTTATGTTATTTTTAGGTGTTAGCTGAATTATATTCTTTTTACCTAACTTTAATAAAGACAGTGAATACTTTAAGTCGTAGTGTCTCTAAATCGTAATAAATTTTGTAATAATTCCTTTTTAAATAAGTAACAAGTGCAGCAGGTATTGCTTCAAGATCTGAATATTTATAAATCTAGTAGTAGTCCAAACGCACATCGTTTCTAAGGATTCAGGAATAATTTCCGAATTTTTTTTCCAGCATTAATTCCATAAAAAAGCAATTAACATAAAAATCCAAGCAATGGCAATTTAAAAATTATAACACATTAACATACGTGAAGAACATATCACATCCAAATGTTTATATTACTAAAAGAAAGCATCTCTGATAACGATATCAAAAAAGGAAAAAAAAGTATATTTCTTTACGGAAACATTTTTTGTTTGTAAATTCAGAAAATTAGAACTTTGATCTTGCATCCATTCGTTTTTGTAAATTACCGGTTAAAACTCATGAAAAAAAAATTAATTTAGAATAGATAAGAAATAGCTAAGAGTACGTCAAAATGATCTTTTAATTAACGAAAAAATAAAACATTATTTTCCTGCTGTTTTGAATCCAGTTGTTTTTGTTCTGTAGAATCTCATTTTGAACAAGGCTAATGAAATTTTTCGAAAAAGAAGTATTTCTTTCTAAAAAAATTTCGTACGATGAACACGGTATTTTCTTTATTCTAAACTAATCCTTAGCCGCTGCCTTTAATTATCTTTAAATTTACAAAATAATGAACACAGAAAACATCAAAAGACACGCTGACGAGTTTTCGTAAATCAATTCCATTGTTTAATTTAAAGTAAAACAAACCATTAAACGCAGGAATTGCAGTGAAGTAAAAGGAACAAATCAGGAATAAAAATTAGTTTCTTTTTAATTCTTTTGAACAGAAATAAAGTAATTAAGAAAATGAAATAAAAACAGAAAATATCGAATATTTCAGAAAAAGAAAAATGTGCCTATCAGTCTTTCGTTTGAAAATAATCACGACACAATCTATGTTTATTTATGATATTTTTAGGTCTTAGCTGAATTATTTTTTTTTTTACCTAACTTTAATAAAGACAGTGATTACTTTAAGTCGTACTGTCCCTGAATCGTAATACATTTTGTAATCATTCAAATCATTCAAATAAGTAACAAGTGCAGAAGGTATTGCTTCAAGACCTGAATACTTACGAATCTAGTTATAGTCCAAACGCAAATCGTTTCTAATGATTTAGGAATAATTTCCGAAAAAAGTTTTCCAGCATTAATTTCATAAAACATCCGATATTGCAGATATACTTTCCTAATTGTTTTGTTTTTCGTGCTGTTTGATTTCATGCCTCATAAACAATATAAAAATTCAAGTAATGACAGTTTAAAAATTATAACACATTAACATAAGTGAAGAACATATCAAATCCAAAAGCACATATTACTAAAAGAAAGCATCTCTCATATTTATATAAATAAAAAAAAACTCGTCCATTTCTTTAAAGATTTTTTTTTTTTTTTTTTTTTTTTTTTTTTTTTTTTGTAAATTCAGAAAATTAGAACTTTGATTTTACATTCATTCACTTTTGTAAATTACCGGTTAAAAGTCACGAAAAAAAACACAATAAATTAATTTAGAAAAGATAAGAAATAGCTAAGAGTACATCAAATTATCTTTTAGTTAACGAAATAATAAAACATTGTTTTCCCGTTGAGTTTAGAATCCAGTTGTCTTTGTTCAGTAGAAACTCATTTTGAAGAACACCTAATGAAATTTTTTGTAAGAGAAGTATTTCTTTCTAAAAACAAATCGTACGATGAACACGGTATTTTCTTTATTCTGTACTATTCCTCAGCTGCTGCCACTAATTATCTTTAAATTTATAAAATAATGAACATAGAAAAGGTCAAAAGACAAGCTAATGAGTCTTCGTTAAATAAATTCCACTGATTAATTTAAAGTAAAACAAACTGTTAAGTGCAGGAATTGCAGTGAATTAAAAGGAACAAAATCAGGAGTAAAATTAGTTCTTCTTATTGCTTTTGGATTGGAATAAAATAATTCAGAAAATGAAATTTAAAGAGGAAATATTGAATATTTCTGAAAAAGAAAAATGTGCCTATCAGTCTTTCGTTTTAAAATAATCACGACACAATCTATGTTTATTTATGTTATTTTTAGGTCTTAGCTGAATTATATTCTTTTTACCTAACTTTAATAAAAACAGTGATTACTTTAAGTCGTAGTGTCTCTAAATCGTAATAAATTTTGTAATCATTCCTTTTTAAATAAGCAACAAGTGCAGCAGGTATTGCTTCAAGATCTGAATATTTATAAATCTAGTTACAGTCCAAACGCACATCGTTTCTAATGATTCAGGAACAATTTCCAAAAATTTTTTCCTGCATTAATTCCATAAAAAATCCGATATTGGAGATATACCTGCATGATTGTTTTTTTTCTCTCTGTTGATTTCATCCTTCATAAAAAATATAAAAATTCAAGTAATGGCAGTTTAAAAATTATAACACATTAACATAAGTGAAAAACATATCACATCCAAAAGTACATATTACTAAAAGAAAACATCTCTGATATTTATATGAATAATAAAAAAACCGTCCATTCCTTTAAAGAAAATTTTTATGTTTGTAAATTCAGTAAATTAGAACTTTGATCTTGCATCCATTCGGTTTTGTAAATTACCGGTTAAAACTCACGAAAAAAATACAATAAATTAATTTAGAATAGATAAGAAATAGCTAACAGTACATCAAAAGTATTTTTTAATTAACGAAAAAAAAACATTATTTTCCCTTTAAGTATAGAATCCAGTTGTCTTTGTTCTGCAGAATCTCATTTTGAACAACGCTAATGAAATTTTTCAAAAAAGAAGTATTTCTTTCTAAAAAAATTTCGTACGATGGACACGGTATTTTTTTTTATTCTAAACTAATCCTCAGCCGCTGCCACTAATTACTTTTAAATTTACAAAATAATGAACACAGAAAAGATCAAAAGACACGCTGATGAGTCTTCGTTAAATCAATTCCACTGATTAAAATAAAGTAAAACAAACTATTAAGCGCAGGAATTTCAGTGAATTAAAAAGAACAAAATCAGGAGTAAAAATTAGTTTTTCTTATTGTTTTTGGATTGGAATAAAATAATTCAGAAAATGAAATTTAAATAGGAAATATTGAATATTTCTGAGAAAGAAAAATTTGCGTATCAGTATTTCGTTTGATAGCAATCGGAACACAATCTATTCTTATATTTAGCTTTTAATTAATATATATATATATATATATATATTAAATATCGGTCTCTCTCTATATATATTATTTATATTAAATACTCCCTCTGTCCCAAATTATTTGCGACATTTGAATACTTTTGTGCTGATTATTGATATTTATGACTTTATGATTTTGTTTGAACATTTTTCAAAGAGCTATACTAATTCAACAATATTTACTGACCCAACATTCCCTCCATCATTCCATGAATAAGTAATTAATTAGTTTAAAAAATCCCGGTTCACACGCTCCTAAGCCACGCCCCATTAAGATTTTTTTAACAGTAATCACATAAAATTGTCTTCAATCTAATCAATTCATTTAACAGCATTTTTTTTCCAACTGTTACTTCTTTTTTTTCTTTTTTACTTTAAATTCGAGATCATAGTATAATTTTACTGGTGTCGATCTACTAAACTGCATCAGAAATTATTTATGACTCCACCTACTTGAAATGTAGCAACTAATTTGGGACAAAAATTTCAACCTAAATGTCGCAACTAATTTGCGACAGAGTGAGTATATATAAAAAAATCTCTTTAAAGAAATGGACAGGTATTGCTTTGTTACTTCTTGAAATTCTTTTTTTAGTTATTTATACTTTTGAATGTGGTATGTTTTTCGCTTATGTTAATGTGCAATTTTTATTATATTGTTTCTAAGGCCGGAAATCAACAGAGTGAACAAGGAAATCATTGAGAAGATATAATTGAATATTTATTAAATTTATTATAATATGAATACTTATTAAATTTATTCAAGAAAAAAATGTAGGAAAATGTTCCCAAATCATTGCAACTGATGTGCATTTATAATTTAATTATCATTCATATATTGATTCAATTAGCTGCTGCACTTTCTGCTTGCATAAAAATGAATGATTACAAAATTTATTAAGATTTAAAGACACAATGACTTAAATTTATCACCGTATTTATTATAGTTACGAGCTACGCCCGCTAGCTGGGCCAGTTTTTCCAAACGAACCTCGATATTAAGCAATATATAATAAACAAAAAAATTCATTTAATAAGCAAGTCTTGGTGTTCGAATCCTCAAGCACAAAAAAAGTAAATTAAAGAGCTATGGTTGTTATGCGCCCATTATCCCGTTAAAAATATGTGATTTCGCACAGTGGGCTCTACGCTCCATGGTCGCCATCGTCCCATTAAAAATATTTGGTTTTGTACGGTTGGCTCTGCGCGCCCATAAGACATTTTCTCGTATTTTTTGGTTCATCAGAAGCAGACTTTTACGCAGATTCTGAATATGTAATCAGTTTTTTTCTATACTTTAAAAACTGTCTGCATGATGGTTTAAGAAAAAACGCGCAAAAAAGGGAGAAAAAGAGGTTTTCGACTGCTTCTTCTTTTAGCCAAAGGGGAAAAGTTCTTTTCCTTCACCGCAAGGTGGCGCAGTGTTTGCCTCAGAGCTCCGTTTGAGCGCCGTTTGGGATTTGAGACTTTTTCGTTTCGATTCCCAAGGGGTTTTTAATTCATAACTTTTTTAATTTTGGTCCCACGGTCTCGAAAATGCCCGAAATGACTTCCCCGGAATTTTTCCAATCGAAAGACACCTCTCGCGACTTCCAACTCGCCCGCGTTGCGAACTGTAATCGGCTTCAAGCAGACAGACAGACAGAGAGGCGCACGGATTTTCTTAGTATAGATTATGTAATATATATATATATATATATATATATATATATATATATATATATATATATATATATATAATATATTATATATATACAGGGTGTCCAGCAAATAACACCCTGATTTTAAAATTAAATTTCTCAAAAACAAAGATCTACAGAACTATGCGGTAAACGGTTTGTTTATTAGGTAAGCTGTAAAAATCTTATATAGAAGTTTCGAAGGGTAAATCTTTGGAAAAGATTGTGATCTGATTGCAAAGAATGTTTTGATTTGACATTTTTCTTGTTTTGGATTGTTTGCGGAGAATGAATTTTTTGGCTTAAATTGCCATAGTTTAAAGATTTTTGGAATTAAATTTTTAAAATTTCGAAATTCAAGAAATTTAGTTCGAAAAATTGTTAAACTATAGCACTGTAAGCCGAAAAACTCTATCTGTGCAAGCAATCTAAAACAAGAAAAATGTCAAATCAAAGCATTCTTTGCAATCAGAACACAATTTTTTCAAAATATTCACCGTTCGAAACTTCTGTATAAGATTTTTACAGCTTACCTAATAAACAAACCGTTTATCGCATAGTTCTGTCGATCTTTGTTTTTGAGAAATTTAATTTTAAAATCAGGGTGTTATTTGCTGGACACCCTGTATATATATATATACAACATATATATATATGAAATTACCGGTTAAAACTCAGGAAAAAAATTCAAAAAATAATTTAGAATAGATAAGAAATAACTATAATTAAATCAAAATTAGCTTTTCAGTAACGAAAAAAGAACATTATTTTCCAGTTAAGTTTAGAATTTTGTTGTCTTTCTTCTGTCTCATTTTGAACAAAGCTAATGAATTTTTTCGAAAAATAAGTATTTCTTTCTAAGAATCTTCGTATGGTTAACACAGTATTTTCTTTATTCTGAACTAATCCTCAGCCGCTGCCACTAATTAGCTTTAAATTTATAAAATAATGAACACAGAAAAGATCAAAAGACATGCTGTTGTGTCTTCAATATATCAATTCCACTGATTAATTAAAAGTAAAACAAACTGTTAAAAGCAGGACTTGCAATGAAATAAAAGGAACAAAATCAGGAATAAAAATAATTTTCTTTTAATTATTTTGGACTGAAATAAAGTAATTTAGAAAATAAAAAAATAAAAAGAGAAAATATCGAAATTTTTGAGAAAGAAAAATGTGCTTTTCAGGTCATTTATTTTAGTAATAGGAACACAATCTATGTTTCTTTATTTTATATTTAGCCCTTAACTGAATTATATTCTTTTTACCTAACTTTAATAAAGACAGTGATTACTTTAAGTCATAGTGCTTCTGAATCGTAATAAATTTCATAATCATTCATTTTTAATTCAGCTCTTGAATCAAGATCTTAATATTTATAAAACAAGTTATAGTACAAACGCATATCATTTGAAATGTTTCACAAACAATTTCTGACATTTTTTTCAAGTATTAATTTCATAAAAATTCCCATATTACAGATATACTTGCCTAATTGTTCTCAAAACTCACGAAAAAATATAATAAATTATTTTAGAACAGATAAGGAATAACTAAAAGTAAATCAAAATTATCTTTCAATTAACGGAAAAAAGCGTTATTTTCCAGTTAAGTTTAGATTCCAATTGTCTTTGTTCTGTAGAATCTCATTTTGAACAACGCTAATGAAATCTTTCGAAAAAGAAATGTTTCTTTCTATTAAAAAAAAAAAAAAAAAAAAAAAAAAAAAAAAAAAAAAAAACTTCGTACGATGAATACAGAATTTTCTTTATACTGAACAAATCATCAGCCGCTGCCACTAATTACTTTTAAATTTACAAATTAATGAACACAGAAAAGATCAAAAGACACGCTGATGAGTCTTCGTTAAATCAATTCTGCTGATTAATTAAAAGGAAAACAAACTATAAAACGCAGAATTTGCAATGAAGTAAAAGGAACTGAATCAGGAATAAAAATTAGTTTCTTTTAATTCTTTTGGACTGAAATAAAGTAATTTAGAAAATGAAATAGAAAAATAAAATATCACAGAAGGAAACGAATATTTCTGTGGAAAAAATGGTTATAAGTTTTTCGTGTGTTAAATAATTGGAACTCAGTCTATATTTGATTTCTACTACATTTAAATCTTAAGGGGTCTAGTAACTTTTAAACTCATTGAAAATCTGTAAAAACATTGAAAGTTTGAATTAGTGTAACTCCTTTATTTTTTTATGTATCGACATAAAATTTTGGATTTTGATTAAATAGATTATGTTTTTTTAATTCACTACCCTAGATACTGACTAATCTTTTGCAGAATTTGTGTACTATTGAATTTAAAAAATCTCTTTATTTCACTCCGTAAGTCATTGAGCGCATGATATCTTGAGAACGTATGTGTGGATTTTTATGAAACTTAATGTATATAATATGCATATGTGTATTTTTAAAATGAACTACTCTTAGATCATAATTATGTCATTAACTATAAAAAATCAATATTTCTGTTTAAAAAAAACAAAAAATTATATTTTTTAATCAATAAAACTAGTCATAACTAAAGTTATTACCACTCTAAATACTTAAAAGTAGTTCATTTTAAACACACATATCTGTTAAATATCTACATTTAATTTCATAATAATCCATACATACGTTTTCAAGTTATCGTGCGCGCAATCACTTACAGAGTGAAAAAAAGAGATTTTTTAATTTCAACAATACACGAATTCTGCAAAAGACTAGTCAGTATCTAATGGTTTTATATTAAAAAGTATAATCTGTTTAATCAAAACCAAAATTGCATGTATATACATAAAAAATAATGGAGATACGCAAACTTCAACCTTCAATATTTTTGTTGATTTTCAACGAGTTTAAAAGTTACAAGACCCCTTAACTGAATTATTTTCTTTTTACCTGAGTTTAAACCTTTTTGTTCCAAGGAGCGCTGTCGCGCTGCTCTGAAAAGTGCCAAGTAGCTGTTGTCATGCTGTATCTGAAAATTCACTTCTGTTCAATATTTTGAAATCAAAATTAGAAATGTTAAAAAATTAAAAATCACGATGTTTATATAAAAAATATGCGATCGAAGATAGTTTGCAATATAATGAATAAAAATACGAACACGGTAACACGGCCGTCACTACGTTTATCCAATGTTCGAAATTATATCACAACAATAAAAACAAAAATATTTTTTCACAGCTTAGAAAAAATCTGCAGAAATAAAATGATAATGTCTTTGATTCGCAGTTTATCGTTTGCAATTACAAAACTTCTTACATTTTGATATTTCTGTTGCTAGGCTACAATAAATTAAATAAATTTATATAGCACTTTATCAAACAATGCGCGCCCCAAAAGTGAACTGACAAAAGGAGACCTATGCGCTAGCATTTTTCACAACTAGCTAGAACAGCGCGACGGCGCTCCTTGGCACTAAAAGAGATAATGAATACTGTGATTACTTTAATTCAAAGTGTTTCTAAAATATATGTTCAAACTTTAAATCAATATTGATTAAACCAAAAAAAAATTTTATTAAAAAAATAAGGTTTCAATCTATCTTTTCAATCAAAATACAGATTTTAAGATTCTAATTTGAGACCACTTTTTTCTTTATAATAAAATAATTAAGATAAAAACATTGTAACTATTTTAACAAAATTTCAGAAAATCTACCTTTCTTTGTTTAAACAGTAATGATACCACAAAAAGTGGTCAGTAATCACATTTAAATTTTGCTTTAAATGCATGTGCAATATTTCATTATGTAGTTTACATTATAAGCAGATTCCCTGATTTAATCAGTACTATGTTCAGTACTTTTTAATCAGTACTAAGCTCTTAACGTAACGACAACGCTTTTAAAAATAAAATAAAATAAACAATGCACATTTGTGAAAATATTCTTAAAATACCTTCGTTGTTGTTAAACAGTAAAATAAAACTGCGGATTAAACTGCAATAAAATGCCCTGTACTTTTTACTGAATAAATCTTTTCGACCATAGTTTCAAATATAAAATTTGTTGAACGTACTCCACATTACCTCAAAATCTGCAAAGTATTTTTATCACCCTGTAAAAAAATCTATTCTGTAAAGTTTTGAAGTAAAATGAAATAAAATAACATAAATCTAAAATAAAATAATAAATATTTTTTATTTCTCTTAGATTAAAAGAAAGTAATTTTAAAAATGAAAGAAATGTCTATACAAGAATCCACCTGTCTTCCACTCGAAAGATGAATGTTGGCTGGCATTTGAAATTATTTTTGATTTCTGAGTGTACTTGGCAAGTATCTGTATTATTATGACTTATTTGATACGATTATTTTTCCTCCGCGTACTCATCAGTCACATAATGATTGTGACTGAATGTATCCTCCAATAACATTATCTATACAATATTTTTTTGATATCTTTGGTTAAAGACGACCTGGCGCCAACTGAATTCAGATATAATTGATGATGAGGGAGTTGAGAAGAGAATATAGATCTCGAGATTCTCGAATGAATTGGGATATTCTGTTTCTCCAGGTGAATTTTTTTCATCTTCTCTTCCTCTCTCTCTCTCTCTCTTTTTTCAGTTACTCTTATTGGATTAGCGGAAAAATGAACCGTAAATAGAAAAAATTGCAAATTTTACTATTTTTTGGAACAATTTTGAATTTTTCCAATTTTTAATTATGGTTGCAACATTTCATTATATAGCTAATATTATAAGCAGAGTCACTGAGTGAATTAGTAATATATTCCAAGAGATTTTAATGTAACAACATTGCTTTTGCGGAAAACATGCAAAATTTTCAAAATATTAATATAGCTTCATTTTTATTTAATCCATAAAAAAAATCGTGCAGTGTATTTTAATAAAACTTCCCGTGTTTCTTACTTAATAAAAACTTACGACCCTAGTTTCCAATTAAAAACTTATTGAACTCACTTTAAATTCCCTCAAAATCTGTACAAAGTTTGTGTCACCCTGTACAAAGCAATCAATTTAGTAGAATTTTGAAATAAATAAAAAACTAAAACTTTCTTTTATTTATCTTAGATTAAAAGGAAATAATTTAAAAAATGAAAGAAAACTTCAATGAAAGGGACAAAAATCTCTTTACAAGAAAACCTTGATCATCTGTCTTCCAGTCGATAGATAAATGTTGGCTGGCATTTGAAATTCTTTTTGATTTTTGAGTGTACTTGGCAAGTATCTGACTTATTATGACTTATTGAAAACGGTTATTTTTCGTCGACGTACTTATCAGTCACATGATGATTGTGACTGAATGTATTTGGAAGGTAACTCCAATTACCTTATCTATATAATAATTTTATATCTTTCGGTTAAAGACGACCTGGTGCCAGCTGAATTCAGGTATAATTGATGATGAGGGATTTGAGAGGGGAGAATATAGATCTGGAGTTTCTCGAATGCATAAGGATATTTTTTTATTCTGTTTCACCAGGTTCATTTTCTTTTTTTCTTTTTATATAGTTAAAATTATTGCTTTATCTGGAAATGTAATAGAAAATAGAAATATTTGCAGGTTTTAAGAATTTTGGGACAGTACTTGTTACTGAATAAAAATTTTCGACCATAGTCTCCAATATAAAACTTGTTAAACGTACTCCTCGTTCCCTCAAAATGTGGAAAATATTTTTGTTACCCTGTATAAAAAATCAATTCAGTAGAGTTTTGAAGTAAAATAAAATGACGTAACACAAATCTAAAATAAAATAATTCTCCTTTTTTTTTCTTTTAGATCCAAATAAAATAACCTAAAAATGAAAGAAAACTTCCATGAAAGTGACAAAAATCTCTATACAACAAAGCATAGTCCACCTTTCTTCCAGTCGATAGATGAATGTTGTCTGGCATTTGAAACTATTTTTGATTTCTGATTCTTTTTATAATTGTACTTGGCTAGTATATGACTTATTATGACTTATTGCAAACGGTTATTTTTCATCGACGTACTCATCAGTAACATGATGATTGTGACTGAATGTATCTGGAAGCTAACTCCAATAACCTTATCTATATAATATTTTTATATCTTTCGGTTAAAGGCAACCTGGCGCCAGCTGAATTCAGATAAAATTGATGATGAGGGATTTGGGAGAGGATATAGATCAGGATATTCTCGAATGCATTAGGATATTTTTTTTCTGTTTCTTCAGGTTCTTTAATATTTCTTGTTGACATTATTCCGTTAGCCGGAAATCGAATAGGTAGTAGAAATTAAGTTTTATTTCTTTTTGGGACAGTATTTATTTTTTTCCCATTTTCGAATAAGGTTGTTATATTATAGTTGTAACATTTCAACATTTAGCTTACATTATAAGCAAAATTTATGATTGAAGTAGTACTATGTTCCTAGAGCTCTTAATATAACAATATTGTTTTTCAAAAAAAAAAAATCAAATTTGTGAAAATATCTTAAAATAGCATCAGTGTTGTTAAATACTTTAAAGAAAATCGCAGACTGGATTATAATAAAATGCACTATATTTTTTATTGAATGAAACTTTTTGACTCTAGTTTCCGATATAAAATTTGTTGCACATTCCCTCAAAGTTTGTAAAATTTTTGTGTCACACTGTATAAAACAATCAATTTAGTAGAACTTCAAAATAATTTTTTTTTTCTTATACTGAAATAAAATATTTTAAAAAATGAAAGAAAACTTTAATGAAAGGGTCAAAAATCTCTATTACAAGAAAACATAGTTCATCAGTCTTTCAGTCGATAAATAAATGGTGGCTGGCATTTGAAATTATTTTTGATTTCTGAGTGTACTTGGCAAGTATCTGTATTATTATGATTTATTTGAAACGATTATTTTTCATCGGCGTACTCATCAGTCACATAATGATTGTGACTGAATATATCCACCAATAACATTATCCATATGATATTTTTTAGTTATTTTAGGTTAAAGGCGACCTGGCGCCAGCTGATTTCAGATATAATTGATGATGAGGGATTTGAGAGGGAAGAATATAGATCTGGAGATTCTCGAATGCATTAGGATATTTTTTATTCTGTTTCTCCAGGTGATATTTTTTCTTCTCCTCTCCTTCTCTCTCTTTTTTTCAGTTACTCTTATTGCTTTAACGGAAAAATGAACAATAAATAGAAAAATTTGCAAATTTTACAAATTTTTTGGAACAATTTTGAAGTTTTCTAATTTTTAGTTATGGTAGCAACATTTCATTATGTAGCTAATATTATAAGCAGAGTCACTGAGTAAATTAGTAATATATTCCAACAGATTTTAATATAACAACATTGCTTTTGCGGAAAACATGCAAAATTTTAATAATATTAATATAGCTTCATATTTATTTAATCATGAAGAAAATCGTGAATTGTATTTTAATAAAACGTCCCATGTTTCTTATTTAATAAAAACTTACGACCCTAGTTTCCAATGTAAAACTTATTGAACTCGCTTTAAATTCCATCAAAATCTGTACAAAGTTTGTGTCACCCTGTACAAAGCAATCAATCAAGTAGAATTTTGAAATAAATAAAAAACTAAAATGAAATTACTTTCTTTTATTTCTCTTAGATTAAAAGAAAATAATTTTAAAAATGAAAGAAAACTTCAATGAAAGGGACAAAAATCTCTTTACAAGAAAACATTGATCATCGGTCTTCCAGTCGATAGATAAATGTTGGCTGGCATTTGAAATTCTTTTTGATTTTTGAATGTACTTGGAAAGCATGTGTATTATTATGATATCTTGAAAACGATTATTTTTCATCAACGTACTCATCAGTCACATGATGATTGTGACTGAATGTATCTGGAAGCTAACTCCAATAATTTTATCTATGTAATAATTTTATATCTTTCGGTTAAAGACGACCTGGCGCCAGCTGAATTCAGATATAATTGATGATGAGGGATTTGAGAGGAGGGTATAGATCCGGAGATCCTCGAATGCATTAGGATATTTTTTATTATATTTCTCCAGGTTCATTTGTTTTCTTCTTCTCTCACTCTTTTTCAGTTAATATTATTGCATTTGCGGTAAACTGAATACTAAGTAGAAATATTTGCAAGTTTTACTATTTTTTGGAACTGTTTCGAATTTTCCCTATTTTCCAATATGGTTGACGCACTCCCTTTATGTAGCTTATATTATAAGCAGAGTCACTAATTGAATTAATAATATGTTCCTCCAGATCTTAATAAACAACATTGCTTTTTCTGGAAAAATATAAAATTTTGAAAGCATTAAAGCAAGTTCATTTTGATTCGATCCATAAAAGAAAATCGAGGATCCTATTTTAATAAATTGTCCAATATAATTTACTGAATAAAAAATTTTGAACCTATTTTCCAATGTATAACAAGATGAACGCACTTTAAATTCCCTGAAATTCTGTAAAAAGTATTTGTCACCCTGTATATATCATTTTTTAAATGAATAAAAAACTTAAATAAAATTAATTAATTTTATTTCTAATAGATTCAAACAAAATAATTTTAATATTAAAGAAAACTTCAATAAAAGGGACAAAATTCTCTATACAAGAAATCATAGTCCATCAGTCTTCCAGTCGATAGATAAATGGTGGGCAGCATTTGAAATTATTTTTGATTTCTGAAAGTACTTGTCAAGTATCTGAATTATTATGACTTATTGAAAACGGGTATGTTTCATCAGTCACATGATTGTGACTGAATGAATCTGGTAGCTTCCTCCAATAACCTTATATATAAAATATTTTAATATCATATATATTTTTGATATACAGGGTGTTTCGCTACCAGACCGACAAACTTTGAGGGGTGATAGTAGACATAAAGACAAACATTATTAAATAGGAAACCATGGGGCGCAAACGTCTTCCGTAGGAGCTAGGGGCCATTAAAGTTTAAGGTCCAAAAATTCAAACGCTGATAAAAATTAGAGAAAAGGGTCGATTTGTTTGCGGTTTTCTCTAAAATCATTCTTTATATCACGATTTTTTATTTTTTTAAGTTTAAAGGTTAAGTTCGAAAATTGTCGACAGAGGGCGCTTTAGACTTTAGAGTAACGAACAAATACTTTTTGCCGTTCTTTTGTGCATGGGGTTGAAATTTTTCTAAAGTTTAGACTTTAACTTAAATTTTAAGCCCAAAATCGGAAACATGGCGATAGGTTAACTAGCGAAAATTTAACTGTGAACCGAGGGGGAGATTTTAAACGCTCATAAACATTGGACAAACTAATCGATTTTGTTGCGGTTTGCGTGTAGGTCATTCCCTTGGTAATTATTTTATTCCAAATGACGTTCAGCTATGGTGTCCTCATTTTTTCATAGAGGGCGCTTCCAACGCATCTCCGACATTTCAATGGCATTACTCCGGGTGTTTTACTACCAGACTACCATATTTCCAGGAAGTGTTAGAGATGCGAAAGCGACACGGAATCACATAGGAATGCAACGTTGAAAATGTCTTTTTTGCGAGTTATGGTTAAAGGAAGCAGAGAAAAAACAACAGAAACAAGCAGAGAAACAGCAACACGTTAATATGACATAAAACAGTTTATTTAAAGGTTTTACTAGAAAAGATGTTCGAAATTACGACCAGAAGTAATTCGACATGCTTGACAGCGGCGTCGCATGTAATTCCTCACGCTCTGAAAGATTCTTGGGATCTTTGATAGATTTCCGGAAGCTACAGAAATACGAGGTGCTAAGTCTTTAATTGATGGTACGGGATTCTCATACACCCAACTTTTCATGTGACTCCAGCAGAAGAAGCTCATACTTGATAGGTCCGGTGATCTGGCAGGCCAATAAACCGGGCCACCACGACCTATCCACCGCTGTCCATATGTTACGTTGAAGTATCAGTGAACATCATTGGTAAAATGTGGAAGAGCCCGATCGTGCTGGAACCATATAGAGAGAGAAACTTTCACGCGCATTACCCCTCAGCGCCATCTACCGCAAGAAAATCACAGCGCCATCTACTGCCACTGTCAAGTTTGATGGATTTTTTCTGATCGTAATTTCGAACACTTTTTGCCGTAAAACCTTTAAATAAACTTTGTTCTGTCACTTTAACATGTTTCTGATTCTCTGCTTGTTTCTGTTGTTTTTTCTCTGCTTTTTTTAAACCTAACATGCAAAAAAGGAATTTTCAACGTTACATTCCTGTGTGATTCCTAGTCGTCTTTGCATCCATTACACTTCCTGGAAGTATGGTGGTCTGGTAGTAAAACACCCAGGAGTAATACCATTGAAATGTCGTACATGTGTCGGAAGCGCCCTCTATCAAAAAATGAGGACATAAAAGCTGTACGTCATCTTGAATAAAATAATTACCAAGGGAATGACCTACACACAAACCGCAACAAAAACGATTAGTTTGTCCAATGTTTATGAGCGTTTAAAATCTTTCCCTCGGTTCACAGTTAAATTTTCGCTAGTTAACTGTTCCCCATATTTCCGATTTTGGGCTTAAAATTTAAGTTAAAGCCTAAACTTTAGAATAATTTCAAACCCATGCAAAAAGAACGGCAAAAAGTATTTGTTCGTTACTCTAAAGTCTAAAGCGCCCTCTATGGACAATTTTTGAACCTAACCTTTAAAATTAAAAAAATAAAAAATCGTGATATAAAGAATGATTTTAGAGAAAACCGCAAACAAATCGACCCTTTTCTCTCATTTTTATCAGCGTTTGAATTTTTGGACCTTAAACTTTAATGGCCCCTAGCTCCTACGGAAGACGTTTGCGCCCCATGGTTTCCTAATTAATAATGTTTGTCTTTATGTCTACTATCACCCCTCAAAGTTTGTCGGTCTGGTAGCGAAACACCCTGTATATTAAGTAGGTATTTGTTACTATTACATGGGTACGTCCCGGTCGTCCTCAAAAAGCTTTTGTACATTCATGTGAAAGAAGCAAACTCCGCAAAACCAAAGACCTTCGATCAAAATACATTGAAGTGATTACATACGCTATTCAAATGAAATTGCGGAAGTCAAGCGAAAAAGTAGATGCTTCTACTTTAATATCTTAAAAGATTTTACAAAAAGAACCCGAAGAGCAAAAATATATTTAAAAACTATGAAAAAATATCCCGAACAACAAGAGCAAGTTCACTAATTATCAGCTTTACGTGCTGATAATTGGTGAATTGTTTTGTGATTAATGATTGTGAGGTGCTAATGAATTGTGATTTAATGTATTTTATTTCATCTGTTGTTACGTTATTTGTCTGCTTGATAAATCGAATCCTCATAGGTCGACAGTATCGATGTGATAATGGTGTTGGTTTTTGCCAAAGAATTTTCTTTTCGGACCCATAAGCTAATTGAAGAGGAGCCACAATACTTTGAAAAATATTGGTGTCAGAATCAGCTTGATCTTCAAACTTCGTTTTATATTGCATCTGCTGTGACTCGTCACAATCCCACTTGCTTATTAAAATTAAAGATCGTTTTTCGTCATCACTCAAAGATTTTACAGCTTCGCTAATATGTAAATACAGTCGTGTTGCCTTATGATTCATCAAATATTGCACTTTTCTTTCGGCACATGTCTATGTCTCTCTGTAAATTTCTGGATAGCATTCTTTTTTTATCCTTTGAAGAATAGAATAGCACGCAAAAAAGCTTTTATTCGTTTCTCGTATTGTCTCCAATTCAGACTTAATATGAACTGCTTCTGTATACAGGGACACAGCACTTACTAGCACAGAAATTAACGATATGAAGATAAAACATAAAATGTTATTCACTATGGTGGATGGAAGAGTATGCAATGCCGCACAAAGACCAAATTTACGAGAAAGTGCTATATATGTGATGCTACTTCATTTGAGTTTAATAACTTATCAAAACAGAGGGAGTGTAAGAAAGAAAATTTATGTTTCGGTCTTTCCTTGCTGCATGCTCGTATATGATTTTTCGAGAGTTTATTATAAGTAGCATATAGATTGTCTGTGAAAAAAAATGGAACGTCCGTCTGTCTGCTGAAGAGAAACAAGCAATAGTAAATAAACAAAAAAAAATTCAGAAAACTTTCAAACAACAACTCAGACTCTTAGTAGACATCCCCAAAGCAAATTTTGGAAATACCAACGATGGAAATACCAAAGACGATTTTTTTGAGGAATACGAAATGTCAACGGCAATAACAGGAGTCGATAAAAATAGTGTAATAGTGATATTCGATACATTGTGTTGCAGATTAAAAATTAATGCAGAAAAATTCGAAAAATATTGCAAAGAAACGGCTGAACTGTATGTGACCCTAAATAGTCTTTATGCTATATCCCCTACAATGCATAAAATACTTCGTCATGGAGCAGATGTCATAAAAAAACTATTCTGCAAATAGGGCAACTACGTGAAGGAGCTGCAGAAGCTCGCAATGAACATATTAGGTCTTTCAGATAGCTCTATAGAAGAAAGTTTTCTCGCCTGGTCTGCAATACGGATGTACTGAATATGCTTTATCTGACTTCTAATCCCGTAATAACGGAAATAAGATTAAAAAAAAAAAAAAAAAAAAAAAAAAAAAATCCTTATTTTCTGAAGCTCTAAAATTGTCATCAAAAAGTGGTATCACCAGTGTTAATACTCTTGATGATAGTTATGAATAAATGCTTGTATTTATAAATTAAACTTTGTTTTAGCATTTTTATTCTATAAATCAAATAAAAATCAGAGTAATAAAATAATTTTGCCCAGGTTTTCTGGCTAAATATCACATTGTCTGCCAGTGGAATTCAGATATAATTGATAATGAAGGATTTGAGAAGCGAATGTAGATCTACAGATTCTCGAATGCATTGGGATTTTTCTTTCTCCAGGATCTTTTTTTTCTAGTTGACATTATTGCGTTTGTGGAAAATTGAATAATATGTAGAAATATTCGCAAATTTTACTACTTTTCTGAGATAGTATTTTTTTCTAGTTAACATTATTGCGTTTGTGGAAAATTGAATAATATGTAGAAATATTCGCAAATTTTACGACTTTTTTTCGGGATAGTATTTTTTTTTTAGTTAACATTATTGCGTTTGTGGGAAATTGAATAATATGTAGAAATATTTGCAAATTTTACGACTTTTCTGGGACACAAACCAAAATTGTTGTTATTGAATAAATTGTTGCAAAATTATTGCGTCAGAGGAAAATTAAATAGTAGAAATAGTTACAAATTTTTCGAACAGTAGTTAATTTTTTTACGCTTTCCAATATGGTTGTCACATTATTGTTGTAACATTTCATTATGTACTTTACATTTTAAGCATAGTTACTGACTAAATTAGTAGTATGTTCTACAGCTCTTAATGAAACAACATTGCTTTTCCGAAAAGAAAAATGTATAATATTAAAATATTTTTAAAATAGCTTCATTGTTGTTAAATCCGAAACAGGTTATATTTGGTTGTATTTTCTGATGGCTAGTTATCAGCACCAGTTATATGAGACCTAGGAGAGGGGTGCCCCCCGTGGGGCAAAGTCGTAAAAGTTAATAGTGGTTTTGATTGTAATAAAATGACTTGTTTTTTTTAATGCATAAAAACTTTCGGTGCTACTTTTCAATGAAAAACTTGTTAAACGCAATCTACATTCCATCAACATCTATAGAATGTTTGTGTCATCCTTTATAAAGCAATCAATTAAGAAGAATTATGAAATACATTTCAAAAAATGAAAAAATAAAATAAAATAGCTTTTGTTTAAAATTTCTTTTAGATTGAAATAAAATAATTTTAAAAAAATGAATGAAAACTTCTATGAAAGGAGGAAAATTAGCTATACAAGAAAACATAGTCCATAAGTATTCCGGTCGATGAATAAATGGTGACTGGTATTTGAAATTATTTTTGATTTCTGAGAGTACTTGGCAAGTATCTGAATTATTATGACTTATTGAAAACGGCTATGTTTAATCGGCATATTCATCAGCCACATGATGATTGTGACTGAATGTATTTGGAAGTTTCCTCCAATAACCTTATCTATATAATATTTTTATATCTTTTGGTTAAATAGAACCTGGCGCCAGTGGGATTCAGATATATTTGATGATAAGGGATTTGAGGGGGAATATAGATTTGGAATTTCTTGAATGCATTAGGATATTGTTATTCTGTTTCCCCAGGTTCATTTTCTTCTTTTCTTTTTTTTTTTCCAGTTAACTTTGTACAGTGAGAGAGAAATTTAATTATAAGTAGAAATATTTGCAAGTTCAACTATTTTTGAGACAGTATTTACTTTTTGTTATTTCCCAATATCGTTGCTACTTTTTTTAAATTCTGTTAGCTACCTTTTTTTCATTCCATATCAATGTCCGTTTAGTGGCTTAGGCTTAATGATCTGAGTATTTGCGTCCCAAAACAACAACAATAAAAACACATCCATTTATTTGTTCGTCTGGTTTAATTTTCAAACCGTGATTGAATTGCAGTGGAATTTCAATATGTTATCACTCTTACTACTTTCGAAAAGGTCTTTTAATTCGGTAATCTATTAATGTTTTTGAACAGTAATAATCGTCTTATTTAATTTGGATTAAAAATGCGCTAAATTGGTAATACTGCATTATAAAGATATAACGCGTCACCTATTTGAAATTTTCTAAGTAGCATATATATGAGGAAATAGTGGTTATCTCTTAATAAGAAAACAAAATAAAATTGATTTGCATTACAGAATCGAACATTTTAAGGTTCATGGTGTGTTCATTCTTTAAAATTAATTTTATTTATTTTAAACTGTTTTCAAATAAATTTTGTATAGTATTAAAATATACCAGATCATGGCAATATGTAGACAATAGTATACTGCAATTTCAAATACACACACTTTAAAACACCTTTCGTCACAAAATTTACATTTTAAAGCGTTACAATTAATGTGTTGTGAATTAGAAAAGTTCCTATACAAAACATTTTTGTCTTGCGATTATTTTCTTAATACATTGCAAAAATGTTGATATCTAGACATGTGTCCTTCATATATTGCAAAAGTGTTGTGTAGAAATGTGTTAAAAAATAGTGCTGAAATACACTACTGGCCATTAAAATTGCTACACCATGAAGGCAACATGCTACAGAAGTAAAATTTAAACGACAAGAAGAAGATGCTGTTATATGCAAATGATTAGATTTTCAGCGCATTCCGACAAAGCAGGTGCCGGTAGCGACACCTACAATGTGTTTAAATAACTAAATTGTTCAGTCGGTTTCTCACACAGAAATTGTATCTGAGCGTTGTTGCCTGGTGAAAAGTTGTTTTGACGGCCCGTGTGAGAAGAAGAAATGTTTACCAGCATGTTTCTGACTCTGATAAAGGTTGAATTATTGCCTGCTGGAATTGCGGTTTATCGTATTTCAGTATTGCTGCTCGCGTTGATCGAGATCCAATGACTGTTCACAGAATATGGAATCGAGGGATTCAGGACGGTAATACGGAACGCATTACAGGATCTCAACGGTCCCCTATCACTAGCAGCCGAGAAGACAGACATGTTATTCGTATGGCCGTAATGGATCGTGCAACCACGTCACGAGTCCTGAGTCAAGAAATGGAGTCATTTTAAAGAGAAAAAGTGCCTCCACGAACACTTCGGCGAAGTTTGCAGCAGCATGGATACTCAGCTTGGAGATCATTGTGACTTACCTTGTCGCTGCATCATAGACAAGAGCGGCTACAATTGAGTGATCAACGACGAACCTGGGTGCGCGAATGGCGAGGAGTCATATTTTCAGAAGAATCCAGGTTCTGTTTACACCATCAATGATGGTCGCATCCGTGTTTGGCGGTATCGTGGTGAACGCACATTGGCAGCGTGCATTCGTCAAGTCTTACTGGCCAATCACATGGCGTGATGGTATGGGGTGCCATTGGACACACGTCTCGGTCGTCTCTTGTTCACATTGACGGCATTTTGAACACTCCATGTAATATATCTGATATTTTACGACCCGTCGCTCTACCCTTTATTCGAGACCTGCGGAACCGTACGCTTCAGCAGGATAATGCCCGACCGCATGTTTCCGGAACTGTACGGACTTTCCTTGATAAGGAAAATATTCGGCTGTTGCCCTGACCAGCACGTTCATTAGATCTCTCACCAATAGAAAACATCTGGTCAATGGCTGCCTATTGATTGGCTCATAACCATACGCCAGTCACTACGGTTGATGAACTGTGGCATCGTGTTGAAGCTGCATGCGCATCTGTACCTGCATATGCCATCCAATATCTGTTTCACCCAATACCCATGCGTGTAAGTGCTGTTATTACTGTCCGAGGAGGTTGTTCTGGGCACTTATTTCTCAGGATCTATGCACCCAAATTTCTTGAAAATTTAATCACTTGTTATTTCTATCACAATATATTTGTCCAATAAATATCATTCTGTTACCTGCAATTCTTCCTGGCGAGCAATTTTAATGGCCAGTTGTGTATTATTGTAAAAAGTAGTTATAAAATTATTTTCTAACAATAGTGTTATCCTGCACCCACTTTGTCACCAAATTAACTACATATTGCAAACAACACGCAGTTTAAACACCATAAAATAACACACGCAAAACTCTTTCAAAACTCTTTCTACGTGGTATCTTTAAAATTACACAATTTTAAAAAGGAAATAAGAGACAGTTTGCTTTATAGAAAACAAATTGAAGGATATTGGTGAGTGAGTTACTAATTTTGTTAATAAATATCAATAACTGTGTTTCTGGATAAAAAATATGTAAATTTTAAAATTACTTTTTCCACAATGTTTTTCCTTTCATAATACATTCGCAACACATACACAAGACAATTTAAAATAGTTTTAGTTTCAAATGTTAATTATTATGTGCAATAATCTAGATTTTACACATAAATTCTGTACCTCATATACAGTGCCGCACAAAAGTATTCGCTTATAATTCTTCTTATTAGAAGAAATTGCTGAAGGGAAATTTTCAATTGAAATATACACATCTCTTAAATGACCAAAATTTGGAGTGCATGTTTTTAATATACAAATCTCTATATCATATACATAGTTGCTAAAAAAATTGGACAATTTTCCGATTGTAGATGGGAACAGCTGAAATACTGTTTTGAATTGCGTTATACGTTTCCATAAGGTGAAATGAAACATAATATTTAATTTTTTAAGCGGTGCAGTTTCGTTACATTATTCTGAATATGTTGGAAAATGCTTCATAATCTGTACTTGACGCATGATTTTTTTCCTTCTTATTTTTTAAGCGCTATCTGTTTTTTTCTTTATACATAAAATAATAATTCTATAATAAAAAAATGAAAAATAATATATTAACTTTAAAAAATGCACTGATTGAATATAAAACATGTAGATACCTAACTCTAAAAAAAGTTACTTTCTGTCATAAACAAAATAATATCCTTAAATAAATTATTAAGACGCTTCGAGTTTCTTCAAGTGTTAGAATTAATTTACTTTAAAAGCTTCTGTTGTTGCAAATAAATTTTATTAAATTGTGTCGCATTTAAACTATTTCAGTGAGTTAAAAAAATATGCTAAATACTTATTTAGAAAACGTAACTTTAAGCACTTAAGAAAGATTTTTTTATATAACTTAATCAGAAGTGATTGGCTAAAGATTTGTAGAAAAATGCTATCTTCTAGGATTTAATCAAATTTTTCACGCTGTCAGAGCAAAATTTTCCGCTTATTTCCTTTTCCAGGTGCTTTGCATTAGAGTACTTAATTGAATTAAGCTCCGAGATCTTAAAAATATTCATGAGCCATCTACTTAATTTTTTTACATTTTTTTCCTAAGGAGATATAATTTAGCAACTAACTATTTTTTATGATTTACAAAGAAAGCGCTTCCGTCTAATTTATGAAATTAAAATTTTTTGTTTTCTTTAAATCTTAATGAATTTTCATCATATTTTTACTGTCATACTGTCAATAAGAAACCTTTTAGATGTCTTGCAATATTAATTAATTTGATTTTATCTTAAATTTTCATGTTTATAAAATCAATTAAAAAAATACTAAAAATGTTTCTTTCATTTAACATGTTTAAATGGAAAGTCTCAGTTTTTCTAATATTAATATATTAATTAGAACAAAGCGCAAAAAATAATGAAAGCTAATTTAATAAACAAAATTCATACAAGGAAGATTACAAAGTTTATACGAGCTGACAATATCTTTAGGATTTGTTAACTATTTGACGTAAGTTTTAAAACATATTAATTATGCATTTGTTTTTTCATACACATTGTAAATATGTTCTATTTATGTAAACTTAAAAATGGCGTTAAATGTCTTTAGAATTTTATGTAGCATCCATAAAAAATATTTGCTTATTTATTTTTATGAATAAAATAATAGAAGGGAAAAATATATAACTATATGTAATTTTTTAAGGCTAATTAATTATTCATTTGATTTTCCTTAGGCATTGCAAATATGCTCTTTTTATGTAAACTGAAAATGGCATTAAATGTCTTTAGAATTTTATATAGTTTTCATAAACAGAATAACCATTTAATTATTTTTAATAATAAAATAACTGAAGAGGGATAAATATATAAATAGATCTCTTTTTCTCTAAGTAGTTATTGAAAACAGAAAACATCCATTTTTCTCTTCGCACTGTAGAAATATATATATATATATGTATATGTGTATATATATATATATATATATATATATATATATATATATATATATATATATATATTTGATAAAATAGGAATAACTCTAAAAATATACTATTTCTTCACGCAATTACACGTGATGCCGGAAATCGTTCCTTTATTCCCAGAAACTTCAGAAACATATGGTTTTCCGGTATTAAAAGAAACATTTCTGACAATTTTGATTGTAATTTTCCCTAACGTTTGCTAGCAGATTTTGCAACACATTGAAAAGTATTCTGTTTCCTAATATATATACAGGGTGTATCTAAACTACTGGGCAAAAGTTTAAGAGGTGATAGTACACATCAAGACAATTAATATTAAATAGGAAACTAAGGTTGTCAAACGTCTTCCAAAGGAGATAGGTGCCATCAAATCTAGGGTCCACAATTTGAAAAGATTATACTTTATAAAAAACGAAAAAATTGGTCGATTCATTTGCGAATTTCACGAAAAATATTATTTATGTCAATATTGTCTTGAAAATAAATTATAAAGATAAATTTCAAAAAATGCCGATAGAGAGCGCTTTAGACTTTGGAGTAACGAACAACTATTTTTTACCGATATTTTTTGTATCTCATTAATTTTTTTTAGAAGTTTTGACATAAACTTAAATTTTGAGCTCAAAATCTGTGGTTAAGTAGCGCAAACTGAGGTATGTTCAATGGGAGTAGATAGGTTCAAATTTCAAATGATTATAAAAAACAGAAAAATTGATCAATTGATTTGCGGTTTTCATTAAATTTATTCCTTAGGTCAGTATTGCTTTGAAAATAAGTTATACAGATAAGTTTAAAAAAATGTCGATAGAGTGCGCTTTAGACTTTTGAGTAACGTACAACTATTTTTTACCGTTATTTTTTGCATCGCATTAAATTTTTTTTAGAAGCTGAGACATAAACTTAAATTTTGAGCTAAAAATCTGAATAGTTGAGAGTGGTTAAGCAGCGTAAACTGAACTGTGTTCAATGAGGGTGGGAAGGATCAAATTTCAAATGATTATAAAAAACGGAAAAATTGGTCGATTCGTTTGCGGTGTTCTCTAAAACCATTCTTTATGTTAATACTTCCTTGAAAGAAAATTTTAAAGATAAATTTCAAAAAATTCCGTTAGAGGGCGCCTTAAAATTTAGAGTAACCAACAATATTTTTTAACCGTTATTTTTTTAAAATCTAAATACATGTTTTAAAAGCTTAGACTTAAATTTTGAGCTCAAAATTTGAATCATTGTGAGTAATTAAGTAGCGAAAAATTGAACTGTGTTCGTAGGGTGAGCAGGGTAAAATTTCAACTCCTGAATACAGTTCAGTTTGCTCTTCTTAACACCTCCAAACGATTCAGAATTCGAGCTCAAAATTTAAGTCTAAGCTTTTGCAAGCATTTAATTAGATACAAAATAAACAGTTAAAAACTGTTGTTGGTTACTCTAAAGTTTAAGGCACCCTCTAACGAAATTTTTTGAAATTTATCTTTAAAATTATTTTTCAAGGAAATACTGACATAAAGAATGATTTTAGAGAAAACCGCAAACGAATCGACCAATTTTTCAGTTTTGTATAATCATTTGAAATTTGAATTTTCCCACCCTCATTGAACACAGTTCAGTTAGGGCTACTTAACCACTCTCAACGATTCATATTTTTAGCACAAAATTCAAGTTTTTGGGTAAGCTTCAAAAAAATTTAATGAGATGCAAAAGTTAACCGTAAAAAATAGTTGTACTTTACTCCAAAATCTCAAAACGCTCTCTATCAAAATTTTTTTGAAATTTATGTTTATAATTTATTTTCAAGACAATACTGACATAGAGAATAATTTTAGTGAAAACCGCAAATCAATTGACGAATTATTCTGATTTTTATAATCATTTGAAATTTGAACCTACCCACTCCCATCGAACACAATTCAGTTTGCGCTACCTAACCACAGATTTTGAGCTCAAAATTTAAGTTTATGTCTTAACTTCTAAAAAAATTTAATGAGATGGAAAAAATAACGGAAAAAAATAGTTGTTAGTTACTCCAAAGTCTAAAGCGCCCTCTATCGGCATTTTTAGAAATTTATCTTTGTAATTTATTTTCAAGACAATACTGACATAAAATAATAGTTTTCGTGAAAACCGCAAACGAATTGACCAATTATTCCGTTTTTTATAATCATTTCAAATTATAAACTTTGATGGCGCCCATCTCATTCGGAAGATAATTGGTACCCTTAGTTTCCCATTTAATATTATTTGTCTTGATGTGTACTATCAACCCTTAAAGTTTTGCATACTAGTTTAGATACACCCTGTAAAGATTTTTTTCTCTAAATTCTAGGTAAAAACACAAATTATACATTTTTCTTGTCACGTTGTAGAAAAAGTTATACTTTTTTGATATAGAAAGAATGGTTCTGAAAATATAGTATTGTTTTAATCTAGTTACACATGATTTCAAAAATCGTCCTTTTACTCCCAGAAACTTCAGAAAATATTTGAGTTCCAATAATTTTGTTCTGTAATTCTTTCTAATTTTCAGAAAAGTTTGCAAGCAGATTTTACTATGTATAAGTAGCTTTAGTAGCTTTTTAAGTGGCTCCAACTAATATAGGCCCATTTGACACGAGCCTACATAATAATTTTATACCTCCATCCACTCCATTATTAATTGAAACCGCCCAATATTTTTATTTTTGTTCAAAATTTTTTTGAGCCCACCCAGTATTTTTTTAGAAGTTGCTGCCACTGTTCTGTTTTCTAAATATTATTTATTTTCTTTCTGTCTATTCTCAATCAATAATTTTCAATTAAATAACACAATTTATAAATGCAAGAGGACCGAAGCATTAACAATATTTAGAGTAATGTTAATGCTATGGATTTAAATACTAAGTTATCATGTTCACTGAACATTAAGCCTTTCACTGCACACTGTATGTGCCACATTTGGTACATACTTAAAAACACTATAATTATCAATGTGTGCCACGAATTTTACAAATATGATCGCTGTATCTGATCACAAATAGTGCA
The DNA here is from genome assembly GCA_964019185.1 of Maratus speculifer. Classification (NCBI taxonomy): domain Eukaryota; kingdom Metazoa; phylum Arthropoda; class Arachnida; order Araneae; family Salticidae; genus Maratus; species Maratus speculifer. Next base: position 113,674,120 of record OZ025289.1, on the reverse strand, counting down.
AATATTGGAATAACACATATTTTGTACATGCCAGATGGCTGCTTTTGACAAAAAAATTATTCCTCGGAAACAAAAATTTTTTTGATCAAGCTATTTAGGCAAAATTTACTTTTACTATTTTTACAAAATACTTAAAAATACTAACATAAAGAAAGATTCAGAGTGTTAAGCAAATAAAATTTATTTATTTATGCCCATTTAATTGCAAAATATAGCGATACAATATTAAAGAACTCTAAGTGTGTACATAAGGTCCCATATAGCACAAAAGCTCCTCAATACCTCCCCAGGAGCTCCAAGTCATCCCATATTCCTCCTAATACTGAAATGACAAGATCAGGACGTCCTGGGGAAGAATCTTTTACGGTGTCCCCATGAGTGAGCTCCCAGAAGCGTCCCTCGGAGCAACTTCCCAGGAACGCTACTCTTGGGAAGTGCGTGGGAAATCATTCCTGGGGAAGTACCCGGTTAGTCTTTCCTGAGGAAGTGGCGAGGAAGCCACAGTGCTGGCGCCATCTCGTGAGTGATTCTGGAGTACAATATTTAATTTCTTTTTATTAAAGTATTGAATTGAATTTGATCGGTATAAGTTTTTTAATGAGTTAATTTTATTTTATCAATTATTCGATTTCTTATTTTTTTAGCAAGTTAGATAATTGTTATTAAATTGTAATTATTTTAAATTTTTGATATAAATTTTAATCTTTAATCTTTTTTTCTTTTTTAATCTTTTGCTATAAATTTTTCTCTTTAAATTAAAAATTTTAATTTATTATTTCTGTTAATTCCTATTTTTATATACTAATTACTATTATGTATCTTTTAAACCAAATTTTGTTCATTTATCAATATTTTATCAATTATTAATAAATAACCTATTGCGTTTTGTTTTTTGTTATTATTACTTTTTTATTAATTAAGAAATTAATTTAACTTGTTTAAAGTAACTAAATAGTAAGTTTCTAAATTAATAAACTAAAATCTCTAAATAGAAGACAATTCTGGATCATGTAATTTTTTCTGATATTTAGAGGTAAAGGTATTTATGCAAAGGAAAAAAAAGAGATTCTTAAAGTAAGGTTGTTCATAAGTACCCGTTTAAAACTTTGTTATGAAAATTATCTAAATCGAATCCTGATGCATCTTAATATCGGATATTAAATGTTTATATATATATATATATATATATATAATTAGCTAACATACTTACTAAGCACTATTTAAAAAAAGTGTCGCAACGAAACTAGACATTTTTATCACAGCACATAACACCCTTTAAAATGGTACCATTGGATTTAAAATGTATAAATATTGAGCCGCACCTCTGCCCGTCCTCAAATGCATACCAATACGTGGTTTATTTAAAAAGATTTTCTGTTTAAAAAATATACATTCCTATAAAATAAGTTAAAAATTATAAATTCACGCAAATTTAATGTTTAATTAAGGTTATTATAATGAGTATTATAATGAACACTAAAATTTATGTATGTGTTGGGGATAAGAAAATGTTAGCTAAATAGAAGCATAAATTGAAGTGTCATTTCTCATCAGTGGCGCCAGCTTATATGCGCCCATGGGGTGCAAGCCCACAGAATAATTTGATATCTCTATCCACCCATTATTAATTGAGACCACCCAATATTTATGTATTTGTTCAAAAAAATTTTGAGCACACTCAATATTTATGTATTTGTTCGAAAATTTTTTGAGCACACTCAATATTTTACAAAAGTTGACGCCACTGTTTCTGATGGTTTAACCTATTTTCTTTTATTTATCATTAATTAATTTTTTAAATGAAAGTTGGGCTTATTAACAAATTATTTTTCTAATAGTTTTTATAGATTATCAAACATAATATCATTATTATTATTTAAATTCTGATAGATAAAGTGAAATTTTTATTTTGAAAACTTCAGAAATATGAATCCTATCAAAAACATGAATGCGAAAAAATGCCAAGTTCGTTAAAGATTTCGCTAATAAAAGAAGTGATTTGACAAAAAATAATGATATCCTATCAAAAACATGAATGTGAAAGAATGCAAGTTTGTAAAAGGTTTCGCTAATGAAAGAAGTGAGATCTAACTGCAAACCAAGTTCTTTCGAAGCTCCTTAAATAATAGCTCCTGTCATGCATAATATTCTTCAATTGCTTAAAATGAGTTGGTATGTTACTTGTTATTCAATAGAGCGACTTACAAGTTTTCTGTTATTCAAATTTCTCTATTTAATTGATCAGAACTTAAAGTTGATCACTTAATTAATTTATCGATACCTTAACTTCAATGTAGTTATTCGAATATTTGAATGACTAGATCTTTCCCAATCAGATTCTAGATTAAATTTTACTCAAACATTAAAGTTAGGTACTCAAACATTAAGTACTTACTCAAACATTAAAGTTAGGGGCTGAAAACTTGCCAAGTCGCTCTATTGAATAACAAGTAACATACCAACTCATTTTAAGCAATTGAAGAATATTATGCATGACAGGAGCTATGATTTAAGGAGCTTCGAAAGAACTTGGTTTGCAGTTAAATCTCACTTCTTTCATTAGCGAAACCTTTTACAAACTTGGCATTCTTTCACATTCATGTTTTTGATAGGATATCATTATTTTTTGTCAAATCACTTCTTTTATTAGCGAAATCTTTAACGAACTTGGCATTTTTTCACATTCATGTTTTTGATAGGATATCATTATTTTTTGTCAAATATGTCGGTATTTGTTTCCTTTTTGAAATAAATTGGCTTAATATTAAATTAGTTTTATTTAATATTAATTAATCTTACAGCTTTTTCCTGCGTTTATTCACTGTTTCTTTGAATCAAATCTAAAACTTTTAACATTAGGATTGCTTATGTTCCATTAAATTCCACTAATAAGGATGTTTCTTTTATGTGATTGGGTACTACTTGATTATCTCGACGACCAAAAAAGTTTGTCTCCAACTTGGCGATATATCGCCAAATTGACGACAAAAATTACCCGCCAAAAGTGATACTAACTTGGCGCTATTTCTGGTATTTCGCCAAATTCCCATAGACTCCCATTGTAATCTGGCAATTTATCCAATGCTGTTGTTAGAGCAAGGACTGCCACCATCATTTTGACTTTTTTTTTTCTTTTTTTTTTTTTAATCGGTTCGCTAACTTTCCAATATTGCTGATATTGCTATTTAGAACGTTTATAGAACGCTTTTCGCGCATTTTTACCCCTTTTAAATTTTGTATTTGTTAACAAATGTTCTTAGTGATCATTTATATCTTATAAGTAATGAACATGCCAAATTTGATGTTTCTAAGCCCTTAACATACAGACATCGCATTTTTAGAATTTTTTTTTGCTCTTTTAATTCTTTTGGATTAGTGGCATTGACATAAGATATAGCCTATATTGGAGCAAGGAATGTCACCATCATTTTAAGATCATTACTTTTAAGATCAGATGGTTGTTTGCTGAGATTGCTTAAAAATCCCAATTTAGAACAGTTTTAGAATGCTTTTCGTGCATTTTCAACCTTTTTGAATTCTTTATTTTTTAGCAAATGCCCTTAGAGATCATTTTTATCTTATAAATAAGTAACATGCCGAATTTTGTGCTTCTATGCTTATTAGTAAAACAAAAATCTCATTTTTAGAATGTTTTTTGCTTCTTCACTCTCTTATGGTTAATGGTATATACTTAAAATATAGCATATACTTGAACCGGGGTGAATACCATCATTTTGGTACTATTAATTTTGGAATCGGTTCATAGTTTCAGAAATTAGCTCCGATACTCGCCAAAAAAGACGCCAACTTGGCACTATTTCTGATATTTCGCGAAATTCCCGTGAACTCTAAAATGCGAAACTTTATAATTCTAGTCCCTTAACATACAGACGTCGCATCTTTAGAACGTTTTTGTTCTTTTACCCCATTTGGGTTAGTGGCATTGACATAAGATATAGCCAATGTCGGAGCAAGGACTATCATCATCATTTTGATATCATTACTTTTAAAATCGGTTTGTTGTTTGCTGAGATTGTTTTAAAATCGCTATTCAGAACGTTTTCAGAATGCTCTTCGCGAATTTCCACCCCTTTTAAATTTGGTATTTTTTAGCAAATGTCATTAGTGATCATTCATATCTTATAAATAATTAACATGACAAATTTTTTGCTTCTAGGCCCTTCACTAAAACAAAAATCCCATTTTTAGAGTGTTTTTTGCTTCTGAACCCTCTTTTGGTTAGTGGCACAGACATAAGATATAGTCTGCGTTTGAACCGGGGCGAATACCATCATTTTGGTTCCATTACTTTTGAAATCGGTTCGGTAGTTTCAGAGATTCGTCCCGATACTCGCCAAAAGTGACGCCAACTTGGCACTATTTCTGGTATTTTGTGAAATTCTCATAAACCGCCATTGTAATCCAATAATTTATCTTCTAACAACCATTAATGTTTAATTAATGGTGATTTCTGATTTTTTCCTATTTATAGATCCAATAACCTACCTCCACACCAAATTTCAATTTCCTAAGTCACCTGGAAGTAGTCAAACATTTCTATGAGTGAGTGAGTGAGTCAGTGAGTCAGTGGGAAAAACAGTTGTTTTCAGACGTCAATTTCTCGTGAACGGTAAAAGATTTTTTAAAAAATTTATAGGATTAGGAAATTAGAAGATGGTCTTACACGACACAAAAAATTGCAATTGTGTAGGTCAAATAGAATTTAAGTTATTGAGGGGTCAAAAGTGGCCCGAAATGGTTCGGGTAATATAACCCACGGCCGGTGTGTCGACTTTTACTTTTTGAACTTGACTGACACACTGCCGTGTGCCTAGATATTTTTTGGTTCTCAAATTACAGATAAATATTTATCTGTATTTCCTTAATAACAAATATTTTATCACGATTTTCAACTGAAAAATATATTTCATTTCTTAAAACCTTCATTTAACAAACCGATTTCATATTATATTTCTTCAGATATCTATAAAGCATGGAATTTCCTGTTTTACCATGCATGTACTTTGTTAGGTGAAAATGAGAGTATTATCACATAAATGCAAAAAATGCAGGAATCACCGTCCCAACCTTCTATCAATTACAAGATTACTATTATAAACTCACAATAAGCTATTCGCCCCCTCCCCTTCCCAACCAGTTTTGCAGCTGAGAATGTTTCACGGGAATTTCACGGGAATCACTCAAGGAGTAAAAGAGACCAAAAAAAAAAAAAAAAAAAAAGAGTGTAGAACATCTTATATTTTAAATAAAGACATCAGTTCTTTTAGGCTTTTAAAATTGTCTAAAATCTTAGTTACTAAAAATACATTTCAAGAAGTCAACAAATATATTTCCCGTCATTGATTAAATGAAAAAAAGGTACATATTGTATTTTTTATGCACTTAAAGATTTCATACAATTTTTAAAGACTATTAAATGGAGATTTAACTGAAAGGTAATTTTTTTTATAACAATAAGAAAATAAAATGATTTTGTTAACAGATTCAAATTTTATTAATAGTTTCTATTTTATGTAACTCAAATAGTGTTTCAGTGTAATGATAAAATTTTACAAATGATTTTCACACCAAATTCTGATATAACAAAATTATACAAATCTGTACAGTGGTGTGTTATTAATAAAAAAAGAGAATTTCAATATTTTTACAATGTTATGAAATAATACAGTTGTTTTACAGTATTTTTTAATCCCGCAACAAGTGGTAAATCTCCAAACATCTGAAACTCGTACCGTCGTATATAAGAATTTCATAAGTAACGAATTAAATTATTCGTTAATAAATGCTCGCCAAAATATACCTAATCACTTTAAAAGGGGTTTGTTGATTAGTTGTATTTATGAAGGCCAATTATCAACATGAGGGACATATCAAGGGGGGGGGGTTGCCCACAGTGAAGGTCTTTCTAAAGGGACCTAACCCGTATTTGAGCTAGGAAATCCAAGATTCGAAGAAAACCGCGGAAAACTCCAAACAATTAGGCCGACGGGCGCGATTGGGTACAAACCCAGCACATCCCATCTACCAGCTTCAAGAGCAGAACCTCTTGACAGCTGGGGCCCAGTATGAAACTGCAACAATGAAATATTTCAAAGAGTGAAAATTAGGAAAGAAAAAACTTAAGAAAAGTCTAAGCAAATTTATATATTTTTTCATAAATTTATATAATAAGAGCGCCTTTTACCAAGCGTAAAAAGAAAAAAAATCGATAAAAATTTCTGTAAAAAAAGTAAGAGCGAGAGAGAGCAAAAAGTTTCTTTTTTGAAAGGATTTACTTAAATTTTATTTGTCAATCATGAAAAAAAAATCAAGGGACACATCAAGGGAGGAGGGTTGCCCTCCGGAGGGTCTTTCTAAAGAAAGCTAACCCGTATTTACGCAAGAAAGTTTAAGATTCGAAGAAAACCGTGGAAAACTCTGAACGATTAGGCCGACGGGTGCGATTGGCTACAAACTCAGCACCTCCCATCTACCAGCTTCGACAGCAGAATCTCTTGGCCGCTGGTGGGATTCACAGTGAAACTGCAACAATCAAATATTTCAAAGAGTAAAAATTAGGAAAGAAAAGACCGAGTAAATATATACATATAGTTTTTCATAAATTCATTTAATAAGAGGACCAAGAGAAAAAAAAATCGATTAAAATTTCTGTAAAAAAAAGTAAGAGAGAGAAAGAACAAAAAAGTTTTATTTTTGAAAGGATTCACTTAGTCTTTATTTGTCAATCATTAAAAAAAATCATAATTTTAAAGAAACTATGTGTTTTAATCTCTTGCTATTTTAATCTCTGGAAATAATATTTTTACTAACTAAAATAAAATTTTATAGGGGATATCATCAGAAACGTTTTGCATCATTCATCGTGTGTCAAAATATATAGTTCATTATCCATTTTTTAACTATTGAACGATTTTAATGGATTTTAAGTATTAAATAGTGTTGCAAAGGTTAGAAAAAACCCGGTTTAAACCCGGGAATAAACCGGGTTTTTAGGAATAAACCTGGAAAAAAACCCGGGATTTTTTGGAATAACTCGGTTTTTTGGAAATAAACCTGGGAATAAACCTGGTCTATTGGAAATAAACCCGGGAATAAACCGACTTTTTGCAACTCTAGTATTAAAAGCTAAAAGGATACTTTTATCATTTAAAAATACAATTTCATTTAAAAAAATTTAAATTCGAAGACATTTATATTATAACAAATAATTATTGATAATTTATTTAGAGTTATTAATTTAAATTTATGTCGAATGTATGCAAAAGGCACAAAAAATGAGGACATTTCCTAGTTTTAAGTTTCAAAAGCGGAGTAAAAATGCATGTATACCTTAGAAACCTTTACTCCTCATTGACCCTACAGCATAACGGTAAGAGCACGCGTTCAGAATACCAAGGTACTCGGGTTCAAGTCCAGGAGGAAAAATGAAAATAAGAAATATGTTACTGAATTATCTCTATGTATGTAAATCCGTCTGAAAAATAGAAAAAAAAATTAGCGTTTTCTTCTAAAAAAATTTAAATTAAATCATAACTTTAATTTAATTTTTTTAACATATTATGACCTTGAAGTTTCCCAAAGTCCTCCTATATCAATTCCTGAAATCATCCCCAGAACCTCCCGGGGAGGACCCTAAGGGAGGTCCTGGGGATGCTCCAGGATGCTGTAAAGCGGACATTTTGAGTTCCTGAGAACCTCCTGGTGACAATTTTCTCCATCTTCAGGGATGCCTGGGGGATGACGGTCCTGGGATGTGAATCCTCCCCAGGACATCCTGGGGAGGCAAGTGTGCTATATGGGGTACACTGCATAAAATATCAAACTTTAGCCAAAATTTTGAAAATTATTATTTTTATCATTATTTCTTACTATTTTTTACATTATTAGATCTATATATATATTTCAAATACATTTTTTTCGTAAAAATAGAGAAAAACGTACAGTGAAGGGTTAGAACGTTTATTTGAGCATTGACGGCATCCGAAAATTACCGTTATTACCAATGTAGATCTCTTATTAATGCACATCAAGGGATACTCCGAAACGTTTCTAAAACTTATAGAAGATTTTTTTTTTTTACAAATTATCCTTTAAACCTCAAAAATGTGTAAGTTTATGGAGTTCCTAAAGATAAATAGCCGATTTTTCGATTTGTTAGTAACGCCAGGAACTGTTAGTAAAGGTTATATTGTACTTCATTTAACTTAAAAAAACATAAGACCTGGATTAAGAAGTAAATATTCTTATCTTAATTTCATGTTAGATATGAAGATTACCTTAACCGTCCTCGTGTGCTGTGCAGTTGCCGGTGGAGGGCGTTTCCCATTACGGCTCATTATTGAGAAAAAAGTAGATATTGGTCCATTAAATCTAGGATATTAGAGATTTTATCAAATGAACGTTGACATATATGTTTATAAACATAATCTATATACTTTGAAGTTCTAGAAAAATCCGCCAGACATATTTTCAAATATTTCAAAAAATGTCTAAAATTAAAAGTAACTTGTCATTGTCCATGTCATATATGTTCTTTAATTAGTATAACATATATCGTATAAAAAAACCCTTCTATTTGTAAAACGATTCAGGTAAACAATTTTACATGAAAACAGCTAAAAAAACCCATAAAATATCAATTACTGTAATTTAAACCCTAACTTTTTATTTTTTAAAAAATTTGTTTTACCAATGTTAAATTTTTACGTTCTTTCAAATTATGGACCTTAATAGCCAAAAGTTTAGGAATTTTCGGGAATTTTCAAAAATTTAGGAATTTTAAGAGGAACTTTTAATCAAATACCTGCTATTTCGATCATATTGAGGATAACACAAATTGAAATGTTCCGTAGCTTTTTACAGGGAAACAATTCCTGACATTTTAAGACTGGTTAAACATCTATGTTTTTCTCAACAATTCTCAAATTTGACGTAAACTATCTCATTCACACTTCTTTTTAATAATCTCTACAACTGTTAAATCATCGTGAAACAATTCACTTCATTTGGTTCCCTTTTTCCTAATGTATGACCCAGTAATCAAATAATACCTATGGAAACATTTCATTATTTTAGAACAGCATAAGCAAAATTTTCCCCTCTCTTGCAATAACAAGCATGGAAGTATTAATCCAATGCAACTGCTTATTAAAACTCATAAGAAATTATTACGCGTCATTTACCACTGTCGCTCCTTTTTTAGCGGAACTGCAAACAACATTTTAAGATGGGCTAAAAATCTATGTTTTCTGCAAATATTCTAAAATTTGACTTGAACTATCTTTTTCACATTTGCTTTTAAAACTCTGCAACTGTTAAATCGTCGTGTAGCAATTCCCTTCATTAGATTCCCTTTTTCTTAATGTATGACCCAGTAATCAAAGAATACCTAAGCAAACACTTCATTATGGTAGAATAGCGTAAGCAAAATCTTCCCTCTCTTCCAACAATAAGCGCGGAAGTATTAATTAAATGCAAATGCTTATTAAAACTCATCGAAAATTATTATGCGTCATTTTCCATTGTCGTTCTTGTTTAACGGAACTGCCAACAACCTTCCTCAGTTGGAATTATTACAAACTTGTTTATGTAGTGATAAAGTTGTTATTAAATTACAAGTCTTTCGATGGTTAATGTCAAAAGATGAAAAGAAGCTGCCGTTGCAGAAAATGTTGACTCTGCCTTTTCCAAAAGAATAGTTGGAAGGAAAATTCTTTGAGTTCGGTTAATAGGTGTCAGAAAAGCAAGAATTATGATTACATTTTGGCAGCTAAATTATGGAAAGCTTAATAAAATGATTTTAAGACTGACACATTTGCCTATCATTGCTGTACTTATGTTTGACTTGTAAAAGAAGAAATTTATCATGATTTCCAAAATTGCAACATTCACCAAAATGATAATATATTTTATCTACTTTGACATAATCAATGAACCAAAAACTTTATGAATAAAGGATATTATAATTTTAATATAAGACGTTTAACAAAAAAAAAATCTATTAGAAAAAAGGTTAAAAAAACTTATTACTGATACATAAACAATAGATTATTGTAATTTAGCTTTTAAAGATCTTGTCTATTTCTAAGATAGTAAATATAAAATGTCATAACTCATACTTATGTGCTGAATGTGAAACTTAAATTCAGCTCTTTATAATTTGCTAAATAATTTGGAAAGTCGGAAATGCATGTTTCCATTAAAAGTAAACTCAAACCAACCTGCAAAAATTAAACTTGAATGATTATTCAAATGTAATTTTTTAAATACAATTATATATAAATTACAAGATCCAAACTATAAGAATTCCATAAAACAGTGTTATTCGTTTATAATGACAAGTTTTACTTTAAGGTTTGGAAAAAAAATATTTTAAGATCCAGTAAGTAAAAACTTTCGTAAAAAACTGTCGTTTCTTTCTAATGGCAAGATTTTTGACTATTTAAAATTGGCTAAATATCTATGTTACTGCAACAACTCTGAAATTTGACATTATTATTCACTCTTGTTTTTAAAACCCTACAACTGTTAATACGTAGTAAAACAATTCACTTTATTTCATTCAATTTTTCTTAATATATGACAGAGTAATCAAACAATACATAAGCAAATACTTCATTATTACACAGCGTAAGCAAAATTTTCCACTCTTCCAATTACAAGCGTGGAAGTAATAATTAAATGAAACTGTTTATTAACACTCATCGAAAACTATCACGCGTCATTTTCCACTGTCGTTCATTTTTACCGGAACTGCCAACAACCTTTCTAAGTTGGAATTATTACAAACTTGTCTATGCAGTGTTTAAGTTGTTATTAAATTACAAGTCTTTCAAAGGTTAATGTCACAAAATGCAAAGAAGCTGCCGTTGTAGAAAATGTTTATTCTTCCTATTGCAAAGAATATAATGAAAAATTGTTTGAGTTTGGTTAATAACTGTCAGAAAAGCAAGAATAACAATTAAATTTCAGCAGCTGAAATATAGACGACTTAATAAAATGATTTTACGACTGAGACATTTACTTATCATTGATGTACTTGTGTTTGACTTGCAAAAGAAGAAATTTTCTATGATTTCCAAAACAGAAACATCCTGCAAAATGACAATATATTTTATCTACATTAAACATTACTCAATGAGTAGAAAACTTTATGAATAAAGAATATTATAATTTTAATACGAGGGGTTTCAAAAATGACAATCAGAACGAAGGTTAAAAAACTTATTAGTGATACATAATTAATAGTTGATTGCAATTAAGATTTTAAATATCTTGTCTATTTTTATGATTGTAAATATAAAATGTCATAATTCATACTTATGTGCTGAATGTGAAACTTCATTTCAGCTCTTTATAATTTGCTAAATAATTTGGAATGTCCGAAATGTATGTTTCCATTAAAAGTAACTCAAAACCAGTTGCAAAAATTAAACTTGAACGGTTATTTAACACAATCGCTGCCGGTCACGCGCTAGTGCGTGAAATTCTAAATCATTTAACACAGAGGGCGGAGTTAGTGGCAGCGAACGTATTAAATACAATTAAATTTAAATTACAAGATCAAACTATAAGAATTCCATAAAACAGTGTTATTCGTTTATAATGACAAATTTTGCTTTAAGGTTTGGAAAAATTATAAATTATTTTAAGATACAGTAAGTAAAAAAATTCGTAAAATAATATCGTTTCTTTATAATGACAAGAGTTCCATTCCTGACATTTTAAAATCGGTTAAATATCTATGTTTTCTGCTACAATTCTCAAATTCTACGTGAACTATCTTATTCAAAATTGTTTTTAAAACTCTACAACTGTTAATAAGTTGTGAAACAATTCACTTCATTTCATTATATTTTTCTTAATATATGACAGAGTAATCAAACAATACGTAAGCAAACACTTCTTTATTGTAGAATAACGTAAGCAAAATTTTCTCCTCACTTCCAACAGCAAGCGTGAAAGTATTAATTAAATGCAACTGCTTATTAAAACTCATCGAAAATTATTACGCGTCATTTTTCGCTGTCATTCCTTTTTACCGGAACTGCCAACCACCTTCCTTAGTATGAAATACTAGAATCGTGCCTATGCAGTGATAAAGTTGTTATTAAATTACAAGTCTTTCGAAGGTTAATGTCACAAAATGCAAAGAAGCTGCCGTTGTGGAAAATGTCGATTCTTCCTATTACAAAGAATAGTTGAAAGGAAAATTCATTGAGTTTGGTTAATAGCTGTCAAAAAAGCAAGAATTACGATTACATTTTGGAAGCTAAAATATGAAGGACTTAATAAAGTTATTTTACGACTCAGACATTTTCTTATCAATGCTTTATTTGTGTTTGATGTGCGAAGTTATATAATAATTTTAATTCAAGGTTTTAAAATAAGTATTTGAAAAATGATAAAGAAAAACTTCTGTACCTCAATATATGCACCATATTTTGTATCTCAATAACCCAAAATGAACGACACCTACCCTTTTTTCAGTCATTTTAAGGATAACATAAATTGAAACGTTCAGTAATTTTGACATTGAAACGATTCCTCACATTTTAAAATAGGTTAAACGTTCATGTTTTCTATAACAACTCTGAAATTTAACTTGAACTGTCATATTCACTCGTGTTTCTAAAACTTCACACTTGTTTCTAAAACTCTACAACTGTTAAACCGTCGTGAAACAATTCACTAAATTTTATACCCATTTTACTAATTTATGTCCCAGTAATTAGACAATGCCTAAGAAAATCCTCCATTATAATAGATTAGCGAAAGCAAAATCTCCCCTCTCTTCCAACAACAAGCACGAAAGTATTAATGAAATGCAACTGTTTATTAAAATTCATCGAAAATTATTACGCGTCATTTTTCGCTGTCATTCATTTTTATCGGAAATACCAACAACCTTCCTCAGTTGGAATTACTGCAAACTTGCCTACGCAGTGATAAAGTTGTTATTAAATTACAAGTCTTTCAAAGGTAAATGTCACAAAATGCAAAGAAGCTGCCGTTGTAGAAAATGATGATTCTTCTTCTTGCAAAGAACAGTTTAATGAAAAATTCTTTGAGTTTTATTAATAACTGTCAGAAAAGCAAGAAGTACGATTAAATTTTGACCGCTAAAATATGAAGCACACAATTAAATGATTTTACGACTGAGACATTTGCTTATCGTTGCTGTACTTGTGTTTTACTTAAAAAAGAAGAAATTTCCTATGATTTCCTAAACAGCAACATCCTGCAAAAAATGATAATATATTTTATCTACTTTAAACATTATTTAATGAGCCGAAAACATTATGAATAAAGTTATATTATAATTTTAATACAAACTTTCAAAATAGCTATGAGAAAGATGGTAATGAGAAACTTATGAAACGCAATATTTACCTTATGATGTATCTCAATAACCCAAAATGAGTGAAAGCTACTCTTTTTTCAATCATTTTAAGTATAACATAAATTGAAATGTTTAATAATTTATGACTTTGAAACTATTATTGACATTAATCTTGTTAAACATCTGTGTTTTGTGCAATAATTATCAAATTTGACGTGAACTATCTTGTTCATACTTATTTTAACTTTTAAATCATCGCGGAACAATTATGTTTAATTTATTCTCTTTTTCCTGTTATAGGATTCAGTAATAAAACAATACCTAATCAAATTCTTCATTATTACAGAATATTATAAGCAAACTTTTCTTCTCTTCCAACTACAAGCGTAGAAGTATTAATTAAATGCAACTACTTATTAAAACTCATCGAAAAATATCACGCGTCATTTTTCGCTGTCGATCATTTTTACCGGAACTGCCAGCAATCTTTCTAAGTTGGAATTATTACAAAGTTATCTATGCAATGATAAAGTTGTTATTAAATTACAACTTTTTCGAAGGTTAATGTCACAAATTGCAAAGAAGCTGTCGTTGTAGTAAATGTTGACTCTTCCTATTACAAAGAATAGTTGAATAGAAAATTCTTTGAGTTTGGTTAATAGCAGTCAGTAAAGCAAGAATTATGGTTACATTTTGGCAGCTAGAATATAGAAAGCTTAATAAATTAGTTTACGACTAAGACATTTGCTTATCATTGATGTGTACTTGTGTTTTACTTCCAAAAGGAGAAATTTAATATGATTTCCTAACCGGCTTATCCTGCAAAAATGATAATATATATTATCTAGATTTAACGTTATTCAATGAACGAAAACTTCATCAATAAAGGATATTTTAATTTTAATAAAAGCGTTTTCGAAATAACTATTAAAAATATGGTAAATGAAAACTTTTTATTCAAACATATTTAATGGGTAATTGTAATTCAGATTTTAACGCTTTTGTCTATTTTTAAAATGGTAAATACAAAATGTCATATCTCATACTTATGTTTTAAAAGTGAAACTTTAAGACATTTCTTCATAATTTGCTAAATAATTTGGAAAGTTCAAAATATATACGTTCACATTAAAGTTAACTCAAAACTAGTTGCAAAAATTAAACTTGGACGGTATTCCATTCCGCTGATAGTTTTTTTCTTTTCTTTTTTTATATTATTATATAAATATATAAATTTAAAAAAAATCAACTGCCCTACTCTGTATTTTATTTTCTTTTTTTATATTCTTTTGGTTTCTGTGGAACACTTTCATTGCCAAATTACTGGTATTTTCACTATCTCTATCATCAAACAAAAATTATCGAGCAACTAATGGTACTAAATGTATGGCAATGCCTTCCGTACTGTAACAAAAATAAATGGTCTGATTATTATCATCGTCAATGTGACGCCATTGTTAACATTTGCCAAACTTATGCCATATTTATGTCATACTTATGCCATATTTGTGCCATATTACATGCCATATCATATATGATTATTCTTCAATGCATTTCCACATGAAGTTTTTTATTATAAAATATTGACCAGAAATAAATGTTGGACTATCTATATATTTTTCAAAAAACGGCTTAGTCTTCCTCAAGAGTGATCAACGTGACAAATACAGCTTTAAAAATATCATACTTGAAAATGATTTTGTAAACCAAAAAAATCATATACATATTATAAATACTTGTAATTTCTTTTAAGCACCATCTCAAGTACTCGGTATGGTAACATAGTTTTCTTTCGATAATTTTCTAAAAGTTAACTTATAAATAATTTTTAAACAATACTTTGTTTCCTCTCTCTCTGTATATATCTTTATAAATATAACGCTTCTGTGCGTGTGTATGTCACTGAACTCCTCCTAAACGACTAGACCGATTTTAATGAAATTTTTTGTGCGTATTTCAGTGGATTCTAGAATGGTTTAGATTCACATTTCATCGAAATTGATTCAGTACTTTTTTAGTAATTAGGCAAAAACTAATAAAGTTAGTGATTTTTCGCTAATTCAAAGTGTTGAATAAGTTCGTTGAATAGAGTGCTGTCAGAATGGCGGAGTTGTCTGAGGCGACAGATTTAAGCTCTGGTTCTCGAAGAAAGAGATAGTGTGTTCGAACTCCACTCCTGACATACGATTATGATTTACAATAATTTTTCCTGTATTGTAATTTTAATTAACCGATTTCAGGAAATAGTTATCTTTTAACTAAAAAGAGAAAAATAAACTTTTCTATAAAAAATTGAACCGACTTCAAAAACTACTGCAAAGTTAAAAATAATTTCCTTACATAATTGTACTAAGAAACCAAATTAAGATCGTAGTATTTATCAAGCGTATTATTATATTTATGTACATTTATTTGATTTTTTTGAGTCAGTGGCAAGACAACGTCTGTCGGTTCCGCTAGTATATATATATATATATATATATATATATATATATATATATATATATATATATATATATATATATATATATATATATATATATATATATATATATATATATATATATATATATATATATATATATATATACAAGGTGGTAGTACATCTAGTGTATTATCTGACTTATATTACTATGAACGTCATTATTTAAATAATACAATACATTTATATCGATATATAGATGTTGTAATTTTAACTGATACTGATAACACCTGTATATCTCAATTCCCTGTTGATTATCCTTCTAATCTAGAACTTTCAAAAAACCTACTTTTTAATAATACAATCAATTTCTTAGATATTAAAATTATATTAAAAGAGAACAAATTTATAACTGATATTTATGACAAAAGGAAAGAATTTAATTTTAAAGTTAATACTTTTACTAATTTTAAATCATGTCTTCATAATTCTGTATATCGTAATATAATACTTAACCATTTATATAGAATAAAATGTCTATGTTCTTCCCATTTAATTAATACTAATATTAAAAAGCTTGTATATGATGGTATAAATAATGGTTATCCTAAAAAATTCATATATTCTTTAATTTATAATTAGATATTACATGATCTTATAGTTAATTCTTTGCATAAAAATGTATAAAAAAATTATAAAACATAAAAATAATAATAAAAAATTAAAAATGTTAAAAAGTAATAAAAATATATATATATATAGGTTGGTTGGGTGGGTAGATGTTAGAGTACGGAGGAGGGTGGTGTTGTCTGGATAAAAACGCAAAGGTTAATTATTTATTTAAAAAAAATTGAGAGTGGGTTATTTATTTTAACATAATTTTTAAACTGTTTAATTTACACCAATATATGGATATTCGTCTAGTTATATCTATAGTTAAATAGCTATATTTTAAATATCAAATTATTTTTAATGTTATTGATATAATTTTTGGTATTATTATTAATAATATTATTACTATTATTATTTATTTTTTATTATTATTATTATTATTATTATTATTATTATTATTATTATTATTATTATTTTATTATTATCCTATATTAAGATAATGAGTTTTTACCATGTAAAGTCACAATAAATGTTACTGATTAAAGTAACAATAATGTATTTTAAGTTACATGTTAATATGAATGTTATCTCTTAATTCTAATTTTAATCATTTTATTAATTTAATTTTATGTTAATATCGATTATTATTTTTTCCGGTTCAATTATATTTCCATTCAGCTTTATCTTTTTTGTTTGTTATGGATAACTATTATTTTTACTTACTTTCAACTCCTTTTTGTAAAATATCTTTGTTCCTTGTTTAATAATTTGGTTTTTGTGTGATGGTAGTCCCAAATTCGTATTGTTTTGCTTTTTCATGGCAAATACGAAGATGAAACCACACACTCCATTTGTAGTTCCAAAGTATTTGGGACCTGAAGATTCTGCTTTGGTTCTACAAATTTCAATTGTATTCATATTATTCTTTTTTTCCTTCCATGTTCAATGTGCTATAAGTTATTATATTCAATGGTTAATTTCAAGTGGTTAATATTGTTTACTATAATTCAATTTAATTCTTCGTTTTGGTTTATTGTTTTATTGATAAAATCCGTTGGTGAATCTTGTCTACTTTTAATGGTATTATATATATATATATATATATATATATATATATATATATATATATATATAAGTTTATAACATGACTTAAATTATAAAATTCGAATTTTTGAAAATTTCTATAATTTTACTTACAACCCAATTACAGTTTTTGATTCGTCGAATAGGAAAATATATATATACTTTGAAATGCAATATGATTTATGAGATTTGTACTGTGTGGTTGGACTTCATGTTTTGGGGTGATGCGAATTCTCTTTGCTTAGTATGTTCTTGAAAAAGGGGACATTCCTTATATCTCTCTTAAATGTTACCGTCATTTTCCCCGTCGGCATGCTATTACCAGATACTTATATATAGACCATGATTTTCGAGAAAGAAGTGAGATTCGTTCGTGAAGACTTTGGCGCATTATTTGACTCTGTATATCAACCACTTAAAACGATCATTCACAATTGATAGGAGAGTTCATGATGAAAATCTCTGTAATAAAAATCCAGAAGAAATTTATTGTTAAAGTTTCTACATCCTTATTAGAACATCTGAAACATTCTGCAAAATACAGAAAGTGTTTGTAATAGTTTTCTAGTGGTCAGGTGTCAGATAGCTTCGGATTCTTCCCTTATTGTGTTTTGAAGCATTTCTTTTTCCCCCAGGTACCGGACTGTGCTGCGTACAGGGTTCTCACTGTCCCTCGCCATTGCGCCAAATTGCGACTAAATTCTTCATTTGGCGATAAAAGAAGCGATTAGATTCGCCAAATTGCTAGTTCTCAATTCTTGCTTTTTCTTTCTCGTCCTTTTAGTTTTCATACGTGTGCATTTAAACATATTTTTAACACGCTTTTATTAACTTCACCTGTATGTGAGTTTGTGAGTTTGTAACTCTCCTTATTATCTACAGATTTTCTCAAGCAATTTTGACTAAAAATTGCATTCTATGGTTTTCGAGCACAAGAAAATCATTGGGCTAGGTTACATATTCGAGAAAAATTTTTAATAGGTCATATTGGGTCATTAAAGGTCTGGGTCAAGCTATTTATACTTAAAGAACGGCGTGATCGATTATAACGAAATTTTGTATGTAACAGTTTTTTGGCACGAGAAAACTATCGGGCCAAGTCACATGTTCGAAAAATTTCGATTAGTGGGTCATTTTTGGGTCATTATGGGTCAAGCCATTTTTATCTAAAAAACGGCTCTAACGATTTTGACCAAATTTTATATTTTATCGTTTTGGATTACAAGAAGACCATTGGGTTAGGTAACATGTTCAAGAAAATTCGGTTAGTGGATCATTTTTGGTTGTATGAACAGTTTTTTGACACGAGGAAACTAATGTGCTAAATCATATGTTTGAGAGATTTCGACTATAATGATCATTTGTGGGTCATGATGGGCCATAATGGATCATGTTAAGCTACATCTAAAGAGCAGGTGGATCGATTTTAACGAAATTTTGTATATAACATTTTTTTGGTACAAGAAAATCATTGGGCTAGGTCACACTTTCGAGAAATTTCGATAAATGGGTCATAAAGGGTCTGGGTCAAGCTATTTATATTTAAAGAACGGCTGGATCGTTTTTAACGAAATTTTTATGTAACAATTTTTAGACACGAGGAAACTAATGGGCTAAGTCACATGTTCGAGAGAATTCGATTATAAGGGTCATTTGCGGGTCATTGATGGGTCATGCTAATTTTATGTAGAAAATGTCTATCACCATTTTGACTATATTTTGTATTATGATAATCTCGGGCAAGAGAAAACCATTGGACCAGGACACATGATCGCGAAAATTCGATAAATTGGTCATTTTGGGTCATAATGGGTTAGGGTTATTCTAATTAAGGTACCCTGGGTAATAACGCCACGTTAAGGTTCTAGCAATTTTCGCGGCTCAGTTTTAGTTTGTATTTTTCAAACAAATATATGATTTGATACAGCAACTCATTTACTATCTATATAAAAAAAATAATTTAACAGATATGAATACATAAAATATAATGGCATGATTTCTTGATCAATGCTATTTGGCGTTATTACCCACCTATATGGGTAATAACGCCATGCAAACAAAACAATGAAATAAGTTGGTTTAATTGCATGTAGATTGCCCAATTCTAAAAATACAAACTCTTAGCTCTAGAAATTGACAAATTGCATCCTAAGCTATTGAAAATGTTCATTTTTTCGTGAAAGTGTAAGAAAAATAAAGGTGTGGTGTGGGGAGGGGGGGATGAGGCAAAAGAATATCAGACCGTGAGCTTCTTTTTGCTTAAAAAGGAGCGTTTAAATAGAATTATTCGAAACATTGCACAGTTTTAACTGTGTTTATTTGAATCAGTATTTAGGATGTAGCTCTGCCACTGTAGGGAATCAACCGGGGTAAAAATTGCAAGGATTGGCGTTATTACCCCGTTATAGTTATTGCGCTGTACATTTTAAATTACAAATTATCTCGAGAAGATATCCAAAATCTTCAACAACATTTTGAAAGGCCATGAAATGTACTACAAGTTTATGTAATTAACAAAGTATTTCCGGATAAAAAAAATAGTCTTCACATCACAAAACGTATCTCGCAAATTTTAGATCAAGCGTTAATTTTAGCTGCTTGTAAAAACAATAAGACTTAAAAATGAAACAAATTAACTTGAAGCTGTTTTTTGCGATTTATATGACTCAAAACCCTTCTGCGCAGAACACATGGGTGTCATTTACCAGATTATTTCATAATTATGCAAAATATTAGCACTTGGCGTTATTACCCCGTCTGGCGTTATTACCCCAGGGTACCTTATATATAACAACGATTCAATCAATTTTACCTAAATTTTATAACGAAACGTCTTTTGTCACGAGGAGACTATTGGGCAGAGTCGCAAGTTAAACAAAATTATATTAGTGGGCCATTTCGCTTTATTGATGAATGCTGTGAAACTAATTTTATCTAAGAAACGGCTTAAACGATTTTGATTCAACTTTATATTCTACTGTTTTTGATTACCTGTAGGCCTTTGAGCTAAGTCACGTGTTTGATCAAATATGATTAGTGGGTCATTTTGGGTAATACGGGTCAGTGTCATGAGAAAATGGCAGCAACCAATAAGTTGGCAATATTTCACAAAATATTGGCGACATTTCGCCGAAAAATTGACTTTTAAGATTACGAAAGCCACAACACGTATTTGGTGCCAAATGAAAGAATGTCTCCAAATTTGGCTATATCTGGCAAAAAATGTTGTCTTTAATAATGTGAAGAATTTTTTTTATACATTCTTAATAGGATTCGAGATGCATGGTTAAATTAACCAGAGTCGACCAAAAAAAGTGATTTGGATCGATGTCCTTTCGTTGGAAATTTTAAAATAAATATAGTTTAAAAAAAAACTAAAAACCACGCTTTTAAAGTAATCAAACGAAAAAGTGAAAAATAAGTATAGTTTAAAAAACTAAAAAACACGCTTTTTAAGTATATCAAACTAAAAAGTGAAAAATAATTCGTACTATAAGCTGAAAACGAAAATAGATGAAAAATACTATATTACTATAAAATCATTGTTATTATAGAAATCAATTAATAAGCAATAAATAAAATTATCGTGGAAAAAAAGCGTGGTGTGCTCCATCTACCATGCTCCGTCTATCAGTTCTTAAGAAGCACCCCACGCTTTTTTTCCACGATAATTTTATTTATTGCTTATTAATTGATTTCTATAATAACAATGATTTTATAGTAAAATAGTATTTTTCATCTATTTTCGTTTTCAGCTTATAGTACGAATTATTTTTCACTTTTTAATTTGATATACTTAAAAAGCGAGTTTTTTTGTTTTTTAAACTATACTTATTAATAATTACATCATTTTAATATATTTGTAGCGGATACTTGAAATTAGATTAATAACAATCTTTATCGCAGTTTTAAAAACTTTGGTTATTTTAGAACTTATTGAAAAAAGGGAGTACATTAAAGTATTAAAGATAATTTCTTTTTGTGCTACATGGCGAATCTATTTGCTAATATTTTTTCATTTGGCGAATGGTTTTTATTTTTAGTTATCCAAATTACTAACGTTGGTCAAATGTCATCGAGAACACTGGCTGCATAATATAGCTCTTAAGTCCATTATTGGTAACATTTTTTTTCCATCGCGATACAAAACAAGAACCAACTATTCCTTTCGATGAATTAGACGAAAATATTTGACATATCTTCTGATTATGATGATATCTTGATGTTAAGATGAAGTCATTAGTTCGTCTTTTTTATTCACCAGAGACCTAAACGTCAGAATAATGACGTATTTAAACTGTAGCGACGCTAAATAAAGGCATTTATTTTCGAAATTTGCATATTTATTACACGTGAAAACACCTTATAAAGATTACAGATGCAAGCATTTCTATAATTTCTATTCTCAAAATATATATATGGCAACCCTCATACCATGCATGGTCACAGTGACGTGACAATGACGTCACTGTGAGTCTCTTTGGTCACATCACATCTGTGACCAAAATGCCACCACTCAGTGACTTCACATTGTGACTTAGATGTGACTTTCTTAAAAATCTTTAGAAAATTACAAATATTCTTCAAAACATGTTATTTACTTTAAAAAAAAGCATGTTTCTGGCAATTTAAATATCGTCGCTTTTGTCACAGTTTCGTCACAATGTTAATGTCAAAGCAGTCACAAATAACACATTTTTCACAAATTTGTCACACCGTGACTTCACAAAGTAGTTACAATGTGACATCACAGACGAGCTCTAAAACGGCCATAACGACTTCACATTTTAGTCACTGCGATTTCACATCGACGTCACGTGACGTCACATCGACAATCGATGGTCGCAAAGTCACAATGTGACTTTATAATGACGTCGCAGTGGCGTCACCATGCCTTACGGAAATGCATTTCCCTTTCCACGAAGTTGATAAATTTCTGTCAGGTAATCTATTTAAATTGTATGTAAGAAACAGAACCATTTTAATACATGAAAAAAAATCTGACTAAGTTTTTGCTAATCAGTAATACTTTCTCACGAAGCATACATTAAATGAAATTTAACAGAATAGGTATTCAAATACAAACAGGAATTGATATTTTTTTGGATATAGGAAACAAAATTCTGTTATACTAATAATGTTCTATAGAATCAATTTCAAAATACATTTTTCGTTAAGAATAGATATTTTTCATTCAATTTATTCAGAGATTATTTTCAATATATATATATATATATATATATATATATATATATATATATATATATATATAATACTGAGAAAACCGGAGCTTATGGCCAATAAATGAGGTGGGGATTCAAAGCTACTGGGTATGTTGAACAGACAAAAACAAGCGACAGGAACGAATATTCCATGTTATGAGGATTATATTCGTATATTCCGGATACTTTCTCGCTACTTTGATATGTTTCGATCAGTAGGTTTTTTTCTGACCCTCATACTCTAATCTGTTGGATTACATCCACTGTGGTTAATTTTGTATACATAGGATTCAGTGCATTCTTCATATTTTCATAATATTCATAATTTTATATTGTATAATATTCAATAAGAACATTCCTTTGAAAGGAAATTCTTATATTTCATATAAAAAAATTCTTTGTCTAAAGTAGTTTTTTAATTTCTGTATAAAAATTTATTGATCATTCTAGCTATGCGTACCAATTTTATTATAGCTGAGGTAATATAACAACATTAAAATGCACCGTAAAACCTATTTGATAATATTGTAACGAAATATTTGTGTGTGTCCTTGTAAATTAAACAAAAATAGTACACACATCACTTTCAGTATCGAATTTAATTAATAAATCTAAATAATATACAATTATAAGCCAACCTTAGTCTTTAGTCGAGTTAGCACACGGGCAGGTATACGGCCTAGCAAATTGAATTCGTAAACACTTTCAACTATGTTGTCTACTATGCACTATTTGTCAACTATGTACTAAACTGTTAGGCCAACTACACCCTTTCGGTAACTGGTCGATCGCGTATGGACACTTTAAAAAAAAACCGATTTCTTCTGGCCACTTTGGGAATTGACCAGTCAGTTTAAAACACTGTTGCACAGTTCGCGAATGGGCTAATTTCAGATTTTGGCCGTAACATATGTATTTTTAAACCCATATGCAAGTACTGTTTCTCTAATGGACAGTAGTAGTAGATATCAGATTCTTTCGGTATAGATATTTTATGACTAGACACACGCATCCTTGTGATTGATTGTGCCGGCTATGAAACAATGCGGCGATCATGGATATCATTTTCAACAATTTCAAAATATTTCATGAATATTTTATCCAATCACATATTTCAGATGTCTTGAAACAGGTGTTTCAGAAGTATGCGCATCAACTGAAAAAAAAAATTCTTGCTCATTCTTCTTGCAATAAATTTCATATCCTGATACTTGGTAAAAATCTGAATTGAAGAATTATATTGGTTTTTGCTTGGAAAGTAATTTTCCTGCCAATTAAATTTTTACGCTTAAATAATTTTTCGTGCTACAAGCACGTTTTAGGTGGAAGTTCCATTTATATTTACTTAAATTCAGCGATTTCTAGTAGTAAGACTGTCCTATACTTCTTTTTATTATATTTTTTTCTTTTGTTTAACGAAGGAAAATGAAAGTTACTCAACCCTTAAAAGTAATAATTTATTTAACCCCAAAATAAAAGTAATAATTTACTTAACCTTTACATCTATTAATTTCGTTAATAGGCCTCTAAAAATAATTCATATAATTATACATTATATTACGTACATTCAATAATAGACTGCAAAAAAAAAAAAGTTTCAATTTTCCTTTTTAAATATTATGCACTAAAACTCCTATTATATAAAACTTCAAGAGATAAAATCAACTACTGGACATAATAAAGAACATTTTTATGTAATAAAATGTTATGAAATGTATATTTATATCTCTTAATTCTCATTACACTTAATTTTCATATTTCGAACTCAATTCATACTCGAACGAACTTCATATTCATACTCAAATATTAATAAACTAAATATTTGAAATAATATAATTAATCAATTAAACACACTGATTGTTTTGCGATTTTTTTGTTTGCTTAAGCATATGACATTTAGGTTTAAGTCACATTGACAGAAAATACTACCAACGTTCCCAGAAAATCTGAGTAGAAATATGAAACACCAACAGTATTAATGAGGAAAACATCTCTAAGAAACCCTAGGTATCTCTAAAATATATAAAGTATTAGGCATGCATTTCGTTAACGTAATAACATATTTCATATAATTAAACATTCCTTTATTTTCATTTTGGTGAAAGTCTATTTTTCCTATTAAACATTATCAGCTAAAATCCTACGACATTAAACTTAATAAAGCAAATTCTACTACCGGCTAGAAGACAAAAATGTATATATATCCTTTTATATCAACAGAAAAATGTTTAATTAATGCACCATACATCTTATTTTCATATTTCGTCATATGACAATAAACTAAACATTTGAAATAATAGAGTTAATGAATTAAATATATAGACCATTTTGTGTTTTTTTTCATTAAGTATAAAGAATCAAACATGAATCGGGAGTGTTACAGTGAAAGCCCCAACAAATCTTAATAGAAATAGAAAGACCCAGTAAAAATATGAAACATTAGCTAAGTTCATGAGAAAAAAAGCAAAAGTTAATGAATCTCTAATATAGTCTACATGTAATTAAAGTACGCAAGGTAACAGGCAAGTAATTTATTAAGATAATACCAAATTTTATACGATTAAACATTATTCTATGTACATTCAATAAAAGTCTTTTTTTTTTCATTATAAATCTTATCAACTTAAAACACTACTAAACTTACTCAATAACTAAAATCTACTTCCAGCGAAAATAATTTTATGTAAGGAAATGCATTTTTATATCTCAAAGAAAAAAGATTAATAAATTCACCATACATTGAATTTCCATATTTCGTCAAATGATAATAAAATCAACACGTGAATAAATAAAATTAATGAACTAAACACACTGATTATTTTGCGAACATTTTTCTTTTAAGTATGAAGTCATTTTGGATCAAAGATGAAATCGGGAGTGTCACAAGGAAAGAAAATGCTGCCAAAGTACGAAACGGAAAAACTTGGTAAAAATATGAAATCAACCACTAACAAAAATCTTAAGATTATCTGAAGAAATCGTCACTTTCTCGAGAAATATTGCAGCAATTTGAAGAAATTTGCAGGTTTAGCTTTATTTAAAAATATCTGCAAAAATTCTTTTAAGATATTCTTATAAACTTCTGCCATACAAATATTTGCCAATTACCAACAAATTTCCTACAAATTTTTGGGCCAAGTACCTACAGATTTTCTACAGATTTTTTGTGGTGATATTATCAGCATTAATGAGGAAAAAAAGCAAAAGATAATGAATATCCAATAAAGTTTAAATGTAATCAAAATAAATAAATTAACAAAAAATAAGGTACCCTGGGGTAATAACGCCAGGCGGGGTAATAAAGCCAAGTGCTAATATTTTGCATAATTATGAAATAATCTGGTAAATGACACCCATGTGCTCTTCGCAGAAGGGTTTTGAGTCATATAAATCGCAAAAAACAGCTTCAAGTTAATTTGTTTCGTTTTTAGGTCTTATTGTTTTTACAAGCAACTAAAATTAACGCATGATCTAAAATTTGCGAGATACGTTTTGTGATGTGAAGACTATTTTTTTTATCCGGAAATACTTTGTTAATTACATAAATTTGTAATACATTTCATGGACTTTCAAAATGCAGTTGAAGATTTTGAATGTCTTCTCGAGATAATTTGTAATTTAAAATATACAGCGCAATAACTAAAACGGGGTAATAACGCCAATCCTTGGCATTAATATCCCGTTGATTCCCTACAGTGGCCGAGCTACGTCCTAAATACTGATTCAAATAAACACAGTTAAAACTGTGCAATGTTTCTAATAATTCTATTTAAGCGGTCCTTTTTAAGCAAAAAGAAGCTCACGGTCTGGTATTCTTTTGCTTCATCCCCCCCCCCCACGCACACACCACAACTTTATTTTTCTTACACTTTCACAAAAAATTGAACATTTTCAATATCTTAGAATGCAATTTGTCAATTTCTAAGTTTGTAGAGTGTGTATTTATAGAATTGGGCAATCTACATGCAATTATTCCATCTTATTTCATTGTTTTGTTTACATGGCGTTATTACCCATATAGGTGGGTAATAACGCCGAATAGCATTGGTCAAGAAATCACGCCATTACATTTTATGAATACATATCTGTTAAATTATTTTTTTTATATAGATAGTCAATGAGTTGCTGTATCAAATCATGTATTTGTTTGAAAAATATAAACTAAAACTGAGCCGTGAAAATTGGTAGAACCTTAAAGTGGCGTTATTACCCCAGGGTACCTTAATATAAATACTATTAGAGAATATTAGTTTACATTAATGATATTCTGTTTGTGTAATATTATCTGTAATATTAATCTATAATATTGTTTAGACAGAGATCACAATGTTAAATCAGATAGAGACCACAATATCACAGAAATAAAGTAGTAAGATAATTTTATAGCATTAATTTCTTTAATTTAATAACATACTTCATACAATTAAACATTTTTTTGGACATTCAATAAGTCTGTTTTTTCCTGTTAAATATTATCAACTAAAAATTCTGCTATATTAAACTTAATAAAGTAAAATCTACTACCGGCAAGAACAAATTGTGTAATACACAAAACAAACTTTGTAATGAATTTACTTTTATGTGAAGGAAAAAATAATTAATTCAAGATGTATTGAATATTCCCATTTCGTCAAATGACAGTAATCTAAACATTATAACTGATACAATTAACACGTTCTCTGCCGTTTACGTGAAGATGTGATGATAGTTAATGCCGCACTATAGAAGTGGGTTTTTCCCAGAAATGGATTTACTTTTTATAACAAAGAATCAGTGAAAAAAATTTTCGCGCCAGCGCGTGACTGGCTGTAAGACATAACCCCACATCACGCGCTGATTGGCCCCTTAACGTTGGCGCCCAATCACACGCTGGCGCGTGATAGGCAGCGAATGTGTTAAGAAAGAGAACTCACTGATTATTTTGCGATTTTTTTGTCGTTTAAGTATGAAGAATTGAAATTGAATCGGGAATGTTACAGTGAAAGAAAATGCTTCTACGACTCAAATCTTTAAAGATATAAAAAGACTGAATAAAAATATGAATCATTAGCTGCGT
This sequence comes from Maratus speculifer, assembly GCA_964019185.1. Lineage (NCBI taxonomy): Eukaryota > Metazoa > Arthropoda > Arachnida > Araneae > Salticidae > Maratus > Maratus speculifer. The sequence goes on along the minus strand of OZ025289.1, from coordinate 113,646,362 downwards.
TCTTGTGAAAAAAGTCAAAAGCTAATGGATCTTTAATATAGTGTAAATGTAACTAAATTAAGCAAAGTAACAAACACGTAATTCATTAAGATAAGAACATATATCATATGATTATACATTATTTCATCTGAAACTTATACTACGTAAAACTTAATAAAGTAAAATCTACTACCGGCGAAAGCATTTTTATCCAATAAAATTTACTTTCATGTCTCAAAGGAAAATGTTATTTCATCATACATTTAATTTTCATATTTCGAACCTTCCAACAGCCGTGAACTGATACATTCTTTCATTGAGGTGAATGTTGTTGTGTTTACTTTAGTGGGTGAGAAGAAGAGATGGGAGGAGAAACACTTGTTTATTTGTTTCAACCCACAATTAGGCCAAAGTGATCGTGATAGTGACTAATACATTGTGAAGAATGGAGGCCGGCAAACGACCCAAACATGACCATCATTGCTTCTTTTAAAATAATAGAAAAATCTTTATCGATGATGATAAAAATCAAGCACAAAATTATAAAAATATAAAATTGAAAAAAGTAAAGGTTACCTGTGAGGTCCTTGGCTTTTGAAGAACAATTAATCCAGACTCATGCACAGGAATTAAAACGTAGACAGATTTTTGAAGATGAATATTTTTATTTCATGAAAACTTATTTATTTTTCACGACTATAAATATTTCTTCACAGATATATATTTCTTTGCACTCGTACATATTAATCATGTACTCTATAGAAACAATTTCACAACAGATGATAATTATAAAATTGATATCTTCTGAAAACAACATTCTTTTTCATAACACATTTTATATGTCTTGACAGTATGAATTAGAAAAATTTCTCATGATATGACAAAAAGATAATATTATTTTTCTTTCTAAACATCAATCAAAGATACGTACTTTTAAATATATTTATATCAGACGAAAAATTTTCATAGAGATGTACAATATTTTCCTTTGGAACGCCCCGTGATATTTGAAAATTTATATATAATGATGGGCCAAATAATGATATAATGAAATGATTACTTTAGGAATGAAAAAAACTCATGTCGTGGATGAGAATGTCGACCTCCGCATGTTTCCTTCAGAGGGGTAAAAAAAAAACACAAAGTAGAGATATTTGATGAACAAGATATGGAGAAAAATGATGATATAATCTTACGTAACATCTGTAACCAGGAAGAAGTAACACTCAGAATCATTTTCTGGATGCCAAAGATTGATGCCTTTCTGCTCGCAGCGTTAAAAAATCAAATTTCGAATAAACCTGGGGTGGACATTTTTTAAGAATCAACACCGGTTCCAATCTAACGGTATCGGGGGAGCACCCTTTGCCCCGGAATTCCACTGAAATCTCTGATCAACCAGCCGCATCCATTACGGCAGGAGTATAACAGCGCAACTGACTCGTGGGCGTGAGCCCGGAGGGAAAAAAAGGAAGGGTTACTATAAATCCGAAAGGCGCCAATTTGGCAGCGAGCGAAAGAGGGGGGTGATGAAGAAATAAGCCAAGTTACGATGCAAAGAATGGATAAATATGAATTTAATACGAACAGAATTGATAAACACGTAAAGAAGGGAGGCCAAAGCAGGTGGCCATGCACTCAATGGCTTAAAATACGTCACCTGCGGAAACTAATTTGATAGGCTAAGGGGGGTGTCCGAATAAACGGAAGTTCCACCCATAGAACAAGCCAGAATGTTCTCGAAGGATCTCCAAACCGGAAGGAATGACATCGAACAGGATTTTACCGGCTTGTAACATTCGAAAGCTAAGTAAGAAAGAAAACATTACAGGCGACGATATGAAAAGAAACGAAATCGAAATAAAAATTAAATTGAGAACATTAATAAAAAGGAGGTAATAAGAAATAAAATGGCCAATAAAAATGAATTAAACTAAACATATGGGGGGGTTATCGAGTAACCACCACATATTACCCAGGGTCCCCCAAAAGAAAATATTGGTGAGATGACAAAAAAATGAACAATTTTTTCATCGAGACAATATTTTCTGACATATGTACAAATATACTAAATAATTACACAAAATAAATGTATCAGAAATAGTTATAGGAATATAAATAACTGTTTTACATGCTGTTCAAATAATAAAAAAAATATACTTATTGTTATAATAGTAATCCTTATATGTTAACATGGAAGGTATACAAAATTTTCTTCCAGAAGTATCTATCATATATATAAAAAAAAAATTTAAAGTCTATGTCTATGTGCAAAACAACAGTCCTTAAGTTTGACGAGTCTCTTGTTAGGCTGTGCAAAATGCACTAGAATGCTTTAGCATATGTCAAAATATTGGATTATACAATAATATGTATATTAATATTCTTAGTTGTCAACAAAATGAAACATACTGTAACTGTATATGAATCATACAATAACTATATATAAAATATATGGTTTCAAATAACACATGATAAATTGAATGAATTTGTAAGTTGACAATTGAACAAAAAAAAATATATATATATAAATGGTGCAGAGAGATTAGTTAGGCTCTCATAAAAAATTTACTTATATCACCACATAGCCTTTTAAACTTTCAATAAATCTTAAATGAATAACCTTAGCATTATTCAATAACACATTTTTACAGAAAATAAAATAATAAGTTGCAAAAAGAATGGCATATGTTAAATTGGTAGCAAAAGTATAATGTTATATTTCAATAAAAACATCTTCAAAATGAATATAACAATTTTCACAGAGAGAATCTTTACACTCTCATAAAGGAATATTCTTGAACACTTTTCAAAATAAATTGACAATAAATTGCATAAATACCTTTAATACTATACTTCATTCAAAATAAACATAAAACATAAGATGTTTAATATTCTGAAAAAGGAAGAAATTTATATGAATATGAGAATCTTGTATATGACTTGATAATGTCAATTTTCAAACAAAAGAAAAATCAATTATGTCAAAAATTTTATATTTAGAAGATATCTTGAACATATTTACTTGTAATTCTCAAACATTTTTTTTTTTTTTTTAAATTAAGTAAGTGATCACTTTTGCATTTCTCATATATCAAGTATTTGCTTTTTATAAATATATATAATGACTCATTCAACATCTTTGGATCCAAAGTATAAACACTCAAAAGTATACAAAAAAAATATTATATACTATTTATGGTGAGTCATTCACTTTCTATATTTCACCAAGAAGAGAAGAAATATTAGTATGTATAAGTTTATCATGCACTTTCTTTTCTTTTTTTTTTTTTCAATAGAGGTTAAATGTTAAAGCATGCATGCATTGTAAAGAGAAGTCACAATAGAGAAAGTAATTTAAGGAGTACTCCAATTTATGTTTACCCTATATTAATTACAATTTCACCTTTCATATTAGAATACACATTTGTCAAAAATAACTTTAAATAATGACATAATATTATAACGAGAATATAAAAAAGACAAATTCTTTCTCAATTTCAGCACCAACTATTGTAATTAAAGACTTTATAAGATTTAAAAGTATGGCATACATGAGATTATATATCTATTGTAATAATTATGACAGAGATAAATGCATTAAATAATAAAACTATTGAAAACCATACATACATCAAGAGGATGACTGTTGAATTGTATCAGGGAGAAGAAGACTTACATAATGAAGAAAAAAAATAATAACAGCTGCCTGCAGCTTGGAGAAAAGAAAAAAAATTACATAGTGATTCTTCTTACTGAAATATCAGTCTGGCTAGCATCGACTGATTATACTACAAAGCAATAGTCATCCTGAAAAAGGAAAAAGAAGGTTAGTTTATTTCTTATACAGTTTATGATTGCGAGGGCGAAGATCATAATTTTTATATTGAGTAGACTTGTTTTTAACACCAGTATGAGTGCTATCAGGAGGAGCTTGTGACAGTACTGATTTACTGGAACATGAAGATGTTTGTTGTGACTTAGAAGAAGAAAGAATTTGAGGAGATGTGTTACATGCAGCATCATGATTTGAAACTTGAGTAGGAGAGTGTTGTCTCACAGGAGTAGAAGATGCATTATCAACAGGAGCTTGATCATGTGACGCATTTTTAGAAGAAACTGAAGGATGTTGCAGTGCTTCATTTCTCTTTTGAAGCTTCAAGATTCGATTAGTGTGAATCAACATAGGGGAAGCATGACTATTATTGGAATCTTGAATTTGAATGAGCACAGGAGAAATTATTTTCTTCACCACATATGGGCCTTGTATTTTTTTGTTAAACACAGTGGGAAATTTTACGTAAACAATGTCATTAACATTGATGTTGGAAAACTTTAATTTTTCTCTGGATTTTTGGTACACCTTTTGTCTAGACGATTCGTTATTCTTGTAAGCTTGATAGTATACTTTTTCAATAACATCCATCAATTTATGAATTTCATATGCAGTATTGAGAATTTTCCATGAAACTTGAGTTTTATAATTGGAATAAATGTCGTTTATTTCTCTTCCAAAATGAAGAAGATTTGGAGTGAATTTTGTGGCTGGATGAGGTGTAGCATTATATATGGATTGGTGAATTTTTAGAGCAGTTGGTATATCACATCCTTGTGAAGCCATTGTATTCACAGACGATTTTATTTGAGAATTGACTCGTTCACTTAATCCGTTGGAATGGGGATGGGCTACAGAACTGTGTTCTAATTTAATGCCAAGCTTTTTATTAAAGAAAGAAAACACGTCACTAGTAAATTGAGAGCCATGATCAGTGAGCGTTAATTCAGGTTTTCCATGAGTGGAAATGTAATGTAATAAAGCTTTTGTAACAGACTCAGCGCTGATATTATTCAAGGCATATAATTCTAAATGACGAGAAAAATGGTCTATCATGGTCAACACATATTGACGATTTCTCAATGGGCCGAGTAAATCCATAGAGACTTTTTGATTGGGAGCTGTTGGGAGTGGTGCAGGTAAGTATGGAGCAGTGTTTTTTTATGATTCTTATTTACTAAACAGATTTCACAAGAGTTGACATAATTAATGGTATCTGAAACAAGGGTTTTCCAGGTAAATCTTTTCTTTAAATTAACAATGGTTTTATGAATTCCAGTATGAGTAATATGAGCAATTCTTAAGGCTTTTGCTCTAAGTGACACAGGTAAAACAGCTTTGTGTAGCTCGATATCTTCTGAAGAGAAATGACCATTATAGCAAAGTAACTCATTACTTGGATTAATATAGTAGCCATTTAAACTTTTAGATTTCTTATTATTTTTAAGATCTTCATAAATTTGTTTGATTTTTGTGTCCTTTTGTTGTTCAGAGAAGATGGTGTGATCAAGAATTTCTAATAATGGATCTTGGTTATTATCATTATTAGGAGGTGAAGAATCACTCTGAAGATGACATGTGTGGTGTATTTTGTCAACTAAACCACATGGAAAGTGAGGAATGTCATTATGTAAATCGTTTTGATTATCAACAATAGGTAAAGGTTCTTGTGAAGAAATAAGATCTGGATTATTATTGAGATCTTCAGTAGGAATGTGAGGAGTTCTACTCAGAAAATCTGCTAACACATTTTCTTTGCCTGGAACATGTTGGAATGTGTACGAGTATTCTGACAGTTCTAACATCCAACGAGTAGTAATATCAGCAGGTGATGTAGCTTTTTTATAATTATTAAGTGGCTTTGCATCAGACAATAGAACAAAGGGTCGACCAAAAATATAGTATTTAAAAGCAGTTATGCCTTTGTAAATGGCATAAAGTTCCAGTTTGATGGCAGGGTAGTGTCTTTCTGATTGAGATAAAGTTTTGGAATAATAGGAGATGGGTTTTAGTTCACCATCAAATTTTTGCATAAGAACAGCTGAAATTGCTGTCTTTGATGCATCTGTATTAACATAGAACGTTTCATTCCAGTTTGGAAGATTAAGCATAGGTTTATGGAAGAAAATGTCTTGTAATTTTTTAAATGCATTTTCTTGTTCAGATTTCCAAGAAAACTTATTTTTAGGTTTGGTGACTTCAATGAGAGGAGTAATCAATTTAGCAAAATTTGGAATAATTGACCTATAAAATGAACACAAACCTATAAAACTTTTCGTTTGCCTCTTGGTTTTAGGCTTTGGGAAGGAAGTAATTTTTAAAATGTTACTTGTAATAGGAAGAATTTTATGATCTGTGAGTTGGAAACCCAAGAAGTTAATACTTGTTTGCATAAATGCACATTTTTCAGGAGACAGAGTAATGTTATTAGCAATGAGAGTGTCTAATAGCTTTGTGAGCTTCATGGACATTTCTTCAAATGAATTAGCACCCACTACAATATCGTCTTGATATGCATAACAGGAATCAATTTGAGATAATTGAATAACAGAGTCGATTAATTGTTGGAAAGTGCTGGCGGCCGTCTTCAGGCCAAATACTAAACGTAAATAGGTAAAAATTCCCCATGGAGTAGTAAAAATGAGTTTATCTTGCATATCTTTAGGTACAGCAATCTGCCAATATGCAGAGGGTAAGTCAAGAGTGGTAAAATATTTAAATTTTGACAACTGTACCAATAGATTTTGAATTCTAGGAAGAGGATATGAGGATGGAATTATTATAGAGTTTAACAATCTTAAATCCAGAGCCAAACGATACTTTTGAGGCTTAGACATATCAGTTCTCTTCTTTTTAACAAGAAGCATGGGACACGCCCAAGATGAATTTGATCTCTCAATAATGCCGGCGTTCAACATTTGATTAATCTGGTCAAGCGCTTCTTGCTCGAGTGCTTGTGGCACGGGAAAAGGTAAGGTTTTTACTGGATGAGAATTTAGCATTGTAAATTGAGGATTGACCAGGTCCGTATGACCTAAAGTGTCAAGAGATTTTGAAAAAGCTAAAGCTTTACTACATAATAATTTGGTCAAAGAGTCCCTTTCATGAGGAGGTAAATGTTTAAGATCAAAGTCATTTGGAGACAGTTCTTGAATTCGTTTTCTTTTAATCTCTTCAGATGGTAAAATTAAATTACAATAATCGTTCTCAAAATCCAAATCAAAAGAGTATTCCTCAATATCTTTCTCATCTACATTGATACATTCGCCAATAATTGAATTTTTATTTAAATGAATATCCAGCTTTGATATATTCTGACATACAACCAAAAATAAATCATTTTGAATTGAAGATTTTGAGTGCAATGATTGATGTAACACAAGACCTTTATTTTTTAAATTGGGTTTGAAAACAAAATATTCAGATGGAGGATTGAGATACTTAACATGTAAATAAACAAACGAATCAGGAGGTATTAATTCTCTATTAAGTAATTGTACCATGTTGGAATTCACCAAGACTTTATTACCATAATTTAAATGAGTTTGCTTTTCACCAACATAGCTATCATCATTAGTATTCAGAGATGAGAAATTCTTGCCAGGAATATTATTATCATTAGATACATAGTTTACCACATTACCATAATCAGTTGGAAAATAATAAGTAAAATTACCATCAATATAAGGATTATGAAAATTCATAGCAGAATGAGCCATATTGTTTGTAAACAAACCATTATTTTGAACATTATAATTATAAGGATAGGTTGTATAATTGTTGACTAATTGTAAATTTGTGTCATCATAATTTGCACATATATTATCAGAATAAATACCATTACCTAGATTATTTAACATAGAATCTTCATAACAAGGCATTTTGTGTGCATCGAGAGAATATGGTGCAATTGAATTCACATAATTATATTCAGAATTCATAAAATAGCAAGTAGGAGATTCATTATAACTTTGAAAAGGAATGTGTTTGTCCTTAATTAGGATAGACTTAAAACTTGGAGAAATAGTAATAGAATGCTTGTTAATAAATTCAAATCCAAGTATGGCTTGAAAATGAACATTTTGTATCTTTGTAAGGTAAAAAACATGATGAAAAAAAAATTTATCAATTTTAAATGCTATTTCTATGCATCCCTTGAAGAAAACCTTAGAATTTATGGTAGACACCGATACATTCCTGGATAAAAATTTGTAATGAAGCCTGGATTTAATGCTATTAAAGCATTCTTCATCCAAGAGAGACAAACTTGATCCCGTATCAATTAACGTTGAAATTTCATTATGTTGAATGTTTATGAGTATGCATGGAAGAACATATGAATTATTAAATGAGCTGCAGATGACATGTCTTTCTTGTACATCATCATCAATTTCAAGATTTTGTTTAGATGTCAAAGAATTTTGTGAACAGGAAGATTTGTTAAATTTAGATGTCATAGGAGAAGTTTGGACAGCTGTGGATGACACTAAAGTAATTGAAGAGCGTTTGCCAAATTGTTGATGTTTGTTGTTGTTGTCAAAGTGTACTGACCCTGAATGAGAATTACGGGAGAGAAGGCGGTCAGTAGAACCAGTCTCCCTTATCTGTTTAAATGATAAACATTGTTGTTATTTTCAGAAGAAGAGGTGTGGCTTTTCCTTCTGTGAGAGTGAGACGAAATTTGAGTTGAAGAGTTTTGATTAGAACTACTAATAATATTTTTAAATTTGTAGCATGAGTCCATACGATGATTAAATTTCCCACAGAACGCACACTGCACAACATCTCGTCTGTGATAAAAGGATGTAGAATTTTTTTTGTGAGAATATTTGTCAAAGGTGGGTTGATAAGGACGTTTCCGGTGAAAGTTACGATGACGAAAATTATTGTTACGTTTATTTGTAGCCTCTTGTCTCGGTGGAGAAGGCGAAAATGTTCTAGTTTTTCTTTGAAAATTACGAGAAGCATGAGAATTGTCCTTTTGAGTTTGTAAAGGAGAGTAGTTGGCCTGAGAATTGTGATAAACTTTATCCTTCGTATGCTTTATAGGGGTTTTATGAAGCACATTATTAGAAGCAATAGAATTATCCTGGACTTTTTCAGTATCCAAACAATAGGCTTGATTAAAATTCTGATAAGATTTTTTAGGGGGAGAGTCATAAATGTCTTGAAGAAAATTTGCTCGTTCAAGAGCTAACTCGAAAGATGTAATATTTTCTTCTAAAATTTTGCGTTTGATTTGTTTAGGCAAAGCCTCAAGAAAATGAGTGAACTTTAATGAATTGAGAGCAGAAAGATCCAATTTTGGGTAAGCAAGTCGAAGTTGTTTATCCAACCGAAAAGCAAAATTTTTAACCGATTCATTTGAATCTAAACTTAAGTTCTGTAAGGATTTGAGAGAAACAGACTTTTTTGTGGGTAAGAAATAGTCTATAAATGCTTTTCGAATTTCACTAAAGTTAGAGTTCTTGAACTGAGACTGAGTTTCAAGAAAGAAGAGTAAGGCAGTGCCTTCAAGTTTTGATTTAAAGAGAACAAAAAGTTCCTTGTCTGTAAAGTTATTTAGTTCTTGTATGTCAGATAATTGATCGAAGAAGAATTCTACAGTCTGAGGGTTACCGTCGAAGGGTTGGATTGCAATATTTAATTTTGCCTTGGGTGGCATGATGAAGAGAGAAACAAAAATTAGTCTAAGAGCTCAATATATGACATGATAAATTTGGTTATTGGCTGGTCTTGTGATGAAAAATATATATATATAAATTGACCCGTTATTTAAAATATTGATGACTTTCATATACGTCATAAACCATTTTTATATGTTAAAAAAAAGGAAGAAAACGTATACTAACATATTAGTATCATATGAAGAATATAAGACCCAAAAATTTTATGTAAAAATATATATATAATATGGCTCAAAACATATATTATTAGATGTATGACAAGAAAAATAATTTATCTTAGCATGAAGAATAATTTTTACTAGCACCTCCGTTAAATAATGTATATATATTAGTTGCAAATTATACCAAGGCAAGAAAAATATATGGATAAATTATGTTATATATATGATGCACTGCTCCAGAAAACAAAAATATTATTTCAGTATAGAATGAATATATATTACAATTAATTACTGCACCACTCTCAATAACATATAATTATAAAATATTAATCATTGCATGAAAAAATAATTTGATAATGAAGATATAACTGAAGATAATGACGACAATATATATATATATAAGGAAAATACGATGGTAGCAAAGGAAAAACGGATGGTCATGGAATGTTGGACACGCTTTGGTCACTGCGCCAAAGAAAATAAGACACTGTTGTGTTTACTTTAGTGGGTGAGAAGAAGAGATGGGAGGAGAAACACTTGTTTATTTGTTTCAACCCACAATTAGGCCAAAGTGATCGTGATAGTGACTAATACATTGTGAAGAATGGACGCCGGCAAACGACCCAAACATGACCATCATTGCTTCTTTTAAAATAATAGAAAAATCTTTATCGATGATGATAAAAATCAAGCACAAAATTATAAAAATATAAAATTGAAAAAAGAAAAGGTTACCTGTGAGGTCCTTGGCTTTTGAAGAACAATTAATCCAGACTCATGCACAGGAATTAAAACGTAGACAGATTTTTGAAGATGAATATTTTTATTTCATGAAAACTTATTTATTTTTCACGACTATAAATATTTCTTCACAGATATATATTTCTTTGCACTCGTACATATTAATCATGTACTCTATAGAAACAATTTCACAACAGATGATAATTATAAAATTGATATCTTCTGAAAACAACATTCTTTTTCATAACACATTTTATATGTCTTGACAGTATGAATTAGAAAAATTTCTCATGATATGACAAAAAGATAATATTATTTTTCTTTCTAAACATCAATCAAAGATACGTACTTTTAAATATATTTATATCAGACGAAAAATTTTCATAGAGATGTACAATATTTTCCTTTGGAACGCCCCGTGATATTTGAAAATTTATATATAATGATGGGCCAAATAATGATATAATGAAATGATTACTTTAGGAATGAAAAAAACTCATGTCGTGGATGAGAATGTCGACCTCCGCATGTTTCCTTCAGAGGGGTAAAAAAAAAAACACAAAGTAGAGATATTTGATGAACAAGATATGGAGAAAAATGATGATATAATCTTACGTAACATCTGTAACCAGGAAGAAGTAACACTCAGAATCATTTTCTGGGTGCCAAAGATTGATGCCTTTCTGCTCGCAGCGTTAAAAAATCAAATTTCGAATAAACCTGGGGTGGACATTTTTTAAGAATCAACACCGGTTCCAATCTAACGGTATCGGGGGAGCACCCTTTGCCCCGGAATTCCACTGAAATCTCTGATCAACCAGCCGCATCCATTACGGCAGGAGTATAACAGCGCAACTGACTCGTGGGCGAGAGCCCGGAGGGAAAAAAAAGGAAGGGTTACTATAAATCCGAAAGGCGCCAATTTGGCAGCGAGCGAAAGAGGGGGGTGATGAAGAAATAAGCCAAGTTACGATGCAAAGAATGGATAAATATGAATTTAATACGAACAGAATTGATAAACACGTAAAGAAGGGAGGCCAAAGCAGGTGGCCATGCACTCAATGGCTTAAAATACGTCACCTGCGGAAACTAATTTGATAGGCTAAGGGGGGTGTCCGAATAAACGGAAGTTCCACCCATAGAACAAGCCAGAATGTTCTCGAAGGATCTCCAAACCGGAAGGAATGACTTCGAACAGGATTTTACCGGCTTGTAACATTCGAAAGCTAAGTAAGAAAGAAAACATTACAGGCGACGATATGAAAAGAAACGAAATCGAAATAAAAATTAAATTGAGAACATTAATAAAAAGGAGGTAATAAGAAATAAAATGGCCAATAAAAATGAATTAAACTAAACATATGGGGGGGTTATCGAGTAACCACCACAAATGTTTTCCTACAATAGTAACGTTATTTAAATTAATGTTGTTCTACATGTATAGTTCAATGTTAAGAAATTAAGTTATGATTAATACTCTTGTGACTTATAGACCTATATGTAATAAAAAAATATATATCATGTTGGTATAAATATCTATTTATAGCATTTTAAAAAATTACAGATAAAGCAACATTGCAATTTTGCCAGGGGACTAAATGATAATAAATCAATATTTTAACTAAAAAATCAATGAATTAAACATAATAACTATTTAGCGATTTTTCTTTTTTCGTTTAAGTTTGAAGTCATTTAGGATCAAAGATGAATCAGAAGTGTCACAATGACAGGAAACGCTGCCAAAATCCAAACAAATATTAAATGTGATAGAAAAGGTGGATAAAATTATGAAATATTATCACCATTAATGAGGAAAAAAAGCGAAAACTAATGAAGTCTCTAATAAAGTATATATATATATATAACTAAGTAAATTAACCAAAATAATAATAGTAATATTAGAGAATATATGTTTATATTAGTGATATTATCTTACTGTAATATTGTCTGCAATAATGTCTGTAAAAATAATCTGTAATATTTTTTAGACAGAGACCACAATAATACAGAAATAATTAATAAGAGACTTTTGTAGCATACATTTCTTTAATAAGCATACATTTCATAGCACACATTTTATATTAAGCATACATTTCATAGCACACATTTTATATTAAGCATACATATTGTAGCATACAAATCTTTTCACATACTTCATATTATTAAGCATTTTTTATGTACATTGAATAAAAGTCTATTTTTTCTTTTAAATATTATCAACTAAAAATCCTACTACATTATACTTAATAAAATAAAATCTACAAACGGTAAGAACACACAAACCAAAATTATTCAATGAAATGCACTTTTATATGAAGGGAAAAATTCTTAATTAATTCACCATACAGTAGATTTTCATATTTTGTCATACGACAATAAACAAAACATTTAAATAATAAAGTTAATGAATTAAGAACATCGACCATTTTGAACATAGAGTCAAGTCTGTTACCAAATGTCAAGTTTGTTACCACTCGGTTTTTTAATGATTATCTTTTTTTCACCATTCTACATTGATTTTTTATTAAACTAAGAAACAAATATGCAATTTTCTTAAATTTTAATAATTTACATGAATATATAGTGTAATTATTAAAAAAAGTCCTTGTATAATTCCTATAGGATTAAAATCTTGTGGCTAAAACTATCTTCAGTTTAATTTAAGCATTATTGATAAATATCATGTTTTGAAATTTAGGGACATAAGTCATTTCAAAGTAAGTTGATTTTAGGAAATTTAAAAATTTTAAATCTGAGTATTTTCAGTAGTTTACTATGGTAACAGACTTGACAATTTGCCTTACAAGCCAACTTTAAATAGCATTTACATATTATATTATAGGGCAAAGTGCACAACCAATATTTTTTTCATGTACCTTAAATATTTACTTTAACACCTGTCTCCATTTTTAAGAGAAATTATTAAGTTTTAAAATTAAAATTAAAATTCTGAAATGTAAGCGAATGGTGAAAATGTCCACATAGATTATTTTGCGATTTTTTTAGTTTAAGTTGATAAAAATCAAAAATGAATCGGTAGTATCACAGTGAAGGCCTCAAATAAATCTTAAAATAAATAGAAAGACTGGTTAAAATTATAAAACATTTGCTGCGTTACTGACAACAAAAGCAAAAGTTAATGGATCTCTAACATAGTCTATATGTAATTACAGTATGCAAAGTAACAATCACTTAATTTATTAAGATAATACCATATTTTATATAATTAACATTATTTTATATACATTCAATAAAAGTGTATATATATATATATATATATATATATATATATATATATATAATACTGGTTTCGTTGGTTTATTGAATGGTATTGTCTGAATTACTTTCGTTGTATTCATAAAATTATATATATATATTAATCTTATGAACTTATAACACTACTAAACTTACTAAAGTAAAATCTGTATTTTTATATCTCGATGAAAAAAGCTTAATTAGTTCACCATACATTGAATTTTCATGTTTCGTCAAATGGCAATAAAATCAACATTTCAACTAATAAAATAATTAATAAACTAAACATACTGATTTTTTTTACGATTTTCTTTTCCATTTAAGTATGAACTGATTTAGGATCAAACATGAATCAGGAATGTTACAATGAAATAAAATGTTGAGGAAAATCTTAAAAATTATGTAAAAGCTGAGTAAAAATACGAAACATTAGCACCATTAATGAGGGACAAAAACAGAAGCTAATAAATCTTTAATAAAGCCTAATGTAACTAAAGTAAATAAAGTTACAAGAGTAATAAGAGTACTATTAGAGAACATCATTCTACATTATGATTAAACATTATTTTATGTTCATTCAACAAATGACTACATTTTTAGTGATATTCTGTCTGTGTAATATTGTTTGTAATATTAATCTGTAATATAATATTGATATTGATCACAATATCAAATCAGACAGAAACCAAAATATTACAGATATAAAGTAATAAAAGAATTTCACAGCATACATGTCATTAATATAATAGCATACTTTATATAATTAAACATTATTTTATATAGCTGAGTAAAAATATGAAATATTAGCACCATTAATGAAGGAAAAAAACAGATGCTAATGAATTTCTAATAAAGTCTAAATATAACTAAAGTAAATAATGTTACAGGAGAAATAAGAGTACTATTAGAGAATTAGAGTCACCATTATGATTAAACATTATTTTATGTTCATTCAACAAATGACTACTTTTTTAGTGATATTCTGTCTCTGTAATATTGTTTGTAATATTAATCTGTAATATTGATCACAATACCAAATCAGATGAATTAATAATATAATTTCACAGCATACATGTCTATAACATAGTTAATATAATTAAACTTTACTTTATATACATTCAATAAAAGTCCATTTTTATCCTTGGAACTGGCTAAAAATGTACTTTAACACGTTCGCTGCCGCTTATGTGAAGATGTGATGATAGTTAATGCCGCACTGTAGAAGTGGGTTTTCCCAGAAGCCGATTTACTTTTTATAACAAAGAATCAGTGAAAGATTTTCCCGTGCCAGCCCGTGACTGGCTATTGGGCATCACCCCACATCACGCGCTGGTGCGTGAGTTGCCTCTTACTACTGGCACCATATCACGCGCTGGTGCGTGAGTGGCAGCGAACGTGTTAGTAGACTATATAAAACTAAAGTATGCAAAGTAACATGCATGTAATTCATTAAGATAATAACACATTTCACATGATTACACATTATTTTATATACAGTCAATCCAAATCTATTTTTTTCATTTTAAATCATATCAAAATTCCAAAATCTTAAAATCCTAGTAAACTTAATAAAGTAATTCTTTTACCGGTGAAAATATTCTTATTTCATGAAAGGTACTTTTATATCAAAATAAAAATGCTTTATTATTGCACCATACATTTAATTTTCATATTTCGTGAAATGACATTACACTAAACATTTGAACTAATAAGTTAACAAATTAAACGCATTGATTATTTCGCAATTTTTTTTTGTTTCTTTAAGTACTGAAGACATCCAGGATCAAAAATGAATCTGGAGTTTTACAAAAAAGAAAATTCTTCTAAAGACCGAAACAAATCTTAAAAGAAATAGAAAAGACTAGTAAAAATATGAAATACTAGCAGCGTAAATGAGAAAAAATGCAAAAGCTAATGAATCTCAAATAAAGACTATCTATAACTGAAACATGCAAGTATCACACATGCAATTCATTATGATGATAACATCTTCCATGTGATTAAACATTATTTAATATACACCCAATAAAAATCTAGTTTTTTCATTTTAAATCTTATGAACTAAAAATCTTGGTAAACTTAATAAAATAAACCCTACTACCGGTGAAAACATTTTTATCTAAAGAAATATACCTTTATATTAAGAGAAAAATGCTTAATTAATTCATCATACATTTAATTTCGTCAAATGACAGTTAACCAAACATCTGAACTAATGAGTTAATAAAGTAAACACACTGATTATTGCTCGATTTATTTTCGTTTAAGTACTAAAGACATTCAAGTTCAAAAATGAATCTGGAATATAACGATAAAAGAAAATGCTGCCGGAGACCGAAACAAGTATTAAAATAAATATAAAATTTGTGTAAAAATATGAAACATTAGTAGCGTTTGTGGTGGTTACTCCATAACCCCCCCATATATTTAATTTAATTCATTTTTATTAGTCATTTTATTTCCTATTACCTCTTTTTTGTTAATGTTCTCAATTTAAATTTTATTTCGATTTCGCTTATTTTCATTTCGTCGCCTGTAATGTTTTCTTTCTTACTTAGCTTTCGAATGTTCCAAGCCGGTAAAATTCTGTTTGAAATCATTCCTTCCGGTTTTAAATTTGTTCGAGAACATTCTCGCTAGTTCTTTTGGGTGGAACTTCCGTTTATTCGGACACACCCCTAACCTATCAAATTAAATTCCACAGGTGACGTATTTCAAGCCGTTAAGTACATGGCCACCGGCTTTGGCCTCCCCTCTTAAGATGGTTATCAATTTTATTCTTATTAGTTACATATTTTTTCATACTGTATATTGTAATTTGGCTTAGTTTTTCCTCACCCCCTCTGTTGCTCACTGCCAAATTGGCGTGTTTTGCATTTACAATAACCCTTTCTCTTTTTCCCCTGGGCTCGCGGCCACCTGCGTCAGTTGCGCCGATAGACACCTGCTGTGATGGATGCAGTCGTATGATTGAAAGTTTTTAGTGTAATTTCGGGGCCGAGGTGCTCCCCCGTTAACGAAGGATGGAACGGTTTTTTTTTGTTATGTTGATATTATTGCGATGCTGATTTTTAAGTGCGGCAAAGAAAAAGTGCTGCCCTCAAAATGCATCTAGGAAAGTGATGTTGATTTCTGTTAAGCAACGAGGAGCAAACCTTTTGTTTCAAAGGATCCTGAAAGTATTGTTGTTGTGCACTCTGTTTGGATATGCGTATTAAATAAGGTGACGTCGTGAAGCCTTTTATGTGTTGCTCTATTGATGCCACTTTTAACTAAAGAAGGTTGTCGACATGTTTATTCTAAATAGTTTTATTCTTCATCTTTTCGTCTAAAATTTTCGTCAAATATTTTTGTGATTAATTCTTCAATTGTGCTTTTATATGTTCTCAATCCTCTGAAAAAACAAGCAGAGGTGAAGAACGTGTGCTTTAAGAGGTGAACATTTTTCTTTCATCAAATGAAGATATTTGATTTTCATAAAGTTTTTACTTCATTATTTTGCCCAATTTTATATATATAATTTTTGAATACCCAAGGGGCGTTATGAAGAAAATATTGGTTTGTATCTATGCAATATGAAGTATAATACATTTTATTTTTTGAAAGTTCATATTATGAAAGTTGCTCTTTTTCAAGAAGAAATAATATTATATTCTCCTTTTATGTCATGAGAAAATTTATAATTTACATCCTGTTGAGATATCTAAATTATATTATTGACAAAGAATTTTTATTGCTTAGAGATAGCAATTGTTGTGATTAGCATATATTATGATATGGTTTTTCTTATGAAGAGAGAGATTAATATGTACGAGTCAAAATAATAAAAATATGTGAAGAAATATTTATTCATGAAAAAAGTAAAACAAGTTCTTCATGAAATAAAAATAGTTTTCTTCAAATTTTTTGTGCATAATAATTTATTGTGCCTATTGTCTGGATTTATTTGTCATCAACATCCAAGGACTTGACAGGTAACTTTTTTACCTTTTCAATTTTATATTTTTTAACTTTATGTTTGACATTTTATGTCATCATGGATAAAGAATATTTTTATTGTTTTTTAAGTGAAGTAAGGATGGTCACGTGGGTCGTTTGCAGGCCCCCATTCTCCGCGATGTGCTGTCATTATCACGATCACTTTGGCCTAATTGTGGGTAGAGGCAAATAAAAAGTGCTTTCTCCACTTTCAAGTAAACATAACATTATTATTTCCTTTGATGCCCTGACCAAAGCGTCAGCTCATACATAACACTTATTTCCTTCCAAAAGAATAAAGTGTTATGTTTATTTGAAAGTGGAGAAAGCACTTTTTATTTGCCTCTATCCACAATTAGGCCAAAGTGATCGTGATAATGACAGCACATCGCGGAGAATGGGGGCCTGCAAACGACCCACGTGACCATCCTTACTTCACTTAAAAAACAATAAAAATATTCTTTATCCATGATGACATAAAATGTCAAACATAAAGTTAAAAAATATAAAATTGAAAAGGTAAAAAAGTTACCTGTCAAGTCCTTGGATGTTGATGACAAATAAATCCAGACAATAGGCACAATAAATTATTATGCACAAAAAATTTGAAGAAAACTATTTTTATTTCATGAAGAACTTGTTTTACTTTTTTCATGAATAAATATTTCTTCACATATTTTTATTATTTTGACTCGTACATATTAATCTCTCTCTTCATAAGAAAAACCATATCATAATATATGCTAATCACAACAATTGCTATCTCTAAGCAATAAAAATTCTTTGTCAATAATATAATTTAGATATCTCAACAGGATGTAAATTATAAATTTTCTCATGACATAAAAGGAGAATATAATATTATTTCTTCTTGAAAAAGAGCAACTTTCATAATATGAACTTTCAAAAAATAAAATGTATTATACTTCATATTGCATAGATACAAACCAATATTTTCTTCATAACGCCCCTTGGGTATTCAAAAATTATATATATAAAATTGGGCAAAATAATGAAGTAAAAACTTTATGAAAATCAAATATCTTCATTTGATGAAAGAAAAATGTTCACCTCTTAAAGCACACGTTCTTCACCTCTGCTTGTTTTTTCAGAGGATTGAGAACATATAAAAGCACAATTGAAGAATTAATCACAAAAATATTTGACGAAAATTTTAGACGAAAAGATGAAGAATAAAACTATTTAGAATAAACATGTCGACAACCTTCTTTAGTTAAAAGTGGCATCAATAGAGCAACACATAAAAGGCTTCACGACGTCACCTTATTTAATACGCATATCCAAACAGAGTGCACAACAACAATACTTTCAGGATCCTTTGAAACAAAAGGTTTGCTCCTCGTTGCTTAACAGAAATCAACATCACTTTCCTAGATGCATTTTGAGGGCAGCACTTTTTCTTTGCCGCACTTAAAAATCAGCATCGCAATAATATCAACATAACAAAAAAAAAACCGTTCCATCCTTCGTTAACGGGGGAGCACCTCGGCCCCGAAATTACACTAAAAACTTTCAATCATACGACTGCATCCATCACAGCAGGTGTCTATCGGCGCAACTGACGCAGGTGGCCGCGAGCCCAGGGGAAAAAGAGAAAGGGTTATTGTAAATGCAAAACACGCCAATTTGGCAGTGAGCAACAGAGGGGGTGAGGAAAAACTAAGCCAAATTACAATATACAGTATGAAAAAATATGTAACTAATAAGAATAAAATTGATAACCATCTTAAGAGGGGAGGCCAAAGCCGGTGGCCATGTACTTAACGGCTTGAAATACGTCACCTGTGGAATTTAATTTGATAGGTTAGGGGTGTGTCCGAATAAACGGAAGTTCCACCCAAAAGAACTAGCGAGAATGTTCTCGAACAAATTTAAAACCGGAAGGAATGATTTCAAACAGAATTTTACCGGCTTGGAACATTCGAAAGCTAAGTAAGAAAGAAAACATTACAGGCGACGAAATGAAAATAAGCGAAATCGAAATAAAATTTAAATTGAGAACATTAACAAAAAAGAGGTAATAGGAAATAAAATGACTAATAAAAATGAATTAAATTAAATATATGGGGGGTTATGGAGTAACCACCACAGCGTTAATGTCGAAAAAAAAGCAAAAGCTAATGAATATCTAATAAATTATCTAATAAAGTCTAGATATAACTAAAATATGCAAAGTAACAGGCATTCAATTCATTATGATAATATCATTTTTCATATGATTAAACATTATTTTATATACACTCAATAAAATTCTTGTTTTTTCATTTTAAATCTTATGAAATAAAAATCCTGGTAAACTTAATAAAGTAAAACATACTACCGATGAAAATATTATTATCTAATAAAATATATTTTTATATCAATAGAAAAATGCTTAATTATTTCATCATACACTAAATTTCGTCAAATGACAATCAACTAAACATTTGAACTAATAAGTTAACAAACTAAACGTACTTCTTTTTTCGGAATTCTTTTTCCGTTTCAGTGCTAAAAAAATTCAAGATCAAAAATGAATCTGGAAAATTACAATGAAAGGAAATACTGCCGAAGACCCAAACAAATAGAAAAGATTTTAAACATTAGCAGCGTTATTGAGAAAAAAAAAATAAAATGCAAATGGATCTCTAATAATGTCTAGATATAAATGAAGTATGCAAAGTGGCAAACATGCAATTTATTAAGATAATAACATACAGTCGAGTCTCTATATAACGAAATCCATCGGTCCAGTAAAAAATTCGTTATATAGAGAAATTCGATGTATAGAGAATGATGTTAAAAATCGTATTTAATGTGTAAATTTTGAATAAATATTATTTTTGATCTTTTTAATTAAGAATTCGAAATGTTTAAAAGTAAATATTAACCTAACATTTTATTTCTTAATTATTTAAGCAGTTTCAAAAAAGAGAACAGACATTTATTTGAAAGTTTAATGAAAATCATTTGAGGAAGACTTACATTAATTTCAAACGAAGAAATCTGTAATTTTTTGTTGTTTTGATTTTAAAATTGTTACGCTCTCAAAAAAAAAAAAAAAAAATAAAAAAAAATTGCTCAAATTTTAGCAAGGAATGAAAAATTGTAGTTAACATTTTCCTCCATTTGAAGGCATCTCTTATGTGTCTCTCATTGATTCCTCTCACATACGTGTATCAATCCAATTGATTCTGTTTTGAGAAGGATGTTGAAAAGTGTGTTGGAGGTGGGATGAACTCGTTTGATTTAAAGAAGAAGGAGAGAAGTAATATTAAAAAAAAAAAAACTCAGCACTGAACGATAAATCAAAAATAAGTGATGGAAAATTGATTCCATATGACTTCGAAGCTTTTATAAAAATGAATAAATTAAGACCAATTTAGGAAAAAATTCGTTATATGGAGAAATATATTTCGCTATATAGAGACTGTATTTAATGTAATCATGCAAAAAGTTCCTACTAAAAATTCGTTATATAGAGAAATTCGATGTATGGAGTTTCGATATAGACAGACTCGGCTGTATTTCATATGATTACACATTATTTTATTTACATTCAATACAAGTCTAGTTTTTTCATTTCTAATCTTATCAAAAATCCTAAATCTTAGAATCCTACTAAACTTAAAAAAATAAAATCTACTACCGGTATTAGGTAATTTACTACTGGTAAAATATTCTTATGTAATGAAATGTACTTTTATATCAAAAGAAAAATGCTTAATTAATTTAAAATGCATTTAATTTTCATATTTCATTAAATTACAATAAACTAAATGTTTGAACTAATAAGCTAACAAACTAAATGCACTATTTCTTTCGTTTAACTACTGAAGACATCCATAGAATCAAAAATGAATCCGAATATTACAAAAAAAGAAAATTCTGCCAAAGACCGAAACAAATCTTAAAAGAAATAGAAAAGCTATGTAAAAATATGAACCATTAGCAGCATTATTGAGAGAAAAAAAGCAAAAGCTAATGAATCTCTAAAAAAAAGTCTACATATAACTGAAGTATGCAAAGTAATAAACATGTAATTCATTGAATAAATAATAACATATTTCATAATTAATTGGTAACTACCATGCAATTCATTAAGATAATAGCATATTTCATATGATTAAACAGTGTTTTAAATACATTCACTAAAAGCACGATTTTTTTTCGTTTAACTATCGAAGACATCCAAGATCAAAAATGAATCTGGAATATTACAAAGAAAGAAAATTCTGCCAAAGACCGAAACAAATCCTAAAAGAAATAAAAAACCTGAGTAAAAATATGAAACATTAGCAGGTTAAAAAAGAAGAAAAAGAAAAAACTAATGAATCTCTAATAAAGTCTAGATATAACTAAAGAATGCAAATTTAGAAGCAGATAATGCATTAAAATATAAACATATTTTATGTGATTAAACATTGATTTATATACATTCAATAAAAGTCTAGTTTTTTCAGTTTAAATTTTATCAACTAAAAAAACTGCTAAACTTAATAAAGTAAAATCTTCTACTGACGAAAACATTGTTATGTGAAGAAATGTACTTTTATATCTCAAAGAAAAATGATTAACTTATTCGCTATGTATCTAATTTCGTCATATGACAATCAACTAAACATTGGAACTAATAAGTTAACAAACTAAATGCACCTATTCTTTCGCGATTATTTTTAAATACCGAAGATATCCAGAATCAAGAATGAATCTGGAATATTACAATAAAATAAAACGTTGCTAAAGATACAAACAAATCTTAAAAGAAATAGAAAAGCTGTGTAAATTATGAACCCTTAACAGTGTTAATGAGGGAAAAAAAGAAAAAAACTAATGAATCTTTAATAAAGTCTAGATATAACTAAAATATGCAAAGTAACAGGCGTGCAATTCATTAAGATAATAACCTTTTAGAGGCCACCGTTCTCTTGGGTGAATCATACAAGTAAAACTGTGGAAAGTGAATCCTTCCTAAGTGCATTCTAGATGACAACTCATAATAGTATTAGCATATACCAATTAGGGAGCTTGTAGGAACAATGTATTTTACCAAAGCAAGAAGAAATATCATTAACAATGTAACATCTGTTACTTCAAAGGGCTATTGGGTAAGGGGAATTCTCTTCTTCTTGCGTGAATAGATTATTTAATTCTCAAAGAATTAGATTATTTTTATTTCAAAAAGCTGCACTTTAAGAGAAATTATTCTGATGCTTATAGGCTCATCTCTTAGAATTACATGCGACAAAAGATAATAATTTTATTAAGTCAGGGAAGGGATTAAGAAATGTAATAACGTACACTAATTTAAGTGAATTTTGTTTGAAGGCTAAAGAACCTTTTACCAATTATTTGTACAATAAATTGGTTTTCGGAAAACCATTGGAATGCTTTTAAGAACAAAAATGAGATTGGTAAGTAATAAAAGAAATGTTTATGAATGCTTTAGATAAAAGTATACAGATAATGGTATTTAAATTGTATTTAATAACGGTATTATAATAAAAGAATAATAATATATACTGTATATAACATCCTGTATAATATACTGTATATAACATCAATACCTCAAACACAGAATATTTAAATAATTCATAAATATCTGAATAGGTATAGAATATTCTATTACAAGACATTCTGTTGCATATTTTATGATTAAAGTGTATTCTTTGTCATTTAGCTAATAGAAATTGTAATGTATTTCTTTTTCTTTTTTTTAATATTGGACACATCAAAAATTAAAAAAAATATATATATATTAATATAAATAGTGAAAAAATCAAAAAAGAAACATATTTCCTCAAAATTTAGTAGTGGTAATACATAACGTAAATAATATTTGGAACGTTTTTATAGTAATAATCTTATTTTTCATAAAACTTTCTTTTTCTAATTTCAGTTTTAAATATTTCATATGAAATAGATTTTAAACATTTGAATAAAAATGTAACTTATTAAATACTTACAAATATAATAACTAAATAACTAAATAATTATTTCATAAAGATTAGAACACATTTAAATTGGTGATACAGTGTTTACTTTGTTTTTTACGCATGTACAAATCTCATCGTCATTTTAACTTTTCAAACTTTATTATTTGTGATCCGTACATTTTTTATATATTTCTTTTTGTGAATGAATAATACGACATTTCGAAGAGTAACAAAAGTAGACACAAGAAAATAATAAATATATATATATATATATATAAGAATATATATCTGACGTTTTAAGGAGAAAATCGAAATATCTTCACTGGTTCCCTTTTTTTAAATTACACAGTCGTGGCAAGCAAGGGAAAAAACAAAATAAATAAATAAATGTAGAAGATTCATTAAATTACACATTGGCTGCTGCAACTTAGTTTATTCAACTATAATCATATAGAGAGGGAAATGCTCCCTTTGCAAGCCGTTTTGAACCGAATTATCGAAAAGAATATTCCATCACTACTTCAGCAAGCCGTCTTTAAAGGACTCATCCAAGAAACAGCAAAGAATCTCTCTCATCACCTCCCGGCTTCCTTTTTAAATCTAAAAACAAAATTCTAGAAAATTCTATACTCTCTAACCATCATTTTCCCATGTAAACATAATTCATGTCAAGCGTCAAGATTTTTATTTCATTCAGACGATATTTTTTTATTTAAAAAAATATTATTTAACTAATTTATAATCGACTCAGAATTTCAAATATCCTGCAGACGATATTTTAAGAGAAAAATGAAAAGAATTGAATTTATTGATACGCACAAATATCAAACGTTGAAGGGAGAAAAAATAAATAAATAAAAAGAATGATATTTTTTGAAAGCTACGGTTTTTGGAATAAATTTAATAAGAATTTCTTAAAATTCTTATTAAATTTTCCCTGTTCATAAAAACAGGGAAAAATGAGTTTTATTTGGAATATTAAGAAATAAAGTTTAATTACGAATATTTTTAATTTAGAGCCATCTTTTTAAATTTACGCATATTGGAATGAATGTTTTTTAAGGCGAATTAAGAATTTATATCGTTTCAATAAAAATTAAAAAATTAGATCTAGTAACAGGATTTTAATTTAATAAGTTGAACTAAGTACAGAATATTGTTAAAAGGAAATTAATAATGTATAAAGGTGAATTTTGGCGGGAAAAATGAAATTTATAATATATATATATATGTTTGTGTATAATTTTATAACAAAGAATCTGAAACAAGCATGATTTGTAACTATATTTTCCCACTTTTCTACACAGGCGACTCAAATAATAATAATAAAAAAAAAACTGTCGGTGAAAAATTGAGCAGCTTTATTATTCTTCAAATGAATTTTCAAGGTTCAATGCTCTAACTTTTTAATCTAAGAGCTAGCAACGTTTTCGTCACCTGATTTTTGCAAAGCTCATTTTTAATATGCTCTTCAGTTTTATGGTGTAGTACAAATGATTGAGGTCGGGGTCTTTATGCAGAATTATCCTATTTGCTATAAATTTTGGATGTAGATTTTTTTTCTGATAAGGCGAATCTCTGAATAGTTTTGAAAGTTTATTAGTTAAGTATAAAGGATGGGGCTATATCCTCTTAAATTATTTAAATGGATTGTTATATAGAAATACCCGATTTGTTTAGAATTTTGGATATAGTTTTATTATATGATAAAGCGTATCAATAATTATGTTTGGGGATTCAATGATTAAATATAAAGAGAAAAAATTGGAAAGGTGGATATCCCCCCTCCCCATAATGTGTGTTTTAAAGGGCATTACTCCATGAAAATATAAGGTTATAATATACAATTACTTTGCGTTGCCTGTGGTTCTAGTATGCGTACCCATCAATTTAACTGGACAATATTCTTTTTTACAGTTTTTTCAAATATATTTACTCTTTATGTCATTTTAGCAAGCTTGAAAATTGTAACATAATATTTTTTGGCTACCAGATTAGTTCTAATTAATTTGCCATGTTATAATTAATTCACCTCAATGATCTATTGAAGTAATACATGCCACGTAGGATTCAAAGCTGCAACTAAGCATAAAAACACATTCTATATTTCTCAATTTTCACCTCCTTTTATCTCTTATATGCAACATAGTAACGGATATCTTTTTTGTATTTGTGTAAATACACGAAAACTTTTAGGCAAATCTTCAGCAGCAACAATGTTGCAGTGAACTTCAATAATGCGCATCAATTTTATAAGGCTTTAAATAGCGTGAATAAATTTCATGACTCATAATAAAGGTACTTGAAAATAGACCTTCATGTACTTGAATTCCTTTAAGTGACTCTGTAAATATTTGATAATTCACTTACACACCATGATCTATAGGGCGCATGTTTTTGTGTACACAAAATATCCATCTCCATTTCATTGTGATTGAAATTGAGTGATATTGTTAAAATAGTTTACGAGTTATTTTCCTCCTAATAGAATTATTTTTATTACCTTGTAAATTAACTATAAATTACCTTGTAAATTAATTCTATTTCGAACAGCGGACATGTCATAGTAGACTTAAAAGTGAAATAAAAAATAAATGATAATCCGAGTATATTTACGTTAGTTAGAGCTTGTAAAAATGATAAATGGCAGATATATCAAACTCATAAATATTTTTCAAATGTGTCAGAAAGTGTTGAAAATACTCTCTCGTGCTTTGAAATTAAAGACAAAAGTACACCGTTTCATTTTTTTTTTATTTTGTCGTCTGTAATATGTATTGCAAATTTCATTTACAATGCAATATATATATTATATACATATATTTTTTTTTTTTTTTCAAAATCTAGCTTTCAAACAACGGCTGTCATGGATATGACTAATTGATGATGATTTTTGTTTTACCATTTTTCATATTTAAAGTGTTTTAGTGAATAACCGTAAAAGGTAAATGGTTGAAGCTTAGAATATGTCAGAAAGTGTTGAAAATATTCTCTCGTGCTTTGAAATTAAAGACAAAAGTACACCGTTTCATTTTTTTTTCTTTTTTTTTTTTTTTTTTTTTTTTTTTTTTTTTTTGTCGTCTGTAATATGTATTGCAAATTTCATTTACAATGCAATATATATATTATATACATATATATTTCTTTTTTTTTTCAAAATCTAGCTTTCAAACAACGGCTGTCATGAATATGACTAATTGATGATGATTTTTGTTTTACCATTTTTCATATTTAAAATGCTTAAGTGAATAACCGTAAAAGGTAAATGGTTGAAGCTTAGAATATGACTTTTTTATTTGTTTTACTTTAATTATGATTCAGCAAATTAAAATATATATGTGTATTTGTTTTTCAAAATATGATTTTTTTTTAAAGTTACATCGTTTTTTTTTTTTTTTTTAAATTTTGAATTTAAATATTTTTAATTTTTGTTGAAAATAATATCTTTTAAAATGCGGAATCAAAACTAAAACTGAAATATTTATGTTTATTCACATGAAAAAAATTTTAAGTTCTACGAATAATATTTCGACACTACTTTTACACTACTTTTTTATCACACTACTTTTTTCGTAAATTTTAAATTTAAGGTTTTTAAAAATAAATGCTGCGAAATTTTAATATGTGATTTTCTTTACAAATGATATGACTAACCATCACAAAAATTCATAATTTTAGCTCAATAAATATTTCTGTATTAAATGGGTATCTGGTCTCTTAACTTATTTTGTTATGAGCTTATATTCAGCCTTATTTTTTTTTCATTTTTCTACGTTACGTAATACGATCAAACTGTACGCCATGCACGAGAAAAGAAAAACGATGTATAAAGTAGATAATTATAACTATTGTGAATTAGTGATAGTAGTTATAATATTTCTAAAAATATTTCTACCTTATATGTAATTTGTGCGCTGTAATGCCTGGTTTCTGACTTCTATTTAAATATATTTCAACGACTTTCTTACGTAATCTAATTAAGTTCTTAATTCATCCACTTGAATAATTTATAGGTATTACATCCACAATCATCTCTCGATAGGAAACGGTTAATTATTTCGTTTTCTATATTTACGAACTCGCATATAATCGAAAACTTTAAATGTTATAATTACAAGCAATCATCTCTGAAAACGCTTGACTCCCCAATTTTAATTTTATACTTAGCGTCAGCCACTTCTTACGTCATTCCTAAAATCCTAACAATAATTACTATTTCCAGATATTACATTATGGCGAAAACTCTTTATCGAATTTGGCATTAATTACACTGTCGTTGACATTAATTATATGCGAGTTGACAACATTTCCAGCTTGTGAAGTACAAGCTTTATTGTTAAGTCAGACAAATATGTGACTGGTAGATCGTGCGTCAATTTCTTTTATCTTGTGTTTAATTTAAACGTGAAAGTGTTGTTTTGTTTCAAAGAGAAAATATAAATATTCTCATTTGATAAGAACAAAAGAATTCTAATATTGAAAACCTGTATTTGAAGATAATTAAAAAAATTTCCTTCGTGTATAAGTATTAAATTTTAAATATGTATCTCTGAATATTCACGCCATAGAAGTGATTCTATGGTATTCTAGGTAATTTAACTTAAACTGCGCAATAAAATAAATACATATCTATTATTTATCATTATTATTATTATTTGTTTCAGCTTTTAACTTAAAATAGCCTGAGCCTCTTAAAAGTTTCTTTGAGTCATTTTTTTTTATTTTTTTTTTTATTCTCACGATTTTTCTTTATAGCAGTAAAAATTATTCTGAAAGTAACAATCAATGCCATGTACATAAAGAGAACAAATATACACTAAATAAAAACCAGCATAAATTTAAAAAAAAATCAGTGAAACACAGGCTTTTCCTAACAGTTTGTGCTTCTTATGAATCAGATACTTGTGCATGTTCAACAATGAACTATTAATGTGTAGAAAAGTTAACAAATAAAATTCTGAAACATAAAATACCTACATATAATATGACTTAAAATATTCAGGTTTACTTAAAAGGCGATTAAAATAATCAAATATAGAAGTTAAGGCTCCTGTCTTTGCTCGAGGAAACGCTCGCGAGCTACCGCTATTCCTATGGGGAAGCATTTTTCTAATAACTCTTTCACATTTTGACATTTTTGAATAATCTTTTTTGCACTGGATAACTGAGGTGCATGCCGACAGCGCACCTTTTTTTACTTTTTCGATTTTGGTTGCAGATGTTTTTTACAAAGTTAGTTTCACTTTCAAAACCGGTTTCAAAACTGAAAGTGTTTTTAAAAAAAATATTGCAACCGAAATCGAAAAAGTAAAAAAAGTGCGCTGCCCGCATGCACTTCAGCTATGCAATGCAAAAAAAAAAAAAAAAAAAAAAAAAAAAAAAAAAAAATTCAAAAACGTCAAAATGCGAAAGAGTTATTACAAAAATGCTTCCCCATAGGAATAGCATTTGCTCGCAAGCGTTTCTTCGAGCGAGGACAGGGGCCTTAATAGTTAATTTTATTTAAGACGTCTCAGTATTTTCGAACCTTTAATCAGAATCTTTCTCAAAGAATATTTTCTTTATTTAAGGAAACCTTTTAATTAAATCTGAACATTTTAAAGTTCATATTATATATTTCGTATTAAAAGCAAGCAAAAATTTTGTTTCGTCTTATGTTTTTACATTTAAAATCTCAAAATAAATACAAAGCAGAACATTGAATTTCTTAAAAATGGAATCCAATATAGTAATTTAATCTATTACATCGAAATAAAAATAAAAATCATAACTTGCTTCCTTGTGATTTTAAATTAGCCGTTTAACTTTTAGGCAAGATGATATTTTTGTTTAATTTACTATTTCCATTATTGCTTGACATGTAAACATGTGCAGATTCAATCACAAACTGTTAGAATGAGGAGGAATAAATATACAAACTGATGAACCATTATGTCGTAAATTTCATTATTTAGAGGAAAAGGCTATAAACATGAACTTGGTGTGAAATGGAATTGAACACACTACATACATTGAAGCCAAAATGGGTATTCGAACCTGACGCATCCTCACTTGATCTATTCTTTATGCAAGACGACACTTTTGTTGTCTAAAGTTGGACACTGAAAGAAAAATGATTTTCTAAATCCCATAAGTTGCTAAATAACAGTATTTTTGGTAAAAATTAAATATAAGATATCAAAGAATGAAATAAGTCTTTTTAGAAATGAAGAAAAACATATTTTGTTCTTGTAATTGCGTTACAGTAAAATAATAATAATAATAAAAATAATAATAAATAATAATATTTGAAGACATATCCATAACTTTTATCTATTTCATCTAATCTTGCATTATCCGATTCAAAGTCAATATAGACGATATAATAGAACAGGATACATCTAAAAGACATGTTTAAATATTTTTTATTGAGCTTGTTATATTGAATTCCCTACTTCTAGCTAAAACTGCTGCAGGTAAAGGGAGAAATGTCGTAAAAATGTTACTACTTCATTAAACTCCCTATAGATGAGGTTTTCTAAAATTGATAAAATAGATGTTAAAATTTGTTTTAGTAGGTTAGCTATCCACAAATCCATGCCTCTATTTAAAACGGCAGCGAAGTATACGGCAAAATACTTTTAAAATTTCTTACCTCCCCCTTTTTTTTTTTTTTTTTTTTTTTGGTTTAATAGGGGAACTTCTAAAATCGCTAAAATTCATGTTTATTTTTTTATTATTATTATGGTTAGTGAGAAGCGACACTCTATAATTCCATATTCGAATAAAAATCACATCATAAAATAGATCAATTATTAAAATAATTCTTTACATGCTTATAGTCCGGGAGCCGACCGTCGATTTTCCTATGTATCGAGTACAAGGACCGGACATACATCAAAATGTATGTCTCAATGTGCACATTAAGAGTATCATTGGCTGCCAGGTCCTATCCTGCCGGAACCCAAGGCAGCCGCACTTTTATGACGTCAATTTTGAGTGTTTACCTCTGTATCTAGTACAAGGATCAGACGTACATCAAAATGTAGGTCTCAATGTGCACATTAAGAATATCACTGGCTGCCAAGCCCTATCCTGCTGGAACCCGGTGGCAGCCGCACGTTTATGACGCCAATTTTGAGTGTTTGCCTATGTATCGAGTACAAGGACCGAACATACATCAAAATGTAGGTTTCAATGTGCACATTAACAATATCACTGGCTGCCAAGCCCTATCCTGCTGGAACCCGGTGGCAGCCGCACATTTATGACGTCAATTTTGAGTGTTTACCTCTGTATCGAGTACAAGGACCAGACATACATCAAAATGTAGGTCTCAATGTGCACATTCAAAATATCACTGGCTGCCAAACCCTATCCTGGTGGAACCCGGTGGCAGCCGCACATTTATGACGCCAATTTTGAGTGTTTGCCTATGTATCGTGTACAAGGACCGGACATATATCAAAATGTAGGTCTCAATGTGCACATTAAGAGTATCACTGGCTGCCAGGTCTTATCCTGCCGGAACCCGGTGGCAGCCGCACTTTTATGACGTCAATTTTGAGTGTTTGCCTATGTATCGTGTAGAAGGACCGGGGTTACATCAAAATGTAGGTTTCACTGTCTACATTAAAAATATCACTGGCTGCCACATACATCAAAAGGTAGGTCTCAATGTGCACATTAAGAATATCACTGGCTGCCAGGTCCTATCGAGCCGGAATCTGGTGGCAGCCGCACTTTTATGACATCAATTTTGAGGGTTTGAATATGCATCGAGTACAAGGACTGGACATACATCAAAACGTAGATCTCAATGTGTACATTAAGAATATCACTGGCTGCCAGGTCTTATCCCGCCGGAACCTGCTGGCAGCCGCACATTTATGACGTCAATTTTGAGTGCTTACCTATGTATCGAGTACAAGGACCGGACATACATCAAAATGTGGGTCGCAATTTGCACATTAAGAATATCACTGGCTGCCAGATCCTATCCTGCCGGAAACCGGTGGCAGCCGCACTTTTATGACGTCAATTTTGAGTGTTTGCCTATGTCATAAATGTATGGCTGCCACCGGGTTCCAGCAGGATAGGACCTGGCAGCCAGTGTTATTCTTAATGTGCACATTGTGACCTACATTTTGATGTATGTCCGGTCCTTGTACTCGATACATAGGCAAACACTCAAAATTGACGTCATAAATGTGCGGCTGCCACCGGGTTCTGGCAGGATATGACCTGGCAGCCAGTGATATTCTTAATGTGCACATTGAGACCTACATTTTGATGTATGTCCTGTCTTTGTACACGATATATGGCAAACACTCAAAATTGACGAAATAAACGTGCGGCTGCCACCGGGTTCCGGCAGGATAGGACCTGACAGCCAGTGAAATTCTTAATGTGCACATTGAGACCTACATTTTGATGTATGTCCGGTCCTTGTACACGATACATAGGCAAATACTCAAAATTGACGTCATAAAAGTGCGGCTGCCACCGGGCTCCGGCAGGATAGGAACGGGCAGCCAGTGATATTCGTAATGTGCAAATTGAAATCCACATTTTGATGTATGTGGCAGCCAGTGATATTCTTAATTTGCACATTGATACCTACATTTTGATATGTGCATGGTCCATGTACTCGATACATAGGTAAACACTCAAAATTGACGTCATAAAAGTGCGGCTACCTTGGGTTCCTGGTAGGACCTGGTAGCCAGTGATATTCTTAATGTGCATTTTGAGACCTACATTTTGATGTATATCCGGTCCTTGTACTCGATACATAGGAAAATCGACGGTCGGTTCTCGGACTATTAAAGTAGATTTTTGTGAAAACATGACAACAAGAAACAGATTGAATTAAAAAACACAGTACTCATCAATTTTAAAAAAGTCATGTAACGGCGCGGCGTCTCTCGATGTCAAAAAGTTGAAACGCTTCGAATATGTATAAAAAGATAAGGGAGTTTAAGTATCAAAAATTAAAATTATTTGGAAATTAGCAGCAAAAAGGCGAAAGAAATAAGAATTAAAAGCTCCCTGGTGGCAAAAATAGAATCTAAAAATATGGTAAATGGGATCAATAATTTTTATTGATTTTTTTTTTTTTTTTTTTTTTTTTTTTTGTCATTTGAAATCAATTCCGCAATTTTCCGCTCTATCGAAGATCTCCTACTGGATTATCTTAAAGAAGATCTCGTGAAGGTTAAAGTTTGGGAAAGGCAAGATAAGTGCTTTATATGAATAAGTGATCACAAGGTTTCCAACGGTCTAGCACATAATGAATGTCGACTAATTTTAGAAATGTTCCTGGCGCATGGGGACAAAGAGGGGGCTCGAGGAAAGTGTATAACAGGATGAAGTGGGTCTCAGAGATTTCCAATGATATATCACAGAAGAGCTGTCCGAAAAATTTAGATAAGTGCCCTTCCTCCAGACTTTTATCTATCTCGCCCCTCAGAAAACACCCTCCTCCCTCTCTATGGAACTTTTATACATTATAATTATTATTTATCCAAGGGCTCTGTAAAAAAATCCGATGTAAAATGATAAAAACGCTACGATTTAAAAAAAAAGTTAAAAAAATCCCCCGGGATGTCCAAGTTAGATAAGAAGGAAAAAAGATTCATTATATGAAACAGTGGTTTCATATAATTCCGTGACTTTCCAATGACATATGACATGACGGGTCCCAAAAAAGTTTGAAAACTTTCGAATACCGCCTTAGTCACCCCCTCTCCTTAATAGTGGAAAATTCAAAATCGCTAAAACACATGTTTAATAATTTTTTTTAATAGATTTATTTTCTACAATTTTTCGTTCCTACTTTAAATGGCTGCTGAAATGTGTAAAACGTTTTTAAATTTTCGGCCTCCTTTTAACCCATTTAGGGGGGGGGGGTAGTAAAATGTCCAAAAATACCTATTTTATCACTTTTTTACTATTTTTTTTCTGAATTTCAAGCTTCTACAACTGCTGCGATATAACAAGATGTTTTATAATTTCCAACTCCCCATTTAACCTTCTTAGGGATGAAATTTCGATAAGTGGCATTTTCTCCCCAACTTTCATGTCCATTGGTTCAGTGGCTTAGTTACTTAACACCATAATATAAAAAGAGTTTTTTATCAATGTAGAATAATATAAAAAAATATCCTTTTACACTTTGCTGATTCAGTAATTTTAATTATAACTTTTAATTAGTATTAAATCTAGTAAACAATTAATATAATTCTAGCAAATTGAAGCAAATTGAAATATTTCCTTACACACTTTTAAATAAATTCTATATTTAACCAACTGAATAACTTTTGAATGTATACTCAAAACCACTTCTCGAAAAGATATTTTTAATTATTAAGTCTTCTTCATTTTCAGACTCACACGTAACCCAAAACTTATAATGTTATAATTAAAAGTAATCATCTCTAAAAACGCTTGACTCACCAATTTTAATTTTATGCATCTTGTACGCCACTTCTTGTGTCATTCTGGAAACCCTATAATCATTATTATTTCCAGGTATTACATTATGGGGGAAACTCTTAATCAAATTTGGCATTAATTACACTGGCGTTGACATTAATTATACACACGCTGACAACAGTTCTAGATTGTTAAATACAAGCTTTATTGGAAATTTTATGACTGGTAGATAATGCGTCAATTTTTTTGGTTTATGTGATGTTTAAATTAAAGGTGAATATGTTAATAAGTTTCGGAGCGCAAAAAATAAATGCAATCATTTCATAGAAGTAAAAGTGTTCCAATAGTCAAATTCAGTATTCAGCGATCATTAGAAAGCATGTTTT
The DNA here is from genome assembly GCA_964019185.1 of Maratus speculifer. Classification (NCBI taxonomy): domain Eukaryota; kingdom Metazoa; phylum Arthropoda; class Arachnida; order Araneae; family Salticidae; genus Maratus; species Maratus speculifer. The sequence continues at coordinate 113,611,988 of OZ025289.1, read as the reverse complement.
CTATAGAGAGCATTAATTAAATGTTAAAACCGTAAACGTTTATTGCGCTTTGATGTAATTTGCGCTTGTTATAAAATATAAAAAATTATTTTATGAGTTTGAAAATTTCTGAACTATCTTCTTCAAAATATTTTTATGAGTATCATATATTGGTGTATATTTAAAAAACTTTCATTGTACAATAATAAATAAATTAATTAATTAATTAATTACATTAAAACAAAATGGAAAAAAATGCTAATTTAATTTTTCTGTTTTGTGATTAATAAGTTAAAAAATATATTGAAATTAAAAATAAATGTGTAATTATTTCACATAAGTAAAAATATTGGAATATTCAAATTTCATACTCAACGATAATTAGCACTCATGTTTTTCATTGGTGAACAATGAAAAATTGTAAGAGCCGTAAAATTCTATTGAACTTTGGCTTTATTTGCAGATGTTATAAAATATAAACTATTACTTTAGCGTATACGTTTAACATGCTTTTTCATAACTATGTATTTCATAACACATATTTTTTTTATTCTGTCACTTTCATAATATTTATTTTTTTTCTGTCATTAACGAATAGAAAATGAAAAAAATGATTAAAATACTCATCAGAATTTTAACATTTACTGTTGTTTATTAAAATTTAAAATATACAATATCAATTTTTGTATTATTTCAATTGTATAAATCATATGTTTATCTATGCAGATGTGTCCAGAGGCAATACCTCTGCACACATGTTATTTATGTGTTAATTAATTAATCTCATTTTCCTTATTTCAATAACAGAATTCATAAAAATGCACTCATATAAGTATGTATACATTAGATTATTCAAAATATAGAAAAAAGGCAAATTTCTCTGAAATCGACAATAATAAAGCCATATTTCCATTTACTAAATGCACACAAGCCAATTATGGCTTTCTGATTAGTTCAATACATATATTAAAATAAAAATTTTGATTTTAATTTAATAAACGCTTTTTTACTAGAACCGTAAAGGAACGCATTGTGCCCTGGCTCACGCCTTTCGATTAAGACAATAAAAAAAAGAAATGATACTCCTTTTTTTAAAATTATTAAAAAGAATGATAAGTTATGTTTGTACTGCTTACTTCTTAATTAAACATTTAAACCATGAATGGCTTTGTCCCCTACTGGTGGCATAGTTTTGAAGGACCTTTAGACTTAAATTTTAAATAAATATGTACCATAGCAGTGATTTAGTAGTGTTACCCCAATTATAGAACAAAACCAATATCTTTCAGATATTAACATATTACGCAAGAAACCTTACATGTTTTTGTACTATCTCGAAACAAATTCCCTTTTTTTAGATAAATATATGAAAAAAATCTAAGTGTTTCTCATATTTTTTCTTTTGCTTGAATACCAATGAATAACTAAATATTAAATTGATATTTGTTCAATTTCAACTGCTTTATTAATATATGTTGTTATCATACGATTTTCAATTTTGTGTCATTCGAAGGTGGCATGTACGTTACCTTTTATTACTTTTTTCTCTAGTGAAGACAATGTAATTAAGATTCGACCAAAACAGGTTTTTAAGGCCGAAACCGAACTTCGGAGATCTTATTATTTTTAACCGAAAACTATAACGACAATGAAAATAAAAAAAATGCCTTGATTTTTTTTAAATAACTAAACCTTTTGTGAAGAGAGCCTTTTACAAAATTTTTAATATTTTGTCACCAGTTTTTAAAAACAAAGATTTGTGCTTTATTAAATCAAGAAAAAACTCATAAGGTAAATAGAGTAATAATTAAATAAGGTAAATTTCACAGTAAGATTTTACTGGTGTCGATAAACAAAGACTAAAACCTTTTGGCGGCACGTACACGTGTCGCTCGTCCCCAAGAGATATTATGTGAAAAAATATATACAAATATTAATTAATTAATTACAAGCACTTATAAAATATGTCCAATTATCATTTAATTATACGTATTTATTAAATATAACTAATTTTAAGCTAATTATATTTATTTATTAAAGTTACACAATTGTTAATTAATTATAAGTGTGGCTTAGGTTAACTCTAGGTTCTTTAAATCCAAAGTTTCTTATCTTATACTATAATGCGAGCAAAAATTGTGTGTGTGTGTGTGTGTGTCTGTGTGGGTAAATTTTATCTCAAAAACGGCTCTAACGATTTTCGCAAAAATTTGGATTTTACCATTTTCGGGCACGAGAAGACCATTGGGCTAGGTCACATGTTCGAGAAAATTCGATTATTGGGTCATTTTGGGTCATAATGGGTCAGGATCAAGCTATTTATATCTAGAGAACGGCTGGATCGATTTTAAGGAAATTTTGTACCCAATCGTTTTTTGGCACGAGAAAACAATTGAGCTAGTTCACATGTTCGAAAAATTTTGATTAGTGGGTCATTTTTGGGTCATTGTGGGTCAAGCCATTTTTATTTAAAAAACGGCTCTAACGATTTCGACCAAATTATATATTTTATCGTCTTGGATTACAAGAAGACCATTGGATTAGGTAACATGTTCGAGAAAATTCGGTTAGTGGGTCATTGTGGGTCATGCTATTTTTATCTAGAGATTTTCTCACGCAATTTTGACTAAAAACTGCATTCTATGGTTTTCGGGCACGAGAAAAACATTGGGCTAGGTTACATGTTCGAAAATTTTTTTAATGGGTCATATTGGGTCATTAAGGGTCTGGGTCAAGCTATTTATATTTAAAGAACCGCAGAATCAATTTCATCGAAATTTTGCCTGTAATAGTTTTTTGACACGAGAAAGCTAATGGGCTAATTCACACGATCGAGAGATTTCGATTATAAGAGTCATTTGTGGGTCATGATGGGTCATAATGGGTCATGGTCAAGCTATAGCTAAAGAACAGGTGGATCGATTTTAACGAAATTTTGTATACAACATTTTTTGGCACGAGAAAACTATTGGGCTAGGTCTCAGTTCGAGAAATTTCGATTACTGGGTCATTTTGGGTCATAAAAGGTCTGGGTCAAGCTATTTATATATAAAGTACGACAGTATCAAATTTAATGAAATTTTGTATGTAAGTTTTTTGACACGAGAAAATTAATGGGCTATCTCATATGTTTGAGAGATTTCGATTATAAGAGTCATTTATGGGTCATGATGGGTCATAACGGGTCTTGTCAAGCTATATCTAAAGAACATATGGATCAGTTTTAACGAAATTTTGTATACAACATTTTTTGGCACGAGAAAATCATTGGGCTAGGTGACATGATCGAGAAATTTCGATTAAAGGGTCATTTTGGTTCATAAAGGATCTGGGTCAAGTTATTTATATTGAAAGAACGGCAGGATCGAGTTTAACGAAATTTTGAGTGTAACAATATTTAAACACGAGAAAACTAATGGGCTAAGTCACATGTTCGAGATATTTCGATTATAAGGGTCATTTGTGGGTCATGATGGGTCATGGTCAAGCTATATCTAAAGAACGGGTGAATCGATTTTAACGAAATTTTGTATACAGCATATTTTTGGCATGAGAAAATCATTGGGCTGTGTCACATGTTCGAGAAATTTCGATCAGTGGGTCACTTTTGGGTTATTCTAATTTTATCTAGACAATGTCTTGCGCAAATTTGACTAAATTTTATATTCTATCGTTTTCGGACACAAGAAAATCATTGGGTTAGGTCAGATGTTTGAGAAAACTCGATTAATGAGTCATTTTGGGTCATAATGGGTCAAGGTCAAACTATTTATACATAAAAATTGGCTCAATCTATTTTATCTAAATTTTGTATTTAATGTTTTTCGGCATGCAAAAATTAATGAACTAACAAGGAAGGTCTCCATACGGGCATACTCAGAAAAATCTGAAAATTTTACAGAATGTTCTCCTCATATAGCTATATATGTTTATAAAAAATTTTTTGGCGGAACCTCCTTATAACGTCCGTAAAAAAATAATAAAAATTTCGTTTATTTGGCTATTTATCTCCGGTTGGCGAAAAAACGAAATTTTGAAAAATACGCTTTTACACTTCGAATACGTTTTAAAGAAAAAACTTTCTATGTTCAATTTATTTAAATAAGTTTAGTTTAAGTAATTTTAGTTTTGCATTTTTACTTTACTTTAAGTGTAATTTTGTCATATACGTTTATATGTACTTATTACAAAATGAAATTAATACATTTTATCATTTAAAACACAATTTAAATTTATTAAAATTGTTCCAAATTGAAAAATACACTGTTAAAAATCTGCTGCATTTTGTTGCAACGCACTCCCTTGCTTGTATAGAAAACGGTTACTTGGCCGTGAAATGGAGCTTTCTCATTGGTTGGAATAGAGATATTATATACAAATGGTGGAGTGCGTTGCAACAAAATGCAGCAGATTTTTAACAGTGTATGACACGGTCAATTCACCGTACTATGGAGCATTCTCATTGATCAGAAGAGAGATATTCTATAAAAGTAGTGGAGTGACGTTGCAGTAATTGCTGCAGATTTTTAGCAGTGAAGTAAATTAAAATCAATTTTCAGATTCGTTAAAATCGTCTGCTTTTGGCGAGGAAATGCACCGCTCGCCAAATTCCGCGTCGCTTTCAGCTTTTCACGCCAATTATTCCAAACTATTTTATTTTTTTACATATCTAATAATGTAATTCCGCCGCTAATTTTCACTGATCCTTTATTACCTACATGAGTAGTTTAATTCGTATTTTTTTCAAAAAATTCTGAGTATGCCCCCAATGGAGACCTTCCTTTTAAGTCACATTTTCGAGAGATTTCGATATAAGGGTCATTTGTGGGTCATGCTAATTTTATCTAGAAAACTGTTCTCACCATTTTGAGTATATTTTCTATTATATCGTTTTCGGGCAAAAGAAAACCATTGAGATAGGACACATGCACGTAACAATTCAATTAGTGGGGCGTTTTAGGTCTTAATGGGTTCGGGTCATTCTAATTATATATAACAACGACTCAGTCAATTTTACCTAAATTTTGCAACGGAACGTCTTTTGTCACGAGAAGACTATTGAGCTGAGTTGCATATTAAACAAAATTATATTAGTGGGTCATATCGCTTCATTGCTGAATGCTGTCAAGCTAATTTTACTTAAGAAATAGCTTAAACGATTTTGATTCATTTTATACTCTACTGTTTCTGATTACCTGAAGACCATTGAGCCACGTCACATGTTTGATCACATGCGATTAGTGGATCATTTGGGTAATAAGGGTCAGGATCACGAGACTATGGCAAAAGCCAATAAGTTTGCGATATTTGACAAAATACTGGCGAAATTTGGCCGAAAAATTGACTATTAAGGTTACGAAACCAAAACACATATTTGGCGCCAATTGAAAGAATGTGTCCAAATTTGGTTATATCTGGCAAAAAAAGATGTCTTTCAGAATGTGAAGTAATTTCTTATACATTCTTAATAGTCTTCGAGATGCATAGTTAAACTAATCAGAGTCGAGCTAAAAAAGTTATTTGGATTGATGTCCTTTCGTTGTAAATTTTAAAATAAAGTAAAATTTATGAACATGTGCATACAAACATAGTTTTCTTATTGATTGTTTTTTTAAATAATACTATTATTAATAACATGTTTTACAGTAATAATACTATATCGAGTTGAACACAAAGTTAATTTTGACTGCTAGTTTTCATCAAATTTCGGCAAGGGAATTGTTTTTAGAAAAAGCGGTAAAATATTTAAAATCCTATTAATTTCAACCGTTTTAGATGCAGATTTTTGACAAAGCCCTGGGATAAATATTACTTATTTAATGGGTGTTTTTCAAATGTATTGCCATATTAGGTGTAACATAATTTAAAAAAATAATTTGGTTTAAATATGAAAATTTACTCAGATATCAGTTGCTTATAGTTTACAACATTCTAAGTAGCTGATTATTTGAGAGTTTATTTTATTTATATTTCAGAACTTTCAAGGAATGTCTTTGCAAATCACTGTTTTTCTCATGACTGCGACCTTTATAAAACATTCTGTATTTTTTTTTTTTTTTTTTTTTTTTTTTTTTTTTTTTTGTATCAATAATTAATTTAAAAAAAATGCTTAAGATTATCTTAGATACGCATTAATAAATGAAAAATGTTTTAATGTTTATTTATTTCATCAGCTATTAAAAACATTTTAATAGCTGTTTATGTCATAAGTGCTACTTTGCTTCTTAAATAAAGGGTATAACTTCTGATAAAAACAAATTTAATTAAAAATTAATTGTTTTTATTGTAGTTACAATAAAGACTTAGAAAGTTCTAATAGACAAAACAATTAATTTAAGTGAACTAAAACATGCATTAATACAATTCTAATTCTTAGCTATAGTAACTTTCATGAAAATTGGTAACACTCTTGAAGTTAACAACTTTTTTGTAACAATATTAAAATATAAAGCCACTGTATAAAAGAGAAGTCAAAAATGAAGATTTGTTACAATATTTATGTTTTTACACTAGAACATACTTAAAAATTTTAGTAACAAGTAAAAAATATAAGTAACATCATACACTTTCGTGATATTTATTCAAAAACATCTATTTCTTCGTCAAACTTACAGAAAACGTGATTTCCTTTCATTTTGAGAGTAAGCTTTTTTCCCATTAAATCAAGTGAATTTTACCTTATTTCACTTCCTGAAGTACTGTATATTCATTTTTTTATCGATTTGTCATTCAAATTAAAACAAGTGAAACCCTGTAAATGAATAATAGCTATTCTCTTCAACGTATATTTTACATAATGCATGTTTCAGTGCATTTCGTAAATTCATACAAATTTTAAAGGGTTTGTCAGAGTGTAACATCTTTAAAATTTATTTGAAATGATTTTTTTTCATAGGCCCTAATAACAAAAAAATTTTGACTGTCCCTGTAAATAAACTAATCATCCGAGAAACTTCATTTTAATTAGTGTTCGTGCTAGGGTAAACATCAATAAGCTCTAAAAATTTCAGAGCAATCGGAATATACTTAGAAGAGTTAAGACACTGAGGACAGGGAGTCAAACAAACCGAAATCATAAACACTTTTTTACTTTCTTGGAAAGTGTTAATGAAAGAAAAACTTTGCAATTATTGAAAAAGAAATAAAGATTTTTGGAAAATTCTAACAATAATTTGTTTAAAATATATAGTCTTTTGAAAATTATTTATTAAGAATTAAAATTTGAATTTTAAATAGCACTTTCAAAACTCGTGTGCAGACATGAAAATCCTGTTACTATTTTTAAATACTTATAAATATATATAATAAGACAAAGATTATAAATCACTTTGTAATTCACACATTTATATTCTAAAAATTATAAATCACACCTTTTTTCGGTAAATTTTAAATTTAAGAGTTAAAAAAATAAATACTGTGAAATTTTAATATATGATTTTGTTTACAAAGGATTTGACTAATCATTACAAAAAAAAATCATATCTTTAGCTCAATAAATATTTTTTTATATATCTCGGATCCCCTTAAATTAATGCGTTAAGAGTTGCTTTTTTTCAATTTTCTACGTTACGTAATACTATCAAACTATATGCCATGCACGTAAAAAAGAAAAAAAATGTAAAAAGTAGATAATTCTAACTATCTTAAATTAGTAATAGTAATTATAGTATTTCTAAAAATAATTCGTCTTTGTATGTAATTAGCATGATGTACCCGGTTTCTGACTTCTATTTAAATATACTGTAACGAATTTCTTTCATACTCTAATTAAGTTTTTAATTGATACACTTGAATAATTTGTAGGTATTACATCCATAATAATCTCTCGATAGGAAACGGTTAATTATTTCATCTTCTATATTTACGAACTCGCATATAATCCAAAACTTTAAATGTTATAATTACAAGCAATCATCCCTGAAAACGCCTGACTCCCCATTTTAATTTTATACTTAGCGTCAGCCTTTTCTTACGTCATTCCTAAAACCCTAACAATAATTACTATTTCCAAATATTACATTATGGCGAAAACTCTTTATCGAATTTGGCATTAATTACACTGTCGTTGACATTAATTATATGCGAGTTGACAACATTTCCAGGTTGTGAAGTACAAGCTTTATTGTTAAGTCAGACAAATATGTGACTGGTAGATCATGCGTCGATTTCTTTTATCTTGTGTTTAATTTAAACGTGAATGTGTTGCTTTGTTTCAAAGAAAAAATATAAATATTCTCATTCGATAGGAACAAAAGAATTCTAATATAGAAAACCTGTGTTCGAAGTTAATTAAAAAATTTTCCTTCGTGAATAAGTATTAAATGTTAAAAGTGTATCTATGAACATTCACGTCATAGAAGTGATAGGGTTATTTTATGAAATTTAATTTAAACTACTCAGTAAAATAAGTACATATCTCTTTATTATTATTATTATTATTGTTATTTATTCCAGCATTTAACTTAAAATATCTTGAGCCTCTTATGCGTTTCTTTGTGTCTATTTTCTATTTCTCATAATTTTTTTATAGCACTAAAAAATGTATTCTGAAAGTAAAAATGCATGCACATACATAAAGAAACAAATACACGCGAAAAAAAAACAGCATGCATAAAAAAATAAAAAAAAAATCAGTGAAATAGAGGCTTTTCGTAATGTTTCTTGCCTCGCATGAATCAGATACTTGTGCATGTTCAACAACGAACTTTAATGTGTAGAAAAGAAAGCAAATAAAAAATTTTGAAACATAAAACTTCGATGCTTATTCATTGAACAATAAATATCAAATTGACCATTATTTTTCTTAAAAATGGATTCCAATATTATTTAATCTAATACATCGAAATCCAAACAGAAATCAAAACCTGATTCCGCGTGATTTTAAATCTGTTGTTCAACTACTAGGTAAGATATTCCCTTGGTCAGTTTCCCTAAACGAATCTTTAAAAACTTAAATATATTTAGTAATGATTAAAAATTAATAATAATAATATTTAGTCAAATATCCATAATTGTTGTCTCTTTTATATAATCTTACATTAGTTCAAAGTCAATGTTGACAACATAATAGAACATAGATCTAAAATGACTTAAATACCTGTGTTTAACGATTTTTTTAATCGGTTTGTTATCTTGAATTATTATTTCTACCTAAAACTGCTGCAAATATATGTCGAAAAGGTCCTAACTGCGCGGTCTCTTCGTTAAAATCTCTTAGATTAGAATTTCTAAAATAGATAAAATACATGTTTAAATTCGTTTAGTAGTCTAGCTATCCCTAAATTCATACCTCTATCTTAAATTGATACAGAAGTTTAGCAAATTTCTTATAAATAATTTCATACCTCCCGTGAATCCTTGTGGAGGAATGAAAGGTACTTGTAAAATCGCTGAAATTAATGTTTAATAGATTTTTAATAGGTTTATTATTTTGAATTTTACGTTCCAACCAAAAACTGCTCCTAATATATGGCTATTGGTGGGTGATTCTCGAAAATCCATGATTCGATAAAAAAAAATTATTAAAAAAAAACACAATCAGTTATTAAAATCATTGTTTTTGGATTTTTATAAATTAGATTTTTGTAAACACATTAAAAAAATTTGTCATTATAAGACAGCAACAAAAGTGGAAAAGCCATGTGACAGCGGCGTCCCCTGGCTGCAAAATGTTGAAAAAACTCGAGTAAGTATAAAAATATAAGAGAGTTTAAGTATTAAAAATTAGAATTTTTCAAAAATTAGCAGCAAAATGGCCAAATAATAAGCCTCTTGGTGGCAAATACAGATACTAAAAGAATGGTAAGTGGGATGAATATTTTTTATTATTTTTAGTACGTCACTAAGATCAGCTACACAATTTTCCGATTTATGAAAGACCTTCTGCTGAAAAACGTTAAACGTACCTCCCTTGAGGGGCAACAAAAATTTATAGTATGATTAAGTGGTTACAGACATTTTCAATGTTATATTGTATGAGTAATGTCGTCTAAATTTAGAAAAGTAGGTACAACAAAGGGTAGAGGAGCGCGGGAGGTATATGAGATTAAATGGTGGTCTCAGAGTTTGCAAACGATATATCACTTGAGAGATGTAGGCAAACGTTAAAAAAGAACCCCCATTGTTTCGTCTATTTTTCCTCTCGGAATTTATTTGATTTAAAATTTTCAGATATTATTACTAACATTTATTTTAAATCTCCATAAAAAAAAAAAAAAAAAATCAGAACGAAAATGATAAAACGCTAAAATTTCAAAAACGTTCGGAAATTCTCTATTCCGCGGGGTGTCTAAATTAGGCAGAAGGTAGGTTAAGTTCATAATAAAAAGAGTGGTCCTATGGATTTCGATGATACATCACATGTCAAGTCCAAAAAAAAAAAATCTTCAACTCCCGCTTCAACCCCCTCCTCCCACCTTAGGAGTGAAAATTTTAAAACCGGTAAAACTTGTGTTTAATATTTTTTTTAAGTAAATTTACTTTCTGCAGTTTCACGCTTCTAATTAGAACTATACTCAAATGTTCCAAACGTTTTAAAATTTGCGACTTCTTTTTAATCAATCTAATTTTAAGCTTCAACCTCTCTTTGATTCTCCATTTAACCTTCTTTTGGTTAAAATTTTCATAAAATATTTTTTAAGTCTAAGTGCACGCTTACATAATAAAAATATTTTCTCCCCAATTTTCATGCTTCTAGTAGGCTCAGTTAGTTATGGCTATGTATTTATTATGAATCATTCAAGACAAACTATTTTATATATATATTGGAATTTTTATCAATATAAAATGATATAAACAAGTATTTCCCTTTTCTGTTCCTCTAAATTAATTATAATTTAAAAAAAATTATGTGTATTAAGTTAAGGACAAGACAGAGTGCAATCCTATGCGAAATATGTGAAATTTAAGACACGTTCACTTTGAAACTACCAGATAAATTTTGATGAAATTTGGAATCCATATTTACTGAGATATACTTAATATTCTGACAATTCTTTTCTGCGACTGAAGTTTTCCCTTTTAGAGTAATGGCAATTTTTCAAAATTTTCCATTATTCAGAATTTCTTTTAATGAAACTATTTTTTTCTTTAACTATTTGTTGAATAAAACATTATAGTTACACTATATATATACCGGGTGTCCCAAAAATGACTGATGGATTTTAAAATTCAATAACTTGCAAACGGTGGCAGGTATTTAAAAAAATTTTGCAGGAGTGTTATGTATAATGTCAGGAGTTTTTTACCGTAATTTTTCATTTCAGGTCGCATCTCAAACAACAGGTGGCGCTTACAGCGATTGAAGTCCAGGTCGACGCTTCACTCAGCATTGATCACCTGGCCTTCAATCGCCGTCAGCGCCACCTATTGTTTGAGATGTGAACTAAAATAAAAAATTACGGTAAAAAACTCCTGACATTGTACATAAACCTCCTGCAAAATTTTTTTAAATACCTGTCACCGTTTGCAAGTTATTGAATTTTAAAATCCATCAGTCATTTTTGGGACCCCCGGTATATATATATTATTGAAGTATTATATAACAATTAATATAATTCTGTCAAATTGCTCATTTTCAATTAAAACACTTTTGAATATTCTCTTACATATCCTAAATAAATTCTAAATTTAACCACTTGCATAGCTTTTAAATGTATACCCAAAACCAATTCTCGAAAAAAAATTTTAATTATTAAATCTTCTTCATTTTCAGACTCACATGTAACCCAAAACTTATAATGTTATAATTAAAAGTAATCATCTCTAAAAGCGCTTGACTCACCAATTTTAACTTTATGCATCTTGTACGCCACTTCTTGACTCATTCTAGAAACCCTATAATAATTATTATTTCCAGGTATTACATTATGGGGGAAACTCTTTATCAAATTTGGCATTAATTACACTGTCGTTGACATTAATTATACACACGTTGACAACAGTTCGAGATTGTAAAGTACAAGCTTTATTGGAAATTAGATAAATATGTGACTGGTAGATCATGTGTCAGTTTTTTTTTGTTTAAGTGATGTTTAAATTAAAGGTGAATATGTTAATATGCTTCAGAGCGCAAAAAATAAATGCACTCATTTCATAGAAGTAAAAGTGTTCCAATAGTCAAACTCAGTATTCGGTGATAATTAGAAATCATGTTTTTCTTAAGAGAGTATTAATTAAATTTTAAAACCGTAAACGTTTATTGTGCTTTGACGTTATTTGTGCTTTTTATGAAATATAATCCGTTTTTTAGCAGACACGTTTCACATGATTTTGAAAATTTCAGAATTATCTTCTTCATAATATTATTTATGGGTATATTTTTAAATACCTTTTGTTGTGCAATAATAATAACAAATTAATAAATAAATAAATTATATTAAAAATAAAAATAAAGAAATACTAATTTTACTTTTTGCTGTTTTGTGATTGATAAGTAAAAAAAAAAATAAAATAGAATAATTCAAATAAAAATAAATATGTACATAGAAGTAAAAACATTGGAATATTCAAATTTCATATTCAACGATAATTAGCTGTAATGTTTTTTATTAGTGAACATTAATAGATTATAAAAGCTGTAAACCATTATTAAACATTGGCGTTATTTCCGCTTGTTATAAAATATAAACCATTACTTTAGCAGATACGTTTAACATGCTTGTTCATAACTGTGTTTTAAATAATATATATATATATATATATATGTTACAGGCCAAACCCGATTTTAGGCCAAACTAGATTGGCCTAGGCCAAACCGGTCTATCCTAACGCCCATTGGATAAACTAGCTTTTCCTAGGCCAAATCGGTCTATCCTAACGCCGATCTGATAAACTAGTTTTTCATGGCCAAACCGGTTTATCCTAACGCCCATCGGATAAACTAGTTTATCCTAGGCCAAACTAGTCTATCCTAAGGCCCATAGGAGAAACTAGTTTTTCCTAGGCCAAGCTAGTTTGGTCTAACTCTTACAGGATAAACTAGTTTAGACTGCTGTTTATTGGTCTGAACTAGTTTATCCTAGGCCAATTCAATTTGGCGTGATTTTATTGAATTCAATGACCGCCTCAACGCCAACATTCTTGTTTGTCCTAGGCTGATCTAGTTTATCCTAGGCCAATGTAGTTTTACGTATTTTTAGCTCACGGGCGTCAAAGCCAGAGAAATAATGGGCTCACAGGTTCTGTATGTATGTATGTACGCATGTATGTACACATGTATGTACGTATGTATGTACGTATGTGCGTAACGCGATAACTCTTGATAGAAATAATGTAATTTGACATGTTTTTAACTCATAAAGCTACCAAAGCCTGAGATCTAATATGCCCGTAGGTTCTGTATCTATGTATGTACGTAAGTGCGTAACGCAATTATTCTCGATTGAAATAATCGATTTGCATCAAACTTTCAATATATGTTTATTCTTATAAGGAGCTTTTTTTATTACTTTTGGAGGTCATTGGAGAAGAATAAGTGTGGAGGGGGACGAGAGGCTGATTCGTCCCTTCCCTTAATTCAAATAAATAGGTTTCCATGCATTATTAGCATATTTTATTCAAATTTTAGATATAGGAGCATTTTCTTGAGGGGCCTCCATTATTAGTTGTGAGTGTTCATTGTTTAAGTATAAAGGGAGGGGGGAATAGGAGTAAAGCCCCATAATTTATGTAAATTCTTTTTTCACGCAGAATTTACTGATTTGCTTCAAATTTTAGAAATAAATTCACTCTGGAAAGCGCTTCCCTAATTAGTTTCGGGGGTTAATTGAATAAAACAACGAGAATAACGGGGGAATCCCGCCTAATTTTGGCAAATGAGTTTTTCATGCAGAATTAACCGATTTGCTGCAAATCTTGGGTTTGTTCATTCTAATGAAGCGCTTCATTGACTAATTTTGATGGTTCTTCGGTTAAATATAAGGGGGAAACTTACATTATTTTTCTTTCCTTAAATTAGATAAATTGATTATAATACAGAATTATCCAATTTGCTTAAAATTTTGGACATGAATTCATTTGATCAGGCGCTTCTTTAATTAATTTGAGTTTTTCTTTTGTTTAAGTATAATGGGTTAGTGGACGTTTTATCCCCTTCGTTAAATTAGATAAATAGTTTTTTATGCAAATTTATTCGATTTGCCGTAAATTCTGAATATAGTTTCTTAAGGCGAATCCCTGAATTGTTATGAGGGTTTAATGATTAAGTATAACGGGAGGAATGGGGGATTACCCTCCTTAAAACAGATGAATTGTTTTTTGAGCAAAATTATCTGATTTGCTTCAAGTTTTGGATAATTGTTTAACTTTATAAAGCGTATCTGTGATTACTTTTGGGGGTTCAATGGTTAAGTATAATTGGGGGAAATGGGAAAAGGTAATCCAACTTACTTTATTTTTCGAGGGTGTTATTCTTTAAAAAAATAAGGCTGTAATACACAATTAGTGTAAACAGCCTGTGAATGCAAATCCATCACTTTAATTGGACAATATTCTCTTTAATATTGATCCTGACTACTGCTCCATAGCTAACCTTGTGCAAAGTGGTTTTGTTATCACCCTTATATAATGTATTTTATTCGAAGGGTTGTAGAATACTGTCAGAGGTTTGCACGGGCCGGAATTTCCAGGCCAGGCCTCTAAATTATGTTGTGTTACCTACATTGCCCTTTCTTCTAGAGTTGTGGATTTTTATTCTTTAAGCCTAAAACTTAGACTTAAACAATAAACATCCACAACTAATCACGGAGATGCCTTATCACAATGATCCTATATGTAAAATTTAAAATGAAAACTGATAATTCTGCATGATAAATCCATTTCTCTAAATTAAAGGTGGGGGATCAGCCTCCCGTTCACTCCCCTTTATTCCTATCCAATGAATTCCCAAAATTAATCAGAAAAGTACCTTATCAGAATTAACCTACATCCAAAATTCGAACAAAATCGGATATCTCTAACAAGAGTTATCGCGTTACGTACATACGTACGCACATACGTACATACATGCAACATACATGCGTACATACATACATACAGAACTTGTGAGCCCATTATTTCTCTGGCTTTGACGCCCTTGAGCTAAAAACACGTAAAACTACATTGGTCTAGGATAAACTAGATCAGCCTAGGACAAACAAGAATGTTGGCGTTGAGACGGTCATTGAATTCAATAAAATCACGCCAAATTGAATTGGCCTAGGATAAACTAGTTCAGACCAATAAACAGCAGTCTAAACTAGTTTATCCTATAAGAATTAGGCCAAACTAGTTTGGCCTAAGAAAATCTAGTTTGTCCTATGGGCCTTAGGATAGACTAGTTTGACCTAGGAAAAACTAGTTTATCCGGTGAGCGTTAGGATGAACCGGTTTGGCCTAGGAAAAACTAGGTTATCCGATGGGCGTTAGGATAGACCAGTTTGGCCTAGGAAAAACTAGTTTATCTGATGGGCGTTAGGACAGACCGGTTTGGCCTAGGCCAATCTAGTTTGGCCTAAAATCGGGTTTGGCCTGTAACATATACATATATATGTATATACATATATATACAGCGTGTCCCAAAAGGTCGTTTACAAACTTAACATGCTGGTCTGTCATATCATGATGAACAATATTAAATGGGAAACTAAGGGTCCCAAACGTCTTACAAAAGAGATATGCGCCATTAAAGTTTAGGGTCCAAAAATTCAAATGATTATAAAAAACAGAAAAATTGGTCGATTCGTTTGCGGTTTTCACTAAAACTATTATTTAGGTCAGTATTTTCTTGAAAATAAATTATAAAGATAAATCTCAAAAAATGTCGATAGACTTTGGAGTAACGATAAACTAGTTTTTACCATTATCTTTTGCATCTCATTAATTTTTTTTTAGAAGCTTAGACATAAACTTAAATTTTGAGCTCAAAATCTAAATCGTTGGGTGTGTTTAAGCAGCCCTAACTGAATTGCGGGGAGAGGTTCAAATTTCAAATGACTATAAAAAACGGAAAAATTGGTCAATTGATTTGCGATTTTCGCTAAAATTATTCTTTATGTCAATATTATCTTGAAAATAAATTATAAAGATAAAATTCAAAAAATGCCGATTGAGGGCGCTTTAAACTTTGGAATAACGTACAACAATTTTTTTCCGTTATTTCTTGCATCTCATAAATTTCTTTAAAAGCTTAGACATACACTTAAATTTTGAGATAAAAATCTCAATCGTTGGGAGTGGTTAAGTAGCGCAAACTGAATTGTGTTCAATGGGGGTGGGGAGGTTCAAATTTCAAATGATTATAAAAAACGGAAAAATTGGTTGGTTTTCGCTAAATCTATTCTTTATATAAATATTTTCTTGAAAATAAATTTTACAGATATCTTTCAAAAAATTCCGTCAGAGGGCGCCTTAAACTAAACAACAATTATTTTTAACCGTTATTTTTTGTGTCTAATAAAATGCTTGTAAAAGTTCAAACTTAAATTTTTTGCTCAAAATCTGCATCGTTGTGAGTAATTAGGCGGCCAAAAATTGAACTGCGTTCGAGGGATGGGGAAGGTAACATTTCAACTCGTGAACAGAGTTCAGTTTAACCCCTCCTATCGATTTAGATTTTGAGCACAAAATTTAAGTCTAAACTTTTGCAAACATTTAATTAAATTATTAAAAAAAAAAAAAAAAAAAAAAAAAAAAAAAAAAAAGGTTAAAAATAATTGTTGGTTATTCTAAAATTTAAGGCGCCCTCTAACGGATTTTTTTAATTTATCTTAAAAATTTATTTTCAAGGAAATATTGACATAAAGAATAATTTTAGCGAAAACCGACCAATATTTCCGTTTTTTATAATCATTTGAAATTTGAACCTTCCCACCCCTATTGAACACAGTTCAGTTTACGCTACTTTACCACTCCCAACGATTCAGATTTTCATCTCAAAATTTAAGTTTATGTCTAAGCTTCTAAAAAAAACTTATGAGATTCAAAAAATAATGGAAAAAAATAGTTGTACGTTACTCCAAAGTCTAAAGCACCCTCTATCGGCATTTTTTTAATTTTATCTTTATAAATTATTTTTAAGATAATACTGACATAAAGAATAATTTTATTGAAAATCGCAAATCAATTGACCAATTTTTCCGTTTTTTATAGTCATTTGAAATTTAAACATCCCCACCCCATTGAACACAGTTCAGTTTGCGCTACTTAACAACTCCTAACGATTCAGATTTTCATCTCAAAATTTAAGTTTATGTCTAAGATTCTAAAAAAATTTAATAAGATGCAAAAAATAATGGTAAAAACTAGTTTATCGTTACTCCAAAGTCTAAAGCGCCCTCTATCGACATATTTTGAGATTCATCTTTATAATTTATTTTCAAGAAAATACTGACATAAAGAATAGTTTTATTGAAAACCGCAAACGAATCGACCAATTTTTATGTTTTTTATAATCATTTGAATTTTTGGACCTTAAACTTTAATGGCGCATATCTCCTTTGGAAGACGTTTGGGACCCTTAGTTTCCTATTTAATATCGTTCATCATGATATAACAGACCAGCATGTTAAGTTTGTAAACGACCTTTTGGGACACCCTGTATATACATATATATATATATATATATATATATATATATATATATATATATATATATATATATGTATGTATGTATATGTATATATATATATATATATATACTAGCTGACCCGCCCGGCATTGCCCGGGTCCGTATTAACACTATTAAACGAATTTGAAATTTGAATGATTTTATCATTAACTCGTTACATGCAGAAATGCATTGTCTGAAATACGTAGGCACTGACTGTGTGAAAAATCGGTTTTAAAAACAACAACTAATATTAAGCTCTAAAAATACTCAAAATGAGCAATGAAAAACACGGGAGGGAATATGTATCCAACGATTGCATGATTTTCGTGTTAAAAAGTTGATATTTACCCGTAAAAATCACTGTTAAGTCACGTAACTAATTATTATTTTCACATACAAATCCCAAGTGAAATATTTTGAATTTCAAACTAATTATATCACACTTAAATACGACTATACCATGAATGAAATCGATACACGATGGTAGCTAAAAGATTGGTATATAGTATTATAATTTCAGAGCTATTTAACAAAAGTAAGTGTTATTTTTAATCAAATCTTGCGTAATGTTCACTCTGTGTATAAATTCCTAATCTTAAAGTTTTGTACCGTAACCAGAACCTGTCTGTAACCTAACAGCGACTTAACAGTACCCTACCGTAAATTAAATATAACAGAAATGTAACATAACAACATATCCTTATTCTAACCATAACATAAATACAATTTAACTTTAACCTAACTTTAACCTAAATAATATAGTAGAATAAAACCATTTTAAAAAATTACTATTTCTTCATAAAATATGCTTCAGTTGTAATTCATTTCTTTCAATTCGTTTTATTAATACAAAATTCCTTCCTCGTGCTTTTGTTTGAGACATTAAAATTTCAGCGATAAATGGTTTAATATTGCAAACCTTCTTTCGGTTTACTTCACCTCCACCTATCTTTTTCTCCATGGTGTACAGCAGCTGTGATTAAAAAAAAAAAAAAATATCCTCATTTAAACTGACAGTTTGCCAGTCTATGAATTTTAAAGGTCTGTCCCAACTTTTTTAATTATTTCTGCGAAAATTTTAAGCAACCAATCAACCATAAGAAAATGAAAGGGAAAAAAAGCGAAAAAAGGCGATTTTTTATGAGAGTGAGCTTTGGAATTTAATTAATTACTCAGTTAATAAATTAAATTTTGAAATTCTGAGCTTCAGGTGCATCAGGAGAGACATTGGACTATTCTCAAAAAAATTTTGAGCTTCGTACGTGCTGTAGATTTTGCTAGGCATCACAGACACACAGACACACACACAGGCAGACAGAGCGTTTTGTTCTTTTATTAGTATATATATATATATATATATATATATATATATATATATATATATATATATATATATATATATATATATATATATATATATATTACATGATTCAATATATTATTAATTCAAATATATTTCCTTAAGACTAATACTCAATGAAAATTTGTTATTTTAAATTTATAATGAGTAAAATTTGCAAGTAAAGCAATTTTAATCCTTTTTTCAAACTATAGATGGCACCATTAAACATTATTAAATTATTCTTATTAATACAATTATTCCTTTAAACTACATACTTTTGAAACAATTGTTCTTATTTTTAAAACTATCCTATATTCCCATTTATTTAAATAAACTGCTTAATTAATTGCTTCTAATATTCTGTTTATTTTTATTTTTTTATTATTACTATTTATTTATTTTTATTTATTTTTAAATAATTAACCCTTTTGTGAAACTTTTTATGAAAAGTTTAATGTTTTCTCACCGGTTTTCAAACACGAAAATTTGTGCTTTATCAAATCGAGAAAATGCTCCAATTGAAGAAGACAAATAATAATATAAAACTTTCAGATAGATTATAAGACATATAATAGATTTTAAAGTTAAGGGAGCGTTAAATATGGAATTAATAATTTTCATTGACATTCGGTATTAAAAAGAGACGAATAGTTTTTCTAATACAAATATTATATATTTTCTGTATACATAAAATAAAAAAGACTTTGCAAAAACTATTAAACACAAAGTTCTTGTAGATGAAGTAAAGTTGGCTAAAAAAGTTAAGAAATTGCATACTTTCTACTATTACACAATTTTCTCTGTTACTTAAAACTCTGTTACTGTATACTTTGTTACCAAAAAATATAATATATTAAAAACACATAGAAATTATTACAATAAATAAATGAGATAGAAACAAGGAAAACTTATTTTTGTTATTCGTAAAATGTAAATAAATTCGATCAAAAATGAAGCAAGCTTATACCATCTATATTTCAAAAATAATCACTTTGAATGATTTATTCTCAGTCTATGATTTCCATTTCTTTAAAGTTATGTAATCCTCTAGTTTCAGTTACGTAATGTAGCACTTTCCACACAATGAAAATGCGAAAAATACACAGAAATTATGACAATTCTCAAATGGAATAAAAACAAAGTAAATGTGTTTCTCTTAGTAAAATAATGCAAACAAATTCAACCAAGAAAAATGAAAACATATAAAATCGATATTTCATATATAATCTCTTTGATTGTTTTATATTCAGCATGTGATGTCATTTTTCAGTTATTTAAAACTCAAATATTTTCATACAATGATAATATGAAAAATTAATAGAAATTATTTCGGTGAATAAATGAACAGAAACAAAGTATTTTTTTATTCATAAAATGTAATTAAATTATTCGGTAAAGGATGCAAATATATACAAACCGCATTTCATGTACAATCACTTAGAATGTTTTATTTTCAGCCTATAATTCCAGTTTTTCTGTTATTTAATCCTCTTAAATTTTCTCACAATGAAAATATGAAAAGTACATAGAAATTATTACAATAAATAAATGAAATAGATAAAAAGTAAACTTATCATCCTTATTCATAAAATATAAATATATTCGACGAAGAAGGCTGAAAGATATACAATCTGTATTTCATAAATAATCACTTTGAGTGATTTATTCTCAGCCTACGATTCCATTTTTTCAGTCATTTAATCCTCAAATATTTTTACATTGTGAAAATACGAAAAAAAAAAAAAACATAGAATTTATTATAATAAATAAATGGAATAGAAACTAAGTAAACCTATTTATCTTATTCATAAAATGTAAATAATTTCGAAAAAGAAGGATGCAAATATATACAATAGGTATTTCATAAATTATAACTTTGATTTGTTTATTTTTAGTCTACGATTCTATTTCTTCAGTTATTTAATCCTCAAATATTTTTCACGCAATGAAAATGCCAATTTTCCTTTTTGGAAAGCTCTAAAACACCAGTTTCGATTTTGATCGGTAATGAAAAATTTCATTTTATTTATTTTTTAACTAAATATGTAGATATAAAAACATGCAGTTTTCCAGATTTTAATCGAGCTCTGAGATGTTAATAAATACATTTTTATTGAAATTAATATTATTTTGTTGTTGCAATGAAGTTACATATCTCCCATAACAACGTCAATATTTCTTACTGATTGTGATACTCACTGCTAGATCTCGAAATCTATAATCAAATTATGTAATTTGCTTTTTGTGTATAGAGAAACAGACTCGATTGTGTTATTAACTTTTGATGAATAAAAAAGAGATCCCGGATTTTGTAACAATTTATTTTATTTCTTAAGCAAACATTTTATTATTTTTTTATCCATCCTATTTATTAATTTAAATAATAAAAAAAAAAAATCTTAAACTTGTAATCCAGCAATGTGCTTGTTTATTCTTTCCCTCTACATCTGAATTTCCCAGGAGGCGCATTTCATTTTTCTTCCCTTGAAACCTCTGGTTTTTCATTGCTCCGGGGATTTCAGATTTTGTCAGTTGAAGCTGCTCTAAGCTCTAATGGCTTTCGGGAACCTTTGCTGTCCGTCAGTTTAATTGAGTGGGTAATACTTTACGTTTATTAAATTTTACCAGTGTAAAGATCTTTTATACATTGTGACATTTTCATATATTTATTTTAAAAATATTAAAAATTAAGTTTATGCCTTCGTATATAATTGCTATTTTTTGTGTTCTTAATTTATTTATTATTTTTCAGAAAATATTTTATTTTCTTGATTGTTTGTTATAAAAAGGAGAAGCAAAACCGCTATGAAAATTAAAACATAGAATTTCTTAATCATTTTAGTTTTGCATTAAAGTTGTTCAAAAGGTTCATTCAGCATGTGTATATTGTAATTTTTCTAATTCTTTCTTTTCTTTTTTTTTTTTTTTTAATCCACCGATGAAGTTGTCTCTATGCGTAATCGTTTGCACTATGTTCAATAATGTATGCGATTTTGCGATTTTTACAATATAAAGTACGATTCTTCCTTGTATTTTATATTCTTTTTATTTTTTTGTTTCATATTATTTATGACCTATTTAAATAAATAATACATTATATTTTGCGTTATCTAAAATTGAATGCAAAATTTCTATATAGAAATAATTACGTATCTTTTCGAGACAATACGAATTCAATTCGAGTTCAAAAAAGTGTAAAAAAAACCTATTGCATTCTGATTATACTTTTATGATTTAAAAAAAGAGGTGTTAACGTCATTCATTAAAAGTATTAGTAGATTTTGTTTAATTAACCACTCTGTATCATTGCCAAACTTTATGAATTCAATTAACATACTAACTTACGACTGTTATACAGGGTTATTACAAAATAATCATCGGGTTTCCGAAGCGTTTATTTCGGAACATAACTGTGTTGCAACAATGAGTTATGCATGAAAATAAACCGAAAATATACAAGATTGACGTCCATGGTCGCGAATGGCAGCCTTTCAATTTCATTTCGTAGTCAATTCAATTTCCTGTAACTACGGATGAAACTCTCCCTAACTAAGTCCATTGTTTCCTCAGTAACGTTTGGTGTGCCGAAACTTATGTCTTTACATAAACAGCCAGTTTCTTTGAACTGTCGATACCAATGCAGAATGCTTTGTTGAATTGAGTTAGTATGCCTTCCGGAATGCTCTCAGAACGGTTATAAGGGATTTACACTTTGAAAATACCAGTACACAAAACGCCTTTTGTTGTCCAGTCGCCATTTTGAATATGGCATTCCTGCAGCAACCATGGTATACACACATGACACATACGCAGAGCGGAATTATAAATAACGTCCTCTCGTTTGAGTTATCATGGAAATATATACGTTTCCTAGTTCGTAGGTAGTAACGTATCAAAACCCGATGATTCATTTGTAATTACCCTGTATGTTTTAGCATTTATTTTTTTATTTCTTGTTTAACGTATTATTAAATCTCAATAGTATGCATGAATTACAAAGCAAACCAAATATATATTAACGCAAGATCGATTTCGGGCAGACTGATGACTAGATGAACATTGAAAAGGAATGCACAAACACTTTTCAACTGTGTTGTGAAGCCTTAAGCCCTTCAGGAGGAGCGCCTTTTGCAGAATGTTTAATCTTTTATCACCGGATTTTAATAACAGAAAATTTTGGCTAGATTAATCGGGAAAATGCGCGGATTAAATATTTCATTCCAATTTTTTGTAAAGGTATTTTTCATTTTATTTATTTAATAAAACAATTTTGAGAAATTCTGGTTGCGTGGTTTTTATGCTACAGTTAGACTATTCCTCAAATGGCTCATTAATTGTAAGGCATTTATTAGTAGACTGGGCGTAAAGTCGACGACAACTCGGAAGCCCTTCAAAGTGACTACACTGTTAAGCAGATTAAATAAGGAAAAATTTGCAATAAAAACTTCCTGGTGATAATAACACTGGTGATTACTAAATGATACTGGTGTTTCTGAGCATTTAATGCGGCTCATATATTGGTTGCTCCTCTCTCAGGAGTTAAAAACGCATAAAAGTTAATAATTACCGTTTGAGAAATGTATATCAATAGACGGATGTATATTTGAATATTTTTGAACACCCTTTGTTTTACCTACAATTTTTATATACACGAATCTATTTAGCTAAATTTTAATTAAAATTACTAAATTTACGCTTCCAGTTATTATCAACTATATACGGCCATTATGCATTTATTTCCGTGACCTGTACTTCATTTTTTGTACATTATAGAAAGTTATTTTGGTAACTTTAGTGTGTTAAATGCACTAAAAAAATCACGTAATAGGGTACGTATTTTTGTAGATATAGTATTTCACAATTCAGCATATAATTCTAAAGTTCCATATTTGAGTAATTTGAGTATTTGTGTGACTTGAGTATTTAGCTTTTTATTTTCTTTATCTTATTTTCATATATATATTTTATATATCTTATCTTCTTTCTTATTTTCATGCTTTATACATGAAAAATTTTAGTCTTTAAAAATATTACATGCATGAAAAAACATATTATGAATAATAATTGCTTCTTTTTAGTAAGATTTTTATAATTCTTTTGTATAATCTTTATTATGAAGACCAAACATATCTGTGAGTCAATATTTTAGTTTATTATAAAACCCGGTGAGTTTTGGTTTCATTGACAAGATTTCATTTACACATAAAAAAACATAATTTGTTCTGCATCGGTTTCAGCTAATAGCATAGACTACAAGTTTTGAATTAAAATTATTTCAAAATGATCAAATTAAAATAGCAAGTTTTTTTTTTTTTTTTTTTTTTTTTTTTTTAAGATAAATACAGATATAAAAGGGTGCAAGTGTAAATTTTGATATGGTAAAAGAGATGTCGGGTTCCGATTTCACAGAGAAAAAATATACGATTGAGTCAAAGGGAAATAAATTCTTTTTTTTTTTTTTTTTTTTTTCATTTTGGAATACTACCATGAGAGTCTTAATTGATAACTTTATCACAATAACAGATCTTTATTATTTTTACTGCTTACATGTACGATTTAAATTTAACGTTAACAATTTCTAACACAGAGTTTTATAGAAGTATAGCATTTTGTTAGCTTCAGGTTAAATATCATTTCATTAAAAAATAGACTTACCAATATATGGTACATCTTTTATTTTATAGGTTTATTGTAAATTAATGAAACGGTTCCTTTTTAAAAAAATTCTTTCGTCGAAATTCGACGGGTTCTGCTTTGTTATTATTAACAGCGCTAAAAGTATATTTTTGGAGTTGTTTTTACAAATTGGAAACAATTTAAAATTGTAATCATTTCCAAAATATGTGAAAAATAACTTTCCAAATGCTGAAACTTTGAATTTAAAATGGGAATTAAGCATCAAAGGATTATCCATATTAAAAAATAATAATTACAGTCTGCATACCGGGGACGTCTAATGTATATAAAGATCTAAAAATGATTAAATTCCTATGTATAATTTTTGCTCATATAAAACTGTTTGATGGAATGATTTTGATTCATTTTAACATTAAATATTTCTTAAAATAACTGTTTGATATAAAAATTGTCGACATTGACGTGTTATGAAACTTTTTCCTATATTATTACTTATTTTCAATTTTCGGTAAGCAGTAGTTAATAAAGTTCTTAATGTTAAGGAAGAAAGACCCCTTCCCCCTGTTCACTAAAAACTCAATGTCAGCGGCGGTGACAGCGCTAGTTACTTTATTTTTTAATAGAAAGAAATAAATGTTTAAATGTAAACTATGTCTTTAACTGAAAATATTTTTCGTAATATAAAACTTACTGGTTCTATACATTTAAATATAAAACTCATTTATTCTCAGACAGTTAAAACATCGGATTTAAAATATCCATGTAGCATTTCCTGCTCTGTAATTAATTTCCTATTGATAGATTGTTATTAATATGAATATATTAGACAGCCTCCTGTTTAACAACTTACACAATAAGGGAAAAAATAACTTGTAATGAATGTTCTGTAGTGTTTTTCAATTGCGTCGTCCTTCAATAACACAAAATGTAATTTCTTGCGGTATTATTATTTCAACAATCTTCACTGAAATATAGACTTTGTAGGATATTATCTGCTTTAGTTAGATTGCATCCTATCGAAACGCTAAGACCCCTCATAGCTTGCTTGGTCACAGTGACGTCACTGTGAGTCACTTTGGTCACATCACATCTGTGACCAAATTGCCGCCACTCAGTGACGTCACATTGTGACTGAGATGCGACTTTTTTTTTTAAATCTTTAGAAAATTATAAAAAAAGTCTTCAAAACATATTATTTACTTTAAAAGCATGTTTTTGGCAACTTAAATATCGTTGCTTTTGTCACAGTTTAGTCACAATGTTAATGTCAAATTAGTCACAGACGACACATTTTTCACAAATATGTCACATTGTGACCACTTTGTGAAATGTCACAAAAGAGCTCTAAAACGGCCATAACGACTTCATATTTTAGTCACTGTGACTTCACATCGACAATCGATGGTCAAAAAGTCACAATATGACTTCACAACGAAGTCGATGTGACTTCACCATGCCTTACGGGCTGTGACCAAAATGCCACTACTCAGTGACGTCACATTGTGACTGAGATGTGACTTTCTTAAAATTTTTTAGAAAATTACAAATATTCTTCAAAACATGTTATTTACTTAAAAAAAGCATCACATCACACCACATCACATCACAGTGAAGTGGTTATGACCACTTCACATCGACGTCACGTGACGTCACATCGACAATCTATGGTCACAAAGTCACAATGTGACTTCACAACGACGTAGCAGTGACATTACCATGCCTCTTGGGACTGTACAGTTTATTATAAAATAAATCATTAAAGTTCAAAATACTTTCCTAAATCTGTGTTTCGCTAACAAAAAGTTGAAGTTTATGCACGTTTCAGCCACATTCTTAAATTATTGATGGAGTATACAACTGATTGTGAACAATATATAAATTTTTAAAGGGTTATTTCTCGCAGTCTTACACGAGGATGATCGACTAATTTTTCTCTTCACTTTAATATTAAACTTGTCATCATTTTTAATTTCCAATAATTTGTGATTATCTGTTAATAACTTTGGATCTCTACAAATTTATATTAAAAAAAAGTTGGTGCACAAATAAATAACAAAACTTTAAAAACACTACAATTTTCTGAGGTTTCAAGTTCTGTAATGAATCCTCTATTGATAAAATCCCCTTAAAAAAAATACATCTGGGATTATCCTAAATAAACATCTAACACAAAGGGAAAAAAAAGCCAGTATTACTTCTTCTATTGTCGTTTTTAATTGCTTTGTCCTATCGATCACTGAAAATTTAATCTCATCCAGCTTTTTTTTAATTTAATATTCTTCGGCAAAACAACAGCGGGTGCAGCATACTGTCTCCAATTGACGGATTACTTCCTGCCGTAAAACCGAGCGAAAAGGAAGGGCAATCGTTCCAACTGCACACCCAGCAAAGGAGACCTTTATTAAGTCGGCTAGGCTCCTTTTACAAGTGACTCCTCTAATTGCGGCTCTGTGCATATAATTATGAGAACGGAACTGCACAGAATCCGGCAGAGTAGTTTTGTTAAAGAACTTTCAGCTCGTAGGTTTTTATTGCACATCCTTCCCATTATAATGGGCACTGCGGAGGATGAAACTACGGTAGTTTCATAATTGGTGGGCAGTTGAGCGTGATGGTGAAAAGAAAAAGAAAAGGTTCATTATTTAAAGTGATTTAATTTAAATTTTGTACATTTTGTTTAAATATGCATTAGGTAACAGACCTGCATATTTATGTGTTATATATATATATACACTGGTGTCCAAAAGTTAAGCATAATTTGTAATTAAGTAATTATTTTTAAGTAATGAAAGAAATATAAATCGAAATGTGGTGAAACTCCAGGTGTGTAAACAAAATAGTACGCGTCATATATTTTCACGAAGAGTTTTCCCCGAAATCAAACAGGGGACCGTAAACAAATTGAAAAAGAACGAAGATCTTTTGGATAACCCTGTCAAAACTAATATAGCAAAAGTGTTCAAACTGCACATTATGATTAATTGGCTTATTGTAATGTACTGTGTTTCTTTTTATAAGGATAGCATGTACACAAATAGAGAAATTAAAGTTTTTATAAAAATAGTCCTAAATTTTTCCACGTTTTTTGCTTATAATTTGCAGAGTTCTTATTATAAAATAATGTTCTTTTCTGAAAATATGACAAACATCATTGTACACAATACCCTGTCATCAGAATTTAAAAATAATAAAAATTGTATGAAAAATGAGTATGTTTAGTAAATAAATTTTCATTGCGCATGCGTCAACGATATCAAAATGTCATTTGCATATTGTGGTAGCTAAATGTATGGAACAACTTCTATAAAAGTTTCAAAAACATAGCTTGAAAAATCTAAAAACGGTCGCCTATAGAATAAACTCAAAATCATTTATTCCTAAAGGAAGCAAAAAAATCAGGGGTTTTACCTAAATATAGTTGTACGTGCAATATTGTGTAGGCACTAAACAATGGAATATGGATACAGCCCCTCATCTTTTTGCTTCATTTAGGGAATAAAGGATTTTGATCTCATTCTATCAACGATATTTTTTCAGAATTTTTAAGCTATGTTTTTGAGACTTTCACAAAAGTTGCTCTATACATTTAACTAACATAATATGCAAATGAAATTTTAATAGCGTTCACGCATGAGCAGTAACATTTTTTTTATTAAACCTGCTCATTTTTCATACAATTTTTATTATTTTTTAATTCTGATGACAGGGTATTGTGTACAGTGATGTTTGTCATTTTTTTCAAAAAAGAACATTATTTTATATTAAGAACTCTGCAAATTATAAGCAAAAAACATAGGACTGTTTTTATAAAAACCTTAATTTCTCTACGAGTATACATGCTATCCTTGTAAAAATTAACACAGTACATTACAATAAGCCAATTAATCATAAAGTGCAGTTTGAACGCTTTTGCTACATTAGTTTTGACAGGGTTATCCAAAAGATCTTCGTTCTTTTTCAATTTGTTGACGGTCCCCTGTTCAATTTCGGGGAAAACTCTTCGCGAAAATATGTGACGCGTACTATTTTGTTTACACACCTGGAGTTTCAGCACATTCCGATTCATATTTTTTTCATTACTTAAAAATAATTACTTAATTACCAATTATGTTTAACTTTTGAACACCAGTGTGTATATATATATATATATATATTACATTATTTTAAAGGATTTTATTTATACTTCTTGCATTTAAAAAAATATATAAGGATTAAATCTGCTAATCACTTGGCTTCGAAATTCATCTCACAACTGCTAAGTCTATGGGCGTTTGAAATATTCATATATTTATAATATCTTCCCGGGAAATTAATATTTTAACCTCCTTTTTCATGTGCATTCTTTTTAAATGATGCTTGCGTTTGTAATTGTACAAATACATAGAACCTATAGTTGTCGTCAGTTCGTCCGTTTGTCCGTCTGTCCCTCGGCATATAATAATGCAAAAATTACACAATGGAATCGTTTGAAATTTAAAACATGTAATTGCTGCATAATTTATCGAGTTATTTTAATCTTTATGAGAGGGATAGTCAAAAGTATTTCATTTTATCACGGCAAATCAGAAAAAAAACTATAATAACCTTTACACGGGGGCTGTAACAGCATCTGCCCAGTTTTCTCTGTATTCTTTTACCGATGCGGTCTGAGCACCCGTGTAAAAGTTAAATGCATTTTACAGATATTGCAGTTTTCAAACATAATGTGTGACGTGGCTGGGCACGCCGCCGGTGATATGTTGGTTAAATGAAGACATAGTTTAAGTAAAAGTTAAAATCCAACACTTTATTTACTGTCTCTGGGGAATGGGAAGTGGAGCTAAAGTTCAAGATTTCCAGTCACTAAATACAATACTAAGAGATTAAACTGTAATTTATACTCACATCCACGGCTAAGTTCAGCTCGAAGCACTCACACGCTCTACTTTCAGGTCGCGGCTTACTGCCATTTCCATCTATAATATAAACAGCCCGTGGCTGCACAAAATCTTTTTTTTCAAAAAACTCAACGTACTAATCAACTATTACCCACTGGCTCTCCTTTTAGGCAATTCACGCTCACCTCAACACAACACTGTACTTCGCTGGAGGCTATCTCGCTGGCTTTCCTCGCCACAACACTAGCTATCTCACTTTGCTGGCTCCTATCGCCTCACAACACCTTGCTGGCTTTCTTCACCTCACAACATCTCAACCGACTCCAACCAACCAACCGACTACAATACATTGCAAACAATACATTGCACCAATACATTGCAAACTGAAGATGGAGCTATAAATTTGCATAATACTGCTAACCGCAGTTAACTGTAGACTCAAGGGCGCCACACACGCTCCTGAAAATTAAAGTTGAATAAAGGATAGATGTCAGTTCTGTGCCACACATGTTAGAACATTGACGTCACGATCTCACTAAAAATACTAGAGTGCCTTTATCACAAAGGGACACTCCCTCACAAATGAAATGGATATGCGTTTATGAGTAACACGAAAATATACATTTCCTAGAATCTGCGGTGCAATCTTATTCATTTACAGCTCCACAGAAAAGGACACACGAGGTCATTCATTTAGAGGGCCATATAATGTTAAAATATTTAATACATACTGAAATTGATGTACATTGCTGAGTTTTGCTGCAAGTTACTTCGTGTATAACAGAAAGAGCATAATATGTACTGGGACGCAAGAAATATTTCACATACTCTACTGTATTCGAAATATTGTATATTAGAGATGATTTTTTCAAAAGGAATTTTACGTTGAGAATTCTAAAGTTAAAAAAAAAATTATGCTATGTGTATAAATGCAATGGATCTTATAAAGAGTTACATAAATGGATTCGAAAAGATTACTGAGTGTAAACGAAAATTGATGAAGTGTGGATTAAAATGAGTTATGATTTTCTATGTAGTAAATTGCAAAAGATATCCGTCAATATACAAAATGTTTCCGTCAAATATTATGGAATTATTTCATTTTTCTAAGAGAGCAGTACAATTTCCGTAATTGACATTATGCGATTATAAATCCAGGTAAATCCAATAAGTTTTCCCTACATTTTACGGAATATTTTTGTTATTGCTTATAAAATAGTAGTTTTTCTTTAAATGGTATCCAAAAATAATTGCTGTACTTGAAAATCAAAGTAATTGTTGTAAACAGTGACATTATTTTCAACGAAATATCAATTTGGCTAAATAGGGCTCTATATGGAAAATATATCCAAATATTTCCCAACATAGTATTAGTCTTATATGGGTTTTCAAGTTAAATAAGTCGATAAATGTTAAGGCGCCATCTATGAATTTACATTTAAATAATTTAGCATAATATTTTCCTTCTTTCTTTCTTTCTTTCTTTCTTTTTTTTTTTTTTTTTTTTTTTTTTTTTTTTTGTAATACAAAGCCATAAAAGAGCTTTTATTTTTTATGGTTCTTAAAAAATTAAATCTTCTTCAATCTTTAGTGTGTTTGAAACAGTTGAAGATAGAGTGTTACACTTTACTTTTCATTGTGATTTTAAAATAACGTTTGACTTGTTATTACTATTATTATTATTTTATAAAATCTCTAAAAGATATTTCAAAATGAAAAAAAAATCTATATTTGCTTTTCATAATTTTTAGTCCATTCACTTTAACAGATTCGCATATAAAATTTTAATATATATACGCATATAATCCAAAATATAATAATGAAATTATTATAAAAGTGACGCTTATCAAACTGATAATTTTATTATAAAGATCGAAAGAAATTTATTTTAATATCATGTAATAATTCTTTATTTTAGTTTACAGTAGATCATCACACAAATAATTTGAAACAGTGTGTGGAAAAATAAAAACATGTAGATACTCTTGGAAAAATAAATGAATGTACAAAAATATTGCACGTGACTTTTATAAAATATTAAAAGCAAGAAAATATTATAAGTGCATTATAAAAACTGCATTTGCACCTGAGTTTATTAAGAGATCGAAAATATTAAAATAATAAATGCATTAATATGTTTTAAAAGTCGTAAATGGGGGAATTTTTATCATATGTCATGTAATAATCTTGCCAAACAGTTTAAATTTCAAAACATATTTTCACGACATATTTAATTCACGTTTCTGGATAATATTTTAAACTATTTAAATACTTAAAACACAAAGACTCTGTTTACTATATTCATTTTATATCATCTTATTTGCAAATGCTTAAGTGATCTTATTCAATCAAAGACGAAAACAGTCGTTGGATTTCTCAAACATAAAATGGGTCAAGTAAAGTTCTTAAGGTAAAACCGTAAGCGGACCTTTAAAATCATTTTTTTATATTTTTTAAATTGCACTTTCAATATTATTCAAGGGTACATAATATACATTATAACATATATTTATGACAATTTTTTTGAAAAAAAAAAATTGAAATATGTGTAATACTTTAGATTTAACGACAACTTTTCAAAATGTCCCTTGCGCATTCCATATCAATGAAAATTTCCAATATTATTTATACACGTTTGATTTACATATATAAATAAAACTGTGCATTGAATTTTATATATCTGAATATAAAGGTAAGAGGTTTTTTTTTTAATTTTTTCTGAAATTTTGAGCATTTTTGAACTTATTTTTACAATTAACTACCTATAACTTTTAGAATTATTTTTATTTAAAAAAACATGCATAGTTTTATGACATATATTATGATAATAAATATTTAAAAAATTCAAAACATTCAATTAAAAAATAATGCGCATGGAGCATTTTGAAAAGTTCTCGTTAAATCTAAAATATTACAAAAATTTCCCTAATTTTCTCAAATTTTTTTTTACATTTTTTGTGATACATATATGCTATAATGCATACAATTATACCCTTCAATGATATTTAAAGTGCAATTAAAAATATATGCATAAAAAAGATTTTAAAGGTCCCTTGTCCCCTTAAAATTCTCCCTATCAGAGGGAAATAAATGAAACCACACCCAGACAAAAATATAATTCTGGCATCTAGAATCTAAATAGCAGCATTCGAAAAAATAGTTCAATGTCATCCTTATAAATTCTAACTCCGTTTGCTGGAGAATTCTGTGTTTCCTACAAGAATTCAAGAGTGTTATCCTATATTCTTGTTGTCAAACTTATTTTAAAATCTCTTTAAATAGATGCGAACACAATAGGTTTGATTTAGGAAAGATAATTCTAGTTTATGGAACCATTCCCGAAATCAAGCAAGTATTTCTCGTTACTGAAATGATTCAATATTATTTCGTCACCTAGAAAACAAGATACTAGAAATGCCATGTCCTTTCGTCTATTCGGCTTAGTTGTTTAACCTATTCACATACTTCGTTCATCTATAGTTTTAGTTTAGGTATTCAGACAGTGACTAACTATTCATTCTAGGTGAAGGCGGTATATATTTTTCTCAGTGCAGGTTTATAAGATGAACGCCATTATTTCTTTAATTATAATTCAATATAATTCAATCTCACGTAACATTTTTAAAGCCGATTGAATTGGCCTTTTTTAGAGTCTGCTTATATGAACGGGATTTGACGAGTGTAGCTCGTAGGGGACATAGCCCCCTAGTATTTAAAATATATATTGTTCAAACAGTGAACTCAAATTGTTTCACAGTTCAACTAAAAACACATTTTAATAAAGAATACTGCCCAGTTAAACTGATGGCATTGAGCTCACAGGCTACAAATACTAATTGTACATTAAAACCTTATATTTTCAAGGGTTAATTCCGTTCGAAAAAAAATTAAGAAGGGGAAACAGCTTTCCCCTTTCCTCTTTTTTTATACTTAATCATTGAACCTCCTATAATATCAAAGACATGCTTTATCATATAAAAAATCTATATCCAAAAATCAGAGCAAATTAGATAATTCTTAATAAAAACCCATTTAGCATTTATATAATTTAAAAGGAGTTATCCCCCTCTTTTATACTTAACCATTAAACTTCCAAAACTATTCAGAGATTTGAACGGAATCTGAAAATTATCGTTTGAAAAACCCATTTATATAAATTAAGGGGGGGGGCATTAGAACCCCTGTTCCCCCTATTTATACTTATTCAATGAACACCTAATAACAGTCACTGAATCACCTCATCAGAATGATCCTAATCTAAATTTTGAACGAAAACTTAATTCTCCATGAAAATCCCATTTATATCAACTAACGGGGGGGGGGCATTAGAACTCTGTTCCCCCTATTTATACTTATTCAATGAACACCTAATAACAGTCACTGAATCACCTCATCAGAATGATCCTAATCTAAATTTGGAACGAAAACTTAATTCTCCATGAAAATCCCATTTCCCAGCAAAGAAAGAAAGCTGAAAAAATGATGGCAGCCACCTGTGCCATCAGCGGTTAAGTGCAATGGTGTCTTTACTTAAACCAGTACTAAAGTGTCCATGCGAAATGCTGCTGGCCCATCAGTGATGGCCAACAGCAGGTCAGCAATGGTATGCCATCACATTACTTCAATCCATCAGTCTTCCTTCAGTGCTAGCACCTATCCAACAGCAATTCCTTTTCTGGACCAACACTTTTAATCCAGCACCATCACTTATCCTGCAGTGTTTATACAATGGCAAACCATCAGACATTTTTTTTTACTATGAGCAGATACCCAATTGGCACCCTTACAAAAAATTCTTATAAAAAAATCTATATAAAAAGTATTCTAGACCATTTTTCTATAAGCTAGTTTAATCGAAAGCAGTATGTACAAATAACTATATAGAATCATTCGAATATATTCAGATTTCGCCAAGTGAAAACGGTCGACCCTCCGAAGTACTAACCGCGTTCGATGCTGTTTGGATTTTGTGATCGGACGAGCACTGATGCTATTAGAGTATGCTATTGCTTTTCACACCTCCCCTGTTCTTATTAGATTTTTTAAGTTTGTTTCTTTTGCGATTTACCTTCCTGATCTTTAAAGCCAAATAGAAATCATATACATGTTATACGCTGATTCTCAAATGCGTGAATTATGAAAACCGAAGTTATTTGTAACTTAGAAAATCAGATTTAAGATTTTTTTTTTTTTTTTTTTTTGTCTTCGATATTCACAACGCCACCTAGTGTAAAGGTTGCCAGCAATAATACTGCAAAAGTTTGTGCACTTCGATCGTGTGGTGGGCCAGCGCATGAAATAAAACGGAGGCCGATTAGAATTTTGTCTTACGATTTCTAGCAGCAAAGTTGACTGAAGCTGTCCAGCAGTGGTCATGCAGTGGTAGACCATTAGCCTGCACTTCTCCACCATTGCCAGCACCTACCTTGCTGCTGGCCATATATTTTCTCTTTGCTGGGTTATATCAACTAACGGAGGGGGGCATTAGAACCCCTGTTCCCCCTATTTATACTTATTCAATGAACACCTAATAACAGTCACGGAATCGCCTCATCAGAATTATCCTAATCTAAATTTTGAACGAAAACTTAATTCTGCATGAAAATCCCATTTATATCAACTAACGGGGGGGGGCATTAGAACCCCTGTTCCCCCTATTTATACTTATTCAATGAACACCTAATAACAGTCACGGAATCGCCTCATCAGAATGATCCTAATCTAAATTTTGAACGAAAACTTAATTCTGCATGAAAATCCCATTTATATCAACTAACGGGGGGGGGGGCATTAGAACCCCTGTTCCGCCTATTTATACTTATTCAATGAACACCTAATAACAGTCACGGAATCGCCTCATCAGAATGATCCTAATCTAAATTTTGAAAACTTAATTCTGCATGAAAATCCCATTTATATCAACTAACGGGGGGGATGAGCCCCCCGTTCCCCCTCTTATACATATCGAATGAACTCCAAAAACTAATCAGGGAAGCGCCTTGTCAGGATATACCTATATACAAAATTTCAAGTGGATCGGATATTTTTATCATGAGTTATCGCGTTACGCACATACATACAGAACGGACGGGCACATAAGCTCTCAGGCTATGATAGCCTGTGAGCTAAAAACAAATTTAACTGCATGTTTTATTAATTTTTAAAAAAGTTTATACAAATTTGAATTTTTTTAAATCCTTACTCCTTTTAAAAATATATATATATTTCTGCGCAACATATTTTAATAAGACCCAGATTTCTAAATTACATATCTCAAAGACAAAGATCGATAGAATTATGCGGTAAAAGGTTGGTTTATTAGGTAAGCTGTAAAAATCTTACACACAAGTTTTGGACGGTGGATATTTTGAAAAGATTGCGGTCTAAACTAATAGATATGTTTAAATTAATCTTTAACTACGAATATATGCTGTTGTAAGTTTCGATACTTGGGTTTTACTTTAAGAATGGGCTTTTTGAATTTTTTCACAGATTGATTGAAATTTATACGCCTAATACTTATCTTTCATATCAAAATTTCATCTTTCATATCAATATTTCTCATTTCACCGAAAAATGGCAATTTACATGTGGTATAAATTTGATATTTTGCAAAAAGAATCACTTTCACTCATTTCTTCTATAGAAAAGTAGCCATATTTGAACCACCATTATAAATAAACCTTTGTCATTCTGCCGTAAAATACAGAAAGGAATGTTATCTATCACTGAAGTCCTACTCATCAAAATGATGTCATTTATGATAGAAGAAGCACGCAGGGGTGCCCAGAGAGGGGTTTGGTGACGCAAGATGCGTCATACAATTTAGTTTTGGGGGGGGGGGATTTTTAAATTCTTCATATTTCCTTTTCTTACTATTATAAAAAATCTTGATTTTTTTTAACATCACTTTTTAATTTTTTCAATATTTAATTTCCAGAAAAGTTCCTGTGTTTTTTTTTCTTTAAATTATAGATAAGGGCAATAAGAACTCATTCTGCTATACTCAACTCACTATCTTTTGTAAATCTTGATTCTTTTAATATCACTTTAAAATTTTTTCAACATTGAATTTCCAGAAATGTTCCTGTGTTTTCTTTCTTTAAATTCTAGATAAGGGCAATAAAAACTCATTCCGCTATGCTCAACCCGCTACCTTTTGAATGTGCAGTAGATTATAAGTAGAACACATTTTACAATTGCTATTCTGTTGAGGGGGGAGGGGGGGGGTCAATATGAAGATTTTTTTTTGGGGGGGGAAGGATTTGCGTCATTGGGTTTGGGGGGGATGGTCACCACTGGAAGCACGTGCCTACCACTTGCTGTTTTCACACAATTTTAAAAAAACGAAAATTAGAACTTTTGATCTAATTATTTTAATACAAATCGGAAAAGAATATTTTAAAACTAAGTTAAGTTGTTATCTTTGCGTATACATATCAAAGTACATATATTATTTGTGCATTTTTTTCATGCGGATTTGTTTGCTTTCGTTTTTGTACTTAGTCTTGAGATTATCTGTTTTTAAAAATGGCGCAATTGAATTAATTGGACATATTTGCGTTGCTTAAATTGAACTTAGATATAGGATTTGAAAAGTAAGTAACGAATTTTGAGGACTCGATACTTTTGACACATTTTTTTATTTATTTATTTTGGTATATTTTATGTAATGGATTATATTCATGCAAGTTTATAAAAATGTTAATTTATTTTGTAAATCTGGGTCAATTACTTTATATAGCTTAGGCCTGTTTAAATATAAAAACTATCGTTTGCATCCTTATGCAATAAATTGTGTTTGCAATTTCTTTTACTAGGTATGTCTTTGTATTTATTTCTTTTGACATTTTTGTTCCGCTGGACTATGTGATGTGCAGTGATGAATTTGTAATTTTCTTTTTGGATGATATTTACGGTTCCGGATAGAAGAGAAGACATTTTACAGTTCATTGGGGAGGGGATTTCACTCTTTTATCATAGTTTAAAAAATTTTAAACAGAAAAAAAATCAAGTTGTGAAAAGACTCAAAAAAATAAAAAATTCAAAAATTGTTAAAAATATTATCTCCCTTTCCAAAATCAGTTAAGACAAATTAAACAGGGAGTTAAAAACTAAATGTGTTAACATCTTCGGCATATTAAATAAACCTTGAAATAAAAAAAAGTGTTTAAATCACAAAAGTGTTTGGAACATCAAGTTTTAAAAAATAAGTGTGATTTAATTGGAAATAAAATAATTGATGGGAAGAAATGCAGACATAAGTTAAAGAAAACTACTGTTTCGGAACCACAAATGTCTAATGATTCAGAATTTAAGAAGAAAAATGAAGACAGAGATGATTAGTTTTTGCTTAATTTGAAAGAAAAATAAAATAGCAGAAATGATTTAGTACTCATATTGACACATATATTTCCATGTTGTAGTCCCTGGAATTAAAAATGAACAAAAGAAATTCGAATGAAATCTTTGCATCATTTCTTACATAATATCTAAATAACTGTCACTTAGATCCATAATTGCTATTCTTAATTACTTATTAACTTTGATTTATATTTTGAATATATTTTTTAATTTAAAACAATCACTCTTTCTTTCAGACATTTGATTTCATTATATTTAATTGCTGTTGTATTGCTTTATTGCTTCATTTATCGCAAGCTTGAATAAAAAAAAATACTTATATTGCTTACTCATTCAAACAGCTTAATATTATTTGGTCCAATTTAGGAAACTAGGCGAAACAATTAAGTATCCAGTTTTTGTCCACTTTTCGCAATTTTTTAAAATTAAAATAATATTTAGTATTTTTAAAAAGAAATTGTTCTAAGGATTTATTTTTTAGTAGATGAGCAGATTGACCCCTGTGTTGATATTTTAACATATTCTAAAAATTAAGTGAGTTACACTAGAAAACATGTAAATTGCAGCAAATTCGGCTGCTCTCCCCT
Source organism: Maratus speculifer (assembly GCA_964019185.1). Classification (NCBI taxonomy): domain Eukaryota; kingdom Metazoa; phylum Arthropoda; class Arachnida; order Araneae; family Salticidae; genus Maratus; species Maratus speculifer. Next base: position 113,573,615 of record OZ025289.1, on the reverse strand, counting down.
AATTCTACAAACGAACTGCTTTCTAAAGATCTCATTTGTAACACTTTACACAATCTTTCCATTTAATTAATTTATAATTACATTTTCTACATATGTATGATAACTGGATTCTTTCATGTGTAATTTTCTACTTTTATTTGATCCAATCGCGACCGTCGACCTAACCGTTCGGAGTTTTTCGTGATTTTCTTCGAACCTTGATTTTCCTTGTGAAAATAGGGGTTATGTTCCCTTAGAAAGGCCCCCGCGGAGGGCACTCCTCCCCTTAGGACCTATATCCCACGTGTAGGCAATAGGCAGCCATACACACAAAACAAAACATAAAAAAAATCTTCTTTTATTTATAACAGATGTAAATTTTCCATTTTTCAATTTTGGATGAAAAAAGTTCGGTCCAGGATTCAAACCAGGGATGTATTGGCCGAAGCCGCCAATACTCTTCCAACTGAGCCATCCTGGACACGAACACTGGAGGACTATTTCAACCAATTAACCTCAAGGATCACTTTATCTGGTCTGATAGTCTGGATCAGCTCAATAGAATAAATCGAAGGTCAATGTATGGAACTGCAGAAAATCGCTGCTTACGAAATTACATTAGATTAATTTATACTACGATTTTTCAATCGGTAAATTAATTATAACAGATGTAATTTTTTGTTGTGTTTAAAATTATTTGTTCTTTTATTTGTTCTTTTATTTGTAATTCCTTGAGTTGTGTTGAAATATTAATAATGTATCTGCCATTATAAATATATGCGAATATCTAACTGTAATATATGTATTTATACAGATATTCTATCATAGTTTACAGAGAAGATCTAGGATCAACGGTAGACACCATAGAGAAAGACGGCGTTTCCCGAAGACGCTATTTGTAAGCGATTTATTGATTCGGTGGCGTGAATGGAAATTTGAAAGAGTGCCTGATGTCAAAGGAAGTAGTCTAAAACAGGTGGTTATGAGTTACGGGAAGCAGGGAGCTAGGAGCTAGGGATGAATATCAGAAATTCTGCAAAGACATTTCTCAGAAAATGTTATTCTGCAGGGGTGTTTAGGATAAATTTGTATGCGCTAGAGGAACGTTTGTATCGAGAAAAGATAAAGGAAGGTTTAAGGATAAGGCTCAGCTAGAAAATTTGAGTCTCAAACAAAGACATTAGAAATATTACTGGAAAATAATTTAATTTTTTTATGAGAGCATAAAATACTTTGCATATAAAAATTGAGGGGGGCTATACTGCTTAAAATTTAAAAAAAATCCAAATAAAAAAAATGGTCTTTGAATAAAATCTATTTTAGCCTAGAAATAAAAATACATAACATTCTTTTGAAAAAATGTTAATAAATTTCAGCGATATAAAACAAAGGTAGTTAAATGATTATGTATATAAATATATATTTTTTAATAAAATTTCATATTCAAATTGCGAAATATTGATCTGGAAAATTCAATATGTGATTTAAAATTATTTAAAGAGAATATAGATCCCGTGTTAGCTGAAACACTAAATACTAATAGCAGATGTATTTCGCACTAATAGCAGATACTAATAGCAGATGTATTTTGCTATGTTTGATGCAATATTTGACAATATATATTTCCAAAATTAAAATAAATAAGAAATTTACAGAATGGATATTAATTATTTTCATGTAAAATAAAAAAACATTAATGGCAAAATCTTGTTAATTATTTTTTTAATTAATTAAAGAAGAATTTTATAAATCATACAGGTATCAGAAATAAGGTGAAATGAGAAGAAAAGCACTTGAAATATTTACCTTTTGTAAATAAATAAACAATAAAAATTACTAATATTTTCGGGCTAATGTAACAAACATTAAATAAAAGAAGCTAATATCTTATTATATAAAAAATAATAATAATGCTTTTATTGATTTAATTATTGAAGTTCCATTAGATAGTACTTTTTTTTCTGAAACATAATTTTAACAAACATCTACACGTTTGCCCCATTATAACTGAATATGTTATGATTAATTAAAGATTGTTCTGAATGAAGATCATACATCAATTTAAATATGAGATTCATCAAAGTAAATCAAGTTTAAAACAGTAAAAGTTTAAATTAGTAAGTTTGTCAGCATTGTAAGGAAGATGAAACATACACAATAGTATCTTAGTTATATTGGTCATCAAGATCTCAATTTTTTTCCTGTAGGCGTGTAATGCATTAGTAGTTTTTAAATACCAGTTCAGGAGATTAATAAAATTAATTATTTTTTCCTTTCTATTCTTCTTAATTATTTTTTTTTCATTTTTTAAACTACTTCTAAGGTATATATTTAGTTTCATGTGTTAAGATAGTTTTTTCAATGCTATCAATATCTTGATCAACTACATTATTTCAAATTGATATAAATAAATACAGATTTTGATAAACATCGGTTAAATACAATGTTTAAAACGAAATTGACTAAAATTATCAATGCAAGGAGTTTTAAAGATATGAATGTTTCTTTAACAGTGTTTTCCTGGTATTTATAACAAGAATTCTTAACAAAATTTAATGTAGGAGGTTAATGAAATAATACAGAGTAATTATTTTTTATATTATGTTTCCAAGCAAACAAATAGTAATGTAAAATAAAACAATGTGACGTTCTAAACTCTGTTAAAAATCTGATAACTTATGTTGTTCCAAGTAAAATTCATTGAAGAAACAATGTATAGAACACATAACAAAAACAAAAACAAAAAATCAAGTATTTTCAATTAACATTGTTATCACCATCTCTTATGACAGAAATTATCGCAATTTGTAATCAATATCATGAAAACGTTTCGCCGTCAAAGCTTTGTAATTTTATCTTTTCCCCCTCCAGGCAGATCATCTGTCAACGTCTCTTCAAAACATTGAGTTCTGTGATGCCATTCAAGTAATTTTCAATCTTATCTGATTGAAAAACTTGTTCCGTCGCAGACGATGAGTGATTAGAAATTATATCACATTTAAACCTTTAATAACGTATTTTAGAACATAGAATGACACAAATTATGCATGATAAAAAAGATTGCTAGAATATGGAAGATATTTTTTTTATAGCAAATATCAGAGTTTTGAGTTAACTGATAATAAATTTTAACAATGTTGTTTGTTGTTATTGACATATTAGTTGTTCTTATCTCATGTAATTACACACTATGAACATGTTTTAATCGTGTAAGTTATTGGCAAAATTATGTGTCATTTTCTAACAATCAAATTGAATACTTGAACAAATTTAGAATTGTTCTAAGAATGTTACATCAGATTTTTTGTTCTTTGTTTAGTGAAACTATAGGAATATATTCTGTTAGGTATATAAATAAATGTTCTAAATACTTTCCTTCTAGACTACATTGAGAAGGTAATCTATTTTATACTGAATAAGAATTTTTGTAACTTTGTGTATTGTTTTATGGTGAAATATTTTAACGGAATTATTTTATAGCTTTTCGGATTTAGAATTTATTTTCTTACCAGAAATACCTTGAGAAAGTTAATTTCATATTTATGAGTTTATCACAATTTCTACTTAATCAATTTGCTTATAACAAATTGACATACATTTTAATCATAGCCGGTGTAAAATAAACGTAGATATTAACAAATGTCGTTTAAATGCATTGTTTTAAATAAAATTGTCTGAAAGAATCACTGCAAGGATTTTTAAAGATATGAATGTTCTTTAACAAAGTTTTCTCATTATATACAACAAAATTTAATATAGGAGGTTATTAAAATCAGTCAGAGTATTTATTATTTTCATATTAAGTGCTCAAGCAAACAAATAGTAATTTAAAATAAAGCAATATGATGTTCTAAATTATGTTAAAAATATAATAACTTACGCTGTTCCAAGAAAAAATGATTAAACAAACAATGTATAGAAATTAAAACAAAAAAAAAGAATATATTTTCAATTAACATTGTTATCACCACTTTTAGGACAGAAATTATCGCAATTTGTAATCAATATCATGAAAACTTTTCGCCGTCAAAGCTTTGAAATTTTATCTTTTCCCCGTCATGTCAGGCAGATCATCTGTAAATGTCTCTCCAAAACATTGAGTTACTTGATGCCATTCAAGTAATTTTCAATCCTATCTGATGAAAAACTTGTTCCGTCGCACAAGATGAGTGATGGCAAATTATATCACATTTAAACCTTTAACAACTCATTTTACAATATAAGATGATACACATTATGCACGATAAAAGAGATTGTTGAAATATAGAAGACATGTTTTTTACTGCAAATATCAGAGTTTGAAGTTAACTGATAATAAGTTTTCAATGTTGTAAATTGTCATTTTCTTGTTATTATTATGGTCGTTGTTCTTATCTCTTGTTTACACACGATAAATTTGTTTTAATCGCGTAAATTATTAACATAATTATGTGTAATTTTCTTGCAATCAAATTAAATATTTGAACAAATTTAGAATTGTTTAAAGAATTACACATAAAATTTTTTGTTCTTGTTTGAGTGAAAGTATAGGAAAATATTCAGTTAGTAATACACTGTAAAAAAATATCTGTAAAGGTACTAAACTTTATCTAGGAAACTGGGATTCCAAGAACTTTTCCTGTAACACTAATAACAAAAACTCAAGTTTTAGAATCGGTTACATGGATTTTTCCTGTTATCGTTACATGAAAATTTCTTGGAATCCCAGTTTCCTAGAAAATGTTTAGTACCTTTACAGATTTTTTTTACAGTGTACAAATAAAAGTTCTAAATACTTTCTACCTTCTAGATTACATTTAGAAGCTAACCTATTTTATATAGAATAAGAATTTTTGTAATTTTGTGTATTCTTTTATAGTGATTCATTATAAAAATGTTATCTGTCTCTCTCTCTCTCTTTTTTTAATTTAGAGTTTATTTTTTAACCACAAATATCTTGAGAAAATTAATTTCAGATTTATGAATCTATCACAATTTTTATTTATTTAATTTGATTGTAAGAGAACGCACATAATTTAATAATAGGTGTAAAAAAAAACATTGATATTAATAAACGTAGTTTAAATGCATTGTTTAAAATAAATTTGTCTGAAAGAATCATTTCACGAAAATTTAAAGATATGATTATTCATTAACAAAGTTTTCCCGATATTTATAACAAAATTTAATATAGAAGGTTATTAAAATCAGACAGTGTAATTATTATTTTCATATTAAGTGCTCAAGCAAACAAATAGTAATTTAAAATAAAACAATGTGATGTTCTAAATTCTTTTAAAAATATAATAATTTACGCTGTTCAAAGTTTAAGTGGTTAAACAAACAATGTATAGAGGTTAAAACAAAAACAAAAAAGAACATATTTCCAATTATCATCGTTATTACCAACTTTTAGGACAGAAATTATCGCAATTTGTAATCAATAATGTAATCATGAAAACTTTTCGCCGTCAAAGCTTTGTAATTTTATCTTTTATCCGTCAGGCAGATCATCTGTCATCGTCTCTCGAAAACATTGAGTTCTGTGATGCCATTCAAGTAATTTTCAATCTTATCTGATGGAAAAACTTGTTCCGTCACACACGATGAGTGATTGGAAATTACATCACATTTATAATTATATCACCTTTAATAACCTATTTTACAATATAGGATGACACACATTATGCATGATAAAAAAAATTCTTGAAATATAGAAGTCCTTTTTTTTGTACAACTTATATCAGAGTTTGAAGTGAACTCATAATAAATTTTAACAAAGTTGTTAGTTGTTATTTTGTGGCTATTATTATGGTTGTTGTTCTTAGCTGGTGTAATTAAACACCACTAATTTATTTTAGTCGTGTAAGTTATTGGCAAAATTATGTGTCATTTTCTTACAATCAAATTAAATACTTGAACAAATTTAGATTTGTTCAAAGAAGAATCAGGGTTTTCGTTCTTTGATTAGTGAAACTATAGGAAAATATTCTGTTAGGTATAAAAATAAATGTTCTAAATACTTTCTTCCTTCTAGATTACATTGAGAAAGTAATTTATTTTATATTGAATAAGAATTTTTGTAACTTTGTGTATTCTTTTATAGTGATTAATTATATTATTTCTCTCTCTCTCTCTCTTTTTTTTTTTTTTTTTTTTTTTTTTGATTTAGAGTTTATTTTTTAACCACAAATACCTTGAGAAAGTTAATTTCATATTTATGAGTTTATCACAATTTCTTCTTAATCGATTTGCTTATAAGAAACTGACACATAATTTAATCATAGTCGGTTTAAAATAAACTTAGGTATTAATAAACGTCGTTTAAATGCATTGTTTTAAATATAATTGTCTGAGAGAATCATTGTACAGAAATTCAAACGTATGAATATTCTTTAACAGTTAAGTAAAAAGTTTTCCCGATATTTATAACAAAGTTTATTATAGCAGGTTATTAAATTCAGACAGTGTAATTGTTATTTCCATATTCAATTCCCAAGCAACCAAATAGTAATCTAAAATAAAACAATGTGAAATTCTAAATTTTGTCAAAAATCTGATCACTGACGTTGTTTCAAGCAAAATTGATTGAAGAAACAATGTAAAGAACATAAAACAAAAAAAATATTTTCAATTAACATTGTTATCACTAGCTTTTGTTACAGAAATTATCGCAATTTGTAATCAATATCATGAAAACTTTTCGTCGTCAAAGCTTTGTAATTTTATCTTTTCCCCCGCCAGGCAGATCATCTGTCAACGTCTTTCCAAAACATTGAGTTCTGTGATGCAGGGCTCCCAAATGGTCCGCGAACTGAACATCAGATTTTTCTTAGAGAAATTTTCCTTTTAGATTTGTCTGGCAAATTGCCAAAAAACCACGTTTGGAAGTTGATTCTAACGCAAACGTATCATGAAATTTTCTGTTAAAATTTACTGATGTTCAGTTCGCGGACCATTTGGGAGCCCTGGTGATGCCATTCAAGTAATTTTCAATCTTATCTGATGAAAAAACTTGTTCCGTCGCACACGATGAGTGATTGGAAATTATATGACATTTAAACCTTTAATAACTTATTTTGCAATATATTGGATGACACGCATTATGCATGATAAAAAAGATAGTTGAAGTATGGATGACAAGTTTTTTATAGCAAATATCAGAATTTGAAGTTAACTGATAAAAAATTTTTACAATGTTGTGAGTTGTTATTTTGTGGTTGTTATTATAGTCGTTGTTTTTAACTATTGTAATTACACATGATAAACTTGTTTCAATCGTGTAAGTTTTTGACAAATTTTTGTATCTTTTTTTTTTACCATCAAATTAAATTAATAAAACAATGATAAAATCCCAAATATAAAAATGAAATTATTCAAGGAACTTGTTGATACAAAATAAATTCTAAATAAAAATAATTAAGAAATAATTTTTCTGTAATGAATCACCATAAAAGGATGCACAAGGTTACTAAAATTTTTATTCAGTATAAGATAAAATACCTTCAAAGTAATCTGAAAGAAAACAAAAATTTTCATCTTTTATTAATATACCTAACTGAATATTTTCCTACAGCTTCGCTAAACCAAGGTCAAAGTCTCTAATGTATAATTCCTCGAGCAATTCTATTTTTTTTTCAAATATTAAGTATTCTTACAAGGTGATCGCCAATTTTGATAATCCCAGATTTTTATTATTTTAATATATGTTGTAGGGCAGAGACCCCTTAGCCTCAGGTTGAATTGATTTTATACAACGCCTCTTAATTGTTGAGAAACAAGGGCTCTAATATGATGACACAACTAAAATACTTACTTTGAAAGGACAAACGCACGTGATCGTAGCTCATTTGGATAAGCAGTAAACGATTCCCCAGCGGGTCCAGGCTCCATGCCCCGGCGATTACATTTGTTTACTGAATTTTTTGTTTCATGATTTATAGTTTTATAATCTTAATTAGAAATTATAGTATCGTAATTTAACTACATTGTTAGCATATTTAAACTTTAATTTAGCATTTTTTATTAAAATATATATATATACATATACATATATATATATATATCATTATCTAAGATTGAGATTGCCACATCAGACCAGTTTCTTCTTGTTAAAAAAAACATAGTAATTAAAATAAAAATTATCATATTCCATGACAAAAACTACCTAAAGTGATATAAAAATTTCCTTGAATGAGAAGCAAAGCGTAAAACGGTACTTACGTATTAACGCCACCGCAGCAGAAATTGCACTAATGAGCCAATAAGATTGTAATAATATTAGTTGTAATGAGCCATTAAATATTGTTGTTCGCATGTGCACAAAAATGGCGTAAAAAATGAGCAAAAAAAAAAAAAAAAAAAAAAAAACGCTAAAAAATGGCGTTAAAGATGAACAAACAACAAGACACCAAGGAATCTAAAAGATAATTGCGTGCGCAGGCAAACAACAAGATTGTTCTTTATTGGCGCATTAATGCAATTTATACTGCGATGGCGTTAATACGTATGTAACCGTAAAACTTTAAGACACACTAATTTTTCTCTTAACAATAATAGAATTTGTAAATTTTCAAATTATCGGTGCGTTTATAGTTATATAAATAGGTATTACGAATAGTTGTTGTCTGATCAGTCCATCTGCGCGCATATTACAGAGACAACTCAACCGAATGATTCAAATTTAATAGATACAAACGTTGTACGATTTTATGAAACCACTTAAAATTTTATCAAATTCGAATCAAAACTTAAAAGATGTTAATAAAATATTTCGTAGTTTCATTAAATCATATCATAATTAATTCAAAAAATCACATCACATTTAAACATCATAGATTGCCTTGGTTGTTAAGTCATATTTCAAATGGAGTTACATTATTTCGTATTACAGAATTTAATATGCATAATCGCAATAAATTTTGGATTCTTGCGCATTTGCACAAGAGGGCAATATGCATTGCATCAAGATCTGAATATTATAGGACTAGTTAAAGTGTAAACATGCGTACAATTTTTTACTTGTTAATTACAGCTTAGTCTGAAAACATTTTTCTGTTGGAAACAATCCAATTATGTACCAGTCTTTTAATATTTATTATTTTAACCAACTAAGTTAAAATTTTGCGTTTATAAAGAAGTATTTCTAAGAACGAACAGCAAGACTTCAAGTTACTTAATTAAAGAGCTTTTTTCAATATATTAGTATCAAACGAATGATTGGCTTCATAGCCTTTAATATTTGGCTGTATTTGATAACAATTAATAGAAAATTGCAGAAAATTGTCTTTTAGACATCATATTCATATGCTAGTGTAAACGCCCGTCCTAGTATTGAGGTAACGGATCATAATATTTCCACAAAATTTGAAGTATTTTATAAAAATATTCATATATTATTATTCTTCTACCGAGATATTTGGATTAAAAATCATAAAAAAATAGTAAATTAAAATACAGTTTTCAGACATTTTACATTTTAAAGTACACTCTCACTCAACGATGTGTAAAATTTTAAATTATGCGATGCTGAGAAGTAATACATTTTTTTAAATAAATGGGAGAAATGGATTAATTTTTGAACAAATCAATTTTTACAAAATAACCATAAAAACCTGAAAAAATTTAAAGACTATTCTTCATACATTACTATTCCAAAAATAGATGCATATATGTTAAATTGGCGATGGAATAAATCGCCAAATAGTGCTCCCATTGACATAATTTTTATTGCAATAATTCCAATTTAAATGAAAAATTTCAACCCATTTCATTAAAAAAGCGTAACTGTGGAAGTTTTGTCATGATACTTCATTGTGAATTTGATATTTTTAAATCCAATATTTAGAAAACCCCATAATAAATAGATTTCAAATTTATATCCAGAAAAATATAAAATTTTACCTTTCAAACGGAATTTGTCTAACACTTTCCTGGAAAATACTTTTCAAGCAGTTATTTCTTTTTTCTGTGCCTTAAAATGTTTCATTTTCTGAAATTAATCTGCATCAACGATTCGCGAAAAACCAGTCGTCAGCAACACAAAGCTTTTAATTACAGAGGACTAGACTCATATTTTTACAGTTATAAAAAATCTACTCGAATCACAAACCATCCTTTTAACATTTACTATCTATAAGTATTTTTTCTAGTAATTATCGAATATATTTAATGACCAATCAAGAAAAAAATCTAATTCTAGTTGGACAATGGTTTGAGTACACATGTAAAAACTTTGTAGATGATGCAAACTCAGAATTTTCAAATAAAATAACTTTCTTTTTTAAAAAGATAGATAAAAACGTATATTTGGTTAAGGAACATTTGCGTGATATTATTATTTTTATGGATGCGTTATAATGATACATTATTTTGAACGGCAAGTGAATAAAAACAATTCTCATTCTTTCTACTACTTTTTTCACAATCATATGCAGATAATTCTTTATAACAAAAGTTAGGTTTGCAGTAACTTATATTTTTCTACGGAAAATGACTTTTTGAAGCTATCACGCAACATAATTCGTTATATAGACTTCCAAAAAAGATTACTGCGTGTAGGTTTTCTTTTCTTCTCCGTGTGTTTGTATATCAAGCAAAAGCTCGTATGTATATTTGCATGTGCTCTTTTTATTGCTATATACGTTTTACTACTGCTCTTAAACAGTTACTTTTAGACATATTAAATTCAACAGCGAATAAAATAAATCAAATGTTGTTGTTTATCATCTAATAAATCATTTAAACTAAGATAATTATTTTTACAAAGCAGGGAAATTTAATTTTTTATGAGGTCATTTGGCATAAGTTGCATTAAATTAAATAAGCTAAAAAATACTACCAATAAATGTTTACGACATGAAATTACCAAATTTCTACATTTTGAATTTTATTAATCTTCAATTTTCTCTCATTAAAAAATGAAACAAGAAAGAAAAAAAATCATTTATTTTGTTAAACTGATCTATTCACTTAAATAACAACGCCTATTGATCTATTGCATTCCAAATATCTACAAAATATGATCAGTTCCTCCTACCTTCTATTATAGAGGAATGTGTTTCGATATCGATCTATACAGGTGCATATATCTTCATTATATGTATTGTAACAAAAATGAAATTCTCAGATGAATATTCTCTGGCCATATAAAACCTGAAAATTATATCTGTAGTTTTCAGTTGTCTTGAATAAACAAATGAATCAAGTTTTTTTTTTTTTTTTTTTTTTTTTTTTTTTAATGCTAGGTCAGAACCCCATACCACGTGATATTGCTATGTTGATATATCATAGACATATATGTATGTTACTTATCACTGCTGAAAATCAATTCTATATATGTGGGATATACTCTCACATGTGGGCTATACTCTCTTTCTGTTGCACCTGCATCGGACTCTCCGAAACGCCGGCACGAGATTAATTAAGAAACGCGAAGCTTCCAAGCTGTGTGGCGAAGAGTGAAAGAATTAAGAAGACGTAAATAGAATGTTTTTCGACAACGACGAACGACGTTGATTAAAAACCAAGAGGATATTTCGAAGAATAAAAATGACGATAGTTTTTACGACGAATTGTTAAGTGATTTTTAAAGTAGTATTTTGTAAAGTGACGAAGAATTTAAATGTTTTTATTTTTTTTGTTTATTTTGTGTCCTGTTCGTCTGTCAATAAATGTATGTGTCCGTTAGAAACTGCTTTTCTATTTTGAGTCAAGACTCGACCATCCTATAAAGTGGTGCCAGAAGTGCCCACTTACCATTTTTGCTCATTGTTATGAACTAGATATTTTTTCTTCAGATTCAAGCCGGATATCATTTTACGGGTGAGTTAATTATTCCATATTTTATATTTACTATGAAGCTAGTCGACATCAAAGAACTGGAAGTTGCATTTAAAAATGAACGTACTAATAAAATTAAATTACTTCATAAATTATTGTTCGACACTGATGGTGATCGCTCAAATCGGAAAAGAATTCGTGACTTCACTGGTTTCGGTTTCGAAACGACCAGCACTGAATTCAAAAATAAAGTTACGAAAGTTCAGGCAGATTTTTCTTTAAACGATTTAATCACAATTTGTAATTTACTCTGTATCTCAAATGATGGTTCTTTAACTGAACTTGCAACCAGATTAGTCACATATCTTTCAGACTTGAATTCACTCCAAGCTAACATTATCCAAAACGAAAGTGATACCGATTCGGAACCTGAAATATTTTCACATAATACTACATTGAATAAGGACACTGCAAGTAATACTGAATCATCAAATTTCGATAAAAACAAGCAATTTCCAGTTCAAAGTTTTTTGCCATCTACTATTAATTTTAATGATGTTGAAAGCGTTATACCGCCTTTTGATGGTAGTTCTTTTCAAGATATAAATATTTGGTTAAGTAATTTTGACGATGTCGCTAGCATGCTCAATTTATCAGAATTTCATAAATTTATATTTGCTAAACGATCCTTACGAGGAAAAGCCCAGCTGTTAGTACAAACAGAATTTCACATTAACTCGTACGAAAAACTTAAACAACTCTTAATTTCTGAATTTGGCATTACTTATAATTATGCTGAGTTACATGATATGTTAAATAAACGAAAATTACAAGAAAATGAATCTCTTGAAGAATATTCTCTCGTAATGAAACAATTATGTTCGCGCGGTAACATCGAAGATTCAGCACTGATGCAGTATATTATTAACGGTATACCCGACCCTGTTTTTAGAAAATCAATATTATATGGCTGCCAATCTATAGTAGAATTTAAACAAAAGCTCAAAATTTATGACAAAATTCGGCATGACTATGAGAACACTAAATTTCGTAAATCTAAACCAGAAATGCCATTAAAAGAGAAATCTTTTCGTCCAAAACGTGATCTTCTCTGCTTTAATTGTGGTTTAGCCAACCATAAATGTAGCCAATGTAGGCATAAAGACAAAGGCCCTCGCTGCTTCAATTGTTCGAATTTTGGCCATAAGTCGGCTCAATGTGATCAACCAAGGAAATCTAGAAATAAGCCTGAACCATCCAATATTTCCACCATTACGTCGAATACTTTTATGACCAAACAAGTAATTATTTCGTCAGTAAATGTTCTTTCTTTGATCGATACGGGAAGTGAAAGAAGTCTCCTAAAAGAAAGAATTTATCGCAAACTCCCAACGGTTTCGAACCTCGAACATTCAACAATCACATTAACTGGATTAGGAAATACTATGATCAAACCCCTGGGTTTTTTCTCTACGGATATTACTATAGATGATTTTAATTACACCACTAATGTTTATGTAGTACCAGATTATTCCATATCTTTTGATCTTATTATTGGTACAGATGTTATACAGCAAAGTATTTTAACAGTTTCTCAAAATAATATTTCGATGCAAAAAATCAAGCAAAATGAAAATATGTCAAATAATTTTCTGATTAATGTTGCTCAAGTATTAGACGATAGTAATCTTGATTTATCTCATATTACCGATAAAACTATACGTTCAAAAATTACGGAACTTATTCAAAATTATTCCCCTCGAAAAGTAAAGACTACCGATGTAAAATTATCAATTCATCTGAAAGACGAAATTCCTGTCACTTGTCCTCCCAGACGCCTAGCTCCTATAGAGAAAGAATTTGTTGAAAAACAAATTTCTGAATGGCTTGAAAAGGGAATTATCCGAAAAAGCACCAGTAATTTTTCATCACCCATTGTCCTCATAAAAAAGAAAGATGGTTCATATAGATTATGTGTTGACTATAGAAAGCTAAATGCTAAAACACATAAACAACGTTTTCCCCTCCCAGTAATCGATGGCATTATTGATCAGTTGCACTCTGCAAAAGTATTTACAACTCTTGATCTTAAAAATGCATTTTTTCATGTCGAAGTAGACGAAAATAGCCGAAAATACACTTCTTTTGTAACACATTCTGGTCAATTTGAATTTCTATACATGAATTATGGCCTTAGCGATGCTCCCTTAGTTTTTCAGAGATATATCTATAATGTTTTTCGCGATCTCATTAATGAAAAAGTACTTATCGTCTACATGGATGATTTTATAATACCGTCTGAAAACGAAGCCGAAGGACTCCAGAAATTACAACGCGTTCTTACAACTGCATCCGAATATGGTTTGGAACTGAATCTAAAAAAATGCCACTTTTTACAACGAGAAATTGATTTTCTGGGTTACCACATTAAAAATGGTCAACTACATCCATCTCCCTCCAAAACTAAAGCTGTTCTAAATTTTCCGGAACCTAAAAGTGTAAAAGATGTACATTCATTTGTCGGACTAACCTCATATTTTCGTAAATTTATCCAAGATTATTCTTTAATAGCTAAACCCTTAACAGATCTCCTTAGAAAGGACACTAAGTTTTACTTCGGTGACCAACAGCGAAATGCATTTAATCAGTTGAAACACATTCTTGCTTCAGGTCCTGTTTTAAGCATTTATAACCCTAGTAATGAAACAGAAGTTCATTGCGATGCTTCTATTGATGGTTACGGAGCAGTCCTCCTTCAAAAGTCTTCTATTGATAATCAATTTCACCCTGTCTACTTTATGAGCAAAAAAACCACAGATGCTGAGCGTAAATATTCGAGTTATGAACTAGAAGTTTTGGCTGTCATCGAGGCTCTTAAAAAATTTCGTGTTTATATTTTAGGTATTCCTTTCAAGATTGTCACAGATTGCAATGCATTTGCCCTAACTATGAATAAAAAAGATCTTTGCACCAAGATAGCTCGATGGGCTTTAATGTTAGCTGATTATAACTATACAATCGAACACAGACAAGGTACACGTATGCGCCACGTCGACGCTTTAAGCAGAAATCCCGTATGTATGACCATTCAAGACAGTTTTACTTCCAACATCATACAATCACAGAACACCGATGAACATATACAGGCCATCAAAGAAATTTTGAAAACAAAGCCATATGACAACTATTTCCTCAAAAATAACGTTCTTTATAAAAATCATAAAGGTTACGATCTGGTAGTTGTGCCGGATGAAATGCAGCTAAACGTCATTAAACACGTTCATGACAAAGGACACTTCGGACGCAAACGTTGTGAAGAACTCCTTAATGAAGAATTTTTTATCCCTAATATGGCAAATAAGATTGATAAAGTTATAGCAAATTGTGTAACATGCCTTTTATATAATCGGAAACGTGGAAAACAAGAAGGTGAGTTACATCCCTTACACAAAGAGGAGACTCCCCTCCAAACTTACCACATTGATCATCTAGGCCCTCTCGAATCAACTAACAAAAACTAACATATTTTGTCTTTAATAGATTCATTTACCAAATTCGTGTGGCTATATCCCTGTAAAACTACTTCTTCTGCCGAAGTCATTTCGAAACTGCAACAACAAAGTTATACTTTTGGCAACCCTTCCAAAATTATTAGCGATAAAGGTCCTGCATTTACAAGTAAAGAATTTGCTGATTATTGCCAAAATGAAAATATAAAACATGAGACAATAACAACTGGCCTTCCCCGTGCTAATGGTCAAGTAGAGAGACTTAATTCCATCATAATTTCAGTAATCTCTAAAATGTCCAAAGACGAACCGACCAAATGGTTTAAATATGTTCCTAAAGTTCAACAAGTTATTAATTCAACTTACCAACGAAGCATTAAGAGAACACCATTTGAAATACTATTTGGCACAAAAATGAAACAGAAAGAAGATTTACAAATTATTGAACTCCTAAACAGTGCAGTCGAAGACCAATTCATGAAAGATAGAGAAGAACTCCGAAAAGAAGCTAAGAAGAATATTCTGGAAATTCAACAAGAAAATCGCAAGCATTATAATTTAAGACGTAAGAAACCCCGGAAATATAACCTTGGAGACCTCGTAGCAATTAAAAGAACCCAACAAGGACCAGGGCTAAAATTGAAATCTAAATTCCTAGGTCCATATAAAGTAACCAAAGTGAAGTCTAACGACACCTACGATGTAGAGAAAATCTCATCAACTGAAGGACCGATCAGTACTAGTTCCTGTGCTGAATACATGAAGCCTTGGCATGACGATAACTGAAACATTATTTTTCCCCTTATCTTTAATGTGTATGTCTGATCATTTAAACAGTCAGCGATTTTAAAGAACATTTTCCTACGATGTTACACCATTTCAGAAGAAAGACGCTGACCTTTCTAGTGTGCAAACGAACTCTATTTTTTTTTCCTAAGAACAGTTACTTTTTTTTTGTTTTTTTTTTCTTTTCAGATCCTATAAGATCACATGTCGCTGCGGCAGCTCCAGATGTCAGGACGGCCGCATGTGGGATATACTCTCACATGTGGGCTATACTCTCTTTCTGTTGCACCTGCATCGGACTCTCCGAAACGCCGGCACGAGATTAATTAAGAAACGCGAAGCTTCCAAGCTGTGTGGCGAAGAGTGAAAGAATTAAGAAGACGTAAATAGAATGTTTTTCGACAACGACGAACGACGTTGATTAAAAACCAAGAGGATATTTCGAAGAATAAAAATGACGATAGTTTTTACGACGAATTGTTAAGTGATTTTTAAAGTAGTATTTTGTAAAGTGACGAAGAATTTAAATGTTTTTATTTTTTTTTTTTGTTTGTGTCCTGTTCGTCTGTCAATAAATGTATGTGTCCGTTAGAAACTGCTTTTCTATTTTGAGTCAAGACTCGACCATCCTATATATATGTTGTTATCTGGCATATTCTACCCATTTATCGAAGAAAAAGAAGCTACAGCTAACTCTTCGTAAGTTTTCATTGGCGCAATAATTGGCACAGAAAAGTTTGTAGGACCAATTTATTCACAATCTAAAGAGATAAGTAATTATCGTAAAGATATGTCACTTGTCAAAAACAAGGAAATACACCATTATAAGAGTTTGTTAAGAATGCTATATCCATCGAACGAATAATCCTTTTTATGCCATATTTGTATCCGTTCCGGCGATCCAATCAGTCTAAGCCCATTTAACTGTATGTTATTTGATAAAATAAAAATTATTATCAATCCTTCATTAAGGCTTTAGCATTTCCTATTGCTACTATAACGTGACCAATTTAACAGAGTGTCAGTTCCTTTATAAAAGTGTCACTCGTTTGTAGTTTTTATGTAGTACTTTGTATCCTTCACGTCACTTGCACGTTTGATGTTGTCTTATGTCCCATCGAATTAAAATCTGGTAAAATGATCAAAGATACTGCTAAATAGATCCTTTTCTGCAACTAAAACGTTAGCTTCCGCTTTTAATGCTTTACAAATGATTCTTTAACTTTTATTTTTACTTATAATATTAGTACGAAATTTGCATACAGATAAATTTTCTGCAAATATTTAAATGTTTTGCTGCAATTTTTTTGCACTTATGCTAGTGTGCTTAAGAAACAATTTTACCACCATCGTGAAAAGTAATTTTAAAAATAAATTTCATAAAGCTTTCTTTTTTCAATTTTTGGGGCGCTATGGGTATCAGAAGATATGCGTTTTGAAAAAATATTATGTAAACTACACAATTATGTGGTACAACAACATAAAGTATTCAGACGTGGCGCCAAGTAGAATTTCAAAGATAATAAAAAAATAAATAAAGATAATTTTCATAAAATTTTAATTTTTATCTATTTTTCAGAGGCTTGTATCACCTAATAATATGAGTGGATTTTAATTTAAAAAATGTATGTAAACTTATATATATATATATATATATGTAATAAAATATAAAAATTTTGCGCTATTTTTGTTCTTTCTTAGCTTCAATTCTAAATTTGTGGAACATATTTCAATCTTAGTTTCGTAATGTATTGACTTGTAACAGCTAAAATTCTTTTTCTTATTTTATTTATTGATAAATTATTGCTTGCTTCTCAAAACGGCGGGAGGTATTTCGTAACCTTTTTACTTTCTGGAATATTCCCGGGATTTTAATTTTATCTTTTATTTTAACATCGCGTGACAGGTGTTAATCCGCGTTGCTAAAGGGCTTGCTACTTCCGAGGAAAAAATATAGTTTCTGCCGAGGACCGCCTGCTAAGACCAATCAGAATTGATCATTTTTTTTCGTTGAGACTCGAGTTCATCCTAATTGGATTTTTAAAATGATTGACGCGGAGTAGGAGGGAGCTAGTTTTGTCGTGAAAATGATTATTTTCGTTTGGCTTTTTAGGAGCGTTAGAATGAATTTGCCCTTTAAACTATCAAGAAGCACGTTTTATTTCTTTGCTGAATTAGAATATCTGATGATGTGGACTAGATAACAAAAGTTGTAGTGTCGATGTGTGCTAAGGTGATTGCGGGGAAGAGTTTATCGATTTTATGAGTTCATCAATAAAGAACTTGAAGACTGATGGTGTCTGTTTTTATAATGGAGAAATACCCAAATGAAATTCTTCCACTGCTCGCCAACTGTCGGAGCGACTACTCTGCTCGTGCTGCTGAGAATTCCTAGAATTTATGCAACATAGTTTATTACCGTCGAATTCTACATATAATTTATTACATATATAAGACAGCAATTTTCGTGTCCCATACTAAAAGTAATTTTAAAAAATTAAAAAAGCAAAGAAATATATAAATTTCCATATAAAATTCAATATTTGACTATTTTTGGGGTGCTTGAGATATATTTTATTTTAATTAAAAAATATGTAAACTAATGAACAAAAAAAAGAAAAAAATTGCACAACGTGCCGAGTTCTATTATTCACTTTTCGATTTTTTATTCCCTCTACTACATACTGGAATCTCTTTCTCAGTATGTTGCAACACAATAGTGGTGTATTTTTTAAAGTTTGAACAGCTTACAAAATACTGCACTTTTCATTTGCTACATTAATAAATCAATAAATCGTCTAAAAATAGTATTTTTTCACAGAAAAAGAAGAAACATGTTTAGTCAATTTTCGTTGTTAAATGTTATGGAGGATTGCACATGTATGGATAAAAAACTCTGTAAATCAAATTATTTTAAAGCATTATGACATTCAATTGTCGATATCAAGAGATATATGCATGAACTAGTAGCATTCGCCCGCTATACTGGTCTGTTTCTTTAAAAGAATATTGAATCAAACGATTATTGATTTTTCTACGTCGTTTGACATTAGTTCCGTAATTTTCCCAGTATCAGAAGATCCTCAACTGGAATACGTTAAACGTGCTCCACGAAAAGGGCAAAAGACATGCATAATATGAATAAGTGGTCACATGGCTCACAAATGGAACATCACATGAGGGGTACCGTCCAAATTTAGAAAAGTGCCTTTAAAGACTCAAACTATTGCGTCCCTCTCAGAAAACATCTTCCGTCCTATCTTTGAAAATTTAATTTTACATATAATATTAATCGAAGGGCTCTGTAAGAAATCAGATCTAAAATGATAAAGTGGTACGATTTCATGTCTCAGTGCATGCTTACGCCAAAAAAAATTTCTCCTGCATTTTTATGCGTTTGGGTTTAGTAGTTGGCATTCTAAGTTGATAATGAGTCAGTCAGGACAAACTATTTTATATATATATAGGTATATAAAAATATACAGACGTTTAAAAAAAACTTCTTTCTTTTATTTATTGCACTACATAATCCATTAATGGTATTTAGTTGACAAGCCAAATTATTTATGTTTTGCACCTTTTATAAAACTTTATGCTTAAAGAAATTAAACCATTTTATTCTCTTACAAATAAACCACATGTAAACCAGATGTCATTTCTATACTTCATTTTTTAAAATGTTTTCACATGCACATGCACAGACACTGCATTTTCATTCATCATGCTAAAACAAAAAACCGCAAAAAAAAAAAAAAAAAAAAAAAAAAAAAAAAAAAAACAGTTTTTTTTAACAAGTGTTATGTAGGTATATACATGAATTAAAAATATTGTAATTCAATTAAAATAGTCGTTGAGGGTCATCATAATACTTACCCATCCTGGTGATGCATACTATAAAATATGAAAATAAAACACTTATAAACGATTTATAAAATGCATTGCAATTCCAAAATAATATATTAACGAATATTTGATTACTTTTTAATACTTAATAATGCTCCATTATTTAATTGCGGGCACTATTTGATTATTCCACCGATCTATTTCGGCAAATCTAATAAATCTCCAAATTACTCGTAAATTATACAAATTGGCATTATTTTTTTTAAATAACGAAAGAACAAATAAATTACCAAAAGGTTAAAAAAATGTAACGTCAAATTAAAAATCAGTAATGATATAGAAACACATGTAACGTTTTTAATTATAAGTGCATGTGACATTTACAATAAGCCATTATTGGCGTTTAATCTTATAGTTTGGCGATAGTTTTTTGGTCGACCTAAAAATCAATTAGTGTAAGAATCATCCTTATAACTCCAACAATAATAAACCTATTAACTATCAGCATACTGACTCGGATGAAGTGCCTCATTTCCAATTAAAATATACATTTGAATTGAAATTTGAAAGAAATACAATTTCATAAAAAGTTGAAGAGTGTGGAAAATATGATTATAAATAGTTCGACAATTAATTATATGATTAATATCATTCTTTATGCTAAATTTATATTTTTATGTTTTTTACTTCCACTACTTAAATTTGAAAAAATTGAAAAAATTTCTATTATTTCCATCAAAACGAATAGTTTGAGATTCCGAAAGAAGTAGTTCCAGATAATCGAGGTTTTTGATATTCAACAAGCTTCTTCCCATTGTTGCATATTAAGTAGACACCATTTTATTTATTTATTTATTTATTTATTTGATTTTCAAAATGATTGCAAGATTTACCCTATTCTATGCATGGTGGGTAACTTATAATGCATTGTGACTTTCAAATCTTTAGTAACAAAAGTTATGTATGAACACACATAAATATAAAAAGGTTTAGTTGAGTAAATTCTGCGTTTTACATACTCCACTATATAATCAAAACATCGTGTAAAAATTTAAAAAAAATCAAATTATTCATTTCTCACATCTTTCATCAAACTGTATATTCTTTAAGGGAATAAATCTAGTTTGCACAAATAAATCCTTACAAAAAACCAAACATACCTCAATTCTATCTTCTTCTATAACTCAGAAAAAAAAAGTTTTGCTTATTGGAATATCTTTCACAATTCAATAAGATCAGATTTTTAAATGTTTTGACCAATACAACATACTGCACTTTCATGTGTCTGATAAATCAATAAACTGCCTAAAAATAGCATTTTCACAAAATGATAAAGTGTTTTTAGCCACTTTTCTCCATAAAATGTTATGGAGGAAATCACATGAGTTAAATAAATTCTCAGATTTTCAAATAATTTGAATGCATTGTGAATTTCAATTCATAGTGTGAAAAGTTATATAAAAACATAAAGAAATACATAGACGTTTAATGAACAAATTTGTACATTATACCTGTCCCATTATATAATCAATAAATCTTTTTAGCGTAAAAAACCAAATTATATGTATTTAACATCTTTTATCAAACTATTTTTTAATGAAATAAATCCTTTTCATTCACCCAAAATAAAGAAATATATCTCATATATATCTGCTAATATCATTACAAAAAAATTTTTTATACTGGAACATCTTCCACAGTACATTGCAGAACAATAATAATCTATAATTTAAATGCTTGTTTTTTTACTATTACAACACACTCTCTATACTTTCCGTTCACAATGCTAAATGAATAAAATCCCTATAAAAAGTGGTTTAATTAAAAAAAAAAATTAGTTAATCTTCTTTATCAAATGTTAAGGAGAAATTTTCAGTAAAATATTTTTAATCTATTGTCGAATTCAATTCTCAATGTTAAAATTTATACATAAAACTATTATAATTGATGTCTTTCGACTTTTAAAAGAGCAACTTCTGGATTTGAGCTATTCCATTATATAATTGATAAATCACAAATAGATGAAAAATCAAATTATTTATACTTCGCACTTACACACAGCGGTACTACTTTGTTATCCCATTCCCGATTTCGCCAAATTATACAAATCGCCAAACTAATAGCCAAATTATACATATTGACGTAATTTTTATTTTAAATAATAAAAAAACAAATAATTAGTAGAATATTAATAAAAATACAAATGAAAATCACTTAATGACGTTTTAAACACAGGTTTCATATTTAATGTCAATGAATTGACATGCATGATCATCCATTATTGGCATTTAATCTTATATAATTTGGGGATAATATTTTGGCCAACGGGATAACAGAGTAGTACCCAGACAACTATATGCTCTTAAAGAAATAAAACCATTTCATTTTCTTTACAAAATCAAATAAACCTAATATGTATTATTCCTATCTTATGGTAAAAAAAAGTCTTCCATATTGGAATTCTTTTCACAATACGCTGGAATTCAGTAACAACTCATATTGAATGCTTTTACTGGTACTACATTTTTTATTCACCATAACAAATCAAACAACCCTCTATAAATAGTGTTTTCAGAAAAAGAAGTATCTTTATTCACTTTTCCTTATCAAATGTTATGGAGGAATATACACGAACTGAATAAATTCTTAGTCGATCAAATAATCTCAACGTAATGTCATATTCAATTCTCAGTACTGAAAGTTATTTATGAACAATGCGCAAATATATATATATTAATTCACGAACATTATTATTTATCCACTCAAATATGCAGTGGATAAACCTTCCATAAATGAACAATCATATAAGTTACTAGTATTTTATATACTACATCAAATCCATATTTTTTCTTTAAGATATGGGAGACTGGGAATGACTGACCTTAAGAGAGACATGATCCACTCTTCCATTTTCATATTAAATTAATTTCATAGTTTTGGCAATAGGTGGCAACACAAGCTATTGAAATGTTTAAACAACAATCTTTCACTCATATAGATAATTAAAATAGTTGTGAAGAAATCAATTTTGAAATTTTTTCAGTTTAAAAAGCGTATTTCTTTCAGAAAAATTTTAAAAGATTTTCCGAGATAGATTATACCACATCTATTTTAAGAAGTAGGGTTAGAGTAATACAGAAATATTGAAATTTCATTCCTAGTGCAAAATGAGTGATTATTTAAATATTTATTTTCAGAAATAGTTTTATAATGCGCTTCACATAATTAAGGTTTAAAGATTTTATTTACAAAATGAAGTAAATTTATTGTATAACTCTACAGTAAATTAGGCTGACAGAAAAAAAATATGTAAAATTGACTAAGGGAAAATGTGAAAAATTTATACAGAAGTAGGAAAAACTTTAATGAAATATAAATTAGAAAATTGCTAGGATTTTTTATTTCATTTAAATACTATTCATGGTATATAAGGAAGAAAGACGGAAAGCAGTAGACATAAGAAATGTTAAATGATTCTGAAAAATAACATAACATTTATCTTTAGGGAGGTATGTAGATAAATTTCATCAAGTTTAACAAAATAAGGTGAAGCCAAATTATATGACAACTATTGTTGCTGAGTGAAACAAAAAATGGATGTTTAAAACAGAATTCCATGTAATAGTGATTGTTTACATATTGCACCTCTCGTAAAAAAAATTAATAATAATTAAATCCTGTACCGCAATGTTATTCTATCTTAGCTGACTTTACTTCCTTAATGAATATTTCAATATAGAAAAATGGATCACGCCTGCCATATGTAGAGACCTATACTCATTATTTTCTTATGAGTAAAACCCATCAATATTTTAAGTTTCTTTATACTACATTTACATTGATAACTGATAGTATAACAAATAAAATCATATATAAATATTTACTTTATAGTTTAATATTAAAAAAATAATAAAATTTCATTCTGTAAAAATTGGTCAATCCTTCCTTGTCTCTACTAAAATCTTTTTAAACCTTTACTAAAGAAAGAATAAAAATGTCATTTCAACTCTGTGATATCACTCAAGCGAAGTCACTACATTCTAAAACCTCTCTCGACAAAATTAGAAATTCATAAAGGAATAGTTTAGATCACTCTGCGTGGCACAATATATTCCAATTCACTCAATGGACTCCAATATAGGTACACTCGAGAGAATAAGAGTATTCAATCTATAAATGTCTATAGATATCGTTTTCACTAAAAAACAAAGACAATTTTAATTCTTCTTATCGAATGATATATATATTGGTTAGCTCCTATATTTTTACACTATTGTCATTAGTTAACAAAATTGATTTCATATATACTATTAATTCCATTTTTGACACCAACATTTGTTTTTAGGTAGACTCCATTGAAAGACCCTATAATTCATAAAGAATTATTTTCAATCGTCCACTTGGTTTAGTCATTACGAACACCAATCCTATGATAATATGTCTGTAAATACATTATCAAAAATAAATAAATTAATAAATAAATAAAAGAAATAATTAGGCGGGCTATTTTTAACTATTTCGCCAGGCATAACATACTCCTTGAAGTCATTACTAAAATAAATCCTATTAGAAACCGTATGTAAATAGTGTTATCAAAATGAATAAATAATTAAATAATTAAATATATTATTAGCAAAAGAACCTTACCTAATATCATGAACGAACATGAAATGTGCTATCTCATTTTTACTTTATATATTCAATCAGAGCCTTTTAATGTTTTTAACATTCAATTTCCGATATCAGTAATTATTTAAGAGTATACATAAAGCTATATAATTTTTTTAATTATCTTCTGCATTTACCTATTCCAGTAACCTTTCGATAAAACGCCTACACATAAATAATCAAGTCCTTTATCAGTATTTCATAACCTTCATCGAATTCATTGCTTTCATTGAAATAAAACCTTTCTAACCGATATAAATGAACCCCAAAAATTTCATTCCCATCTCCTTGATACCATTCAGAAAAAAAGTCATTAAATCTTGGAACCTCTTTCGAAAGACCTTTTTAATTTATAACGGGCTATTTTGAATATTCCGCCTGACATAACACATTCCTTAAAGTAATTACTAAAACCAATCGGTAAATGTGATTTGCCTATTATAATGTATAAACATGAACTGTGGAACCTCATTTTAACATTTTGTATTCGATCAAAGACTTTTAATGCACTGTCACATTCCTTTTTCGATGTCAGTAGTTATCCAGGTGTATGCATTAAGATATATTCAATTTCTTTTAATTATTTTCTATATTTCATCTATTCTGTTTATCTATCGATAAAACACATACACATAAATAATCAAGTCCTTTATCAGTATTTCATAACCTTTATCGAACCCAATGCTTTCATTTAAATAAAACCTTTTTAACCCTTACAAATGAACCTGAAAATTTTCATTTCCGTCTCCTTGATACCATTCAGAAAAAGTCGTTACATCCTGGAACCTCTTTTGCCAGACCTCGTAATTCATAATGGGCTATTTGGTATCATTCCGCCTGGCATAACGCATTCCTTAATGTAATTACTAAAACTAATCGGTAAATGTACTTTGCCTATTATAATGTGTGAATATGAATTGTGAAATTTCATTTTAATTTTATATATGAAATGTCACAATAATTATATATATATATATATATATATATATCACATGAAATTTTCGATGTCAGTAGTTATTTACGAGTATGCAGAAATATATACCAATTTCTTTTTATTATATTCTACATTCTAAATATTCTCTATCCTATCGATAAAACGCCTACAGATAAATAATAAAGTCTTTTATCAGTATTTCATAACCTTCAACGAACTCAATGCTTTCATTGAAATAAAACTTTCTTAACCCTTACAAATGAACCCCCAAAAATTCCCATCTGCTTGATACCAGTCAGAAAAGTCGTAAATTCCTGGAACCTCTTTCGCAAGACCTCGTAATTCATAACGAGCTATTTTAATTCATCCCGCTTGTTAGAATATGCTTCTTAAAACACTCATTACTAAAGCCAATCCTATGATAAACCGTCTGTTAAATAGTGGTATGAAAATGAATAAATAATTTAATATTTAAATGTATCCATAGAAAATGTATCTTGCCTATTATAATGTATAAACATGAATTGTGTTAACTCAATTCAATTCAATCCTAGCCTTTTGATGTTCTGTTACATTCAATTCAATATCAGTAATTATTCATGTGTATACATTAAGGTATACTAATTTTTTAATTATCTTTTACATTCTACCCGCCCCCAGATAAATAATCAAGTCCTTTATCAGTATTTCATAACCTTCCTTGAACTCAAAGCATTCATTGAAATAAAACCTTTTTAACCCTTACAAATGAACACCCCAAAAAAATCATTTCCATCTCCTTGATACCATTCAGAAAAAGTCGTTACATTCTGGAACGTCTTTCGCAAGACCTTGTAATTCATAATGGACTATTTTGAATCATTTCGCTTGAAATACTAAAACCACTCTTATGATAAAAAGTCTGTAAGTAGCTTAATCAAAATAAATAGATACTTAAATATTTAAACGTATCGTTAGTAAATGTACCTTGACTAATATAATTTATAAACACCAATAGTGCTATTTTTTTAATTTAATATAATCAATTAAAGCCTTTTAATGTTTTGACACATTCATTTTTGGATGTCAGGTGTTATCCATGAGTGTACATTGAGATATACCAATTTCTTTAGATTAACATCTACATTTTATCTATTCTACTTATGTATCGATAAAGCGTCTACAGATAAATAATCAAGTATTATATCACTACTTCATAATTTTCCTCGAACTCAATGCTTTCATTGAAATAAAACCTTTCTAACCCTTACAAATGAATCCCAAAAATTTTCATTCCCATCCCCTTGATATCATTCATAAAAAGCCGTTACATCCTGGAACCTCTTTCGCAAGACCTCGTAATTCATAACGGGCTATTTTGGATCGTTCCGCCAGGCACAACATACTGCTTAAAATCATTACTAAAACCAATCATATGATAAACCGTCTGTTAAATAGCGGTATTAAAATTAATAAATAATATAATATTGAAATGTATCCATAGAAAATTTATCGTGCCTATTATAATGTATTAAACATGAATTGTGTTAGCTCATTTCAACTTTATATATTCAATCCTAGCCTTTTAACGTTCTGTCACATTAAATGTTGGATATGTGTAATTATCTTTGAGTATATATAAATACATACCAATTTCTTTAAGTATCTACTACATTTTACCTATTCTACCAATCGATCCATAAAATGCCTACAGATAAATAATAAAGTCCTTTATCAGTATTTCGAACCCAATGCTTTCATTGAAATAAAACCTTTCTAACCCTTACAAATGAACCCAAAAAAATTTCATTCCCATCTCCTTGATACCATTCAGAAAAAGTCGTTACATCCTGGAACCTCTTTCGCAAGACCTCGTAATTCATAACGGGCTATTTTGGATCGTTCCGCCTGGCACAACATACTCCTTAAACTCCCTATTCACCCTATTCAATCGATAAATTGTCTATAAATAGCATTTTCACGAAAAAATAAAGACATCTTTTTCTTGCAGACCCGTGTTTGTCCTTTCCTTCCGAAGGCTCTCTTTCTCTGTTCCCCTGATGTTACTGTCGCAGCAAAAATAAGAATATCTCTCTTTTCTTTCACCGCTGACGGAAAAGATTGCTTATGCAGGTTTTAAAAGAGAAATTTGAGTGTCTATACTCTGTTTTAAAAGAAAAGAAATGCTGCAGAAAGGTATTATGCAAAACTTGG
The DNA here is from genome assembly GCA_964019185.1 of Maratus speculifer. Classification (NCBI taxonomy): domain Eukaryota; kingdom Metazoa; phylum Arthropoda; class Arachnida; order Araneae; family Salticidae; genus Maratus; species Maratus speculifer. Next base: position 113,545,943 of record OZ025289.1, on the reverse strand, counting down.
ATAAAGCAAATAAGTGTATATTTATTCATGCAGAAAAAAAATAAAAATGTTGAAATGTAATACATCTTCATTTGGTGTTGAACTGTGAGTGTTCATCGAAAAATATATAATTTAATTTAAAGATGCATTACCACAATAAAACGAAACAAAATAATACAGATCTTTGTGAATTGCTTTGATAAGAAGTATTATATTCTGTCTATAAAAATAGATTTTTAAAAAGCTTTTATGTTCTTAAATGGCGTGGCAGATTATCAAAGTGTTTTTTTTTTAATTTTTTTTTTTTTTTACATTTTTATTTCACTCTTCAACAAGTTTATGTTATAAGTTTTTTTTCAAATACTGAACCGAAATTCTTTATAAAAACGTGTTTCAAAGCGAATAAACTGTGTTTATTCAGGCATAAAAAGAGTCTGAGACATAATATCTTATCAAAACCTGCCAAAATGAAAAATTCGTTGAAAAATATACAAATTAAATTAAATATACATTATCACAATTCAACGGAAATTTTAAGAATATTTCAGAATTGTTTTAATTGAAATTTTACTACCCAAAATCGTAATTATTTTATTTTATTTTACATAAAATATTTCTTTCCACATTTAATTTAAAGATACATTACCGCAATAAAACGAAACAAAATAACACAGATATTTGTGAATTTCTTTGATTGAAATTTTTTTATTCTAGCTATAAAAATAGGTTTTTAAAAAGCTTTTATGTTCTTAAATGGCATGGCAAATTATAAAAGAGTTTTTTTTTTTTTTTTTTTTAAATACTGAACCGAAATTTTTTATATAAACGTATTTCAAAGCAAATAAACAGCATTTATTCATGTATAAAAAAAGGTTGAGATATAATCTCTTTTACCTGCCAAAATGTAAAAAGTCCTTCCGGCAATGCCGGGAGGAAGAGGTAGCTTTCATATACTTATATATTTATTTATTTATTTTAAAGTAAGTTACATTGTTCAAAAATACTAAGCTCAAATTAGTGGAAATAATCTTATAAAATTAGTGATTTTATAAGATTGAATACTAGTTTTTGTCAAGACTGAATATTGAATTTTTAGAAATTAGTCATCTTTTATTCAACCTGGTTTTATTTTAAGCGATTTAGAGAGTCACCAAATTCCACGATATCATAAAGTGTATGCCATTTTAAAGCAACATTGTGGATCGTTCAGATCAGACCGTTTCAAAATGTCAGCCATAAGCAAAATTCAAAGTGCTATAACTCAATCATTTTTTAAGATATAGACAAAATAAAAAGTGTTCTCGAATTTTTGTTTTAAGTTCTAACACGTAAAAGAAAATTATTTTTCAACTTTTAATTTTTTCGCATTTAATTTTAAATTTTAAATTTTTTAAAAAATTTAAAATGGCCACCATTTTGAAACAAAATGGTGGATGATGCTGGCCAACGAACTCGGTCGAGACATTTGTATGTACTGTGTACATACCAAGTTTCATTGAAATCGGTTCATAAATACGCATGTTATCACGTGACAAAAATCAGATCGTTTCAAAATGTCAGCCATAAGAAAAATTCAAAGTGCTATTACTCAATCATTTTTTAAGATATAGACAAAATAAAAAGTGTTCTGGAATCTTTGTTTTAAGTTCTAACACGTAAAAGAAAAATATTTTTCAGCTTTTAATTTTTTCGCATTTAATTTTAAATTTTAAATTTTTTTAAAAATTTAAAATGGCCGCCATTTTGAAACAAAATGACGGACGACCAACGAGTGCTGAATGAATGCTGACGAATGCTGACCAACGAACTCGGTCGAGACATACCAAGTTTCATTCAAATCGGTTCATAAATACGTTAGTTATCGCATGACAAAAATCAGATATATATTTATATACATGGTTATATATATATATATATATATATATATATATATATATATATATATATATATATATATATATATATATATATATATATATATCAACATTTGAACGGAGGGGGGTTTTGGGGTCTGGGGGTCATGATCGGTGAAAATATACCAAAATTTTCCGGAAGTGCTTTCCTCCGGACGGCTGCAATAGGTAGCTTTTTACTTTTTGTAATGAAAGCTACCTAAAATTCGTTGAAAATTATACAAATTAAATTAAATATGCGCTATCACAATTCAAGGGGAATTATAAGAATAATTCAGAATTGTTTCAAATGAAATTTTACTATTTTTTCTTTTATTTTATATTAAATATTTTTTTCCTCATTGGTATAGTAAAATAAAGTACTGTTCAGGTTCTTTTCTTTATAAAGTCTGCATATTTCTATTTAAGTGATACCTGTATTACGATGTTGTGATTTCGCAAATTACTTCATTTTAAAGCATGAAAATAGACTGACGTACAGTAAATTTTTATTCAAAGATAAATTTGTAGTTCAAAGGAATATATATGAATCTGTTTAAATATTCTGTTATAGAACAAATTTTAAAAAATGATGATATATTTTTTTCTAAAACATTTTTTTAGAATGTGTTCAATGTAGATGCAATTAATTGTGTCAAGCATTAGCCTAAAATATATGTTATTCAAAGTACATGAATAATAGTGATATATATTTTTAACTAAAATTTTCTTCATCAATTATGCACAATTGACATTAAAAATGACATGAAAATATTTTAATAATTTTTTAGAACCTTTATCCAACACTTTTCTATTAGTCTCTATAGAAATGTTTAATTTCGAAACATAGTGATACAAAACAAGCATAAATATACTGAAAACAGCTGACACTGCACTGAAAAACATTTGTGGTAACGTTACTCCATAAAATTGGTGGCAGCTACGATTTACACTTCATAGAATAATTTTTCACTTGCATAATGGTGTAATAAAAAAATGCATTACTGGTGTAACATTGCAATGTTACACCGTTTATATCGGTTAAAATATTCCACCAAATTGGAGGCAGCAAAGCTGCCACCAGTTTTATGGAGTAACGTTACACAACGTTACAAATGTTTTACAGTGTGGATTGGGAAATATGCTGTATAGCGTCTCATGAACGATAATCAAGAAAAAAGAGTTGAACATTGTATATCCTGACATTTAATGAATCGCAATGCCCCTAGCTACAAAATGTTTATGAATGCGTCTGCCTGTCCACGCTATAATTCACACATACATACTTGGTTTCCATGTAATTGGTATAACTCAATAATGCTTACTGTAGATTATTTGATATTTTAATGAAGTGCCTAGCATTAATAGTTAATTTATAAAGACAAGCAAAATATTTCCGTTAAATTATGGTCAAAGAAGAAAAATCGTTTGCAGAGAATTTTAATGACATCATGCTATTTCATGTGTATTGAAATTGATACAAATCAGTGAATTACCCTACAAGATGATTACGATAGAATCGCATATTTATAGCATTTATCGTTCATTTAAAATTCAGTTCATTTCACTTTAAATTTCAGTAATATTCTTCATAATCCTTCTTTAGATTTTACTCTTCTCTATAGGTGAAATAATAGTTGAATTTAAAAATACTTTTACAGTACATTTTTCCAGTTTTCACACCGGCAAGAAGGAAAAGTAGAATGAAATATAAAATGATTTAAACTTGTAAGCTCCTCTAATGATCCTTAAGGTTATTTATAATTTCTTATACATTTGTGGTTTCACTGTTTTGTTCAACTTTAGATTTTACATTTGTGATGTCATTTTAATTACATACCGGGTGTCCCAAAAATGACTGATGGATTTTAAAATTCAATAACTTGTAAACGGTGACAGCTATTTAAAAAATTTTGCAGGAGGGTTATGTATAATGTCAGGAGTTTTTTTACCGTAAAATTTTTATTTTAGTTCGCATCTCAAACAATAGGTGGCGCTGACGGCGATTGAAGGCCAGGTCGACGCTTCACTCGGCACTGATCACATAGCCTTCAATCGCCGTCAGCGCCACCTATTGTTTGAGATTCAAACTAAAATAAAAAATTACGGTAAAAAAACTCCTGACATTATACATAACCCTCCTGCAAAAAATTTTTAAATAGCTGTCACCGTTTGCAAGTTATTGAATTTTAAAATCCATCAATCATTTTTGGTACACCCGGTATATAATAATGATTTCTCTAAACGCGTATTGTACACCTTTATGTATACATATACGATATTTTCAAATGCAGAAATTTATTTAATTTCCAACCTCCATGCATAAAAATGCTACAATCATGAATCTTCTATCACTGCAAACTTATTAATAAAGAAATGAGTCAAGAAAATTTCGTAAAATATGAAAAATAGAATGAGGGAGGTATTAAGCAATCGAGTGTACGCTTATTATTCATTCACATTTATTTCCACATGAGAATAATTGAATAATATCCAACGAGATGTTTACTTATTGAACCTTTTGAACTGTAAATGTTAGTTGAGAATAATGTAAATTAATTCAAATTACCACGATAGTTTGTTGTAAAAAATGTAATAGGATGGTTATAAATAGTTCTGGCTGGAAACATATATTAAAACTCTATAGATGATTTTGATTAAAATTTGCAATTATCATGAAATAAAATCCAGTATAAATTATTTTCGTATTTAATTCGGTAATATTAGTATCAAATGTAAATCATACTTCAAAATCAGTTTTTATGTAAACTGGAAAAAAAATTTTTATACAATTTCAGGTAAATGGATCAGAAACTGTAAAATTTAGCGAAGAAGAAATGTGTTTTAGCGAAGAAAAAGAAAACTGGTAAATTTGTAGAGAATTTTTAAAAAAATCGATGGTTTTTATTTACTCAATTACACATACATAAAAGAACATCTTGTACAGTGTTTAAATAATAAAAAATCCTTAGTTTTGCATCACTTTATTCTTATATAGTTCATTTTTCACCAAATAAGAAATTAAAGAAACAGGAAGCTTTATATGTAAATTCACATTTAAGACTTCAGATACCAAAAAAGAACATTTAAGTTTTATAAATTAGAAAATCTCAGGAGCTTCTTGTTTTTGTTACTGCTGCTGCTGTTGTTTATTTGTTTGATGTTATTTTTATTAGCTCCGTTTGTTATTCGAGGCTCAATTTTTAAAATCTATATGAAAAAGTTTGAAAAATTGATTAAAAACTTAATTATTTATATCAATCTCATGGCTTCACGGGTCTTTATACGAGTCTAGAATTCAGAGTGCAAACACAGACGATTGTTTTGGATTTAGCTAGAAAAAAAGTTATTGTTTGAGTGCTCTGTTTAATGAATTTCAAAATGGAGTATTATTACACACTAGAAAATAAAACGTAATCCAGATGCTAAATGACCAATGGCTTTTAATATTAACATAAACACAAATAACCGGAAAATTACTACTCATTTTTTGAGAAACCTAGCATTAGCAATCGATCAGATGTTTATATGCCAAGTTCTCAACTACACATTGTATGCGCAACCTGTTTAGCTGTTTTCACAGAAAAATGCTTCGTTATTCTAAGAAAACGAACAAATCAACATTGAGAGTAGAAAATAAGTAGAGTAAATTCAGCAATAAGATTTTCACGGAATGTGCTCAATATGCAACGTGAAGTATGATCTTCAGTAGGTTGTGATCTCGAGTGATAAATCAACGTTCTTTCAAAAAAATTCTTAGTAGGGGCGAGGTGATTTGATTAGCTAGAAGGTGATAAAAAATGTGGGTATACAATTCCACACTGCGAGTAATGCACTGTAAAACATTTGTGTAACGTTACACCGTAAAATGAGTGGCAGCTTTGCTGCCTCCAATTTTATGGAGTGATTTTTTTCACGTATATAATGGTGTAATGTTACAGTGTAACATTACAATGTTACACCGGTTATACCGGTTAAAATACTCCAAAATTGGAGGAAGCAAGGTTACTCCATAAAATTGGAGGCAGCAAAGATGCCACACATTTTATGGTATTAACGTTACTCAAATGTTTTACAGTGCGGGAATAAATATCTCTTACCAGCAAGATAAATGAAACTCCTCGCAAAAATTCATCTAATTTTGTATTCTACTAAAAATTCTATCTTAAGTGAATCTTACTACAGAAAAGTTTCATAAGTATAGTTATACGAATAGCAAATTTTTATATTATTATGTACATTCTAGACCAAATTAGGAGGTGGAATTGTGTGAGGAACTACAATTACTCAACCTTCAAACCTCATCTAAATATCTATTTAGATGTTCGTTTTTATATTTGTTATATTCCTGCTAGCAGAGCTTAAGTGCATCTTACTACAGAAAAGTTTCATAAGTATAGTTATACGAATAAAATTTTTTTATATTATATGTCCATTCAAGACCAAAGAAGGAGGGAAGGATTGTGTGAGGATCTACAATTACTCAACCCTCAAACCTCATCTAAATATTTATTCTTAAAATATCTTTCGTTTTTATGTTTGTTCTATCCCTGCTAGCAGAGTTAAGGTCTTTAATTTCATATTACAGTAAAATGATTCTTTTTTTTTACTTCTTTTTAGAAGTTGCCGAGGTGTGTCAATTTCTTGCGTGTTAGCTATATAAAGATTAAGATTGTTCTATGAAGTCTCAAAGTGGATGGTGGAAAGAATGATATTTTTTTAAAAATAAAAATAAGGATAAACACCATAGAGGTCATTTAGTATCAAACAGAATTAAAGTTGAAAATATGTTGTGCAAAATAAAGTCAGAAAATTATCCTGACTTAATGACCTCGAACCGCGAGCGTGTATAAGTGATCTGAGCACGACTTAAACTACTTTCAGACTGATCGCTGAAATATGACCGGTATTTTTAAAGGTTTATAAATTGTAATTCCACTTCATGTAGAGTGAAGTAAGTATGTACTGTGAAATTCCTCTTTGCATCATTGGCAACTTTAGTGCATCAATTCATAACAGGCATATAGCCAAAGTAGGTGTTCTGAGAAATATACAGAACAATTAAGAATCTGCGTCATTTTTAAGCAATACCTTATTTTAAAAGTATCCATTATTAAATTCATTTTTTATCATTATATATATTTTTGTCATTTTATATATTCAATTTAGTACTCACTGGTGTCATAAGAAGTATGGTTCTTCCAATTTTCATATTTCTATGCTCAGTAGTTTGGGTTAGGTGGTGATGAGACAGTAAATGGGACAATACATTTTATATACACTGTAAAAAAATCTATAAAGTTACTAAAATTTTTCTAGTAAAATTTTGTTGTTTTTTCTTGTAAACTGAACTCTAGAACTTTTCATATAACGATAACAGCAAAATTTCATGTAACCGAGGAAGGTTACATGAGTTTTTGCTGTTACGTTTTGCTGTCGTTACGTGAAAAAATCTTGGAATACAAGTCTACTAGACAAATCTTAGTAACTTTACATTTTTTATTTTAGAGTGTATGGAGATTGATACATAGAGAGACAGTAAAAACTCGTTAGAGCGCGAACCTCTTGTGAGTACGTATTAAATTCGCTATATATATAAAAAAGCTTTAAAGTGAATTGTTTCACAATGAAAGAGGAAATTCGAACTTTTTTAACAATCGAAATAATATTCGTTAAACTGAAAAATTTGCTAAAATTACATTTGTTGTAAAGAGATTCTGTTGTATGCTGTTTTATTTATATAGGATTAAAAAAGTACCAACTCATTAAAAAAAATTTCCATTTTAAAACACCGCATCTGCAATACATAAGCGAATAATTATATGTCTTTTTAAATGTATAAAAAAGTTCTGTTCCCCTTATTATCATTTTTCTTCTCTGAAACTTTCATATTATTTTTCACTCATGAATTGGCGCCAGAAAAATGCCTTATTTGACATTAAGAATCATAATTGTCTCCAAAAGCAGCTATTCCTATAACATCGATTGCCATTATTCATTGTTCTAATGGAACTAGCTGGTGTAATTTTTGTCGTTTACAGTAGCTTTTGTTTCAACGCTATTGATTTTTAATCTCCTTTTCAAAAAAAATTTTTCATAAGCGAAATCGTTTTTCTAGAAAGTAAAAAAAAAGTAAAATAGAGCAAAATAAAGTTTAGAAATTCTTTTAAATTATGAAATTTACTAATATTCACTAATATAGATGCTTTCTGTATACAATATTTGTCTTTATAATAAATATCTGAAATATAAATTCTAAAATAAAATATCAATTTGGATGTACTACACTGTAAAAAAAATTTGTAAAGGTACTAAACATTTTCTAGGAAACTGGGATTCCAAGAACTTTTCATGTAACGATAACAGAAAAAATCCATGTAACTGATTCTGAAACTTGAATTTCTGCTGTTACCGTTACAGGAAAAGCTCTTGGAATCCCAGTTTCCTAGAAAAAGTTTAGTACCTTTATATAATTTTTTTTAGAGTGTATATGTATTATTTGGATGATATTGTTTAACTTTTAAAATATACCTTAGTTTGAATAACTTAAGAGCCCACACTACTGAATGAAAAAGATCCGGATAGTTTATGAGGGCATTCTTTTCAAATATCTCGCTTAAATTTTAATATTTTCACGCGATTTATTTTTCATAGGATAGCTGAGCCTTTCGTCTATTGCCATATAGATGAAATAAATATTATATAAAAAAGTCATTCGTTATCATTCAGACAATGAAATATTCATTAAAAATAATTAATATATTCAGATCGCTAGAATCATATATATTAAAACAGTAAACCAATTCTGTAAGATCAACTAATTCAGGCATTTGTGCATGCGGGAAGTTGAATTTTTTAGCTCTTCCAGTTAGACGAAAGTCTAAGCAAGTCTGGTTAGCTCAGCGGTTTAAGGCATGAATTTAAACCTCTGAACTTTTGTAGAGAACTTGGGTTTGATTCCAACGCTCGGCAAAATAATTTATTTGAATAATGATACATTTTACTACGAGGAAAAGTTCTATGATTTTTATTCTTTTGTTATCATTATATTGATACTTTATAATTAAATAAAATTTAATACTCAACTATGTTTTTTTAAATATTTCAAGTAATTAAAACTTAGTAATTATTAGATATAAACAGCCAATTTCCAGTTCAGGGCTTTAGAGATATATTTGTAAGAATAAAATTACTGAAGATCCTTGCAAATCGCATTATTAAAAAATAAATAAGTTAATAAACAACAATAAATAAAACACACACAAATAAAAATTGTAAAACTTTCGTAAAATTTAATTTAACATCTAGCTATTTTTAAGAAAGTATTCTAATTTTCTAAAAAAAAATTAAATATTTAAACATTATTTTGTCGGTAGGAAGTAGCAGCAATTTTTCACATTCCTGTCATGTGCGTATAAGCTTAGAAAAAGTAATCCATTTGTAAACTGTAATATAAGTGAATTATTTAAATAAATAAATGTTATACAACATTTACGCCATATAGTAAATTCCCGAGTGCCGTTTTGAAGTAACGTCTGAACTTTAAAATTGTGAATTCTGCGAAAATATTTTAGAAACAGTTTAGCAATTTTAGCTTAAAATATTTAAGGTAAAGTATATTTCATTTAATTATCTTTTAAATATATTAAACTAATCTACCATTTTTGTTATATTTTGTATGAGCATTACATAGAAAAAATATATATATATACATTTTTTTTTTGTGCATATAAGGAAAAGTATTAATTATTTTCCGGGGGAAAATATAAAAATAAAAGTAAAATAGGGAGAAAGAAAAATAGTCATGTAAGAATTATAATTGAACTATTTTTTGATACCCATGGTTTAATAATTAAATAATGTATGAAAACGTTATGAAAAATTCAAATTATTCAAATATATTATAAATAGTTCTTGGTAGCATGAAATTTTAAGTATAGGGATTTGAAATGAGACTGATAAAATTAAAATTAATACAAACTTTTCAAAATAATTTAGCAAGGTAAAAAATACTAAACATTGTTATTTTTTTCAAAACATTGAGAAAATTCACAAAAATAAATATCTGTTCAATTAATTTTAATTATCCTTGTATTAAAAAGCAATCGCTGTTAAAATTCTTAAACTTCTGCTTAAAATCCTTTCAGTCGATTACTTGAGGAGGGATGTAGTGGAGGGGTATACGGGGGTATACGCCTCATACCTTCTCGATTTTTTAAAGGAGCATCGTATACCCTCTGTTTTTTAAGAAAGCTATCATATACACGCTCTAGGGTATACGCTCTGCTTGAGCGTATACCCTCTGCTCACAGCGTATATCCTCTGTTATTTTTACGACTACACCCCTGTACTTGAGTAGGTCAGATTGACAGAACCATGAAACGCTTTGAATTTGTTGGAATCGCATAGATAACATAGAAATAAATCAAGTTTTCAAAACTTTATTTACAGGTAACTAATTAAGAAAATCAAACATTATTCTAATTAATCTTTTAATATGTTTATCGTGAAATCTTGAGGGTACCATCTAGTTGATATTTATAACATGAAAATATTTCTTTCCTACACATTAAAAAGACATTCGGACTCAAAAGGGTTTAAATTAAATATGCAGAAAAGGAAAAGTTTATCCCCACCTTTCTTATCAATGTCTAAGTATATATAGATTAAAATTATTTTGGAACTAAGGTCATTTTACTATCGATACCGTACCAATCCAATCTATGTAGAAGCCCACTCCTGTGTGAAAGAAATCTAATGATTGGAAGGAAATTAATTTTTCAGCGTCACCGTTGATAAAAGTTCTGTATTCTTTATTGGCTGGATGATTATTTCTGATAATACAACTGGAGATTTGAGTGAACACTTTGACTGACGAACCTCAAGTCAGGTGCCGCATTCCCTTTGATTAAGTGACCGCTCTAAAAGATTTTTTAATCTAAACAATGCCACAACATGAATATTTATCTGATTTGAAATGTTTTTGGAGCTCTATGTCTACAATCAACGACTGAGAAATTAAAGATTGGCCATAGATAACATAATGTACTCTGTATATATAGAGATAACATACCAGATGTAAAGAAAATTTAGTTTATTAAAATTAAAAGCGCTGGAAAAAGGAAAGGTTATCCCCAACCCCTCGTACTCCAAAGTCTATGTATATATAAAGAAACTAAAATTATTTTGGAACGAAAGTCATTTTTCTATCGATACCGTACCATTCCAATCTATCTAGAAGCCCACTCCTGTGTGAAAGAAAATCTGATGAATGGAAGGAAATTCATTTCTCAGCGTCACCGTTGACAAAAGTGCTCTATTCATTATTGGCTGGGTGGTTATTTCTGATAATACAAGAGAAGCTTTGAGTGAACCCCTTGACTGAGGAACCTCCAGTCACGTGCCGCATTCCCTTTGATCGAGTGACCACTCCAAACGATTCTCCCTTCTCTCGCTCTTTTCTCCTCATCTTCTTTCTTTTATCTCTACACTGTTTGTGCACCTTTCATTTTTGTTCGGAAAAGACCTTATTTTTTTTTCTTCTTTTGCTTTTTTTAATTGTTTCTTAAAGGTACGTGAGATTTTGGTTGCTGATATTTGTCTATGTCAGCATGACTGCACAATTTTAGAATTATTCCAGAGTAGTGTTTAGTTGACAATATGTGACCAAAGAAAATAAAATATTCGTGTGTATATAAATATATCCTCTTTTCTTTTAAATACTTTTGCAATATATTCTTTTTTCCCCTTTAGAATTTCATGGTTTATTTTTCGAATAAAAATAATAATGAGATATTTACAAATGTATATAGATTACCCTCTCTTATAAAATACATCTGATTGTTTCACTATTACAAATATTTCTTTTTAATTTTGTTTTTTTATCTGTGTGTATGCATGTTAAGAATGATTTAAAATTTTCTACTTTAACGTGCTTGATATGTGTTCTATATTTTAAATAACATAAATTTTACTTTTTCTGTTATTAAAAGCATGTAATTGTATTTTTTATTGCTTCTTAAAGCTATGTGAGATTCGGATTTTTGTTCGAAAATTACTTTTTTTTTCTTTTGCTTCTTTTTACTTGTTTCTTAAATGTACGTGAGATTTCGGGTTGCTGATAGTTGTGTATGTCAGCATGATTACTCAATTTTAGAATTTTTGCAGAGTAGTGTTTAATTGACAATATGTGACCAAATCAAAAAAAAAAATTCGTATGCATATAAATATATCCTGTATTCTTTTAAAAATTTTTGCAATGTATTCTATTTTTTTCCTTAGAATTTCATTCTTTTAAGAATAAAAAAGAATAATGAGATATTTACTTATGCGTAGACATTGTTTTCTCTAATAAAATGCATTTCATTGTTTCACTATTAAAAATATTTCCTTTTAATTTTGTTTTTTTTTATCAGTGTGTATGCGCGTCAGGAATTATTCAAAATATCCTACTTTAATGTGCGCAATAACTGTTCTATATTTTAAATAACATAAAATTTAGTTTTTCTGTTGTTAAAAACGTGTAATTGTATCATTTATTGCTTCTTAAAAAAAATGTGAGATTCGGATTTTTGTTAATTGTTTTTTTTTATTTGTTTTTTTTATTTGTTTCTTAAATTTACGTGGAATTTTAGATTGCTGATATTTGTCTATGTCAGCACAACTACAATTTTAGAATTACTGCAGAGTAATGTTTAGCAGACAGTATGTAACAAAATAAAATAAAATATTCGTATGTATATAAATATATCCTTTACTCTTTTAAAAACTTTTGCAGTATATTCATTTATCCTTAGAATTTCATGCTTTTCCAAGTAAAAAGAATAATGAGATATTTACTTATGCATAGACATTGTTTTCTCTTGTAAAATGCATCTGATTGTTTCACTATTAAATATATATATATATATGTCGATATAGCGAGCCCATGGTAACAGGCTCGCTCAGATGCATTTGGCCGATTCGGCATCCGCCCCATGGCAAGGTACGACACGTGTTTGACCTTTTTAGCCACGTGTTAACTAAATGTTGCTGAGTTAGCACCTTCACACGAAAGGGCCCCAGCAACAAGCACAGAACAAGTACAGAAGGATGCCAGAGCCCGCCTGATGAAGACGTACTTAGCCGAGCTCAGGGCTAAAAGACAGAAGATGCCCCATAATTTCAATCCTTTAAGTATTTTTTCCCTTGTAAATATTGCACTTTTCCCTTGTAAATATTACGCATTAATCAAGAATATTAAACTTATGTAACAATACCCCTGGACTCCTTAATCTACATGGGGGCTGCGGCCTACTTGGACCCCCAAACAACCTGCACTGCAAGAGTTCTTATTTTTGCATATGGATTGATGTGCAGTGTGCAAGAGGAAAGATTATATTTCCCCTAGTCCCCATCCGGCAGCGAGATGATGTTTATGCTTTCTGCTTATCAGCGCGGTCCCACAGCTCACCAGAAGGGAGAAAAAGAAAAAGAAAATGAAGAAAGTGTGTCAGTAGTGTCGGTCGCCGCCTGTAATTTGTGATGTTCTTGTGCATACCGTGGATTTATTTTTTTTTCATGGAAAAAGTAGCATAGATCAAATTGGATTACACTTAAATAGCAGTAAGTGATATTTTTTTTTACTATACCTTATTTCTTTGCTGTAAGTGATGGAGCTGCAAGCGATCCCAGTGATCAGACAGCATTTAAAAACTGCCAAAGCCGACAAAATACAGCTTCTACATTTGTTTATTTTTGGAAAAGACGAAGCGAGGCGAAATCGTTCTAATTTAAGGGTTTATACCGGATTACCGTTTAAAGAAGGTAGCCCTGAATTCGCCAACAAATTGAAAGAAATTACTGATACTTTTGACCAGTTGCAATTGATAACAGTCGCTAATCTGCTATCCATAGATATAAATGGAAATAAAGATGAGATAGCGACTCGCATTTTGGTCGCATTATCAGACATTGCTGCTTTTAAGGAAACATTTGGGAATATTTCGGCTTCGGAGACAGACATTGAGCATAATCAGAACGACAGCAGTGCCAGCACAGAATTAATTTCCCCCTTAAAAATACAACCACAGCAAATGGTTGTACATTCGCAATACACTGCAAGTAAACAAAATATTTCTTTCACCGACATAGAACAATTAATTCCGCCGTTTAGCGGGGAAAAATCTGAAAACATCCAAACATGGTTTACACGATTCGAAACACTCTCGGAATCATTGAACCTCTCAGATATTCAAAAATTTGTTTTCGCAGAACGGAGTTTAAAAGGTTTAGCATTGCTAGTAATTAGAGCTGAAATTAATATTAATTCCTATTCCGCACTAAAGGAAGCTTTATTCCGCGAATTTCATCAAACGGCTTCGCCCGCACAAATACATCAAATATTAGCAAACCGCAGATGTCAACCAAACGAACAATTATTGGAATATTTTTTGAAGATGAAAGAAATCGCGCAGCGAGGGAATGTGGATGACATCTCTTTAATTCATTACACGATACAAGGTATTAGAGATACACCCCAAAATAAATCCATTTTATATGGCTGTTCCGATTTAGTAGAGTTTAAGAAAAAATTGCTAATTTATGATGAAATTTGCCGATCAGCCAGTGGTCAGGTGAAACGCATGTCGTATCATGCGGAAGGCCCTACTCCTACACCACACCTTAAAAATGAACGTAAAATTATCTGTTTTAACTGCGGTTTAGGAAACCACGTTTCCGCAGATTGTCATAATAAAAATAAGGGCCCGAAATGCTTTAATTGCTCTTTATGGGGCCATCGGTCTTTTGAATGCGGCGAGCGCACTGGGGAGAAACAGCCTACAGCCCGAGGCACCCCTCCCCAACAACGTTCGGGGTTAAAGCGCGATAAGAAAGTCCACGTCGTAGACTCACAGCAATCGTATACCAACATGAATAAATTAGTCAAAATTGCGGATGTCGTAATAGACGCATTAATTGATACGGGAAGCGCGATTACAGCCATAAGAGAGGATTTTTATAAATTAGTTGGCTCCCCTCCCCTACAATGTGAAACCATACAACTGGACGGTTTTGGTGGTGGCAGTTTAACGCCATTAGGATCATTTAAAACGGATATTCAAATAGATGGAACTCTGTTCTCTACTAGAGTTTATGTCGTAAACTCATCACAAATGTCCACCCCCTTTATTGTAGGGCGGGACGTGCTTACACAGGGTACACTAACGTGTGGTCAGGACGGGATATCGCTCCATAAAACTCCCCAAGCGGATGTTTTCATTAACTGCATACGCACCCGTAAGCCCGCGAGCAACACTCTCTTACCAGCCCCCCTTACGTCACATAACACGCCTTCTGTTTGTACTGACATGGCACACCACAACTCATTCAACGGAACACTTCCATGCTTCGCAGACGACCCCGTGCCACATGAAATATGCACTAATATAGAAGAGCCTAATGTCCTATTTTCCCCTCAAAATCAACAAGCTAAACATTTCTCCGGAAGAGACGTTTCCACTACCCTTGGTCACGGAACAGTTGGTGACAACGATGCTATGCGGAATATTCTTAAATATATGATCCCCATACTTTTCATCGGTGTCTTATGTCACCTAATGCAAACAGATTGCTGTTATGAGTCACCGATGGCAAGATGTTCATCTATGGTACTAGATACCTTCAACGTTTTGATATGCTCTGTGTTCCTCCTAATCGTTGCCATTCGATTCACCGCGACGCTTAAATGGAAAAAGACAAGAAAGAAAAAAAAAAGTATGCAAAAGGGGAGAAAAAGTGTGTTATCAGCGTTGGATCCTAAGTGAGACTTTTTTTTTTTCTCTCTTTCTCAAGCAAGATATTTTGTTACACAGATGTTTACTTTTTATTTATTTTTTTTCTCTCCCAACCTGAAACCTTGTCAAGATGTTCGTACTTTAATATTTTTTTTTTACGAAAAACCATGAGTGCATTATTTTTCTATTATGGATTTCACTATTTTATTTACATATTGGTTTTTGAACTAAGTCTTACCCAGCTTATGGAAAGCTGTGATTTTTTTTTTTTTTTTCATTTTATATGACTGACTTGACTCATGATACCTATCTCAAGATAATTTTTGTGGCCCATACCAGATTACCGCAGTGCATCCCAACGAACGATATCAAGTTAAAAAAATTGGGTCACATGAAGGCCCACAGATTACCACTACGGCAGCTGACATGATGAAATATTGGACACAGTCGATATAAACTGACTCATAGTGACTGGAAGAATTTACTGCAAGATAATCTCTACGTTTACGAGTGTTTTTTTTTTCTCTTTTCTTCTTTCTCTTGCAAAATCACAAACACAGATGTGGTTTTAGTTTTGTGTTTACTCCTCCACGCAACGAAGAGGGAATAATGGTGTTTTTTTTTTAATTATTCCCTCGAATGTGAAATATGCCACAGCAATAAATAAAGCTAAGTCAAGTGCTTTTTTTTTGTTGGCTGGCTAAAGCATTTTTATCATTATTATTATTTCATTAACCAGGATTATGTTAACAGGTGCCAAGTGATTTTTTTTTTTTGGCACAAACATTTAACTTTTACAATATATAGGACATATTTTTTTTACATACTTAGTACCATTTTATGTGCTTCGAAATATTGTATGTTTTGTTTGAAATATGATTGTTTTTATAAATATGTTTATCTGTATAAACTATTTCTTCTACACCCCCCCCCCCAAAAAAAAATGACAAAATATGATGTAGCAGGAAGACTATAATTTTCGATTTTTTTTCTTCCTCTACTCTTTCTTTCCTTTTGACAGACAAAAGATAATTATTTTCGTTTGTTTGTTTTGTCTTTGACATAAAAGTTTTTACGATTAGTCCAATTTGAGCAATTTTCTTTTACATAAAAATAAAAGTTTTTCTCTATTTTTTTTGAAGACGTATTAAGAAACACTATAATAAATTTGAGACCTTTTTTCTTAGACGAAGACGAATATCGGTTTCGAAGACGTTGTGTTGGAAACCCCCTTTGGGGAACGATGATAAAGCAAAAGACAGATGTGCAAAGAGCACATTAACGACGTTAACTATTATGATATAATTTTTTTTTTCTTTTCATTGTGTGTGCTGTTAATGACGTCTTCAAAATTCCTTTTTTGTTCTTCTCTCTTATTAATATTAATTTTTTTTTAAATTCATGTTTTACTGTGATCGTCTGGTTTTTTTTTTTCTCTCTCCCTTGAAGAAATAGTTTATTTTCAGTATCCTGATCGGTGTACACGTTCAGCTGTGGTCAGCTGCATGTCGGATTGGCCGAGTGTCGATATAGCGAGCCCATGGTAACAGGCTCGCTCAGATGCATTTGGCCGATTCGGCATCCGCCCCATGGCAAGGTACGACACGTGTTTGACCTTTTTAGCCACGTGTTAACTAAATGTTGCTGAGTTAGCACCTTCACACGAAAGGGTCCCAGCAACAAGCACAGAACAAGTACAGAAGGATGCCAGAGCCCGCCTGATGAAGACGTACTTAGCCGAGCTCAGGGCTAAAAGACAGAAGATGCCCCATAATTTCAATCCTTTAAGTATTTTTTCCCTTGTAAATATTGCACTTTTCCCTTGTAAATATTACGCATTAATCAAGAATATTAAACTTATGTAACAATACCCCTGGACTCCTTAATCTACATATATATATATTTAATTTATATAAATTTATAAATTTTTTAATTTATATAAATTCTACAATGACGTGCACAATATCTGTTGTACATTTTAAATAACATAAAATTTACTTTTTCTGTTGTTAACCCCTTAATGCCTCAATTATTTTCTTCGTTAAAATTCAAATTTTGCATTTTCCCACCACTTATAAAACAACAATAATTTTTATCTTAATTTATCGAGGAATTTGTCTCGAGAAAGAAAGTATTTATTTATCCTTATTTTTACTGGTGTGAAAAGCGCTTATTTGAATTTTTTTAAACTGTCCCAAAAATGGGACGCTAGGCACTGATGGGTTAAAAACGTGCAATTGTATTTTTTTGCTTCTTAAAAATATGTAAAATTCGGATTTTTCTTTTTTTTTAAATTGTTTTTAAAGGTATATGGGATTTGGCTTCTATGTCAGCATGACAACACAATTTTAGAATTACGGCAGAGTAGTGCTTAGTTCACAATATGTGACTAAAGAAAAAAATATATTTGCATGTATATAAACATGTTCTCTATTCTCATAGAATGCTTATAAACCTTTATGTAATATATTTTGTTTCTTTCTTTAGATTTTCATGTTTCTCTGAATGAAAAAAAAAAAAAAATAAATATTTGCTTCTTCACGCACATTCTTTTCTCTTATAAAATGCATCTGATTGTTTCATTAAAACAAATATATCCTTTTAAATTTTAATTTCTTTATGTGTGTGTATACGCGTTATGAATGATTAGAAATTTTCTACTTTGACGTGCCCGGTATTTCTTCTACACTTTAAATAACATAAAGTTTACTTTTACTGTTATCAGAAACATGTTATTGTATTTTTATTGCTTCTTAAAGATATGTGAAACTCAAATTTTTGTTCGGAAAAGATTTTTTTTTCTTTTTTACTCTTTTTTTTTTTTTTTTTTTTTTTTTTTTTTTGTTCTTAAAGCTACGCGAGATTTTGGTTGCTGATATTTGTCTATGTCAGCATCACTTCACAATTTTAGAATAACTACAGAGTAATGTATAGTTGACAATATGTGACAAATGAAAATAAAATATTCGTATGTATATAAAGATATCCTCTGTTCTTATAGAATACTTTAAAGATTTTTTGTAAAATATGCTGATTTTTTCTGATATTTTCATGTTTCTCCAAATGAAAAAAAAAAAAATATTTACTTATGTATACAGATTGTCCTCTCTTATAAAATGCAACTGATTGTTTCACTAATACAAATATTTCTGTTTAGTTTTGATTTCTTTATCTCTGCGTATGCTTGTTATGTATAAATTGCAAATTTTCTACTTTGACGTGCCCACTCTATATTTTAAATAAAATAAAGTTTACAGTTTCTGTTATTAAAAATGCACAATTATTATTATTTTTAAATTACTGCTTAAAGATATGTCAGATTTATAATGCTCGTGTCTGTCTACATAAGTACAGGTTCAATTTTTTTCCAGGAGTACGAAATACGGTTTAGCTGACAATATACGGCAGACGAAAAGACAATGTATGTATAGTATTTTAATATGTTCTCCGTATTTATTGAATATTTCCAAAACTGATGTTTAAATACAATGTTTCTTTTTTTTCTTTTGATTTTGCACATGTATTTGATTTTGAACATAGATATGCTTTTCTAAAATTAAAAATTAAATATATTTACACAACATTATTTTTATCTAACATAACTATAAAATTTATACGAATTTTTATTCGTATAACATTAAAATTTTTTCCTATAACATTAACATTTTTAGACTTTCATTTTTTGTATTTGTGTATATGTATGCAGTGTGTTGATAAAAATGTATTTCATTTAATGTTGTGTATATTAATACTAATTTATAAAATTGATTTATTTAAAATTTTTTGTGTGTTTGCTAATTAAAAAAAATTATACTAGTTTCTTAAATGTATATGAAATATATATAATTTATTTTTGTCATGCTACTATAACTAGATAACTTTAGAATAACTGTCAAACAGTATTTATCTGACTATATTAGCCGAAGAAAATAAAATATTTGTGTATCTGTATAGATATATTATCTATTGTTATGATATGCTTTAAAAATTACTTTTACAAGCTATTTATTTTTTGTATTTATGTTTGAGCTAGTTTATTTATTTTTGGAGGAGGGTTATTTGAGACATTGCTGGATTATATTTATATCAACAAAGCAAAATTAAATATTTATATGTATTCTTCTTCTTTCAATAACTTGTCTTGAATATAATATGCGTTATATTGCTTTACTCTCACAAATATTTCTATAATTCAGATTTTTTATATACTTATGCGTGTGTGTGTGTGCATGCAGTAATAATATCAAATAATTTTTTAATTAAACTCTTCGTCAGACTTACCAATAGACTACTGAGTTAACACACAACACATACACACACATACACTCACAAACAAAAAAATGTAGTGTTACTCCATAAAATTTGTGAAAGACTTGCAGGCTAAAAAATAATCAATATACCTTTAATTGCGTTACCCTAATGTATAATGTAACACCAGTTATATCATTTTAAATTACACCATTGTGTAAGTTAAATAGCTCCTTCAAACTTGAAAGAGCATGTTGCCACCAACAACATGGAGTAACACTGCATATATATACTTTTTCACAATGTTGGTCTAATAGCCGACAATTTTAAAATCAGCAATAAAGTATAATAATTCGATTTCAACACTATTAAATAGATTCCTGACCATTTTTAGAAAATATAAAAAGATAATATTTGAAATTTGATTTAAAAAATCCTATCCTGCTAAACTGACGCGAATTAAAACAATAAACAATTTTCGAAGCATTTTTCATGAACATAAAACCTCTCCTCAAAGGTTAAAGAATGTTTTTTTTTCTTTTCTTTTTAGTTCTGAAAATATTTTGAAAATATTTCTATAATATAGACATATTTTCATATGAAGTATTAATTTTACTCTCAGTTCGCTTTTAGCATGTAAAATATTAAATTAAACCTGGATTTTTAAAATATTCTGAGAATCCATTAACAAATAAACATCTTTTAAGAAGAGTATACAGAAAAAAAATCTTAAATTCTCTAGGAGTTATATTAAATATACAAATGCATTCTACACTGACAGGGTTAACATTATCGAGGAGAATTCGGAAAATGACTGAATAGCAGCCTTAAGTTTAAAAGATTCGGATTCGACTCCCAGCATACACAATTTTTCCCTCTATATTTATACAAATTAATTCAGATTACACGTTATCTGATATTTGTTAAAATCTTTAAATTCAAAAGGACAGGTAGGTGGCAGTAGAGACAATCACTCATGGAGTTCATAGTTGAAATTCCAGAATTTATTAAAAATCGATTGGCATATTAAAACGCAACTGGTTTTTCAAGATACATCTTAATTTTAAACACAGGAAATTCGATTTTAGCGGTTGGCCTACCATTGTGCTTTCATGTTCCCATTCCTCCATATTTTCATAAATTTGTATCCTGGAAATTTAAATGTAAAAACTATGAATCAACCGCTAAAATTGAGTTATCAGGTGTTTTTCCCCAAGATATGACTTTGCAGACCGACGCTTTTCAATATACGAATCGAGTTTTAACTAATTCTGTAATCTCAGCAGTGAACTCGAGTGTCTGTACTGCCGCCTTTTAGTATAACAATTTTAAATTGGACAGTTTTAGAAACTTGTAAAAATCAATTTCCTCTTTTTAGCTCCCGGTATACTATTTCTTTCTTCTAGAAATTAATGTGTAGTCTCTCAAAAATAATATTCAGTTATATAAACATGCCGTATAACAAAGCTGATGTCTCATTGTAAGGAATAAACTTTATTGCAATATTTTTAACTTCTAGGCATCCAGCATTTTCAATGTTTATACTGTCGTATTGAGAAAAAACGTACTCCATTTATCTTGGAAGTAAAAAAATAATAATTGGAAACTAGTAGAATCCATAAAGTAAACAGAAAAAATAGAGTTAATGCATAGTGGCTGGGGATGACGTTAAAAATGCAACCCTAATACTCGCTATATTAAGTCCAAAGACAACAACATGCTTTCACAAAAAAAGAAGAAAACATTTAATAATACACTTTTTAATTCATAATATAATGAAATGCTACTATGGAATGCTAAAATATAAGAATACCATTTTCATTTACAGAAAAAAGTGAACGGTTTGTGTCAAAAAAATTGATTCTTGTTCCACGTGATTATTTTATTGGCCACCTCTATCCATCTTTTTCTTCCTAGAATACACTCTCTTTTTGTTGTCATTTTGCCTTAATAACTGACAAAAAAAAAAAAAAAAAAATGATTAAAATGCGTGCTACTTTGAAAAATAGAAATAAATGTTTTTCTAATATAACATAGAGCTATCTACACTATTAAAATCCGACCGTTTGTATGTATGTATGTAACGCTATCTCATCCGGTCAAGGAAACGAAGAAACGTCACGTTTGTTTTGAATTGAAGGGAAAAAAAACGGAATCCCGAGTTGCACATTCGTCTGTTTGTCCGTCCGTCTGTCTGCCCGCATATAACAACTCAAAAACTACCCTTTGAATAGTTTGAAACTTAAAATACATAATTATGAAATAATTTTGTCGAGCCATTTCAAATTTTATGAAAATCGGATGAATAGTTCAATTAAAGGGACAGTCAAAAGGATTTCGATACATTACGGTCAATGGGGGGGGGGGGAAGTTCCAAATGCATTTTAATGATATTACACTCTTTCGAACATAATAAAGTTGATATGCATCTTTGAAGTATATAATGTAATATACATTCTGTACAATCTGTGATGCAAATAATATTTCTTATTGATTTGCAGGGCCACACAAAAGTATTACATTGCATACTTATATATTGAGACAGTGTTTGGTATGCATTTTTATAATATTCAACTATTTAATGCTAACAATTACGCTATTTAATGCCCGTAATTAATAAACTATTAAATTATTTAATGCCCTTCTTTCCGTCTAAACCGACTAGCGTAGCGGGCGAAGGCCACTAGTTATAAACTATATTTAGTTTTCAGTGGCTATATTAATTATAATTTAATTAATGATACAAACAAATGAAAGCATTTGAATCGTTAGGTAGTCTGTATTAATGATACAAAGAAATGGAGGCCCATGATTCATTAGCTAGCCGAATTTATTTATTTTATTTTATTTTACTTTTTGTTCGAATTTCTTTAATGGATTCATCGTCTTGTGTTATAATTATTTATTATACAGCGATAGTGACTACATATGATTACTTTTCTGTAGGTGTTGTGATTGACTGCAAATACGAAATATTTGACATCATTTTACATAAAATATGTGTATGTTAGTCAAAATGAAATACGTTTTTTAATATCTCTATTTATCCACATATATTTTTGGTACTACTCTGTTATCCCGTCGACTAATTTCGCCAAATTATACAAATCGCCAAATTAATAGCTAAATTATACATATTGACATAATTTTTATTTTAAATAACGAGAAAACAAATAATTAGTAGAATATCAATAATAAAAAAAAAAAAAAAAAAAAAAAAAACGAATAAAAGATAAAAATAAAAATCACTTAATGATATTTTAAACACGTGAATCGTATTTAATGTCATTGAATGTGGCATTCACGATCATCCATTATTGGCAGTTAATCTTATAATTTGGCGATATTTTTTTTTTTTTTTGTCAAGTGGATAACCTAGTAGTACCATTTTTTTTCATCGGGGATGGCTCTAAATTCTGAAGAAGCAGAATTCCTGTTTTCTAGTAATGTATATTTTTAAGATAATATAAAACATTACACTACATCCTGAAATTCCTAGAAAAATAATTGAAAATTATACTATATGAAAATAGTTTTAATATGAGCCATTCACGCATAATGAATGTCTGCATCCTTTTTTTTTCGATCACAGCATATTTTATGGAAAATTGTTTAACAAATATTAATATGTTATAAGCTTTTAATCGAAATTCTCTCGGGGCGTAATTTTTAAATTTTGAACCACAAGGTTTTTTCGAAAATATTTACTGAGTTTAGACAGAAAAAAATTAAACAAACATTTAATTTTGCATTGAAGCACTTTCTGTTAAATTTTAAAAGATATAACAAATTAATTCTTAAAAATATATTCGTAGGTAAAGCAATGGAAACAGTAAATAGATAAATAAAACCGTTATATTTCTAAAATGTTCAAACACATTTTCTTATATACATAAAGGTACAATTTTTTGAAATATGTATGTTTGTAGGCAATCAAAGCAAACAGTTAAACAAAAATTTATTCTTTAAAAATTTTAAAACATGAAAATTTGTTAAAAACGTAGTTACTTGAAATATGTAGTATTATAAATTATTTAAAATGCTAAAAAAGTTATTATTTGTATTTTTTCAAATTTTGAATATCTAAAATTGTATTTATTGAAGTAAAATCTAATAAATATTTTTATTTAAAATAAAAATTTTTAAATGAATATACTATGCCCCTTATATAGGACTCATATTTAAATCAACATATATTATATCTTAAAACGTCAGCAAAGATATTTAAAAACATTAATAACATATACTTGTTTACTTTGTGCTAGTATTATCCCTGCAGTTTTATTTATTTGTTTTGCTATCTTTATGTAACAAAAACTCACAGCAACTTGTATTAATATTTACATTTTCAAAATACTTCTCTTTTCATAAGGTTCTTTTACTTTATGGTTTAAATATTATCCTCTGTACAGCTGTATTTTTTAAATTTTATAAGCGTGTGTTTTTATCAGTCTCTGATTTAAATATTAATAAAAGATTCGCGGTAATTACTTAAATGATGACTAATGCGGATACATTTTATGTTTTCATGAATGCAACGAAATAATTTCATGTATTTTCTTATAGAAATTTGGTAGTTTTAAGGGGGTCCAGGAAACAAAAGTGTTTAGATTTTCTAATTTTCTATTTTTTTTATTGATATATTTATTTTTATACCTAAAATGATGCTTAAATAATGCTTCGATCTTAATTATCATAGAAAATATTAATGTGTTTCTTAATTAAAAAACAAAATATTAATTTCTTAGTGTTAGTTTGCTTTCAAAATTTACTTTTCCAGCAATAGTTGTTATGAAAAGACTTCTTTTGAGAATGCGTTTTTCTTCATGAGTAGTTTTTCACATTTTCCCAGATTTAATTTGTTACAGCTCATGAACGGTTAAAGATAAGTTCTTTAAACTTGGAACATGTCTTGTTTGCTTATTTTACTTTAATTTTGATTCAGCAAATTCGAAAAAAAATTACTTTTGGAAATATGATTTTTAAAATAAAAGTTACATCATTTGTTTTTATTTAAATATTTTTGATTTTTATAAAAAATAATATTTTTAAAAATATTGAATAAAAATAAATTTTACATATTTCTGTTTTTTTTTTTTTTTTTTTTTTTAAATGAAAAGAAAAAATAGACTAATAATATTTTGAGTAATAACGATTTTAAATTATTCTATTTTTTAATAAATTCTTAATTTAAAAAAAAAAAAAACTTCTGAGAACTTTTACCACGTGATTTTGTTTACAAAAGTTTGGTTAACTATCAGTCCCGGATCCCCTGAAGCAAATTAATAAAGGTAACATCTATTGCATTTCTTTTCTGCAAGAAAAGCCATTTCTTACATGTGCTGATCTATTTCTTCCTAAAGCATGATCTATAGCTGTTGTTGTTAGAGTTGTGTAGTCATAATGCGGAGGAAAATAAATTATATAACATGAAAACCCATTAAAATTATAGTATCATGATCACGTTTTATTGATCTTCGGAGAAGCTCATGGAACATCATCGAAATTTAGTTTTTTGTTGCGATTACTGGTCAATTAAAAATAAGCAGTAATTACCTATTTATTCGTGTATAACGCGCACTTTTTTTCAAAACGTTAGGCCAAAACTCATAGGGACGCGTTATACTCAGAATATATTTTTTTTTACTACTGTATGTAATCACACAATATACATATGAATCAAGCAATGTATTTAAACAAGACATTAAAACTCAGAAAATCCTATTTAATTGAAGTATTGCTACATGTTTATTTTACTCTTTGCACTTTTTTATACAACAGAGCTAGTAATATTATTTAAACTCTAATTAGCAAATTTCACTGCCGTAACTCACTCTTAACCCCCACCCCCCATCATTTACTCCATACCCGAAATTAAAAAATGTATTTTCGTCTTTTTTTTTTTTTTTTTTTTTTTTTTTTTTGCCTGACGTGCTGTTTTTTCGACTTTTTTTATGGAAATTCATTCGGTCATTCATTCATTTGTATATGAAATTTACGGTGAGCTTTATATACGAGAATTTAAAAAATCTTTATTTTTTTTCTTGCAAAATAGAGGTTGCACGTTAACACAAGTGCTACATACACGACTAAATACAGTACATGAATGCAGATATATTACCTCTGACAAAAAAGTTCGGTGAATGAATTCAGAAAAACCGATCTTGCAACACTGCGGAAACAAAACGCTGCACCTGCATAGAGGCAAGTGAAGACCATCTTCCCCCACCGTTGTTCAGTTGACCGCCGTTTAGGTTCTGTATAAGACGTGCTTTACTAAGTGCTTGTTGAGTGTGTTTGTTTTTAACTGAGAACAGGAAAATGAACGAAAAAAGATCAGTTTAAAGTTTGGTTTTAAGCTTTGCAAGACACCGAAAGAAATTCATGAGTGATGGTGCAAATTGAACACCTACCATACTCGGCAGATCTCAATTCTTCAGACTTCTTCCGATTTTCATGACTCAAACTCTCTTTGAAAGAGATTTGACCATATCGCTGACATCCAACGAAACGTGACGAAGCTTTTGAACTTCATCCCAAAAGAAGACTTCTTGAGAATTTCCCAGGACATGTATAGCAGATCTCAGCGGTGCATAGTTATAGGAGATGGCTATTTTGAAGGATGGTACGGTAACTTTCGTTAACATCAACATCAATATAACTTTCATCTACATTAATGCTACAGGACTATTCACCGAACTTTATTGTCAGAGGTAGTATTTTATGTTTTCATGAATGCAACGAAAAAATTTCATACCTTTTCTTATGCAAATTTTTCGGTTTTAAGCAAACTAATAAACGATCTATTAATATTCTTTCCTAAAAAAAAAGCTTAATCGTATTAATGCTTATCTGTTTATTCCTAATGCATGATCTATAGTTGTTACTGTTAATGTTGTGTCGCCATAATGCGGAGGAAAATTAATTAAATAACATGAAAAACATTGAAAACTGTAGTAACATGATCAGATAATATTGATCTTTAGAGAAGCTCATGGAGTGTCATCGAAATTTACAATTTTTTGCTGCGACTGCTGGTCAATCAAAAATATGTGGTAATTATTTAAATGATTAGTAATGCAGATATATTTTATGTTTTCATGAATGCAACGAAAAAAATTCATGCATTTTCTTATACAAATTCTACTGTTTTAAGCAAACTAATAAATGATCTGTTAATCTTCTTTCCTTAACAAAAAGCTAAATCGTAATACACTGATCAATTTATTCGTAAAGCATGATTCATAGTTGTTGTTGTTATTGTTGTGTCGCCATAATGCAGAGGAAAATTAATTAAATAACATGAAAATTCTTGAAAACTGTAGTAGCATGATCAAGTGGTATTCATCTTTAGAGAAGCTCACATGGAGCGTCATCAATTTTTTTACTACGATTGCTGGACAGTCAAAAGTTTAAGCCGGAGTAATTTGGTTGGATAGATAAATTATTTATCTGAGGAGATTTGGGCTACATTTAAAAATAATTTGTATTTAATGAATTAAAGTTTTGAATTTTTTTGTGATTGTTAATCATATCATTAATAAACAAATTCGTATGATAAAGCTTATGAGAATGTTTTTATAAAAATTTTAATTTAAAATGTATTTAAAAAGTGGGGTAAATTAAAATTGTTATAAATTGAAATATTTTTTATACAGAATTTCAAATTTTCTTTTCATAAAAATAATATATATATATATATATATATACAAACTTTAATTTTGATTCCGCGTTTGTAAACATATTTAGTAAAAATTAAAAAAAAATCTAAAAGTAAATATTTGTTTTTCAAATCTGCTGAACCAAAATTAAAATAAAACAATTATAAAAAGAAATATTCCAAGTTTTAACCATTTTTCTTAAACGTTTCTTGAATTATAAAAATTTAAATAGGCGAAATGTTAAAAAAGCCCATCATAAAAGAAAAAAAATCGTTTCTATAACAACCATTGCTTGACAGCTAGTTTTTAAAAACTAACGAAAATATAAAAATTAATATTTCCTGTACTAATTACTAAGATAGAAACATGATTCAAGCGTTATTTTAAGCCGAAAAAAGCATAAAAGATTTTAATGTAAAAAAAAAAAAAAAAATTCCTGGAACCCCTTAATTAAAAACATTGTTCGGTTGGAGACGATTTCCTTGCCTTTGGCAGTATTTGTCCTTTTTTTAGCCATTAAAGGAGACTTATTCCTCTTAAAAGATTCCGGAACCAGAAAAAATAAATATGCTTTCGAACTTATAACTTTTAAAATAATTATTTAAACTAAAAATCTTCTATCATATGCTAAAGCAATGCTTACATGTAAAATAAACACTCATAATGTTACAATGAAAAAATATAATTCTATTAACACTACAGGATTTTTTCACATTTCACGTCACAATATGGTCATGGTATAGAATATAATGAATATAGAATGACGAAAATAAAAACTGCGTCACGCAGAAATATACATTTTTGGCTATTTTAATGCCCCATACTATTTTACTGTGACATATAGCATCATTATACTTCACTATTGCATCACACAACAATTAAGAAGCAATGCAGTTTTCATACAAATTTTAACAAATAGTATGCCAAAAGAAGAAATTTACTCGATGTTTTATGTTGCGAAGCAGTGTTTTCATACTTTCCATTGATATCCCAAAAAATGTATATCAGTTTATTTAAGTTAAAAAGGGTTTTAGAGTAGCATCATTAAAGTAATAGGATGGTATCGATCTACATTTGCTGAAGATTATGATGTGGAAAGAATTTCCTGAAGAAGACTGAAAGAAGGTAACTAATACCTTAAATTCTATATCTGAACTTGATGTGTCTCCTTAATTGTCATGCAAATACTCTAAACATTTAACTTTAAAGTGTTTGTCGTATTATTAAAACCGTATGTTCAACTGTAACTGTTCAACGAAAAATGTATGTAGTGTGTTTTGCTTGAGTAATAATAGCTTATAATAATAGCTTATAATAATAATAGCTTATTCTCTTAAAACTTCAGCCAGAATATAACTCAAGTTGAGCCGAAATCCACTCATGTCACGATTTGAAAGGCACAGCTTCTCGTAAAGGATTGAAATAACTAGAGTGAAAAAAATTGTTTTTAAGTAATTTAAATCAAATTGAGTAGTTTAAATAAACAATTTAAATCATGACGAGTAAAACGTTTAAAAAATAACGCATTCAAGATCCAATTAATTAAAACTCTTTCCCGAGAGGTCGAATCCACTCTTTCGTTTTTAGAGTATACGTAAATTATTTTGCAAAAACAACGCAAAGTCATATTTCACTGATTAGAGCTCAGTAGGCAACATATCAGAAATTTTCGAGTTTATATTCCTGCTTATGCATAATTTGTTGCCTGCGATGTGATTGCATGTGTATATTCGCATTCAAATTTAACCTCTAAAATGTAGATATTCTAAAATTATGATAGTTAAAGATAAAAAAATAATTACTTCTGATGATTATCACAGGAGTTTAATTAAAAATTCTATCAAAAATACAGAGATAACGAAGAATTAATTTAAAATTGACAAGAAATAATTGATTAAAAATGTATACAAACATTTATGTAGTTAATCAGAACTTAGGCCTAAGAAACTTTCTCACGAAATTTTTTAAATAAGCTTATTTAATTTATCTGCAAAATAAATTATTAAGCTCTATTCCCTTTATTAAAAAAGATAATGCTATGTAATTAAATATATTAATGATAAAACTGGATTATATAAATTCATGTATAATTGAAATTTTTACGTTAATGTAAAAATAAGTAAAAGTAGAAAATTCAAAACCACTTTTCGAGAAAGACTCAAATATAATTGAAACAAACTTGTTTAAGAATGCACGTGATAAATAAATGTCATTTTTAAGGACAACTTGTAAATCCTTTTAACACTGTAATTAAAAAATCTTATC
Source organism: Maratus speculifer (assembly GCA_964019185.1). NCBI lineage: Eukaryota > Metazoa > Arthropoda > Arachnida > Araneae > Salticidae > Maratus > Maratus speculifer. The sequence continues at coordinate 113,516,123 of OZ025289.1, read as the reverse complement.
AAAATGGACATAATATTAATGCATCTGTAGTTAAATGTAGTGCAATGGTTGCTGCAAATCGTAACTCAGTTGAGGAATTGAGAAGTAAGAAAACAATTTTAAAATTTCTTTAATTACAAAGAATTCACTATTAACTTTTCAGGGCATTCATTAATCTTCATTCTTCTTAAACTTTGTGAAGTAACACATTTTTTGTCAAAAGTGTACAATCATAAATGTTAGTGAAAGAAATAGATTTAAAATTTAAAAAACAACAACCATTCTATTAGGTTCCTCCCTAGTAGCAAACCAATATTTGTCCAACATTGCTTCAATATTTCATTTATTGGAAATATTGCTAATAAAACGCCAATACTGGTTATATATTGGCATATCATAAGAAATATTTCTAATGAATTTCCATTATTTTGCAAATGTTGGCGTTACATTGGAAATATTTCCAATGAATTCCCCATATTGTAGAAATGTTGGCGTAACATGGAAAATATTTCCAATGAAACCCCAATACTTAACCAATATTGGCCTTTTATTGGCAATATTTACAATGAAACCCCAATAGTGGCATAATATTGGTTGCAAATATTGGCTAAATAAGGGCAAAATCTAAACACTCCAATATTGGAGCAATATTTCATGACAGTATTGCGGCAATGTGCCAATATTGCTCCAGTATGTAGCCAATGTTGTCCCAATATTGTTTGGATACTGGGGCTGTATTTTATTTAAATAATACGGGCGTCCAGCAAATAAAAGCCTGATTTCAAAATTAAATTTCTCAAAAACAAAAATGGATAGTATTATGTGGTAACGGTTTGTTTGTTAGGTAAGCTGTAAAAATCTTATACAGAAGTTTTGAACGGTGAATATTTTAAAAGAGATTGTGTCCTGATTTCGAAAAATGCTTGATTTGACATTTTTCTTGTTTTAAATTGCTTAAAGAAAACGAGTTTTTCGGCTTATACTGCTGCATATTTTAACACTTTCTGGACATAAATTTTTAATATTTGAAATTCCAAAAATTTAGTTTGAAAAATCAATAAAATATGGCACTAAAAGCAGAAAAACTCCTTCTCTGCAAGCAATCAAAAAGTAGAAAAAATGTCAAATAAAACATTCTTCGCAAATAGATCAAAATCTTTTAAAAATAGTCCCCGATCGAAACTCCTGTATAAGATTTTTACAGGTTACCTGATAAACAAACCATTTACCGCATAATTCTATCGATCTCTGTTTTGGGGGAAATTTAATTTTGAAATCAGGGTCTTATTTGCTGGACACCCTGTAAATAGGTTTTGTATAAAAATTCGTATTTACATTATTTTGAAAGAAATATCAAACTTTTTTCGTGATAATCTAGAAAGTAATCGCATGTTTGCTCTTGCTTAAGCACTTTTTAATTACAGATACCTCTTTAGATTACATATTTTATTCTCTATATAAAAATTTATATACCGGGTGAGTCATAAATATCGAAACAATAGGCTATCTCCTTAAATATTGCTCCTAGACCCATACTTCCAATTGCAAAGTTTCATCAAAAAAGGTAAATTTTTTGATAAGATAAGTTGCAAATCCATGGGGGGTCTATTTTAAAAAATACGAAAATTAAATTTTTATACGACCCCCAGAGAATAAAACTTCCAATTAGAAAAATTTTCCTTATCCTCTTCTGAATCGAACAAAAAAAAAATTCATCTCGATATCTGCAAATCCCTGGATGATATTAAAATCCAAAATTTTTCAAAATTCGTGACTTACACCACTTTAGCATACATCTGAGTGCAGCGATATCAGTTCATTTGAAATACAATTTAGGGATCGACCATTAATTTACGCATTGTTAAATGTAGACCAAGACAATACTTTAATTTTTAAATATAAAATAAAAGCATATAGCTTTTTGCTTTAAACTTCCTTGACATATGCTAGATGTCTGCAATATCTCGAGCTTGGCGTCAGGCTCGTAATTGGCACGACCCATTGGCCGGACCGTCTTATTAAACACTTATTAAAAGTGTTATTAAATTAAGTGATATTAATTAAACTCTCATTAACCGTGTCTTTAAAACTTATTGCCGCAGGCAATAAGATTAGTAAAAATAGTAATAGCGATAATGACCATTCTATTAACTGGATCATATTGGAATATATTTTAATGTTATTGTACATTTTAATGTTAATTGAAATATATTTTAATAAATTACTTAGAATTTTTTTCAAAAATCCAGTTTGTACTATTCAGCTTCAAAATTTATGTGGTTTTAAACATATTTTTACTTTTTTCTATCTTTACAAGAGAAAAGTATTGGATTCATGAAAATTTTGAATTCCGGTTTTCGACGGATTCACACGTTTTAGGGCTCAGAGATACCGAAAAACATGTTTTTACAAAATGTCTGTCAGTGAGTCACTGCTTCTGTATCTCTGTATATGATATACATTTTGTGAGCGCGCTATCTCAAGAACTAATACACAAAATTTAATAAAAAATTATATTTACTTAGTTCTTGATATACATTGATGCTGATTAGTTTTTGGTGTGAATCGCTTAACAGGTGACTAAAGGCTTTTGTGCGATTTCCGCGATCGCTGTATCTCCAGAATGCAAGGAATATCATCAATCTTCAGATTCAGTTATTCCTTGACATGAATTGATGTTATTTATATTTTGTTGTATATGGCTCCGCGAGAGGCGCTGCAACACTGAATTTGTTACGATTTCTGCAATAGCTCTACTTTAAGAACTAATTCAGGAATTTCCATAAAAAGTCAGATGCAGTTACTTCTTGACATGAATTGGTTTTGTTTACGTTTTTGTATCAATCATCTTTCGGATGGCGTTTTCATAATGAATTTTGTATAGTTTACACGATTTCAGTGATATCAAGTACTAATGCACGGAATTTCGTATCTTTAGAGTCCTCCGATTGCTACATCCGAGTAGTTTATTTATTCCAAACGGCATTAAAAAAAATATTTATTCGAATGTTAAAGTCGAAGAGTATAACGTTTCTGTTGCGTATTTTTTTTTATGCTAAGCTCCCACTAATATTTCATTCTAAGTGTATTTAATTGATCAAGGTTTAATGTGTTCGAATCAAACATCATTTAAGAAATTCAATTGAATAATTTCAACTTAAAACGTTTAAATGAAATATGCCGAAGATTCATTAAACACCTGTTCTTGTTTTAAAAAGGTAACTGATTCGCAAGTTAACGCAAGTTAAACAAAATTTAAAATGTATTTGTATTTGAACTGAAAACTGTATGTTAAACTCTAAAAAATGGAAAAAAAAAAAAAAAAAAAGCGCAGCGGCCTTTCAGTCCGCTTACAGCGGTTAACACGTTAAGGATTGTTTTTTTTTAATTATTATTCCGGCCAATTATCTGCAATAGGAAATACAGGGCTCGAAAAAATGGTTCGGAAAACTTCGAACGGTTAGGCCGATGGTTGCGATTGGGTTCGAACCCAGTACCTACCGTCTACCAGTTTGGAAGCCCGTAATTAGAGGCATCTTTTACGCATCGTGTAGTGGCAATTTTAGCAAGAAAAATATGAAGTTGACAGGGATAAAACAATGAAAAAAATTGAAGTCGGCGAGATAAAAAAATTAAGTTTAAATAAGCTGACTCATTTAAATAGTAATTAAAGAAGGCGAAAATGGCAAAACTTAAACAAAATCTGAAATCGAAACTATACAAGAAGGAGTTAATCACCTAGACACTTTCAACCCCTTAACGCGCAGTGTTGCCGGGTCGGCAACACCTAAAGTTCCCCCTTTTTAGAGACACAAAAACTCCGTGAATATTTCAAAAACTATTCTCATGGCTACTTTAAATCTTTCTTATGAGTTCTAGATGGTAGCATCACAGAGATAAAACTCTACTGTTTTTAAATAATAGGTCAAATGGTTTACTGTAATACGCGCTTCATAGCAATGCTCTTCTCACTGCGCTTATCAATGCTTTACTTATGGGAGGTTACCACTTCGGCAACAGCTGTATAATTAAAATGGTTTGTGAAATCTTTACAAAACAATACCTGTGTATTCCTCTAGGCCTAAATAGATTGCCTAATTTTCTTTTCTTTTAAATTCCAACTTTAAAGAGTAGTGCGCCGGAAAGGGTTAAAAAAGCATTTAAACGTTAGGAGCCAATCTTTGTTTAAAACTAAATGCACTTTTCTTCATCAGATGTTTTTATTTCAGTATTTCTTATTTTTAAACTTACATCATAAGTCAGTAACCGTTGGTTACGGTAACAATTCAATAGTTTTTTAACACCTCAATTTAAAAAAAAAAAATTGCCGAAAGATGTTTTTACCTCAGAAAATTTACTTTTAAAAATATGATTTGTTCACAAAAAATTGCATCTTTTTTTAAATTGCTATTTTAAATACTTTTATTTTTTAAAAATATTATTTAAAATGCTGAATCAAATTGAAAATTAAACATTTCCATTTAATTAAAAGAAAAAAATTCAACGCGACAAATAATATTTTGAGTTATGACAATTTTAATTTACTCTAAATTTTTTGAAAAAAAAAATATTAAGAAAGCTTATGATGTGATAGTGCTTACAAATTATGTGGTTAACCATCACAAAACATTCAAAATTCAAACTCTATAAATAAATAAATAAAATAAATGTTTCCTGGACAACATACAGCAACATTGTTTCTTCAATTACACGCTTTTCAATTTGTGTCTGATCCCTTGAAACCTCACGATTTATTAAAATTGTCATAACTCTCTGAATTTTGGAGATATCAAGATGGAATTTTTTTTGTTCAATTCAGGATTGGATAAGGAAATTTTTTCTAATTGGAAGTTTTATCCTCTGGGGGCCGTATAAAAATTTAATTTTTGTATTTTTTAAAATATACCCCCCATGGAGTTGCAACTTATCTTATCAAAAAATTTACCTATTTTGGTGAAACTTTGCAATTGGAAGTATGGGTCTAGGGGCAATATTTAAGGAGATAACCTATTGTTTCGATATTTATGACTCACCCTGTACATATTTAGTACTCATTTACTATAATCAAGTATCTTAGACAAGGGTCAGTACAGTTCTACAACTTTTTTTTAAGAATGCGCTTGTAATTATGTAAATACGTATCGTTTATAGTCGTTGTTCTGTCCATCAATATAAAAGAAAATAAAGATAATATATAAAAGAAAGAAAAAGCATATAAAAGAACAAAAACTATCCAACCGAATCGTTTGAAATAGAATAGAATCGTTGAATATGATCGTTGAATCGTTTGAATAGAATTGTCATGTAATTTTGTCGAGTCATTTAAAATTTTATGAAAATCGGATATATAGTTTAATTATAGAAACAACCAAAAGTAATCCATTGCATTTCGGCCAATGAGTAATAATAATTTCAAGAGCATTTTAATGATGTTATACTCTTTCGAACATAATAATATTGATATGCATCTATTAATTATATACTAGAATATACATTACATACTATATGTGGTGGAAAGAATTTTTCTTATTAATTTACAGGGTTACTCAATGGTATACCATTGCATATGTGTATAGCGAGAAACATTGTTTGGGGCGCTTTTTAATTATATTAAATTATTTCACATTTCATCAAATTTACATACCTTGGTCAAATTTACTACATGTTACTTCCTCTATTCTCCTATGTAAGCGGATATTTTTTTAAAAGACACAAAAAATTTCGGGCACTACACTGTAATCCGTGGTACTGAATTTTATTACACAAAATCGGAATATTTCTTAAACTTAGTTATTGTACAAACGCAAATCATTTGCTGCGCTTGATGTGCACTTTCTGACTTCTGTAACTTCAGAGTAATATTACAAATTCTGCGAACATAACAATCTATTACGAATTCTATGATTTAAAAATCAAATGAGAAATTATCTTATTTTAAATAGCATATCGAGAGTTCCAAAAGGGAAATACCAAAGGGTGTGCGCTCCAAAATATTGCATTTTTTTTAATAGTATATAAAATTTTTACTATATAACAACGCATAACAACATAACCGTATATATCAAAATTATATAAGGACGAATTATAATCTTGTTTAAAAATAGTTGTTGAATTTTATCTCTTTTATTATATATCTGTCTGTACATCGTAAGAAAACATTTCTACTAATGCAGCTTTTACCAACTAATGTCTCGCGTAGTGGGTCTTGGTGAATGATGTGGTAGCCAGCGGCATAGCCATAGGGGGTGAGGTCCAGATGCACTGGCACCACTAAATTTTAAAAGTTTTCTTTGCCTTATCTGATCCGAGAAATTCCTGCTAATAATCAATGTGAAAAACTATTTTCAATTTTAGCAGTACGAAGAGCATTTTTGCACCCTTTTGCTGGCTCGTGGAAACATCGAGATTTCACACAAAAATATGAATTGTGTTGCATCTGTTTAAAAAGTTTAACAATTTCAACAGCAAATAATATTTCGAGAGCAAATCTTCAATTTCCTTCCAGACGAATATATGAGAGGAGTATCCAGAAATATCTAAATCAGTTTCAAGTTGTTTGAATGGATTCTACACGAAAAACTTCAGCGAGCATGGCTTTTTACTTTTTTTTTTTTTTTTAAACCAAGTACAGAAGCAAACTGCGTATAGGGAAATAACCTGGGTTAAAATAAACCAGTATTATTTCTAGTATAGATGCTTTCATCGTAAACACCAGTACCATAAATATCACTGATTATGATGTTACTTTTTGACAATAATTAAATATCTTTATTTATATTTGTAGTTTGCGGATTGATTTAATTATTATTCCAATTAAACACGCTGGCATTACCAATAACTATTTTTGTTGATAGTGTATATCTCGTATAAAAATTTGCATATTTCCTAAGATAGGATAGCAGAAAGCGTATAAAGATTATACAATAAATTTTATGCTTATACAATCCATTATATTAGACTGGTAATGATTTTTATTTTTTTATTTTTTTATTCAAACTTCGTACTAATAACGGTTGGGAACCGCTGCCCTAATGTATTAAAATGTAATAAAGATAAAGACGAAAATATACAATAACTTTTTTTTCTTCGAGTCACACTTTCTAAATATCGATCTTTTATACATTCTGAAGATCGAACTTCATCTTTAAAACCCTAGAAACTCAAATATTTTTAATTTAAAATATGATTTTTTTTAAATATTTTTAACGGCTAAAGTTCCTTTTATTTATATTTTCCTTAATTCAGCATAATCTAGTAATTATTTTCTTAAAAGAACTAGAATGTATTACTTAAATGTCAATATCTTATTGCGAAATCTGAATTTTATTCCACAAATCTATTTCTGTTTTTAGAATAAAACATTTATCAAAAACTTTAATTTTGTTTTATTTGTTGCGTTGGACTCATCCTCATGCGGGAAATTACTCTTGCTTACTACGCCGATTAGTAAAGAATTCTTACGACTAGCCCCACCCATAAACCAATAGAAGGGCGCGAAGTAAATGACAACTACATACGAATCAATATTAGTGGATTTTGAAAAGCAATATGTCAGAGGGGAGGGGCTAATTTATCTGAGAATTTTTGAGAGAGTCATTTGGTTTTTTCGGAGCGATCAGAATTCACTCATCTCTCAACTGTTAAAGTGGTTTGCTGCTTCTCGGAATGCGTAATTTTTAGTTTCCGTAGTGATCGACATTACGAAAATGTTTTTGCATGGAACACCATTTAATTTGTGAATGGGCCACGTGGTCTTTGAAGAGTCTGGAAGTTTAATGTTATAATATGGAGTAGCCTTTAAATTATAGTGCTAATAAACAGAATTTCTAAGTTCAATAGAAATGGTCATCTTTTTAAATAACCACACATTTACTCTCGTCCCATATGCCCACAGGACTTCGACTGCAAAATAACTTGATGGAAATGACGTCGGTTGACTGTTCGAACACCGATTTCTTCGCAAAATCTTATTCATTCTGAAACATGTTTTTTCGCGTCAACACACCTAAAATATCATCACATATATTTGGAAACTTTTTTCTGGATTTTGTTTATACTGCATCGATAGGTATTGGCAAACTGGAATACAAGCTTTTACGTTTCCACTAATTTCGTCCCCCCCCCCAAAAAAAAAAAAAATATTGCACTCAACGGGTATGTTATAGAGCAAACAGCATAAATTAGAAGCATTAGCATTAACATTAACGCAAATTAAATTGAATTAACATTAACATTAAAACATTAACATTAACATTAATATTGTTCGGTGCTCTTGTACGTATATATTCAGTGACGCAGTCTAAAATACTTCATTGAGAATTTATAGAATCCTAAAAACAGTTATTTCGGTAAGAGAAAACTGATAGCACTCTGTAATGATTACTCAGAAACATTTTCCATATTTGTATTTCTCAACTTTTACGAAAATATAATATAACCTATTCCATCAAACCAAAACACCTAAAAGTGATTTTTCGTCACCAGAAACCTTAAAAACAAATCAATTTCCGGGATTTAACTTGTCAGCACATGCGCCCGTTTCCATTACGTTACTACACGCATGTTACGTAAATGTCACCCCATTTTGTCACTCAATATATTTTTGGTTAATAGCGTTTTAAAAACGAATTTATTTCTGTATATTATAAAATGCATCTGTAGTACCAATATTATAGAATGTATCAGTATTTTGAAGCAGTTTTTTTAAAAATCACGGGGGTTTTAATTTATTTATTTATTATTATTATTATTTTTATATGCGAACGATTTGTTCTGCATCTTAAAAAATGAATTATTCCACAACATTTATATTTATTAAAATTAATACCCTTTCATCAATGTATACAAGTAGCTTTCATATTGATATTTCATTAAAATTATTTTAGCGGGCATTATTCTGTAAGAAATGCGTTTAATGAAATGAAACTTTTCTCTTATCCTCAAAAACAAAGAAAAAACATTGTTTCACCCACCCCCTTCTCGACTTTGTCCTTGAATAGTACGAGACAGACCAGCAGTGTCCTCAAATATTTTAGCTTTTTTTTTTTTTTTGAGAAGAAGAAAAAAAATATGGTTTGGTAAGATTTTATCAGAAAAGCTGTTTTGAATAAGGTACCCTGGGGTAATAACGCCAGACGGGGTAATAACGCCAAGTGCTAATATTTTGCATAATTATGAAATAATCTGGTAAATGACACCCATGTGCTCTGCGCAGAAGGGTTTTGAGTCATATAAATCGCAAAAAACAGCTTCAACTTAATTTGTTTCATTTTTAGGTTTTACTGTTTTTACAAGCAACTAAAATTAACGCTTGATCTAAAATTTGCGAGATACGTTTTGTGATGTGAAGACTATTTTTTTTATCCGGAAATACTTTGTTAATTACATAAATTTGTAGTACATTTCATGGACTTTCAAAATGTTGTTGAAGATTTTGGATATCTTCTCGAGATAATTTGTAATTTAAAATGTACAGCGCAATAACTATAACGGGGTAATAACGCCAATCCTTGCAATTTTTACACCAGTTGATTCCCTACAGTGGCCGAGCTACATCCTAAATACCGATTCAAATAAACACAGTTAAAACTGTGCAATATTTCTAATAATTCTATTTAAGCGGTCCTTTTTAAGCAAAAAGAAGCTCACGGTCTGATATTCTTTTGCCACATCTCCCCCACACACACCGCACCTTTATTTTTCTTACAATTTCACAAAAAATTGAACATTTTCAATAGCTTAGGATGCAATTTGTCAATTTCTAGAGCTGAGAGTTTGTATTTTTAGAATTGGGCAATCTACATGCCATTATTCCATCTTATTTCATAGTTTTGTTTGCATGGCGTTATTACCCATATAGGTGGGTAATAACGCCAAATAGCATTGGTCAAGAAATCACGCCATTACATTTTATGTATTCATATCTGTTAAATTATTTTTTTTATACAGATAGTCAATGAGTTGCTGTATCAAATCATATATTTGTTTGAAAAATACAAGCTAAATCTGAGCCGTGAAAATTGGTAGAACCTTAACATGACGTTATTACCCCAGGGTACCTTATTTTAAACTTATATTTTTATAGGTCTTGAAAGAAAAATGAACACTTTTTGAAAGTGCAGATAACTTGAAAAAAGATTATAATATATCTTTCGAAACCTTAAGTAACACAAAAGAACAGAGAAAACCATATAAAATTAAACAGCAGCTATTTGCTAATACACTGTGCAAAATTGATATATCTTAGATTCATTCATCGCTACTTACTCTTCTGTATGCAGACAACGCCGGACTTAGGGTCTCCTAAACCTGATCTTTGGATCTGAAATTTTCAGGAGCTCTAAATTGTGCATCTAATATTTATTTAATAATATATTATCTCTCTTTCTCTTTATATATATATATTTACACAGTTTTTATGTGCAAAATAATTAAGTTCTCCAAAGTCACCTGACAAACAGAACATGCAATAAAACTAGAAAATATCGCCCAAAAACAAAATGAGAAAATGTACTGTAACAAACTTGAATAACGGAACAAGCAGGAAAAGCTTAACGCTTTAAAATGGCAGGCTGCATGACTAACGGCATGCGAGCTGGGTTATACTGGTATTCAACATGTAATATACACCATATCTGCCAAGAACAGACTAAAGCTATGAATGACAAAAATATAGTTTTGTACCGGTCGATATTCATTTGGTAAACCACTATTTAATCTTACCACATCACCTATATCGAAATGCGAGTACAACGCTTTCCAGCAATTCGATTTTTTTTTTTTTTTTTTTTTTCAAAATTTAAAGTCAGCTGAATTAAAAAAATTCATTGCATAACCATGTTCGATAGCAGAAATATAGTGTTTAATTATAGCCTTGACAATATTTTAAATCCTAGAATTTAATCTCTCCGTACGAGTCAAACAATTGATATAAATATTTATAGAGATAGAAAAATGCACATTTGAGCTGAAATGAAAAAGTTGTTTTGTGTAAATTTTGATTTGAATCAAAATCATTCTTTTTATGATAAATACATGGCAACTTTTTATTGCCTTCAGTTGCAAGAGAAATGTCCTGAGACGTTTCTTTAGTTAACTCTCTCATCATCATCTCATCTTTTTTCAGGTTTAAATTGTCCGGGTAATATTCAAGTTTATGAATCGCATGGGTGTGTCCTTACTTTTGATTACCAAATGTATATATATATATATATATAAATATGTATGTGTGTGTGTCTGTCTGTCTTTGTAAATTCTGATATCATATTAATTTTAAATGTGGATAGAAATAACAAAAATTAAAATAATGTATAACATTTAATAGATCTCCAAATTTTGTAAAAATACCGTCAAGATATGAGTATGCAGCTTTACAGTACTATATATATATACCACATATGTGAACATGAGATGTAGAGAATGCAGTAATATTCTTCAGGTTATTTCTTTATGAAATTACAAAAATCAGACTCTGTTTGTCGAAAGCACAAAACAAATATTATTCAGTTTATTCACTCGAAAAATTTGTTTTGCAACCGGTTAGATACAAAGAAGCATGTGTTAAACTCTGAAAAAATATCACCATTTCATATTTTTAGACAGTCGCAAAAAAAGAAAAATAATATTTTTACCTCCTTGAACTTAATAAAAACCACATGTCACAATTATATAACTTCTGTTTAAGGCTCAGGCACCATCTGTAAGAGAATACATGTTAAGCCGGACAGATGCCGTCTGAACCTTCGTGTAAAGGTTTTAATAAAACCAAAAATTCCATGGCAAAAATCTTTAGATCTCGTGGATAAAATCACCGGACTTTTAAATGACTATTTCTTTATCCCCTGAGAATTCAGAAGCTACGCAAGAAGTAATTCTGAGATTGCGGAAAAAGCACACCGTAGACAACAAGATTAACTTTCGACTTACCAGATTCCTCAAAGCCCACTGAACAAAATTGCTTTCAGGTGAAAACATTTATCATTACACATCCTTCTGTATGTAGAGTTTGAAAACATATTTTATTTAATGTAATCATTCATGAAAACCTTTTTTAAGAGGACTAGGTAAACTTTATATATTTATTTCATCTTTTGAATTTTAGATTATATTTTTTGCCGAATTTAAATGATTTTATAAGAAAAAAGATATTTTACGAAAATCAACAATTCTCTTGGAACAGTTTTAAGCAATTTGGAAATTCTATATCAAGTGTTTAAAACGGGGTGATTTTGTACTACGACTAGTTTTATTTATATATTTGAATTTTTATGCGAAAATGGATAAATATATAATTTATTACATTTATATATAATAAATTCAGTAATACAGAAATAATGACTGCAACTTAAATAGGACGTAATCCTATGACAATCTGGAATCATGACTTATCATTGGATATTACTGAGTTAAATTCGCGTGATAGGATTTAATAGAATTAAGAAAACTTTTAATATTACCTTTTAAAGTTTTGATAGGAATTTCACAAAGTTTTAATTGACCCGACAAAATTCTGCTATCGCTATATACACTCTTAAAACGAAGGAGTTGATTTGGCTTCTCATGAAAGAGCTGTAAGTTTTTTTATCATAAAAGAGTTGTTTTTCAAACGATTAAATATTCTTGATCTAAATTGGTTATTTAAATAGCTCAACTTCATTTAAATTGGTTAAAACTCGAGTTATTTCAATTCTTTTTTGAGAAGCTGCCTTTCAACTTTGAGATGAGTGGATTTCTGCTCAACTTGAGCTATTTTGTGGCTGACTTTTTAAAAGAGTAAATTAATATAGTTAAATTCAAAACAATTCCGTTGATGAATTTTTGTGATATTATATGCAGACAGACGCAATAGCCCACTTGAAGTAAATATTGTTCTGTTTTCAATAGAGTTTATTCTGAGATCATTTTGTGAATTTTAAAGTTTTTCAGGATTTCTCTACTGCAAGATTTTTTTCATTCTTCCGAACATCTTGCTATTTTTTACGGGCCCATTCAAGTTCAATGTGCCAACGTTTACGACAGCCTACACAAAACTGGGAAAAATGACCTCTGCGAAGCAGAACAGAGGCTGAAATTCGAAGATGATAGACCGACATATGCATGCGTTCAATAGGATAGTCGCCCTAAAATGTAATGTTATACTGCCGCCGTTACAGGTTACTGACTGCAACCACCCGATAACAGAAAGCATCCACCCGTATCCGGTGTTACCTGAGATGGTGTAATCTTATGTTTTGAGCGACTATCCTTCTCAACGCATGTGTAATCCCAGTCGGTCACCTTCGAATTTTGGCCACTCTGCTGCTTCCCAAAAAACAACTTTTACAGTTTTGTGTAGTTTGGCATAAATCTTGACACAGTGGTCCTTGAAAAACCTATAAGGTTGGCTGTTCTAGACACGAACATTCCATCGAAACGAGCTCCAATAATTTTCTGTGGACATGGTCGGTCAAGTCGGACATAATGATGCTTTACTAAGAATAGAATTTTCTCATACAACTTCCACACCGGTAAATGCTCAAGTGATACCGCCTTCCGCCACTACCAGGTAACAGATTTCATCGGCATACGCCATAGCGGTATTAAACTGTTGAAATAGAACATATTTTGAAAAGGGTGTTCATATAATTTTGTACAATCTCTGTATATGTACATATAAAACCAAATATTTCTAATCGTATCGAATACTTTAGCAATTTATTATTAAAATAAAAAGTAAATGAGAGAAAATGTTATCAGGTTTGTTGAAGACAATGTCCGTGTATGAAAAAAATATGAGTATTATTCTTATTTACGCTAATATTGTTTGTCGTTAGTATGGCGCATTTATTATTGTTGTATAAAATCTGCTGAGAGATTAACTTCTTGGAAGAAAACTTGGCTCTCGTCTCTTTGTAACGGTATATTTCGATGGTTTAGATGATAAACGTGGATTCAACAAATTTAATATCATTCACAAAACCTTAATATATTCAGAAGCAGTATAAAACAAAAGTATTAAAATGCACGAATACAAAAAAATCAGTACTTGTGCCCTGGTAAAGTTTTATTAATAATTTATTTTTACGTTTAAATACTAATAAACGAGAAAAATGTATTTATTGGCAATGTTTGAAAGAATATCAACCCTGTTACATGAGGAATGCTTCAAATCACAAAAATTTAAGTTGTTGCACAACACACACACACACACACCCAAACACACACACATGCACACACACACATACACACACACACACACATATATATATATATACAGGGTCTCCGAAAAGTCTGGAAACGGTCGAATAACTCGAGAAATACATATGAGATTGAAAAACGAAAATATATGTGTTAAATATTTTTAAACAAGCTACTCAGTGATACCAAATTTGATCTTCGCAACCGACCCCTTGGTGGTCAGAGGGGATCCAACTTTGAAATCTTGAATTATAACCCCCCCCCCCCTCCCATTTTTTATTGCAGATTCGGATTCTATGGACAAAAATACATAACTTTTGTATTTGATGTTTATTTCGAATCCTCTTTCATCACGGTGCAATTGAGCATATTAAATCGATACATATTTCGGTTTTTACAACCAGGTTTTCCTGATTGGCCAGAATGTTGACGTCAAATACCTCGTCTTTTGCAGGAATAGTGGTTTCTTGAAAATCACCCGTGGCGATTATTTCGACAATGCTACACTGTTAAAAATTGACCTATTTGCTGTAGCGTCACTCCACAGCTTTTATAGAAAATCTATTTTATGACCAATGAGAATGCTCCATAACACAGTAAAGTAACCGTTTACTATAAAAGCGGTGGAGGGACGCTGTAGCAAATGAGTTAAATTTTTTACAGTGTATAGGGTTATTTTATGTTTTTCTCTACAAAAATTCATTGAAATTGTATATTAATTTAGTTTTCTATTTGGATTTTTATTTTAACCATTAAATGGTTTCTAAATAACGAATGGTTTCTAAATACGGCTGATGTGGGTGTATGCTTTTTTAAGAATTATTTGCTGTAGCGTCACCCCACCGCTTTTATAGAAAACGGTTACTTTACCGTGTTATGGAGCATTCTCATGGTCATAAAAGAGATATTCTATAAAAGCTGTGGAATGACGCTACAGCAAATGAATCAAATTTTTAACAACGTAGCATTATCGAAATAATCGCCACGGGTGATTTTCAAGAAATGCTACTCCTGCAAAAGACGAAAAATTTGACGTCAAAAATTCTGGCCAATCAGGCAAAACCTGTTTGGGAAAACCGAAATATGCATCGATTTATGCTGAATTACACAGTGATAAACGAGGATTCGGAATAAACATCAAACACAAAAGTTACGTATTTTTGTCCGTAGAATCCGAATCTGCAATTAAAAATGGGGGTTATAATTTAAGATTTCAAAGTTGGAACCCCTCTGACTCCAAGGGGTCAGTTGCGAAGGTCAAATTTTGTATCACTGAGTAGCTTATTTAAAAATATTGAACATGTATATTTTCGTTTTTCAATCTCATATGTATTTCTCGAGTTATTCGACAGTTTCCAGACTTTTCGGACACCCTGTATATATATATATATATATAAACTTTCTCTCAGAGCCCTCGGTAGAGAAAATAATACCTACTTTCAAATTAAAAACATCTTATACACATATGAAAAAGTAAAATAAATAAATTCAGTATATTAGAGCGGTAAATTTGACAGAATATATTAACAAAGATTATATAAAAATAAGTGTTAACTGAATGTATAATATAGAGATATATCAGTTAAATAACAAAGAAACAGGAGAAAATATTAGTGGTATTTTTCAAGAACATGTTTTTGATATGAAATAGAATATTTAATGAAGAGGATTCATTTTTATTTATACGTTTATTATTTTTCTGCTAGGAAAGGTTCCATTCATTACTGCAGAAGAGATATTTCTGAAGAAGAAGAAGAGGAAGATCCTCCTCCTTGAACGTTTGAGCCCATAGTCACGTATACCATTTCCGCTGATCGACTGACCACTTGGAAGAAATCTCTAGGCTCTCGTACTATTCTTAAGATATATTTTATTTTAGGTGTTAGATGATAAAGTTAGCCTTAAAGAATGCCATATATTTCTTGAACTCTTCAACCAATTCAAAATCAAATTTTTTATTTTATTTACAAAGAAGATAGCACATTATTACCATTGGTCTGATAAAATTAAACGATGAACACAAATTAAAAAAAAAATTCTAAAAGTTTTAAGTAGGGTAACATCCCCAGTAATTGGCACTTTAAGAATTTGTCTTTAAATTTATTTCAATTTTCATTACCAAGAAATAAGCTATTTACTTGGAAATATTTTTAAATCAAAGAATGCATATCTGTGCATCTATTTTGCCCACTAAAGGCAAAATAAAATGGAAAAGTATTTTTATAAAAATATATTTATAAAAAGTTGCTGTAGTCACCAGTAATTGGCACCTAGAGCACCAATGTATGACACCTTATGATCCAGTAATTGGTACATGTTTATATATATAAAAAGATTTATATTTTGTATTGGGTTTAAACGCTTTAAATTAATTTACTGTAGATGAAGATGCCATATTTCAGTTTTTGAGAATAAGAAATCAGCATATTAGTCTGAAATGTGAACACATTAAAACAATACAATATATTTATATTAATACCCAGTAATTGTCATGCTGCCCCCAGTAATTGTCATATGAACCTTTAATGGATTTCAATTACTGATAATATTTCATATTTTCAAATAAAAACAACTAATTAACAAAATTAGTCCATATCTTTAAAAGTACTGCCAAAATAAATGGTTTAATCTCTAATCTTGCGATTCTCTTGTAATTGGAATTGGTGTCAATTACTGGGAACTTGCAAAATTGAAGCACCGTTAATTGGCATCTATCATTAATTCAGAAATCCAAATATTTGTGTCAAAAATACTTTTACACAATTAAAGTAACCCTTTTCAACTAAACAAAACTGTTGTCAATTAAAATTTAAAATGTATTTTAAATCAGATAATAATGAATTGAAAAGCATGCCTTTCTTAAGCCAGAGAAGAAGCATTTGCAACAAAAATGGCTAGTTTGATACAAACCATAATAGTTTCTCTTTCCTAGGCCCTATTGTCATTTAGTAGCATAAATCAAAGTTATAATCTTTAAAGTAAATGAGCATATAACTGGTATATAATCTTGCATTTTTCAAAGACTGGATATAAATGTTATTTTAGAACATGTTTGTAAGATGTGCTAATCATTGGTGTATGCCAATTACTGGAGATGCTACCCTATGATGTATATGATGGTAATGTATACGATGGTGGTATAGTATATGATAAATGGTCTAATGCTATCTATTGGAAATGTTTTAACAGTATCAATCCTATTTACATGTAGGGGCTCAAAGTTTTCAAAAATTTAGACTGTTGCACAAAATGAAAAAAGAACCTATAAAAAATGTATATATATATTATAAATATGTGGATAAATATTATATATATACTACCAAACGCAAAAATTAAAGCTGGCTTTCAAATTAAATAAAAACACCTTTTTCATACATAAAAAGATAAAATTAATAAAATTCAGTTTTTTAAAGTAAAAAATGTGTTTTTAAAAGCGCAGAATATAATAATTAAAGTTATATACAAATACATCTCAACAGAATGCATATATTAAGGATTTGTCAGTTAAATAACACAAAAAAATGGGAGAAAATAAAAACCAGTGTTTTTGAAGAACATGTTTCTGGTGTGAAATAAAATATTGAATGAAGAGGATTTATTCTGATTTATACTTCTGATTTATTTTTTTTTCTGCAAGGAACGGTCTCATTCATTACTGCATAACAGAAATTTCTGGGAGAAAAAGAAGACGAAGACCTTCCCACTTGATTGTTTGAACCTGTTGTCACGTACTGTATCACGTTCCGCTGATCGACTGACCACTTGGAAGAAATCTCTTGGCTCTCGTGTTTTTCTTAAGATGCTTTTTTAAGTGTTAGATGATAAAATTAGACACACAGAGTGCCATATACATCATGAACTCTGCAATTTTTTCAATTTTTTTTATTTATTTAGAATGAAGATCACAGATTAAGAAATATAATATGACAAACATAAATAAATTTTTACAGTTTTTAATTTTAAATATGAAATGACCGAAACCTTTAAATTTTTTTCTAAAATTTTTAAATATGAAATGAATTAATGTTATCTATTGGCTGTGTTTTAAAGAATATTAAGCCCGTTAACGCATAGGACGCTAAAGTTTACAAAAAATTAGGTTGTTGCACAGCATTAAATATATATATATTTCTCACTGCATACTCGATAGAAATAACAACGCCTAATTTCATATTTAAAAAAGATTTTCCATACATAAGAAGAAAAATAAATAAAATTCGGGTTTTCAAAGAAAAAAAGATGCTTAAAAGCGCAGAATATAATAATATACGTAATATACAAAAAATTCTTAACTGAAAGTATTCCATAGAGATTTATAAGTTAAATAACGACAAATATGGGAAAATATTTGGAGTATTTTTGAAGAACATGCTTTTGGTATGAAATAAAATATTGAATGAAGCCGATTCATTCTTTTTTATATTTTTATTATTTTTCTGCTACATAAGATTCCATTCATTAATGCATAAGAGATATTTCTGATAGAAGAAAAAGAAGTTGAACCTCATCCTTGTTCATTTGAAAACATAGTTACGTACACCATTTCCGCTGATCGACTGACCACTTGGAAGAAATCTCTAGGCTCTCGTCTTTTTTCTTAAGACATCTTTGAGGTGCCACATGATAAAGTTAATCTTGCAGAATGCCACATAATTCTTGAAATCTTAACCTATTCAAAATCAAATTTTAATTTGAAGACTACAGATTAATAAATAAAATATGTCGAACATAAAAATTTTTTTACAATATTAAATTTTAAATATGGAAATGACCAAAATCTATTATCTCGTAGTATTTTAGGGATTTGTCAGTTAAGAAATAAAGAAATAGAAGAAATAGGCAAAAATATTAGTAGTATTCTTAAAGAACTTGTTTCTGATATGAAATAAAGTATTGAATGAACAGGATTCATTCTTATTTATACTTTTATTAATTTTCACTCGGAAAGGTTCCATGCATTACAGCGTAACAGATATTTCTGGAAGAAGAACGAAACCTTCCACCTTAATCATTTGAACCCATAGTCACGCACGTCGTTTCGGCTGGTCGACTGACCACTTGAAAGAAATCTCTTGGCTCTCGTAATTTTCTTAAGATGTCATTTTAGGTGTTAGATGATAAAGTTAGCCTTACAGAATGACATATAATTCACGAACTCTCCAATTTATTAAAAACTACTTTTAATTTTACTTAGAATAAAAATCACAGATTAAGAAACATAACAGAACAAACATAAAATAAATATTACAGTTTTTAATTTTAAATATGAAATGACCGAAATCTGTATGGTTTTTTCTGAAACTTTTAAGCATGAAATGAACTAATCTTATCCATTGGTAATGTTTTGAAGAATATCAACACTGTTAAGGGGACAAAGGACCTTTAAAGTCATTTTTTTATATATCTTTAAAATTGCACTTTAAATATTATTGAAGGGTATATTGTATGTATTATAGCATATATTTATCACAAAAAATTAAGAAAAAAATTTTTTGAGAAAAATAGGGAAATTTTTGTAATATTTTAGATTTAACAACAACTTTTTAAAACGCTCCATGTGCATTATTTTTTCCTTGAATGCTTTGAAATTTTTTATATTTATTCATCATAATATATGTTATAAGACTGTGCATAGTTTTATGAAAATAAAAATAATTGTAAAATTTAAAGGTAGTTAATTGTAAAAATAGGTTCAAAAATGCTCAAAATTTCAAAAAAGATTTAGAAAATATTTTTTTTAAATCTACATATTCAGATATATAAAATTCAATGCACAGTTTTATTTATATATGTAAATTAAACTTATATAAATAATATTGGAGATATTCATTGATATGGAATGCGCATGGGACATTTTGAAAAGTTCTCGTTAAATCTAAAATATTACACATAATTCCCTATTTTTTTCAAAAAAAATTTTTTTTACATTTTTTGACATAAATATATGTTATAATGCATATAATGTACCCTTGAAGACTATTTAAAGTGCAATTTTAAAAATATTAAAATATATATATTTTAGAGGTCCCTTGTCCCCTTAACACGTAACGGTGCTAATGTTTACAAAAATTAGGGCTGTTCCACAACATGAAATACATATATACTTCTCCCTGTATACTTGTTAGAAAAAATAACACCTCATTTCATATTTGAAACAGATTTTACATACATAAAAAGTAAAATGTACAAAATTTGGTTTCTCAAAACAAAAAAGATATTTAAATGTACAGAATATAATATTATTGGTAATATATAAAATAAATCTTAACTGAATGTATACTTTAGATATTTATCAGTTAAATAACAAAAAATATGAGGAAATATTAGGAGTATTATTTAAGAATTTGTTTCTAGTATGAAATAAAATATTGAATGAAGAAGATTCGTTCTTATTTATACTTTTATTATTTTTTCTGCTAGGAAAGTTTCCATTCATTACTGCATAATATATATTTCTGATAGAAGAAAAAGAAGTAGAACCTCCGCCTTGTTAATTTGAACCCACAGTCACGTACACTATTTCCGCTGACCGACTGACCACTTGAAAGAAATCTCTTGGCTGTCGTCTTTTTTCTTAAGACATCTTTTAAGGTGTCATCAGATGGTAAAATTAGCCTTACAGAATGTCATATAATTCTGGAAATCTTATCATATTCAATAATAATTTTTAATTTGAAGACCATTGATTAATAAATATAACATGTCGAACATAAAATAATATTTACAATTTTTAATTTTAAATATGAAATGACCGAAATCTATTATCTCGAAGTACTTTAGTGATTTATCAATTAAGAAAAAAAAATAGAGAAATAGACAAAAATATTAGCAATATTTTTAAATAACGTGTTTCTGGTATGAAATAAAATATTGAATGAACAGGCTTCATTCTTATTTACACTTTTATTATATTTCTCTTGCAAAGGTTCAATGCACAACAGCATAACATATATTTCTGGAAGAAGAACGAAACCTTCCTCCTTGATCATTTGAACTCATAGTCACGCACATCATTTCCAGTGATGGACTGACCACTTGAAAGAATTCTCTTGGTTCTCGTATTTTTCTTAAGATGTTGTTTTACGTGTTAGACAGTAAAGTTAGCATAAGAGAATGCCATATAATTCTTGAACTCTTAACCTACTCAAAAACAATTTTTAATTTTATTAATAAAGAAAATAGATTATTACTTCTTGCCTGATGAAGTTAAATAATGAGCATAACATTTATTGTTTTTCTGAAAATTTTAAGTATGAAATGAGTTAGTGCTATCTAATGGAAATGTTTTAAAGATTATCAATTCTCTTAACTCGTAGGAACGCTACTATTTACAAAAATTTATACTATTGCACCACATGAAATATATATACATATATGTATGTAAAAATAATAATGCCTGCTTTCAAATTAAAAAAACAATCATGTATAAAAAAGTAAAAAATAAATAAATTCCGTTTATTAACGCGGAAAATTTCCTTTCAAAAGCACAGAATATAATACCAAAAATTATTTAAAAATAAATCTTAACTGAATGCATACTTTAGTGATTTATCTGTTAAATAACAGAGAAAGAGGACAATATTTTTGAAGAATATGTTTCTGGCTTAATATAAAATATGGAATATAAAATATAGCGTACCTTTTTAGGTGTTAGATCATAAAGTTAGGCTTACAGAATACCATATAATTCATCAACTCTTAACCTATCAAAACAATTTTTAATTTTATTTACAAAGATCATCACTTATTAATAAATATAATATGACAAGCATAAAATAATTTTTAAGGTTTTTAATTTTAAATATAAAATGACCGAAATCTTTAAAGTTGTTTTAAAATTTTTGAGCATGAAATGAACTAATGTTATATATTGGTAATGTTTTAAAGAATATTAACCCTATTAACACGTAGAGGCGCTACAGTTTAGAAAAAATAAGGCTGTTGCACAATGTTGAGATTTTAAACTGCGTAAACCAAGAGAATTGAATTTTAATCTAAGAAGATTTTACCTGTGACATATCTGCAATCACAGACTACTTGACAACTGTTTTAAGAGCTGATTGATGGTTAGAATAGCTTGAATGATGAGGTTTTTTACACAAATAAATAAGATCTGTTGGGATTTAAAGAGATTTTAATAGAATCCTTCGATTTCGTATCGTGTAAACATACTTAGAATAGAAAACATTTTGTTCTGAACTGTCACGCAGTACAACCTGCATTATAACAAATGTAATCTATCTAGAAAGATGAATTGCAAATGAATACATACAAATTATATCTATGAAAAAGCATATTATGAATTTTAAAATACAAAAGGACAAGAAATAATGAGAAAAAATTGATTAATAAAGTCATTAAAGCTTCGTTCTGTCAACATCAAAGTTTTTTGGTGCTGCCATCTGTCATCACGTTTCAGAAATAATTAGTGTCTTTTTAGGATTCAACATCCTCCGCCCCCGGCAGTAGAGGGGATACCTTTGTAATAGGACGTTTGATGTCACCGTCCGTTTTTTTAATTAAGACGACACGAACTCGATTGTCCTGTCCTGGGAAAGTTTGTAGAATGCGGCCCATTTTCCATTTCATGGGCAGGGATCGTTCATGAATTATTACCAAGTCTCCTTCTCGTAGATTAACATTTGGAGTAGTCCATTTAGGACGCTGTTGTAGATGTTGGAGATATTCTCTTGACCATCTATACCAAAATTGGTTCTTGGCCCTTTCAATAAGGCGCGAACGAGCATTTAATGATAGAGCTCGCGAATTAGAAGCTTCTGGAATATCAAGGAGCGGTGCTCCGATTAGAAAATGACCTGGCGTTAATGCGCGCGGATCTGATGGATCTGATGACATCGGTGTTAGAGGTCTGGAATTTATGCAACTTTCTATTTGACACAGTAAAGTAGATAATTCTTCAAAATTTAAAATACTGGATTTACATGCCTTTAACAGATGATTTTTTGTAAGCTTTACAGCTGCCTCCCATAGCCCACCAAAGTGCGGCGCATATGGAGGAATGAAATGCCAATTGATTTTTTTGCTCGAAAGAAAATCTTGAATTTCTCTGTCCCTCAAATATTGGAATAACTGCTTTAGTTGATTTGCTAGACCTACGAAATTTTTCCCATTATCTGAATAAATATCAGACGGCAGGCCTCTACGTGAAATAAATCTCTTTAGGGCTGCTAGCAAGGCTTGCACAGACAAGTCTGATACCACTTCCAGATGCACTGCCTTAGTGCACATGCAGACGAATACACATATGTAAGTTTTTATTTTTATCTTACTTCTAGGCAAATTTGGCTTGGTTATGCAGGTGCCGGCAAAATCTATGCCAACCTTGGAAAAAGGACGAATTGGGGTGATTCTGTCAACGGGAAGATCTCCCATCATTTGTTGACAAGCTTGTGTTTTTAGGCATTTGCAAAGTACACATTTGTTGAGCTCTTGTCGCACAGTAGAACGACCATTAACAAACCAAAATTGTTGACGTATAATAGAAAGTACTAGCTGTGTACCTGCGTGCATATGTTTCTCATGTACATGCTTTATTAATAGTTTAGTGACAAAGTTATTTTTTGGTAGTAGCATCGGATATTTTTTATCGAAGGTTAAAGACTGATGTTGAGACAAACGGCCACCTACTCGAATGATATCACTTGAATCTAAAAATACATTTAGTGGTAGTAGTTTACTATTGCTTGGTGAGGGTTTTCTTTCTTTTAACAACTTAAGCTCTGTGTTGAATTCAGAACTTTGAATTAATTTTACAATGCATTGAATTGAGTTAGAGATTTCTTCTGAACTTAGATTTCCAAATGTTTTCGATGTACTATGTCTATCATTATGAATAAATCTAAGACAATAGGCTGTGACTCTTGACAGCTTAGAGAATTTCGAAAACTTAAAAAGAAAGTCAGGAGGTGCACTTACTTGTGTTACATTACTGACAGAGTCAATTACTTGATTTAACTCACATATTGGAGCAGTGAATTTAGGTATTGGGATTTGATCATTTGACAGTAGCCATGGAGGCCCATGCCACCACAGAGAATGATTAAGAAGCTTTCGCGGAGGAATTCCCCTAGAAGCTACATCTGCAGGATTTAAAGCACCTGGAATTTGATTCCATTCATGGGAAGGCATTAATGCCTGTATTTGGCATACTCTGTTAAGTACGAATTGATTTCCCTTTAAAGTTGGTGCTTTTAGCCAACTGAGAACAATTTGGGAATCCGACCACAAATAAATATTGTCAAATTTGTCTTTTAATGTGTCAATAATTACAGAACATAACTTAGCTAGCAAAAGAGCCGAACAAAGCTCGATTCTAGGCAATGTTTGAGGTTTAATAGGATTCACTTTAGTTTTTGCAGCAATCAAATTAACAAATACCCTTTCAGGTGTAACCACACGTAAATATGTAACAGCAGCATACGCATTATTCGAACCGTCGCAAAAACCATGCAGTTGAATTTGAACAACTGCTTCATTAAGTAAATTCATATATCGAGGAATTTCTAACGATTTCAATAAATGCATTTCAGATGAAAATTCATTCCAAACCTGTTGTATGGCATGTGGGATTTTCTCATCCCAAGAAATCTTATTCTTCCAAAGATCTTGCATCATGATTTTTAACTTTATTGTTGTAGGAGCTAGGAAACCCAGAGGGTCAAAGATTGTAGCCACTACAGATAACAAATCTCGTTTTGTTTGTACATCCTTTAAATCAGCGAACCCAATTTGTAAAATATCTTTGGAAGAGTCCCAAAGTAAACCAAGAACTTTAACAGTATCATCTTCCTGAATGACCTTTTTTGAGGAAGCCTTCATTTCATCAGGTAAATGAGCTATTACATCAGGATCGTTACAGGTCCACTTTCGTAGATTAAAACCTCCACTTTTCATAATACTTATTAGTTGTGTAACTAAATTCTGAGCATTTTCTCGTGAATCGGCTCCAGAAAGGAGATCATCAACGTAAATTTCATCTTGAATAATTTGGCAGGCTTTTTGATTAGATTGTTCATTATCAATGGCCAATTGGCGTAATGTCCTAATGGCCAAAAACGGTGCACAGGAAAAACCGTATGTAACGGTTAACAGCCTGTATGCTTTGATAGTGTCTTCTAAATTAAATCTCCAAAGAATGCGTTGATAATCAATATGATTCTGATTAACGAGTATTTGTCGAAACATTTTTTCGATATCAGCACTAAAAGCAATTGGATTCATTCTAAACTTTAATAATAAAGGAAATATTTCCGGCTGCAATTTCGGACCTATCTCTAGATAATCATTTAAAGAGTGACCTGATGAACCAACTGCAGATGCGTCAAATACTACTCTAAGTCGTGTAGTTGAACTATCTTCTTTTGGTACCCCGTGATGCGGAAGATAAAAATGATCCGGATTTGAGATTTCTGAATTTGGTACAAGTTCCATGTGCCCCAAATCGATATATTCTTTTATGAATGCTAAATATTGCTCTCTAAGCAAAGGGTTTTGGTGGAGTTTCTTCTCCAAAAAATAAAACCACTTTAGAGCTTGAGATTTTGAATCACCGAGGATTGGTTTAGATTTAAACGGCAAGTTTACAACATATCGTCCTGATTCTGTGCGTGAAACGGTTTTAGAATATTTATCTTCAACAAGAGAAATTGGATCAGAACCGGGAACCGACTCAAGTTCCCAGAACTTTTGCAGCTGAGAAGTAATCTGCGTAGTAACATGACAACTAACAGATGAATTTTGGTTTGATTCATTCGAATAAATAATTCCCGATAATATCCAACCCAGTTTACAATTAATAGCACTCGGTGATCCTTTAGGTCCTAAAATAGACTCTCCTATTATGATATTAGCAAACAAATCTGCACCTATAAGAAGATCAATGGGACTGGACACATGGAAATTTGGATCCGCAAGATTCAAGCCTTCAATATTTGGCCAAAACGTAGTCGTAATCAGAAAATTTGGTAAATTTGTTGTTATCTGATTAACAACTAACGCGTCTAACTGAAAGACTTCATCATTAAAATGGGGAGAGAATGTCAAAGAAACATCCTGAAGAGTTGTTTCTGCAACTAAATTATTTATACCTGAGATTTTATGATTTGTAGGCCTTGAGGGAAGACCTAATTTTTCACAAAAAGTTTTAGAAAGTAGGCTCTTTTGAGAACCACTATCGATCATCGCCCTGCAAGGAATGAATTTGCCTGATTTGGACTTTACACGTATAATGGCAGTAGCCAACAATGTTTGAGAATTTCCACTAAACGATTGATTAGTAAAACAATTTGATTCATTTAAATTACCTACAGCGTTTGGGGTTGTTACATGATCTTCTTGTCCAATAATTTGTTGTTGTGCAGGGGCAGATTGATTACGATGAAGGAGTGTATGATGTTTCGAATTACAATGTTTACATGTGGTATTTATCAGAAAATTAGCAACAAAATGGTTAGAACACAAACAGTTCGTACATAACTTTTTAGATTTTACTAAATGCCAGCGTTGCTCAACAGATAAATTCTGCATTAATAAGCATCTATGAAGTTGGTGGTGTTCATTACATTTTGGACAAATATTTTTTTGTGATTTATTCACATTATCCGTTACGACAGTATTCGATACCGATCTTTTTGGAAAATGTTGAGATTTAGGATCAAATTTATTATTAAACTTAGATTCAGTTTTAATAAATTCAACATTACAATTCTGCAGACTACGTGCTTGTTTTTCAAGAAAACTAATTATCATTTCATAAGTTGGAAAACAATCATTATTTAATGATAACTCCCACTGTTTTCGTAAATTATCATCAAATTTTGTTTGAATTAAATAAACTAAAATCAAATCAACAAATTCATTAAATTCAAATTTTAAAGATTTCAAATTCCGAATAACTTCATTACAAGTGTCCAATAGCTCTAGAATTGATTTTTGCGTAGGTGATTTTAATGATTTAGCATTAATGAATTTTGACAGTAATGAATATGCCAAATTCTTACGATTATCATAGCGATTAACAAGAGTTTCCCACGCTTGTTTATAATTATCACCGGAAATTGAAAATCCCGAAATTAATTTAGCAGGATAATTTTTTACACTCGCTATTAGATAAGAAAATTTTAACTGATCTGATAAATTTTCATTATTATGAATTGCAGTCAGAAATGTTTCCTTAAAGGTAACCCAATTGTTGATATCTCCATAAAATATCGGCAACTCAAATTTAGGTAACTTTAAAGCGTTATCCTTAACAGAAATTGAATTATTACTGGTTTCATTCCTAATTTCTTTTTTTTTACAACCGAAAATTTCTCGATTTTCACTAAATCGTCAACAACTATGTCCTTCGCTTTTGTAAATGAATCATATAAATCATTAAGACTTTCTTCGGCGATTCCAAAATACGATTTCTTTAAATCAGCTTCTAAGCTAATTAATTCTTCTTTAAGCTTCTCAGTTAATTTAACATTTTTATTTTCTATTGCTTCAGCTACTTGAATGTTATATCTATTAATTTCTTTTATAGTGAAATTAAATTTCTGTTCACTTTGTATCTCTACTTTCGTTTTCATTCTGAAGTAATTAACTTTTATAATTAAACTTTAAAAAATATTATTTCACTGAACGCTCGGGCTCGACGGACCAGAAAATTTATTTATGTTGAGATTTTTGACTGCGTAAACCAAGAGAATTGAATTTTAATCTAAGAAGATTTTACCTGTGACATATTCTTCTTGGCGGCGTCTTGTATAAAAGGTATCGTTTTCTTGAATACGAATGTTGATTCTGCAATCACAGACTACTTGACAACTGTTTTAAGAGCTGATTGACTGTTAGAATAGCTTGAATTATGGGGATTTTTACACAAATAAATAAGATCCGTTGGGATTTAAAGAGATTTTAATAGAATCCTTCGATTTCGTATCGTGTAAACATACTTAGAATAGAAAACATTTTGTTCTGAACTGTCACGCAGTACAACCTGCATTATAACAAACATAATCTATCTAGAAAGATGAATTGCAAATGAATACATACAAATTATATCTATGAAAAAACATATTATGAATTTTAAAGTACAAAAGGACAAGAAATAATGAGAAAAAATTGATTAATAAAGTCATTACAGCTTCGTTCTGTCAACATCAAAGTTTTTTTGGTGCTGCCATCTGTCATCACGTTTCAGAAATAATTAGTGTCTTTTTAGGCTTCAACACACAACATGAAATATTTATATTTATAATTTCAGACAATGAAATATATATCTACTTCTCCCTGCATATTCGATAGAAATAATAACGCCTAAATTCATATTTAAAACAGCTTTTCCATACTTAAAAAAGTAAAATAAATAAAATTCAGTGTTTCAAAGCAAAAAAAAAAAAAAAAAAAAAAAAAAAAAAAATGTTTAAAAGCATAGAATATAATAAAATAGGTTGTATACAAATAAAACTTATCTGAATGTATACTTTAGAGACTTACCAGTTAAATAATAAAGAAGTAGGAGAAAACATTAGCAGTATTTTTAAAGAACATATTTTTGGCATGAAATAAAATATTAAATGGTGAGGATACGTTCTTATTTATACTTTTATTATTTTTTGCTATGAAAGGTTTCATTCATTACTGCATAATAATTATTTCTGGAAGAAGAAAAAGAAGAGAACCATCCTCCTCGATCGTTTGTACCCATAGTCACGTACACCGTTTCCTCTGATCGACTGACCACTTGGAAGAAATCTCTCGGCTCTCGCCTTTTTCTTAAGATAACTTTTTTGGTGTTAGATGATAAAGTTAGCCTTATTGAACGCCACATAATTCATGAACTCTCTATCTTACTCAAAAAACAATTTTTAATTCTATTTTCAAAGAAGATCTCAGATTAATAAATATATGTCGAACATAAAATATATGTCGAACATAAATTTTTTTTTGCAATTTCTAATTTAAAATATGCAATGACCAAAATATTGTTGTGTAATTTAAATCTTCACCGTGCAAAATTTTATTTTGTTTGCATGCTTTGTTTATGCCAAACAAAAACAAAAAAGTAAAAATAAAAAGACCGTTAAATTACTTTTCCTTTAAGGCATAAAGCTAAATAAATTATATATTATGCATAATTATAGATGTGCTTTACTTCTTTACGTTATCTCATTTGCAACTAACTTTGAATTTCAATTGTCTTTATTTTGTGTTGAAAAATATACCAGAGAATAAACTACCATTCTAGAAGACAATTTTCTTGCAGTTTGCTACAATGAACTTACAAAAATGCAGAAAGATTCTAGATTTTACTACCAGAATACTTTCAGAAAATATCGAGGAAATTTTTATTTACTCTTTCAAAACAAAATATATTTTATTAAAACTTATTCATTTTTTTAGAGATATTATGAAAAATATCTTTTGATTTGCATCTGAAATGTCAAATGCTTCAAATTTTCTCTTAATTTTTATAAATGGTACTTTAATTTTTTTAATTCAAATTTTATTTTGAATCATTGCTCTAACTTTATTTAAGCAAATTTTATTACATCACATGACATCTTCTGTTTTTACCATGAAAAATAATATTTCATCTTTTAAAAATGCTACACTTTTACGCCATATTTCCATCGAAACACATAACAAACGAATAAAGATAACAAATTCACGTTGAAGATGCTTGTATGAAACAATTTTGATCCAAAATTTTTAATTAAAATGCATTTTTTACTTTCTTATTTATTGTAGAATGTCGTTTACAGTTTGTTTCGAATGAAAATTCTAATTCTTTAAATGTTACATTGTAGTATGTTTCTCCAATAGTTTTCCAAATTTTAAAAGAAATAGAAATAAAAATAAACATATTAAACACGCTCTTTGAAAAGATAAAGCTTTGATAATAGAAGAAAAATATCTCAAAAGAAACCCACAGACAATCCGAAAAGTATTTTATTTATATATTTATATATTTTTGAGGCACGTTTGTTCAAATTGAGCACATTTAGTTAGCGGCTAGGGCTATTTGTTTCAATGCATAAACGTTTTAATAGTATATACGTTCTTGTTTTGTTGAACCATGTGTCATCCAAAACCACGCGTTTGGTTGGCAAAGAATGCCTCATAAATTAATCGATATAATCAGTTCTGTGGTGAGAAGCATTCTTACCTTCACGGTCATCCCCACTATGCTTCGTTTTAAGATTTCTGAATACTAAACATATTCCATCACCCAGGTACAACACATAAGAAAGCATATTCATTGAAAATTTTGAAGTAATTGAATTGCTTTTTCTGTCATTTAAAGGAACAATACGACAAAATTGATCATAAGAACATTAAAGAAACCATTACTGTTTATGCATTAGAACTATGGGCAATTCCTTACTACCAATTTTTACGTTTATTTTCAGTAAAAGGAGTATTATATATATTGAAGGAATTAAAACTGATCGTAGAAAAAAGTCATCGCTTGGAACTTGACTTTAATTAAACGAATTTCAAAAATGATTGTTCTATGTATTTTTTAATGATTTTTTTTCAAATAATTCATTTCGTATTTCGCCACACACCTTTCCACTTTAAGCTACAGCTTCAGCCTTACAGAGATACGTGTGCCAGAGATGCCAGCATGGGTGTGATACTTATAACTTTAAGATTAAAGATCTATTTCAGGAATACAGCCGGGTTCGATTCCCGGACATTTTTCGTTCTATTGATTTTACGCTTGGTTAACAAAGTGAAATTTAACGAATTTAATATTCAATAACTGCGCTGTTATTCTATTTCGATGGATTTTTGTCCCAATTTTGAAATTGAACCGAGCACGTTTACAGGTGTTCGGTTACATATGGTGTAGAAAAGATCAATTCAAAAATTTCAATTCCAATTCTATTCTATTTCAATTTAGTTTCAACTTCTAGTCTTAAATTACGATATTTGGATAGTAAAAATCCCTTTTTACGTAAGCACCCAAACGGAAATATCCGGGAAAATATTTAAATTTAACGCTTTTTTAAGTGATAGGTTTTTGTTTATATTACTACATATGGTGTGAGAAAGATAAATTGAAAAATTTCAATTTCAATTCTATTCTATTTCAATTCAGTTTCAACTTCTAGTCCTAAAATTACGGTATTTGGATAATAAAAATCCCTTTTTACGTAAGCACCCAAACGGAAGTGTTCCGGGAAAATATTTAAATTTAACGCTTTTTTAAGTGATAGGTTTTTATTTTTATCAACCCTTTCCGGGACGGGCAAAATCTGTTAATATGAGAGATTAGTGACTGACACCGGAATTCACAAACTGTTTTTTTTTTGGATATTTTGAAACCCTTAATTTAAGCTTTTATTATAAAAGCAAAATTTTACTAAAATATTACTGGTGCCGTTTGCAAGTTTGGAATTAAAATTTAGGTATCCCAGACCGGGCACAGTGTGCGGGAAAGGGTTAACAAACCTCTGGAACAAAAATAAAATGTATTGTTAGAACAGCTTTTTTTTTCTTTTAATTAAACTTTAATTACCTAAACCGATCAATACTTGCAGCAATAAAACAAATTAAAAATCGTGTTAAGTACGGATTTCTTGATCACAAGCAATGTGGGAAGGGGAAGGGTTTATACTTGCATGTGTTTAGGTCAAGTCGTCAGCCTGAAGCGGGAACATCAGTGCCTAGTTAATAAGCAAACTTAATGCTCAAATTGCACTTACTTGAAAAATTTTGGTTGTTACAGTTGTTTTAGTTTTTGATTATTGATTCATATGTGTCTTGCAGCACTGAAATTTTCTTTAATTTACCATCATATAAGAATATTTGAAAATCGCAAATTTCAAATTAAAAAGTAAAAAAAAAAAAAAAAAAAAGCAAAAATTCGATGTTATAAAATATATGTATTTTTTTATTCATGAATTTTACTTATTTTTTTTTTTGGATTATACTAAGATATCGTATAGCTGAACACTTCAGGAACTTGTGACGTGAAACTTAAAGTGACGTATGTACGATTTCATTTGCTTCATGTTCAACGTCGTCTGTTTCACGTACTTCCTCAGAGTAACATTTGTGAAATGTTTCCTTTTATGTGCAAATGAAAAAATCGAATAAAATCTGATAGAATGGTTAAATAGATTTAGCTTTAATGTCCCGAAAAGTCAAGTTACATTTAATGTAGTTCCCCAATTGTCCCAAAATGAAATGCGACATACTCCCGAAAGATTCAATTAACACCATCCCTACTCCGTCAATAGATCTTTGAGCTTTTTAGCTATAAGAATACCCGAAAAAAATCCTATATAGTCAAGAATATGTCGAAAAAATGAAAGAATTATTTTGAAAAAAGTTTTACATCTATTTTATAGCATCAGATTTTTGTTGTTTTTTGATTTTTTAACTTTGAAATAGACAATTTACGAAAATTATGACGTGATAATTACAACAGAAGGTCATTTTTAGATTTATTGTTAAAAGTTAAATGATAATCAATTATAAAATGTTAAAAAAACGCATCCACTGTATCTATTTTACACTATCGAATTTTTGCCATTTTTTTAACTGTGAAATTTATGATTCGTAAAAATTCCTGACATAATGGTTAAAAAATTCAAATGTCACTTTTGGATTCAGTACTAAAATATACATAAAATTCAATTATAAAAAAAATCATTTCTATTTTTCAATATAATTTTTTCGCTTTGTTTTTTTATTTATTTTTAGCTTTTAAATTTATTGTTTGCGAAAAATCCTTATGTGATGATTAAAAAAGAAAGTTATATTCGGATTCACAGCTAATATGCCTATAAAAGTATATTCTCAAATGTTAAAAAACAAGATGATCGCTTTCTTGTGTTGCCGGTCGATAATTAATGAAAGATTAAGAAAACCTTGCCCTGTCCATATACCTGAATCAAACTGTGAACTAGTATCGTGGAAGCGCTATAACCTAGATATGACTTTAGTTGGTGTTGATGTTTTCTAAGACTGCCGATTATTTTCATGAGAGATATAGGTCCAAGGGAGATGTGTGCTCCGTGAGGGTCTTTCTAGAGAAACCTAATTCTAGTGCCGAGAAAATAGATTCT
The DNA here is from genome assembly GCA_964019185.1 of Maratus speculifer. Classification (NCBI taxonomy): domain Eukaryota; kingdom Metazoa; phylum Arthropoda; class Arachnida; order Araneae; family Salticidae; genus Maratus; species Maratus speculifer. The sequence goes on along the minus strand of OZ025289.1, from coordinate 113,482,881 downwards.
TTGATAAAAATCATGGGAAACTCCGAACGATTAGATCAACCGGTGAACCCAGTATTTCACGTCTACGTCTTTCGAGGGCAGATACTCTCAGCCACTATAAGGGAGAGTTCACTTGATCTTCAATACTATCCAGATTTCTTTAATGTTTTTAAACACAATGATTACCCATAACATAAAAATAATCATAGTACTAAAATCTATTACCGTAATTTCGGGTGTATAAGCCGCGGATCAAACAATTCTTTTTAGACCCAGAAATCTTATTTAGTGGTTGAAGACAAATATTTACGGCGATCTAACTAGTTATATTTGTTTCTTAAAAAATTCTGGGTCGAAAAAGAATTGTTTGATCTGCGGCTTATACACCCGAAATTACGGTAATCGTAATCTATTCGAAAATGAAGTTATCAGCTTTTCTCACACGGCACACATGAAGACGATGGCTTAGTTCTTCCCAAACGTTGAGTAACAAGGGAGATGAGCTGAGACGCACACCCAATGCCATGCCATATGAAATCTACCTGTGGGTGTTCATAAACGATCGTGTGTATACGCCTCCCCTATCAGCTGACCATTGTAGCTGTTACAACAATGACTCCACAAACACTAATCAACATTTTAAAAAAACTGAGCAATTGACTTGATGTGTTCTGTGTAACGAAAGGTTCTCAGATTGAACACGTGTAAGCTTGTTGGTGAAACTGTTTGATATGCTCTTTCATTTTATGTATTAATTATAATTTTAAGTTTTACAAAATAAATATTACCTTAAGTTAAAACCCCGATATTCCTTTAGAAATACACCGGATTATTTTTACATACTTATGCTATAAACAATGTATTTGTATTTATCTCCGAAAATATCCCTGTGCTTAAAAAATGAATGTATGAATAAAACAGTCTGCCTATAAAACTATGAGATTATCATTTGGTCATTTCGTCCAAAGAAGAAAATTCTGTTCTTAAAAGCGATGAGATATAAAATACCCGAATCCTTTATCTCCGCCAAGATATATAACCTAGTGGGCAATGAATAAGAAACTCTTTACAACAGCTCGGCTGAGAAATGAATCCTCATACGAGAAAATGATAACGATAGTCTACTTTATCATGAAGTATTTGCTTTGATTAATTGACGTTAGTGTTCAGGGGAGATCGAATGGGGCGTATTAATCCATGACTAATTTAACAGGAGTATAAAAAGAATGATGGGATTATATTCTGCAAGAATATTATGAATGTATGGCGGTTAAATGTAGCCTGTTTTTATTGGAGATTTTGACAGGACTGTTACAGTATTCGAAATAGCATAAGTTAATTTTTATATTTGCTTATTTTATGACTTACATTTTTAACAAACTCTTTTGCAAGATTAAATAGGACAGATGTAACAAAAAACCACTGCAATTAATTAAAAAAACTGAAAAAGGTGCGATTTTTCTCGCAAAAATGTTATAAATATCCTCTAGATGTACATATCGTATTTTCAATGAAAATTTCGAGAGAAAAGTTACAATATTTTAAATATTACGAAATATTTTCTTTCATTATTTCATCATTTGTTCATAAAACTAGGTCTTTTGAAATATAAATAATTATGTAAGATTTATAAATTTCCATTAGCCTAAAATAAGAATCATTACCAATAGCTAAAAAAAAAATTTATAAATACATAAATTATGAAACACTTTCCAAAATTCCAGAACGTAACGTTAAATGAAAATTTTATTAAATAATTTTTTTGATTAAATAAAAATTTTCTCCAATTGTTTTATTCATCCCAGTAAAAGATATAGAGATCTCTACATACACTATAATAAAATTGAGCTGAGACTGCAAAAAATAATTTTTTGATTCTACAGTATAATACTAGCAGCGGAGGCGCCAGTATTATACTGTAAAATAAACTGTAATATACGGTCGTATAGATGAATAAACAGTAAATTACTGTTTATCGATACACTACTTACTAATTTCACGGTTTATTATCCTTAATTTTACGGCTTTAAACTGGCACCCTAGCTGCCAGTATTATGCAGTAAAATCAATCTTTTTTCAGTGAAGTTACAAACGAAAATCATCCCCGTAATATTCTAAACACTTAAGTATTTCCTGCGTGTACTTCCTAGCTTGAATAAATCGTAAAGAGAGACTATTATTTTATACAAAAACACGCATTCTTTGTAATACACGCATAGAACTCACATATCAAGTACTTCAGTATGAACCATATCAGTTATCGAATTATCCTAATTTTTGCATATGTAAACTTCGAATGATCATAATATGTTCAGATAATGAATTCTCTAATGTGTATGTGACATTTATTCAGGAAAAGTATCATAATAGTAATAATTATCTCAAATGCATTAATACACTCAAAACATAATATTCATCTTAAGTTGGCTGTATTAATATAAAAGACACACTCATTTCTTATCCAAATACAAATAGTTAAATAAAATAGCAATCATGTATAAAATGATTTATCAGGTTATGGGATTCCCTATGGTATATTAAAGCGTTATTATACATTAAAGTAATAAATCTGGTGAAAGGGTGTTTTTTTTTTATTCCTATGGTATCCTATGCATTCTTTGTAATACACGCATAGAACTCACATATCAAGTACTTCAGTATGAACCATATCAGTTATCGAATTATCCTAATTTTTGCATATGTAAACTTCGAATGATCATAATATGTTCAGATAATGAATTCTCTAATGTGTATGTGACATTTATTCAGGAAAAGTATCATAATAGTAATAATTATCTCAAATGCATTAATACACTCAAAACATAATATTCATCTTAAGTTGGCTGTATTAATATAAAAGACACACTCATTTCTTATCCAAATACAAATAGTTAAATAAAATAGCAATCATGTATAAAATGATTTATCAGGTTATGGGATTCCCTATGGTATATTAAAGCGTTATTATACATTAAAGTAATAAATCTGGTGAAAGGGTGTTTTTTTTTTAATTCCTCACTTACTGTTCAAAAATAAGAAGCACAAAAACATTATATAGGATTTCCTACAAAAGACTGCAAGTTAACGTTACTGTTTACTACATTGTAAAAAAAAATAAACAGATGTTTTTCTAATTTACGAAAATTCGCTATAATTATGAATGAAAATACACAGTAACCTTACACGAGTCACATAGATTCCGAATAGGGTTCCGTAATCTTTAGAAATATGCTCTACTGTGTTTGTAAGATTTATTCTGCAAAAGGATCATAATAGTAATAATTAACTCAAATACATTAATACACTCAAAACACAATATTCATCTTCAGTTGACTGTATTAACATAAAAGACACACACACTCATTTCTTATCCAAATACAGATAGTTAAATGAAATTGCAATCATGTATAAAATGATTTATGAGGTTATGGGATTCCCTGTGGTATATTAAAGCGTTCTTATACATTAAAGTAATACATCTGCCTTAAAAACAGATACGTATATCTATAGATTTTTCATTGCCGGAGAATACTTCAACCACCACCGTCTGTGATATACTCTCGGAATGACTACACTTTATCAGTACGGATTCACTATGACAGTGACTAATGATCCAGAAAGAAACAGAAGTCAAAAGTTGGGGACTAACGATTTTAAGTCCCCCTTCCATCGTATATCATTAACTAGGGTTTTCTTTTTATCTGTTTTATACACCTCTAAGTTTTTGTACGAATGCTATATATTGTATGGAAGTGTCTTTTATTTTAAAGAGTGAAAAGATGCTTTTCTGTCTTTCATTCCACATTTATTATTAAAAAAAATGAAAAAAAGAAAGAAAGAAAGCATTAAAGCATTATACAGGGTGTGTTACTAAAGGCTTCAAGATCTTAAAATAATATGAAGTAAACGCTGATATGACCGGAAAATACTGATGTATTATATAATATTTCTGCATTATGTTTTGTTATTGTAATACATAAAAATTTCATGTATTAATTCGTAAAAAGGCTAATTTAAAAAATGCAATAATGTGAATTTTTCAACATTTCGGCAAACTTTACAGCGTACGCCCGATCGGAAGGAATGGACCAATTCTAATTTTTTTAACCTAATTTTTAGGCTCTCTAATTTTCAACTTTTCGCAGTACTGCAAATTGAAAAACAATTTTTGCAATTTTTTGGCCCACCCTAAAGGCCAAATAAAAGAATCTCTCCAAATATTCACTGTAAAAAAGTGCATATGTTCTTTAATTTACGAAAATGCACAATAATTATGAACGGAAATGTACAATAACTTCTATTGAATCACCCAGATTCCGAAAATTGTTCCTTAACAATTAGAAATATGACAAAAAAATCCATCTTTGAATTTTAAAGAAGAATTTAAACATAAAAATAAAATTTTGTATTTTTCTATAGCAGACCAAAGTAAAGCAACTGTTGGTTTTTCAGTGATCCAGGAATTTTGTGTGAATAGTTTATTGCCTCTTCTACCAGACAAACCTATATAAATTTTAGAAACATTCCCTAGCCTTTAATATAATCTTTTCAAGCGTTGAAAAACAGCAGTTTTGTTTAGAACTAAAGGAAAAAGCTACTTTGCATTTTTATCTGTGTTAAACACTGTTCTTCTTGTTAAATGATATTTTCATAAATGATTTTACATATTTTTTTTATGATAATCTAATAAATATATCTATAATGGTTATAGGGTGCATATTTTGAATGAAAAAAATATTCAATAACTAGGTTCTCGTAGCTTTTTAGATAAAAAGAAATATTAGCTTTTAAATATTTACTGTATCAAAGCAATATAAATCACTATTCTCAGTATTGTTAACTTTTAATGATTTGGGTTTAGAGTCTTCTAAAATCAGCTGTATGCAATAAGTTATTAATTGTATTCGGGCATATTTTTATCCTTTCAAAGAAAATCCATTTAAATTAATATCTGTGATTGCATGATTTCTTACTATGACTGTAAGACATAGTTATCGTTACTGTAAACTTTGAATAATTAACTTTCAAAAATTGCCTCTAATATCAATTTTCTATAGATTTTAAAAAAAGAAAGCCATTTAAGATATCGCTATTTTAAAATGAGTAATCTTTTAAAATAATGTTAGGGCACTTTATTAATTTAAAAAAGAAATTCATTTTGGAATAATAGGCAAGAACTTTTAAAATAATTTTATTTTAAATTATCTGTCTATCTACATTCTATGCTTCAGTAATGTATAAACTGTAAAATAAACATCGTATTTCATCATTTTTCATACAGAATATTATTTTCTTTAGATAATGATTTCTCTTGTGAAGACACGATGTCAATATGTTATCTACATGTAATATATTTTTGCTTCTCACCATCAAATTATAGCACTAAAACGAATGCAACATTTCAGAAAAACTCTTTAATCTATATCATGCTGCAAAGAGTTAAATCAAATCTTCTGGTGTTTTAAAAACACAATATGCTATTGACAATACTGTGGAAATATTTGCCTTTTCTTCCCATAATCAAATAAGAATATTTCTTTAATGAAAAACATGACTCCTCCTTATCTAAAAATTCATTTTCCACCTATGTTTTTTAAAGAAAAAATAAACCCCATGTAAATATCATTATTTCATACCCCCTTCGTAAGTTGACAATCTATAATTGATTAGAATCGGGACTGTCCTAAACTATAACAGTGAATGATTCAAGTGATTTTGTTGAAGACTAACTTACGTTATAACGTCCATTGCAGCAACCTCCCTCCTTTTTTAAATACTTTCTTCCCCCCATGGAGATTCATCTGTATAAAAGTATGGCCATTTATTTTATGCTCCAGGTAGGACTGATAAAGGAGTCGATATAAAACTAATATTCAGGATGGCATGTTTAGCTATTATAACTTTAAAACATAATTATCCTGACTATAAATTTCTAATAACTAAGTTTTTAATATATTTTTTTAATCAATAAACTACAGATTTTTAAAAAGCCATTTAAGATAACCCTAAATTAAAATAAATAATCTTCTCTCAAAATAATTTCAAGCAGCATTATTAATTTAAAATTTAAATTCCTTTTTTTAGAATAATAGATAATGATTTTTAAAATAATTTTAAATTATGTTATCGGTCTATCTAAAATCTATGCTTCAGTAATGTATAAACTGTAAAGTAAACATCGTATTTCATCATTATCCATACAAGGTATTATTTTCTTTAGATAATGATTTCTCTTGTGAAGACACGATGTCAATATGTTACCAACATGTGATATATTTTTGCTTCTCACCATCAAATTACTGCACTAAAACCAATGCAATATTTTAGAAAAATTCATTTAATCAATATCATGCTGCAATGAGTTAAATCAAATCTTCTGGCGTTTTAAAAACACAATATGCCGTTGACAATCCTATGGAAATATTTGCCTTTTCTTCCCATAATCCAATAAGAATATTTCTTTAATAAATAACATGACTCCTCCTTATCTGAAAATTCATTTTCCACCGATATTTTTTAAACAAAAAATAAATCCCATGTAAATATCATTATTTCATACCCCCTTCTTAAGTTGACAGTCTATAATTGATTGGAATCGGGACTTTCCTAAACTCCTATAACAATGAAATATTCAAGCAATTTTGTAGAAGACTAACTTACGTTATAACGTCCATTGCAGCAAAAACTTTGCCCTCTTATTTTATACTTTCTTCCCCCTGTTGAGATTCATCTGTATAAAAATGTATTATTGTTATTTTTTAATGGTTTGGCTTTATTGTCTTCTAAAAATCAGATATGTGTAATAAGTTACTATTAATATTCTGCCATATTTTTATCCTATTAATGGAAGTCGATATAAAACTAACATCCAGGATAGCATGGTTAGCTACAATGATAGTAAAACATGGTTATCTTGACAGCAAATTTTTAGTAAGTAAGCTTTAAAAAATATTTCTAAAATGAATCATCTATAGATTTAGAAAAAGCCAATTAAGATAGCACTATTTTAAAATAAGTAATCTCCTCTTTAAAAATTTTTCAGGAACATTGTTAATTTCAAAATAAAATTCCTTTTTAGAATAATAAATAATGATTTTTTTAAAATAAATTTTGTTTTCTGTCTATCTAAAATCAATGCTTGAGTAATGTATAAACTGTAAAATAAACATCGTATTTCATCATTTTCCATACAAAATATTATTTTCTTTAGATAATGATTTCTCTTATGAAGACACAATGTCAATATGTTACCTACATGTAATATATGTTTGCTTCTCACAATCAAATTATGCACTAAAACCAATTCAACATTCCAGAAAAAACTCCTTTAATCAATATCATGCAGCAACGAGTTAAATCAAAACTTTCTGCGTTTAAATAAAACGATATGCTATTGACAATCCTATAGAAATATTTGCCTTTTCTTCCCATAATCCAATAAGAATATTTCTTTAATAAATAACATGACTCTTCCTTATCTGAAAATTCATTTTCCACCGATATTTTTTAAACAAAAAAAAAAAAATAAACCCCATGTAAATATCATTATTTCATACCCCCTTCGTAAAGTTGACAGTCTATAATTGATTAGAATCGGGACTGTCCTAAACTCCTATAACAATGAATTATTCAAGCGATTTTGTAAGAATACTAACTTACGTTATATCGTCCATTTCAGCAAAAACCTTGCCCTCTTTTTTTAATATTTTCTATCCCCCCGTTGAAATTCATCTGTATAAAAATATGTTGTTGTTAATTTTTATTGGTGTGGCTTTAGAGTCTTCAAAAATCAGATATTTGTAATAAATTATTAATTATATTCTGCCATGCTTTTATCCTTTTAAAAGAAGCCAACATAAAACTAACATCCAGGATGGCATGGTTAGCTACAATGATTGCAAAACATGGTTATCTTGACTGCAAATGTTTAGTAAGTAAGCTTTAAAAAATATTTCGAAAATGAATCATCTATAGATTTATAAATAGCCAATTAAGATAAAATAAGTAATCTTTTAAAATAAGTAATTTATTAAAATAAGTAAATAAACTTTTTTAAAATAAGTAATCGCCCCTTAAAAAATTTCACGGAAAATAGTTAATTTAAAAATGAAATTCCTTTTTAGAATAAAAAATAATGATTTTTTTAAATTAAATTACGTTTTCTGTTTATCTAAAATCAATGCTTGGGTAATGTATAAACTGTAAAATAAACATCGTATTTTATCATTTACCGTACAAAATATTATTTTCTTTAGATAACGATTTCTCTTGTGAAGACACGATGTCAATATGTTACCTACATGTAATATATTTTTGTTTCTCACCATCAAATTATTGCACTAAAACCAATGCAACATTTCAGAAAAACTCTTTAATCTATATCATGCGGCAACGAGTTAAATCAAAACTTCTGGCGTTAAGAAAAAAAAAATATGCTATTGACAATCCTATAGAAATATTTGCCTTTTCTTCCCATAATCCAATAAGAATATTTCTTTAATAAATAACAAGACTCCTCCTTATCTGAAAATTCATTTTCCACCGATATTTTTTAAACAAAAAATAAACCCCATGTAAATATCATTATTTCATACCCCCTTCGTAAGTTGACAGTCTATAATTGATTAGAATCGGGACTGTCCTAAACTCCTATAACAATGAATTATTCAAGCGATTTTGTAGAAGACTAACTTACGTTATAATGTCCATTGCAGCAAAAACCTTGCCCTCTTTTTTTTATACTTTCTATCCCCCCGTTGAGATTCATCTGTATAAAAATATGGCTATCTATTTTATGCTCCAGGCAGGTCTGATAAATAAGCTTTGGGATGATATTTCATTTTAGATAGCCCCCCTCCTTTTGCTTTTTGCGGTCCCCTCCTTGAAGAATGAGATCGTGTATTGAGGAAATAAATTATGAAGACAGCAAAGAAAAGGCCTCATTTCTTTTCCTAGGCCATCGTTTATAATACGCAAAAATATGTTTCCGAAAACTGTGGAAGGAATAATTGGGAATGGGATGGATGTGACTTGATGTGTAATGCGAACAACAAAAATATTTGAAAAGAAAGTGAGGTTAAGGAAGAGAAAAAATGTATATATATATGGAATGACAAGGGAATGAAGTTCGCCATATAATTAGGAATAAATTATTACTCTTTTTTGCTCATAAAGTTTTTGTTTTATCTAGAAAAATTGAAAGTATAGACTGGATTTAAAATTTTTAATAATCACTTCGCAGTATTAAAAAAAATATATGGGAAACAATTTTCATATTTCATTAATTACTGAGAAGGTTTATTAGGAGTTTGAATTTTTAATCGATTGGAACTCAGGTGATAACCATTGCTAAAATATAATTAATAAGTAAATAAACACTTAAGAGCCTGCAATTAGTTGCTCAAAAAGACTCGAATGATAATGTTAAATCTATGGGTGCGTTATTAGCCTTCGATGCTATTTCTTTCATACAAGCTAAAAAGTGTCGTGGCAAAAATTGTGGCACATCAAGCATAAGTATTTTACTTACCTATCATATGTAGTATAGGGTAAGTCTTGCAATAGTTTTGAAAATAGAAAAAAAAAATTGACGGATTTGCACGTTTCAGATATTGGAGATTCCGAAGAACATATTTTTAGAAAAAAAAAATTGCCGTCCGTTTGTCTGTCTGTAAATGCTCTAACTCACGAACAAATGGAGATAGAGACTTAAAATTTTGTATGTACTTAGTAAGTAAGAATAGGACGAAGCCTATTTAATATCAGTAACTTCGATCATCCGGAACTATTTTTTCGGACTCTCGAAAAATTTTTTGACGGATTTACACGTTTCAGATACTGAAGATTCCGAAAAACATATTTAAAAAAAAAATTGCCGTCCGACTGTCAGTCTGTAAACACTCTATCTCACGGACAAATGGAGATAGAGACTTTAAATTTTGTATGTACTTAGTAAGTAAGAATAGGACGAAACCTATTTAATATCAGTAATCTCGATTTTCCGGAACTATTTTTTTCGGACTCTCGAAAAAAAGTTTTGTCGGATTTATACGTTTCAGACAGTGGAAATTCCGAAAAACATATTTTTAGAAAAAAAATTGCCGTCCGTCTGTCTGTCTGTAAACGCTCTATTTCACGAACAAATGGAGATAGAGACTTAAAATTTTGTATGTACTTAGTAAGTTAGAATAAGACGAAGCCGTTTTAATATCAGTAACCTCGATTATCCAGAACTACTTTCTTCGGATTCTCGAAAAAAAATGACGGATTCAAAAATGACGTTTCAAATACTAGAGATTCCGAAAAACATATTTTTAGAAAAAAATTGCCGTCCGTCTGTCTGTCTGTTTGTTAATGCCCTATCTCACGAACAAATGGAGATAGAGACTTAAAAATCTGTATGTACTTAGTAAGTAAGAATAGGACGAAGCCTATTTAATATCGGTAGCCTCGATTATCCGGAACTGTTTTTTTCGGACTTTCGAAAATTTTTTGACGGATTTACACGCTTTAGATACTGGAGATTCCGAAAAACATATTTTTAGAAAATAAAAAAATACTGCCGTCCGTCTCTCCGTCTGTCAGTCTGTAAACGCTCTATCTTATGAACACATGGGTATAGAGACTTAAAATTTTGTATGTACTTAGTAAGTAAGAATAGGACGAAGCCTATTTAATATCAGTAATCTCGATTATCCGGAACTATTTTTTTCAGACTCTCGAAAAATTCGTTCTGATGAAATGTATATAAAAAACCTCTATCGATTTTTTTTTTTCAAATCGGAGGCGAAACTGAATTCTGCAATGGCAGAATCTACATTCAACTTGTTTTCAAATATTTAGCTAAAAATTCAAATTTTTTTCTTTTTTTTTCTTTTGCATATGATAGCTGAGAAGAATCTGAAAACAGGAAAGTTTTTAGTTTTTGGATTTTGATTTCAGATTTTTCTAAAAAAATTACTTAATTTTCGGAACCGGTTGGAACCGATTCTGAATTTGAAACTATCATAATAGAAACAATATATAACAAAAATTGAAAAAGTAAAAATCAGCCTGGTTGTAGACTGCTCTCAGCTATCCTGCGCCAAAACAAATCATATTCAAATAATGAAATTTGAGCGAGATTTTTGAAAACAACAACTGTATAGACTTAACATTGTCATCTGAGTCCTGCTAAGTATTAAATTTTGTTGAAAAAATAACAAATTTAAAATAAAAAATCATTGTTATAGGTAGACTGACTGTATATCTATTTTATATTTTATATTTATTAGAAATCTGGAAGCTATAAAAAAAATGAATGAATCAATACCACAAAATTTATTATTATTTTGCATCACTATTTATCATTCAAAAAAAACAACAATTAATAATAATAATAATAATATATTGTATGGAACTCTGCTTTCCTTATTCCCTCGTGTTTTTCTGTGAACTGATCTGTGATCGGTTATCATATAATATAAATTTAAATACAGTAACTGACATTAAAAATTAGTTTATAGTTTATATCTGTATTCCATTTAAAGCAGTGCATAGTTCTTGTTTAACACTTTGTAATATTAAAAATTATAACTCGGCGGGAAATTTTAGTTGCTCTAATTAAATTTTCAAATTTTCAAATACGCCTATAATTATTATTTTTTAAAATTTATATCTGAAACTGACCTCAAGTATTCATCCAGAAATTGCATCTTTAAGTACGTTTTAGCTTTGAGTGACATAAATTATTTCTAAATATCGTTTTACTGTTCAGTTACCCAAAATATCCATGTAAAATTTGATCACATTTTCACACATTGGCATTTGTAACTTTAAAATCCAGAAAATTTTCTTTTATGAAATAATTGATATATAATTGATTATGAAATAATTGAAATAACTGAACCTATACTTCTTGCCATTTATGATACATCGAATCATTCTGCTGGGACGTTAGATACTTCCATTTTGTCAAGCATATCCTATATGTAACTTGTCTGCATTCGCAAATAACAAACCATGCAAACAAACCAATTGGAATAGATTAAAATTTTTCATCGACAAAAGAATTCTTCTGCTTAGTGAAATGGTTATCAGATTTTATGAAAATATTCAACCAATTAAGAAAATATTTTTATGTGCATTTTAAAAGTTGTAGACTAATATTAAATAAAACAATCTATATTTCTCGCAGTCTTTAAAAGATATGATAAGTTGATTTCTTTTGATAAGTAAGATATAATATTTAAGTACATTTTTCGGAGAAATATTTAAGTATATTTTTAATCTAAACTCTTTTCAAGCAAAGGTGTTTTTGAGTTATGTTCACGTACAAGAAGCTGGTTATATACGATAAATATTAAGAAGAATGCGCTTGTTATATGATGAAGAAATATTATACTCCTTATTTACTTCTGCATGTATTTAGGCATTGTGTTATTGTTGTACTTATGACGGCAAATTATTAACACGAGAGATGTAGGCTATCAGGGGCAATGTCCTGAATAAAGGATTAGGTCAAGGAGTGCTATTGGATTCGCACCTTCGCATATTTGGAAACATAGCATCTCCCATCGACTAGTTTCGAGGGCAGCATTTTAGATATTGTGAAATGTCACTATGCACAGGTATGGAAAATAATATACAGAGATTTAAAAGTAAAAAGAGTTATTAAATGATTTCGTGATTTATCACATGCTAAAAAACCATAAAATCAAAAGAGTACAAAATCCCTAAGCCGGGAATCGAACCGAATTCTTTGAAATAGCGTTCCAAGTTCTCTATCATTTTAATTGCCTGAAAGATGCCTGGCTTGACATTTTTCATTCAAAATTTGTTGGTAAGACTGCAACTGCAGCACCAGATGGAGACACTTATATGAGTATGAGTACACAAGTTTGTGAAGTAACATGAGACATAAATATAAAAAGCATTAGTAAATGCATGCTTAATTATAATTTTTCAATTGGTTATCAGCAGTGAAATCACATTTGAAAATATTGAAAATTTAATAAGTGAATATTACATTGCTAGCTAAGCGTAGAATCAACAGAGTGAAAAATGTTCAAGATCGAACCCGAAACCCTTGGAATAGCGCTCCAAGTGCTCTATCTTTTAAGCTACGATCACAATATCCAATTTGGAATTTCTTACTCACAATTTGTTGGTAAGGCTGCAACTGCAGAACAAGATGGAAACGTCTACAAGAGCACACAAACATGTGGCGTAACATGGGACTCAAATAAAGTCAGCATCGGTAAATGAATATTTAATTATATTTTTAAAGATAGAAAACCAACGAATATAAATGCACAAATAAGGTATGAGAAGGTAGCAAATAGCTATTTCGAATCTACTATCGAGATTCTTCATAAGTGCAAAACTCAGCATTCTTCACATTTCTCAGTTTTGTTATTTTTAGCTCGCTGAGTTTTGCACTAATGAAGAATCTCGATAGTAGATTCGAAATATCTATTTGCTACCTTCTCATACTTTATTTGTGCATTTATATTCGTTGGTTTTCTATCTTTAAACATTTGTGCACAAAGGCTTTATTTGCTACTTTAATATTTAATTATAATTAATTTTTCAATTAATTTTTAGTTGTGAAATGACGCTTGAAATTACTGAATATTTGATAACTGATTTTCAAACTGCTAGCTAAGCGTAGAACCAATAAAAAAAAATTCCAAGCCGGGTATTAAACCTTTGGGTTAAAGCTCCAAGTACTCTATCATTTATGCTACAAAGACGGTAACCAGTTTTGCATTTCTCACTCCTGTATATTGGTACGACATTAACTATAGCACCAGATAGAATGATTTTTCATGAGCACACAATCTTGGGACATAATATGAGGCACATATAAACTTAGCATCGGTGAATATCTTATTATTTTATTAATTTACTAACATTTACTAAATTTACTAATTTTTTATTAATTTACTTTTCTTATTAACAACTATTGAAATTATTATTTATATCATGCAAACTGAGCGTAAAATCAACAGTATGAAAACTGTTCAAGCCGAGAACCGAACCCGGAACACCTGAAAAAGCGGTCCATGTGTTCTATCATTTAAGCTACAAACACCATACGCAGCTTAGCATTTTTCACTCCCATATGTCGGCAGTACAAAATGGAATCTTCTTAATGAGGGTACAATCCTGCCGCATAGCATGATGCACATATAAACCCGGAATCTATGAATATGCATATTTTTTTATGAATTTCATATTATGCCTCAAGTTTATGTTCTCATGAAGACGATTCCATTTTGTGATTCAGTTGCAGCCCTGCCAACATATGGGAGTTAGAAATGGTAAGCTGGATATTGTCCTTGTAGTTTAAATGGTGAAGTATTTACTCAAGAACTTCCGGGTTCGATTTCCAGCTTTGACATTGTTCACTTTGTTGGTCTTACGCTTAGTTAGTATTTGATAAATGACGTACGAAATATTCAATAATTTCAAGCGAAAAATTATTGCTGAAAAATGATTGACAAATTAATTACAAATTATCGATACACTATATGGCCAAAGCTGACCGGCCACTTGCGATTTTAGAAGTTTTGTTGAATATTTAGAAAAATATACGAGGAATTATACGTAAACTCTAAGTGTGTATGCATAATAATACAGACCATACATTTCTGTGAAGATGTTTTCCCAAAACCTCATAAGGACAGTCAGCAAACTGAAAAAGACGAATATTGCTCAGTTAACCCTTCCAAAATTAATTTAGCAAAAGGGTTCCAACTGGATATTATGATGAACAACTTATTGTAATAAACTGTGTTCATTTGTATATGGATAGCGTGTGTACTAGTAGATACATTAAGTTTCTTTATAAAAAAGTCCAAAATTTTACCAAGTTTTTTGCTTATAATTTGCAGAGTTCTTAATATATAAAAAAAATATTTTCAAAAATTGGGCAAACAAAATCGTACAGAGAATTCAGAATTAAAAAATAATAAAAATTGTATGAAAATTGAGCAGGTTTTCTAAATAATATTTCACTGTATTATATTTTGATTGCATCATTTTATTGCTATCATTATATTTTGATTGCATTCACGCATGCGTGCATGCAATGAAAATATAATTTTCGTACTGTGTTTGCGTAATGTACAGAGTAAATGTTTTGAAAATCACAAAAATATAGCTTAAAAATTCTGAATGTTATCCTCCATAGAATAACCTCAAAATCCACTAGCTCCAAAATAAAGCAAAAAGGTGAGGGGCTCCATTTATTAGTGTCAATATAGAATACACAATATTGTATCTACAACTATATTTGGATACAGCCCCTCATTTTTTTTCTACTTCATTTTGGTATCAGATGATTTTGAATTATTCTATCGACGATAACTTCCACAATTTTCAAGCTATGTTTTATAGACTTTCAAAAAAGTTGCTCTATACATTTAGTTAACACAATATGCAAATGAAGTTTTGATAGAATTCTTTCATGCGCTTCGTAAAAATATTTAGCAAACAAGCTCACCTTTCATATCAGTTTTAATATTTTTTGATTCTGATTACAGAGTGTTGTGTACAATGTTGTTTGTTATATTTTCTGTAAAGAATGTGTTTATTTATTTATTTTTATTTTTATTGATTTTTTTTTAATTCTGAAAATTACAAGCAAAAATCTAGGAAAAATTTGGGATTGTTTTTATTAAAAAAACTTAATTTCTCTACGCGTATACATGCTGTTCTCATAAGAATAAACAAATAGATATGTTTATACACTTTTTAAAAATTTTTTAATATTTACTTTTTTGCAGATGAAGTTAGAGTTTAAAACTATACCAAAAATGTCGAAGAATGCTTAAAATATTACCTCTAAAATAGTTATTATAAATAATTACTTCAAAGTAATTATAAACAATAAGATATATATTAAAATATCAAACAAATAAAAAAATACTATTTACCTTTTTTGAAACGTATTTATTTAACTTTTACATTGTTCAATTCAATTAAACATAAATAATATCTTTTGTTTCTTAGAAACTACAAATAATTTCTCGAAAGTATTTAAGAAAGTTTTCCGGAATTAATCTACGGTAAAACATAATAAAAGCTTTTTTTCAGCGTAATTACATGAAATAAAATAATGAACGAGGAGCATTAAGAGATCGAATGAAAGTCCTTAAATTTAAGATCAGTACTCAAACTGTATTGAGTACCTCTATTACATCTAACTATTAGATTTCCGAAGCAATTGATTTAATTGACTTCTTTAAACAACATTTTAGTATATAGAAGATCTTGTTTCCAGAAAAAACCCCAAAACGAATGTCTGCGAAGCCATTCGGGTGCTTACTTTCTGAACTGCATTACAACAAATTTCGTAGAGATGGACATACTATACTTCGCTTTCTAGGATTCACTAAGAATGTATCCAGGGAAATCAGTTTATTGTCAAGGCTAAATGGTCTCTATCAGTGATTGGGAAATACGAACTGTACTCCATTTTCTAGATACGGAAAAAGAAATACGAACTTTTCTGTTGTTTTTTTTTTCCTATTTTGGGTAGCCTGAGAGACCCTATCAGATGTTCGAAAGGGAATTCTTTTTCTCCTTTTGACTCACAGATGGGCAGGAATAGTCTGTTATCTACAGGTCATAAAAAAAGAACCAATTTAGTTAAAACTCTGGAAAAAGTGCAGGATGAATATTAGAAGCAGATAAATCCGTTTTAGGTCAGAATATATTATGGAAACTGTGTAATGTAATGTTATTTTTTTATAAGCAAAGTTTTATTAAAAAGAAAATTCTTGGCATATTTTGTATTTTTTTATTACTGAAATGCAGTTATTCAAATAAAGTGAAATAATATTCATAGTCAATGTATGTTAAAGTATAAATTTGTATGAATAAATATACATGCATTTTTCTTTTTGAAGAGCCTTTTTTAAATTTGCATTTATATTATATATCGTCATAGCATTCATCATAATATTTTCCAAAGCTTTTATTTAAAGGAAAACTTCAAATTTAAGATTTTATATTCAGAAAATGCAGTAATTGTTATATTTTTAATAAACGGAAAGATTTGTGAAAACATATTTGTTCCAACAGTATTTATCATTTTATTATTAAACTGAAATAAAACAATCATAAATTTGTGTCATCATGTGTTATAATGTGTGTGAATGAACTCGTACAGTACCGTACAATTAATGAATTAGGCATATAAAAAAATATATCTGCACAAAATTTTATAATATTGCTAACGCAATGTAACAATTTTATAAAATTTAAAAAAAGTCTCTTACACAAAGTAATCGTGGTGTTTTTCAACCTAAGAATTATGTTTGACAAACAAATTAATAAAAAAGAATAATTCTGCAGGGAATTTGTAATTAGGAGATTCAAAATCATGTGGTTATATCCTTTTTATGAATGGGTAATTGCATCTTATGGTAACCAAGAATCGAACAAATAGAGTGTAAAAAATATCTAAGGAGTCGAACTTTAGTTGTTGCTCAATTTGACATTTAGGTCATCTAAAGCAGATGGTTTATCTTGTGAAAATCCACAAGCATTCTTTTTAATGATGGATCGTAAATGTACTTTGAATGCTTCTCCTCTCTCCCAAAATTTGATATGACTTTTATACTAAAAAAATATTAAAGACTTCAATTGTGTATTCAGCAGCAATTCAACATTCAGTACCGTACTAAACACAGAATCTCACTTCATAACATAGTCTTTTTATGAGCTTACTTTTGTAATTTTCAAGTATTATTACTTCTACACAAATTCAATTAATTTATCAATATGTATATATATACCAGGTTTATCAAAAATGACTGATGGATTTTAAAATTCAATAAATTGCAAACGATGACAGATAATAAAAAATTTTTTGAAAGAGGGTTATGTATAATGGCAGGCGTTTTTTTACCGTGATTTTTTACTTCTAGTTCGAATTTCAAAGATAAGATGGCGCTGACGGCAATTGAAGCCCAGGTTGACGCCAAAACTGATCTCACTCAGCACTGATCAACTGGTCTTCCATCGCCGCCAGCGCCATCTATTGTTTGAAATTCTAACTAAAATCAAAAATTACGGTAAAAACTCCTGCCATTATACCCAACCCTCCGGCAAAATTTTTTTAAATAGCTGTCATCGTTTGCTAGTTATTGAATTTTAAAATCCATCAGTCATTTTTGGGACACCCAGTATATATATATATATAAACCTTTTAAACAATGGCTTGTTTTCTCATGTCTTTTACAGCATTTTTAATGTTTTATCACCGGTTTTTCAAAACAGAAATTTTTGTTCAATTGAATTAGAAAAATGACCGGTTTACATAATGCAAAATTTACAATAAATAGTCCGGGCGCCGACCGTCGATTTACCTATGTATCGACTAATAGGACAAGACTTACATCAAAATGTAGGCATCAATGTGCACATTAAGAATATCACTGGCTGCCAGGTCCTATCCTGCCGGAACGCAAGGCAGCCGCACTTTTATGACGTCAATTTTGAGTGTTTACCTATGTATCGAGTACAAGGACCAGACATACATAAAAACGTAGGTCTCAATGTGCACATTAAGAATATAACTGGCTGCCACATACATCAAAATGTAGGTTTCAATGTGCACATTAAGAATATCACTAGCTGTCAGGTCCTATCCTGCCGGAACGCGGTGGCAGCCGCACTTTTATGACATCAAGTTTGAGTGTTTACCTATGTATCGAGTACAAGGACCGGACATACATCAAAACGTAGGTCTCAATGTGCACATTAAGAATATAACTGACTGCCACACACATCAAAATGTAGGTTTCAATGTGCACATTAAGAATATCACTGGCTGCCAGGTCCTATCCTGCCAGAACCCGGTGGCAGCCGCACTTTTATGACGTCAAGTTTGAGTGTCTGCCTATGTATCGAGTACAAGGACCAGACATACATCAAAATGTAGGTTTCAATGTGCACATTAAGAATATCACTGGCTGCCAGGTCCTATCCTGCCACCGGGTTCCGGCAGGATAGGACCTGGCAGACAGTGATATTCTTAATGTGCACATTGAGACCTACATTTTGATGTATGTGGCAGCCAGTGATATTCTTAATGTGCACATTGAGACCTACATTTTGATGTATGTCTGGTCTTTGTGCTCGATACATAGGTAAACACTCAAAATTGACGTCATAAATGTGCGACTGCCACTGGGTTCCGGCAGGATAGGACCTGGCAGCCAGTGATATTCTTAATGTGCACATTGAAACCTACATTTTGATGTATGTGGCAGCCAGTTATATTCTTAATGTGCACATTGAAACCTACGTTTTGATGTATGTCCGGTTCTTGTACTCGATACATAGGTAAACACTCAAACTTGACGTCATAAAAGTGCGGCTGCCACCGGGTTCCGGCAGGATAGGACCTGGCAGCCAGTGATATTCTTAATGTGCACATTAAAACCTTTATTTTGATGTATGTTGCAGTCAGCTATATTCTTAATGAGCACATTGAGACCTACGTTTTGATGTATGTCTGATCCTTGTACTCGATACATAGGTAAACACTCAAAATTGACGTCATAAAAGTGCGGCTGCCTTGCGTTCCGGCAGGATAGGACCTGGCAGCCAGTGATATTCTTAATGTGCACATTGAGACCTACATTTTGATGTAAGTCTTGCCTTATTAGTCGATATATAGGTAAATCGACGGTTGGCTCCCGGACTAAAACGTTTACTGGTGAGAATGATAAGTCACAATTGGAATATGGATATTCATACGTGGAACGGGCAAGTCATGATTGGCAAAAACACATTACCTGTATGACGTACGGGCAAATCAGAGAAGTAGTTAAACAACCTAGTGGGTTACTTATTTATTTGTTTATTTTTTGTGAAAATGAAAACTGATTTCTTTATAATGTATAAATATTTTACTATGCTATATATTCTTGATTTTCGTCAAACATCTTTTACCATCTTTTTGACAGTTGTATGATTCTACGCTCATACAACTTCTCATCAATAAAACCGTATCTAAGTCAACTGGGTACAAGTCATTTTTTAAGTCTTCATTTGAAGTAAACGTTTTGCTGTCTAAAAAAATTTATAGAGATAATAAATAACATTCAGAAGGTGCGACACCTGGATAATATGGTGAGTTTGGTTGTATATCCCATACAAGCTGTTAAAATACTTGGCAAGTTACTGAGAGGCAATATCGGGGTCGAACATTATATCTTTTTTCTTTATCAGTTGTCGCCTTTACTGTTTTAGTGTATCTTTTAATTTCTTACGTTTAAAGCAGTATACTTTAGAATTGATCACGGCATCGTCTAGTAGAAGCTAAAGGAAAACTATTCCCTTAAAGTCCCGCCAAACATACACATAATCTTTATCCCATGAATATCGGCTTTCTAAATGTTTTAAATGGGTTCATCTTTTTTATTACATGATTATTTGCATTTAAAATTGATTAGACTACCAATTTATCGGCCCAAGTATTGATTCATTATCAAAATGGATTTTATTCTTACCTTTTGGAAAAAATCACAGGCATTAATGTGACGATACAAATTTTACTAATTAAACCATATATCACGTTTGGAAATTAAATATGCGTCAAGTGATCAATATAAATGTAATATTACAGCAGTCTCACGAGTTTTTAATTGACATTTTGCATGAAAATGTACATATATTTTGACTTTATCAAATTTAACTAGCTTTCCAATACGTAGTACGTCTTCACCTTGAAAATAGCCGGAACGTAATTTTGCAAACTAGCTTTGGCACTGACATTCTGTCAATGTATGTTTTCCTTATTCATTAAATGACTTATCTTAATTGAACAGCTTTTTTAATTTTTTGCTAGTTAAAAATGAAACATGCCAAAAATCATGATTTCGACATTTCATAATTGATAGAGCATGAAAGAAAAACAATTTTGTTAAAATAAACAAACTTCTTCAAATAAAAGCCTTGCTATACCAGCTATCAAAATACGTGATTATAACGATTTAAGCATGAAATTAGTTGTGGAAAAATACAAGTACGTCCTCCGCTGGCAAAAAGAAAAAAATATTTTACGAATAATCCAATAATTTTAAAAATATGATGCTGTTATTTCATAGATAGATTGATTCCTTACGTGCTAAAAAATGACTTTCTTAAATTATTACGTATTTCATTATAATTAACCTATTCTAAAGAGTTATCAAAATAAAAAATTCTTTTCGCAGCGTATATCCTTTTGCTGACAAGTGACAAACTTTTCTTTTTTTAAAAATAAAGAATATCCAAAAATTTTTGACTCATCATTTACATTTATAGGTCTAAGAGATGATTCTTGATGTATCGAACATCAATTTTATGTAGAATGACCCTAGATAATAAAGTTAAAAGGATAATATATTTTAAAATATGTTAAAAGAAAAACATGTTTAAAAAAGGAAAAATATACTACGCGTGTGCAGATTAATATTAATTATTCGAAAAGTTTACAAATAGTAATTAAAGAATGGGAAAATGCATAGTTCCGCTTTTAAATCCATGTATTAAACACACTGAGAAAGAACAATATTCCACTTTTCTCCGAACATGAAAGAGTGTCTTAAAAATATATATTCCAATAAATAATGATATCCACAATATGATACTACTTTAAATGTTAGATGTATTTGAGGTACGTAGAAATTATTTTTAAATCATGTGAAGAAGGATTTTTGTTTTTTACCTAAGAGCTTTTAAGCATGGAGAATATATCACCATACAATGCTATTTTTGTTTATTTAAAAGTTTTCCTGTGTAGCTATTAAAATATATTCTTATTACTTAATTTTTTTTTGGATACCAAAACATTTATTTTTCTGTTTTTAAATATTGAAAAGTTAAAGCTGAATTAACTTAAACAAAATAGATTTGTCTGCTCTTTAAATCTTATGCAGCGATTGCGTTAACACTAGTGATTTCTTAAATAATTCCAGTTTTTACTTTTAAATCAAATTTATTTCTGATGTATTTGTTGGAACAAAAGTTCCCAACAAAAAGTTATTTTTCATAAACAACATTAACCATAACTTTCAGCATAATTTATCAACATTTGTCACAGTTTTGATTCAAAATGCCAAGCATAAATAATGATATGAATAATATATGCTTTCTCCATCATAATCCAAATATCAAAATAAACTTTTATCTTATTTTATACACCGAGTCCTACAATATATATTTATTTATTCCCAGAAAATTCTACATATTTCATTAAACATCATCCATCATGATTTTATCTTTTATGTGGTGCATTGATTCCGATTCTCCCTACTATTCGTTATCATCTGAATGCATTATTTACTCATTTTCTTAAATATAAATAAACTAATTGCATGAACTACGAACATCTGATTTTTGCAATAAACATTGTTGATTTAAGTTTGAATGGGATTTATAAACTAAAGTAAATAAACACAGATTTAAATGTTCGGAACTATTTAAATAATTCAATAGTTTAATATGTTAGTTCAAAATATAAGGAATATTCAGATAAGTCCATTCTTAGACATTACTGCGTAGCAGAAAGAGCTAATATGATAGTAGAATCGATTTAGTAGAGAAAATAAAATTTTCTTTATTTAAATGCTTAATTAATTCTTCTGATTAGATATTCTTTTCTTTTATTTCAAAGAAATTAAAAAGAAAAGATCTTTTCAAGTGACTAATGTCAGAAAATTCCAAAGCCTTTTAATGTAAATATTTTAACCTTTTAATTTTTTAACCTATGAAACGTTTACTTAAATGCATAATTTATATTATCAGTTCAAAAATGTATTGCAGTGTAAAATAAAAAAAATAGTTTTTAATTAAAAATAAAAGTTTCTGTTCTCTTCTAAACATCGGTTAGTACAATGTAAAAAAAAAAAGGTCGATCTACTAAAAAAACTTTAGTGATTCTTGTAATTACTAAAAAATTTTTAGTAATCTTAGTCGGTTACTAGAAAATCTGTAAGAATCACTAGAAAAATGTTAGCAACGAATAGAGTTAATAGTTTTATATTTTTAATAGCTCTTACTAAAACTCAGTTGGTGTGGCCCTGATAGCATAGTGGTTATAGTAACGGACTTCAGACTAAAAGGTCCCGGGTTCGAAACTTGCCACAGCCAAATGCACCCCGAATGTCTGTAGTGTCTCGTTAATAATAGAACTAAGAAAATCCGATCGGAGCAGTAAGGAATGTTTAGTGCTGCCATCTGTTGCGGTTTTGCCGAAAATCTTCCGCTTCAGAATTTTGGATGCAGCTCGAAGGAAGCTCCTCCGCTTCGGTTGCACGTAATGGTTATTAAAAGTAATTTTGGAGCTATTACTAAAATTTGCTTTGCGGCTCATACTAAAAATTTTTAAGTTAGTTATACAAAAAATTCTTTTGTTCAGTTTACAAAAGAAATGCTTGTTTCACTTGCAAAAAAGAAGTTTGTAATGGTTACTAAAAAATTCTGTGGAATACAAATTTACTAAGAAATTTTTAGTAACCTCTTGAATTTTTTTTTACAGTGTACGTTCTAAAACCCGTTGATGCCCGAGTTCATACCTCTGGTATTGAACGTCAATTTTAACTAAGCCATCCATAATTCACCCACATTCTTAAAAATAAGCATATAATACAATAAATTTGGATGTATTTTTAAGTCTTTCAGTAGTATTTAAAGTAGTTCTCGTATAAAAAAGAATATTTTTCTCGGTTTGAAAAGAAAACAGAAAAATTGCACATAGAATCACTTCTTGAGTATAACCAATGCTAGTAATATAGTGATTTACATCATTTGTGAATATGGGCAATACTAAAATTTTTTAATAGAAAATTCTCTTGTCCATAGAACTTTAGTTTCATTGTTCCAACAGGTATGTATTTATAAAAGTTTTTCAAGCACTTTGAAGCCAATTTATATTTTCATAATCAACATTTTTTCGACAACTTTCTTTTGTTGTCGAAATTAAGAACATATGCATCTGTTATTATAGCTAGTAACTTTCTAGTCATGTCAGTTTAGTAGTTTATCGGAGTTTTGTATAGAAAAAAAATCAGTTTCAATTGGTTTCAATCAACCTATGTGGAACAGTTTTCTCTATAGTAGAATATTTTTATAATTTCATTCTGTAACAAACTAGAATTTTGAATAGTGTCACATAGTCCTCTTTGCCAATTGGCGTTCGTCGATGTAAGTAAATCACTTTATTTATGTCTTTAACCTTAAAGATGTGGGAAACAGATTGTTTGAATTAAAGGTCACTTGTCATTGTGAATTTATGTTAGAATATCACAGGCTGTTTGTTCTAGAAGATCGTCTTCTCTAGCTATATGTTGAATGAACATCATCCTTAGTGGAAATAACTGAGAATCGAGCTGATTTTGCATATTCCTATGAGCCATTATTACCTGCATAACAAATGGCTTTAAGATAGTGTGAGTATTTCCAATGATAAATTTCAAAACTTTAGATTAGTTCAATAAAGCTGTTTGAGAAGTTTCGAAATGCCAGCTAGTCTAGTCATTTTTGCCGGTAAAATAATACATACGTAGAGTCAGGTGGGGTTATTATGGCCAGGGGATACTTGTAGCCACCTCTGTATTGGAGAAAACTGTGTATGGTAAGATTTTGTCCATGCTTAGATATTGACCTCATAATGTATTTCTCATTTTAGATATCCTTTATCATTAACTGAAGTATTTTTTATATTCAAATAGCAATTTGAAACAAAATTTACAAAAAACTTTCATAAATGGATTTGTTAGTTTTGAGTTCTAATGGTCACATTAACCCTAATGAAATGTGGGTACTACTCTGTTATCCCGTCGACCATTTGCGCCAAATTATAAAAATCGCCAGACTAATAGCCAAGTTATGCTTGTTGACATAATTTTTATTTTACAAAATGAAAGAACAGAGTAACACATGAATAAAAATACAGTTAAAAAGTTAATTTAAAAACACTTGATGACTTTTTAAACATGTGTATCGTGTTAGTGTGAGATTCACAATCATCCATTATTGGCATTTAATCTTATAATCTGCCGATAAATTTTTGGTAGACGGGGTAACCTAGTAGTACCCAAATGTGTACAGGAAAATATAAAGAAAATGTATAGTGGTCATAATTTTACCACTAGTGGTTTTAATTATGTCAAATATTTGTGACTGAGTTTTTGATGAAGCAATTAAACCGATACTTTTAACTTTAAAAAAATCTTTGAGAACTTAAACTTTAAAGAGGTGTGAGGGTGTATTCTTAAAAGCGCTTTTATACCTTCAACAGCTCGAAAATGTCTGACACAATTTCAGACACATTTTTAAAAGTAGAAATATGAAACTTGCTGAGGGTTTTTTGAAGAGACGTATAAAGTGCTGTGTGCTGTCATTTTACGCTCACTTCATTAGAATTCGATTTACAACGAATTATCTTCTTAGTATACCCTCTGTTTCGTTCACAGATTTCCCGCTTCGAAAAAATCGTTTCAAAATGCTGTTTTTGATTGCGTTTTTTGCAATATTTTCTGCATTTATCAAAGCGTCGACAATCACGGCACCTTGTGTACTTTAGAAATAAGACAATTTGCGAGTTTGATGTGTACGATAGCAAAAATGAATTAAAAAATAAATCGGAAAATAAGCAGTTTGGATCGAAATATGATCAAAATTAATTCCTATGTGCTAAAAGTACCACTTTTCGGAATAGAAAAAAATTAAAAAAGAATAATCATGTTAAAAATCTATAAAATGGTCATAATTATCGCTCCTGAGATTATTTCTTTCTCTTCCCACCTTATTTTGACAATGACTTTAATATAATAATTTTTATCATATAAAAATATTTAAGCCACTTATTAAAAAGCATAAAAAATACATGAATTAAAGTTTCCGAGCTACATTTCCCTAATATTTACTTATTTAGTGTTTAAGAAATTCCTATTCTTGTTAACCAATAAAAATGAATTTCTCTAATTTCGCGGCAATCCTTTTTAGGTGCGTTCGTAATTATGTAAACACATAGCACCTATAGTTGTCGTTTAGTTCGTGAGTCTGTCCGTCCGCATATAACAACGCAAAACTACCCAGCTAAATCGTTTGAAATTTTAAATATATAATTACTACAAAATTTTGTTGAGTCATTTCAAATTTTATAAAAATCGTGTGCATAGATCAATTACATGGACAATCAAAATTATTCAGTTACATTATGGTCAATGCGGGAAAAAGTTTCAAGTGCATTTTAATCGTTTGAAATTTCAAATGAGTAATTATTACATAATTTTGCGAGTCATTTTAAATTTTATGAAAATCGGATGACTAGATCAATTACAGAGACAATCAAATGCATTCCGTTACATTACGGAGAATGGGGAAAAAAGTTTCAAATGTATTTTAATGGTGTTACATACATTCCAACATAATAAAATCGATATGAATCTATGAAGTACAAATTATATTGTATATTTTGTATTGTATATTAATTATTATATTGTATATTTTGCACAAACTGAGGTGCAAAAAGCATTTGTTATTGATTTACAAGGCCACACAAAATTATTATATTACATAACGGTATAGGGAGAACATTGTTTGGTGCGCATTTTAATTATATATAACTATTTCGCATTTTATGAATATGATATACGTTGCTGAGGTGTAACAAGAGTTACTATTCCTGTATATTTACAGGAAAACAAAAAAGATTTCTATCACTACACTGTATCCGAAGTACTGTCTATTATAACAGAAAGATCTGAATATTTTAAAAAATTCGTTATTGTATGAACGCACATCATTTGCTACGCTTTACGCGCAATTTCTAACTTGTTTCATCTGACAATTTACTTTGACCTCCTCCTGTCCGGAACCGTTATTCCTGTCGGTATAGATTCCATATGCCAAATACCATGTGCCATTTAAAATCGCAATAACACAAAAAATCGCGACTCGGTCAGCGGAGGAGAGGTAGTTCACCCCACTTAATACTAAAATTTTTAACAAAAAAATTATACTAGGAGGAAAATGAGATTATTCAAGATCATACTGTCTCTTTTGCAGCAGATCTTGTATATTTCAATAAAGGATTCTCCTTTCCAACAAAAGAAATATTGCCAAAATTAGTTTTGATTATAAATATTTTCTGACACCATGTTTATTGATCCATTCGTGGCTTATATTAATTTTCGTTATACGGTATACTGCAAAAACTCAAAACAGAAAAATAAACACATTTCGAAATATTTTTGCCCTCACATTCATAACACATTATTATGTTGTAAAATGCGTTTTGTGTTGTGATTGTGTTCTTAATGATTATGTTGCAAAAATGTTGCTCGCTAGAAATGTCTGCTTAATATGTTGCAAAAGTATTGCTAACTAGAAATGTGTTCTCAAAATAGTGTTGTTATGTTTAAATAAGTTTTTAAATAGTGTTGATGAAAGTAGTTTCTTAAAACAGTATTGTGCTGTACAGCTCTTTGTCCCCAAATTAACAATACATTGTAAACTTTTACAATTTAGAACACTATAAAACAACGCATGTAAAAGATTTTCTGAATATTTTCAAGGTGATGACTTTAAGGAGACTCGGGGCTTGATCGATACAGAAAAACATGTTAACAGAGCTCTCGTTTCGAGTCCATATAAAAACAGAAGTATTCAATGTAATTAATTTAAACTTTCTGATATTTTAAAGGTATGTTTTTATTCTTATAAAATTATAAAATGAAGTAATTCAATGTAATATAATAAGAAATATAGCAAAATTTATACAACACAAATTTCGAAAAAAAAATTGTGTTATATACCAAGATATCTATACCAACAACAAGATATCTTAACGTTGAATTGAGATAAGAATCTACTTTTTGCTTTAAAAAGATCCGGAAACTTTACTCTATAGAATGAATTAAGGATATAACTATCACTCAAAAACAACATTATTAAAAAAACTCTCAAATTTGAAAATTTAAAAAACTCCTAAAAAATAAAACTTTTTTTCATTAAAAATACTGAAAATATCAAACTGCCTAAACTATATTAATTCATTCTATAGATAAAGGGATGGTATATGCGTGCAAGAAAAAAAATAAGCCATTCCACCATATAGTTTTTTTAAAGATCTTGGTGTTAGTCGTCAAAAATCAAGTTTTGAGAAAACGCGACTTAAAGTTGAAATTATATGAATGCGGCTATGAAAGTGTTGATATATAAATGCTTATAACTCCGTTAAAAATGCAAATATTTTTATGGTGTTTTTTGCATTGAGTTTAAAATTAATTGAATAATAAAACTAGATCATATACAAAAATCGATTTTTTGAAAAGATTCCAAGTCCAAAGCCCCCTTAAAATTACACGATTTTGAAAATGAACACAAGCATACATAAAGGAAACAGTACAATCGAAAACCATTTTAATTAGAAGTATTGATTTTTATGTTCAGTTAGTGTTTCACAAGTATTTCATGCGTTTTCAGTGTAACAGTAAAAATAAAATATGCGTTTTTTATAGCAATAAATAACAAATAGATAATATAAAAATAAAAATATTATTGCCCAGTTAAACTGATGGCATTATCACTGAGTTAACAGGCTACGCATACTAATTGTATATTACAGCCTTATATTTTCAAGGGTTAATTTCGTTCAAAAAACAAATTAAGGGAAGGGATCAACTCTCTCCATTTCCCGTTTTATACTGAATCATTGAAACACTTGAACTAATCAGGGATATGATTTGTCATATAAAAGATCTGCATGAAAACCCCAGTTATATCAATTAAGGGGAGAGGCATTATCCTCCCCGTTCCCCTCTTTATACTTATCCAATGAAAAACTAATACTAATCACGGACCAGAATGATACTACATCTAAATGTCGAACGAAAACTTATAATTTAGTATGGAAAATTCATTTATATAAATTAAGGGGAGGGACATTAGCCCCCGTTCCCCCTGTTATACATATCGAATGAACTCCAAAAACTAATCAGGAAAGCGCCTTATCAGAATACACGTATATGCAAAATTTTAGGAGAATCCGATATTTTTATCACGAGTATACCCTGTGATAGTCTGTGAGCTAAAAATGTTCAAAATCGAATCGTCAGTTGTCTCCAACTTTCTTATTAATTACAACATAAAAAAGTGGATAATAAAGATTCAAGTCTGCGGATTAATTGCATGCAGATTGATTAACATATTTTGCTACACCCTGGCTAGATTGGCCCATCGCCAAGTTATAATAACGCTATAGCTGTAAATGATTTTATAATGTGTGATAATGATGTATGTCCAAGTTTTAGTTATAAGATGTAATATGACGTTCACAAATAGCATGTAAATATCTAATATACAGGATGTCCGAAAAGTCTGGAAACGGTCGAATAATTCGAGAAATACATACGAGATTGAAAAGCGAAAATATGCGTGTTAAATATTTTTAAATAAGCTACTCAGTGATACCAAATTTGTCCTTCGCAACTTACTCCCTGGGGGTCAGAGGGGGTCCAACTTTGAAATCTTAAGTTAAAACCCCCATTATTGCAGATTCAGATTCTACGGACAAAAATACGTAACTTTTGTATTTGATGTTTATTTCGAATCTTCATTTATCACGGTGTAATTGAGCATATTAAATCGATACATATTTCGCTTTTCCCACCCAGGTTTTGCCTGATCGGCTAGAATTTTGACGTCAAATTCCTCGTCTTTTGCAGGAATAGTAGTTTCTTGAAAATCACCCGCGGCGATTATTTCGATAATGCTACACTGTTAAAAATTTGACCCATTTGCTGTAGCGTCACTCCACAGCTTTCATAGAATATCTCTTTTATTACCAATGAGATTGCTCCATAACACGGATAAACGAAGATTCGAAATAAACATCAAATGCAAAAGTTACATATTTTTGTCCGTAGAATCCGAATCTGCAATAAAAAATGGGGGTTATAATTTAAGATTTGAATGTTGGACCTCCCTCTGACACCCAGGGGGTAGGCTGCGAAGGTCAAATTTGGTATTACTGAGTAGCTTATTTAAAAATATTTAACACGTATATTTTCGTTTTTCTATCTCATATGTATTTCTCGAGCTATTCGACCGTTTCTAGACTTTTTGGACACCCTGTATATGATTATATAAATTACATTTGGAGTATACAAATAATGTATTTTAGTCAGAAATGTTGATTGCTATGTTCAAGTTAGTGTTTCATGCGTTGGCAGTGTATCTGTAGAAAATTCTCTAAAATATTTTTATATTCTTGATAAATAAGAAACAGAATATTCATATTATACAATGTATTGCATTATGCGTATTAAAGGAATAATCCTGGACACAGAATGTGTGAAAGATTAGCATTACGTTTTCAACAAAAGTAGGGTAGTTTGTTTTAATGTGATGTACACGTCTCATATCTGTGAAATGTAAAGCGAAATATACTTGCAATTTCTGTGTAAAATGCAGCTATATTTATCCTTTTTACTCGAAATTGATTCTGTCTCATCAATTTTTTTAGATATTTGAAATTTTGTATTTATTTTTCTTTTTTTTTAATCTGCACGAAAATAACATGTTTTTTTTTATATATATACAGTTTTCTACCAAGCATGTGTTATTTTAAAAGAGAAAAAATGACTACTGAAGCTGGAAAGGACGGGCATAAGATGCAGTAAGAGGATTATGATTTTTTTTACGCTGTTTATAAAATATTCAAAATGGGGAAGTGTCTATTTTTTTCTTTAATATTTTCTTAAAGCATAATACGTGACATGCAAAAAATATTTTCTTTGTGGAATTTTGAAAAGGTTTGTGCACATTTAATTTGTATTTTAATTTATAAAAATTCTATTAATGATTTAGTAAGAAAATTTAATGCAATTTTTAAACAATATATAATACACAGGACTGGTATCACCAGGCAAGGAAATTCTTTGATACTATTATTTTCTTATAAAAAATCAGAGCTTAAATAAGGCGAAATTTTGCACGATCGAACAAGATTTACTTTTTTTTCTAAAAAATACTGGTCTATCACCTGGAAAATAACGGAAGCCATACAAACACTGTAATTAATTTGAATTAATTTTATAGGATATTTTGTTTGCGACACATTGTATAATCAAGTTGCTTTTAAAGTATTGTATTGGAATTTCGAAAAACAATTGATGCATTTTATTTGAAAAGCAAATAAAGTAATTTTGATGACCCTTTTTTTTTATCAGAGTATGGACAATACTTTGAAATATTTCTTGCGGGAAATATCGGTAAAGAGATTGTTTTTTATGTAGTTTGTGTAAAAAAATTTAAAAAAATGAAATTTTTCACAATAGTATACTTTTAATCAAAACACTTCTTTTTTTTTCAACAAAGTTTAATTCAAGGACACTCTTTACAATACGTTTTCATTCCTCTGTGCCTTTCCGTTTTTCAAATGTATTTTAAAGCATTTCTGAAATATTATTCGAATGTGTTACATTTATATAAAATATATTACACAATGTCTTTAATATAAGGAAGATCAAACTACTACTTCAAAAATATGATTTATTCGTCTTTTTTGAGCCAAAAGTTCTTTTTAATCTCATAAACAACTTGATAGTTATAGTTAGTCTTTTATTTTCTCATAAGAAGATGTACATCGAAATATATAGCAAAATTTTATTTTATTTTTATTTAATAATATATTATATTGGTAAGAAGATTATTATAATATTTATATAGATAGAGTAAAAAATTAAAAAAATAAATAAGTAAATATATATATATATATACATATTCAAACTACTCACACATTTTCTTTTCAATTTAACACTTACACAATATCTTTAATATGTGGAAGTTTAAACTACTACATCAAAAATATGACCGATTCGTCTTTTTTTAAACCAAAAGTTTTTTTTTTTTTTTTTCAAAAACAACTGGATGTTTATAGTTGGTTTTATGTTATCTCAAAACTGGATGTACATCGAATTATATTTGCATTTTTTTTAATGGTATGGTATATTGGAAAGGAGATTGTTATTTAAATAGATTGTGTAGAAAATGTTAAAATTAAAAAAATATATTCAAGCTACCCACACAATTATTTTTTTAACTAAACACTTTTGTCCAAGAAAGTTTCATTTAAAGATGTCTCTATGTCCTATCTTTTCAGTCTTGTCTGTCCTTCTGTTTTTAAAATACACCTTAAAGACTTCTTGAAATTTTATCGGAATTTGTTGCATTTATATAAAACGTATTACACAATGTTTTTTTTTTTATATATGGAAGATCAAACTACTACTATCAAAAATATGAACATTTCGTCCTTTATTAAGCCGAAAGTTTGTTTTAATAATATAAAATCAATCATACTGATAGTTCTATACTTATCTCATAATTATATGTACGTCGAAGTATATTTGCAAAATTTTATTTTTTCTTTATTTATTGGTATATTATATTGAAAAAAAGATTGATATTTATGTAGCTTATGTAGAAAATAATGCAAAAATAAATAAATAAATAAATAAATAAAACATCGTAACTATCCACACAGTTATATTTTAAATTAACCACTTTACTTTATGTTTTCATTCCTCATTGTCCCCTTTTTAGGTAGATTTCGTATGAAATACTACCTATTAAAGTCGCTCCCATGTTAGAATTTCTGAAAAAAATTTTTGCAGATCTACGCCGATCATGATTTCTAGACTCCAAAATTACCATTAGTAAAAAAGTCTATCTTTCTATCTATCGGTGTATATCACTTTTTATGGACATAACTTCTCAAATTCTGCTCAAGTCTCTTTCAAACTGATACATAAAATCAAGGGGTATAAAATCTCCGTAAAGTTTGTTAATGGGAAAAATCGGACCAAGGGGGTGGAAATAGGGAGGGTTTTTGTAAAAACCGATAAAACGCCATAACTTCTTAAAATAAAATAGATATGGAATTAGTTTAAAGTTTGTTCTACTTCTAAGAAATATGCCAAACGTTTATGCATAACAGATATGTTACAGGGTTTGTTCGGAAAGTAACAGGACTGAGTCGATTTAAAAAAAATTATTGAGCCAATCATTACAAATCTTTAAAAACTTTCAAAATAGGCTTCTTCTGCATCGATGCAGCGTTGCCATCGCGATTTCCAAGCATTGAAGGCGTCACGGAAGGCTTTCTCCGGAATAGCCTTGAGAGCCGCGGTGCATGCTGCTTGGATCACCTCTGTCGTCTCAAAAGGCTTGTCTTTTATCGTTCTTTCTAGGCGAGGAAACAAAAAAAAGTCCGGGGGTGCCACATCTGGGCTGTAGGGTGGTTTAAGGAAGCGTTGGGATGCCGGCCTTGGTCAGGTAGCTGTTCACAAGAAAGGTGTTGTGAGTCGGGACATCTTCGCGCACACCTTGCGTATGTTCAAATGCTCCCTCGCAATGTCATGAACCATAGATTTTGGTAAATTTACGATCTGGGCAATTAAACGAATACTTAGTCGACGGTCTGAGTTCAAAACTTTGCACACACGAGTCACATGGTCAGTGTTTGTCGAAGTCGATGGTCTTCCAGCACGATTTTCATCGGCGACCTCTTCCCGGCCCTCCAAAAAGGCCTGGTGCCACCGAAACACACCACTTCTTGCTAAAGCAACATCTGGGTAAGCCTGCTTGATCATATCAAACGTCTCTGTCGCAGATTTACCGAGTTTCACGCAGAATTTAATCGCATACCTCTTCTATAACGAACGCTGCATTTTCGGCTTGCACCACTCACAGAAACACGTCGCGCGAAAATGTCTGTCCTGACTCTCCAGGTGCTCGGAGACAAATGGACCGCTACTCGTTTATTAGCTAGGAGCGCCCTCTACCAAATCCAGTCGGTGAGTGCACGCTTCAAAGTACAGTCGCGGTGGAAGAAAATTAGTCCTATTACTTTCCGGACAAACCCTGTATAAAATTAAAAATGGGCTCAAAAGTCGAAAAAGACTGGGTTTTGGGGAGAAAAAAATCATAACTTCGTCAATTCTCAAGATATCAGATCCAACTAAATTTTTTATAAATTTTCTCAACATTATCTAAAACTTTTGTACTTACAAGTTTTTGATAGGACCAACTTTTACCGATGAAAAAAAAATAAAAACAAAAAGAAAAAGGGAAGTGGAAAAAGAAAAAAAAATCCATAACTTATTCAATTCTTAAGCTATCAAATCTGAATGAATTTATTTTAAATCTTCTTAATAATATCTACAACTTTTATAATGACAAGTTTTTCATAGGACCAATTAGTATGGCAAAAATAAATTAAACAAAAATAGGAGTTGGAGAAAAAACCTCAAACCAAAACTGCTTATATTCTGATTCATTTTTAAATTAATTTTTGATTTTAAACTCATCCAAAAGACAGATCCTCTTATTTAGGAACTATATAATGTGACGTATTGGCCGGTTTCTCGATAAAGGCAGAATATATTTCAAAAAAAGCTTCCAAAGTAAGGCACGTTAAACTGAATTTCCCTAAGCGATTGTGATTGAAAAATTGAGGAAGTGCTCAAATAACAAATTCCTAATTTTATGACTTATTTTTTAAAACCATGTTTGCTCTCAAACGCATCCAATTGACATGTTCTCTTATTTAGAAACCGTATAATGTATCGTATTGGCCAATTTTTCGATAAAGACAGAACATATTTTTTAAAAATTCTGTCAAAATAGACATTTTGAACAAAATTTCCCGAAAGAATCATTATTGAAGATTTGAGAATGCATTCAAATAACAAACTGCTTATTTTATGACTCATTTTTAAAACCATTTTTTGCTCTCAAATGCATTCATTTGATAGTTTTTCTTATTTAGGAACTATATAACCTACCTTATTCGTCAATTTTTTCGTAAAGTCAGAATATATTTCAAAAAAATTCTGTCAAAGTGGGCATTTGAGACAAATTTAGCTTAAGATGATTCTGATATAACCAGCTGTTTAAAAAAAAAAATGAAATTAAAATTTCTTCAGAAGCGGCCAAATAAAATTGTTAAACTGGGTTTTTCACTAATTGCATTTTATTTTTTTGTTGTTGAAATGAGCACTTAACGAAATCTACCCCCGCCTATAGGCCAAACGCACATGGATTTTTTTAATGTATCTTAATACACTTCTAAAATATTATCAAAATTTGTTATATTTATATAAAATATATCTTACACAGTTTCTATAATATATAGAAGATTGAACTACTACATCAAATATACAAACAATTCGTCCTTTTTTAAGCCGAAAGTTTCTTTTAATGTCATTAACTCCTTTATACTTTTAGTTAGTCTTATAGTTACCTCATAATTAGACGTATGTCGAAATATACTTGAAAAAATTTTGTTTTTCTCCTTATTTACCTCAAACTAGACCTTGTGTCATTACTTTTTCTCTAAATATTTTATTGTTTAAACTTTTTAAGCTGTATTATTTTTTTCTCACCACATTTCTACCAAAAATATGATTTTAAAAAAGACAAAAATGTCATTTATAGCTTGAAAGAGCGCACATAAAATGTAGCAAGTTGGTTACAATATTTTCTTTTACTTTTTTATTACATAGGCAATATGAGGAAGATTTAAACGAAATTTACTTTTCCAAAACATGCTAGGTGGTATTTAAAATTTGTATTATTAAAAGAATGTTTGAGAAAATTTATGTACATAATAAGATTTCAGAACTTCTAAATAATTTTGCTTAAAAATTAATATATTTTTTTTAATATAAAAAGCAGTCATTTTACTTTTTTGTTCCTTTTATCTTTAAACCAAATTACTTTTAAAAGGAATAAATCGCGTTTTTATGTTCAGATAGATGCATTTCCTTCGGAAAATGACTCTAATTGCATAAAATTTCTTTTGATAAGTCTATCATAAAATAGAAAAACCGTTTTAACAGTTTGTGAGGAAAACTTTAATTTTTTTTTTAAACTAAAAGTTCCATAAATACTTCCACAAAAGATTTATTCTAAAATTAAATATTGTTTTCTCAAAAATTTTCACTAACACTTTATCCCGTGTGTTCAATAACATCCTTACCTCCCCTCCCCTTTAATTATTTTTTTCTTAAATCAATTTAAGATTATTTGTAACAGTTATGATTTTCCCTTAGAAACTGCAATATATCGTACCTGTAATTTAATAAAGACAGTATTCATTACATCAAACGTACAAACGTTCATTTTTTTAATGTAAAAATCTAGAATTTTTGCCATTATTAAGCAAACCTGATTACATAACCTGTCTTTTGCCAGCTTTTCAATATTTTAGCTATATAAACTACACTGATTTTTTTTTTGGGGGGGGGGGGTAAAAAAAAACAA
This sequence comes from Maratus speculifer, assembly GCA_964019185.1. Lineage (NCBI taxonomy): Eukaryota > Metazoa > Arthropoda > Arachnida > Araneae > Salticidae > Maratus > Maratus speculifer. Next base: position 113,446,584 of record OZ025289.1, on the reverse strand, counting down.
TGTGATTTGTGGCTAGAAAGGATGGGCATATGAAAACTCATATGGATTATGATCATTTTTTTGCTGTTGTTGTAGAATATGAAAAATGAAAAAATTGTCTGTATATTAAAAAAAAAAAAAAAAAAAAAAAAAAAGTTTCATAAAGACTATGTGCTATGCAAAATTATTTTTCTAGGATGATCTTTGAATTTATTTGAGTACATTTTAAAATACGTTATACTCTAAAAAATATGCGAAATAAATTATTAAAAAAATTAATGACATTTTTAATCCTCTTATGTATAAATTGATTTTCATTATTTTTCATTATTCACGAAAAATCTTTTTTTTTTTTTTTTGTGATAAATGAGAACCCAGTATAAAATAATTATGTTGTTGTACTGCTTGCTAGCTAGTATCTGGCCACAAATCATAACTCCACAAACGAATGCCTTATATATATATATATATATATATATATATATATATATATATATATATATATATATATATACTAGCGGCCTTCGCCCGCTAAGGTGGTCGGTGTATACGGACATAGGGTCATTAAATAGTTTAATAGTTTCTTTATTACGGGCATTAAATAGTTTAATTGTTACTATTAAATTGTTTAGTATTATTAAAATGCATACCAAAAAATGTCCCATTATATAAGTATGCAATGGAATACTTTTGTGTGGCCCTGTAAATCAATAAGAAGTATTATTTGCACCACAGATTGTACAGAATGTATATAATAGTATATACTTCATAGATGCATATCAATTTTATTATGTTCGAATGAATGTAAGACCATTAAAATGCACTTTTCCTCGTTGACCGTAATGAAACGGAATATTTTTGATTGTCCCTGTAATTAAACAATTCATCCGATTTTCAGAAAATTTGATATAACGCGACAAAATTATCTAATAATTATATATTTTAAGTTTCAAACGGTTCGGTTGGGTAGTTTTTGAGTTGTTATATGCAGACAGACGGACGGACGGACAGACAGACGAATGGGCAACTCCGGATCCCGAGATTTTTTCCTTCAGTTCAAAACAAACGCGAAGTTTCTCCGTTACCGGTATCGGAGGAGATAGCGTCACATACATACATACATATATACATACATACGGTCGGATTTTAATAGTGTAGATATATATTTCGTCTTTATAGGGAAAAACTTATACATCCTCATATAAGGCCCGTTTGAATAAAAAGGTTAAACACAAATCGCGGAATAATTCATCAGTTTTCTACTACGTAATATGGTAAAAAACAGAAATATGACAATCTCTTTCGAATCTACTACATTTTATAAATTTATAAACTAAGGCCCAATACGAAAAATTGGGAAATACCTCTTGCATACTGATATCTTGCAATTTTCACTGATACAAATGTATATGTATATATTGCCTTTTCTTTACAATGATTATTCTACGTCACTCTTTTACCCTGCTTTTCAATATTCTTAATTCTACATTTTTAAGCAGCTGAACGAAAGTTTATTTATCTCTACTTTTCTTGAAATCATTTGTTTTTGTTTAGTTTGAATATATTTTTAAAGATGTTGTTTGAACTATGGACTAAGATATATCTTTTACTTCGTTTATGACGCATTCAAATTGGAAATCGTGTCTATATTTTTAAATAAAATTTACAAACAGTAATGTGCTAGATTATTGTTTTTAGGTGCGTTCGTAATTATGTAAATTCGTAGCACCTATAGTGGTCGTTCAGCCCGTCCGTCTGTCTGTCCGTCCGTCTGTCTGCATATAACAACGCAAAAACTACCCAACCGAATCGTTTGAAATTTAAAATACATAATTATTATATAATTATTTTGTCGAGTCATTTTAAATTTTATGAAAATCGTATGCATAGATCAATTACAGGGGCAATCAAAAGTATTCCATTACATTACGACCAATGGGGAAAAAAGTTTCAAATGCATTTTAATCGTTTGAAATTTAAAATACATAATTATTACATAATTTTGTCGAGCTGTTTCAAATTTTATGAAAATCGGATGCATAGATCAATTACAGGGACAATCAAAAGTATTCCGTTACGTTATGGTCAATGGGGAAAAATGTTTCAAATGCATTTTAATGGTGTTATACTCATTCGAACTTAATAGAATTTATATGCAACTATAAAGTACATATTACAATATACATTTTACATAATTTGTGGTGCAAAGAACACTTGTTATTGACTTACAAGGACTCACAAAAGTATTCCATTGCATAATGGTATAGGGAGAACATTGTGTGATGAGAGTTTTATTTTAATTCACTATTTACTATTTTATGAGATTGATATTGAGAGTAATATTTTTAAAACTTCATTATCGCACGAACGCACATCATTTGCTACGCTTCACGTGCAATTTCCAACTTGTTTCATTGGATAATGTTTAATTAAAATTCGGCATGTATTATAAAAGAAGAAAATTCTACTGGTGATTTTATGTAAATTTTTTAAGTAAAACAATTTTAGATAAATATAAATTAATAATTTTTATATAAATGTAAATTAAAATTTTTTTACGTAAGTATAAATTATTAACATTTTTAAATAAAATTTCAGAATTATCACAACGGAAATAAAATAATATTTTCTGGGTTTCTCCTGTTCATTTTATTAAGAAATTGCTTTTAAAAATTATTTAATTCATTTTTTTTAATCCAATCGATGCATTTTAATTGAAAAATAGTAATGAAATTCATTTAAGATTTCTATTTATTTTTTCCAAATGATCAATGGGCAAATGTAATACTTTGGATTAAAAAGTATTGGAAATTCAAATAAAAAAAATCAAGGTTTTTATCCAGATTTTATTTTTAACACTGTAATCCTTTAGTTGATTAAAATGCGCATTATGTTTTAAATTTCATAAAGTAATAGATATAAAACTCATCAGTATGAGGATTTATTTTTATTGAGGATTATTTAGGATTTATTATTTTGTATATTTGTTTTATGAATTGTAAAATAATAATAATAATAATAACATTAATTTCAAATTTTTCTTATATAAGGTTTGCTATTCAGAAAAAACAAGAAAAGTTTATTGAACCCGTGCCGCAATTACCCCTTTGTTGAATTTTCAACAGTCATGTTAAATTCTTTAAAACTTTACTGCATAATATCTTTGCTCTGTTATGTGCTTCACGCGGTGTCTCATAATATCCGGATGTATTAAAAAAATATATTTTTTTCTTTCCTTCTTTACATAAAATCGATACCACAAGATTTCCTATCCTAACTATTTAACATTTTTGTTATTATAATTACACTATAAAGGTGTATTTGTTTAGCTACTTTCATACGTAATATCGGTTATTTTTAAAGATAAAAACTCTCACTCTTGTTCGTTCTTTCAACAATAATTTTTAAAAGATGTACATATGACGAAATAAATAAATTATGATATTTTGTAACTTGTTTTTGAAATATTCAAAATGAGAAATGTGTCTAAATATTTAAGCTATCACTATTTCCATATATCACAGATTCATGACAAGCATAGATTGTTTTATAAGTTATATCTTTTGTTACCCTTTATTGAAATTCAACTAGAGATTTTAAAATAAAAATAATGAAATCCTTCTAAAATAAGTATTATTAACATTTTCTGCTTCATTTTTTAATAAAGCTGTTTTTAAAAGGATGAGATATATAATGTTTAATCCAATAGACGGTTTTCTTTGGAAAAACAAACGAAGATATATTGATATATTTTTCAATTAAATATTAATTTGAGTTGGAACACACCAAACCTCAGCACCAGTATTTGCTTCATTTCAGTGAAATTTTTAGTAATAATGGGAATACGTCATATCTTATAAATATTCTATGAAGAAGCCATATAGTACATTCATTATTATAGATTTATAGATTATTTTAATTGATACAAATAAGAGTAACTGTTAGGATCTATGTGTATTCATGAATGTATATTTAAAATGTATTACAATTTTCTTTTGTTGAATAAGAGTGCGTTAAATTTTGAAAATAATGTGCTCGAAATGAAAGTATGCGAAAAGGGAAGTACTTTTAATTAGTACTGTAGAATATTAGATTTACGGTAGTTATTTTTTATTAGAAATTAAACCATGATTGTATGTGTATGCGAATATCTAAGCCTCACTCCAACACTTTTTGAGCAGAAATCTAAAACGATTAAACTAAAAAAAAAGTGTACTTTAAACATTTTTACTCAGGGTTTATTGGTAAATAAAAAATTATCAACTTTGCAACCAACTATACCACCTTTGCTTTTACTATCATTTTTATCACATTTTAACATTCATACAGGCCTTGCTATTTTTTTTTTTTTTTTTTTTTTTTTTTTTTTTTTTTTTTTTTGTATAAAGCATTTTAAGAAAAATTTTGCAGTTATGTTATATTTTTATAAAATTCCTTGCCTTTTATGTATATATATATATATATAATATAGTATAGAACTAAATTACTATAGCAAAAATATGAAAATTCAATATTTCTTTTTTAAATTGAAAGTAGGATAATTTGTTTTAATACCATGCACATCTTAGTACCAAAGTCTCATGTTTCTAAATATAACTAGAAATATATTTGTAGAATATTTTTTCTTATCCTTCTTTACATAAAACCTATTCTGTGTCACCTCTTATCTCAGTTTTTTCAATATTTTAGCTTTTTGAACTATACAAAAAAAACCTAATTTTTCTCCTTCCTTTTTCACCAGGCATCTGTTTTTAAAAAGACTAAAAAATGTCAGCTGTGTCCTGAAACAGCGACATATGATGGAGTCAGCGGATTAGGGTACATTTTTTACCTTATTTATGAAATATTCAAAAAAAGAACCGTGTCTATATTTTTAAACAAAAGTTTGGTTCTCACATAATGTTAAATGACATGGAAAAAATAATTTGTTTTGAAAAGTTTCGGGTATATTTTCTACATAAATTCAAATGAAGATTTTGCTATAAAAGTTTATAAATATTTTAACCTGAAAATTATACATATAAATTTTTGTCAAACTTCTTTTTAACATTTTAAATTATTATTATTATTATTTTAAATTTTTGTGTCGTACTAATGCAAAAGCAACTCTGTTAGATAAGAATATGATAACTAAAATATAATATTACTCCTTACCACACCGCTTTTCTTAATCAACAGTCTTTGAAACAAGTACTTTACACATCAAAATCCAGATTTTATCTTAAATTAAAATACCGTTTTGCCCATTTTTACTTTTTTTTTGTTTTTAGAGAAAATAGTATTGCTATCGATTTTTTTTATTTCAAGTTTTCAGCAGATTTAAACGGATTATGAATCAGGGATCAGGAGAAACAGTTTTATACAAAATGCCTGTTTGTCTGCATATCTGCATTTTTTTCGTCCAAAAGAGTACGCAGTTATATATAGAATTGAACCAGTTTATAACTGTAAAAGTAACAGTAGTCAAGGTAAAATTAGCAAGTTGTATACAATTAAATAGTAATGTACGAATTAATTCATCTGTACGATTGTTATAATTGCACTGCTTATTTTACATGATAATCTAGCGCACCAGCTACTAGCTTTATAATGCGAAATTAACTTTTTTGTTTATTTGTTTGTTTGCATCATATCAGCTCGTGTTATTCTTTACCCTCCTCCCTTTTCTTTATTTACAATTCCTTTCAAGCATTTTGTTTTTCAGAGATCAAAAAATGTTCATGCATGCATGTTTTTTAACACTTTCCAGCAAATATAAAAAGTGCTTATAAGTTTGTTTTGTGTGTTATTTAGATATACTTGGCTTACTTTTAAAATACTTCCTATAGCGCGTTTATTGTGCATTAGCTAACGTTTTAGACAGTACTTAGTATTCAAGAAAGATGATTTCATCTAATTTGAGCTAACTTTCTGATTTAAAATCTTGTCTTTTTAAGCCAACATGGAAAATTTCAGCTTAAAAACAAAGAAAAGATTTAGCTTTTCTTGTTATTCTACATTCTTTTGATTTGCTCACTGTATTATTATATTATTAAAAAAATCGTTCTATAACTTTGTTAAAAAACTATACAATGCAGGTTTATGTATATCTGTATACATTAGAAATGTATGAATTTTTATACAATAAATGTTCAAAGAGATATGAAAACTCAATAACATCAAAGATTTCTATTCTGTATAACACTTTTTTAAATCTTATTCTAATATGTTTATTGTAAACTTAATTTGGTACTGAGCGTAAAAGTAGTGAATATTTAAACTTCCTTTAGCATTGCATAAAATTAAATCTAATGTAGTAATAATCTTTTCGGTTTAGAGAATGGCTAAAACAAAACCCTTGTTTAAAATTTAAACTTGTCTTTGTACTAAGTGTACTTTGAAAAAGAAGCCGCAATTTTGCAACGCCACCGTCTTTATTCTAACCACTCTTTTTCTAGATATGTTTTTTGTTAACTTTTAAGGATACGAAAGCGTATTGGGAGATCTTCTCAATATGTAAACTAGTGGCGAATCCCATAATATCTATGTGATTAGTTAATTTAGTCTGTGTTTAACAATTTGAAATTTATTGCTTTTATACTGATACGAGGCATTGCATTACATACATATATACAATTGAAAGTTATTATTCAGGAATTAAAAGCCGATGGCGCATACAGTAAACCGCACCTATGTATGTCAAAATCGTCCATACCTTTAAGCGTTAATATTTCGGCTAATTACCAAAGATTTTATTCCAAGAATCATTATCGACAATAATTTTATATATGTAATACCATAAAAACCTCCAGCCCTCTTCATCACCTTTGTAAAAGCCTGCTAAATGAAATTTGTGTCCAATGAGAAAATGCTTTTTTCTCAAACACTTTGTGATCTAGGATTATCGCTATAGTTTTTCTGTGACGTTTAAATTAACGTCTACACTGTAAAAAAAAAAATCTGTGAAGGTACTAAACATTTTCTAGGAAACTGGGATTCCAAAAACTTTTCATGTAACGATAACAGGAAAAATTCATGTAATCGATTCTGAAACTTGAATTTTTGCTGTTACCGTTACAGGAAAAGTTCTTGGAATCCCAGTTTCCTATAAAAGGTTTAGTACCTTTGCAGATTTTCTTTACAGTGTACTATCTCTAACTTTTTCAGAATTTTATTTTCAAAAGGTTCAAAAATAGACGGGGGGGGGGCGATATATTTTTGTTCTATATTTTCGACTATACCTTTTCACTTCATTGTATAATACATAAAATTAAACAAAATGTATTTTTCAGTTCCGTGTTAATAAACTATATCTCACATAATATACAAAAAAAAAAAAAAAAAAAAAAAAAAAAAAAAAATTCAAGAACTAGCCCCTAATATTTTTTTTAAATATATTTATGAATGTTTAAAAATCTGTAACTTTGTGTGTCAATAACCTTTATTATTTCCCCCAATTTGAAGTTTCTATGTTCCATAGTTTAGAAGTAAAATGGCTGTGGCAGACAGACAATGAAATGAGATTTTATAATTGTTTCCAACTTTTAAATACGGAAACCTAAAAACATTGTTAAGGATATTTCACCATCTTGTGTGATTTAAGCTTTTCCATTTTTAAATTTACCATCGCATTATTGATTTCATTACAATTCACTATGCCAACTTACCAATACTCCATAATATTAACATTCAACATTGTAAAATACTAACAATTTTGCATAAAACTATTGTCATTTTTTGTGTCAAAATTTTGACATATATTGTGCACGAATATTCAATGAAATAGCAAGATCGAGAATAATTTTAGAGAAAAGATTTTGTAGATATTGTCTGTGGATTTTTATGCACAAAATTATTTCTGCTTCATCGTTTTTCTGCCTTTTGAACTTTTCAGTTTTTTAAATCTCCTAACTTAAAAAAGCCGTTTATCAAAATTGTCAGCTTTGTTTGCTTCATTCTAAAATCTTCCCATAGTATAGCTAGTTTATTTTATATAATATTTCATGGCTTAAAATAGAGCTTAAAAGGAACTCAAAGCAGATTATGATTTTTTTTATTTAAATTGTGCTGTTAGTTTAGCTCCAAAAACAAAAGACAGACCTATCGTGCATCAAATTTAACGCTGAAAGTATTTTTTATCTTACATATATTTTTGTTAAAGAAACTATTTAATAAAATTATATAAGAATTATGAAAAAATGCATATTATATTAACACAAAAAATACATGCTTGTGCGTGTCATCATTTGTGCGTATAGAACTAGTAGGTATTCACACCTTATTCCAACCTCCGACTTCTTCAAGTTCAAAGTTTGTCTTATATCTTATTTGTTACTTCAAACCAGAAATTCATTGAATTAAACAAATCAATTAAATTTTGAATGACTATCTCGCTTAGTGCCAGATACATTTAATTAAACAGAATTTCTGGTTCAAAATATAATTTCTTATTTAAAGAAAAGACGGAGGTTGGCAACTATGTATATGTATCAAAGTGTTTTTAGCATTTAAATTTACTATAATCAACTTTAGCATATACACTGCAATTTTTTTTTAAGCTACTTAGAATTTTCGAGGAAACTGGGATGCCTAGAACTTTGTATGTAAAGGCAACAAAATAAATTCGTGTAAGAGATACATGATTACACCATAAATAATAATAAAAAAATCTGTAGCGTTTCAGAACACTAGAATTCCTGGAACTTTTTATGTAACTGGGCAATAATGAAGGTTCATGTAGTTACTGCGGATTATAGATCAAACTTTAGTAAGCAAAGCGATTTCTATCGCATTACAATTTTTTGTTGTAGATTTACATTTATTATAATTAGTTTCATAGTACACATATAAAATTTTAGTAGAGACTGATTTCTGTAGTTTTTCAGATAATTACAGAAATTACTTTTTTCCCTTTTTTCTGTTATATCTGAATTTTTATTTCAAACAATTTCGTTTTCATACAAAGCCAAAATGAATCTTCCCAAATAAAACTAAATATTGGAATACATTATACATTATACATATATCATATTAAAATTAGTTATCTTAATTTCGTGGAATATTTCTATATTCTACAAATATTTTTATTCAGCGACCTAAAACACACAAAATAGGTCTTATATTGAAAATTCGGAAAAGAAACGGGAGATTGAACGCAAAATATGCAAGTGATTAAGTTCAATTGCTTAAGTTAGCGCACGCTCCATTGCGAATCAAGTTGAGAAGCAGGTTCCTCCTCCCCATTCATCTTACGTTATAATGTCTTATAGCCTATTTGTTAAAAATTTTGTCTACTTTCTGAATATCTAGATACTTTTTCACTAACAGAAATAAAAACTGATTTTTTTTTCTTTTTGGATGCATTTTACCAAAACTTGGAGGGGGGGGGGGGTTGCCGGCGAAAATTTTGTTTGAAAGCTAAAAATTAAAATTCAGTGTCGCAAAAATATCCTTTTTTAGAATTATTATGAATTTTAACAAGTAAAATTCTCTATTGTCTTGAATATTTGTCTTTCTTCCCTTTGGTGTTGATATAATGCGAATCAATCTTATTTTGCAACTAAATATTTAAGATCCCATATTAGACCTTCTGTTTGAGATATATGTTTTACGGCAACTCGGTGGTGTAGGTCAAGAAAAGGTTTTTGGCCGAGATTCTTAATGGATTTTACACTGTTAAAAAAATTGCAAAGTTACTAGTTTTCTAGGAAACAGTGATTTCTTTAACTTTTTATGTAACAGCGATAACCAAAATTCTCACAACGTATACACATTTGCATTGTAAATAAATAAAAACTGCAAACTTCTTAATTTTTTATAGGAAACTAGGATATTTTGAAATTTATGTAACTAATCATGGGTCACAGATAAAATTTAGTAAGATTATAGCAATTTTAGTAGTTTATTTTTAAAAAATACAGAATTATGTAATTTTGAAAAACTAGTTTTGTAGATTTACATTTCTTTTATGCAATGTAGAGAAAACATTTTAGTAAGCATACAAGCTATTGTATCATATATAGTACTTAATATTGTTCCACAAATAAGAAATTATGAAGCAATTTTATGCAAAAGATTTTGCAGATATTGTTTATAGATTTTTATGTGCAAAATTATTTTTGCTTCAATGCTTTTCTATCGTTTGAACACTTTTCTGTTTATAAAATCTCCTAACTTTAAAAAGTCTTTTTATTCAAAACTGCCAGTTGTGTTTGTCTTATTCAAAAGTCTTTCCATAGTATATATATTTTCTTTACTATATTATACGTCATGGTTTCACTAGAGTTCAAAGTAACCTGTAGATAGATTATATATTCTCGTTGCTTTCCGGCTTAGAATTTTTAAATTGTGTAGTTAGTCTAGTTTAAAAATAAAACTTATTTTTCATGGATTAAGTTTATATTAAAATATTTTTATTTAACATGTATTGTAATTGACCGTATTGCTAGATTAATATTTATGCTATTTTTTTATTTATTTAGAAAAAATATTCCCTTTTTTCCGGGTTGTATATTTTTCACTCTATTGGCTATATGCCTTTTAATCAATTAAAATTTGAAATACTGCTCAAAATAAAATTTCATATTAAAGAGCTGAAGAAATGATTATAAATTGCTTTCTCTTTGTACGTTCAGGACAACGTCTGCTTTTCCGTTGTGCAATTGTTGGAAAATTACATAAAAACCTCTTTTTCACTGATTCCACTTGTATGTTTTTGAAATACGTTTATGAAAAATCTTATTAACTGTTCTGTAAACCTTCAGCTGTATTTAATGGCTGATTTATCAATTTCTACTTTCTGAGCAAATTACTTGTGCTCTTTAATACAAAACATTAAAATATACTTGGTTTGTCCAATAATCCTACATTTGCTACATTCGCAAGTTCAATGTCTTAAAGCCATTACTATTTACATAGTTTACAATCCTTCCATTACAGGTACTGCTTTATTTAAATATCAGCATCTTCGTTCCTCAAGTTTCCATTCCCTTCATCAAATGTCAGCTTTGTTTTATCTTTTTTCTTCAAAATCCTGCTTTACAATCGCTAAAATCTTTTGGCAAATTGACTTCTGAATAATTTTCACATCTGTAAAAGGTTAGTTGTAAAAGTAAGGTTATATTTTCCAAACTGAAAGATCCTTTTGAGATATCAAATTTATGGGTAAAATTGCCAATGGGCATAAATTGCCAACGTGGTCTCTCCTAAATTGTACAGACCATGCTCAAAATAAAATTTCATATTAAAGAGCTGAAGAAATGATTATAAATTGCTTTCTCTTTGTACGTTCAGGACAACGTCTGCTTTTCCGTTGTGCAATTGTTGGAAAATTACATAAAAACCTCTTTTTCACTGATTCCACTTGTATGTTTTTGAAATACGTTTATGAAAAATCTTTTCAACTGTTCTGTAAACCTTCCTGAAATTCTATTGGTCAATAAACGTAATCTGCTTAAAATGCTAGTTTCCTAAAATTTACTATTGTGATTCTGTTAGCCGTTGAATTTAATATTTGTTACCCTTCTCCTAAGTACTATGTTTGAAAAATATTCTCCAATCAAATTTTGATGCAGTCATACATCTATTGATGGTACTCTATAGCTACCGAAACTCTTTGAAACAAGTAAATGTGTTTTGGCGTAGTAACAGTTGTTTTTATCTACATTTCTAATTTATTTTAAATAGTTATAGATAATAGGTATACTTCTGCAAATAATTATAGTACGTTTATTTGTGGTTGTCATGTAAATTATAATTATTTCAAAAACGATGCTGAATTTTTCAAAATAACTGTAAGAATTTACAGTTTCTGATAAATTATTGTTTTTATACTTTGGCTAATTTGTATGCTTATTTTTGAACCTGAAAGTCTTTTTATATAGGTCTTTTGTGTTATTTTTCTTTTATTTTTATCAATACACCTATTTATTTATCACATCTCAATGGTGTTTCTTGGTAATTTTCCAGATCAAAAATAATATTTGTTGGCGATACAAAAACTACTTAGAATATTCTTATCATGCATTAAATTTATAATGAGGAAAATATGCAGCATATGTAAGTATATAGTATTTTATAATATATGCTATCCTCTTCATTTTCTTCAAATAATTTCAACCAAAGAAAATTATTTTATTTCCGATTCTTATTTTTATTATTACAAATTGTGGATTTCATGTAATATTCCCTTTCCTAATAGAAAATTTTTATGTTTCAATTAAACGGAAAAACAAACAACGAATATAAAAAATTTCACATAAGGCAGTAAGCATTTTTTAGAAATAAAAACATTGTTATTCATAATTAATTCTCTAACTCATATAAGTATTTTAAACAATAAGGTTTAAACAATAAGGTTTTATGCATGACTAGTTTATGGAAACATATATAAAGTTGCAAAAATTTACAGAATCATATCCTAAATACTTTGAATTATTACAAATCATGCCTTGAAATATTCTATAAAACCATTTATTATTTTCTTCCACCAAATTGTTACAGAAACTTCCTTAAATGAGAAATAATTCATGAAAACAGACTATCAAATTCGAACAAATTCAAATCATAGATCAAGTTAGAAATTTAATATATAATGTGATTCGATTTAGTTTCGTTTTAATGACTGCATGTAATTTGGAGATTGATTTGGGAATTTCATGTTATTTCTAATTTTGAAAATTAGGAGTATCTTTCTTATTAATTACAATAAATAAATAAAAATAAATAAATAAATAAAAAGTAAAAACTCTTTTTAAAGAGTACATAAGCAAGTTTCTATCCTTTATTAATTTTTGTTTATATAAAAAACAATGATTTAAAGTACTTTTTTAAAATAATTACAAATATTTATTTAGAACCACAGCAAAAATTATCGGATGGAAAAACATTTTTATTTTTTAACAAATTTGAATTGAAATCACTTAGATTAATTGTCTTGTAGCATTTAAAGATGATTAATGAGCAATGAATTAATTCTTTTAAAATACCTTGATAGTAATTACTTAATTTGATTTATTCAATATTTTTTACAAAATTGAAAGGAATTTTAATACACTTTTAGAATAATAAAAAAGTATTGAGAATTTATAAAACAATTACATCACTTACACAAAATGTATTAAAGGAATTTACAAATAACATTGTACAGCATGTACAATGAATTGTTATAATATTGTCTCTTGTAACATGTGTTTACATATAAATTTTAAGTTGCTCTACCTGTAAAATATGATTATTTCTACTCCATCGAATTAGTTTATGCAAAAAAAGTCCAATATTTAATGCATACATGGTTATCGATATATATTGTCTGCTCTCAAAATGTCAAAAACTTTTCGGGTTTTAAGTTTCAATTGTAGCGGAAGCTATTTTTTAACCCTTTTAACATACCATACAAAAGAGATATATTGTTTCACGAGAAACAGAATTCCGAATTTATCTTTCAGGCATAACATTTATCAAGATAGATATATAATGTATTTTCTTGAAATTTTAGTATTTTTATGCAAGGAATGTATTTTGTTTTTCAAAGTTATTCCCTCAATTTGTTTTCTTAAAATCATTCGAACCAGATATTCCCGATACTTTAACTTTTTCAAATGCAGAAGTTTTTGTTCATCATTTAACTATTTAAATTGAGTGTAAAACTTTTTAGAAACACATAGGCAATAAATTGCAAAGTCAAAACCTTACGGGATCCGTTTGAAAAGATTTCAAATAAATTGTATTTAAACACATCTTACGCATGTTTAATGATGGTTTATTTCATCATTATTTAAGAACATATTTTTTAATCGTATATTTCTGTTGCAACTTTGTTTTTTTATCAATATGATTTACTTATTTAATTTTCTATATTTATTTTCCTTTTTTTTGTTTAGCAATTAACTTAAATGTTTTATAAGATAGCACTGAAAATAAACACTTTTTGCAACATTATTTTATTCAACAGTCATATTTTAAGCTTATTTCATGAAGTATTTAAGTATAGGAAAGTGTTTTTCTAGTAGAATATTGGCAATAAAAATTGAAACTTGAAACATAAAAAACATGTATTTTGTTTACTTAGAAATAAATTTTATGTAAATGTGCCGCATTTTTTTACTTCAATTCATTCTTTTTTTTTTTTTTTGCAAAAAAAAAAAAAAAAAAAAAAAAAAAAAAAAAAAAAAAAAAAAAAAGTTAATACACTTTTAGGATAATATAAATGTATTGAAAATTTATAAAACTATTATATTACTGAGACAATGTATATTAAAGTAATTTACAAATAACATTGCACAGCATATATAAAGAATTGTTAAAATATTGTCTCTTGTAACATATGTTTACATACAAATTTTAAGTTGCTTTACCTGTAAAATACGGTTATTTCTCTTCCGTGGAATTATTTTATGAAAAAAATGTCCAATGGTTAATGCATACATGGTTACGGATATATATCGTCTGCTCTCAAAATGTCAAAAACTTTTCGAGTTTTAAGTTTCAATTGTAGCGGAAGCTATTTTTTAACCCTTTTAACATATCATACAAAAGAGATATATTGTTTCACGAGAAAACAGAATTCCGAATTTATCTTTCAGGCATAACATTTATCAAGATAGATATAATGTATTTTCTTGAAATTTTAGTACTTTTATGCAAGGAATGTTTATTTTGTTTTTCAAAGTTATTCCCTCAATTTGTTTTCTTAAAATCATTCAAAACAGATATTCCCGAAACTTTAACTTTTTCCAATGAAGAAGTTTTTGTTCATCATTTAACTATTTAAATAGAGGGTAAAACTTTTCAGAAACACATAGGCAATAAATTGCAAAGTCAAAAACTTAAGGGATTTATTTGAAAGAATTTCAAATAAATTGTGTTTAAACACATCTTACTTTTATTTAATGATAGTTTACTGTATCATTGTTTAAGAACATATTTCTTATCGTATATTTATGTTGCAACTTTGTTTTTTATCAATGGAATGTATTTTTTGAATTTTCCGTATTTATTTTACTATATTTCTTAAGCAATTAACCTAATTATTTTATAAAACACCATCAGAAATAAACATTTTCGAAGCTTTAAATTATTAAATATATTTTAAGCTTATACATATTTTAAGCTTATTTCGTAATTTTAGCATTTAAATGTAGAAAAGTGTTTTTATCATAAAATATTGGCTACAAAAATTGAAACAGACAAATACGAGTGTACATAAACACAATACATACACACACAAAAAGAAAACAAAAATAAAAACAAGTGTGTTGATTACTTAGAAATTTTGTTTAAATTTGCTGCATTTTTTTTTATTTTTTTATTTTTATTATTTTTTTTTTTTAGACCTAAAATATTTTAACAAATCGTTAAAGTATATTGTATTTAATAAAACACATGTTACTTTTTCCCTCCTATAAAATCTTACATAATAACAAATATAAAGTATAAAGCAGAATGGATCCATAAATAAGGTTTTGAAATAGTTTTTTTTTATATTATTGTTCATAGCTAGAAAATACTTTCTGAAACAAGAAAATTAATTTCTTGGGAAAATGTAGCTTTATTTTGAAATAGGTAATAAAGTTTATGCGATATTTTAAAATAAATATTACATAAGAGAAAATAAATGAAGACACTAGTTCTAGATGGTATTACATAACAAAAAGTGATTTCGAGAAAATTGAAATAAAAGATGTTCGAATATTTTCATTTATATTTTCTTTGGTAGAATGCATATAAAATGCAAAATAAGTGATACCATATTATTTCAGAAAGCTGTTTAGCGTTTAATTATTAAAACATAAATTATTAATTTTATTTTTTTATATTATCATTATCAATTCTTTAAATTAAAATATTACATATAAAAATATTATTAAAAATATTTATCATACCTTTAAAAACAAATGGCAATTAAAAATTTTATTATGATTTAATAAAACTAGAAAATACTCTTTTTAAAAAAAACATGAACAAATTATATAAAATATACAGATATAAAATGTGATTTTAGGCTAAAGATCATTAATTGAAATTTTTAATTAAAATGTCTCATTTGTTTAAATTTGATAAAACATATATTACTGTTACACACTTATAAAAATCTAACACAGTAACAAATGAAAAGTACAAAGCAGAATGGGTACATAAATAGGGTGTTTTAAAATAGTTTTTATTATTATTATTGTTAGTCACAGTTGTTAATAGCTAGAATATACTTTCTGAAACAAGGAAATTATTTTTTCGAAAAATGTAGCTTTATTTTGAAAGAGGTAATGTATTAAATTCATAAGATATTACAAAATAAACATTACATTACAGAAAATAGATGAAGACACGCGTTCCGGATAGCATTATATAACAAAAATTTAATTAGGAAAAATTGAAATAAAAAATAGTGTTCGAATATTTTTATTTATATTATCTTTGGCAGAATACATTTAAAATGTAAAATAAGTAATAACATATTATTTAAGAAAACTGTTAAGCGTTTTATTATTAAAAAATAAAACTATTAGTTTTATTTTTTAATATTATCACTATGAATTCTTTTAATTAAAATATTAATTAAATATTATTAAATAATTATGTCTCATACCTTTAAAAAAATGGAAATAAATAATTTTAGTATAATTGCAACAAATCTTAAAAATACTCTTTTTTAAAACATGAACAAATTATATAAAATATACAGAAATAAAATGTGATTTTACGTTAAAGGTGACTAATTGAGAATTTTAAATAAAATGTCTCCTTTGTTTAAATTTAATAAAATACACATTATTTTTTTTATTCTTTTAAAAATCTGACAGAATAACAAATAGAAAGTATAAAGCAGAATTTATCAATAAATAGGATTTTGAAAATAGTTTTTATTATTATTATTAACAATCGGAGTTGTTCATAGCTAGAAAATAGCTTCTTAAACAAGAAAATTAATTTCTTGAAAAATGTAGCTTTATTTTGAAATTGATAATAAATTAAATTCATAAAACATTTTAAAATAAACATTACATAAGAGAAAATAAATGAAGACACGAGTTATAGATGGTATTATATAAAATAAATTTAATTTCGAAAAAATTGAAATAAAAGATTGTGTTCGAATATTTTTATTTTTATTTTCTTTCATAAAATACATTTAAAATGTAAAATAAGTGGTATCATATTATTTCAGAAAACTGTTTACAGTTTTATTATGAAAAGAAGATTATTATTTTTTTTTATTAAATGCAATTTAGTAATTTCTGACATAAAAATACTTGTAAAACAACGAAATTATTCTTTAAATGTGTATTATTTTCCATAAGTATGATATTTCATGCCTAATTTTTATCCATTTATATCCATTATCCATCTTGGTGATTTTTTTCTCCGTTATCTGTTTTATTAATTAAAATATAATTATAAATATATTATTAAAAAAAATCTTTCTCGTACACTGTAAAAAAAAATCTGTAACCTTAGTAATCTAAATTAACCGAAATCTCTTATGTTTACTAAAATTTTATCTGTACACTGTACAAGAAAATGATGTCAATCTAGAAAACTTGTAAGCAAAACTAAAACCATCTGTAACTTTACAAAAGAATTTACTAAAATTTTGGTAACTTTACTAAAATTTTATCTATAATGCTCGTTATCGTCACTTAAAAAGTTCCTGGAATACGATTTCCCAAAAAAATTCTTAGTAACCTTAAAATTTGTTTGATTCAAAGTGCAAATCTGTATCTGTTACATGAATTTTTATTGTTGCCTTTACATAAAAAGTTCTTGGAATACAATTCTACTAGAAAAATTTTTGTAACTTTCCCAATTTTTTTTTACAGTGTATCTTAAAATATATATATATGAGCATTTTTGCAATATTATATTATTTTTTACGTTCTGCAGGGTTATTTTACCATTTTTAGGTGCGTTCGTAATTATGTAAATACTTAGCACCTATTGTTGCCGCTCAGTCCGTCCGTCTGTCCGTCCGTCTATCCGTCTGTTCGTCTGTCCGTCTGTCCGTCCGCATATAACAACGCAAAAACTACCCAACCGAATCGTTTGAAATTTAAAATACATAATCATACAATAATTTTGTCGAGTCATTTCAAATTTTATGAAAATCGGATGAATAGATCAATTACAGGGACAATCAAAAGGATTCCGTTACATTACGGTCAATGGGGAAAAAATTTTCAAATGTATTTTAATCGTTTGAAATTTAAAACATAATTATTGCGTAATTTTGTCGAGTCATTTCAAATGTTATGAAAATCGGATGCATAGATCATTTACAGGGACAATCAAAGGAATCCATTACATTACGGTCAATGGGAAAAAAGTTTAAAATGTATTTTTATGATGTTATACTCATTCGAGTTTGGTTTTCGGATTTGGTTCGAATTTCTGATTCAATTGGATTTGGCATGAATCTATGAAATATATACTAAAATATGCATTCTGTACAATCTGTGATGCAAAGAATTTTTATTATTAAATTACAGGGTCACACAAAAGTATTCCACTACATAATGCTACACGGGAAAACATTGTTTGTGACGTGTTTTAATTATATTCAACTATTTCACATTTTATAAATAAGATATACGTTGCTGAGGTGTAATAAAAATTACTCTCTGCGTATTTACAGAAACACGAAGATTTCGACTACTATACTCTATCCGAAGTACGCTCTACTATAAGAGCAAGATCTGAATATTTTTAAAACTTCGTTATCGTACGAACGCACCTCATTTGGTATGTTCACGTGCAATTTCCAACTTGTTTAATATAAAGATGTGTCTTAATCTCTTGTAACATTTGTGTTTTAAAATAATGTATGATCATTCAAACAATAAAGCTCTAATTTTTTTCTCTTACTTTTGATAGAATGCGTAGATACAAAATTCTCCAATGAAGTGACAAAAATCGTGGGATACCTCGCAAATAGTGTGCCGCTCTTTCGTTTACTCTTTAAAGTGCAACAACGTGGCATAGACTAGACGAGTGGTTAGAAGTCCTCTTGAGAAATATGGACCCATGCAGCCTCCGTAGACATCCGTAATTGCGAAAGTGTTGCCAGTGGGGGAATTTGTATACGAAACTCATCTCTAGATTATATTCCATAAATGTTCGATTGGATTCATGTCGAGTGTACTCGGTGGCGAAATCATCCGCTGGATTTTTTTCAGAATATTCTTTGAACCAATTGCGAACGGGTCTGGCCCGGTGACATGGCGAATTGCCAGCCTCAAAAATTTTATCATTGTTTAGGTACATGAAGCACATAAATGGTTTCAAATGGTCTCTCAGTAGTTGAAGGTAATCATTTCCAGTTAACGATCGGCTCAGTTTGAACAGCAGACCCAGTCCAGTCCACGCAAATACTGAGCGCACCATTATGGAGACACCAACAGCTTCCACAGTGCCTTGTTGACAACTTGGGTCCATGGTCTGCGCCACGCTCGTACTCTTCAATTAACTCTTACCGATTGAAACCGTGAATCATCTAAATAAGTCACTGTTTTCCAACCGTCTAGACTCCAAACTGATATGATCACGAGTCCAGGAACGTCGTTGTTGGCGAAATTGTGCTGTTAGTTATGGCAGCCGGGTCGGTCTTCTGCTGCTATAACCCAATTAAGCTAAATTTCGCGGGAATGTCTTAACGTACACGCTCGTCGGATGTCCAACATTCATCCAACAATTATTTCAGACAGTATTACTTGTCTGTTCACATTGCCATGTCTACGCAGACGATACTGGTCGCGGTCACTAAGAACCGGCGGTCGACCACTGCATTATCAAAAATGAGAGATTATGCTAGAATGGGTTATTCTCGGCACACTCCTAACCTTGAAGATATCGGAATGTGGAATAACGTAATGATTTCAAAAATAGTATGCCGCATGCGTCTAGCTCCAACTAGCATACCTCGTTCGAAATCCGTTAATTATTGTCGTGTAACAATAATCATATAATAAACCTTTTTACACGAAGAATTGAAACACAAGTTAATGTCCTATCCAGGCACTTACCATTTATACAATATGTAGCCGACACTATTGTCATCTATATATTTGCACATTGTTATCCCATGACTTTTGTCACCTCAGTGTAATTGAAGAAACAAAATTATTTTATTCAACACCTTATTTTGATGTTCATTGTAAAATATAACCTTATTATGGAATATAATGAGCCCAGTTTATTCGTCAGTTTAAGAAACCATTTTTAAGAACAATATTCACCAAGAAAAAAAAAGGATATTGCAAAAACAACATTTATATCAAGAATGTATCCAAGAAATCCGCGCAACAAAAAACAGGTATAAAAAATATATTAAAAATAAAATAAAATAAAAAACTTTTATCATCTCAACATTTTTTTGAAAACGTCGTTGTCAAAATACAAGTACATCAGCATTCAGCGAATAAGTCTGCCCTTATTTTACAAAGAAAAATAATAAGAAGGTATAAGATTAATACCATAGTAATTTGTGCTTTAGTGATTTATGACATAAAAATGCTTGTAGAACAACAAAATTATTTATTAAATGTGTATTACTTTCAATAAATATGATATTTTATGCCACATTTTTATCCATTATCTATCTTGGTGATCTCTGTTAGCTTGTGTCAATGAATACCATTGGATTTGTGGTCATTTCAAAGATTTTTTTTTTTTTTTTTTTTTTTTTTTTTTTTACTTAAAAACAGTACAAATTCGCTTTTATTCAAAACCTCAGTAAATTATAAATATTATTCTTTTGAAAATACTTAATTCATTTGATAAATTTGGATTCAATAAAGTCATTAAAAACCCCTTCTCATACTGTTATTAAGGGGTAAATGTAAATTTAGTTAGTAGCAAAGTGCTTCAATATGCTATCTATTTTAAAGTCAGTGAATAAGCATGTTTCTGTCCATACAAGTTTTAAATTGCACGTCAAGCTTAGCAAATGAGGTGTGTTGACATTATAACGAAGTTTTAAAAATATCCAGATCTTGGAGTAACAGCATACTGTACTTCAAATACAGTAGAATATCCGAAACCTTTTGTATATCCCTGTAAATACTACCTGAATTCTATTATACAGGAAGTAAATTGTAGTAAACTACAGCAGCGTATATCAATTTCATAAAATGCGAAATAATATAATAATATTGATACGCACCCCAAACAATATTTCACCAATACCATTATGTAATGGAATGCTTTTATGTAGCCCTGCAAATGAATGACAAATATTTTTTGCACCACAGATTGTACAGAACGTTTATTTTAGTATGTACTTCATAAATGCATATGAATTTTATTATGTTCAAAAGAGTGTAACACCATTTGTGAGGGAGTGACCTTTGTGATAAAGGCACTCTAGCATTTTTTTGAGATAGTGACGTCAATAATTTAACATGTGTAGCGTGGAAGCGACATCTATCCTCCCTTTTACTTTAACTTTCTAGAGCGAGTGTGTTTTCCTTGGATCTGTAGTTATGTCGCGGTTAGAAGTAATATATTAATTTATAGTATCTCAGTTTGCAGAATATAAAAGCGTTGAGTGTGAAGAGAGAGGTGAGTAGCGGCGCAAGCCAGCTAGGTGTGTGTATCGGCGCAAGCCAACTAGGTGGTGGTTAGAGGCAGTGATTTGAAATTAGATCGCGTTATAGCGAGTTATTACTAGCCTCCAGTAAGTTAGCGAGGAGTTTCGAAGTGAGATAGCTAGCAGCGTTTGCCGACTTAGTTTATTCAGAGAAGAGCTATTCAAGGAGATTGCCGTTGGGTAGGAGATAATTTAGTTACGTTGAGTATTTAAGACAATAAAGAGTGTTTTACAGCCGCGGGCTGCCTAATAAAGCTTTTATCTAGCAGTTTAGCTGAAGTGTAAGTGGGGAGTTGGTTGGAAGTGCCCCGACTGAGTCTAGTGCCGAAGCTGTGAGTATATTTATGGATTTAATCTTTTAGTATTGTGACTAGTTATCGAAATTGACGAACTAAAAGCTTCACTTCTCCTGAGCCCAAACAGTTTAAATAAACTGTGATTTTAACTTATATCTCGAGTTATGTATTCATTCAGCCGACAGACCCCGCCTTCCGTTACAAATGGCACCCAGTATGTGCAACCATCCGTTACACATTAAAATGCACTATCTTTCCCATTGGCTGTAATCTAAAGGAATATTTGTGATTGTCCCTGTAATTGAACTATGCGTGTAATTTTCATAAAATTTGAAATGTATTGACAAAATTATTCAATAATTATATATTTTAAATTTCAAATGATTCAGCTGGGTAGTTGTTGCTCTGTTATATTCGAACGGACGGATTGACGGATGGACAGACCAACTACCGACGACTATGGATGCTACGTTTTTTCATAATTACTAACGCATTTAAAAACAGATTTAATGATAGGAAATATTAGACAAAATATAAAAATGATAAATATCATTCTTGTTTACTTCTAAAAAATTCTTCTAGAACAAAAAAAAGAAAGAAAATCTTTAAAATAGAAATTGTATTTTAAAAATATGTATTATTTTCAATACATATGATCCTTTATGAATTTATAAGTTTATTAAAAAGCGAAATGCTCTCTTCAACAAAAAAAGACATGTATATGCTGTTTTAATAAAAATTGAATATAAAAGCAAATAAGAATAAAGGATATTCTAAATCATGTTTCAAAATTCCTTCGTTATTTATCATACTTAATCATAGTCACACAATGCCTTCTGAAACAGCAGTTTTTTTTTAAATATCTAATGTTCCATAATACTATACTTCACTTTAACACAAAACATCTTTGTTACAAAATAAATGAGTCAATTTTTACAAACTGTGTAATATCTCAGAACATGAAACCCTATTGACTTTTCAGGTTAAACAAAGTGCAGAATACAACAATAGAAAAAGAAATTTTCTTCTTACATATATCACGGAAATTAAAAATTAATTTCAGTATCTCATTTTTATTTCTCAATGCGGGAGGGGGGGGGGTGAACTAAAAAGAGACAAATGTATAGAGAAAACTACTTCTTAAAATGTTTATCAAATATCGATTCTTTTCAGGAAAATATTTTAATTCAAACTATTCTTCAACAACTTCTGTCAGGTACATTCGAATGCATTTCGATCTATTGTTCGAGTGCATTCTGACGAGAGGAGCATTATCTTCTGAAACTCACCCTCTAACAATTTCCTTTATCGACGTTGCACTGAAACGTGAAAATCTCTAATAAAAGGAGATCACCCCTCTTAATCCGTTGTACAGAGATGAAGTGCATGACGTCGAAGATAGAATGAAATGTTCGAAGGTATATTCTGCTGAAATCGATCCAATTATTTCCCTGTTCAAAAGAAAAATTTTCTATGATGTATTAGGACGGGTCTTTTAAAAGCTTCCAAAAGGCTTACATCTTTTTGACTTTTATTTTCTGTTTTTGAATTCATTTCTGAAAAGGCCTCCTTTGTAGTCACTTTATACCTATTTCAGTCAGGCATTATGGTTTGTATTATATATTTTATGATATATGTGTTTTTATTGTAATGCAGAGAAAATATGAAATTTAACTGAAGAGCTTATCAATGGAATATATATATATATATATATACATTAAACATTACATTTTACTTGTTATGTATTCCTCGGATTTACTCGTTCGAATGTTATCGAAAAATTCAACAAATGTAATTTTAGAAAGCATAATCAAAGGAAAATATTTGAATTATTACTATGTTCCTAAGAAAAATATTTCTTTAATGCATTAGGAAAAATATTTTAAAAGCTAAGCTAGAAGTTTACATATTTTGGATTTTTACTTTAAATATTAAATGTTAGTCTAAACATTAACTTTACACTCACCCGCAGAAAAGTGACACATCTCGACAAAAGTAAATTTTATAGGAGAGGCAAAAGAAAATTTGCTTCATTTTACTTTGACAGGAAATTTTAACCATTGTCTCGAATTGCCAGAATATATGTGTGCATGAAAGCATACAAATCCATAAAAAAGAATCAGTAGGATGAAATTTTAAGGTTTGGTTATTTATACATCCGAACACAAAGCATCCCTGTTCTTTGGTCACAAATGTACATAGTGCGTAATAATTTTCCAGTAAAAAACGTTAGTAAAGGAAGACTCATCTATGATAGGCCTATTAGTGAAATAAAATGCAAAATTAATTTTTGCGAGATGTGTCACTTTTCTTGCAGGTAAATTTAGAAACTTTTGTGTAGTATGTAACAAGAGGGAAAGTTCTCATAGTTGTACAATGGCAATTTGAATAAATATAAATCGAAAATTTTAGCGATTTCTGCCAAGGTTTGAGTATAAATTAAAATACTGCTATTTAAAAAATATTTTCAGTGACATGAAAATGTAAGCGAAAGCAGCTCTAGCGAAAATTCATGGTGAATTGGTAAAACTCTATTATCAGAAGGGGATGAATGCTGCGAAAATCTTGCGCGTTTACCGTTTAAACCATTGCCAAATGCTCTGCTCATGTACCCGGAAGCTCTTTGTGATTTCGTAAATAATTTCTAAGAAACTGTCTGCACGACCGCGATCCAGACGACCAATTCTTCCTGAGGATACTGTTACGGAAGTGCATCTCATAGTGACTGCAGGACACACGCAAAACTGTAAGAGGCGCATTTCTTGTATTGGATACACCGAAATCAACGGTATGTTTCCTTACCTGTACCAGCGCGTCCAGATGATGAAAGTAGGGGATAATCAACAACGTATAGACTTTGCTAATCAATTTCTTATCAAATATGGAGATAAGGACTGGCCTTTTCAGTTATTATGGACAGATGGGGCACATTTCACCTTAACTGGCAATGTCAACACGAAAAATTGTGTGCAGTGGGCAAACATGAAATCCCACACTGTGGCGCCCGTACATGGTGTTGCTCGTACACGACATGAAAGTTACTGCGTGGTGCGGCATTGCATACACAATTATTTTCGGGCCGTATTTCTTTTTAGGAAGTAGTACCAACGGGATTTGTAACAGCAATGCTACAAAATTACGTCATACCAGAATTACTGCAGCGAACTGGCTTGGATTGTTGCAATCAGTGATTGGTGTAATGAATTTGTGCTCTATACAAATTTTTTCTGTGTTCTCCGTTCGTGTTTTTTTTAGGGGGGGGACGTGCATAACGAGTCCGTTTCTTGCGATACATGTACGGTTCCAACGCTCTTTATTATTTTCGCATGCGCTTATCGTTTTTCGACGGAAAAATGGGCGTTGCTATTGGAATATTTCGAGTTTTTGTACCTATAACTGTAACCGTGAGTACCGCTTTGTTGCCGTTCACAGAATCTCGAGCTCATACCTCATAATAACTAAATCTGAAATCTCACCTCGATCGGTTGAATGGACTAGCCGCTAGAACTCCATATATCGGCAAAGTTTTTTTTTTATGTCCACTCTGTACATTCCAGTGTACCTCAGAACACGAGCATAATACAGTTTTCATTTAAATTATCGATTCTTCAACTGAAGTATCATAAATGTTTAAATCTAACAATGTATCTTTGTCTTTTACAGTATCTATAAAAAACTTGATTGTAATTGAAATATTTAGTACCACAATGTTGACATAAAGATGTTTAAAAAAATATGATACGGATTTAATATTTCAAAAACATACAGAAATAAAAAAAACCAATATGCTTAATATAGAGACAGAAGAAATAATAGTTTTTAGAAGTAACTATAGAATTTTCGATGATAAGTTGGAAATATTAGGTAATAAAAGAAACAAAAAAATGAAGCATCAATCGTTTGAATCAAATGCACTTAATAAGTAAGCTAGGACATTGTATAAAAATCATTTCTGCCTCGCCTAAATTTATAATCCCGGCTTTCGGGGAACATATATCTTCGATAACTTACATTATCGGTATAAAAGAAAACGTGAGAACTTCTTATAAGAAAAACACACCTTTCTATCTATTAATAGAAGGAAAGAACCTAAAAGAAGATAATTCTAAGGTCGACATAATCAAAGAATCGATTGGACAAGATTTCGGGAAAAGAAGAGAATCTTATGAATTGTTAGGTACATCATAATTTATGTGCAACCTAATATTTTTTTCTTTTCTTTGGCCACAGATGAATGTCGATGGGTTTTTTTTTGTCAAGGTAACTTTTATTTATTCCACGAATATTACGTTTGAATAATATATATATTGTTACGAATTTTGTAAATAGTTAGTGTTTGTACTGTAAAATAATGTAAATAATCTTATTAAGCTCCATTTCTTTACTAATATTAGTTTTTGTTACATTGTCTCTGTTATCAAGCAAACTTGTCTATTATTTTCAGTGAATGTCTATGGCAGCTTTGCGAAATATTTGAGATATCGCCAAGTTGGCGTCACTTTTGGCGACTAATTTTGGTCGCCAAATTTGGCGATATATCGCCAAGTTGGCGACAAACTTGGCGATTGTTGGCGATGGTAACCCTTCCCTATTTATGGTAACCCCCCTTAGGTCTACTGATACATTGTTTGTTGTTCCGTGGTTTTCCAGGTTTTTCTAGAAATTTCTAGCACATGCTACGAGACTATATATAAGGAGAGCGATACGAGCTGTTGTTGTTATTATTTACCAGTCAGTCATTGAGTGAGCTACTAGAGATTGTCCAAGCAAGTTTGCTTGATGTATGAGTTTTATCTACGTTGTTTTGAATGTGATATAGTGTTGAGACATTGTATAAAGAGTCTCTGCGACCTATATTTGTACTTGTTCGATAGATTTAAACAGTTATTTTGGAATATCTTGTAATATTTGTGAGTTTCGAAGACTCTGTTGTTCTGAAGATCTGTAAATAAATTATTTTCTACTTTTCTAAGAGAAAAGAGTTTGAAGTTGTCTAACCATAAGATCGAAAGAACCCTATATACGCAGCAACATTTGGTGTCAGGAGTCGGGATCTTATGGCGAAAACAAGAACAATGGATGGTCAACTGAAAGAACTGTTAGAAGCTATTAATGGAATAAAGGCAGAATTGACGAAAGGCCAAGAAGAGTTGGCGGAAAAAATGAATAAAGGCCAAGAAGAGTTGGCGGAAAAAATGAATAAAGGCCAAGAAGGGTTGGCGGAAAAGATGAACAAATGCCAAGAAGATGTAACTGAAAAGATTAATAAAGGCCAAGAAGAAATGAAGAAAACTTTAGAAGAAAAGTTCTCGTCTGTAGAGAGAAGAATAGGCTCGGTAGAAGAGAAAATAGAGGAATTAGAAGAGAAAATTCAGAATGAAGTTAGTAATGTTGAACAGAAAATGGTACGGAAAATGGCGGAAGTAGAAGAGAAAATTCAGAATGAAGTTTGTAAAGTTGAAGAGAAAATCAGTAACGTTGAAGAGAAAATCAGTAACGTTGAAGAGAAAATACTAGGTGAAGTAGATGAAAAGCTAAATAAAAAAGTACAAGATCTTGAGAAGAACCTTTCAGCGTCTAGTGGTAATTATGAAGAATTTAGGAATCCGCCTGCTTCTCCCGTGCACATTAAGCTGTCGACATACGATGGAAAGAGTTCCTGGCAAGTTTACAAGACCCAATTCACCATTGTAGCTGAAGCGAACAAATGGAGTGACGAGGTGAAAGCTTGTCAACTGGCAGCATCTTTAAGAGGAGAAGCCGCCGACGTGCTGCAAACATTGCCCGATATGACGCAACTCAATTTTGAGACTTTAAGTTGTGCACTTGAAATGAGATTCAGCGAAAAATTCTTCAAGGATTATACGAGAATACAAATGAAGAGCCGCCATCAAAAATCAAGTGAAACCCTTCAAGAGTTTGCCTCGGAAATTGAACGGCTTGCAAATTTAGCATTCATTGACTGTCCAACAAATGTACGGGAAATGCTGTCACTGCAATATTTTGTAGACGGAATAAAAGATCCAGAAGTGCAGAGAGCGGTACGAATGGCAGATGTACAGGATTTAAAGGCTGCTCTACTATATGCCTTAAAGTTGGAAGCAGCTACACAAGCCAGCCGAAGAGATCGTCATTCAGTCCGAGGGGCAACGGTGAACAAAAGCTCAGACACTGAGAACGACGTCTTGAAAGAAATTAGGAAAATAAATCAAGAAATTGAAGCTTTAAAATACGGAAGAACAAGTTCAAGAAGACAGAATCTCACGTGCTGGGGATGCGGTGATACAGGACATCTCCGAAGAAATTGCCCCAAAATCCACGAACGTGAGATAAATTCAAACAGTCAGCAGGGAAACTAAATTTTGGCCATCTCGCGGGGCGGAGGTTGCCAGAGAATGAAAAGCCCCACCTGAAGATCCTCCAGATATCAAAAATGAGCGGCGGTGATAACGAATTATATGTGCTAGGCTTTATTAACGGAATTCAGTGCCGTATGATTGTCGATACAGGAGCCAATGTGACAATAATAAGAGAACATTTGGCTCGAAAATTGAAATGTAAACTCATCTGGACTCCACCATGCGTTACCCTGCAAACTGTGACGGGCGACAAGATAGGCATATATGGAAAGGCCAATTTAACTATCAACTTTGGAGGAACGAAATATTACCATACGGCATATGTGGCTGACATAACAGATCCTTGCTTAATCGGACTAGATTTTGTGAAGAAGTTTGACTTCAGACTTGATTTCAAAAATAACAAAATGATCTCAAAATTTGTAGAAATAAGTCTTTTTGGATTAAATAACGAAATTAAATGTAAAAAAATAGTAATAGCCAAAGAAGACATTAATCTAGATGCAAGAACAGAATGTTTGGTTCCTGCTGTAATAAAAAATAAAACTAATTATCGATTTGGCCATATAGATTATCCAGAAGACAATAGTACACAAGCAGGAGTATTGGTGGCTTCTTCTGTGGTAGACCTCTCGAAAAAGACCATTCCAGTCAGAATTGCTAACATCAGTGATAAGACGAGGACTATCAAGAAAGGAGAGGTGATAGCGTCATGTGCTCCTGTGACGTGCATAAGTCAAAATTCCAGTCACTCTGAGAAATCTTCAGATAATTTAGTCAAGGATTTGTTACAAAATACAGACTTAAATCCAAAACAGTTGGAAGCTTCGGAAAATTTAATTAGAGAATTCCAAAGTTTATTTTCCCAAACATCTGAAGACTTTGGACGAACTAAAATGGCACAACACCGAATTGACACGGGAGATCACTCTCCTATTAAACAGCACCCTAGACGATTACCTTTTGCCAAGCAAGAAGAGGTGCAAAATTTAATTAAAGATATGGAAGAAAATGACATCATCGAACCATCGACAAGTCCATGGGCGTCTCCCATTGTATTAGTAAGAAAGAAGGATGGTTCTACAAGATTTTGTGTAGACTACCGCCGACTGAATGACGTCACCAAAAAGGATAGTTACCCTCTGCCAAGGATTGACGACACTCTTGACACACTTGCGGGCAACACTTGGTTCTCGACTTTAGACTTGAAGAGTGGTTACTGGCAGGTAGAGATCCATCCCGACGATTGCGAGAAGACTGCCTTAACAACGGGACAAGGATTATGGCAGTTCAAGGTAATGCCTTTTGGTCATGTAACGCACCTGCAACTTTTGAACGCCTTATGGAAACGGTTCTTCGGGGACTGTCATATGAGGCATGTCTTGTTTATTTAGACGATATCATAATCATAGGAAAATCTTTTGATGAACATCTGAACAACCTCAGGCGGGTGCTACAAAAATTAAAAGAAGCTAATTTGAAGTTAAGCCCTTCGAAGTGCAGTTTGTTTCGTAATGAAGTCGCCTACCTTGGACACATCATTTCGGCGGAAGGAGTTAGGACTGATCCGGAGAAGATATCGGCCGTGAAAAATTGGAATCGTCCAGCAGATGTTCACCAGCTTCGAAATTTTCTAGGATTATGCACCTATTACAGAAAATTCGTCAAAGGCTTCTCGATGATTGCAAGACCACTTCATAAATTAACAGAAGGCAATCAAAAAATTATGTGGACACAGGAATGTGACGCTGCTTTCGAAAAGCTTAAGGAGGCCTTGACATCCACTCCAATTTTGTCGTATCCTCAAATCGATAAACAGTTTATACTTGATACGGATGCAAGCAACGAAAGCATTGGCGCTGTACTGTCCCAGGAAATCGACGGCCAGGAGCGTGTTATCGCCTATTTCAGCAAGTGCTTGTCAAAGGCCGAGCGAAACTACTGCGTAACAAGAAAAGAGCTTCTTGCTGTAGTGAAAGCCATAGACCACTTTCATCACTATCTTTACGGTCGAAAGTTCCTGATCCGAACTGATCATGCTTCTCTAACTTGGCTATTGAATTTTAAGAACCCTGAAGGCCAGATAGCCAGATGGATACAAAAGCTTCAAGAGTACGATATGGAGATACGCCATCGAAAAGGATCATCACATGGAAATGCAGATGCTCTCTCAAGAAGACCCTGCTCAGAGAATTGTAGATACTGCGACCGGGCTGAGAAGAAATTTAATGTCAAAGGTCCTATAGTAAGACAAGTTACAACTGAGTCTACATCATCGCAAGATCCGTGGAGTGACGAGAGCCTACGTAAAGATCAACTTGCTGATCCTGAAATTAAGCCAATTCTAGAGCTGAAAGGGGAGTCCAACAGGAAGCCCAGCTGGCAAGACATGGCCCATTACCATCCTACGACTAAACGTTATTGGGATCTCTGGGATTCCTTACATTTGAAGAACGGCATCTTGTACCGAAAATGGGAGTCTGACAATGGCAAGACATGTAGATGGCAACTACTACTCCCTAAGTCGAGAATTTCTATGGTCCTTCAAGAACTGCATGGTAGTCCCACAGGAGGTCATTTTGGTGTAATGAAGACCCTGCAAAAGGTTCGAGAGCGTTTCTACTGGAATAATGTTCGCAGTGACGTGGAGAAGTGGTGTCGAGCTTGTGACACCTGTGTAGCACGTAAAGGTCCTAAGAGGCGCACCCGTGGACGATTGCAACGTTATAATGTAGGAGCTCCTTTCGAACGAATTGCCCTAGACATCCTGGGTCCACTTCCTAGAACATCTGATGGCAATAAGTACATCCTCGTTGTCATTGACTACTTCACTAAGTGGCCTGAAGCCTATGCCGTTCCTAATCAAGAGGCGGTAACCGTAGCAGACATACTGATTCAACACTGGGTTTCCAGATACGGAGTTCCTCTTCAAATCCATTCCGATCAAGGAAGAAATTTTGATTCGGCTGTGTTCAAGGAAATGTGTGAACTACTCGGCATGGACAAAACCCGAACAACACCTCTACACCCTCAATCGGACGGCATGGTAGAGCGGTTCAATCGTACCATCCTAAATAGCCTCTCTCTCCTGGTGTCTAGAGACCAACAGGACTGGGACAAGAAATTGCCTCTTTTCCTGTTTGCTTACAGGAGTGCCACTCATGAGGCCACTGGTTACTCACCTTCTCAAATGCTCTTTGGTCGTGATCTTCGTCTACCTGCGGATCTTTTGTTTGGCCGTCCTCCTGATGCTCCTTCATCGCCTGAGGAATATGTCGATGAACTCCAGGCGCGGATTGAGGAGATTCATTGTCTAGCGAGGAACCGAATTGGACTGGCATCAGAAAAGATGAAGACACGGTACGACACAAAGGCAACAGGACATGAGTTCAACGAAGGTGACAAAGTTTGGTTGTGGAATCCGATACGTCGTAAGGGACTGTCGCCAAAATTACAAAGAAACTGGGACGGTCCTTACACAGTCGTCAACAGGCTGAATGACGTCGTTGTACGCATACAAAAATCGCCACACGCCAAACCGAAGGTCGTACACTATAACCGGCTAGCCCCTTATTTTGGCCAAAGTGATTAGAAATTCGAAACTTGAATTTCAGACCATGGTCATGAAAGTCACTTTTTGTAAATATGTAAATAGTAATTAGTTCTTATTTATGTAAATTTTTATTATTATTGTTATTATTTATTTATTTATTTATTTATTTGTTTATTTATTTTAAGTGTTTTCCTCTAACTCAAGGATTGCACTGCCCGGGACGTGCAGTCTTTGAGGAGGGGGTAGTGTTACGAATTTTGTAAATAGTTAGTGTTTGTACTGTAAAATAATGTAAATAATCTTATTAAGCTCCATTTCCTTACTAATATTAGTTTTTGTTACATTGTCTCTGTTATCAAGCAAACTTGTCTATTATTTTCAGTGAACGTCTATGGCAGCTTTGCGAAATATTTGAGATATCGCCAAGTTGGCGTCACTTTTGGCGACTAATTTTGGTCGCCAAATTTGGCGATATATCGCCAAGTTGGCGACAAACTTGGCGATTGTTGGCGATGGTAACCCTTCCCTATTTATGGTAACCCCCTTAGGTCTACTGATACATTGTTTGTTGTTCCGTGGTTTTCCAGGTTTTTCTAGAAATTTCTAGCACATGCTACGAGACTATATATAAGGAGAGCGATACGAGCTGTTGTTGTTATTATTTACCAGTCAGTCATTGAGTGAGCTACTAGAGATTGTCCAAGCAAGTTTGCTTGATGTATTGAGTTTTATCTACGTTGTTTTGAATGTGATATAGTGTTGAGACATTGTATAAAGAGTCTCTGCGACCTATATTTGTACTTGTTCGATAGATTTAAACAGTTATTTTGGAATATCTTGTAATATTTGTGAGTTTCAAAGACTCTGTTGTTCTGAAGATCTGTAAATAAATTATTTTCTACTTTTCTAAGAGAAAAGAGTTTGAAGTTGTCTAACCATAAGATCGAAAGAACCCTATATACGCTGCAACAATATTTATGTCTAAATATTTTCTTTATCTACATTAATTTTCAAGTGTCATGTAATCATTTCTAGTGTCATGAACAGCATTAAATATAGGATTTCATAAATCTAGTATTGATGGGTTATTTTTTTACTTATAAAATAATGTATTTTACAATAACACAAAAGAAAATTGTCGATTGTGAACAGTGAGTGATGTATAGGGTACTGTGATAAATTTCTAAACAATAAGAAAATGAATTTTAAATAATATTTCATAACTTATTTCTGTTCAAAGATTTAAATATAGGAAAAAATCAAGTTTAATTAAAGTTACCTCATATTATCAATATCTTATCTTTGTCTGTTTATAAGGAATTTAACTCAGCACTGAGAATAAACGGTAGTGTATATTTAAACATCATTTAGCATTTCATAAAACTATCATAGACTACTATCATAACTATCTACAGCATAGTAATAATCTTTTTTTTATTGAAATGTAGTGATCACAAAACCTTTGTTCAAAGTTTAAAGTTAGAATGTGTGGTAAGGAGCTCGTAAATTTGAAAAGCGTCTTTGCTCCATGACGCGTTTTTCCACATAAGTTTTTAATTAACTTTTAAAGACACAAGAATCGTAATAAGAGAATAACTCAGTACAAACTAGTCGAGAGCCCCGTAGTTTTTATGCATGGTTCACATGCATAAGGATTTTTTTTAATTAAACCTTTTAGTACAAAAATCTCTTACCGTTAAGGCCACTATATCAAATAAGAAATGTTTTGCAGTATATAAGACAAATAATATATATAAAAAAATCCTGGCATTAAATTGGCTAATTTTTCTCATGCGTACGAGCTCTCATTCATGTGATTAATTCTAATTAAATTAGTCTGTTTGCAAAAATATGAATTAATGCTTTTATACAGCTACTAGGTATTGCATCACGAAAATATATTATTAAAAGTAATTATTCAGGCTTTAAAAGCCAATGGTATCCAGAGTACGCTATGCCCGTCATTATTTATGTCTAAATCTTCAAATCGTCTTTCAAAAATTGTTATCAACAGTGCTTTTATATTTCAGTCACGATAGTTACCTCCAAAAGTCCTCAAAACTATTGGTTAATGCCCACAAATGGAAATTTATGGGAAAGAGAAAATTGTGCTTTTCTCAAAAACCATGCGATCTAAAATAATCGCTATAGTTTCCTTGTAAAGTTTATAGTAAAATCTACTACCTTTATTCTTTCAATCTTTTTGTTAGACGTTCGGAATTAGAGGGGGGGGAATATATTTTCCACTGTATTTTCAACGATATCTCTTAAAATACATCATTTAAAATTAAAATAAATGCATTTTTTAGTTCAGCGTAACTAAAACTTTAACAAGATACGCCACACGATATACAAAGTAAAGTTTTTTTTTTCTTTGTATATAATATAATAATATAATATATTAATATAATATATTATTATATTAATATAATATAATAAGTAATTTAATTAGCCCCCCAATCCCCCTTCTTAAATATTTTTGTAAATCTTTAATAATCAGCAAACATGTGCGTCAATAGTCTTTATTACGTCTACCAATTTCAGCTTTTCATGTTTCATAGTTTACGAGTTAAATTGCGGTGACAAATGGGCAGACAGACAC
The DNA here is from genome assembly GCA_964019185.1 of Maratus speculifer. NCBI lineage: Eukaryota > Metazoa > Arthropoda > Arachnida > Araneae > Salticidae > Maratus > Maratus speculifer. The sequence goes on along the minus strand of OZ025289.1, from coordinate 113,412,236 downwards.
GGGAGTGATCTTATAATGGTTCCAGATTTACTTTTTTAGTACTGAATCCTGAAACCGATATTAGTCAAAGCCTTCTTAATTCTTTTAAATCCTATGATGCATAAACCAGAGACACCTCATGATAATGGTGACTCTAGTTTGCCATGAAGATTATTCTAATTAATCCTTACGTATGTAATTAAATCAACGCTGTTCCATGATAGGTAGCGATTCTAGGTTGCCATGGTGATTAGTATATTGAATTCTCTCTTACGTAGTTAATTCAAGGAAATTCCATGATGGCTAATGATTCTTGGTTGTCGTGTTGATACGTCCTATTTAACATGGAGTGATGTTATTTCCATTTTATTGAATTTAATGCATAATTGTAATAAATTTTATTTTCATGCATTCTTGAATAAGAGTGCAACAGATATTGTACAAAAAAATCTGAATAATTATAAAGCTAGTTATAGAAAGAATGTTCCTCATTTGCCACGTTTGACGTATAATCTCCTATTCACTTATATATTATATTATACAGGGTGTTTCGCTACCAGACCGACAAACTTTGAGGGATGATAGTACACATGAAGACAAACATTATTAAATGGGAAACCATGGGGCACAAACGTCTTCTATAGGAGCTAGGGGCCATTAAAATTTAGGGTCCAAAACTTCAAAAGATGATAGAACACGGAAAAAAATTAGTGATTCGTTTGCGGTTTCCACTAAAATCATTCTTTATTTTACGATTTCTTTAGAAAAAAAATTTTAAAGGTTACTTTCAAAAATTATCGATAGAGGGCGCTTTAGACTTTAGAGTAACTAACAACTACTTTTTACCGTTATTTTCTGCATGGGATTGAAATTATTGTAAAGTTTAGAATTTAACTTAAATTTTAAGTTCAAAATCGGAAACATTTGGATCGGGTAACTAGCGAAAATTTAACTGTGAACAAAGGGGGAAATTTTGAACGCTCATAAACATTGCACAAACGCATAGATTTTATTGCGGTTTGCGTGAAAGACATTTCCTTGGTAATTATTTTATTCAAAACGACGTACAGTTTTGGCGTCCTCTTTTTTTGATAGAGGGCGCTTCCGACACATCTCCGATATTTCAATGGCATTACTCCTGGGTGTTTTACTACCAGGCAAACTTACTTCCTGTAAGTGTTAGGGACACATTCATGACTCGGAATTACATAGAAATGTAACGTTGAAAATGTCTTTTTTACGAGTTAAGGTTAATGGAAGCACAGAAAAAAGCGACACAAACAGCTGAGAAAGAGCAACACGTTAATGTGACAGAAAACGGTTTATTTAAAGGTTTTACCACAAAAGGTAAACGAAATTACGACCAGATGTAGCCCGGCAAGTCTAACAGCGAAGGTAGATGGCGCTGCGATTTCCTTGCGGTAGATAGGCGCTAAACGGTAATGCGTGTGAACAGCAATCACTTTGAAGTGATCATTCGCGAACCGGCTCCAAAGGTAGCAGAATGAAGTATATGAAAGATGAACAACACGATGGGGCTCCTCCACATTTTATCAAACGTTTACCGACACTTGAAAGTAACATCTGGGCAACGCCGGAAAGGTCGTGGTGGTCTGCCGGATCGCCGGACCTATCATGTATCGACTTCTTCTGCTGGGGTCAAATGAAAAGTTGGGTGTATGAGACTCCCGTACCATCAGTAAAAGACCTCACATCTGGTATTTCTGTACCTTGCCAGAAAGCTATCAGAGATGCCAGGAATCTTTCAATGCATGAGGAATTCTATGCGACGCCACTGTCAAGCATGCCGAACTACTTCTAGTAAAAAGTAGTTGTTCGTTACTCTAAAGTCTAAAGCGCCCTATATCGATAATTTTTGAAAGTAGCCTTTAAAATTTTTTTCTAACGAAATCGTAATATAAAGAATAATTTTAGTGAAAACCGCAAACGAATCCATCATTTTGTCCGTTTTCTATCATCGTTTGAAATTTTGGACCCTAAACTTTAATGGCCCCTAGCTCCTACAGAAGACGTTTGCGCCCCATGGTTTCCTATTTAATAATGTTTGTCTACATGTGTACTATCATCCCTTAAAGTTTGTCGGTCTGGTAGCGAAACACCCTGTATAATATTTCATATTCCCTATTCACTTATGAGTCATTCTCAGTGAGATTTTTGTATGCTTTTTTTCTTTTAAACTATTACGTATGTTACATTATTTATTAACACAAATACTCTATTTATGAATAAATCAGAATACACTGTAAAGAAAAATCTGTTAAAAATACGAAAAAACCCCTACATTTTCCCCGTAAAAAATGCAGTAAAATTAAATGTAATAAAAATAAATTACAACTAATTTTACTGCAATTATTAAGCCACAAACTATTGACAACACTACTGCCAGCAGTTTTTGCTGTAAACTTAACGTGCAGTTGAACTTTATTATGATAACAGTTGTTGTTAGCAGTATTTTCTGCAGTTCCAAATAATAATCTTTCATTTATTTTGTTGAGCTGTTTTAGATATTAGACTAGATACAATGAACTTTAAGATGATAGATCAGTTAAGACCCGTTTGCTAATGTTGATTAATGATGATAAATTATAAATATACTAGCTGACCCGCCCGGCGTTGCCCGGGTCCGTAATAATAATGTTAAACGAACTTGAAATTTCTATGATTTTATCTTTCACTCAAAATATGTGTAAATACATTATATTAAATACGTGGCCCCTGAATGTGTTAAAAATTGATTAAAAAAACAACAAAAAAACTAATATTTAGCTGCAAAAATACACAAAATGGCTGCAATGGTGAAACGCGGGAGGGAATATGCGTTCAACGATTGCATGTTTATATTTATCCTTAAAAAGTACTGTTAAGTCACTTAACTAAATACTTTTCTTCACACAGATATCCCAAGTGAAATATTTTGAATTTCAAACTAATTATATCACTCTTATATCCGACTATACCGTGAATGAAATTGATATTCGATGATTAGCTAAAAGGTTAGTATATTGTATTATAATTTCAGAGCCATTTTACAAAAAATAAGTGTAGGCCCAGGTCGAAATTCATGCTGGTATTTGTTTGCTAGACAAGCACCAAGTGCTAAAACCCAACAACTAAAATAGCATAAACTAGCATTACACATTGCTGGTTCCAGCAGAATTTCCAGCAACTCATGGTGTGTATTGGCCCACTTTGCTGGAAATAAGCATGAAATGCTTGCATATAGCTTGTCATGCTTTTGTTGTGCAAGCTAGCGATATAGCATGTGATGCTAGATAGCATATAATAGCATGGAAATCTAGCAGACATAGCATTACCTAGCAATAAATAGCATATTTTTGTTGCTGGTACAAGCATAAATTTTGACCTGGGGGGGGGGGGGAATTGGGGTACATTGATACAGCTGTTTTCTAAGAATTTTTTGATTTCCAGAAAGCAGAAATTTCAACTTATTTTTCCATGTGGTGTCAGCAAAACTTGTGTAGTGTGTTATAAAAATGTACAATCGTTGTTTTATATATTATTTTTGCATGTAGTAAAAAAATAAAATAAAAAGAAAATCATTTGTATCAATGTGCCCCATCCCCGGGCAGATTGATACACCTCATGGGGCACTTTGATATGTATGGGAAAAATGGAGACAAAATAACACCAATGAATATTTTTCATAGAAAAATATAATTAGCAAACCATTTTATATTTATTTATAGAAATTCAAATCACCCACAATTTATTTGTAAGCAATATTAAATCAATCAAAATGAAATGTATAAGGGCCAAATGTTCTGACTGTTCTTTGTCTGATTGTTGGCTGTGGTAACTTTGTCAAATCTGGCACTTCAACCCAGGCATTATCTTCTTTCTTGGGAAAGATGAAAAAATTACATGGTGTTCTCTTTATAAATCGGTTTTTAAATAGAAAATAAAGGATAATTATATTAAAAATTCTGTTTCTAATATAATTATCCTGTGCTGTTCTGCAGCCTGTTTCTCTTACTTAACATTTTTTTTGTAGAAAATACTTTTTTCTCTAGAGAATCGATATAAATTTGAGATTTTCCAGGCTGCCGTCCTTTTCTTTTGTTATTTCTACTAGCACTAGATGTTGGGTAAGTTCGTACGTTATCTGTTTACGTTATCTGTTTGCAAAGATACTATAAACTGTTCCACTATAAAGAAATTAGAGCTATTTCGCTTCAATAAAAACTAATATTAGAAATTTCTGACAAAAAAATGGTTGAATTAAGGAGTGTATGGTAAAAAAATAATAATAAAAGGTAATGAAAAAATGAACTAGAAAAGGATTTAATTTGTATCAATGTGCCCCGATACAGACTTATCAATGTGCCCCATACAGCTATTTTGAATAAAATGAGTCTCAAATCCAACACTTCATAATTTATCTAACAATAAAGAGTGAGGAACTGATAAAGAGTAGCTTTACTTGCCAGTAAGAGTATTCTTTTCAGTTGAAAATGCTGGAACAGTTGTACAATACCATTTCAGTTGTGCAACTCAAGTTTACTTTTGACCTACAAAAACAATAAATCATCCGTGCCATTTCGTCAAACTACTGAATTATTCTAAGTCTTTCTGTAATGTAGTTGAGTGCACTAGCACCACCTTTTGGAGCTGTTGTGAAATTTCCTGTAATGACCCTGTGAGCAGTAAAGGGGGTGTATCAATGTGCCCCATGTATCAATGTGCCCCAGTTCCCCGTATACTTTTAATCAAATATGCGTAATGTTCATTCTGTGAACAAAATCCTAACCGTAACCTAATTGTATCGTAATCATAATTTGTCTATAACCTAGCTGTAACTTAACAGTAACCTAACTGTAACTTAAATATACAATAAATGTACCTAGCCGTCACCTTATCATAACCTACCCATAATCTAACCATAACATAACCACACTTAACTTTAACCTCATTGTAACTTAACCGTGACATAACTGTAACCTAACTGGAAATTAAATATCACCTAAGACTCTCCGGAACGTAATTGCATTCTAACTGTTACTTAACCGTAACAAAGTTCTAACTTAACACTAACTATAAACAAAATACCTTAACCATCACGCGCTACAAAATACTTGGTTTCACATTTCATGCCACAGGGCGCATTATGTTTTGTAGACAATCCGAATTTTAGGTTCGGATTGGATTCATGTCCATGGAAATTGTTTTGTCTTCTTCGGATCCGGTTATGGTTGTTTCGAATATTTTTGTTGTTTTTAGATTCGGTTCAATTATAGTTTCGTGGGTTTTTTTATTATTATTATTAAATGGGATTTTTAGGTTTGGGTCGGGTTGTACTTTAACGGAAATTATTTTACCTAGTTCCAATGAGATTATACTTAACTGGAATATTTTTGTCAGAGTCAGATTAGGTTCGGTTCAAATTTCGGGATTTTTTAAAGAATTTTTTTGGGATGGAATTTAATGGATTAGGTTCATGCCCATGGTTCATGTCTATGTCTTGTTTGGATCTGATTATAGTTCTTTGGAATATTTTCGTCGGATTCAGATTTGGTTCGATTCAGATTTCAGGTATTTTTTCAAATTGATTTTTAAGGTTTGAGTCGGATTCATGTCCAGGGAAATTATTTTGTCTTGCTCGAATCCGCTTTTGGATCTTTAGAATATTTTTGTCGGGTTCAGATTTTGTTCAATTCAGATTTCGGGTTTTTAATGGAATTTAAAGGTTCAGGTTGGATTGCGCATCCGCGAAAATTATTCTGTATTGTTCGAATAAGGATATGCTTTTCTGGAATATTTTTGTCAAGTTCAGATTTAGTTCGGTTCAGATTTCGAGATTTTTTCAAAGATATTTTTTAGGCTCGGAATGGGTTCATGGAAATTTTTTGTCATCAGAGGATCCAAGTATAGTTATTTGGAATATTTTTGCCAGGTTCATATTTGGTTCTGTTCAAATTTCAGGTATTTTTTCAAATGGAATTTTTAGGTACGGATCGGGTTCATGTCCACGGAAATTATTTTCTCTTATTCGAATCCGGTTATGGTAGTTTCGAATATTTTGATCGGATTCAGATGTAGATTGGATAAAATAATTTTTTTTTTTTTTTTTTTTTTTTTATAAATGGAATTTTTTTTTTTAGATTCGAGTCGGGTTTATGATCACGGAAATTATTTTGTCTTGCTCTTATCGGGTTATAGTTCTTTGGAATATTTTTATAGATTTCAGAATTCATTCTGGTCATTTTTCGGGTTTTTTCATAGAAAATTCTTAGGTTTCGGTCGGGTTCCATATACACGAACATTAGTTTTCTTTGTTCGGATTGTGTTATGCTTCATTTGAATATTTTTGTGGGATTCAGATTTGGTTCGGGTCAGCTATCAAATCCATCGTTTTTTTTTTTTTTTTTAATGGAATTTTAGGTTCGGGTCAGGTTTATGCTCATGGAATTTTTGGATCGGAGTCTGTTTTTTTTTGTGTTGAGATCGGGTTATGTGTTAATACGCCTAAACATTATGTTTTGCTACTATTCTTTTAGTGACTATTTTTTATATTTAATTTCTTTTGCTGTTTGATAATTTTTTTTTTATAATTGTGTATGAATAAAAGCTCTTTTCCTTTTCTATCACAGGTGTCAAGATACTTATTAGCACCAATATTGTATTAGATATTGTATTAAATAGTACTAATTTTTTCCTAAAAGTCAGTTAATAAAAAATGTCAATTTGTGGAGAATCCCTTATTTTTCAGCCGTTTTTAGAGAACAATGTAAAAACAGCTTACTTATAATAATGATATCTTTTTGAATTTTCACGATATTTGATTGTATTTTTTTTTATAAGTTATTCCATATAATTGACTATTAAATGATGTAAAAGAATCGTTTTTATCGTTCGTACATGCGCAGATAATTTTTTTTTTATAAAACTACTCATATTTCATAAAATATTCAATATATTTATATTCCAATTCCGCTATATTTTTTCTAATAGATTTTGCCAATATTTCTGAAATTTGCGTTAAATTTGGTCAAAAACCCTGCATGATAAAAACAAAAAACATACCAGAATTTTTGAATTTAAAAAATCACTCTTTTTCCATGAACATACATGCTATTCTTACAAAAATCTGTGTACATGTTGTGCAGTATTCACATATTTGTATTCTGCAGCGATAAATCATTTCGTGCATTTTCATGTACAGGGTGATATCCCAAATATTTCTGTTATTCTTTGATTTTTTGTTGCCCCCCTAATTGCCCTGCTTATCAAATGAATGTTGATAAATATGAGGTCAGACATAATCTTCATAATCCTGAAGTTTCAGAAGAATGCGACAAGTATATTTTAAAATATTTGACAAAATGTCAAAAATTGAAAGTTTCCAAATTTTTATTGGTAGATAGTGTATATATATTTTACTGCAACATAGCTAACCACACATACATTCTAATGTACAAAGTACAGTGTGTCCAGCAAATAACACCCTGATTTCAAAATTAAATTTCGCAAAAACAAAGATCAATAGAATTATGCAGTAAACGGTTTGTTTATCAGGTAAGCTGTAAAAATCTTATACAAAAGTTTCGAACGGTAAATATTTTGAAAAGATTGTGTTCTGATTGCAAAGAATGCTTTGGTTTGACATTTTTCTTGCTTTAGATTGCTGCCAGAGAATGTGTTTTTCGGCTTAAAGAGCCATATTTCATAGTTTTTTTAATTAAATTTTTGAAATTTCGAAATTCTAAGAATTTACTTCGAAAAATCTTTAAAATATTGCACTGTAAGCTGAAAAATTATTTCTCTGCAGTCAATCTAAATTAAAAAAAAGTCCAATCAAAGCATTCTGTGCAATCAGAACGCAATTTTTTCAAAACAATCACTGTTTGAAATTTCTGTATAAGATTTTTACATCTTACCTAATAAAAAAACCGTTTACCGCATATTACTATCGATCTTTGTTTTTGAGAAATTTAATTTTGAAATCAGGGTGTAATTTGCTGGACACGATCCGGCGTACAACAGCTATTAAAAATCCTAAGTTAAACTTTCATTTTGCCAGTCTGAATTGTATGGTCTTTGGAAAAAACAGTCACTTTTGAAATGTCAAAATCTCAAATTGGTTTCTTTAATTCTGTGTCAGCTTTCTTAATTACTTCTGCGAAAATTTTATACAACCACCAACCGTAAACAAACGAGAAGAAAAATAAATGGGAAAAAGATGATTTTTTTATGAGAGTGATCTCTTGATTTTAATTAATTACTCAGTTAATAACTAGAATTTTGAAATTCTAAATATCGGCTGCATCAGGAGTGACTTCGAGCTCCTCTCAAAAAAATTTTGAACCTCGTACGTGCAGTAGGCTTTGCTAACCATCGGAGACACACGGACACACAGAGCGTTTTATTCTTTTATTAGTATAGATCTCAATTGTATCTCAATTTTTTATTTATTTATTCATTTATTTACTTGCTTATTTAAATAATACAACTGAGACTGATCTGTACAAAGGCCATTTTTTTATTTTTTCGATTTTGTTTAGAGATATTTTTAGGTAAAAAAATCTGCTTTTATAATCTAAAACGTAAATTAAAAAAAGTAAAAAAGGCATTTGTACATGTCGATCTCAGCTACCCAGTGCAAAAAGAATGATTTAAAAATATTGCAATAAAATCGAGACATTTTAATAGATATCTTCCATGGCATTAGCTTTAGTGAACAGGTTTTCTGCATTACTAGAGTAGCCCCTTAAAGGTTAGATGGGTGAATTAGTCCTCTAAATTTGTCTAACATGGCTTACTTGGTGAATCATTGTCAATTTCAGACAAGATTTCCCTGTTTCATATCATGTACTGGACAATTTTCACCCACTTGGTAAAACAAAACTGCAATTCATTGTGAGTAAATTATTATAAGTATTATTATTCTTTTTATTTAGTTTGTTCTCCCTTGAAAATTTCAGTTTAATAATAAGAAAATTTATCGGTTAAAAATTCTCGCAATGCATTCAATTTTCTACTTCTAACTTACGTTTTATATTTTATTTTATTATTTTTTTTTTTTTTTATCTGCATATGAAGCAAAGATAAACATAATTGTGACTCTATGTAAATAATCGTCTTTATAACGTAACCACAAATAAAAAGCATTTTATTTCATTAAATTCCTTTAAAGCAAATTATTTCTTCACAGGTATCTAATTATCAATGCTTTACAGTTGAGCTGAAAAATAAGATTACTTTAAACGCATTGGTAAAGTTAGTAATCATGTAAAACGTTTCATCCGAAAATTATATTCCTTTTAGCAATACCGAGAAATTCCTTCAATTATTTCCATTACTGTTCTTTTATGAAAATCATGTGTAAGCATATTAAAAGAACGCAAGACGACAAGGATGAAAATAAACGACTTATTGTAGCAATTAAAAACTTAAGCTTCTATAATTACGGTTTAATCATTTCGAGAAAAGAAAAAAGCAGATTTTCTCGGTAATAATTATATTTTTTCATTAAATCTCATTTCTAATGAATTCTATAAATCTGCAGCTACGAAAAAAGTGTTCAAAGAATAAAGTCAGTTTCTTTCTTTATACACTGTGATGAGAAGGTACTTTACTCAGCAAAATTCATGAAAATTAAGTTAGCATAAAAAATGCGAAACTCGTTAAAAAAATATTCTTTTTAAATCTTTTTTTTATCCATTTACTTATTTTAGAAAAGATGTCAAAAATCTGGAAAAAATCTAGAAAAAAATCTATAGAAAAAAAATCTAGAAAAAATTATTCGAAAAAGTACATGTTTAGTTTAGTGATAGCAATATGTATTATTCAAAATATATTATACTTCATTCCCAAACTATAAGGTGGCACATGTGCTTAAGTATTATTTCTTATTGTATAGTCACTATGCATGTCACAAATTCTAAAATATGTAAAAATTAGTTTGGCAATGCACATATATACTGCGCTGCCGAATTTGACAGGCACATTCCGTGGGGCTATAGCAAGCAGAAAAAGACTAAACCTATATCTTTATGATCAATAAAGGATCAGGGCGAATTGCGCCCAACATTGTTTAATAAGTCCTGGGCACCGGGTTCATATAAAACATGTGCTTCGGCCACTTGGTCAGTCCAACGCGGTACCCTCGGTGTTTATTTCCCAAACAAGCTTGGTTCTAATTTAAGTGGCCCGGAAGGGATAAAAGTTTAAGTCATCCTTGCCTAGCCACCAAACAGGGAGTCGCAAACCAAACTCGCGAACTTGAATAAAACACAATTGATAGTCTTCGTGTGTAAATTATTATAACTATTATTATTCTTTTTATCTAGTTTGTTTTCTTTTAAAAATTTCAGTTTAATAATGAGAAAATTTACCTTTTAAGCATTCTTGCAAGGCATTCAATTTTTCTATTTCTAATTTTATTTTATTTTAATTATAAATCTGCACAAAGAGCAAAAATAAACATAAACTGTAAAATTAATCATTTTTTAATGTAATCGCAAATAAGAAGGATTGCTTTTATTGAGAGATATAGCGTTCTAGCAACCATTCTAGCAAATTTTCTACTTCTAATTTACGTTTATTTTATTTATAAATCTGCACAAAGAGCAAAAACAAACGTAAACTGTGAAATTAATATTTTTTTAATGTAATCGCAAATAAGAAGCATTTTCTTTTTATTAAATGCTGTTATTGCAATTTTTTTCACGGATTTGTAATTATGAATGCTTTACAGTTCAGCTAAAAAATAAGTTTGTTTTAAAGACATTAGTAAAGTGAGTAATTGTGTAAAACGTTACATCCAAATAAGATATTTCTTTTAATAATACCGAGAAATTCTTTCAACTAATTCACTTACTGTTCTTTTATGAAAATCATATATTTTATGTTAAAAAACACAAGACGACAAGGTTGAAATTAAACGATTTATTGTAGCAATTAAAAACTTAAGCTTCCGGAATTACGGATTAATCATTTCGAGAAAAGGTAAAAAGAAGTTTTTCTCGGTAATAATTATTTTTTCTCATTAATTTTTATTTCGAATGAATTCTATGAAACTACAGCTATAAAAAAGTATTTAAGGAATAAAGTTAGTTTCTTGCCTAATAAACTACGCTAAAACGTAATTTTTCACATCAAAATTCATGAAAATTAAGTTAGAATAGAAAATGTTGAACTTATTTACATATTTTTTTTCTTCTGTTCTTTTTTTTATGTTTTATTCTTTTACTCACTTATTTTTTAGAAAAAAAAATTCATTAAAAGAAAAAATTAAAAAAAGAAATATTCTAAAAGTAAACGTTGAGTTTAGTAATATTAAGATTTATTATTCAAAATAGGTGATATTTCATTACCAGATTATAAAGTGGTACGTGTGCTTAAGTATTATTTCTTATTGTATAATAACTCTGCATGTCAAAAATTCTAAAATGTGTAAAACTTATATTAACAATGCTCATATACAGTGCGTTGCTGAATTCTACAGACTTCCGTGCTGTTATAATAAGCATAAATAAAACTGAACATGTATGTTTACGATCCTTAAAGGATCAGAACGAACTGCACCCAAAATCCTGGGTCCCGAAGTGATATGTAACATGAGCCAAGAACAGGACCCTTGATATTTAATTCCCAAGCAAGCTTGGTATTCATTTAGTCGTCCCCCAAAGGATGAAAGTCAAAGTCAACCTAGCCCAGTCGAGAGGCAAACTCGCGAACTTGAGTAATACACAACTGTTATTCTTTATGTATAAATTATTTTAATTACTACTCTTTCTACATAATTTGTTTTTCATCACAAATTTAAGTTTAATGATAGGAAAATAATTACGTTCAAAGTTCTGGCATTTCTTTCAGTTTTCTACTTCTTATTTATATATTTTTTCAATTTGCATAATGCAAAATTGTGATTTTGTGACTCTAGATAAATAAGCATTTTTCAAATGAAACCGTAAATAAAAAGTATTTTCTTTCATTAAATGCTTTTAATGCAAATTATTTTTTCACAGATTTGTAATTATCAATGCTTTACAGTTGAGCTAAAAAATAATATTATTTTAAATGCATTACTAAAGTTAGTAATTATGTAAAACATGTCATACAAATATGATATTTATTTTAATAATACCGAGAAATTCCTTCAATTAATTCCGTTACTGTTCTTTTATGAAAATCATATCTTAGCATGTTAAAAAAACGCAAGACGACAAGGATGAAATTAAACGACTTATTGTAGAAATTAAAAATTTAAACTTCTATAATTACGGATTAATCATTTCGAGAAAAGGTAAAAAAAAGTTTTTCTCGGTAATTATTTTTTTTTCATCAATTCTTATTTCTAATGAATTCTATGAATCTGCAGCTACTAAAAAAGTGTTCAAAGAATAAAGTTGATTTCTTCCTTAATACACTATGCTGAAAAGGTACTTTTCTCAGCAAAATTCATGAAAATTAAGTTAGCAAAAAAAATGCGAAACTCGTTAAAAAAAATATTTTTTTTAATATTTTTTTTATCCATTAATTTATTTTAGAAAGGATGTCAAAAAAATCTATAAAATATCTAAAAAAATTTTATAAAAAATTATTCGAAAAAGTAGAGGAAGAAATACTTGAACCAATTTTTAAATTTTTATTTTTTTTAAATTCTTATAATTTTTTAGAACAAAATCAAATATTGGAAATAAAAATTTGATATTTTTCTTCAACTGAAAACCACTTTCAATTAATTTTGAATTTTTTTTTCTATGCCTAATAAATTTTTATTTTTTGTTTTACATCGTGGTTCAAGTATCCCCATGAGGTGATTATTTGAGCCGTGGTGAAGGGATACTTGGGCTAGTACGGAAAAATACCTATAAAAGTAATTTTCTTCATTTTTTTGCAAAAATATTTTACAGAATGATAAATTATGATACACAAAGTCCTTCAATACCAATTCAGAAAACAAAGCCAGTAATACCAACATCCTCAGTTGGGGGGCATTTAAGTTTGGAATCTGCAATTCTTCGAGAAAATTTCATTTTTAAATCATCTTCTGAAACATTAAGCACTTGTCCAACAAATCTTTTTACAGTTTTCCTTTCGGCATATTTTACTAGCAACCAATGATTAATAGAAGGTTTTCTGTTTATATCATCACCATCATTGACAGAATTTTCATCTAATTATATTGTCGAACTCATGCTTCTAATTAAGTAGCTGTCTGAATCTGAGTCAGATGTATCATACCACTCTTTCAAACACTTTTTTGATTTCAGAGTAAAAGATTTTGTCTTGAATCTAGTGTGATTTTTGTTGCTTTTCTTGTCTTTTCTGTGCTTTTTTGCCAATCCTTCTTCAAATTTCTGTTTTTCTGGAGTGTAGATGAAAGTCGTTGATTTTGCCCTTTTTCAAAATGTGGAGCAAGGCTTTGGGAAAAGCCATACAATTTCTGGAAAAACAATGGTTTTACTAGTTGAGGGTCCGGGTACTGGACAGCTTAAAAAAGTTATTTTAATGTAATAAATTGAAAACTATATTTACACTTTTCTAGACAGGCTACTTTGTTAGACAAAATGAAAAATATCATGAATATTTTTATAAAAATATGTACATTTTTAAACATTTTTTGTCTGAGTCATTATTTTTTAATAAAAATAAAAAAAATAAAATAAAGATTTTTTTCTCCCTTTTATCCAGAAAAAAAATTATAAGTAAATATAAGGACGTAATTTTATTTTTTGTTTGTTTCACCACTGTCTAATTTTCAAGTGGGGATGATATAGCCATGGTTCAAGTATCCCCAATCTCACTGGCTCAAGTATCCCCATTACCACTATTTTTGCTTATCAGAGTTTTACTTAATAAAGCATGCAGCTATTTGAACTATTTTAGATTCAAAATACAATTGAAATTATACTTATTAAATTTATCTATATTGTTGCAACTTTAAACAAAACTTTGATTACAAAAACATAAAAAAATATGCACCTAAATATTTACTTCAGATAGGGAAAAACAAATGTTAATCACCATACTTTCATAATGGTATCAAGGTATGTGATTTCTTTTTTACATGTTCAGAACTATAAATATTTTATCATATTGCTCGTTTTAGAAAGAAAAATTAACCAACTGTAGAGATAATAGGGGTGGCTCAAGTATTCCCACTTTCCCCTACATGTTTAGTTTAGTGATAGTAATATAAATTATTCAAAATAGATTATATTTTATTCCCAAACTATAAGGTGGCACATGTGTTTAAATATTATTTCTTATTGTATAGTCACTATGCATGTCACAAATTATTAAATATATAAACATTATTTTAACAATGCACATATATACTGCGCTGCCGAATTTGACGGACGCATTCCGTGGGGTTATAGCCAGCATAAAAAGAACTAAACCTATATCTTTATAATCAATAAAGGATCACGGCGAACTGCGCCTAACGCTGTTTACTAAATCCTGGGCACCGAAGTGATATGTAACATGTTCTCCGGCCATGTGATCAGTCCAACGTGGTACCCTCGGTGTTTAGTTCCCAAACAAGCTTGGTACTAATTTAAGTGGCCCTGAAGGGATGAAAGTTTAAGTCATCCTTGCCTAGCTGGGAACCAAACTCGCGAACTTCAATAAAACACAATTGATATTCTTCGTGTGTAAATTATTATAACTATTATTATTATTATTATTATTATTATTATCTAGTATGTTTTCCCTTACAAATTTCAGTTTAATAATAAGAAAAATTATCGTTTAAGCATTCTCGCAATGCATTCATTTTTCTACTTCTAATTTGCAATTTTTATTTTATTTTATTTTATTCATAAATCTGCACAAAGAGCAAAAATAAACATAAACATTTTTTAATTTAATCGCAAATAAAAAGTGTTTTCTTTTATTAAGTGCTTTTATTGCTTTTTATTTCACGGATTTGTAATTATCAATGCTTTACAGTTCAGCTAAAAAATAAGTTTGTTTTAAAGACATTAGTAAAGTGAGTAATTGTGGAAAACGTTTCATCCAAACATGGTACTTCTTTTAATAATACCAATAATTTGTTCATCTAATTCACTTACTGTTATTTTATGAAAATCATGTATTCCAATCTTAAAAGACACAAGACTACAAGGTTGAAACTAAACGATTTATTGTAGCAATTAAAAACTTAAGCTTCTGTAATTACGGATTAATCATTTCGAGAAAATGTAAAAATTAGTTTCTCTTGGTAATAATTATTTTTTTTCATTAATTCATTTTTCTAATGAATTCTATGATATTGCAGCTATAAAAAAGTATTTAAGGAATAAAGTTAATTTCTTGATTAATAAACTACACTAAAACGTTATTTTTCTCAGCAAAATTCATGAAAATTAAATTAGCATAGAAAATGTAGAACTCATTTAAATATTTTTTTTCTTCTGTTCTTTTTTTCTGTTTTATTCTTTTATTCATTCATTTATTTATTTTTTTGGAAAAAATTTCATCAAATATAAAAATTATAAAATAAAATATTAAAAAAGTAAATGTTCAGTTTAGAAATATTAAGATTTATTATTCAAAATAGGTGATATTTCATTCCGAGATAATAAAGTAGTACGTGTGCTTAAGTATTACTTCTTATTTTATAGTCACTATGCATGTCAAAATTTCTAAAATGTGTAAAACTTATTTTAACAATGTACATATACAGTGCGTTCCCAAATTCTACTGACGAATTCCGTGGGGTTAACGTAAACATAAATAAAACTGAACCTGTATCTTGATCCATGAGGGATCACAGCGAGCTGCATTCAACTACGTTTACTAAATCGTGGGTCTCGAAGTGATATATAGCATGTGCCAGGGCAGGGGGTCAGCCCAACGCGGGACCCTCGATATTTAGATCCAAAGTAACCTTGTTACACAATTAATTGACAGGAAGAGATGAAAGTCAAAGTCAACCTGGACCAATCGAAAGGCAAACCCGCGAACTTGAATAAAACACAATTGTTATTCTGTGTGTAAACTATTTTAATTTTTATTATTATTTTATCGAGTTTGTTTCTAGTCACAAATTTAAGTTTAATAAAAGGAAAGGTATTCAAAATTCACGTATTGTAGTCAGTTTTCTACTTTTTTTTTCCAATTTTTACGTTTTTTTAATCTGCCATATAAAGTGAACATAAACATAATTTTAACTCTGTGTAAATAATCGTTTTTTTTTTTTTTTTTTTTTTTTTTTTTTTTTTTTTTAATGAAACTGCAAATAAAAAGCATTTTTCTTCATTAAATGCTTCTAATGCAAATTGTTTCTTTATAGGTATGTAATTATCAATGCTCAACAGTTGAGCTAAAAAATAATATTACTTTAAAGGCATTAGTAAAGTGAGTAATTATGTAAAACGTTTCAACCAAACATGAATTTTTTTTTAATAATACCGAGAAATTCTTTCATCTAATTCATATACTGTTCTTTTATGAACACCATATATTCTCATGTAAAAAAAGCACAAGACTACAAGATTTAAATTAAACAATTTCTTATAGCAATTAAAACGTAAGCTTCTTTAATTACGGATTAATCATTTCGAGAACAGGTAAAAAGCAGTTTTACTCGGTAATAATTATTTTTTCTCATTAATTCTTATTTCTAATGAATTCCATGAAACTGCAGCTATAAAAAAGTATTTAAGGAATAAAGTTAGTTTCTTGCTTAATAAACTACGCTAAAACGTTATTTTTCTCAGCAAAATTCATGAAAATTAAGTTAGCATAGAAAATGTAGAACTCATTTAAATATTTTTTTCTGTTCTTTTCTATTATTATTATTTTACTCATTTATGTCTTATAGGAAAGGTTTCATTAAAAGAAAAATTCTATAAAAATATTTAAAAAGTAAATGTTCAATTTAGTGATACTAAGATTATTATTTAAAATAGATTATATTTCATTGCTAGATTATAAAGTGGTACGTGTGCTTAAGTATTATTCCTTATTTTAGTAGCCACTATGCATGTCAAAAATTCTAAAATGTGTAAAACTTATTTTACAAATGCGCGTATATAGTGCGTTGCCGAATTCTAAAGATGAATTCCATGGGGTTACGTTAAGCATAAATAAAACTGAGCCTGTAATTTTTATGATACTTGAAGGATCAGAGCCAACTGCCCCAAACTATGTTCACTAAATCCTGGGTCTCAAAGTGATATGTAGGATGTGCCAGTACAGGTGGTCAGCCCAACGCGCGACCCTCAATATTTAGATCCCAAGCAAGCTTTTTACTCATTTGATTGATCCTAATGGATGAAAGTCAAAGCCATCCTAGCCCAGTCGAAAGACAAACTCGTGAACTTGAATAAAACACAATTGTTATTATTTGTGTGTAAACTACTTTAATTATTATTTTTTTATATCTAGTTTGTCTTTCGTTACAAATTTAAGTTTAATAATAGGAAACTAATTTGGTTCAAAATTCACGCTTTGCATTCAGTTTTGTACTTCTTATTTACATTTTTTCAATCTCCATATAAAGCAAAAATAAACATAATTGTGATTTTGTGATTCTGTGTAAATAATATATATATATATTTTAATGAAACCGCAAGTAAAAGGATTTTTCTTTTATTAAAAGCTTCTAATGCAATTTTTTATAGGTTTATAATAATAATAATAATAATAATAATAGAAGGATTATTTTAAAGGCATTGCCAAAGTTAGTAATTATGTAAAACATTTCATTCAAACATGATATTTCTTTTAATAATGCCGAGAAATTCTTTCATCTAATTTGCATACTGTTCTTTTATGAAAATCATATATTCTCATGTAAAAAACCCAAGACGACAAGTTTGAAATTAAACGATTTATTGTAGCAATTAAAAACTTAAGCTTCCGTAATTACGGATTAATCATTTCGAGAAAAGGTAAAAAGCAATTTTTCTCGGTAATAATTATTTTTTCTCATTAATTCTTATTTCTAATGAATTCTATGATAATGCAGCTGTAAAAAACATTTAAGGAATAAAGTTAGTTTTTTGCTTTCACAAACTGCGCTAAAAGCATTCTTTTCTCAGCAAAATTCATGAAAATTCAGTTAGCATAGAAAATGTAGAACTTATTTAAATATTTTTTCTTCTTTTATTTTTATCTTTTTATCCTTTTATTTTTTGAGAAAAGATTTCATTAAAATAAAACTTTCTAAAAAACTATTTAAAAAGTTCATGTTCATTTAGTGATAGTAAGATTTATTATTCAAAATAGTTATCTTTCATTGCCATACTATGACGTGGTATGTATATTGAGGTACACTGGTCTAAGAAATTAAGAGAATTTGGATATTTGATACATGATATATGATCTCCAGAGCTACTATACAGATTTTAGTAAAATTCGGTGCGAACATAGGTTGATATAATACAAACAAAAGAAAAATTCAACAGTTATATTAGACGCAGATGTTCGTGCGTAACATTCATGAGAATTTGAAAGTCTGAAACAACGGCTGCAGAGTATACAAAATAAATCAGTTAATAGGGGGTATGGTACTCCTCTTTCTGCTATACATGCTCGCAACTTGATGTCATACTGGAAATAAGGCAGTTTATTAATGTCTGTGGCAACTAGTCCCATTCATTCAGCAACGCTGTTTTCAGTTTCTGGATGGTTCTCGGAGGGGGTTTGAGATTTGCAACTGCGCTCCCTTTAGTGCCCCAGACATGCTGTATAGGGTTAAGGTCTGGAAACCTAGCTGACCAATCCATCCGGCAAAAATCCTCACTTTCAAGAAATTCGTCAACCAGAAGAGACCTATGTGGGTTCGCGATATCGTTCTGTATGATTAAACACGGGGCCCACTGTACCCAGGAAAAGGTGAATATAGGGCTCCAAGATCTCATTCCTGTACCTCATACCAGTCACAGAGCCTCTGTCAAAAAAAGGTAGAGATTTGCGGCCGTCCAACATGATGCTTGCCCAGACCATTACACCACCACCGCCATAACTGTTGATTTCGCGGAAATTGAAGAGTAGGTAGCGGATCTCTGGCTCTCTCAATATAAAAGTACGGAAAGAATCGGCGTTTAGGATAAAATGGGACTTGTCTGTGAACAGAACGGTTGTCCATTGCTTCATACTCCAGTAATTATGCTGCATGCACCATGCTAATTGGATTCTTCTGTTCGCAAACACGAGCGGGACGCAAACAGCTGGTCTTCTAGCAAACAGCCCTCTCTCATTCAGTCTTTTGGGAACAGTCACTTTTGTTTCACGAGTTTTTGTGGCTGGATACAGGTTTCGAGCGATCTGCAAAGGTGTAGCCCCTCTTTTACGACTCGCTAAAATGGACAAATGGCGACCTTCTCTGGCCGTCGTAGCTCTTGGACGACGTTGCCCATGCTTTCTCTCAACGGATCCAGTATCTTGGAAGTGTTTCCATAGTTTACCCAGGACGCTGGGCCTTAAGTTAAACTCTTTACATATCTGGAATAGTGATTGGCTGGTCTTTAGCCTCTTCACAATTCGCCACCTCATTCCATCATCTAAACATTTGTGGTTACTTATTTTTACTGTTCTGATATTAATTTAACCTGTTGCTGCAAGAAAACATCAAGAAATTTGCCGAGGTGTCCAAGCGAACGCAATTTTGCTTATCCTCCACGCGCTTATAAAGCATGTTTTTAAACTGACTCCACCTACACACACGCATTTGCCGTACAAGATTTGCATTTTTATCCAGAAGCAGTGGTTTTTCCTTGAGTTCAGTTCTTTTCATGCAATTCTATAAAATAGGCAAATTCTCTTATTTTATTTCACTAGTATTTCTTATTGTATAGTCCCTCTGTATGTCAAAAAATGTAAAATGTGTAAAACTTATTTTAGCAATGCACTTGCACAAAGCATTGCCCAATTAAACATGCGAATTCCACGGAGTTATACAAAAATATCTAATACTGTATATATCTAATACTGTATACAAAAATATCTAATACTGCATAAATATGTACTGCACAAAAATATCTAATACTGTATCTTTACGATCCATGAAGAATCAGGGCCAACTGCGCACAACTCTGTTTACTATATCGAGCGTGCAGAAGAGATATGTAGCCTGCGCTATGGTCAGGTGATCAGCCCAATGCGAAACCCTCGATATTTAGATCCCAAACAAGCTTGGTAATCATTTAATCGACCCTCAATGGATGAAAGTCAAAATTAACTTACCGCAGTTGAGATGCAAACTCTCGAACTTGAATAATACACAACTATTATAAATTAAGTGTAAATTATTTTAATTACTATTTTTTATATAATTTATTTTTCATCACAAATTTAAGTTTAATGATAGGAAAATAATTAGGTTCAAAGTTGTCGCATTTCATTCAGTTTTCTATTTCTGATTTATATTTTTTTCAACTTGCATAATGCAAAAATAAACATAATTGTGATTTTGTGACTCTGGGTAAATAAACATTTTTTAAAATGAAACCGCAAATAAAAATTATTTTATTTCATTAAATGCTTTTAATGCAAATTGTTTCTTTATAGGTATGTAATTATCAATGCTTTACAGTTGAGCTAAAAAATAATATTATTTTAAACGCATTTCTAAAGTTAGTAATTATTTAAACATTTCATAAAAACATGATATTTCTTTGAATAATACCGAGAAATTCTTTCAACTAATTCACTTACAGTAATTTTATAAAAATCATGTATTCCCATGTTAAAAAACACAAGACTACGAGGTTGAAATTAAACGATTTACTGTAGAAATTAAAAATTTAAGCTTCCGTAATTACGGATTAATCATTTCGAGAAAAGGCAAAAAGCAGTTTTTCTCGGTAATAATTATTTTTTCTCATTAATTCTTATTTCTAATGAATTCTATAAATCTGCAGCTATAAAAAAGTATTTAAGGAATAAAGTTAGTTTCTTGCTTAATAAACTAAGCTAAAAAATTATTTTTCTCAGCAAAATTAATGAAAGTTAAATTAGCTTAAAAAATGCAGAATTCAGTAAAAAAAAATTCTTCTGTTCTCTTTTCTTTTTTATTCTTTTATTTATTTAGATTTTAGAAAAAAATCATTAAAAGAAAAATTCTTTAAAAAAAATTAAAATAGTACATGTTCAGTTTAGCGATAGTAAGATTTGTTATTCAAAATAGATTATATTTCATTGCCATATTATAACGTGATACGTGTGCTTAAGTATTATTTCTTATTGTATAGTCACTATGTATGTCAAAAAAATATAAAATGTGTAAAATTTATTTTAACAATGCACATATACAAATCATTGTCCAATTGAACAGACGAATTCCGTAGGGTATTCGTTATGTATAGGTATACGTTTGGTATATAGGTATATTCGTTAGGTATACATTAAGCATAAATAAAAGTGGGTGTGTAACTTTACGATACTTGAAGAATCAGAGGGAACTGCACCCAACATATGATTACTCAATCCTGGGTTTCGATGTGATATGTAGCATGTGCCAGGCCAGGTGGTCAGCCCAACGCGGGACCCTCAATATTTAGATCCCAAGCAAGATTTTTACTCATTTGATTGATCCTAATGGATAAAAGTCAAAGCCAACCTAGCCCAGTCGAGAGGCAAACTCCCGTACTTGAATAAAACACAATTGGTATTATTTGTGTGTAAACTATTTTGATTATTTCTTCTTATCTAGCTTGTCTTTCGTTACAAATTTAAGTTTAATAAAAGGAAAATTCAGTTTAGTGATAGTAAGATTTGTTATTCAAAATAAATTATATTTCATTGCCATATTATAACGTGGTACGTGTGCTAAGTATTATTTCTTATTGTATAGTCACTATGTATGTCAAAAAATCTAAAATGGGTAAAACTTATTTTAACAATGCACATATACAAAGCATTGCCAAGACAAATTCCATGGGGTTATAGTAAGCATAAAATTATCTAAAGCTGTATCTTTACGATCCATGAAGGGTGAGAGCCACCTGCGCACAACTCTGTTTACTAAATCGTGGATTCCGAAGGGATATATAGCATTTGCCGCGGACAGGTGATCAGCGCAACGCAAGACCCCCAATATTTAGTTCTCAAACAAGCTTGGTACTCATTTAATCGACCCCCAAGGGATGAAAGTCAAAATCAACCTATCCCAGTCCAGAGGCAAACTCGCGAATTTAAATAATACACAACTGTTGTTCTTTATGTGTAATATATTTTAATAATTATTTCTTTTTCTACTTTGTTTTTCATCACAAATTTAAGTTTAATAATAGGAAAATAATTAGGTTCAAAATTATTGCATTGCATTCAGTTTTCTTTTCCTTATTTGCATTTTTTTCAATCTTAATTACATTTTTTTCAATAAAGGAAAAATAAATATAAATGTGATTTTGTGGGTAAATAACGATTTATTTTTAATGTAACCGCAAATAAAAAGTATTTTCTTTCATTAAATGCTTTTAATGCAAATTATTTTTCCGCAGCTTTGTAAATATCAATAATTTACAGTTGAGGAAATAAATAAAATTTTTTTGAGGCATTGCTGAAGTTAGTATTTATGTATAACGTTTCATCCAAGTATGATATTTCTATTAATTATACTGAGAAATTCTTTCATTTAATTCACTAACTGTTCTTTTACGAAAATCATATATTCTTATGTTAAAAAACACAATACGAAATTAAACGATTTATTGTAGCAATTAAAAATTTAAGCTTCCGTAATTACGAATTAATAATTTCAAGAAAAGTTAAAAAGCAGTTTTTCTCAGTAATAATAATTTCTTATCATTAATTCTTATTTCTAATGAATTCTATCAATCTACAGCTAAAAAAAATTAGTTAAAAAATAAAATTAATTTCTTGCTTAACAAACTACGCTAAAAATATTCTTTTCTCAGCAAAATTCATGAAAATTAAGTTAGCATAGAACATGTAGAAATCATTTAAATAATTTTTTTCTTCTTTTCTTTTTATTTCTTTTATTTTTTGAAAAGATTTCATTAAAAGAAAAATTCTATAAAAATAATCAAATAGGACATATTCAGCTTAATTATAGTAAGATTTATTATTCAAAATAGATTATATTTCACTCTCAGATTATAACGTCGTACATGTGCTTAAGCAATCTGTCTTATTGTACAGTCTGTCTACATGTCAAAAATTCTAAAATATGTAACACTTTTTTTTAACAATGTACATTTAAAGAGAATTCCAAATTCCATCCAATTCCGTCCAGTTTTAGTAATCATAAAAGAAAATCTAAGCTTTTTTACGATCCATAAATGGCAAGGATCCTCAGCGTCTAACTTTCTCTATTAGATCCTGGGCCTTGAGGTTATATGTAACATGCAAGGCGGTCATCCCAACACGAGACCATCGATGTTTAGATCCGACGCAATATTGGTACTCTTTTTATTAATCACGAAGTGATGAAAGGCGGAATCAACCTTGTCCAGCCGGGAGTCGAACTCGGGATCTGCAACGTGGCAGACAGGCTTGCTGATCGCCATGCCACTGGGCTTCATAGTAAGCATCAAAAGCATGAAAAATTGCTACAAAACATGGGGTCTCAAAGCACGTATTTAATCACAAATGCAGGTTGTTTCATCCTAACTCAACTCTGACGAAGATGATTTTGAGAAAAATAGAAATAATACAATGAAACTGTAGCAATGTGTACCTTGTTTTGTACAAACGGTGATAACATTACGTAACATTATGGAAAGACAAGGTAGATAAAGAATTGATAATACCATACGAACTGGTAATCACAGTCCAATTTGTATAGAGTCATGTGCACATTGGTAGCGAGTGCAATGAAAGTTACTTCCATTTTATTTATTTTTTTCATATTTACAAGAAAAAAGAGCATGATTATAATAAATATCCATTATTATGTACTTCAATTTTCCGACAATTATTACTAACAACACAAGTTAAGATAGCTTAGAATACCCGTATATTTAAGTAAATGGATAATTTGCCACTTCATTTTCTATAGTATTTTTTCATCCTCTTGATGTCTATTATCATCCCTCTGAATTTATCGATCGAATTTGGAAACCTCTTAGTTAGTATAAGGTGCAGATTTCGAAAATGTTTATGAAGATAGTGACTCCTAAACTGACGCTCAAATTTTGAACCATTTACCTTTAACGGTACCTGATTTATAACAACTTAAACAGGAGAAATGATGAAAAAATCCATCATAAAGGAAAACGAATTTTTACAAGAAGTCGTTTCCATAACAACCGTTGCTTGAAAGATGGATTTTAAAAACAAACCAAAACATAAAAAATTACATTTCCTGTTCCAATTAAGATAGATAGATTATTTAAACGATATTTTATGCAGGAAAATAAAAGAATTTTTTAATGGAATATTTTTTTCAGAAAGTTCAAAGATTTTTTTTGTCTCGGACCTCATTTAAATAGATGTTGTTCATGGGAAAATATAAGTGAAAAAAAATGTTAAGAGGATCAGATAGGTTAGAATCGATAAAAAAATTGTTTTTGTTTTTGTTTTTGAGAGATGAAATCATTCATCTTTGACCTTTTGCGCTTACGTACATGTGTCTACCTAAACTGATGACGAGCTGCATTGTTTTAACTCGAAACGCGTTCTGCTTTGCTTTCTAATTTATGGTAATTTTTGCAAAATCTATTATTTTAATTATTGATTATCGCCAGTGTATTCGGTGTCTCTTTCCTGTTGTCAAGTTAGTCCGATAAAAAAAATCTAAATTTTGCAATCTAATAAATGTAATTAGATTTTTAAAAAGTGAAAAAAATGAAAAAAGAATTAATATTAAATTCGTTGAATGAATCCCGATGTGTTTGAAACTATGTTTTGTTTGTTATAGTATTTTAACCATTATGAATGTCGCGCAATTGGTCTACCAGAACAATTCTTAAAATTGCAGTTTGTATATTATACGGTTATTATAACTAGATTCGAATAATATATTAATGAAAGTAGATAGTTTTGAAAGGATAATGAGATTTCTATGTTTTATTATTATTATTATTATTATTATTATTATTCAAGTAAACTAACTATCATATAAACTATATCTGGAAAACATAAAAGGCTTGTTTTGGTCAAATTTTAACAAAAACAGATATATGATAATTTTTATAGATTTTCACTTCCGTATTATATACATTTTCAATTTTTTTCAGATTTTTATTCTGTCTGATTCTATTAAAATGAAAATGAAACGTAATAAGCAGCCAACAAATAAATAAAGACTCTAAATCTAAAATCTTGTCTTTAAAATCGTGACAAAATTATGATAGTCTTGTAGATTTTACTTTTGCTACATTTTGCCCAATTTATCATTTTTTTATATATTTCTGTAGAAAGAATATTATATAAATTTAAAATAAATATAAATAATTCTAAAATAATTACAGGTTTACCAATCTACGATCAAACTTAAGTCATGTTTTGTCATTTAAAACATGTTTGATCCTCTTAACCTTTAAAAGTCATTAAGCTGATCTTCTTAAAAATGGCTTATCAATATTGCTTTTGATAAGCCATTTTATCAATATTGCTAGATTAAAAAAGAAAAGTGAATGGTAAAACAAAAAATTGAATGGTGAATAGCCAAAGAATGATATTTTTAAAAGCCTAACAAAATACATTAAACTAAAAAAAATTGAGTATTGAAACATTCATTAGCTGGTATACAGAAATAGAGTATTTCCCTACAATTTAATGTATTATTATAGGGTATATCTAACACTTTAAATCTTATGTATGCGTACAAAATGGCTTTTAAACGAATTATATGTATGAGATATTTTGATTTTCATACTGCTTCACCACTAGATTATTCATGTTGCACATGCTCATAAATACATGAATAATTGAATGAAAATGCCGGAAAATTAATTTACAAGGAAATCTTATCTAAAGAAGAAATGACAAATTTATCCAAAGTAAAATCTCATCTAAGTACGGGGCAAGAAAATCATGAATGAAAGCAAATAATAAACGCATTATTATTATTTTAGTCAATAAAGACAAGTTAACACTAAGATTATGGCACTTGTTTTTGCAAAATAAAGCACATCTAAGATTTATAAAACAATCTATTTGTACGAAAGAAGCTTGAATTATGTTTGTGACGGTATATTCATGCTGGGTGTCATTTGTCACGTTATATGCAGACATACTCATTAATTTAGGTTAAAACAACACAGTTATTAAAATGATAAGGGCTAAAGGAAAGTGGAGCCAGTCTATAATTTCACTCACTGAGAACACTATGAAAAGCTAAATCATACTCACAGGCTTTGGTCTAGCTCAGTCGGGGCACCGTCTAACACTTGACACTATTTCCTGGCTGATCTACTAAACAAATCTTAATTTCACAGCCCGTGGCTGTGGATATTTCTTTATTTCTCAAATAATCAAAACGGAACGATTCTAAACTTTCTTACCAAGGCCGAACCTTTAATCCACTATCTGAACTCCTTTTCGCTTTACTGGAGGCCGTAGCTATTCTCTAATCGTCAGCACCTTACTAAACAATCATCAACTTCGTTGTCCAATGGCGGAACACACACAGAGGCTGCTGGCTGCTGGCTACTGCCAGGAACACACAGACGCTGGCTGCTGGCTAAGGCCAGAAACACACCGACGCTGGCTAAGGCCAGAACACACAGACGCTGGCTGCTGGCTGAGGCCAGAAACTCACCGACGCTGGCTAAGGCCAGAACACACACACCCCACAAACTCACACCCAAGCTTTTATACGCGACAAACTGAGATACTTCTCATTAACATAATACTAATAACCGCGAGCTAACTGCGGAATTCGAAAGAGCACACACACTCTAGAAAGTTAAAGTAAAAGAGAGGATAGATGTCACTTTTACGCCTACAAAATGTTAAATTATTGACGTCACGATCTCAGAAACACTAGAGTGCCTTTATGACTAAAGGTCACTCCCTCACATGTTTACTAATTTTAATTCTTTAAACTGCTATTTTCATTACCCATTTACATTTTTTAATCAAAGAAAGTTAATTAAAAGTGATTTCGTCAATTATAAAAAAAAAGGTAAATCAAAATATTTTTTCTGATCTTTTTAAGAAAACTAGATACATAATAATCTTAAAAATGCTCAGTATAAATAAGCAATACTAAAAAAAAATTAAATCGAAAAAGCCATAAATATAGTCTTTCTTGTAGTCTGACTAAACATATCAAACAAATAAGGGATTCCATATTAAAACATTCAATATCTGTAACATCTGAAAATAATATTTTACTATAATTTTAAATATCATGCGATACCTGAAAATAACACCTTCTTGGAGATTAATATATATTAATATATACATATAATATATATTAATCGATACATATAATATATATTATGAGATACATATAATACATATTATGAGATACATTAATAGATATTTCCATTCTGAGATCTTTTTTCATTATTCGATTGTACAAGATGCGTATGTTCACAGAGACACTAATGAACATAAATGTGTCGAAAATTAAATTTATAAGAATACTGGGACTTACCTTTAAGGAAGTTTTTATTTAACAAATTATCTATTTAATGATTTTTTTTTTACTTAAGAAAACTTTCTGCAAAACATTGACTTTGGGCACCATTAACATGTAAATTAATCTCCGTGTTACGAAAAATATATCATCTATAAGTTTATTCTCAAAATATATAATATGAACTTTTAAACGTCCAGTTTTATTTAAAAAAATATTTAAAATATTCAAAAAGTTGTTAATAGTTAATTTTCTTTAAAAAATCTGAATACTTTCAAGCCTTTTCCGATTCCTTCGTCAAAGAATATTTTTATAAATATTTTTTACTTATTTATACAAAAATATTATTGTGTAAATAAACAACAAAAAACAGTTATAAAAATATTCTCGGATGAGGAGACTGATTAAGACTTGAAAGTACTAGGATATATTAATTAAAATTAACTATTGACATACTTTTGATGATTTTTAACAAGCTCGCTGCCACTCACGCGAACGCGCGTGATATGACGTCATCGTCAAGAAAGCCACTCACGCGCCAACGCGTGATGTGGGCTGATGTCCAATAGCCAGTCACGTGCTGGCGCGGGAAAATCTTTCACTGATTCTTTGTTATAAAAAGTAAATTGGCTTCTGCAGTTCTACGCACTTCTACAGTGCGGGGCATTAACTATCATCACACATTCATGTAAGCGGCAGCGAACGTGTTAATTGCTTTTTAGGTAAAAATGAAAATTTTAAAGTTTATAGTATATATTTCGTATTTGAAACATAGTGCAAATTGCGTTCCGTCATATTTTTTATTTAAGTATTTTTTATTTTTGAGTGTTTTAGGATTAAAATGAAGAGATCGTCATATTCATTTTCGCGAAATTCTATGAAAATAAATTATTTTTTTATTTAATCTTTTTTATTATTTTGGGTGCGAAAGAATTTTTTTAACACTTGCGATCACCCCTCTCTCACTCTCACAAAGGCATCTGGAACTGAGAGTGTGAAGAAATCTTCCATCAAAGAAAAGGATGTCAGATAAATACGTAAAAAAATTAATTTAAATAAAAAAATTATGTTTCAATGCATAATATACATTACAAATATTCCTATCTACTTAAAAATCAAGAACAATATTCTTAAGGGGGCTGTGGACCTCAATTTGAGCAAAATCGCCCAAAAAAGTCAATTTCTGTAGTATAAAAAAAAATCATTTATGAAGTTTTTAAAAAACTAAATAATAGAGGTAAGTGTATTTATCAAATTTAAATCTGTTTTTCTCAAATTTAATTTTTCAGCGTTTTTAGATTTTTGAAATGCTTTATGTGACGTAATTTTTGAACATTATTCATGAAATTGATAAAGAAATGTCCAGATACTGTCTAGGAAGAAATTGTGTAAACTTTTTAAAATTCGTCTTCATCAAGATAGTCAAATTTTATTTTTTTTTTTCTTAATAAAAGGTAAAATTCTGATGAAAATCGATTTCGAATTCAGAAAAATTCTGTAAAATAATAACTAGTCAAGAGATTTTTTAAATCTTACACAAGTTTGTTTACAATAGAGTTTTAAGTGATAAAAATGCAAAAGCAAGAAAATATCGCAAAAATTTAAACACTAGAGCATTTTAAAATTTCGTTTAAAAAATTAAAAATAATAATAACAATAAGATTGGAATTTTTTTAAGGCGTTACATATGCGTTATGAAGTGTATATATGTACAAAATTTCATATTTGCTATGATAAAAAAATAAATAAATAACGTTTACCGTCTTTTTAGAGTCTATTTTTAACATAATCATGAAAAATAACAATAACACAGAAATAATTTCCAATACAAATTTTCTAACAAATATAAAAACATTTTATTAACCTTGATATTTATCTTAGACTCAAATACTGTTTCTACAGAATAAAATATATGTGAAAATAAAAAAGAATAACATCAAAATAAAGCAGCATGTTGTTAATGCGTTTACATTTTCAGGGACTTTTAAAATCATAACGTCGTATTTTGTATATAACAATAAATTAATAAATACTAAAAAGTATCTCAGAGGGATTTCACTACTCTAAACTAAGTAATTACATATGAATAAATAAATACATATATATATATATGTTCACATATCATTCTGATCATTAACACTTCGTACTCTTGGAAGAATGTCATACGTGAAAAAAGCACATACAAAAAAAAAAAAAAAAAAAAAAAAAAAAAAAAAAAAAAAAAAAAGTAAAAACCTGTAAATATTGCCATTTTCTCAAAGTCTGACAAAACACATTAAACCCCAACCCCAAAAGTATCAATTTTGTAATAAAACATTCATTACCTGGTGCACCTGAAATGGACTTTTTCACAGTAACTTTAAACATCATGCATCTCTGAAAACCGCTTTCTAAGAGATTAATATCTTTCAGTTTTTTTATTATTATTCTTAGAATTTCTAACAAAAGAAGAAGTAGTAAAAAAGTCGAGGTAATGTCCAAACTTAAGTACCTACCCTTCTTTTTCATCACGTTCCAGCCAATTTAGCCTCCATTAAAACCGTACTGCATATTTTGCAGTTCAAAATACACTAGCTGTATTAAATAGTTTCGTCTCTTTTTCCACGTTAAATTTCTGATTCCCATAATAATTTTGGAGAATATTGTAGGAAGGAAGCATTAAGGTTCCGAAATCTTGAGGTAATAACGGTTATCTCTTGGAAGATTTACAAAGTAATGAAGAATCGCTCTGTGTTACCAAAGTCATTGAAAGAGTAGATAAAGGAGATTTTTTTTTTCACTTAATGTTACTGGAACATCGTACTTGCAATGGCAGGGATTCTTGTAAAAAATATGACGATTAATCAGAATGGCGATTTATGTTTAAAGATATCAAAAATTGTCATTAAATTCTCACTCATCATTGTAATAATAATAATAACATTTCAAACGGATTTCACCACTCAAAAATAAATAAATAAATAAATATGTATATATACATATATATCATTCTGATCTTAAATATTTCACGCTCTTGAAAGAATGTCATATATAAAAAATATATCAAAAAAAAAATTAAATGGCTGCAAATATTATCATTTTTTCAAAATTTGACCGAACACATCAAACACAAAACGCATCAATTTTGTATTAACATTTATTACCTGGTGCACCTGAAATAGAGTATTTCACTATATCTTTAAATATCATGCAAATCTGAAAAATGCTTTCTAAGCGATTAATATCTTTGAGATTTTTTTCAATCTTAGACTTTCTAACAAAAGAAGCAGTAAAAAAACGAGGTAATGTCCACGCTTAAGTATCTTCTTTCCCATCAAGTTCCAGTCAATTTACCCTCCGTCAAAATCGCACTGCATACTTCGCAACTCAGAATGCACTAGCTGCATTAAATAGTTTAATCACTTTTTCCACGTTAACTTTCTGACTCCCATAATAATTTTGGAGAATAATGTAGGAAGGAAGCATTAAGGTTCCAAAATCTTGAGGTAATAACAGCGATCTCTTGGAAGATTTACAAAGTAATGAAGAATCACTCAGTGTTACAAAATTCATTGAAACAGTAGATAGAGAGGATTTATTTTTTTTCACTTAATGTCACCGGAACATCATTCTTGCAATAGCAGGAAACTTGTAAAAAATAAGGCTTTTAATCCGATTAATGATTTATGTTTGATGATATAGAAAATCGTCATTTAAATATTCATTCATCATTGAAAGAACAGTAATAATAATAATAATTATTATTATTATTGTTATAAGAATTTAAAACGCATTTCGCTAACCTAAAATAAGTAAATATATATCATAATATACATATATCATTCTGATTTTAAACACTTTGTGCTCTTTGAACAAATTCAAATATATAAAAAAAGTATTAAAAAAAGGTATATGGCTGTAAATATTGTCATTTTTTCAAATCCTGACAAAACACCTCAAACCCTAAAATCATAAATTTTGTATTGAAACATTCATTACCTGGTGCACCTGAAATGGAGTATTACAGTATATCTTTAAAAATCATGCATGTCTGAAAATCGCTTTCAGGGCGATTAATATCTGCGAGATTTTTGTTTTTCTCAGACAGTCTAATATAAGAGGTAGTACAAAAAAAGAGTAGGTAATGTCCACGCTTTAAGTCCCTACCCTTCTTTTCCACCAAGTTCCAATCAATTTAGCCTGCATTAAAACCGTACTGCATACTTTGCAACTCAGAATGCACTAGCCGTATTAAATAGTTTCGTCGCTTTTTCCAAGTGCACTTTCTGACTCCCATAATAATTTTGGAGAATATTGTAGGAAGGAAGCATTAAGGTTACGAAATCTTGAAGTAATAACGGTTATCTCTCGGAAGATTTACAAATTAATGAAGAATCACTCTGTGTTACAAAAGTCATTGAAAGAGTTGAGAAATAATTTTTTTTCACCTAATGTTTTTGGGACATCTTTCTTGCAATGTTAAGGATTAAATAAAAATGGTTTTTAATCAGAATGGCGATTTATGATAAACGATAAAGAAAATGGTAATTAAAATTGTCGCTCATTATTGGAATTACCTTACACATTTGAAGCAATAAATTTACTCTTCCAGGCATTTTAAATTCTTTTACACTTCCATTTTTATTTCCACAAAAGCAAATGTATTTTTGAATGCATTTTTACATACAAACATAAAATGTATGAAAAACAGAAACAAAATTCAAATTAAAGAAGCATGTAGTATAATCTTATAAGTTCTTTTATATTTTAAGGGACTTATAAGATCCTTATGACTTATTTTGAATAATATTAATAATAATAACAAAAACGATAATAATAATAACAGTAATTATAATAAGAGGAAATTCAAAGGGATTTTGCTAGTTTAAAATAAGTAAATCTTCATATATATATACACATATCATTCTGATCTTAAACAGTTCGTACTCTTGTAAGAGTGTCATATATAAAAAATATATAGCCCAAAAAATATAAATGGATGTAAATATTGTTATTTTGTCAAAGCTTGGCAAAACACATCAAACTCAAAAAGCATTAATTTTCTATTAAAATATTCATTAACTGGTGCACCTAAAGTGGAGTATTTCACTGTACAGTGTTCAGCAAAATTTTAGACACTGGTGTTTTTTATTTTTAAATGAAAAATACTGATACATGAGTTTTACAAATGGCTATACTTATTTTTTAATATATGTTGAACAATGTAGGATAAAAATAATGCTTATAATATAAGATAATATTTAATTTAACTGAAAAAAGTAAAATTTGCATATTGCAAAAGTTTAGACACTTTTTTGATTTTTTTCCAATGTTCATGGAAAAATGCAAATTTCTAAGTTATGATGTCACATGTCTGAATTATTTAAGTATGCCTCGATATAGCATCAGTTAGTGATGATGACGCGAGTTAAAAATATTCAGTTAGATGAATAATTAAAGTAGGAAAGCTGAAGTGCAAAGGAAAGACTGTTGCAGAAATTTCAACAGCACTGAATCGTCCAAAGTGGTCTATGAAGTATAGTCTAAGGGTTACTCTTCAAAACAAAATATAAATCTGGAAGACCTTGTGTGACCAGAAAATGAGATGAAAAAAGGATCCATAAACTGACATTTACACAAATGATGATTTCTAATCACATTAAACGTAAGCCAGGACTTTCTGTATCGACGGATATGATTCGCAGATGAATTAAAGAAACAGGTAAATCAATTTACATGAAAATGATAAAACAATCAGCTTTAAAATCTCGCTACGAATAGGCGAGAAAGCAATGAACTTGGTTACACCCGTCATATAGACCCAAATGGTACGCTATGATATTCAGTAACGAAAAAAAAGTGGAATTTGAATGGCCCAAACGGGTAGGCATAATATTGACACGACCTGCATAAAGAGCCTGGGACTTTCTTAAATCGACAACATGGAGGTGACTTTTTAATGATTTGGTGTTCAATATGCTTTAACCCTCTCATGCATGAATTATTTTCTACATAGTAAAAAAAATCAAACAATCATTTTTTGTGATATATGAGAACAGTTTATCATGAAAATAATGTCATTTGAAATTTTTATGTATTATGTATTAGTATATTGATACGTCTTCATTTGAGGACATTGTGCATCAAGGGGTACATTCATATTGTCCTTAAATATGGGGACAGTATGATTCAATGTTCACATATCTGCATACGTTTTATGATTTATTCGATATGAAATGATTATATACATTCTGGACATACTGGTACAGCGCATTTTCCACAAATACAGTGTTTTGCTTTTACAGTTTTTATCTTTACAGCGATTGGCAAACTTTGCTTCCGTTTTCTCCGGATAATGCTTTCTCCCATCTAAATGCAAAGATTTGGGTACATTGTGTGTATTCCTACGATTTATTGCTAGTTTTCTTGCAGAGGGTTTTCTTCTTTTATTTTTATTTAGCGCAGCTACACCCTTATATATCAAACCCGTTGAAATTGAACTTTTGAATTCCAAGGTCTACGCTTTTGGTGTTTTCTGATTTTCAGAGAATCCAAGCAATAACAATGGAGACATTTATAAGGTGATAAAAATACCCATGTACCACCTCTTATTTCTGACATCAGTACGATAGAAGGTTGCGGCAGAGTCTATAAGGTCAACCCCACCCCCATGCTTATTATAGTCAAAGATACAATGTGAATGCTTGATAAAAATCACACTTTTTTCCCTTTCTACTGAAACGTGTTACTTGGCCTTCAGGTGCCTTACCACAGTATGAAGAGTTTATATGAACCGGTGTAATATTGATCCATCGGTGGATACTTTTATTATTCGAAGACGAAACAATCGAACTACTATGCCTTTCATTCTTCAGTTGTTTTATTGATTTTAGCTGCTTTTCTGTACCCATCAGCCTGTTAATTCTTATAGACCCAACATACCAATCTCATAGGGCTTTTAGTTTTAAAACCACCGGTATACTGAAAAGTAATTATCTGCGTATATTTTGCAGTTTGACTGATGCAAGTCATGAGTCAAACGAAGTATAACATCACCAGATGCATTACAATCAGATGTGATTCCGCGGCTACCAGTTGCACCTTGAAACAATACAATAAATATATCCAGGTACACCAGCACGACACCACATTTTGTATGTCCATTTGGGCGGCTTCCTAGCTAAAAGCTAAGTACTGTTTTATAGAAGATTTTCTTTTGAATGGAATCATCATCTCATCCACACTTTGACATTCCTCATTATCGGCAGCTTTGTGAAATGTCTCATGCAATTTTGTCAAAATCGGTCTAATTTTAATAGCTTTATATATATTGTCATCAGGAATGGTTGTATTATCTATAAAATTAAGTACTTCTTTATTTCTCAAAGCAATTTAGAGACATGGCATCTGCAATTAGGGACATTCGAAGTCCATGTTCTGAGGACCAATAATGACGTAATCTAGGGTATCTGACATATGTCATAATACAATCACAATTCCTAAGAAAACTTTCAATTCTTCTACAGAAAGTCTAAAATTATCTTTGCCATTTTGACATGCATCAAAATTTGTCTTATAGACAGTATCTGATAGCAGGTCTTGAGGAAATAGATTCATAAATATATCTAAAGGATAGTCGGCTGGTATATTAACTTGAAATCTACCACTGAATTGAGGCGAATTATTCGACAATAAGTTATCTCTTTCACTAAACCAATTAATGAGGTTTGCTTTTGGTTTGCTTCCTTTTCTTGAAGATTTTGTAATAGTAGACGATGAGGATCTAAATTTACAAGTCCTTCATCATTTGAATCAAAATCACTTTCTGCAGTTGAGACTGGGGCTTTATTTGTAAGTCACCTTCATCAGAATATGACATTGCATGAGCAGTTATATGAGGAATAAAACTCGGATCATCTATTTCAGAATCACTATTTTCCAGATCATCCTCAAATTCCGTTTTCATTATTTCAGCTATCTCTACTTCAGTTATGTATCATTTTTTCCTATTCATGTTTGATTTTTTAACAATCTATAAAAATTAAATAAATAAATAAAAGTAGTAAACAAAAATGTGTTTTGTTTACCTTAGTGCAAACTGTCCTCATATGAGGACAGATATGTTTTATATTTTCAATAAAAACCTAATTGAAATATTGTGAAAATTTTCTATCATAACATGCTATATGATCATAAATTGTACTAACAAAATTTTACCTTGACTATATTATGAATATTTCCTATTAATTTTATAGCAAATTCTGCGCAATATTGCTATGCTTCAATAGTTTGATTTTACTGCAACATTCGTGTGAATTACAACCATCGGTATGTTGCATCCATCTATTGTGTTGCATGCAAGGTATTATCTGTTTATTAATAAGGTCCCCATGAAAGAATGTTGAAAAAATTTGGTAACTCCAGTATTTTATAGGGTAATATTTATCTGTCCTCATATGAGGCCTGTATGCATGAGAGGGTTAATGCTGAGTATCTCTGGAGTTATTCAATGGTTTTCAAGCAACGCAAGAATACATACATAAGATGGAGATCTATTTTTAGTCATTTAGGGAACTTTTAGCTGGCTCAAAGTATGATTTTAGCAAGAAAATGCGTCTATACATGTTGCACAGAAAACAAGAACTTCATTTAACTCTGAAAATACTACTGATCTCAACTGGCTGGCGTTTAGCTCTGAACTGGACCCAATCGAAAATCTTTGTAACATCATATGTCGTAATATTTATGCAGATTTTTGCTATACTTTTCTGTTAATGAGCTTCGAGCCGCTGTTGAACCTGTTTAGTACAAAATAGACCCCAAGTGACGCAGCATTTAGTTTATTGGATGAAAAAGCACATTCTTACACTAATTGCAGACAATGTAGGTCCAATTCGATTTTAAATTGTAGTTATTTTGCTGTAAATATACAAATTGTCTATACTCAAGCCACAATGTTAATTTCGTTTTTTTTGTCATTATATATTATGTAAAACGCAAAATTTAAAATTTATTGTTTGTGAATTAAGGATAAGTCACAAGTAACGTATGACAGATGAATTACAAAACTTAGGTACATACTTCTGAAGATAGAAGCGTAATCGATCATTGTCTAAACTTTTGCTGAGCACTGTATCTTTAAATATCATGCATGTCTGAAAACCGCTTTTTCAGCGATTAATAAACTGAGATTTTTTTTTTCTTAGACATTATAACATAAGAAGTAGTATAAAAAAAGTTCGAACTAATGTCCACGCTTAAGTATCTACCCTTCTTTTCCATCACGTTTCGGTCAATTTAGCCTCCATTAAAACCGTACTTCATACTTTGTAACTCAGAATGTACAATCTGTAGCAAATAGTTGCGTCACTTTTTCCACGTTAACTTTCTGACTCCCATAATAATTTTGGAGAATATTGTAGGAAGGAAGCATTAAAGTTCCGAAATCTTGAGGTAATAACAGTTATCTCTTGGAAGATTTGTAAAATAATGAGGTATCACTCTGTGTTACAAAAGTCATTGAAAATGTAGATAAAGGGAATTTTTTTTCACATGTTAATGTTTTTGACACACCTTTTTTTGCAATGGCACGGATATATAGAAATAGGATTTATAGAATTTTTTTTTTTTTTTTTTAATCAGAATAGTGATTTAAGTTTAATGATATAGAAAATTGTCATTAAAAGTATTATTCATCATTGGAAACGCACATTCAGATTCATATTTAAAAGCAATAAATTTACTATTCCGAGCTCTCTGAATACATGTATGCTGCCATTTTTATTCGCACAAAATCAAATGTATTTATGAATGCATTTACACATTTTTTTTTCATAAATATAGTCGTGTGCACATACTTGCGTCTATTTAGACTTACAAATAGATGTAAATAGATAGGTGAATCTTTCAATTAAATGTTTTGAAATTCAGCATGTGATGATCAGTTAAAAATGATAAAATGAAAATTATATATATATATAGTAAAATATTAAAATTCCTATTAAATCCCACAGAATTCAGATGTTATTACACTAAATAAAATTACATAAATGTTCATTACTTGAAGAACATATTTTAATTATGCATTTAAAACTAAAGTATAATCATAACACAAAAAATATCCAGTTAAAGCTCATAAAGGTTTACTGTTTTATTCATTATAAAATCACTTAGTACTTCTCTCATAGATAGAAAGTTGTCTTTTTAATTCCCTAGACGAAGTGTATTCTTAAGATGTCTTGTGTGCTACATTTTTAACCTAAATTGCAGGTATTGCCTTATGTGCAACAAACAACACTATTGTTAAAATTTGGCTTTCATCACTGTGGAATAGGGTTGCCACAGACAACTATTTTTATAATATGTTCCCTCAAATATTTTTCTAATATAAATTTTGATTTATCGATCGCTTACAAACGTTGTTAAAGATATATGTGTTAATCAATTAAGAAAATTTATATATACACTATATTGCCATTGATTATGGGACACTTGCGATTTTAGACATTTTACTAAATATCTAGAAAAATACATCAGGAATCATCTCGAAACTCTTCGTGTATAAATATAATAGTATACGTCATACATCTCCGTGAAGATTTTTTACCGAAACGCCATAGGGGACCGTCAACAAATTAAAAAAATGAATATCTTTTGAATAACCCTGTCAAAACTAATGTAGCAAAAGCGCTCAAACTCTAGATTATGATTGAATGCCTTATTGTAAAACACTGTGTTCATTTTTATGCAAATAGCATGCACACTCGCAAAGTAATTAAGGTTTTTATAAAAATGGTCCCAAATTTTTCCAAGTTTTTCCATTATAATTTTCAGAGTTCTTAATATAAAATAATATTTTTTTCAGAAAATATGACAAACAACATTGCACACAGTACCCTGTAATCAGAATTAAAAAATAATAAAAATTGTATGAAAAATGAGTAGGTTTACTATATAATTTTTTACTGCGCATGCGTCAAAGATATCAAAATTTCATTTGCATATTATGTTAGCTAAATGTATAGAGCAACTTTTGTAAAAGTCTCAAAATCATAGCTTGAAAATTCTGAAAGTAATCGTCTATAGAAAAAGGACAAAATCCGTTGTTTCCAAAATGAAGCAAAAAAATGAGGGATTTTATCCAAATGCAGTAGTATATCCCATATTGTGTATTCTATATTGACACTAATCAATGAATATATGGATACAACCCCTCTT
The DNA here is from genome assembly GCA_964019185.1 of Maratus speculifer. Lineage (NCBI taxonomy): Eukaryota > Metazoa > Arthropoda > Arachnida > Araneae > Salticidae > Maratus > Maratus speculifer. Next base: position 113,373,568 of record OZ025289.1, on the reverse strand, counting down.
GTTTTTGCTTCATTTTGAGAATAATAGATTTTCGACTTATTCAATTGACGATTATTGTCAGAATTTTCAAGTTATGATTTTGTGACTTTCACAAAAGTTGCTCTATACATTTAGCTAACATAATATGCAAATGAAATTTTGATATCGTTGACGCATGCGCAGTAAAAAATTATTTAGTAAACCAACTCATTTTTTATACAATTTTCATTATTTTTTAATTCTGATTACAGGGTACTGTGTGCAATGTTGTTTGTCATATTTTCAGAAAAAAATAATATTTTATATTAAGAACTCTGAAAATTATAAGGAAAAAACTTGGAAAAATTTGGGATCATTTTTTTAAAAACGTTAATTACTCTGCGAGTATGCATGCTATTTGCATAAAAATGAACAAAGCTTATTACAATAAGGCATTCAATTGCAATCTAGAGTTTGAGCTCTTTTGCTACATTAGTTTTGACAGGGTTATTCAAAAGATATTCATTCTTTTTTAATTTGTTGACGGCCCCCTTTGGAGTTTCGGGAAAAAATCTTCACGGAGATGTATGACTTATACTATTATATTTATACACTAAGAGTTTCGAGAGGATTCCTCATGTATTTTTCTAGATATTTAGTAAAAAATGTCTAAGTATGTCTAAAATCGCAAGTGTCCTATAATCAATGGCAATATAGTGTATATATGTAATAAATAAAAAAAAAATTCGCCATTTTTCACGCTTTGAGTTTGTTCTAACGTTTTATAGGAACATACTCTTATTCTCAGTTTCCGTAATGTATTAATATTTTTAACGGCTAAAGTTCTTTTTATTTTATTTTATTTAACTTAGTATAATCTATTGATTATTTTATTAAAAAGATCTAGAATGTTTCTTGAATGCCAATATCTTATTGCGAAATCTTAAATTCATTACACAAATCCATTTTCCTTTTAAGAATTAAAAACATTTATCGAAACTTTAATTTTGTTTTATTATTTAATTAATCATCTGCTAGGAAATTCATACGCTTCTCGTGGGCATATTACTCTGCAGTTTACGCGATTTGTTAAATAATCCGTGCATCTAGTCACGCGCATCAGCCAATAGTAGAGCGCGAGTTGTATTACCTTTACCTTGAAATCGATCCCTTGAAACGAAAAGTGGATTTTTAAAAGCCTTAGGTGAAAAGGTGAGGGACTAAATTAGCTTAGAATTTTTGAGAAAGTCATTTTGGCTTTGCGGAGCGGGTAGAATGTTTTTGACCTTTCAAGTACCAAGATTCACGTCTCTTATCAGAATATTTTGGAATATTTGTAGAGTGCAATGTATTCCCGGCAGTCTCTTCTTATTCTTCTGTGGTGATACGGGCTTACAATCTATTATAAATTTGTGGAGATTGAAGATGTGTGGAATAACCACTGAAAGTGCTCAAAAAGAATAAAAGACTAAAAGCTGATCTCTTGCATTATTTCTGGAGGAATTCCCATACATGACATCTCCATTGCTCTTAACTCCGACCGCTAAATCAAGAAGAAATTATCCTAAGACTGATGACTATCATAGCATGAAGCGACGACAGTTTCTTTTCATCAGACCATCAGGTGTTATTCCACGATAATCTGTTTATTATTTCAAGTTAACCAGTCAGGATATTAAGGAATCCTGTGAAGAAAGTTATACTAGTACTTAATTTCAAAAGTAACATTCTAAGTGCCACCTCAATTCGTTCGACGACATTGATGGAATACCTAGTCAACTACCTAGCCGTAGTTTTTTTTTTTTTTTTTTTTTTTTTTTTTTTTTTTTTTTTTTTTTTTTTTTTTTTTTTACATTACATTGGTTTATATTCAGATGTTGAATCATTTTATTGACAGAGGGAGAATTTTGCAACCGTAGTGTGCTGTTTTTCCGCGCCCCGAATCATTCGTCTTCAGGTGCGTGAATCGTTTGATGAGAGAGAAGTTTGCAACCGTAGTGTGTTGGTTTTTCCGCGCCCCAAAACATTCGTCTGCATGTGCTTGAATCGTCTGCTGAACGAGTGTTCTTTTTTTATCAATATACCACCATATTAACAAATTTGTATCAATCATTTTAGACTTACGGAATACAGCACCTGCGTTCTACTTTCAGATTGTGTTAAAAAAAATAACCGTAATAAAAAATTTGTTTATAGTTTCTACATTTTGGAAGACAGGTACCAGTAAATGTAAGTCTATTTGTTTTTTAATGTTTTATTTTAGAATTATTTATTATTTTCATTTTTCTGAGGTTTAGAGAAATTATAGTGCCATTCATTTTAAAAGGGTTTCTGGTAAAGAGTGTTAATGATTTATACTATAGGAAGATAACTTATTTACTTATTTAGTCATTTATTTTATTTATTGTTGGGTTCTTATGTTGTTGAAATTGTGATATTATTTATTTATTATTTATGTTATATGTATTCAAAGGGAGCAAACATGCTTAATTTCAAAGAAAATTTATTTATTTATTTTTATTGTTATTTACTTTATTGAGTTATGAAATTTAATTATATTAACTTATGAGTTAACAATGTCTGAACACCAAATCGATATTCTCCCTTTTGATTTTTAACTGGGAATGGACATACAGTAATGGATTAAACATTTCGAAAGGGTGTGTACTGTAGAGAAAAAGGATGAGGAGTGGAAAAAACAAAATATATCAACATTTTTGAAGGATGAAGTCTTAAATGTCTTTATTAATGATTGTTTGGATTGTACAACTTATAGTGAAATTGTAGGGATTTTAACAGAAAAGGTTATCTAAATTAGAGTCCCAAAATTTTCTGAATTTGTCTCATTAAAATTAAATGATTTAACTGAATTAAATTCTTATTTCAGAAAGAAAGTTGCGGTTGGAAGACAACTTCAGCTTGGAGAAAATATAATTATTCAGGGATTAACTGATGGTCTTAAACAAGAGTACCAAAATTGTTGATTTGTAAAAACCCCTTCTAATACCCGTGAATGGTTTCGTATTGCTAAACAATTAGCAGCGATTCCAACTCATGCCCCTCATAATATAATAGAAATTTTCAACAATTTAGACCGAGGCAACATCCCAAACTTACTCCTAGACATTGGAATCGTCCCATTCCAAACAACTAGATACCAAATTCTAATAATCAGTTTATCTCTCCTAGAATGCCTACGGCACATTACCAAAATAATTCTTCTAATCGTCCCTGTAGAATATGTTCAAACAGAGGGATACAAAATGCTAACCATTAAAAAAAGAGTTGTATATTTTACTCCAGTCCATTGCAAACTCAAATTCCTTCTCCTATACAATCACCCCCTACTAATAATGTCTGACAATTAATTATTCCTGGATATGTAGACAATAAAAAAGTGTGTTGTGTTGTGTACAGTGGACCAACTGTCTCAATTTTACCTCTTAAATTTGTTCGATTTTAAAATGCTAAATTAAAGAATGTTGCACCTATATAAAACAAGCCCAAGGAACTCTTACAATTAATAAATCTTGTCGATTATGTATTAAATTTGGTAGTATAAAGCAATATGTTGATTTTTTAGTAAGTAATGTAGATTTGGATTATGCTATTTTAGGTTTACCTGATTGTTTTACATTTAATATGAAAATCGATTGTGCAAAAATTCATGTGCTACAGGGCAACATTACTTTAAACCAACATGTCAACATATCCAGTGATAACTTAGAATTACTTCATTTTGATATTATAAATAATGTTACGGATGATTATGGACGATTATGGAAACACCATAGCTCCTCAATCCTTGCCTCGAATTAATAATGATGATTATAATCTATTTGGGGATCTAAATGCTATTCAAAATGAAAATTTAAGGGAACTTTTAAGGGATTATTTGGATATTTTTGCCAAAAATAAGTATGATGTAGGGAGAATTAATATTGAACCTCAGCGTATTTTTCTTAAATCTGACCTACCAATATCTTTGAGACCTTATCGTACATCCACTGCTGATGAAAAAGAAATTTGCCAACCGTTTCAATCATTATTAACTGCTGGATTAATTAAGGAAAGTTATAGCCCATATTATTCCCCTTTTACTTTAGTAAATAAACGCGATGAAGGTAAAAAAAACCCGAATGTGTGTTGATTACCAAAAATTAAATTCTATTATGAAAAATGATGCCGAACCTTTGCCTCGAATTGATGAAGTTTTAGACAAATTGAGTGGTGCCCATTATTTCTCCAAGTGGAATTTAGCCTCGGGCTACTGGCACATACCTATTCACCCAGCAGATTCAGAAAAGTTAGTCTTTACTAACATTTGTGGTCTCTGGGAATGGAATGTTCCCCCCTTCGGTGTAAAGGTAGCCCCCCCCCCAATTTTCAATAAGACAATTAGAATAATTCTTACAAAACATAAAATATACTTTGCTTGTTATTATTTTGATGACATAATTATTTTTTCTAAGACAGTAGATGAACCTATTCAGCACCTTATCCAAATTTTTTAATTATGCCGAATAGAAAATATTAAATTAAAATTATCTAAATGTACTTTTGCTCAAAAACAGATCAATTTTCTGGGATATGAAATACAAAATGGAACTTTTACTCCAGCTAATACCAATATAGAAACCATTAAAAAATTGAAACACCCTACTAATATTAAAGAATTACAAAGATTTCTTGGCTCTATAAATGTGTATCATAAATTTATTGACAAGTATGCTGACCCACCCTTAGATGATTAGACAACCCCTAAATAAATTACTCAAGAAAGATACTATCTGGGAATGGAATTCGGAATGTCAAAACTCTTTTAAAAAATTAAAAGATGCCCTCATTGCTAAAACCATTTTTAAGATTTATGACCCAAAATTACCCCTCAACATGTTGCTTGTTGCTTCTCAGGTGACGGCAGGTGCAGTTCTCAAAGAACCCGACAGTAACAACTTTTTACATCCTATTGCTTATTTCTCTAAAGGATTGAGAAGTTATGAGAGAAATTACTTCATTACTGAAGTAGAGTGCCTTGCAATCATTGATACTTTAGATAAGTTTTATCATTATTTTCATGGTGTCCAATTTACAATCCACATTGATCATACATCTCTTGTTTTGTTTAAAAATGTCAAACATTTGAGAGTTAGATTATTTAGGTGATCATTGAAGTTGAGTATGTTTGATTACAAAATTGATTTTTTAAAAGGGGGGGATCTACAAATGTCGAAGCCGGTATGCTGTCCCGAAACCCTATTTCTCATTTTTGTAAGCCCATTACTTTTCTTCTTGACGTTAAAGAGATTATTGAGATGCAAGAGAGAGAGAGAAAATGTGTGTGTTTCAAATTATCTAAATGACAGTGGACTGATTATAGTTAAAAAGAAAGGTTTTCGTAAAGTGGTAGTTCCCATGTCCTTAAGAAAAAACTTTTATTTATTACAAATCCCCCCTCCCAAAAAGACGGGTGAAAATGTAAGTCTGAGACCTACATTTTTATATGAAAATTACAAATTTTTAATTTCAAAGGATTCAGTTGGGTAGTTATTGCTGTGTTATATGCAGACGGACTGAACGGCGACTATAAGTAATATAGGTCTAATCGTTCGTAATTACGGAAATATGACTAATAATTACATAGTTACGAACAAACCTAAAAAAGAAGGCTGAACTTTAAGATGTAGCTCTTCTTGATTCTGAGTTATTATGCCTGCAGTCATAGTGATTGGATAAAACCCGATATTTTTATGAAACCATTTGACTTTTTTTAAAGTATGCCAAAACATCTAAATATATATCTAGTCCTTCTTACTTTGGATAGTTTTCCTTATCTTAATCTTCCCTTATTTAATTCCATGTAAACAAACAAACATTTAACATTGTTCCAAACAAAAATTTCAAATTTTTTTTGAGGAAAATTATATTGGTTAACTATATTAGGATAATGATGATGAGCTATGGAACTAATCAAGCAAACTTTTACTTTAAAACAGTAATAGAATTAGTGTTACTGTTAAAGAAAAATTATGTGTTATACGTCTGTAAAGCTCTCAGCTCGTCTATTTTACAAATATTACCTATACTTATTTCATTATTTCAATTACTTTTTGTTACCTACCTTCATTTTATTAGCGTATAATTGCTCTGTATTATTATTATTATTAATAACATTGTTATTATTATTATTATTATTAACATTGCTGGTTTAGATCAAATCAAATGGTAGGTCTCCCCACCTGGCTGAATCTGCTCCTGAATCTGATTAACTAAATGAAAATAATTATTTAAACGCATATATATATATATATATATATATATATTACTTTCAATTCATTTTATTTATTACCACTTAGATCTTCTCTGATTTAGAATGAATCTTCAAAAGTTACTTCTCAAGATAAAAGTAAATTTAAGAAAACTATTTTGTAACATTAATGGAAAAGTTTTATTATACTTAAGATTTTTACTGAAATTCTATTGATAATCTTCTCATTTCTGCATCTAAATTGTAATCTTCTCTTAATTGGAAGTATACTGCTTTGAAGGACGTATTCGGCATCAATCTATTGCTGTTTTCTTTCATCAACCTATGCCAGTAGAAACTTCTTTGTTTAAATCTGACATTTGTTAGATTTAAGTATAATATATTTGTTGTATGAATAAAATGATTATCATTTTTTAAAATTTAAGACTTCTCTGTTTTAAAACATTTCATCCTTAATTGCCAAATAAAAGAGCCAAATATAGACTGTAAAAAATCAGATGTTTCTTAATTTACGAAAATGTACTATAATTACGAAGAAGAATGTACAATAACTTCTTCCGAATAACCCACGATTCCAAAAAAGCATTCCATTCTCTTTAGATCCAATACACGTGTTTGTAAAAATAAATGGAGTCTTTTCTTTTTGACAGCCAGGGAGCATTTACAGACAAAACATGCTTTCTTGAAATACGAAAAATATTTGTTTAAAAAATAAGGAATAATTTAGTGTACATTGACGACTTTTTCGGGGAGTATACTATCAGTCTTCTAAATTTGTCGATTGCATTCGAAACATTCTGTATACATATTGATTAATTGCGTAGGCGTTAAGCATTTTTTTTCTTTTTTAAGGAAGATTATATTGGTTAACTAAATGAAAATAATTTTTAAACATATATTTCGTATTTTTTGTTTTATATTCAATCCATTTCATTTATAACTACTTAGATCCTTCTCTGTTTTAGATTGAATCTTCAAAAGTTACTTCTCAAGATAAAAGGAAATTTAAGAAATTTTTTTTGTAGCATTAAGAGAATTTTTTTCAGACTAAGGGTCTTTACTGGAATTCTATTGATAAACCTCTCATTTATCCTAATTGGAATTATATTCCTTTAAAACCAATATTCGTAATCCCTATATTAGTGTTTTCTTTCATCAACCTATGCCAATAGAGAATTCTTTGTTTAAATCTGCCATTTGTTAGATTTAAGTGTAATATATTTGGTGTATGAACAGTATTATTTTTTTTAATTTAAGACCTTTTTTGTTTTAAAACTTTTAATCCTTACTAGCAAAATAAAGAAATCTCACCAAATATAGATTTTAAAAATTGAGATGTTTCTTTATTTACGAAAATGTTCTATAATTACGAAGAAGAATGGGCAATAACTTCTTCCGAGTAGCCCATTATTTTAAAAAAGTATTCCTTCCTCTTTATATCCAATACCCATGTTTTTAGAATAAACGAAGACTTTTTTTTTTTTTTTTTTTTTTTTTTTGACAGACTGGGAGCATTTACGGAGAACGGAGTTATTCGGAGAGTTATTTGACGAGTTATTCGGAGAGTATACTCTCATACTATCAGCCTTCCGAATTTGTCAATCGAAATTGAAAACATCCAGTATACATATTGATTAATTGCGTAGGTGTTAAGCGAAGGTTTTACTTAATTTTTAAGAAAAACTTTATTGGTTAACTAAATGAAAAAAATTCTTTAAGCGTATATTTCTTTTTTTACATTCAATCCATTTTATTTATAACTACTTAGATCTTCTCTGTTTTAGAATGAATCTTTGAAATTACTTCGAAAGATGAAAGGAAATTTGAGAAATCTATTTTGTAGCATTAATAGAAATTTTCGATTACACTCAAAATTTTAATATAATGTTTAAAGGTTATATTCGTCATCACTATATTCGTGTTTTCTTTCATCAACCTATACCAATAGAAACTTTTTTCGTTTATGTCTGACATTTGCTAAATTTAAGTACAATATATTTGATGTATGAATAAAAATATATATTTTTTTTAATTTAAGACTTCCCTGTTTTAAAGCATTTAATCCGAACTATCGAAATAAAGGAATCTTACCAAACATAGATTGTAAAAAAAAAAGATGTTTTTAGTTTACGAAAATGTACTATAATTACGAAGAAGAATGTACAATAACTTCTCTCGGATAACCCATGATTCCAGAAAAGCTTTCCTTTCTCTTTAGAGCCAACATGCAGGTTTCTAGGAATAAATAGAATCTCTTTATTATTTTTTATTTTATTTATTTATTTATTTATTTTTGACGGTCAGGGCGCATTTACGGTGAAAACATGTTTTCTAGGAGTACGGAAATTATTTGTTAAAAAATAATGAATAATTTAGTGTACATTGACGAGTTTTTCGTAGAGTATACTACGAGTTTTCTGAATTTGTCGATCGAATTCGGAAACAATCCGTATACATAATTGCATAGATGTTAAGAATTTTTTTTTTTTAGGAAAACTATGTTGGTTAACTAAATGGAAATAATTCTTTAAACGTATATTTTGTCTTTTTTTTACATTCAATTTATTTCATTTATTACTACTTAGTTCTTGCCTGTTTTAGAATGAAACTTCGAAAGTTACTTCTCAAGATAAAAGGAAATTTAAGAAATCTATTTTGTAGCATTAATAGAAAATTTTTATCGCACTCAGGATCTTTACTGGAGATCTATTCATAATCCTCTCATTTATCTTAGTTGGAAGTATATTGCTTCAAACGTTATATTCGTCATCCCTATATTCTTGTTTCCTTTCCCCAACCTATGGCAGTAGAAACTTCTTTGTTTAAATCTGCCATTTATTATATTTAAGTATAATATATTTGTTGTATGAATAAAAATATTCCTTTTTTTTAAATTTAAAACATCTCTATTTCAAAAAAAAAAAAAAAAAAAAAAAAAAATCCTTATTAGTAAAATAAAGGAATCTCATCAAATATAGATTGTACAGATGCTTCCAAATCAGATGTTTCTTAATTTACTAAAATGTACTATAATTACGATGAAGAATGTGCAATAACTTCTTCCGAGTAACCCAATATTCCAAAAAAGCTTTCCTTTCTGTTTAGATCCAATACCCATGTTTGTAGAATAAACGCAGTCCCTTTTTTTTTGGGGAGGGGGGGGGGCGTCCGGGAGCATCTAAGGGCAAAACATGTTTTCTAGGAGTACGAAATTATTTGTCAAAAAATAAGGAATAATTTAGTGTACATTGACGAGTTTTCCGGAGAGTATACTATCAGTCTTCTGAATGTGTCGATCGAATTCGGAAACACCCTGCATACATATTTATTAATTGCGTAGATGTTAAGGAAAAATTTTACTTCTTTTTTGAGGTGAATAATATTAGTTAACTGAATGAAAAATTTTCTTTAAACGTATATTTCATGTTTTTTTTTTTTTTTTTTTTTTTTTTTTTACATTTTATCCATTTTATTTATTGCAATTTACATCTTGTCTGTTTTAGAACGAATCTTTAAAAGTTCGAAAGTTACTACTCAGGATAAAAGGAAATTTCAGAAATCTATTTTGTAGCATTAATAGAAACTTTTTATCACACTCAGGATCTTTACTGGAGTTCTATTGATAATCCTACCATTTATCTTAATTGGAAGTAATTGCTTCAAAGGTTATATTCGTCATCCTTATGTTCCAGTTTTCTTTCATCAACCTATGCCAGTAGAAACTACTTTGTTTAAATCTGCCATTTGTTAGATTTAAATATAATATATTTGTTGTATGAATACTATAATTATTATTTTATAAATTTAAGACTTTTCTGTTTTAAAACATTTAATAATTAGTAGCCAAATAAACGAATCTCACCAAATATAGATTGAAAAAAAATCAGATGATTCTTAATGTAGGAAAATGTACTATAACTACGAAGAAGAATATACGACGACTTCTACCGAATAACCCATGATTCCAAAAAAAGCATTTCTTTCTCTTTGGATCCAATACGCATGTGTTTAGGAATGAATGAAATAATCTCTTTTTTTCTGACGGCCAGGGGACATTCACGGACAAAACAGGTTTTCTAGGACTACGGAAATTATTTGCTAAAAAATAAAGAATGACTTTGTGTACATTGGCGAGCTTTTTGGAGAGTATACTACCAGTCTTCTTAATTTTTCGATCGATTTCGGAAACACCCTGTATATATACTGATTATTTCAGTAGGTGATAAGCAAACATTTTATTCCTTTTGTGAGGAAAATTATATTAGTTAGCTAAATGAAAATAATTCTTTAAACGTATGTTTCGTCTTTTTTTACTTTGATTCCATTTCATTTAAACTGCTTAGATCTTCTCTGTTTTAGAATGAATCTTCAAAAGTTTCTTCTCAAGATAAAAGGAAATTTAAGAAATCTATTTTGTGGAATTAATGGAAACGTTTTATTATACTCAAGATTTTTACTGAAATTCTATTGATAAACTTCTCATTTCTGCATCTAAATTCTAATCTTCTCTAAATTGGAAATATACTGCTTTGAAGGATGTATTCGGCATCAATATATTGCTGTTTTCTTTCATCAACCTATTCCAGTAGAAACTTCTTTGTTTAAATCTGACATTTGTTAGATTTAAGTATAATATATTTGTTATATGAATAAAATGATTATTATTATTTTTAAATTTAAGACCTTTCTGTTTTAAAACATTTAGTCCTTACTTGCCAAGTAAAAGAGTCTCACCAAATATAGACTGTAAAAAATCAGATGTTTCTTAATTTACGAAAATGTACTACAATTAAGAAGAAGAATGTACAATAACTTCTTCCGAATAACCCACGATTCCAAAAAGCATTCCTTTCTCTTTAGATCCAATACTCGTGTTTGTAAAAATAAATTGTTTTTTTTTTTTTTTTTTTTTTTTTTTTTTTTTTTTTTGATAGCCAGGGATTTTGACAGCATTTACGGACAAAACATGCTTTCTTGAAATACGGAAATTATTTGTTTAAAAAATAAGGAAAAATCTAGTGTACATTGACGACTTTTTCGGGAAGTATACTATCAGTCTTCTGAATTTGTCGAATAAATTCGAAGCATTCTGTATACATATTGATTAATTGCGTAGGCGTTAAGCAAAAATTTTTTTCTTTTTTAAGGAAGATTATATTGGTTAACTAAATGAAAATAATTTTTTAAACGTATATTTCGTATTTTTTTTATTCAAACCATTTCATTTATAACTACTTAGATCCTTCTCTGTTTTAGATTGAATTTTCAAAAGTTACATCTCAAGATAAAAGGAAATTTAAGAAATCTTTTTTGCAGCATTAAGAGGATTTTTTTTTTCAGACTCAGAATCTTTACTGGAATTCTATTGTTAACCATCTCATTTATCCTAATTGGAATTACATTGCTATAAAGCCAATATTCGTCATCCCTATATTACTGTTTTCTTTCATCAACCTATACCAATAGAGAATTCTTTGTTTAAATCTGCCATTTGTTAGATTTAAGTGTAATATATTTGGTCTATGGACAGTATTAATTTTTTTATTTAAGACTTCTTTATTTTAAAACATTTAATCCTTACTAGCCAAATAAAGAAATCTCACCAAATATAGATTTTAAAATATGAGATGTTTCTTTATTTACGAAAATGTTCTATAATTACGAAGAAGAATGGGCAATAATTTCTTCGGATTAACCCATGATTCCAAAAAAGCATTCCTTTCTCTTTAGATTCAATACGCATGTTTGTAGAACTAAACGGAGTATCTTTATCTCTCTCTGTTACTTTTTTAACGGCTAGGAAGCATTCACGGAGAAAATATGTTTTCTAGGAGTACGGAAATTATTTGTTAAAAAATAAGGAATAATTTAGTGTATATTGACGAGTTATTCGGAGAATATACTATCATTCTATCAGCCTTCCGAATTTGTCAATCGAATTTGGAAACATCCTGTATACATATTGGTTAATTGCGTAGATGTTAAGCGAAGGTTTTATTTATTTTTTGAGGAAAAATATATTGGTTAACTAAAAAAAAAAAAAATTCTTTAAACGTCTTTTTTTACATTCAATCCATTTTATTTATAACTACTTAGATCTTCTCTGTTTTAGAATGAATCTTCAAAATTACTTCGTAAGATGAAAGGAAATTTGAGAAATCTATTTTGTAGCATTAATAGAAATTTTCGATTACACTCAAGATTTTTAGTGGAATTCTATTGATAATCCTCTTATTTATCTTAATTGGAAATATAATGTTTAAAGGTTATATTCGTCATCACTATATTCCTGTTTTCTTTCATCAACCTATACCAATAGACACTTTTTTCGTTTAAGTCTGACATTTGTTAAATTTAAGCATAATATATTTGATGTATGAGAAAAAAAAAATTATTTAAGACTTCCCTGTTTTAAAGCATTTAATCCGTACTATCCAAATAAAGGAATCTTACCAATCATAGATTGTAAAAAAAAAAAAAAAAAAAAAAAAAAAAAAAAAAAATTAGTTTACGACAATGTACTATAAATACGAAGAAGAATGTACAATAACTTCTTCCGAATAACCCGTGATTCCAGAAAAGCTTTCCTTTCTCTTTAGAACCAATACGCAGGTTTCTAAAAATAAATAAAATCTGTTTATTATTTTTACTTTATTTTTTATTTATTTATTTATTTATTTATTTATTTATTTATTTATTTATTTATATATATATTTTTGAAGGTCAAGGAGCATTCACGAACAAAACATATTTTCTAGGAGTACGGAAATTATTTGTTAAAAAAAAGAAATAATTTAGTGTACATTGACAAGTTTTTCGTAGAGTATACTACGAGTTTTCTGAATTTGTCGATCGAATTCGGAAACAATCCGTATACATAATTGCATAGATGTTAAGAATTTTTTTTTTTTTTTTTTTTTTTTTTTTTAGGAAAACTATGTTGGTTAACTAAATGGAAATAATTCTTTAAGCGTATATTTTGTCTTTTTTTTACATTCAATTTATTTCATTTATTACTACTTAGTTCTTGCCTGTTTTAGAATGAAACTTCGAAAGTTACTTCTCAAGATAAAAGGAAATTTAAGAAATCTATTTTGTAGCATTAATAGAAAATTTTTATCGCACTCAGGATCTTTACTGGAATTCTATTGATAATACTCTCATTTATCTTAATTGGAAGTATATTGCTTCAAAGTTCATATTCGTCATCCCAGTATACCTGTTTTCTTTCCCCAACCTATGCCAGTAGAAACTTCTCTGTTTAAATCTGCCATTTACTAGATTTAAGTATAATACATTTGTTGTATGAATAAAAATATTCTTTTTTTAATTTAAAACTTCTCTGTTTCAAAGAAATTAATCCTTACAAGTGAAATAAAGGAAACTCACTAAATATAGATTGTAAAGATGTTTCTAAATCAGATGTTTCTTAATTTACGAAAATGTACTATAATTACGATGAAGAATGTGCAATAACGTCTTCCGAGTAACCCATTATATATATATATATATATATATGTATATATTTGCATTTACGGACAAAACATGTTTTGTAGGAGTACGAAATTATTTGTTAAAAAATAAAGAATAATTTAGTGTATATTGACGAGTTTTTCGGAGAGTATACTATCAGTCTTCTGAATTTGTCGATCGAATTCGGAAACACCCTGCATACATATCGATTAATTGCGTAGGTGTTAAGCAAAAATTTTATTTCTTTTTTGAAGTAAATAATATTGGTTAACTAGATGAAAAGAATTCTTTCAACGTGTATTTCGTCTTTTTTTACATTTAATGTATTTTATTTATTACTACTTAGATCTTGCTTGTTTTACAATAAATCTTCAAAAGATACTTCTCAAGATAAAAGGAAATTTAAGAAATATATTTTGTAACATTAATAGAATTTTTTTATAATACTGAGGGTCTTTACTGGAATTCTATTGATAATCCTCTAATTTATCTTAATTGGAAGTATATTGCTTCAAAGGTTGCATTTGTCATCCCCGTATTGCTGTTTTCTTTCATTAACCTACGGCAGTAGAAATTTTTTTGTTGTTGTTAAATTCACCATGAGTTAAATTTAAGTATAATAAATTTGTTATATGAATAAACTTTTTTTTTTTTTCAAATTTAAGAGATTTAATCCTTACTGACCAAATAAATGAATCTCACCAAATATACTGTGTAATAACAGGCAGATGTTTCTTAATTTACGAAATTGTACCATACACTGTTAGAAGTTTTTCTCTAGTTTGAACCAAATTTTGGTGCTCATTAGCTGGTAACATAGGTAAGTGAAATGTCTTAGAAACATTTGCAGCTACCTATTTCACCCTCTTTCCAACTATCGGAACTATGAGGAACTCCAAATTTTGGATTTCACAATCGTACAGTGGCAGCCTCCGAGCACTAAAATTTGTTGCAAATTGGAACAAGATTTTTAACAGTGCAATTACGAGCAAGAATGTTTCTTCTGAGTGACCCATGATTCCAAAATCCATTCCTTTACCTTTAAAAACCTCACAAAATAATATATATATATATATATATATATATATATATATACAGGGTGATTCCAATTTTTTTTTACAATAAAAGAGGGGTGATAGTACACATCAAGACAAACAATATTAAATAGGAGACCAAGGGTCCAAAACGTTTTCCTAAGGAAATAGCCGCGATTAAAGTTTAGGGACCAAATTTTCAAATAAACATAAAAAACGGAAAAATCGGTCGATTGATTTGCGGTTTTCACTAAAATTATTCTTTATGCCGGCATTTTCTTGAAATTAAATTATAAACATAAATTTCAAAAAATGCCGATAAAGGGCGCTTTAGACTTTGGAGTAACGAACAACTATTTTTTGCTGGTATTTTTTGCATCTCATTAAATGTTTTCGTAAGCTTAGACTCAAACTTAAATTTTGAGCTCAAAATCTGTAGTTGGGAGTGGTTAAGTAACACAAACTGAGCTGTGTTCAGAGGGTTCAAATTTCAAATGATTATAAAAAACGGAAAAATTGGTCGATCGATTTGCGGTTTTCACTAAAACTATTCTTTATTTAGGTATTTTCGTGAAAATAAATTATAAAGATAAATTTCAAAAATTGCCGATAGAGGGCGCTTTAGACTTTGGAGTAACGAAATACTCTTTTTTGGCGTTATTTTTTGCATCTTATTAAATGCTTTCGTAAGCTTATACTTGAACTTACATTTTGAGCTCAAAATCTGAATAGCTGGGAGTGATTAAGTAGACAAACTTAGCTGTGTTCAGAGGGTTCAAATTTCAAATAATTGTAAAAAACGGAAAAAAAATTGGTCGATTCGTTTGCGGTTTTTGCTAAAACTAATTTTTAAATCAGCAGTTTTCTTGATCAATCAGTGTTTTCTTGAAAATAATTTTTAAAGATAAATGCCACAAAATACAGGCGCCTTGGACTTTGGAGAAACGTACAACTATTTTTAACTGTTATTTTTTTTAATCTCATTAAATGCTTTCAAATGCATAGACTTAAATTTTGGGCTGAAATTCTGAATTGTTGGGAGTGTTTAAGTAGCGAAAAATTGAATTGTGTTCGAGGAGGAAAGAGGGTTAAATTTCAACTCCTGAACACACTTCAGTTTGCGCTTCTTAACTCCTCATAACGATTCAGGATTTGAGCTCAAAATTTAAGTTTAAATCTAAGCTTCCGAGAACATTTAAAATGATTTTGCAATCATTTAATTAGAACCAAAAAATAATGTTTAAAATGAATTGTTGGTTACTCTGAAGTTTAAGGTGCCCTCTGACGGATTTTTTTTAGATTTATCTTTAAAAATTATTTTCAAGAAGATACTCACGTAAAGAATAGTTTTATTTTAAACCGCAAACGAATCGACCAATTTTTCCATTTTCTATAATTACTTTAAATTTGAACCTCCCCCCCCCCTCCCCTTGAACACAGTTCAGTTTGTGCTACTTAACCACTCCATACTATTCAGATTTTGAGCTCAAAATTTAAGTCTAAGCTTCCGAAATCATTTAAAGAGATGCAAACAATAACGGCAAAAAATAGTTTTTCTTTACTCCAAAGTCTAAAGCACCCTCTATCGGCATTTTTTTGAAATTTATCTTTATAATTTATTTTCACAAAAATACCTAAATAAAGAATAATTTTAGTGAAAACCGCAAATCAATCGACCGATTTTTCCGTTTTTTATGTTTATTTGAAATTTTGGTCCCTAAACTTTAATGGCGGCTATTTCCTTAGGAAAACGTTTTGGACCCTTGGTCTCCTATTTAACATTGTTTGTCTTGATGTGCACTATCACCCCTCTTTTATTGTAAAAAAAATTTGGAATCACCCTGTATATATATATATATATATATATATATATAAACTTTTATTTTGATTAAACATTTTCCACATAATCAAAATAAAAGTTTTAGTTTCTCCGATCTGTATTGTAATCAGAGATTAGTGTACTGACTCTGCGTCATATGCAAATTTCCTCTTTGCGCCCCAATCGAGTTTTTTCTATGGGGGGAGGATTCCCAGAACGGTTTTTTGTGCGCGCATAACATGTCCGATTCTTGCGATACACGCACGGTTCCAACGCTCTTTAGGGTTTTCGCATGCGCTGAGCATTTTGCGATGAAAAAAAGGGTGTTGCCATTGGAAATTTTCGAGTTTCTGTAACTATAACCGTAACCGTGAGCGCCATTTCGTTGTCGTTCACAGAATCTCGAGCTCATACCTCTGAATAGCTATATCTGAAACTTCATTTCGATCGGTTGAGCGGACTGGCCGCTAGAGCTCCGTATAACGGCAAAGTTTTTTTTATGACCACCCTGTATATATATATAAATGCTTTTTTATTAACTGCCGCTACTTTTTGCAACCGTTTTCAAGTAGCCTTAACAGTGTCTTAATTAGTTATTACGACCCAGAAGACTGGTTTTTAGGGTGCTAAGAGGCAATATTCTGTCTTATTTTGGCCAACGTTAGCGAAATTAAAAACAGTAACCAAATGAAAAGAAGTGTTAGGAAAATAGCTTCTGCATGAAAACGGAGAAATCTATCTTTAGCCACCAATTATTTTAGTTTTAGTAGTTATAGTAGTCAGTTTTAGCAGTTTTATAGCATCAATATAATATCCTTTATAGAAGCCATTAAAAATGAATACATTCTAAATGTCTCTCTTAAATGCGTAATTGTTTGAAACATTCTTTTAGCAGTCTAAATGAAAATAAAAAATAGCTTTATTTGACTTACCGTTGTGGAAATAGAAAATTGTTACGAGGTTTCGACTTTTAATAGATAGAATTTTTTTAGATGCTGAAATAGTTTCTGGAGCGAGGGGGGCTATATTTTTGGCAAATTTAATATTATGGGGTAGAGGTTGCATCATTCAATGTAATAGGTTGTACTCGTATCCTCTGACTTGCGTAAATAATGTGTTCCGTAAGTTGTATGTAAATCGATTTCTCTGTATATATATATGTATAGTCGGCTCTCGTTAATTCGAACTCGTCGAGACCACAAGAAATCTTCGAATTATCCGAAGTTCGAATTATGGAAAAATGAAATGAAAACATGCTTAATATGGTACTATTACAAAGGAATTAATGCTATAGTGTTTTTTAAATTTATTTCGTCTGTTATCATTAGAATATGACTTAATATTAAATTAAAAAGTATAAATGCATAAACTAATGAAAATATTAGAAACAAGCACAATGGAAGAAAAATTTAAAGCGTTACTGATGGACAGACGGGATACTAAGAAAAGGATATCAAATGCATTGGATTACATGTATACTCGTTCGGAACAATTTTCACAAAAATCAAACAACGAAAGTTGTTCAAATGATCACCGTGAAATCTCCATGAAATCTGTGAGAAAGAAAAGAAAAAAGAAAAATCGGAATTTTCGTTAGTTCGAATTAAACGAAGTCAAGAGAAAATGAGTTCGAATTAATGAAAATTTTTAACGTTATTCTGGCATTGAAAATTTTGGGACTTCATGTTTAGTGCGAATTAAGCGAAGATTCGGATTATCCGATTTCGAATTAACGAGAGTCGACTGTATATGCACATGTATATAAAATATTTTTATCATATTATATTGTAAGAAAACACCATTCGACAGCAATTATTGCTATATAAACTATAAAGGTTTGAAAAAATATTAAAACAAACTTAAAAAAAAAAAAAAAAACACTTTTCAAATATCTTGTGGAATACGGAATTTATAAATGTTACATTGGTTATTATATTTTGAATCTAAAAAACGACTATAAAAATAGTAGATAATTAAAAAAATCTCATTTCACCAATTTTTCATGAATTTCGGATGGAAAAACAGATGAATAGCAAAGACAAAATAAAGCAATTCTAGAAAAACTTAAACATTGTTTATTAATCGGATGATAACTATGAAAAACTAGCAATAAAGATTAAGTTATTGTGTTATAAATTTTTTTGTATATTCAGTTAACCTATAACTCCATCTAGTATAAAAACTATATTACAACTGTGATTTATAAGTATATATTTTGCATTTATAAAATGAATGTCATAAGCAATAGTATATCAAATTATCTAATATGATCACAAATATCTTCGATATTCATAACGTAACTGTGAATATACGTATATTGAACGTATGTCTGGGGTTGCCTGTATACAAATCGGCAACGAACTGTGGGAAAGCAATAACTTATTCGTAAAAAACTTTTTTAAAGCAAACACAACCAAAGCTCCTAAACAATATCTCTTGAAAATATGGATAAAAAAATGTAATAAAAAACTACTTATCTTTGTATTTTCGTACGTAATTTTTGTGTTATTGCAACTTTAAATAATGAAAATTCTCATCTATCATGTTACATTTGTCTGAATACGGTACGTTTATATGTTTCATTGAGTGGTTCTCAATTAATAAAGAATTAACAGTTTAATTTCTTGTACAAAATATATTTAAAAAAAAATAATAATGTTATAAATATATTAACGTTACTCCTAATTATAACCAAAACACAAATGCATAAAATAATTACTAAACCGCAAATAAAATCCAAAATCTTTTAAATAATTATTTAGCATAATATTTTTTAACTTTTAATACATATGCTAAGTTAAAATTATACGACCTTCAATACTAAAATATACTACTCCTTTCTGAGATACATAAAAAAATTTAAAAATAAACATACCTTTTTTTTAACAACTTTCAATTTTGACACTAGACTGAAAACGTAATTATCCAACACTGCGAAATTTATATATAGGATGGTTTTATTTTAATAATTTTGACAATGTTATAAATTTATAAACGTTAATCTTATTCAAAATTAATGTAAAAATGCATAAATGTTTATCTTAACAAAAATAAACCACAACATCATCTGAATTAATGTTTAACGTAACAATTTTTATCATCTAAAAAAATAACTAATTTTCAATGGATACGAGCTTCAGTACCAAAAATAATATTTATCCTTAGTGAGATACATTTAAGAATTTAAAAATAAATGTACCTTTCGGTATTATTGAAAAAACAACGTTCAATTTCGAAACTAGACTGGAAACGTGATTATTCAAGACTGCGAATTTTACATATAGGATGCTTTCATTTTAACAATTTATAAACATTAATATAAAGTTATTTGGTTATTATAAACATTAATAATCAATTTATAAACATAAATTTAAAAACATTACTCTTAATTAAAACTAAAACACAAATGCATAAAATGTTTATTTTAACAAAAATAAAACTCATTATCTTTTAAATAAATGTTTAACGTAACAATTTCTAGCATTTAAAATAATTGCTAATTTTCAATGATACGAGCATCAGTACCAAAAATAATATTTATCCTTTCAAATATACGTTAAAGAATTTGAAAATAAATGTACCTTTCGGTATCTTTCAAAAAACAATGTTCAATTTCGAAACTAGACTGAAAACGTGATTATTCAAGACTGCGAAATTTATATATAAGGAAGCCGTGCTCTTTCAAAAGTTTATAATTAATAACTTTCCTCGGAACTTTGCTGACGAATCCATTTAATCTTTGGCTGCAAATTAAACAGAAAGTGTCGTTTGTTAGAAGCGATGCTCAGTTCTTCCTGGGAGGATGATAATGAATTTCAACTTCTAGAGCGCTACTTTTATTTAAAGTTATTTTCTTTCAAATAAATTTTCCAGGAATTCTTAGTTGAAAATTTTACTGCCAGGAGCAAGTTATTATTTTAAGGTGAAACGCTCTCTCTGTGTAAGAGAATTTAAAGAATGGAAATATTATTTTCAGAAACATATTGAAGATATTTTCTTTTCTAAAGTTGAATATTCTAACTGAGTTAACTTAATTATTGAGAATAATCATATTTTAAGGTGCATTATTTACTATTTTAGCAAATATAGCGCTAAAACATTTTTTAAAACTATACTATATAATAAAAGATAGTTTCGCTTTAAGTATATGCTTCTTCAGCTATTCTTACGCTCCAATATACTCAAACAAGTAAGGCAAAATCAAAGTAATAATAACTCTTGTGTTCTGTTACATAATTAAAAATTAATTCAATAAAAAAATCTCTGACGGCGGATAATTCTTGGAGATATTTATTATCAAATATGTAAAATGCTCATTTATTATTTAGATTTTATTACTGTTCAAATATATATATCTAAATTAATTTATATGTAGTTCATCTATATATAATATCTATCTATACTATCTATATAAATAAATACAGTCAAATCAGCTATTTCTATAATGATGCTGGAATTGGATATATTTACATATTTTTAGACTACTGGAATATTAAAGGTTTGGTTTGGTTTATTTTATGTCGGCCGATTATCACGCAATCTACACGCGGGATATAGGCCCTAAAGGGGTGAGATGCCCTCCGTGGTGGTCAGTCTAAGTGGAACATTAAAGCTTTCACTTATATTCTGAAATTTTCGTATGTTTAGACTGAAGTTTTAATGTATTTATTTTTAACTCCTTCTTTCTCGTTACATAACCGATTGATCAATTAACGAAAAAAAAACATGGATTCAAACATGGATTTATTGTCTATTAACACACTACAACAACAAATATAATGAATTAACGTTTAATTATGCAAGACTAAAATTAAAAGTACGTACATTAAATCTTTGAGGCACAATCCGTTCTCTAAATTCATATTTAGTATTTATGATTGTGATAATGAATGCCATTCTAATCTACCATTCTTTATAAATATAAGAATAAACTATCCTTGTTAATCCTAGGATATCATGGAAAAAACAAAACAAAATATTGAATTCATAAGATAACTGTACAACCGCAGTTGACTTTATTAAATCTTTATGGGATTTTTTTACGCACAACATTCATTATAAATCATAGTATATAAGGTATGATATAGCGTATTTTCAAAACCTCACAAACAACAGGTGTAATCAACTCTAAATATTATAAAATGTATGACGTTACTGCTTATTTTGAATTCGTCTGTATCTCCGTAGTCCTATGGAAACATACTCAAAAGCAAGACACCTAATTTTGGAAAAGTAATCAAAGAAAAACTGCATGCTCGATAATTTAGCATATTTTTTTATTCAAATATCTACAATTACTTTCGTTTAGTTTCGCTTTAATTTATCTGCTATTTATATTTTAAATATAATTAATATATATATTACTATACGGAAGTAATTATTTTTATCTAAATAAAAAAATCTACTAAACTCGTTCTGCTGCAGTAGAGAGAATCGATTTTCATCTTAACCAATGTATTTCCGATATTAAGCGTGATTATTTTACTCAACGAATTGAAATATCTAATCACATATTAAGTAGAATCGCACAATACGCGTTCTCGTTATAGACGAGATTATTTTGGATTAGATTTATGGGCAATGTTGTAGGAATCAGAAAAAATCCGTATATTAAGGGGTATTTCGTATTAAGCCGCTCGTCTATTAATAATGAGCATTTTCAACTGGTTCTTCTGTTTTGCCTAAAAAAATTTAAAACAGAATTTTTAATTAATTAAAATAAATTTTAATGAAACTATAAATACATATATAATAGGATAAAAAGGCAGTAATTAATATGGAAAATGTTGAAATAATAAGAAAAGCTTTTATTAATTTTTTTGATTTAAAAAAAACTATCATTAATACTAGATTTACAGCAAAGAAAAAAATAATAAGACTGTACTTCTTCATAATAGATAAGGTACCCTGGGGTAATAACGCCAGACGGGGTAATAACGCCAAGTGCTAATATTTTGCATAATTATGAAATAATTTGGTAAATGACACCCATGTGTTCTGCGCAGAAGGATTTTGAGTCATATAAATCGCAAAAAACAGCTTCAAGTTAATTTGTTTCAGTTTTAGGTCTTATTGTTTTTACAAGCAGCTAAAATTAACGCTTGATCTAAAATTTGCGTGATACGTTTTGTGATGTGAAGACTATTTTTTTTATCCGGAAATACTTTGTTAATTACATAAAATTGTAGTACATTTCATGGCCTTTCAAAATGTTGTTGAAGATTTTGGATATATTCTCGAGATAATTTGTAATTTAAAATGTACAGCGCAATAACTATAACGGGGTAATAACGCCAATCCTTGCAATTTTTACCCCGGTTGATTCCCTACAGTGGCCAAGCTACATCCTAAATACTGATTCAAATAAACACAATTAAAACTGTGCAATGTTTCTAATAATTCTATTTAAGCGGTTTTTTAAGCAAAAAGAAGCTCACGGTCTGATATTCTTTTGCCTCATCAGTTCCTCCCCACACCACACCTTTATTTTTCTTACACTTTCACAAAAAAAATGAACATTTTCAATAGCTCAGGATGCAATTTGTCAATTTCTGGAGCTGAGAATTTGTATTTTTAGAATTGGGCAATCTACATGCAATTATTCCAACTTATTTCATAGTTTTGTTTGCATGGCGTTATTACCCATATAGGTGGGTAATAACGCCAAATAGCATTGGTCAAGAGATCACGCCATTACATTTTATGTATTCATATCTGTTAAATTATTTTTTTTATATAGATAGTCAATGAGTTGCTGTATCAAATCATATATTTGTTTGAAAAATACAAACTAAAACTGAGCCGTGAAAATTGCTAGAACCTTAACGTGGCGTTATTACCCCAGGGTACCTTAATATATTTTCCTCATTTACTACAATTTTTAAATGCATTCTAAATTATCAAGCATATTTTCCGTTTTAAAGAGAAGAATGAAATTAAAAAGCGAATTTTTAATACGAAATTGATATTAGTATTCAGGTAATAAAAGACATTTTTTTCAAATTTTCGTTAATTGCACCGAGTTGTGTTTACAAAACGTTCTTTCATCTTCATAATTTAACTTACTTTATCGTGATGAACATTTAATGAGAGTTCATTTTGAAAGTCCCAAGTAAGAAAAAAAATCATAAATAAAAGTAACAAAAACGTAGGAACAATCATTCTGTTCAACCTTTAATTTCACTTTAAATAAAGAAACAATTTAATTTTTTCGGGGACTGGATAATTCGAGGAAAAACTTGATTTTGCGCAAAAGAATTTAGATAAAAAATAATTCTTTTGTTTCAATTTAAATTCATGACATACTGTTCTTGCATGCTTCATTCAGTTCAATTAAATTTTAAGAAAACCTACCGCTTTGAAATATGTCAGTCACGTAAAAATGTTTAAGATAAAAGTTATTCACGTTTCCAGATTCAGAAAATCTTCACAGTGATAGCAGAATAATCACTTCTAATTACAGGAATGTCTGTTACAAATTTGAACTATCTTGTAACTTTCTATTTTCTTTTATTTTGAGAAAATAATTGTTTTATTATTATTAATATTAAAATACCTACCACTATTTTCGTTTAGTGATCTTCACATTAATTAATGTGTTATTTATTTTTCAAAGATATATTTAATCGAAAACAACCATTTTATCGCAATAAAAAGCATTCATTAAACTAGCCACTTTGGAGAAGAGAAAAGGTATTCGCATTTTGATCAATGAATTTCGGATATTAAGCATGATTTTTATTACACAAATGATCAAATATTAAATTGCGTAATAAGCGTTTTCGTTGTAAACGTGATGTTTTTGCATTAGATTTATGTTCGGTATTGAAGGAATCAGAAAAAAAATCCGCGTATTAAGTTCTAGTGCGCATTCATCGGTATCGCGTATTAAGCGGGATTGCGTATCAACAATGAACATCTTAAACGAATCGAATTTATTGTTTGAAACATTTTAAACATATGAAGTTCGACAATTTTAAGAAATAACTACTTATAGACTCTACTAATAACAGCTATTAATATGTAAAAAAGTTTCTATTTATTTTAATTATTTAAAAAAATGTATAGTTAATACTAGATTTAAAAAGACGAAAACAAAATGTAACTGTAACCATTATTCATAATGCAGTGCACATTTTTTTTTTCTTTTACCACAATTCCTCTAAATACATTCAAAATTATATTTAACGTATATTTTCCGTTTTAAAGAAAAGAGTGAAAATAAAAAACGAATTTTTAAGATGGAGGAGATATTAGTATTCAGGTAGTAAAAGACATTTTTTTCCTAATTTTCGTTAATTGTGCCCAGTAGTGAGTACAAAACGTTCTTTCATTCTTCATAATTTAACTTATTTTATCGTGATGAACATTTAATGAGAGTTCAGTTTTAAAGACCCAAGAAAAAAAATTCACAAATTAAAGTAACAAAAACATAGGAACAATCACTCTGTTCAACCTTTAATTTCACTTTTGAATTTTTCAGGGACTGGTTAATTCGAAGAAAAACTTGATTTTGCATAAAATAATTTAGATAAAAAATTATTCTTTTGTTTTAATTTAAATTCAGGACATATACTCTTCTTGCATTCTTCATTCAGTTCAGTTAATGTTTAAGAAGAACAAACCGCTTTGAAGTATGTGAGTCACGTAAAAATGTTTAAGCTAAAAGTTATTCACGTTTGTACTTTCAGAAAACTTCACAGTGATAGCAGAATAATCACTTCTAATTACAGGAATTTCTGTTACAAATTTGAACTAATTTTGTATCTTTTCCTTTTTTTTGAGAAAATAAATATTTTATTATTAATATTCTTAAAATATTTAACACTATTTTCATTTTTTCGAATTTCGCCTTAATTAATCTGTAATTTATTTTTAAAAAAAGAATATTACTCTGCGAAAACAATCATATTACTTGAATATAAAACATTCACTAAGCTGGCCACCTGGAGTAAAAAAAATGTGTTCGCATCTTGACCATTGAATTTCGGTTATTAAGCGCGATTTTTTTATCCAAAGGATCAAATATTAAATCACGTAATAAGCGTTTTGGTTGTAGACGTGATGCTTTTGCATTAGACTTATGTTCGCTGCTGAAGGAATCGGAAAAATCCCTGTATTAAGTTCTATTGCGCATTAATTGGTATTGCGTATTAAGCGGGTTTGCGTATTAGCAATGAACATCTTAAACGAATCGACTGTATTGTCTGAAACATTTTAAAAGACATAAAATTCCACATTTTTAATAAATAGCTACTTATAAAATATACTATAAAATCAGCTATTAATATGCAAATAACCGTGAAATAATAAGAAAAGTTTCCATTTAATTTTAATTATAAAAAAAAATACATGTGGCACTCGGGGACTGCCGCGGTAAAGCTATTGCATAGCATTTTTTATCCACTTATGCAAATATAATTATTTATATATTTTTTATTTATGCAGTTTATTTTTTTGTCTTTGATATTAATTCAAGTTTTTTCTTTGTCTTTGATATTAATTCAAGTTACACTTTTTGAGCGTGATAACCGATAAGAAAGCAATTTTTTTTCTTTTATTGAATAAATGAGAAGTTAATATCGTTTAAAATATTTTTATTATCGTACAATACATGTAGGTTAATCAGGAATTTTTATCATTGAAACAATAGGTTTATAGTAACTGAAATAAGAAACATAAATTTGAGACTTGATATCCTCTAAATATCTGAAAAATACTGCGTCAATGTCTGCCGAAGGATACCGTGCCCAAGTCTGCCGAAATGAAACGACGTTAGCCGAAATGTTAGTTTTTTTTTAGTTACGGGATTTCTAGATCCGGTCGCCGCGCTCAAATCCCGTGATAAAAGCTATGCAATAGTTTAATAAATTAACAAACAAAATTTGGAAGCGCTACGAAAATTAGATCGCGAGTTATAAGCATTTTAAATTTTTCGACCATCACCATAGGAAGTCTCCTGTCACCAAAAGAAACACTGTCTCATAATAAATTACCAAACAGAATTTGGCCTCGCTATGAAAATTAAATTGCGAGTTATAAGCATTTTAAATTTTTTGACCCTTACCGTGAAGGGGGGGGGGGGTCTCCTGTCACCAAAAGTAACACTGTTTCATGATAAATTACCAAACAAAATTTGGCCGCGCTACGAAAATTAGATCGCGAGTTATAAGCATTTTTAATTTTTCGACCCTCACCGTGGGGGATCTCCTGTCACCAAAAATTAACACTGTCTCATAATAAATTACCAAACAAAATTTGGCCGCGCTACGAAAATTAGATCGCGAGTTATAAGCATTTTTAATTTTAAGACCCTCACCGTAGGGGTCTCCTGTCACCAAAAATTAACACTGCCTCATAATATATAACCGAACAAAATTTGGCCGCGCTACGAAAATTAGATCGCGAGTTATAAGCATTTCAAATTTTTCGACCCTCCCGTAGGCGGTCTCTTGTCACCAAAAATTAACACTGTCTCATAATAAAGTACCAAACAAAATTTGGCCGCGCTACGAAAATTAGATCGCGAGTTATAAGCATTTTAAATTTTTCGACCCTCACCATAGGGGGTCTCCTGTCACCAAAAATCAACACTGTCTCATAATAAATTACCAAACAGAATTTGGCCGCTCTATGAAAATTAGATCGTGAGTTATAAGCATTTTAAATTTTTCGACCCTCACCGTGAGGGGTCTCCTGTCACCAAAAGTAACACTGTTTCATGATAAATTACCAAACAAAATTTGGCCGCGCTACGAAAATTAGTTCGCGAATTATAAGCATTTTAAATTTTTCGACCCTCTCCGTGGGGGGGAGTCTCATGTCACCAAAAATGAACACTGTCTCATAGTAAATTACCAAACAAAATTTGGCCGCGCTACGAAAATTAGATCGCGAATTATAAGCATTTTAAATTTTTCGACCCTCACCGTGGGGGATCTCCTGTCACCAAAAATTAACACTGTCTCATAATATATTACCGAACAAAATTTGGCCGCGCTACGAAAATTAGATCGCGAGTTATAAGCATTTAAAATTTTTCGACCCTCACCGTGGGGGAGGGGGGTCTCCTGTCATCAAAATTTAACACTGTACCATAATAAATAACCAAACAAAATTTGGCCGCGCTACGAAAATTAGATCGCGAGTTATATGCAAACGACGTTAGCCGGAGTGTTAGGTTTTCTCGTTACGGAAGTGTTAGGTTTTCTGGTTACGGAATTTCTAGTTTCAGTCACCACGCTCAAAGCCCGTGATAAAAGCTATACAATAGCTTAAATTACCGCATTTGTGATAATAATAAGATGTATGTATATAGAGTACTCACTCATTTTCTTTCACTATTTTTTCACCACTTTCTTCATTAATAAATGCACTTTGTTTATTCATATTTAATAAACTTTATACACAAATTTTACGCGTACAGCTATTCACCAGCAACTGATATTCACTGTTGAACTAAAATATTGTGTCTAAAGAAGAAAGAAAAACACTCCGGCTAACGTCGTTTCAGCTCGGCAGACTTCGGCGCACTGCCGAAGTCTGCCGAGCTGAAACGACGTTAGCCGAGTGTTAGGTTTTTTCGTTACGGATGTGTTAGGATTTTACGCGTTACGGAATTTTTGGATTCGGTCGCCGCGCTCAAAGCCCACGATAAAAGCAATGCAATAGCTTAAAAATATTTCGTTAATATTAGATTTAAAACGAGGAAAACAAAATGTAACTATACTCATTCCTTATAATACTCGCCACATTTTTTTCTCTTTTACCACAATTTCTAAATGCATTCTAAATTATTACGTATTTTTCCCGTTTTAAAGAAAAGAGTGAAAAAAAAGCAAATTTTTAAGATGGAATAGATATTAGTATTCAGGTAATAAAATATATTTTTTTCCTAATTTTCTTTAATTGTTCCTAGTAGTGTGTATAAAACGTTCTTTCATTCTTCATAATTTAACTTACTTTATCGTAATGAACATTTATTGAGAGTTCATTTAAAAAGTCCCAAGTAAAAAAAAAAAAAAAAAATCACAAATTAAAGTAACAAAAACGTAGGAACAATCATTCTGTTCAATCTTTGAATTCACTTTAAAAAAAGAAACTATTGAAATTTTGCGGAGACTGAAAAACTGGATTTTGCATAAAATAATCCAGATAAAAAGGAATGATTCCTTTGTTTTGATTTAAATTCATGACATACTGTTCTAGCATACTTCATCCAGTTCAGTTAATTTTTAAGAAAAATGTACCGCTTTGAAGTATGTCGGTCACGTAAAAATGTTTAAGTTAAAAGTTATTCACGTTTGCACTTTCAGAAAAAATTCACAACGATAGCATAATAAACACGTCTAATTACAGGAATGTCTGTTACAAATTTGAACTATCTTGTAACTCCCTATTTTGTTTTATTTTGAAAAAATAAATGTTTTATTATTATTAATAATCAAATACCTACCACTATTTTCGTTTCATGATCTTCACATTAATTAATGTGTTATTTATTTTTTAAAAATATTACTAATCAGAAACAATCATTTTATCGCAATAAAAAGCATTCATTAAACTAGCCACTTTGGAGGAGAGGAAAGATATCGCTTTTTGACCTATGAATTTCGGATATTAAACATGATTTTTTTTACACAAATGATCAAATATTAAATCGCGTAATAAGCGTTCTCGTTGTAAACGTGATGCTTTTTCTTTAGATTTATTGTCGGTGTTGAAGGAATCAGAAAAAATCCGCGCATTAAGTTCTATTGCGCATTAATCGGTATCGCGTATTAAGCGGGAATTGCGTATTAACAATGAACATCTTAAACGAATCGACTGTATTGTTTGAAACATTTTAAACATATGAAGTTGCACATTTTTAAGAAATAACAACTTATAGAATGTGCTAAAAAAGCAGCAATTAATATAGAAAAAGTATCTATTTTTTAATTATAAAAAAATATATCGTTGATACTAGACTGAAAATGAGGAAAACAAAATATAACTGTATTCATTCTTTATAATACGCGCCACATTTTTTTTTCTCTTTTACCACAATTCCTAAATAAATTCTAAATTATTACGTATGCTTCCCGTTTTAAAGAAAAGAGTGAAAAAAATCAAATTTTTAAGATGGAATAGATATTAGTATTCAGGTAATAAAAGACATTTTTTTCCTAATTTTCTCTAATTGTGCCGAGTAGTGTGTACAAAACGTTCTTTCATTCTTCATAATTTAACTTACTTTATCGTGATGAACATTTAATGAGAGTTCATTTTGAAAGTCCCAAGTAAGAAAAAAAAATCACAAATTAAAGTAAAAAAAACGTAGGAACAATCTTTCTGTTCAACATTTAATTCACTTTAAGAAAAGAAACTATTTAAATTTTGCGGAGACTGAAAAACTGGATTTTGCGTAAAATAATCCAGATAAAAAGGAATGATTCTTTTGTTTTAATTTAAATTCATGACATACTGTTCTTGCATGCTTCATTCAGTTCCGATAATTTTTAAGAAAAATTTACCACTTTGAAGTATGTCGGTCACGTAAAAATGTTTAAGCTAAAAGTTATTCACGTTTGCACTTTCAGAAAAACTTCACAATGATAGCATAATAAACACTTCTAATTACAGGAATGTATGTTAGAAATTTAAACTATCTTGTAAATTCCCTTTTTTTTTTTTTTTTTTTTTTGAGAAAATAAATATTTTTTTTTTACGTATTCTGAATCGCTCTTTGAAATATTTAAAGATACAAATTGTTGCACATGGATAAAAATCAGCTTCATAAACAGTTACATTACAGCCTTCTAAAGGGATATAAATTGAAATTTTTTCAAAAGGGTGCCGATTTATAAAATAGAAAAACATATTCTTTACAGGAAGGGAAAAAAGAGCTAGGGTGATAACTTTTGAACTTTTTACTGTAGACAGATTTATGTATAGATATGCATACACATACAGTCTCCACTTGGAATCATTGAATAACATGAGAGAGTTATTTTCTGATTTTTTCATTACGAAAAATTTCGAAAACTGCATTTTAATATAATTGGTATACGATGCTAACAAGATTTTTGCTGTAAATGATTTGTTGAAATGCTTTTACAAACTGCAGAAACGAAATCAAAAGAAAACAAATAAAAAAAAAACTATTATACTGAAATACTACTCATAACATAGTAATTTTTCATAAAAATACCAAAGCGTGCATCTGAAGTATTTTTATTTTGTGACTTTGTGCAATATACGGATATGTAAGATTAAAATCGCCATTATACTATATATTAAAAGAGTTTATCAAACAGTTTCTCGTGATAACTAAAATGCAAAAAGTAAAAAATAGTGAAAGTAGAATGAAAAATAATTACCTCTCTTGTATTTAACAATATGAAAAAATAATCACTTTTCTTAAAGTATTTTGATTTTTTTATTATTTAAAGTATTTTATAATACATTTTGCATGATCTTCATTTCTTTCAACAGGCAACTATGCTGTGCAAACTTTGCGATTAATATATATCTAGTACACTACTTTTAATTTATGATTGTACTTTATCATGAAGTAGGAATAACTTCTAATTTTATTAGATTACTTTTTATATATCTTTATGCACGATTATATGAAAAAAGTCTTTACAATTTTATAGCTGCGAAAAAGAAATATACTTCGAAAAATGTATTAAAATGTCCACAAATTACGCCAAACGCTCAAAATTATGGTCTGAAAAAAATAATGATAATAAGTAAACAGTATTATTATTAGTAAGCACACTTAAGTATTTCAAAATATTTTGAGTATATATACGTGGTCAATATGAAAAATATCCAACCTTTAGCCAACAAATATATAAGTCACCTGACAGAATTGGTTCCCTAATCGTCTGCAAAGTAGTCATTTTGTACCTCGAAGCATTTAGCTTTCCGTCCCTTCTAATAACGAAAACACTTCTGGAAAATATATTTTTTAACGATATTGAACTTCGCCATCGAATTTTGCATATCTCATCTCTATTCTCTAAAAGGTACCTTTTAAATAGTGTCTTCGGACAATAAATAAATAAATAAAACAGGAGTGGCAAGGAGCCACGTCTGGAGAGTAGGGAAGTTGGCAATCGATTCAAATTACATGGTTTGTCGAGAAAGTATAAATCAGATGAGATAAATTAAAGCAGTGGTTGACAAAATATTAGTTGCGATCCCCAACCGGGTCGCGAAGCAATCGAGGTCGTCACAAAATATATATTTTATTTCCCCTGTTTAAAAAATTCCACGCCAAACAATATTTCAAGAGAAAAACTATAAATTTCCTTCCGGATGAATATGTGAGCAGAATGACCAGAAATATTTAAATCGGTTTTGAATCTTGATTGGGTTTAACACGACATACTTATATGAACATACTTTTTCTACTTTTCTGTTAAAAAAAAAAAAAAAAAAAAAAAAAAAAAAAAAAAAAAAAACACATAAACAAACGTCGTGTAGAAAATGACTTGAGGTTAAAATAAGCTAGTTTTTAACCTGACATAGATGCCCTCATCGGTAACACCACCAGTGACAGAATTCTCAAAAAATATAAGGTTATGTTTCACTAGTATTTAAACATATTTTTTATTATAAATGTAATTTTTGTGTTGTTTTAATTAATGTTCCAGTTACCGCAAGGAGATTAACAATCCTTGCTTTAGTTAATAGTATATTATTCGTACTAAAATTTGCTGCTTTCGTAAGATAAGTTAGCTTTTAGTTTCTGAAAGTCATTCAACAATTTTCATACTTATATACACCTTCATATTAAGTGTATCGCGAAGAAAAAATTTACTAAAAGTTGGGTCGCGATTCAAAATAGATTGGGACCGCTGAGCTAAAGACGTTATGAATCTTACAGCACCTGATGAAACTTATAAGTTGTTTCGCTTGAGAATGGCCAAACTTTGAAAAATTTTGATGCAGTACCTTTCTCAACTCGTTCAGTCATCTGCAGAAAAATTAAAATCTGACGAAAACGTGCGAGTTTCCCCCATTCAGCTACTGGTCGAAATTGACTATATTATTTCAAGAATGTGCTTTAAGCCGTCCCCTTCTAATGTGATTAGTCTTGCAATACCATGTGCGCATGCTAGGAATAAAAAAAGCAGAAAAATATGCATGCAATGTAAATTATAAATTATTTATAACAACATAACATTTCATTATGAACTAATTTTGTTGACATTCAAATAGGTAAAAATATTAATATTTGCATTCCATATAAAATAATTTTTCAAAATAAGGCTCGATATAAAAGTTCTAAATGAAAATTTAATGTTTATTAATTAGATTTATTATATAACTTTAACAGTCACATGCATAAATTTAACATTTATTCTTCTTAATATATGAATTAGCACCAATTAAATAATATTGAAACATTATCTGTAACATAACAAACTCCATTAATTTTTATTTGTTTCAAATTATTTGTATATCAGATGTAATTTGTTCTACGTGCTTCACTAAATTGTATATAAATTAGTTTGCAAATTAACATAATATAAATTTCCTTTAAAATTATTTTCACTATTTCTATTGAAAATTAATCAATCTCAAATCTCAAATCTTTGTTATTTGGAAAAAAAGCAAAATGCATAATTTACAAACATTAACTATTGTATAACAAAATTGTAAAAACATTCGAAATAATATAAAAGCAATCAAGTCTATTCGGTTAAAAATGATTTAGAATTCGAAAATTTTAATATATATTAAAGAATTTTTTATCTTATAAATAAACCGAATACAAGACTTATTCGTGTAATTCACAAACAACACAGATATTTGGCATATTCACATATTTCACATTACATTGTTATTTCATTTAATTAGAAAGTATTATCACTAAAAAGGGTAAATATTTAAGAAATATTTGTTTGAAAAGCGCCTTAGCTTTTAATGCTTTATGCAAATGTTCTTGAAATTTGCAAACATAATTCTCCTCCAAAACTTGTTGTAAATAGTCGGAATTCATTGTAGACATTTCGAATTTAGTTATATTCTATTTAAAATATGAAATTATATTTTGTAATATCTTTCTCGTTTTGCGATATAAAAGTGCTTTGAAATTTAAATTAAGATGGTATACTTGAGAAATGTGTACAACAATTTAAGTTGGAAATAAGTCACAATTATAGGAAAATGTTTTACATTTGAGTAAATAAGATATTTAATATTAACTGATATTTTACTGTTAGGTGTGTTTCATATTTTCGAAACTGCGAAATTCTAAAATTTAATTTCATGAAATCGTTATAATGTTTCGTCGCTTTCTACAAAAATGATGCAATTAAAATCTAAATCTTTTGATGCTTTTAAGAATTTATATTACTTATTATGCGAGCTTTAACACGGATAAGATACAACTTTTTTCAGAACGCCTGCAGTTTTTTATCGTTATAAATACAATGAGTTGCTATTGTTATAAATACAATGTTATGTATACAATTGTTAGTTGCTTGTTCTACATTTCCACCTCAAGTATTTAATGCAGCCTTTCAGATCAATCAAACTTGCAGCTCATAATTAGTGCCTCCAGGGTAGATTGATTTAAAACAGTGGAAGATATATAGCACGAATAATCTCGTATGATGTTTTGTAACAATATCTTACAACAGCTCTTTTATACAGGGTGCCCTAGAAATAATGGGACAAACTTTAAGGGGGGTAGAGGTCATGATAAGGATTCAGATTTACCTAGCAACCCAATAGTTGGAAACGTTTTCTTGGCGTGGTAGTGATGACACTAAACGCAAGAACGACAGGATACGAATAAGAAGAGAAAATATCTTTATTATCGTTATTACAGCAGAAAAGTAAGAAAAAAGAACATTTTAAAAACACTGATCGTTATCAAAGTACGTGTTTGAAATTACGACTTCGGGCAACGGTGCATACAGGCGCATCTCCGGTGCATGGAAGATCTAACGTTTTACAGAAAACACCAGGAATGTCCTGAACTTCCTCAGCAGCTGCAACGATGCGTACAACTTGTTCCTCATAACTTTCCAGTGTTATCCCGGTATTTTTGCTGCACTAAGAATAAAAAACATGTTTTCCCTACCTGTTCGTTTCCTTTCTTTCCCATGTTTTCTGTCGTCACTACTGTGCCAGGAAAGTGTTTCCGACCATGTGTTGCCATGTAAATATGAATCCTTGTGGTGGCCTCTACCACCCCATAAAGTTTGTCCCATTATTTCTGGGACATCCTGTAGATAATGAACACGTGATTTCAGTGTAAGTATTTTAGTAAAATTGCTATCAAAATCTGGGTAAGCTTGTAAGAAGCAGACAAGCTTGTTTTGTAACTATCCTACCTTAGAAACTTAATGCATTAATGAACACATAAATTCACAAAGTAGTACACTGGTGCAAGAAATATCTTTTGTGACGTTTAATAACGTAACATTTCGTAGTAATGTTACGAAAGTGACGTTAGCATTAATTTCATAAGAACACTCAATTTTATCACTAATGCACAAAATCATCTATACCTACGCGAATAAATTTTGTTTTTTTTACATACAGAGACGTATACTTAAACAAAGACGACACTAAATTAATAGAATAACATTATGTATTACAGAAAGGAAGTTACCTAAATTTGCCTTAACCGAATACAAAATCCTTAATAATTAAATTTATTTGCTTGTTGCTCTCTAATACTTAACAAATGAGAACAGATGATACGAGAAAGGTCATTTGGTTGAAATCTAAGGTGAAATAATTCAGATTCTATTTAAATATTTTTATGCGTATATCTTTATATACACTGGTGTGCAAGATTAAAGGACGAGTCCCAAAATTCCAGTTTTCAAAGGATTTTCAAGAGATAATTTTCACGGGAATGTTCAAAAGGAAGTAATATAATTCGAATAACTATTATCCCTGCACTACAGCTAGTCCATATAACATATCATTCAGGTCACACATGGTCACAAGAGTCAGAGTCTCTAAAGCGAAACAAAAAAATAAAAAGAAAATTCCACATGTCTTTTTTATGAGTCTCAAATGACTACTATATGTGACTCCACTGTCAGGTCATTGTGACTGCTGCTTTGTGGCGAGTCACCAGGTGACTTTACATTGTCGCTTCATTGAGGCTCTCGTGTGACCTCTCATCTGGAGACTCAATTTGAAAGTCATTGTGAATGTTGCATTATCATAAATTACCAAATAATGTCACATTAAAATCACATGGGGACTTTTCACAACTTTCTCTGTTACCATTTGAATAAGTCTTGTGACAGAAAGTCACCATGTGACTTTAACGTGACATTATTTGTTGATTTATCAAAATGCAACATTCACAATGAATTTAAAATTATGTCTCCAAATGACAGTAATATGCGAGTCTTAATAAAAAGACATTGTAAAATCACCTGGTGATTCAACACAAAGCAGCATTCGCAGTGACCTGTCAATGGAGTCACATATAGTAGTCATTTGAGACTCATAAAAGATAAGTATGAGATTTCTTATTTTTTGTTACACCATAGTGACTGTGACTCTTGTGACCATGTGTGACCTGAATGAGATGTTATATGGGCTAGCTGTTATGCAGGGATAGTAAATATTCGAATTATATTACTTCCTTTTGAATATTCCCGTGAAAATTATCGCTTGAAAATCTCTTGAAAATTGACATTTTGGGACTCGTCCTTAAATTTTGCACACCAGGGTATATTGATAAAATTTCAACAAAATAAAAATTCATAGGAGAATGAAAATTTCAGATATCATAGCCAGCTTTCTAGAGAACTTGTACATAATTAAATGTATAATAAATAACACATATATAAATAAACAGAAAGAAAGTATATAACATTTATATAATATGTTTTAGTAAGCGTACATTTGAGCGTATAATTTATAATATTATGTAGTCACTATAAGAGAACGCATTCCAAGAGTACAATAATACATTTCACGAATTCATATACATAACATAAAAACATATTAATACTCATATTTTTTCTTTTTTTTATCAAGAAACAGAAAAAATGTAAGCAAAGAAGTACACAAAATTTAAATGATTTGAATCTAAATATTTATCTAAATGAAATTAATTTTTTCTGTAGCATTTTTTGAGAAAGAAATATTTCACATCAATTTAGAGCGTTTGTCAAAATGCTTCTTTTTATAGAGTTCTCTCGAATAATTAAACAATGCAAAAAAAATAACCTTATTTTAACAAAATAATAACATACTTCGAACAAAAAAAAAAAAAAAATCCTTAAGTAAAAATCCAGGAAAAGAAGTAAAAATAGGCATACTTTGTCAATAAAAAATAAATATTATATGCGTCAACATTTACCAGAAACATCAAATTAATTTCCCCCTATATGTTTCTTTTACATTTTATTTATTTTAAAATTATAAAAAAGGGTAGCTTCCATTACTTTTTTCCCTTACTTAAAAGAACACTGTAAAAAGTACCCCATAATCTGCTTACACCACCACGCGTTTTTTCTTTGGCCATAACAGGAAGGAGGAAGAAAAAAATGTAAAAATTAGCTGAAGAAAAGCCTCAGAAAAACGGTCTTCTTTTTATAAACAGAAAACTTTTAGTGACATAGTTGTGCAAAGAATTTTAGCTAATTGAAAGAGGGTATTAGAGAAATAAAATTGTGTTTTACTGCAAATATATGAAGCTCCTCGGATACACTCTTTGCTCCATGTAATGTAGATTATTAGCTTTTATATATCAAAGGGAAAGTACATTTTATCATACAAAAATAAGTTTCCTCTAAAGAAATATTTTACTAATCGTATGTACTTTAATAGTATGGCCCAACTAATTATCATTTACTTAAATAGAAATGATACATACGATAAATAACAGAAATATATAAATAAAAAGAAAGAAATCCAATAACATTTATAAAATATGTTTTAATATACGTGCATTTGAGCGTACATGATATAATATAATGTAGTTTACTATAAGAGTATACACTGCAAGAGTACATATAATATTTATTTCAGAAATGCATATACAAAAAAAAACAAAACATATTAATACACAAGTTTATTCTATTTTCTTTCAAGAAACAGAAAGAAATGTAAGTAAAGAAACACAAATTTTAAATGATTTGAATTTTAATATTTTTCCAAATGAAATTAAAATGTAATTTAACATTTAATGAGAAAAAAATGATTTATATCATTTGAGGACGTTTTTCAAAATGCTGTTAATAACATCTGGAATTTTTTAACATATTAATTTTCTTTTAAAAAACTAAATCAGCACTCGTTAAATTTCATGTTTTTTATACTTTAACTCACGATTAATTTAACAATGCAATAAAAAAACATAACCGTTACTTTAACGGAAAAATAACATATTTCGAAAAAAAAAAAATAATTTCCCTTCAATAAATATTTAGAAAAAGGAGCATACTTAATTAATAAAAGATAATGATTATAGTCTCTATCATTTACTTGAAGCATCAAATTAATTTCCATCCTATATATATATTTTTTCATTTTATTTATTTTAAAATTATAAAAAAAATCGCTTCCATTACTTTTTTTAACTTACTTAAAAGAACACTGTAAAAGGAACTCTATAATCTGCTTACACCGCCACACGTCATTTCTTTCGCCATAACAGGAAGGAAGAAGAAAAAAAATGTAAAAACCAGCTTAGGAATGCCTCCGAAAAACTAACATTTTTTTTTTTTTTTTTAAGAAAAACTTTTAGTGACATAGTTGTGCAAAAAATTTTTAATAATCGATGGAGTGTATTAGAGAAATTAAAGTGCGTTGCAGTACAAATATACCGGGTGATCCAGAAATTCCGGAAGTTTTGAAATGATAATAATGAGCAAACTATAAGCTATAGAAGTATGCGGTCTTCACAGAAATGCTCAGAAACTTATGGGATTTGTTTTTTCGATGAAACGAATATGTCATGTTAGTTACAC
The DNA here is from genome assembly GCA_964019185.1 of Maratus speculifer. Lineage (NCBI taxonomy): Eukaryota > Metazoa > Arthropoda > Arachnida > Araneae > Salticidae > Maratus > Maratus speculifer. Next base: position 113,335,066 of record OZ025289.1, on the reverse strand, counting down.
TTTTTGCCAACAGGTAACGCTAAAATTGATAGTATTATTTTTATAATACGATACAGCTCACTAAAAAAAAGAATTAATGTCGAAGGGTTATAAATTTTCATTATGACTCCCAGAGCTTATAAATACCGCCGTGAGCCGATGCAAAACAGCGTGCACAGTATCCTCAGAGCAGAAAGAAATTCCAGGAGAAATTTCAGTTCATCGTGATATTACAAGTGCACTGCACTGACCATGAGTTGATTATTTCGTTTTGGTATTCCCAAAATTTTACCTCATTTGCGATCTCCTGCTTCTATTACGATCTTCCAATGAGACCCTGTCTCAAAACTTACCATAGCATTTCACATTTGTGATGGCCATCGAATCTTTTGCAATTTTAACTTCACGTATTGTACGATAAAAACACATCTCGATATGCAAATAAAGAAAGTCTAAACATAGCAGTTACTCATCAAATTCTGTATGAAAATTCCCTTTCAATGTAATTTGAACTCCTTAAAAAATGTGTTTGAACATAGACCACCCTTGAAACGAAATCTCATCAATATCCTAGAAAAGATGTTTCGCAGTGAACTCATGTGTCTATAAAACGCTTGATATTGGTGCATTCAGTCTTGTACAGCAGCGCCACCTGTTACTAAAAAAAAATCATTCTAAACAAAAATCCCACATGTTTCTGAGCACATATCTGAAAACCGGACCTTTGTACACTACATAATTTCGTAATTATTAGCATTTCAAAACTCCCGAAACTTCTGGATCACCCGGTATGAAAACCCTCGGATACACTCTTTAACTTAGAGCTCCTAGTAATGTAGATTATTAGCTTTTACATGTCAGAGGGGATATGCATTTTATCATGCAGAATTGAGTTTCTCTATAGAAATATTTTATTTTAAAAATATGTACATTTGTGCGAAACTAATTATCATTTGCTTAAATAAATTTGATACATATGATGAATAATACAATTATATAAATCAACATAAAGAAATTAAATAGCATTTCTAAAATATGTTTTAGTATAAGTGCGTTGAGCATAAATGATTTAATATAAGAGTTTACTATAAGAGTATACACTGAAAAAGAACATATAATATTCATTACGAGAATGCATATACGTAACATGAAAACATATAAATAAACACATTTATTCTGTTTTTATAAAAAAGCAGAAATATATAAAAGTTAAAAAACACAGGTGTAAAATTTAATTGATTTGAATCGGAATATTTTTCTGAATGAAATTAACTTGTTATGTAGCATTTATTGAAAAAAAAAAATCATATCATTTTTAGAGCGTTGCCAATATGATTCTTTCAATAGTAAGCATTTATTTTTAATAAAGTCAGGAATATTTTAACAAATACATTTATTTGAGAAAAAATCATCAACATTTGCTAAACTTTATGTTTTTTATCATTTTTCCCAGATTAATTAAACAGTGCACATAAAAATTATAACCGTTATTTAACAAAATAATAACATATTTTGAACAAGTAATACTACTAATAATAATTTTCCTTAAGTGAAAAGCCAGGAAAAAAATAAAAAAAGGCATACTAAGATAATAAAAATCATTGATTATATACTCCAATATTTAATAAAAACATCAAATTAATTTCTATCCTATACGTTTTTTTTTTTTCATTTTATTTATTTTAAAATTATATAAAAAAGAGGTTTTTATCATTTTTTCTTTACTTAAAGGAACACAATAAAATGAATCCCATATCTGCTTACACCAGCATGCGTAATTTCTTTAGCCATAACATGAAGGAAAAAGGGGGGGGGGGGGTAAAAAATAGCTGAAGAAAGGCCTCGGAAAAACTATTTTTTTTTTATAAGCAGAAAAACTTTCAGTGACATAGTTGTGCAAAGAATTTTAGCTAATCGAAAGCGATTATTAGAGAAATTAAATTGTGTTGTAGTGCAAATATATGTAGCTCCTCGGATACACTCTCTGATTTAGAGCTCCATGTAAAATAGATTATTAGCTATTATATGTCAAAAGAAAAATACATCTTATCATGCAGAAATGGGGTTGTATATAGAAATATTTTACTTTAAAAATATGAACACGTAGCATTCTGTATTTTTCTAAATTAAATTATTTTTTTAGGTAGCATTTATTGAGATTTTAAAAAAATGTTTCATATCGTTTTAGAACGAATGCTAAAATGCTTCTTTTAATAATACGCATTTTTTTTCAATACAGAAAGAATATTTTATTATATAAATTTACTTAAAAAAAATTCAACCGCATTCGCTAAATTTTGTGTTTTTTTTACACATTTTACTCGATTAATTAAACAATGAAAAAAAACCACCATAACATTAACTAAGTAATAACATACTTCGGCTAAAATATAATTTCCCTTAATTAAAAATCCATTAAAAGAAGTGAAAAATGGCATATTTAGTTAATAAAAAATAATGACTTTATTCTCCAACATTTACTAGAAACATCAAATTAATTTCCACCCTATATGTTTTTTTTTTTCATTTTATTTATTTTTAAATTATAATAAAAAGTATATTCCATTACTTTTACCCCTTACTTAAAAGAACATTGTAAAAGATAATCCATAATCAGCTTACACCAGCACGCGTCATTTCTTTTGCCATAACAGGAAAAAAAGAAGGAAAAAAAAGCAAACGCTAACTGAAGAAAAGTCTCGGATAAAACTATTTTCTTTTTTATAAACAGAAAAACTTTTAGTGACATAGTAGTGCAAAGAATTTTAGCTAATTGAAAGAGGGTATTAGCGAAATTAAATTGTATTGTAGTGCAAATATATGAAGCTCCTCGGAAAGACTCTTTGAGTGCTCCATGTACTGTAGATTATTTGCTTTTATATGTCAAAGGGAAAAAGACAGCTTTCTAAAGATTTTGCACATAATTAAACATAAGATAATAATACAATTGTATAAATAATCAGAAAAAACTTATGTAACATTTGTAAAATATGTTTTAGTATATTTTCATTTGAGTGTACATGTTGTAATATAGTTTAGTCACGAAAAGAGCATATATCGCAAAAATACATGTAGTAATATATGTACATAAAATTAAAACTTATTAATCCACCTATTTATTCAATTTTTATCATGAAACAGAAATAAAAATAAATACAATTGTAAAATGAAAATAATTTGATTCTAAATATATATTTTTTAATGAAATTAATCTGTTATGTTCATTTATGAAGAAAAAAAAATGTTTCGTATCATTTAAAAACCTTTGTCAAAATACTTCTTTTATAAGCACGCATATTTTTTTAATAAGAGCAAGGAATATTTTAATATACAAATTTACTTTTAAAACACTTTAACCGCTTTCGTTAAATGTTATTTTTTTATGCTTTTTCCTCGATTAGTTAAACGATGCAAGGAAAGAAACATAGCCGTTACAATACACAATAGCATACTTGAAACATAAAAAAATAATTTCCCTTAACACTAGAATCACCGAGGCGGGTCATCTGTAACCCAAGACGTGGTTTTTCGCTCGTATCACTGTTGCTTTTCAAAGTAAAACTTTGAAACTCATTGACTTTTCCTGAATATTTAGTATAATGCCTTAACACGAATTTAAATGAAATCGAACGAAAACTTTTTTGTACACACATCTTTATACCTAGAATTACCAAGCTGGGTCATTGCTGACCCGAACAAAATAATTTCCCTTTTCATTAATTTCAACAGAAATTTTAACTCTATATTTTTAATAAGATAATAATAATGTAAAAATATGATCCGAACTTCCTTTTCCGAAATGAGAGAAAGGAATGTGCATGTGTACAAGTGCGGAGGGGAGGAGGGGGAGGGGCATGATCATATATATGTTAGGCATTTAAAAATCAAATGTGCGTGTTTTTATCGAATTTCAAGCTATTTTTAGAATGTTGTTATTTAGGTTATACCTTATAGAGTATCTAAAAAGAATATTTTGCCTCTCATAAACGACGCGGAGCAAAAAAAGACTGTTTATGGCATTTCAGTTTTGCAGATTTATAGTGATGGCGTCGTGACATAGGTTTTTCGAATGAGAAAATTTTAAAATTGTAAAGTGAATTGTCTTTTGATTATTTTTATGATAATATTTAGCGACGAACTTAAGATTGTAATATAATGCTGACAATCTTGGCGTAAATGACGAAATGATTTTCTTTAAAATGTCTATAAAATTTCATCGTTCGAACCCAGTACAAGTAGTTGTGAGCTGAATGAAAATAGTCAAGTAAATGCTGTAGAGAAACTCATAAAACACAAATAAATCATAAAGTATTTTAAAGAAAATAATAAAAAGAGAAATAAATTTAAAAAGTGAAAAAGATACAAAATAAATCAACTCTTCGAAGTGATTTGAAACATTAAACTACATGGAAGGAAGAGCCGCAGTGTTCAATATTTTCCGACCTATGGAATATCTAGTGATTAAACATTTAATGTTTAGAAACGTTTGGGCAGTTTTTAAAGTTTCGACAGATTTTAATCTAATCAGAAGAGTTTTCTTGCTAAGATAATAGATAAATACAATGAAAAAGAACGTGAAGAAATTCGGCCACGGACCAGCACTGAAATTTCAAATTAATGAAAAATGTTGCCAGATAAAGCAATGAACTAAATTAAGCAACTAACTTATTGTGGAAACTAATGTGTAAAACTAATGCTTATTGTGGAAACTGTTTATAACTTGTGTGTACATTATGCACAGAAAAAAAGAAAAAAAAAAGCATGGCATTTTGTGTGAATTGAGTGTACGGTAAACTGTATAAAAAGTAAAAGTGTAAGTAAAATAAAAAATCACGGATATGCATACATAATTACATTTATTGTGTTTAAATATCTAATTAATCTGTAGGTTATTACACAATTTAAACCGATTAATCATCGTATCAATATAATATTTAAAGAAGGTATCAAAACCTCAAAGCGTTTATTCTAAAATTAGAAATAAAAAATTTTCTTTGTGGTATATATTCTCAAAACGTCATATTACGTAATAGCCTAGAAGCTATTTTGTATTTATTATTAATTACAAATCATTGTATTCCTCGTGAACAATTATTGCGCGTCTTTATCTTCAGTGTAAAACAAGAATAGCGTCTTTGAAAGCCATGGGTCAGAGATGACCCAGCACGGTAGTTCTAGGTATACAAGAAATGCGGTAATTCTAGTGTTAAGTAAAAATATAGGAAAAGAAATAAAAATTGGCGTACATAGTTAATAAAAAATAATGATTATATACTGCAACATTTACTAGAAACAAAAAATTAATTTTAGACCTGGATGTTTTTTTTCATTATATTTATTTAAAAATTATATAAAATTGTAGCTTCCATTATTTTTCTCTTACTTAAAAGTACAATCTGAAAGAAACCCCATAATCCGCTTACATGACCACGCGTCATTTCTTTATCCATAACAGAAAAAAAAGAAAAAATTAACTGCATAAAAGCCTCGAAAAAATACATTCTTTTTTATAAGCAGGAAACTTTTAGTGACATAGTTGTGCAAAGAATTTTAGCTAATCGAATGAGAGTATTAGAGAAATTAATTTGTGTTGTAGTGCAAATATATGAAGCTCCTCGGATACATTATTTGACTTAGTACTCCATGTAATGTAGATTATTAGCTTTTGTATGCCAAAGGGAATTGCATTTTATGATGCACAATTGGGTTTCTCTACAGAAATATTTTATTAAAAAAATATGAAATTTAGTGCTTAACTAATTAACATTTACTGATATAGATATGATACATATAATAAAAAATATAATTATATAAATAAACATAAAAAAATCCAATAACATTTATAAAATATGTTTTAGTATACGTGCATTTGAGCGTACATTATATATTATAGTGTAGTTTACTATAAGAGTATATACTGCAAGAATACAAGTAACATTCATTTCGAGAAAACATATACATAACTTTAAAACATATTAATACACATATTTATTCGATTTTCTATCAAGAAACAGAAAGAAATTAAAGTAAAGAAACACAATTGTAAAATTTAAATAATTTGAATCTAAATATTTTTCTAAATAAAATTAACTTGTTATGTATCATTTATTGAGGAAAAAATGTTTCATATCATTTTAAAACTTATGCCAAAATAATTCTTTTAACAGTAACCATACTTTTTTAATAACAGCAGGACTATCTCAAAATATAAGATTGATTTTAAAAAACTTAACCGCATTCGCTAATTTTCATATTTTTATACTTTTTTCTCTATTAATTAAAAGATGCAAACAAAAAAGCATAGCCGTTACTTTAACTAAATAATAACATATTTCAAACAAAACAAATTTTCCTTTAAGTATCAATGTAGGAAAAGAAATAAAAAGGGACACAGTAGTTAATAAAAAATAATGATTATATACTCCAACATGTACAAGAAACATCAAATTAATTTCCATCCAGTATGTTTTTATTAATTATATAAAAAAGAGGTTTTATCATTTTTTCTTTACTTAAAAGAAAACTTTAAAAGGTATCCCATAATCTGCTTACACCATCATGCGTCATTTCTTTAGCCATAACAGGAAATAAGAAGAAAAAAATATATAAAATTTAGCTGAAGAAAAGCCTCGGAAAAACTACTTTCTTTTTTATAGGCAGAAAAATTTTTAGTTACAGAGTTGTGCAAAGAATTTTAGCTTACCGAAAGAAGGTATTAGAGAAATTAAACGACGTTGCATTATAAATATATGAAGCTTTGTGGGTACACTTTTTGACAAAGTGCTTTATGCAATGTAGATTATTAGCTTTTATATGCCAAAGGGAAAATACATATCATTTTAGATCGTTTGTTAACCATTTAACGATCATAGCATTTTCATTGCTAAGATGTCGAAATAAATGAATGACACCGATAATTAAGAACAAATATATTTCTAAATAAGAAAACGTGATTTTTCACATACAAAATAAAAGAGATATTTTTAGATTAAAATACCGGTGTCAGTGTTGCGTATAGAAATTAAAATTTTGTGGTTTCGTGGCGAAACCAATGAACGTTAAAGGGTTAAAATGCTTCCTTAAATAGCAAGCATATCTTTTTAATAATAGCAGGAATATTTTAACATATAAATTTGCTTTAAAAAAAACTACAGCTTCATTCGCTAAATTTCATGTTTTTCATACTTTTCTGTCAATTAATTAAACAATGCAAAAAAATACGCATTACTTTAACTAATTAATAACATACTTCGATAAAAATTTCCCTTAAGTAAAAATCCAGGATAAAAAATAAATAGGGTCATACTTAGTTAATAAAAAATAATGATTATATACTGCAACATTTATTAGAAACATCAAATTAGTTTCCACCCTATATATTTTTTTCATTTTATTTATTTTAAAATTATAAAAAAGGGTAGCTTCCATTATTTTTTCCCTTACTTAAAATAATACTGTAAAAGAAACTCCATAATCCGCTTACACCAACACGCATCATTTCTTTAGCCATAACAGGAAGGGAAAAAAAATATAAAAATTAGCTGAAGAAAAGCCGCGGAAAAACTACCTTATTTTTTATAGGCAGAAATACTTTTAGTGACATACTTTTGCAAATAACTTTAGCTAATTAAAAGAGACTATTAAAGAAATTAAATTGTATTGCAGCACAAATATATTAAGATCCTCGGTTACACTCTTTGACATAGTACTCCATGTAATGCAGATTATTAGCTTTTATATGTCAAAGGGAAAATACATTTTATCATGTAGAAATGGGGTTTGCATATAGAAATATTTTACTTTAAAAATATGTTGGAGAGAGGGGGGGGGGGGAATTGAACTGGGGGCACCTTCGAACACTCTAAATATTTTCTTTCAAATAAATTATTAAAAAAAATGTATGTAGCAATACATTTTGGTGTTTCAAGGAAAAATTATACAAAGCTGTACCATTTTCTATGAACAATACTGTCTAAACAAGATATGTATTTTTCTCCCTCTTGAATCTAAACTTAAGAAAATAAAATTGTAAGATTTTTGTTTACAAACTTCTATCCCTAAAATTTTCATTTATTGTTCAATTCTTAAACAAAGATGTTAGCTTTAGTTTATAAGCTTTTTTTATTCTAATTCTTCAGCCGAATTGAGTAAACCGTTGTAATGTTGAAATCCATGTGGTGGCGCACCATTAAACAACGAAAAACCATCGAATAAACTGGTGATAAATAATAAGTAAAATAATTTAAAGAGAACTATTAAAACTTTGGAATAAAGAATGTTAATGCATCTAAATATTATTATATCTGAAAAAAAAAAATTTAAGTGAAGAGAAGTTAGTTAATAATGTCAAAGAACATGGACTTAACCGCTATCAATTCCCCTTACTGCACACATAGAATCCAACCTTTATATGCATCAGTGATGGGAAGTTTCAAATCTAAATTCAATCAAATCCAAATTTATTTATTGGATAATTGCAAAGCCTGGATACAAAATAATTATTCATGATTTAACAGGTTTCCAAACATTATTTATGGTTTCCGTAACGGATAAAACGGAATTTTATATCAGATCTCTTTAAAAAAAATAGCGCATGAAAAATTTTATTTTTCCAGAAGCATCAGATTATCACATTGGTGCATGTCAAGGATAATGTAAAAAAGTGTCAAAACCAAAACACAACTGGAGGGACACTTTGTGTTTTATCAACAATGAGTTTAGACATCAACATTGATGGATTAAAGTTTGGTTAAATAACAAAAAAATAGTAATGTCAACAAAATGTAGTTATTTAATTTTATTCAAATTACTTTATATTTATGTAACATATGCAACTTTTTTTAAAAACTCTTAATATTTTGATATTTTGTTCATTTGTTCAAAGGTGCCCCTTGCTTATTCAAAGGAACCCCTACATGGGGCAGGTCTTTAACTAGAATTTTTCAACGTTTTAAATCTTCACAACTTATTTAATTTCTTTGGAAAATGTTTAATTTATGGCTCTTATGATAAAGAAATGCGCTGTTTTTATTATGTAATATTTAAAACTTAATAAATATAATTCAAGTAAGAAATATATTGATTTTTTGAAAAAAATATGTTCAAAAGTGACCCCTTCTTTCCTACACGTAACACTCTGTATTTTGCTAAAGGAAATTATTTTTTTATGCAACATTTATTAAGAAAAAAAAAGTTTCATATCGTTTTAGAACGTTTGTTAAAATGCTTCTTTTAATAATAAGCATATTTAAAAAAAAAACATCAAGAAAGTGTTTTAAGATATAAATTTACTGTTAAAAAGCTTCAACTGCATTCGCTAAATTTCATGCATTTTATATATATGTATGTTATTATTTAGTTAACATACAAATGTATACAAATAATATTGAAAAAACAATAATAATTTTCCTTAAGCAAAAAAATCCGTTTTTTTTATCTAACACTTATTAAGAATTTTTTTTTATCGTTTTAGAATGTTTGTTAAAATGCTTCTTTTAATAATAAGCAAATTTGAAAAAAAAAGCAAAAATATTTTAACCCATTTTCGGCCAAAGGTTCGTATACGAAACATTTCGATAAATATTTTTTTTTAACACTCTGACACATTTTTTTCAAGAATTTTATTTTTCTTCTATTTTTTAAGGCTTTTGAAGACATCCATAAAATATTAGTAATTCAATTGGAGTAAACACTTTCTCTTAAAAAATTTTCAAAATACGCTAGAGTTTTAATTTGAAACGCCTTTGACAAATTCGACTTTTTTAAAATATATTATTATTCCAATTGAAATGAATTATATGTTTTTAAAATAGATTAAAGTTGCAAATTCTGTATATGAAATAAGAATAAAACAAAAGTCATAAAAATATTATTCATATTCATATTATTCATTATAAGAAATAATATTTTATATTATTATATAAAATATTATTTCTTATATAAAATATTATTTTTCATGCACGAATCTTTTTTTGTGTCTTAATGTATGTAATTTAAGCACATTTCAATAAAAATAATGCTACATTTTATAAAATTTCTGTGCTTGGCCTAAAATGGGTTAAGATATAAATTTACTTTTGAAACACTTCAACCGCATTCGCAAAATTTAATGCATTTTATACATTTTACTCGATTAATTAAACAATGCAACAAGAAAAAAAACTCAACCGCAACTTTAACTAAATAATAACATACATTGAACAAAAAAAATAATTTCCCTTAAGCAAAAAAATCCAAGAAAAGAAATAAAAATGAACATGCTTAGTTAATAAAAAATAATTATTATATACTGCAACATTTACTAGAAACATCAATTTTTTTCCATCCTACATGTTTTTTTTATTTTATTTATTTTAAAATTATATAAAAAAGAGGCTTCCGTTACTTTTACCCCTTACTTAAATAATTCTGTAAAAGGAACCCTATAATCCGCTTACACCACCATGCGTCATTTCTTTAGCAATAACATGAAAGAAAAAACTGTAAAAATTAGCTGAAAAAAAGCCTCAGAAAAAGTATCTTCTTTTTATTAACAGAAAAACTTTTAGTGACATAGTTGTGCAAAGAATTTTAGCTAATCGAAATAGAATATTAAAGAAATTAAATTGTGTTGTAGTGCAAATATATGAAGCTCTTCGGATACACTCTTTGACTTAGTGCTCCGTGTAATAAAAAATTTTATTTTTTATATGTCAAAGAGAAAAACATTTTTTTAATGCAGAAAGGGGGTTGCTCTAAAGAAATATTTTATTTTAATAATATGTACATTAGTGCGCAACTAATTATCATTTACGTAAATAGATATGATACGTATGGTAAATAATAAAATTATATAAAGAATCAGAAAGAAATTAAATAACATTTATTAAATATGTTTTAGTATGCGTGGATTTGATTGTACATGTTATAATGTATCGTAGTTTACTATAAGAGTATATATTGCACGAGCACATATAATATTCATTTCATGAATACATATGCATAACATTAAAACATATTAATACACATATTTATTCTATTTTCTATCAAGAAACACATAGAAATGTAAGTAAAGAAACACAAAATTTAAATGATTTGAATCTAAATATTTATCTAAATGAAATTAAACCGTTATGTATCATTTATTGAGAAAAAAAAGGTTTATATCATTTGAGGACGTTTGTCAAAATGCTTCTTTCAATAGTAAGCATTTTTTAATAACCTCAGGAATATTTTAACACATAAATTTGCTTAGAAAAAACTTCAACCTCATTGATTTTTTCGTCCTATTTTCTCAGTTACTGGTAACATGCAAGAAAAATATACATAACCGTTACATTAACTAAATAAAAATATATATTTCGAACAAAAAAATATTTTCCTTTAAGTAAAAACCCAGGAAAAGAAATAAGAAGAGGAAACCTTAGTTAATAAAAAATAATGAATATATACTCCAACATTTACTAAAAACATCAAATTTCAATTTATTAGTAATTTCTACCTTATATGGTTTTTTTTTTCATTTTATTTATTATAAAATTTCATGAAAGAAAGTAGCTTCCAGTACTTTTTTCCCTTATTTAATACAACACTTTAACAGGAACCCCACAATCCGCTTACACCACCATTTCTTTAGCCATAACAGGAAGGAAGAAGAAAAAAAAAATGTAAAAATTAGCTGAAGAAAAGTCTCGGAAAAACGATCTTCTTTTTTTATAATCAGAAAAACTTTTAATGACATAGTTGAGCAAATAATTTTGCTAATCGAAAAAGGGTACTACATAAATTAAATTGTGTTTTAGTGAAAATATATGAAGCTCCTTGGATATACTCTTTGACTTACTGCTCCATGTGATGTAGATTATTATATTTTATATGTTAAAGGGAAAATACTTTTTATCATGCGTAAAAGGGATTCCTTTAGAGAAATATTTAATTAAAATATCTGTATATTATTGCGCAACTAATTATCATTTACTTCTTAGTAATCCAAATTTTCATTAATAATTAAATGAAAAAAAATTATCAGCGAAATTTTTTTTTTTTATTTATGATATTAGAAATAATCTTCTTGTGGATACAGATAAACTGTGTTGTAGTGCAAATATATGAAGCTCCTCGGATACAATCTTTGACTTAGTGCTCCGTGTAAGGTACATTTTCAGTTTTTATATGTCAAAATTAAAATGCATTTTATCATGGAAAAATCAGTTTTCTATATAGAAATATTAAATTAGAAAAATGCCCATTAGTGCGAAACTAATTGTCAGTTTTTTGTTACTAATTCAAATTTTTATAACTAAATAATCGAATAAAAACAGATTATCAACGATAAAAAATGTTTAATTGATTTACGATATTGCTGATAAAAATAGTTTTTCATACCTTTTAAAGTTGTATTTTATTTCATCAAAAAAGCTACTTAATGCATTTTTTACTTATTTATTTATTTATTTTTACAGCAGTTTTTATTTTGTTTTCATTATCTGTATTATAAAAGACAAACATGTCTGTTCTTAATGCTTATGTCATTTTGACGATAAAATTTAAAAATTATTAACTTTTTTTTATATCATTAAATATCGCATATATTGAGCTTTTACACCTTAGAATATTGAAAAATATATTTTCAAATGCAATATGTTTGAAAATTTGTATTGCATTTTATTCAATTTTTACTGTTATTAAAATAGTTTTCAAGCATGATTTTTCTTTTCAAATGTATTTCTATCGCGTGCAGACTATTATGAAAACCAAAATCCATAACCTTTTTGCACATAAATTAATGCACTGTGTCCCAAAAGTTTATGGATAACCATGTTTTTAGATTTAAAACTAACGACTAAGAAAACGAAAAAAAAATTCAAATGTATAACAATGAAGTATGTTTGATGAAATACCCTATTTACTCGTGTATAAGGCGCACTTTTTTTCCAAACATTTAGGGCAAAACTTCTAGGTGCGCCTTATACACGGAATATGTTTTTACTGTTGGATGCAGTCGAACGATATGCATATGAAACAAGAAATTATTCAAAGAGGATATTAAAACTCGGAAAATGTTACTTAATTGAAGTATTGCTGCCTATTTATTTCATTACTTGCAGTTTTTTATACAACAGAGCTAATGACATTATCTAAACGCTAATTTGAATTTCTCTTTGTCGTGACTCATTCTCTTACAACCAGAAGTCTAAAAATGCATTTTCGTCTTGTTTTCTGGTCTGGTTAAATATTTGTTTCCACTTTTTTTGTTACTGAAATTCATTTGGTCATTCTTCATTAGCGTATCAAATTTATGGTGCGCCTTACATACGAGATTTAAAGAAATCGCCATTTTTATTTGTAAAGTAGGGGTGCGCCTAATACACGCGTGCACCCCATACACGAGTAAATACGGTACTCAAAAATACTCAAATGCATCCCCAAAAACAGAACTTATCATGTTACGGTAAAAGCGAAAATTCATGTAACCGATTCTGTTACATGACGTTTTGCTGTTTTTGTACTACAAAAAGTTCTAGGGATCCCAGTTTCCGAGAAAAAAGTTTATTAACTTTGCAATTTCTTTACAGTGTACTAATAAATTTATCTGTTCGGTCCATTTGTCACAAACATCACGTTTTTCATTGAGTAAAGCTTTTTTTGCTGGCACTGTAATTATGAGATGAGATTTATTTTGATAAATGAAACTGATTATGAAAGAGTACTTAACCCTTTCATTCCCATGGTAGAATACGTTATAGAAAAACCGTAGTTCAAGGAATCTGAATTTACACCAGAAAATATGAAAGAAAAAATTCACTTTATTTAATTATGGAATGTCTGTTATTAAATAAAACAAGTATTTCTATTTTAATTTTCTGGTATGAATTTGGAATATCCAAATTAAATATAGCAAAATGAATAAATAATCTCATGATGCCATTTGGACTCACTGGTAGTGAAAGGGTTAAAAAAATCGTATTTTATGTGTTTTGTTGGAGGCTTGCATTGCTAGTTAAATTTTTAGGGATGGTTTTATTATTTTACCTGTTCTCCTGTACCTAATCCTACTTTAAATGATCAACTAATAAAGTTTATGTTAATAGCACAAATTTCGTGTCTAGCACTTTAAAAAGTGCGCACTTTAAAAAAACGCAATAAGTTCCATGGTGTATGGTTTCATAAAAGTGGGCATTTTCGTGCTCAGCCGAAAGTAGGAAAGTTACCAAAATTCGATTTATTTTCGGTCGATCCTTATTTAGAAATGACAAATAGATAAAAAATAACCGTATAGTAAACAAGGATACAAATAACTAAGGCTTGAATAGAGGAGATTTGTATTTTTGTTCATTGCGATTCTGTTTTGAAGATTTTAATGTATTGCTTCCCAACCTTTCTCCTTTCACGAACTGTTTTTGTAGGTTTTTCATTCCGGTGTACCCCCATTTTACATTAACATGCCCCTTTTTCATTTTCTACTCAACTACACTGAAAAAAAATCTGTCAAGTTACTGAAAGTTTCCTAGGGAACAGGGATTCCTAGAATTTTTTATGTAACGGCAACAGCAAAAGTGCTTGTAACAGATACAGATTTGCACTGAAAATCAAAAATTCTCTAAGATTACTAAGAATTTTTTAGGAAACTGGGATTCAAAAATTTTTTTATGTAACTACAAACCATGTTACAGATAAAATTTCAGTGAGGTTACAGTCATTTTAGTAGATCTGTTTGTAAAGTTACAGATTTCTGAAGCTTTGCAAAAAATAATTCTGTAGATATACGTCTTTGCTTGTAAGGTGCACAGGTAAAATGTTAGTGAGCATACAGATTTTGGCAACTTTTCATCTGTAGGATTACAGGTGTTTTTTTACAGTTTAGTTAACACTCACATGTTACAATATTCCGATATCAGAAAAATAATTTACGATGTAATCAACGATAGTTAAATTTAAAATAAAACATAATATTAAAGAAAAAGTGTTTTAAACAAAAACATAATAAAAATCTTTTTTGAAAATGCACTAGAATAAAATAAATGTACTAAGAGAGAAAAAAAAGATTCCAAGCAGTTTATGGAATGTTATCATTTAAAAGTGCCAGTTAATAAAATTTCAGTGTTTTTTTCAATGCGGGAGGAACTTACATGAACATTTTGCTTTAAAGCACAAGGTCATATTCGCCATGTATTTCATTTGATTAAAATTTCATTTAGAGATACTGACCAACATAGCAGGCGAGACTTCCTTGGGACAAAATTTAATAAGACTTTAAAAGAATCAAATCTCTCTCCATTGTTATTTAAAATGTTTCTTTTTATAATAGGGGAAGGTGGTGTATCTCGCACCTATTTTGATTTTTTAATTTTTAATTTTTTTTTGAATTGCCAAAACTAAAAAAAGAAAAGATTTTATAAAACTTCTTGATGTTATACATTACATTTATTTGACTTAAATATGCATATAAAAACTTTCCATGAAAAATTTTGAATCAAAAATAAAATGAAAATAGGACCGAGGTATACCACTAGTGGTGTGTCTTGGTGTTTATTAGGTTTTAAAAATAAGAAATTCTGATTAGAACATCTTCTGAACACTTACATTTACTATAATCATAAGAAAAATTCAAACTTACTTATATTAGTAGTTATATTTAGCCAAGATTGTAATTAGATAAATCAGTTCCAAATGTTAACGTCTTGGGCTGGCTTTCAGATCCATTAGACAATATCTAGTGTACCTTGGAACCAGTTCAAGGTACACCACTTTTATTAGGTTCAAGGTACACCACTTGACACTTAAAAACAAAATTACCAATCATGATGTTAAGGTTAGACCTAATTTTATTTAAAGCACATGCTGTAGTAGCTAGAGCATTGCTTTATTATGCATAATCCTCATTTTAAAAAATAGATATGTTTTAGTATGAAAATAACATAGAAAATCTAAGAAAAATGTACTTTTCAAAGGTGATTTTTTTTAAATTGTACAATTAGTTGAGCTTCTAAACAAATGCCAAGAACTTAAATGAGTCCTCTGGTGGCAAATATTCAATATACAAATGTTTTTGTTTAATGATCTAAATAAGTAAACGTAAATTAGCGTAGGTCTGAGGTACACATGTGTCCAAGTTACACCACTCTCCCCTAACTTTTTTTATATGTGGGTATTACATAATGGGTATTGCATAAATAAACATATATTACATATTACATAATGGTGGGAATAGTTTAACATGATATTATTGAATTGCATTCGCTATATTTCATACATTTTATATTTTTCTTTCGACTGACTAATTATTTTTAAAAATCAATAAATGTTATTTTATTTCAACAATAACATATTTTTTAAAAAAAGAATTATTTTAACTACTTGAACGGCGGTGTTGGCATATGAAAACACCTAATCTTAATCCCAAATTGCCACACTGGCATCGAAAATTTTCTAGGAAAATTTCACTTTTGTTAAATACACAAAAATACACTTTTATTTGATTACAAATAAAATTTCGTGTAAATACTGAAATCACTCAAATATTTCAAGATTTTATGAATGCAAGCACCTTGCCTCGGAAAGGGTTAACTGAAGATAAACTCTTGTAAAATGCAAATAGGAAAGTGTTTTTGAAAAAAAAAAATAATAATCACATACTGCTAAATTTACTTTAAACATGAAATTAACTGTCGTGTCATATTTTCTTTCATTTTATTTATTTTAAAACTACAAAAAATATCTTCTATTACTTTCCACCCCTTACTTAAAAAAACACTGTAAAAGGAATCCCGTAATCCGCTTACACCACCACGCACCATTCCTTTAGTAATAGCAAAGGAGAAAAAAAAAAGGGTAAAAATTAACTGAAAAAAATCTCCGGAAAACTAACTTCTTTTTTATGAGTATAAACATTTTTATTGACACAGTTGTTCAAAGAATTTTACTTAATTGGTAAAGGATATTAACCGTTTACACGCCGAATTAATATCTCAATGTAATAATATTTTTGTTTTTCCTATATTACAGCTTCAAATATTTTAATTTATGCATACAAATTTAGAAAATAACAAAAACAAATATTTGTGCAGTATTTTTGGCCGTTTTCATTTCAAAATTCGCATTTTGGAACATGGTTATTGATTGACAATTTATGCAAATATAAAAAAATTATTTTCCGCTATATTCTATTGTATACTTTTCTCGTGTATTTTCTCCAATTTGAAAAACATTTAGATTCCTAGTGGTCAAATATAAGCAATATAGAGATAACGATAAAAGGAAATAAAATATTTTAATTCAAATTAATGAATTTACATTTTCCTTATACCTGTGTGCTTAAACATAAATATTTTTTTTAAGTTAAAATCAACCTTATATTTTATAGGAGAAATAAGGCCATCGTTGTTATGTTGGAAAATATATGTTTTGTATTACAAATAATGCAATGTTCCCAAATGAGAACATGGCGTTTAAACGGTTAAAGAAATTAAATTCTGTTACAGAGCAAATACATTGTAAAAATATCCGTTAAATTTATGGCAAAAACTAGTGGCAGCAATGTTGCCAGCAGTTTTTTGCCGTAAAAATTACAGTAAAATTAGATATAAAAAGATTACATATAATTTTACTGCAATTTTTACGGCAAAAACTGCTGGCAACATTGCTGCCAGTAGTTTTTGGAGTAAATTTAAAGGATTTTTTTTGCAGTGTATATGCCTTTTATATAAACTCTTCTGCATATGTGTTTTGTGTTTATTATTAGCTCTTGTCTTTAAAAAAATAAATGTTTCAACATCTGAAATTATTTTGGATGTACAAATATATTATGTAAATTTATGAAGTTTATTGCACAATTAAAGCCATTTACAAGCTCTTAATGAAAATAGTTATTACAAAGTTACTGTTTGAAAACGGTTTAAGAGCGGATTGATATATTAATGGATAATAATCATGCCAGATATAAAATATCCAAAAAACCGTCATTTTTTATGAGTATAAACATTTTTATTGACACAGTTGTGCAAATAATTTTAGTTAATCGGTAAAGGATGTCAAAAAAATTAATTTGTGTTATACTGCAAGTATGTGACCATCTTATTCGTCTGTATATGTGTTTTGTGTATATTATTATCTTTTGTCTTTAAAAGAAAATAAATGTTTCACCATCTCAAATTATTTTAGATGTACAAATATTTCATCTAAACTTATGTAGCTTATTGCACAATTAGAGCCATTTATAAACTCTTAATGAAATCAGTTATTACAAAGTTATAGCATGAAAATAGTTTAAGAGTGTGTTGATATATTAATGGTTAATAATCATTTGAGATATAAAATATCCGAAAAACTGTCTTT
Source organism: Maratus speculifer (assembly GCA_964019185.1). Taxonomy (NCBI): domain Eukaryota; kingdom Metazoa; phylum Arthropoda; class Arachnida; order Araneae; family Salticidae; genus Maratus; species Maratus speculifer. The sequence continues at coordinate 113,316,775 of OZ025289.1, read as the reverse complement.
TTTATGAGTAAAAAAAATTATTGACACATTTGTGCAAATAATTTTAGTTAATTGGGGTAGGTTATAAAATTAATTGAACTGCATTGTACTGTAAATATGTTACCAATATATAAGCACTTCTAAATATGTGTTTTGTGTATGTCATTAGCTTTTGTCTTTAAAAGAAAGCAAAGGTTTCAACATCTGAAATTATTTTGGATGTACAAATGTTTTATCTAAATTTATGTAGCTTATTGCACAATTAGAGCCATTTATCAACTCTTAATGAAATCAGTTGTTACAAAGTTATTACATGAAAACAGTTTACGAATGTGTTGACACATTAATGATTAATAATCATGCAGATATAAAATATCCGAAAAACTCTCTTTTTTATGAGTACAAACATTTTTATTAACACATTTGTGGAATGAATTTAATTAATCGATAAAGGATATTAAAGAAGTAAAATTGTGTTATACTGCAAATATGTTACACTTATATAAACTCTTCTGCATATGTGTTTTGCGTTATTAGCTTATTAGCTTTGTCTTTAAAAGGAAATGAATGCTTCAACATCTCAAATTATTTTGGATGTAGAACTGTTTTATGTAAATTTATTAAGTTTATTGCACAATTAGAGCCCTTCATGAACAGTTAGTGAAAATTATTATTATGAAGTTACTGTATGAAAACAGTTTAACAGCGAGTTGAAAAATTAATGGTTAACAATCGCGCCAGAATAGTTTTGAATTATTAAAAGTATTTTTTAAGGATACTTTTAAAGTATAGATTAAAAAGATAGCTAATTTGAATGGATTATTAACCGTATCAGGTCTAGTTCAGTATTAATAGTACACGTATTTTAACTGAGTATTATTTTGTTTTAACGTATACTTTTGTTACTGTTTACATGCAATAATGTTAGTATATATCTATTCGTTTACTATATGATTTCCTTAATGTTAAAAATATTTGTTAAATAACATTATATTTATTTCCTAACAATGTTACAGATATTTGCTAAGTGTATATAAAATTGTAAATATTTCCTTAATTCTCTTTGCACTGTTTGAGATTTTTTTTATTTTAAACATATATTTCACTCTAAATTTAAAGTGAAGGTTACGTTCATGAAGGAAACATGTGTAATAAAGCACAAAAAGTATTAGAATATTGTAATATTGCTTAATCTTGTTAGTAATATAATATTTTCCAAACATAACCAAAACTTTTTCTTGCCGTGTTGTCATGTGAATATGAATTTAATAGTACCCAAAACAACAAAATTCTTTATGTTTTAAACAATGAAATATTCATTAAACTCTAATTAAACTATTTGGATAGTTAGTGTCATTGTTATTAGAGAAAAAATAGCATTTTTTAAAGTTTGGAAAGAAAATTGGATCAGAAAGGGTTAAAGAAATTAATTAAGCGCAATCAGCTTAACTGTGAAATTGTAAAATTCTTGTCATTGATTTGGAATTGTACAATTTCATTGTAGTGCAAGTACATGAAGTTCTTCTAGTGTTTTTTATAAAGTAGTGTATTAGCGATTGCAATAAATATGCAATAAATGAAGACCAACCGCCAGATGATGACTTTAAAGATATGTATCGAAACGTCGAATATATTAAATATGTTATTATGTTTTAATATCAATTTTGTAAGTATAAACACTGATTTAGTATCAATTGTTTATTTCAATATTAACTATTATCCTTGAAAGGAACAACACATTTCATAAGTGCAGAAGTATGTCGTAGTGTAATAAGAAAATATTACATAAAATAATATTTAATGTATAATTAACATTTTCATGCATAAGTTATTTTTTATTATATTCCACACGAAAATCTTTGTGTGTGTGTGTATGATAAATGAGAACCCATTATTAAACATTGTTTCTGTTGTGTTGCATGCTAGCTATTTATAAACGAGATCTCCATAAATGAAGGCTGATAGTTATTTACTTATTTATTTTTTCTTTGGCTTTAAAGGGCAATATCTATCTGTCTACATATGAGGCGTAAATGAATGAAGGAGTTTAATGCCATTTACAAGTTTTTAATTGGATTTACAATAAAGAATTTATAGAATTCAAACAATGTATGAACGAAATTATCGGAATGTATTTTAAAAGATTTAAACAGATTAAAATACTTTATGATGATATTTCTTAAGTACACGTTTAATTGTAATGGAATGGACGCAAATAATTTTATCTAATTACAAAAGGATGTTTCCGAAGTTAGATTACATTGTAGTACAAATATATAATACTTTCTTAGATACATAATGATGATTCTTATGTACAATTTTAATTGCAATGGCACAGAAACAATTAATTTTTCCTAATCCAAAAATCAGATTTGTGAGGTTAGATTGCTTTGTACTCCGACTATATAATGCTCTGTTAGATACATGATAATATTTCTTACGTACACTTTTAATTCTAAGGGCACAGACACAACTGACTTTAACTAATTTTAAAATCATATATGGGAAGTTAGGTTTTGTTGTAGTGCAAATATTTAATGATCTCTACATTTTTTATTGATTTAACATTTCGTGTAATGTAAGCCTGTGCATTTTCAGGATAATTTTGCAATTATTATTTGTTTTACCAAATAGATTATTTTTCTTAAAAATAATCCCAGTGAATGAATGATCATGCATAATTCCAATTTTAAAGTTACAAAATTCCGTATGCTTTCTAAAATTTCATCACTGCACTGTAAAATAAAAATTTAAACCTGCAAAACTAGTTTTTGAAAGTCTACAGAAATCTATAAATTTACAAAATAAACAACTAAAATTTCAATAATGTTAGTAAAATTTTAACTGTAACCCGGGTTGCAGTGACATAAAAAATCTACAGAAAAAATTTTAGTAACTTAACACGTTCTCTGCCGCTTACGTGAAGATGCGATGATAGTTAATGCCGCACTGTAGAAGTGGGTTTTTCCCAGAAGCCGATTTACTTTTTATAACAAAGAATCAGTGAAAGATTTTCCAGCGCTAGCGCGTGATTGGCTATTGGACTTCACCCCACTTGACTTGTTGGCGCGTGAGTGGTCCCTTAACGTTGGCGCCATATCGCGTGATCGGCAGCGAATGTGTTAACAGATTTTTTTTATTTATTCACAGTGCAAGCGTATATCTGTTACATGAATTTTTGTTGTTGCCAATACATAAAAAGTTCTAGAAAACCCAAATTCATAGAAAACTTCTAGTAAATTTGTACACTGCAATTTAATATTAGTTAATATTTAAAGAAATCTGCAATAATGACACGGCTTTAATTAATGTAAATTTGTGTGGGCAATATTTAACGTTGATAATTAAGATAAAAGAAACTTGAGAAACGGCTTTCTATTTAGAGTCCATAAGATAAAAATGTTACTTTTAAAAATATCGTTGCAATGTGTCAGAAAACGCACCTTTCTCTTCTAATAAATTAATAAAAAAAGTATGCAATGTTCTTCTGAGAACACGATTTATATCGTAAAAGAGATATGTCCCGTAGCAAATATAACACGCCTTCTTAAATTAACACAGGCACTGAAAGGATTAATAACACAGAAAGAATTAAAAAAGGGGCGAACGGATCAACATCTTCATGAATATTAGAGATTTACTGTCGTAAAACACGGTTTTTTGTATCACATGTTAACGAAATCTTTGCGTGACATTTTGCGTATCTTTAAAGCAGTCGAACTGTCCGGATCTATCATATATTTCCACGGATATATCTGATTCAGCTTTCAACTCATTTACTTTATTTTTTTTTCATTCAGTGAATTCTAAAATCTCTGTTGGAACTTTCTTCTTTTAAATTTCGAAGTGCGTTTAAGTACATATAATAAATATGCAGGAAAATGCGAAACAAAATTATAAAAAGTTACACCCATTTATTGTCTTCCATTACCGTCTTTTCTGTTGCCTTGAAGTAACTTTAACAATAAAACCCCAAGCAAGGTATAAAACTGAATAAATAATTATTTAATTATATTAATTTTGTTATAAACATGCTAGAAAATTGTCTAAATGCCCTGACACATTAACTGTTCGAAAAATGGAGAAAGTTTTAAAAGAACGCAAGTTTTACTTTTATAATCTATGTCATTACGACCATTATAACGATAAAAGAGCTAGTAAGATATAAAATTGAATTATTAATTCTTTAATAATATTCATTTTAGTACGAACATACTAGGAAATTTTCTAAATTGCCTAGTCGTTAGTTGCTCGAAACTTACAAAATGTGTTCAAATGCATGCACGTTTCATTTGTATAATATATGGCATTATAACCTCCAGATAGGATTAAATTTTGGTTAATGTTTATTCCATCATTGTATTATCAAGCATAAAGATTTTACTTTTTATACTGTTTGGGCGTACACAGACAGCGAAAAATATTTAATTTGAAACGTAAAGATTATTTATTGCTTTTTAACTGCTCTCACAAAATTCTAAAAAACCACCCACCCTAAAAAATAATAATAAACAAAGCTTTTAAAAATAGTTGAGGTACACATGTATATCTATATTTATTTCAATAGATGAAGAATACGCAGACGATTTTAAACAGTTAATTTCAAAGAAAAGGATATATTATCGTTCAAATTAGCATTTACTTTTTTTCCTCTTTTTTTAAGTTTCGAATTTATTTTATTGAATATCATATAAAGTTAATAATTAAATAACTACATCGGTCGAAAACAGTATATTTAAATAAAATTCTTTTTTATCATATTTATTTCATTTAATAAAATGTTTAAAAAATATACCAAAAAATCCTTTCAAGTATATTGTTTATTATGAAAAATGTCATTTAAATGAACGATTTCGTGTTTGAATATTTCGATATTTCACTAAATAGTTTTTATAGCTTCATTTTATTATATATTACATAAAATTAATAGTGTAATAAAGCCATTGTTTGAAAACAGTAGATTTAAAACGATCTTCTATTTGTTATATCTATTAATAATGTTTTTAAAAATATAATATTAATTAAAATCCTTTCATTTCTAATGTTTGTCATGAAAAATGATATATTTTTTAACAAATTCTTATTTTATCATTTTAATAATAAAAAAATGCATATTTTTCAAATATAATGTTTTTCGAAAGTGTTTTACACAATCGAGATCATACTTTTTGAAAAAAATTAAAACAAAAAATTGTATGCAACTGACAAAGCAATGACAAAAAAAGTTTTTCTACAAAGTATACGTCCAATTTCCACTGTTTTTGTAAGTTTTATTAAAGAAATGTTTTTTGAAACATAAGTCATAACTTTCCGAAGTTATATTTTACATGAGACAAAGTAAAACTAGTGAGTGTTTCAAAGTTTCGTTCAAGAGATGTTTCATGTTACTTTGCATAAATTTAATAAAAGATTTTCTTTAAGTCAGATTCAAATGTTATGTAGTACATTTTTATTTCATGCATTGCATTAAAAAGAAGGTATAAACATAATGATAATTATTCAAGAATTTGATTTTATGCAAAGTTAAAAAGTAAAGTAAAAAGACTACAATACAAATTAGTAAAGTTTTAGAATTTTATAAACAAATATGAATATAGAAGATACAAATATGTTTTGTTAAGATACTGCCTCATTAAAACTTATTATAACTCATTATAACTATACATTATTTCGAATAATAATAGAAATAGTTATATAGATTTAAATCGAAATATTTAAATAGTTAATAGTGTTTTTTAGATAGACTAGGAGTAATAGTGTTTTTTAAATAGAATTTTTATGAAATTAAATTTTTATTTCTATGAACTTCATTGTTAATAATTATGAGTTATGACTGACTCAAGGCTTGAGTGGAAATTATAAAGCAAGTAATGCATACAAGACTAAATTTTACGTATACTTTCAACATGCAAATTAAATAGTTTAGATTTAATGGTAATATATTTTTTTTGGATTGTAACTGCAGAAATGCTTTGAATAATGTTTGAGATAACTCCAGTATAACAGATGATTATTCACAAAAATCATTGAAAAATTTAAATTAGTTATGCATATCTAAAATTTTTTTAACTCGATGAAATTCATATAATTAGAAAATTATTCTACGTTTAACTATTTTAAAACTAATATTTTAATATTTTCTTTTTCATTTTTGGCTGAAAACATGAAGATTACAGTAATTTCTATTTCGTTATTATGAAAAAGATTTGTTCGATCGTTAATAAGAAGATATATTGGTAAATTGAAAAAGGAAGCTGATTAACACTCATTTTATTAAACGAATTCACCGTATTTAACGACATAAATTTGCTATTAAAAATAGGTGAAGAATTAAAATTTAAAAATATATGAAATCTAACTGTAAAATTAATTCCGAAAACGATACTTTCAAAAATTCGTGTTAGATTTGAATATATTTCTTTCTTCGACTGAGAAAAATTATGTTCATGTTTGTTAGAAGATAAAACCTCTTTTTAAAGAGAAGATCTAACTATAGATAAACACATACAGTGTATAAAAAGATAGAGGTACGTTAATCTGGGAAAATTGCAATGTAATCAGGAATAAAATTATACATTGACCTCTGCAATGTCACTGATGACTCCGAAAACCAATCTTTTAACTTTAAAAAACTCTAGAAGATTACTATTAATTTTTGGAAACTTAAGGAAGAATTAAAAAAAAAATAAATAATTGCCTGTAATTTTCAGGAATATTTGTGAGTAGCTTTTACTATGCAGTAATGGGTTTTTTTTTTTCTTTCAAATCGTGAAACTGGAATATCACTATTTCGGATGCTTTCAATTCTTAGGTAAATAGTTTCATATTCAAAAAATATGTTTGACAGACAAACGTGGAATAATAGCAGCATTAATATTTGTTTGAAAATTAGTATTATTTTGTTACGATTGCATGCACAAGTTCAGTTTTGCAGCCGAAACTATTTACTTGAGATTTCGTACAATCTGAAAAACTGATTTTCCTCATACAAAGATATGATTAATGTGTTGTAAAAACTACCAGAAAACGATTCTGAACATGAAGGACAGCTAATTTTTTTTCTTGTAAATTCTTCTTTAATTTTTTTTAAATGAATTGCTTTCTGAGATTTCCAAAGAAAAAAGAACTCATTCGGAATGAAAAAAGAACCCATTGGGTGACTCAAAACATATTATTAATTATTTGGAAAATAGTTGTTGCCCTCGGTAGAGAACTTGGAAAACTGAAGTATATCTGAATATTTTTATTGGTTGAATTCCGGAAATTTTTTAGCTTATTCGTTTTCTGAATGCTCCATGTTTAATGTCCAAAAATGTCGATAAAAATGTCGATAGCCAATAAAAAATATTTTGTAAATTCTTCTTTAAGTCTCAAAAATGAATTTCTTTCTGAGATTTTTAAAGATTAAAAAAAAAAAACACCTTTCGGAAACTTTGGTGACTTACAACAGAGTATTATATATTTGCGTTCATGATTCTTGTACATTATGATGGAGTGAAAGAAATTAAATTCTTTTATCAAAAGCAGGTAGGTGCCGAAAGCTAACTGACCATTTTGATCAAAACACGCACTTACCATTTTAATGGAGTATACAAAGAATTATTGTTTTGAATGCAATTGCAATTTTGATCCAGTCACAGAGACTACCGATAATTTTTTATAGTTTAAATATGTTAATAAGTTAATAATAGAGGTTTAAATAACACTTTTAAATAATAAACAGCTGTATACGTTTTTTATTTGAAAAAATGACAAAAATTACGTAGAATTTCGACTCTTGGACGAAAAGCGAAGACTCAGGCCATAATTTTTCAGCCGTAAAATTCCATGCAGTAAATGTAACAGTATAAAGGCAACACTGGCTACACTTTTTTTGGCTACACTTTATTGTACATTTTCGTAGATAAAAAACCCACCGCCTTTTTTTACAGAATTCTTTCATTTTTAAAAATGTTTGTTAGTTTAGTCATCAAAGTGTCGCGATATCCGCTAATAGTCCCTTGACCTTCAAAGTTCAAACAACCAGAATTAAGAACAAAGTACTTAATATCGTACTAACATAATAATGGTGGTACACATTTAAAATAATAAAATTTTCGTTTTCCCAAATTTCACCCCTCTAAAACCCAAAGTACTTAAAAACATATGCATCTATGCGCATCTATCTCTCTCTGGCCCAAAATAAATATAGCCATTTGATAAGAAAGAAAACCAATATAAAAAAATGCACATAGACCAATTCTTTTTATAAAATACTTGTAAGAAAGTATGTCAATATAAGATTTCTCATTTTTTCACATTACAACAAATTTTCTTTTCATAATATGTTCATGTTTGTGTTTACATTTTAGCCCTATTTTTACAGTTTTCTTCTATTTTTTCTTTTCATAATATGTCCGTGCTTGTGTCTACATTTTAGCCCTATTTTTACAGTTTTCATCTATTTTTTCTTTTCATAATAAGTTAATGCTTGTGTCTACACTTCAGCTATATTTTTACAGTTTTCTTCTATTTTTATTTAACAATTTTATTCCCCTAACATTTGGCAGTATCGTGTTACAATATTTGATATATGATGTTTGGCATCGCTTCATTACTGTTTGAGTAGGAATAAAAGGAATAAGCCCTATAAAAGAGAAGTAAGATAAAGAACAAGTACGAATATAAGGGAATAAAATATTTTAGGTGCTACATTATTATATTAAGATAACAAAATCAGGAGTAATCTTCATAGTTCAGCGTATTCTAGGTAATTACTGAGAGCCTTTAATTAATCTTAATTGAATAGTTCCAATAAGAAATTCTTTTTCGAAAATCACAAAAGCTAATTGCAAACTGGTTGGCTTATAAGATAATTAACAATATTCTAAATGTGTTAATTTCGATATAAGGAGGATTTTTTTTTACATTCTTTAAATAAAATTATACAATACACGTGTCTGTTTATGAAATGATACACAATACAGTAGTTTCCAGTATATTTATACGCATCGTTTGTTCGCGATTTGTCCCTAAAACAGTTGCAAAATTATCAGTGGTAAATTCAATGAGAGTTTCTATTTTTATACTTTTACATTTTGTCTTCAATAAAACTGCTGTCTTAACTAAATTATACATAAATAACCGTGCATGTGGAGTCACGTGAAAATATTTACAATCACGTTTGAATTTTTTACATGAAATTAAATGGAGTTATACGATACTGTTACAATGTAGGGTCAGGTGGGATAACTATGACCAAGGGGGGGGGGGAATTATGACCACCCCCATACTGGAGAAAACTGTGTACGATAAAATTTTATTTCATGCTTACCTATTGGCCTCATAATTTTTTTTCATATAGATATTCTTTATCGCTAGTTAGAATCATATTTGATATTCGAATAGCAATTTGAAACCAAAATTTTTGATTAAAATATTTGTCGTTTGGAGCTCTAAGGAAGAGGAAGTCACAATTACTTCAAATAAATGTGTACAGGGAAGCATATAAAGGAAATATATTAATCAGAATTATCCGACTAGTATTCTTAATTATCCCAAACTCTTGTGATTGTGATATTTTAATGGAGTAATTATAATCAACCTTTTAATATAAATAAAAGAGGTGTGAGAATTTCAACTTTAAAGAGGTGCTGTTAAAGGATTAATGTACATTTACTGCCTATGTACTAAAAATATCACTTTTCTAAATCGAAAAAAGTAAAAAAAAAAAAAAAAACAATGACAATGTTCAAAATGTAGAAAGTGTTCACAATTAACACTTTTGATCCACTTATTACAGTACATTGAAAAAGTGTTGTATCAATGTAAAACTATATTGTAATTATTTGATGTAGTTATATAAATATTTATCAAAGTTGAATAATAGGGAAATTTCACTTTTGTATTATTCACAGATGCAACATTTCTATAAAAGTGAGCATTGTTTCAAATCATTAAAATTTTTATAAAATCGTTTTATCTATCTCTGTTTCTCAGATATTAAAATATTTTAATTTGAAAGCTTTTCATTATTTTTCTAAAATATCTTAAATATATATATATATATATATCTATATAGGTTATTCAACTCATTCTATATGATTTTTAAATGTTTTAGAATTGATAACAAAAAATGCAGTTTATTTTCTTCTGATAGTATAAATATGTTAAATAAGTATATGTGTTTTATTCTATGCATTTGTCTACAATAGTATTATACATGTTTTTTTTTTAAATTTTGGAATCGATAACAAACAATACTTTATTTTTTCAAGGTAGTATAAATCATTAAATTTCCTAGCATTTTATGATAAAACTCAATTATAATTCCTTAATTTTTCTTCTATCTTTTCTATAAATAATTATGCTTGATTATGAACATAGAAATTTTAAAGCCACAATCTTAGATAAGATTTTTCATTTTGATACTAACGTGAAACAATGAAAAGATGAGGGCTTACCTTTCCTGATTTTATTTTTAAAATATTACATTCAATGTCAGATTTTGAATCAATATAATCCCCTAGTCATACAAAAGTAATTTTCTTCCCCATCATGACTTCTAAAAATGGGGGGAGGGAGATGTACTGATCAGGTGTTACCGCTAAGCAAGTTATATCACATTGCGGCTAATTTAACAAGAACTGCAAACTTAGGAACCGCCATAATAAGATTCCTCTTTTTCGAGAATCTCGTTACACACAAATAGTAGCTGGCATTATAACCGGATGGTATTATCTGCAATGGAAATCTTACTAATAAAATTTTCTTTTTCATAAATTTAAACAGCCAAGCATAATGTGAAGGTATTAAAGAACCTTAATGGCACGGTTTCTGATGGAAGAAATTGGGGATATGAGAGATATTTTATTGGGAACTTGATATAATATTTGGATTGTTCAGCAACAGGTTTTAAGAAAATTGCCAATGTTGTTAAAACTTTAATATGAATTTAGCCCCAAGATAAAATTATATTTTTCTTGTTTCATTATAACACTAAATAACTTTTCTCTTACATAAGTAATGTAGCTTTTAGTGACAAAAATTACTCATATTATCACAATAATATTTTTGAATAAAAGTTTATGCAAGATGATATACTCGTACGGTTTATGCCTTGTATAAAATGATAAATATAGATAAATAAAAAATATAGATAGATAAGAAATCAAAATTAAATACACACAGTACATAGTCAATAAGCGTTGCAAAGATAAGAAAAAACACGGTTTAAATCTCGGAATAAACTAGCTTTTTAGAAAATAATAATGAAATAATCTGGATATTGAAATCAAACCTAGGAATAAACTAACTGAGAGTGGAAATAAAACTCTAATAGTTGTTCATGTTAAAGTCTTAGTAAAGTAGGTCTCTCATACCCTACAATTCAAATAGACTTTTTTTAACTAGAAAATTTTTATTAGAAGTACGGTATATTTTTTCTCTAACAATTCCGATATAATAGAAGACAAATGATAATTTAGAGGGATGCATCATACGCTGGAAGAAGAATGAAAGATTAAAAATTAATAAATGACGACACTGTAAATTATTTGTGAAAACGTTACTCCGTAAAATTGGTGGCAGCTTTGCTGCCTAAAATTTTATGGAGTATTTTAACCGTTAAAACTGGTGTAACATTGTAATGTTACACCAGTAATATATATGTTTAAATTACACCATTGCATATATGAAAAAAAATTACTCCATGAAACTGGAGGCAGCATTTGCCACCATTTTTATACGAATTTTATGGAGTAACGTTACACAAATGTTATACAGTGGAGCATACAAAATAACATTTCTACATTGAATGAACATATGTTTTCTCTAAATTATGACACATATCACAAACTTAATAATGTCCACTATCTACACTGTAAAATCTGCGCGCGTAACTATGTAAGGTCAAAAAGATGGAAAACACAGGGCGCAATGCTACGAAATTTGGCACACGGGTTGCAGGTAGGAAGTCCATGAACGATTGGTTTCAAAAACTCAAAAAAAAATAAATAGATTTTTTTTTATAAGTACCACAAAGAAATGGTTGCTCTTTTAATCGTTTGGAAAATGATTGTTTTCGGACAAGAATAGATATATCTCAGACTTATCTGACAAATTTATGTTGCCACAATGGCAAAACAGTGTTTTAAACTACAAAGAAAATAATAACTAAAAGAATTTGAGATAGATCTTCCAATCAAATTGAATTTAATAGTACATTTTTTCCCTATACTACGGTGTAAAATTTGAAAATGTGCGATGTTTAGAAGTTTAAAATTTTCACTACCAAAAATTGTAAAACTGAAATTTCATTTAAAAATTGTTTATTGTTGGTCCAGGAATATTAATGTTTGATCCATGGCATACGTATTATATGACTCTGTTAGTAGGTAGGTCATACTTTGATCATTATACATTGTTTTTTATTTTTTTTTATTAATATATAATTTATTTGTAACAAATTTTAGTCTTTGAAAAAAATAATTTTTCCTAGAATGGTTGTAATTTATTAAATCGATTTTTTTTCTTTTTGTAACGTTTAAAACACGAATTTTAACCATTTCTGAATGTTTGCTACAGTGTGAGATATACATATTTCTTACGCAACGCTGGTTTAAGCATATTCAAAAATAAAAGCCAGATGTTTTCATTGCAATAAAATCTAATCGGCAATTCTCAATTAAACTTTGAGCTTGAAACAAATTTAATTAAATTTAAATTATGAATTTTGTTTTAAATCTCAAATTTCGATGATTAAATTTGAATATTAATACATATAAATATCAATATAACAAAATTATACTTAAAACAAACTAAAGTTATTTAAATTAAATTTATCAAAATAAGTTCAACATGAATTTTTTTTCCTTCAAATATATTTGACAAAAAATATTTTTTGAAATTACATTCCATCGCCAACCAGCGATAAATCGCCAAATAACAAAATTTTCAATTTTTTTTTTTTTTTTTTTTTTTTTTTTTTTTTTTTTTTTTTTTTTTTTTTTACGGCTGAACGGAGGTTCCGCCGAATTTTTTTTTATAAACGTATATATCCACACTAGAAGAACATTCTGTAATTTTTTTCAGATTTTTCGTGGTATGCTCGTATGGAGACCTTCCTTGTTAGTCGTAACCTTTTTCCAAACAATAAAAAAATTATTATATCACAAACATTAGCAAAACTTTTTGTTCTTACAAGGTTATTTTTATCGTCTGCTACCATAGTAACAAGATAAATTAAATTTCATAAAAAAAATGAGCAGACGTAGAAAAAAATATATTTTGTAAGCTAATAGCTATTGAACAACTCAACACTTTAACAGAGAGTTCGTATTTTTAATTTAGATATTTTAAAGTTGTTTGTTATCATTGCGTTTTATATGATTTTCGTTTCATTTCTAATTATTATTATGTTTATTTAATGTAAATTTTTTACACATGCAATTACTTTCTGCTATGGATTTTAATTTTAAAAACATGCTGAAAAAAGAAACATAGACATTTACATATTTTTTATTTTTGAAAACAGTGACAAATTGCTCACTGACAATTACATATTTCTTTATTTGAAACCACAGCCGCAGGGGTAAAAAATTTAGCACTGGATTTGCTGTGTTTAAAATCCGTGCGTAGAACGGGTTAAACAACTAGTCGTTTAATCATATCATAACACATAAGTTTCATTCTCATCTTGAGACAACATAGAATTAATTAAAAGATGTGTATAGGTGTGTATATCTCAGTGTTTTTCAATAGATGTGTATATCTTTTTTCATTTTAATTTTTAAATATTTTACATATTTTCCGCCAGTCAATCAATCAATGTATTCTCTTAGTCATACAAAGGTAATATTTTTGTTCTCTGCGACTTTAAAAAATGAAGATAAAAGCTGTCCGCATCAGGTGTTATTGCTAGGCTAGTTGGATCTCATTGCGGCCAATTTAGCAAGAGTTGCCTACTTAGGAACCGCCGTAATTAGATACATCTTTTTGATAACCTTATAACACACAAAGATTTGCTAGCATTATAACCGAGTGGCATTATCTACAGCCCAGGGTATTAAGGTCCATAAAGGCAAAGCTTTTGATGGAAGAAGTTGGGGTTATTTGGGGTATTATATTGAAACATGAGGCGCTATTTTGTTGTTTAATGACACTTTTAAAGGAAAATCGTGAATGTACTTGAAACTTTTATATGAATTTATCACATAACTTAATGATGTTACGTTTTTCTGTTTTCATTAGTGCACTAAAATAGTTTTCGTAATGTTTATTAAAGCCTTTTATAAGAGCATTTTTAAATTTTTATTAATTTATTTTATATAAATAATTGTAAAATATTTCACATTAATGCATTTATTCCAGCAGAGAAGTATACAGACAAAGGCAGATATGCGATCTAATTTAAATGATTAATTCTAAAGAACACTCAAGCTATCTTTAGAAATAATTTAAGGTTGAAGTAATGTAAAATCCATGTGTTATAATCATATGTATTCCACCATATATGAAATTCTTTGGACGAAATCATACAGAGTATATCAAGATTTAATAAAACAAATGCATAAGTAATTTTTCTTTATGACCCAAAGCGCCAAAATGAATGTTACTTTTGAAAAGTAAAATGGGTATATCTTTTAATAGATAGATTACCCTCGAAGCATACTTATGCAAAACATTTACTTAGCATGCATTATTCGCAGAAAATTGTTATCCCTATCTTATTTTTCTGCATTTATTTATTTTTTTGTTTTTGTTTTTCTTTCTTAAACACTTACATTGTGTTTATTAATCGTAACATTCCAAGAATATTAATTTACTTTTTAAATTTTAAATGAAGACTGATTTTATATCTTTTCGTGTTAGAAATCTGAAACACAGACTTTTAATTATAAACATATTTATAAGTAATTTCTGACAAATTTATTTAATGTGAAGCTTGAAAACTACATAGAATCACACATAAAAGTATATTTTTTTATCTAAATAAATATATGTGGCACTAGCAACAATACTAATTAGCAGCAAGCATTCTGAATAAAATTATGTTATCATATCTTCGTGTTTTTGTCCGTACAGACAACTATTTGATAATTCATAATACATAAATTATATCATAATTCCTAATCCATAAGGTAATTCATTATGTTAAATCCTTATATCTATATTATAAAGGCCAAACGTATCTGTGCGTAATGCATACGTCATTTTGCAAATGGCAACACTTTCCCCTGTAATTTCGGTTTTGCAATTTTCGCTACTGCAAATTTTACATTTCTGAAAAACGCACATTTTAAATTTTTACACCGTCGTACACACTGTAAAACATTTGTGTAACGTTACTCCATAAAACTGGTGGCAATTTGGTGGAGTATTTTAACCGATATAATCGGTGTAACATTGCAATGTTACACCAGTAATGCGTGATTTTATTACACCATTATGTAAGTGAAAAATTACTCAATGAAGTGTAAATCGTAGCTGACACCAATTTTATGGAGTAACGTTACCATAAATGTTTTACAGTGCAGAGAAAAAAATGTACATTTAAATGGAATTTGTTTGAAAGCTGTATCTAATTTTATTCTTGAGATATTAATTTTTTTATAGTTTTTAGTACAAATTTTGTATTTGTGCCATCAGAATCGCTTCATTTGCTCTTAAAAATGAAAACAAAAATAGAAATTAAAATGCGCAACACTTTACTATACGATTTTGGTTTTGCAATTTTTGCTACTGGATATTTTGCCCTTCTAAACATGGTGCAGTTTTATTTGTAATGCTGTCGTATAGAGAAAAAAATGTACTTTTAAACGCATTTCAATTCAAAGTTGTATTTCAATTAAATTTTGTGATGTTAATTTTTTTTATAATTTTAGCACCAATTTTGTAATTGTGGTAACAGAAACACTCCATTTTCTCTTAAAATTGAAAAAAGAAAAAAAAAAGAAATTAAAATGCGTAAACTATGTCGAAAATATATCATATGTTACAAATTGAACGGTGAATTTCGGTTTTATTTCATTTAGTAATTTGGATAATTGGGTTTTATAGTATTTTGTTAATTTTAGCATGAAATAATATTTATTTGAGAGATAAACTGACTAACATGAGATGCATTTTTTATTATAACTAATTTTGTAGATTATAAATCAATGAAACAGTTCTTTCTTAAAGATTTTCTTTTGTCGAATTTCGACAGGTTCCACCATGTATATTATAAATGTGAATGTGTGTCTGAAAGTTCGAATGTAATTGGCTTCAAAACGGATGAATTAATGTCTTTGAACTTTTGCACATAGATACGTTAAAGCCCGGAAATGAACATAGGCTAATTTTTAATTGTTTTATTCAAATATTTTCCTTAGTAATTTAAAATTTCATTCTTTTTCATACTGAATCAATTGACATTTTTTAGAAAAAATTTAATCAATTTCCTTTTCCGTTGCCAAGAAAATTAAAATCGGAATAATAATTTCTCTGCGGCAGTAAATTTTTAATTGAGCTAGTTCCATGCTAGAAAAGTAAATAAAAAGAAAATAAAAGAAAATAAATATGACGCCGTATGTGAAATAGAAATAAAGTGTGTATTTTTCTTATATATTTTATAAATATTTGTTTTGTTAACAAGAATTTTTCTGTCAAAAATAGCGACATAATTAGTAATTAAAAAATAATAATAAATGGAAAAGAATTTTATTTTGAACAAAATGTTTCACTTGGAAAAATATGACGTCATAATTGAAATAACAGCTATTTTATAGTAATCGTTAAAAATACAAGGGACATGGATATCAGTAATTATTGGAGCTCAATAAATAATGACGTCATATTTAAAATGAATGAGATATATTTTGTACGTATGCAAATTAATAAGTTATAAGTTACATACTAATGAAAATTTTCATTCAAAATTCACAAATATTAGTGGACGACATTTTTGCTTGTGAAAATGGGAAAATAAAACTGATTAATCTACATTTTTTCTTTATAATTAAAAAGAATTTAATTTCAATTCTTATAAATCAGCGCTGTCGTACGCGGCACCCTGCTGTACCGAGTTTTTGGCACCCTTTGAATGGTTCCTATTACTAATTTTTTTTAATAAAATTCCATTTAAAAATGCTTTATTTTAAATCCTTGATAATTTAAATCCTTGATGATTCTTGATCCTTTAGTTTTTCCTAAAACTAAAAAATTATTTTTACACGTTGAAGTTTCATTAATGAACTTCTTCCACAGAAGCGGAAATCATTTGTCAACATATTGAAATTTACAACCAAGAATGTAAATTTAACTTCCGTAAATATAAGTGGATAGTTATTGCCCTTCATTAATACGAACTGGATTTTAAAAAAACTGTATGTCGTTATTTTTAAATGATGGCAGTCAAAACGGCGAAAGGCTTTTTTAGTTAAAAAATTCATCAGGTAAAAATGATGTAATATTTTTTCATGTAAAGCATTTATTTACAAAACATTACTATATATATTTACTATATTAAATTCGCAGTATTGGTACCAGCTTTGAAAAAAATTAATCCTAAAATAAAAATACACATTTTAGAAATAATATTTTGCATTAATATTAAATTACATTTTAAATACATTTTCTTACTTGAAATTTTGCATTTAATAAAAATAATGTTTTAATATTTTTAAAATGTATTGTAGTATTCGATTTCATTAAGCGGTTTCCTGTTTTAATTTAATTAATATGCTTAATTTTGCATGATTCATAACGTGAAAGATTTTTTTTCTCATGACAAGTATTATTCCGTATGAAAAACTAACCTGGTGGTCATATTTTAAATCATTAGTCAGTTTCTTTCGTAAAATATTTGCATTTTATAGAGAGCATTTTATAATGCTCTTTGCATTTTATAATGATTTGCATTTTATAATGAGATTTTCACAGAATTTATCCTTCGCAAATACATGTTTAACACCTTTTTACATTACAATCTAGCAGGAAGCAGTAAGCAATTTTATTTCTTAGATAATAAGCTTTTAAGACTCGAGAGATTTCTTAGTCTCATGAACATTTCGATGTTTATGTTAGATCTACAACTTTTAAAAGTGTGATGCCGTAAAATTAAAATTTTATAAACTTTTGAAAGTTAAAGATTTTACTTTTTTATTTATTTTTGTGCTATGCTGTTTCACTATATTTTTTTAATATCGTTTATCTTATTATTTCCCAAAAAGGAATTTTTTGGAATAAAAACAATGTTATTGATTGCCGATTTTTTAATCAATTCAAAGACACGTCTATTTTTTTAATAATAGCTTTAGTTTAAAAATATTTACTAATATATCGCTTAAAATAATATTCGTTGACACAAAAACATAAATCAATAACCATGAATAGATTAAATATAAAATTGAATAAATATAAATAATAAAGTCAGAATAACGGAAATGTAAATTTATTTTTCATTTTATCTTAGAAAACATGGAATGAAATTTCAAGCTCACGAAAGAATTTAAAATGATCTCCTATATATATAAACATAAGCAAATTGGGATCATCCGAAGTGTTTCTATTATAAAACACGATAAAAGTTTAATTACATATGCTTTTTAATCATCGAAATATTTTGCTTTATTGATGAATTTATTCTTCTTTAAATGGTCTGTGAACGAAATCATGGGTAACAGCTTGTTATCTATAAACTAGGGATTAAAATATGGTTTCTTTACAGCCATATTTTTCATATCTCTATAATAAACACCTAAACTCATGTGACTGTCATCAACAGTTCCGGGCTAATTGTTTAACTTTTTTTATGCCGGCGATTATTTTGTAATAAGCGCAGATGATAAATCGCCAAATTATGTTCTAACTCTATCATTTCATCTATAGTATAATAGCGCAAGTCATTTAACTGTTATAAACATTTTTATATGAAAGCGTAACAGGCTGTTTTCAATCAAGAAATTTTTTCTAATAAAAATACATAAAATTTGCCATAATCGCGCATATTTTTTGTGCTTTTTTATTAGCCTTTTTATTATTTTTATTTCTAAAAATCTTGCTAATTTTTCAACTCGCTAGTTATAATTTGTAATCTTGTCCGTGGTAAATTAAAGTAATTCTTTGATGTTGAAATATAACGTCATGGTTTATTCTTTTATTTATTGTTTTCCATTTCATTTCTTTCCTTTTTTTAAGAAATAAGTAACAGTTGTGAATTTTAAATAGTACAGGTTTAAATTAAAGCTGTGTAATTTAAAGAAAGTGGATGAATGAATGAAAGTATTATATTTGATGATACTTGATTATTCCATTGGCCAAAAAAGTATC
Source organism: Maratus speculifer (assembly GCA_964019185.1). NCBI lineage: Eukaryota > Metazoa > Arthropoda > Arachnida > Araneae > Salticidae > Maratus > Maratus speculifer. The sequence continues at coordinate 113,297,506 of OZ025289.1, read as the reverse complement.
AGCAAATTATAAAATTAAAGGACAATAATAGGTGATCTTAAATGTCACATTCATCTAACATTTAGAACGATATACATGTTTGTTACGTCTTCAAATGATTTTTAAACAGGCTTTTTATTTTTAATTTTATTTATATATATTTAAATAATTATCTAAAATAAATATTATGTTGATTTGTTTAATTTTGCGAAGTTGGTCGACAAGATAATGAAGTCCTATATCTTATATTTTAAATGATTAATTTATATTATCTTATATTTAATTTTCTTATATATATGATTATCTTATATTTAAATGGTATCTTATAATGTAATGATATGGGAAAACATACGGCCGGAAAAATGTTTGGTAATTTACCCTCAGCGTCAGTCTAACATAAATATATTGAACTATTGACTTCTGTATAAGAATCTTCCGATTTGGCAAAGGATTTAAAATTTAAATGAAATTATGAATAAAATTAGTATCCTAAACTGGTTAGCATTACATTTAAGGATGGATTCCAATCCAAGCTAATTGTTTTTCGATTTATTTTCCAATTCCCCTTTGCTCTTAAACGCATCAAGAAACTACATAAAGTGTCGTGTTGGTCGATTTTTTAATAAAGGCAAAAAATATTGCGAAAAATTCTGTCACAGTGGGCAGTTTGACTCGAATTTCCTTTACCGGGAGATCTTGGAAGGGAAAAATGGCCATGCCGAGAAAATAATTGTTGATAAATCACATCCGAAATAACTGAGTAAAAAATGAAATCACACGGCCTTTTATCCATCTTTTCAAAAAACACCTCATAAAGTTTCATGTTTTTACTTTTTAAAATGAACCTGAAATGTATCAGAAAATTTCGGATTAAAAAGACGAAAAAATATTTATTCGAATACACCTTTAAGTGAAAAATTTGGGAATTTCACTATTTGAACAAAGTAATAGTAACGAAGATATTTCAATTTAAAAAAACAAATTTATAAAGTAACATTAAACGATAGAACTTTTTGTTAAACCTAATATGCTCTATTATATATCTATATTCTTTACATAAATTGTAAATAAATTAGGATTTAACTCGCATATGCCAATCAAATATGTGAAATACTGTGAAACATGAAATAGTAAATATAAAAGCTTAATTAATTAACAGACTGAAACTGAAGTTTTAAAGAGAAATGCCGGAATAAAAAGTTTCATTTTCTCGCTTTAAACCTCATTTTCCTGATTGAGCTTTTATGTTATTCTAAACAATATTTTCAAGATAATTATAAGACGTCAATTTGGAAGTAAATTTATGAATAAAGTATGAATTTCGTGTATGTTACATTAATAATATATTCTTCTTTCGTTTCATCACTTAGAAAATGTAATGTCTTTATTCTGAAAACAAAGAGCAGAACACAAAGAGAAGAATAACACCATTTCGTCACAACTTTATTCCTATTTTATTTAAATGGTGAAAGATACTTTAACCCTTTAAGCGGCCTAACCGGGTTTTTACGTCACGTAACTTTTAGAAACAATGGCTGATTTCACACAAAACCAACATTAAAATTGTGTTTTTGAAGTGAATAAGATAAATAAATATGTAAGTTTGTCAAATAAAAATTTTCATACCAACACCTTTTATAAATACTATTTTATGAATTGTTAAACATGAATGGAATATTTTGCAGGCCGCTTAAAGGGTTAAGATGTACTTTCTGGTTTTTTAAAATTAAAATTATCTTTTTAAGATTTCTCTTCTAGAAATGAAGTTTGAATGCAGGATACACTGTCAGAAAAATTCGTCAATATACACAAAGTTTTCCTCATTTTTTCACAAATATTTTCCGTACTCCCAGAAAACGTATTTGATCTGTGAATTCATTCCGAAGGTCGAAAAATGAGGGAGAGATTCCGTTTTTTTCTAGCACACATGCGTATTGGGTCTGTTAGTAATAAATTCGAATTTGTTTTTAAAATGAAAAACAAAATAAACAAATAATAATCTCTAATTTGGTTTTATAGAGACAAAAATGTTTTCGAATTTAAAAATAAATAACAATTACTTTCTTTATTCATTCAAAAGTTCTCACAATTTGTTATCCAAAGTTGGATAAAATCTTACCGAATAAAAATATAATACCCAAACTTTTCCTTTAGCAATCTACGTAATATATTTAAAATTTACATTTTATAGTACAGTAATACTAAACGTAAAAAAAAAAAAAAAAAAAAAAAAAAAAAAACAGCCACAGTTTCATGAAACATGAAATCTTTCCGAAACTAACTTCAAAATTAAAAACTTTGTATCGAAATAGACCAATCGCACCCATATGAAATGAATGGTTCTACTTTAAAGCACTTCATTAATGTACAACGGTAGCGTCGAGGTAGCGCGTTTAGCAGCGATCCAATGCTGGGATCGTGAGTTCGATCCTCAGCGGAGCCGGATTGATATTTTCAAGAATTTTTTTCAAATGACGGATATTTTACCTCTTTTGACGGAGAAAAAAATAAACGGATAATCGTCAATATACAGACAATTTCTGGCAGCAGTGCTGCCAGTACTTTTTCTGTAAAAAGACGGAAGTTTTTTTGAGAGTGTAGAGACTAGTATGGGTATAAAAAATACGATTTAAAAGCGTGTATTTGAAATGTTTTCAACAATATTTTCCAACCATATTTTCCGCTCCATTATAATATTTCTACATTGAATAAAATTTAACTGATTCAACTGCACGAAAATTCGACATATTATGCTTTCTAAAAAGACGTAAATATTTACATTTAAAATGTAAAAATGTAAAAAATATTTACATTCATTTTGTCAGTATTCTTCAAGTTGCTCTGAAATTACATTAAATCATAAATTAAGCTTCATTTGATTAATTAGATTCTATTTTTTTTCAAAATATCTTATACGAAGACATTTTTAATAACATGCTGTAATTTCATTTTCTTTACATTGTAATTCTACAGTTGTAAAAAAACAGAATAATGTGTCCTTAGTGTAATTTTATCATTTCACTGTACAAAAAAAAAAAAAAAAAAAAAAAAAAAAAAAAAAAAAAAAATACAAAAATAGTTTTTAAAGTCAACAGAAATCTGTAGTTTTACAAAATAACTTATTAAAATTACAGTAATCTTAATAATTTTATTTGGTAAGCCGAGTTTTCTTCCCTTATGTTCGCACATTTTCTTTATCTTATTTCTCTTTTACAAAGATTATTCCTTTTATCCCTACTCCAAAAGTAACGATGTGATACCAAACACTATATATGGACTATCGTACCCCGATACTGTCAAGAGTTAGGGGAGTAAAAATGTTATAAAAACAGAAGATAATTATAGAAGTAGGACTAGAGTGTTGGCACAAGCATTAGCATATTAAAGAAAGAAATGTTCTTGTAATATGAAAAAAGGGGATCTTATATTGACAAATTATTTACAACTATTTTGTTTTAACGTTGTTGTTTGTGTATTTTTGTATGTTAGCCTTTTTTCAGCAGCAAATGGCTATATCTTTTGATCTAGAGAGAGAGATAGAGGGGGGGGGGATTTAGGTAAAAGAAATTTTTTTATTTTTAAAAGTGTTCCACCATTATTTTGTTGATATTATATTGAATACTTTTTTGTTAATTATATTACCTATTAGCGGATAAAGCGAAACATTAACGATTAATATAAAGACATTTGTTGAATAAGAAAGAGCACAATACAGTTGATTCCAGTTAATCTGGATATGCCAGTAATTCGCAATCCGTCTATAAAGTAACAGTTACAAAATTATCAGTGGTAAATTTATTGATGATTTTTTTTGTCTTTTATTAATTAAGACTCTTAGTAATTACTTACAATACGCTGAACTAAGAAGATTACTTCCTGGTTCTGTTATCTTTATAAAAAAAATATGTTGCACATAATGTATTTTATTGCCTTATGTTCCCACTTGTTCTTTGTCTTACTTCTCTTTTATAGAGCTTATACTTTTATTCCTACTCAAACAATAATGAAGCGATACCAAAAACTATATATCAAATACCGTTGCACGATACTGTCAAAGGTTAGAGGATTAAAAATGTTAAATAAAAATAGAAGAAAATTGTAAATATAGGTCCAAAGTGTAGACACAATCGTTAACATATTAAAGAAAGATAATTTTTTTAGTGTGAAAAAGAAATAAACAATCTTATATTGAGATATTTTTACAAGTATTTTTATAGTATTGCTGTATGTGTATTTTTTTATGTGGGCCTTTTTCCAGCATCTAATGGTCATATCTTTCTATCCAGATAGAAATAGATGCATATACCTTTAAGTATCTTGTTTTTAGGAGGGTAAAATTGAGTTAGGAGAATAAAAATGTTAAATAAAAATCGAAGAAAATCATAAAAATAGGGCTAAAACGTAGGCGCAATTATTAATATACTGAGGAAAGAAAATTTGTTATAGTATGAAAAAAAGCGAAATCTTATATTGATATATTTTGTACAAATATTTTTTTAGCATTGCTGTATGGGTATCTTTTTATGTTAACCTTTTTTCAGTAACAAATGGCTATTTTTTTTTATCCAGATAGAGATAGATGCATATGATTTTAAGTATCTGGATTTTAGGAGGATGAAATTTAGGTAAAGCTAATTTTTATAACTTTAAAAGTGTGTCACCATTATTTTGTTTGATTAATATTGGTAATAGAGATTACTTACATCGTAAATCTGGTTACTTAAACATTTAGTGGTACTGGGCAGTGGTATAGTCGTAAATAAAAATATAAATAAAAAAGAACGGTTTTTCCTGAAAAAATCAAGAAAGTATACTGTTTAAACTGTTAAAAAACCGCAACGTTTGTTGCTTAATCACTTCAATGCAATTATAAAATATCTATATTTTGTCTAATGAAAATGTTCCACGATATTGTCAAATAATTGTTTTTTATAAAAGCGATGGAGTTCATATGAAACAAAAATTGCAGATTTTTAAAAGTGTACACCCCCACTGCATCCCTGATCCTGGGTCTATTAGCAGATAATGCAAAACTTTGACCACTAAATTACCAATCTTTTTTTTTAAATGAAAGTACATTGTAAAAAATGGCAGGGATTTCTACATCTATCAAAATGTACAATGATTAAAATAGCCACTCTAAATCCCGAAGAATTTTCTTTTATCTTTAGAAATCTCAGAAACTAACTTATTTTCGAAATTTAAAGAAAAATTTACGAAATGTTTTATTAGCTGCCCGTCATTTTTGGAAAAGATTCCTAGTACTTTTAAAATACATTAATCAGTTCTCTATACCAAGAAAATCGGTTTTTTGAAGTTTTGTCAAATATCAAGTAAATCATTTCAGCTGCATAACTGAATTTGAGCATGCAATTGTAACAAAATAATGTTAATTGCCGTATTAATGTTAACTCTGATATTATGATAAGTTAAACAAATTTTGCGAGTATTAAATTTATTTCCTTGAAAATTGATAGCATTTGAAAAAATAATATTAAAAGAAAAAATGATTATTTCATAGTAAAAGTTACTCATAAATATTCAATTTTTAATAATTTTAATTATTTTGAAAAAAATATCAACTAATAAACTATCTTGATTCAAAACTGAATAACAATAGTGATCATTTTTCGAAATAATAAATAAGTTACATTTTGGAAATATTTTAACAAAACATATTTGTATCTTCTGTATTAATATTAGTTTAGAAAATTATTAGAAGCTTATCTCATAGATTTTATTTATTTATTTTATTGATTTTCACTATTTTTTTCAACTGCATCACAGTTGTTATAGTTTTTAACTTTGTACAAGATGAAATTTATGAATAATTATCCTGATATGTATTCTTTCTTTTTGATACAAAGCATTAAACAAAAACTTACTACATCATATTTGAGTCTGATTTAAGGAAGATATTTATTAAATTTATGCATGCAGTATGAGATATATTTTAAACAAATATTTGAAACATTCACTTCTTTTACTTTGACTCAGGTAAAAATGTAGCTACCGAAAGTTATGAGCTATGTTTCAAAAAAAAATTTTAATAAAACTTACATAAACAGAGGATATTTGACAGATTCTTTGTATAAAAACATTATTGCTTTGTCTCTTGCAAAATATTTTTTTAATTTTTTTTTAAATTATGATCTGGTTTGTATGAAACACTTTTACAAAATATTGCATTTGAGAGATATACATTCTTTATTTATTGAAATGTCAAAATAAGATCTCGTTGAAAAAAAAATCCTTCATAGCATACATAAGAATGCAAATGCCTTTAATTGATATTGTATTTTTAAAACCTTTACTAATAGATGTAACTAATTGAAGATTGTTTTAAATTTACTGTTTACAAACAATGGATTTATTACAATATTGATTTTATGTAATAAAGATTAAAATGAAGATATAAAAATGTTTAGGGAGATATTGAAAACTAAACAGATAGGTTCTACTTTTCTCGAAATGTTCAAATACGAAATCGTTGAATTAAAAGATACTTTTCATAATAAACAAAATACTTGAAACGGTTTTTATAGATTTTTTTAAACATTTCATTAATTGAAAAAAATACAATAAAAATTATTATTTTTTTAATTATACCTTTTTTGGACAATGTAATTATTTAATTATTAATTTTATGTGATATTCAATAAAATAAATTTAAAATTTAAAAAAGATGAATAAAAAAATGCAGATACAAATTTCAAAGATAATTTATTCTTTGTTATGACTTAAATGCTTCAGATTTTCTGCATATTTTTCAGTTATTGAAATAAGTGTATATAAACGCGTGAACCTCAACTATTTTCAAAAGCTTTGTCTGCTGATTTTTTTTTCTTTGATGAGGTTTTTGAGAGTATTGTGAGAGCAGTTAAAATAAGCATTATTTCAAATTAAAATCATTATTTAATCTAAATATAATAAATAATCTTTACTATCCAATAAAAATATTTGCCACTATCTGTGTACACTCAAGAAGTAAAAAAAGTAAAAAAGTCTAAACATCAAACATCTGAATTCCGAAACATCTATATTGCCTTATAAATGAAACTTAAATGAAACTCAGTGGATTTCATACAGTGTTATTAATATTAACCTTCAAAAAAATAAAATCTCATAACCCTATTGCTAATTTTATGCTTGATAACACAATGGAGGCATAAACATTAACCAAAATTTAATCCTATTTCAAGGGTATAATGACATATATTATACAAATGAAACTTGCAAACATTGGTCACTTTTTGCAAGTTTCGAGCAACTAATAAGTAGGCCATTTAGAAAATTTCGTAGCATGTTCGAATAAATGAACGAATTCGTTCATGTTCGAATAATGAGTATTATTAAAGAATTAATAATTCAATTTTATATCTCACTAGCACTTTTATCGTTATAATGGTTATAATGACATAGATTACAAAAGTAAAACGTGCATACTTTTAAAACATTCTCCATTTTTCGTAGAGTTAACGTCTTCAGGATATTTCGGCAATTTTCTAGCATTTTTACAGGAAAATGAATATTAATAAATAATTATTTATTCAGTCTTATATTTTGCTTGTGGTTTGGTTGTTCAAGTTATTTCAAGGCAACGAAACAGGCGGTAATAGAAGACAATAAAAGGGTGTGACTTATTATAATTTTGTTTCGAATCTTCTTGTATATTTATTATATGTGCATAAACACACACCCTGAAACAACAGAAGAATATTCACACAGAGATTTTAGAACTCGCTGAAGGAAAAATTAAGGTAATTGAGTTGAAGGCTGAAACAGTAATATCGTGGAAATATATGATACATCCGGACAGTTTGACTGCCTTAAAGATACGCAAAAAGTCACGCAAACATTTCGTTAGCATATGATAGAAAAAATCATGTTTTACGGCTGTAAATCTCTAATATTCATGAAGAGAATCATCCGTTCGCCCCCATTTTTAATTCATTTTGCGTTATTAATCCTTTAAATGTCTGTGTTAATTCAAGAAGGCGTGTTATATTTGCTACGGGACATATCTCTTTTACGAAGAAAATCGTGTTCTCAGATGAACATTGCATACTTTTTTCATTAATTTATTAGAAGATAAAAGTGTGTTTTCTGACACATTGATAATGATAACTTTGAAAATAATATTTTTATCTTATGGAACTTGAAATAGAAAGACTTTGCTATAAATTTATTAACTTTAATTATAAACGTTAAATTTTGCCCCGTATTTATTAATACTTGGGAGGCATGTACTATAAATGCACTTTATATATGATGTATGTAAAATAATGTTTCTTTGATATTAAACAATGTTCTGATGTAAAATAATGTTTCTTTGTAAATATTTTATCCTATTCAAATTTTCTTTTACGCATAACTATAATTTGAAACTTCACACAAATTTACATTAATAAAAGCTGTGTCATTATTGCAAATATATTTAAATATTAACTAATATTAAATTGCAGTGTAAAAAATTTACTAGAATTTTTCTGGAAATTTGGTTTTTCTAGGATTTTTTATGTATAGGAAACAACAAAACTTCATGTAAAAGATACACGCTACTACTGTAAAGCATATTTCTATAAAGCAATTATTCTTGGTTATGAACATGTACATTTTAAAGACTTAATCTTAGATATATATTTTTTAGACTGACGTGAATGAATGGAAAGTTGAAGGTTTATCTTTCCTGATTTTATTTTTAAAATATTACATTCAATGTCAGCCTTTGAATCACTAAATCCCTTAGTCATACAAAAGTAATTTTCTTCCACTCCACGACTTCTAAAAATGGAGGGGAAAGCTGTCCTGATCAGGTGTTACAGCTAGCGTAGTTATATCGCATTGTGGCTAATTTTGCAAGAACTGCAAACTTAGGAACTGCCATAATTAGATTCCTCTTTTTCGAGAAAGTCGTTACACACAAATAGTAGCGGGCATTATAACCGGATGATATTAGCAGCGATGTAAATCTGGCTAATAAAATTTTCTTTTTTATAAATTTAAACAACCAAACATAATGCTGAGGTATTAAAGATCCGTAATGGCACGGTTTCTGATGGAAGAAATTGGGGTTAGGTGGGATACTTTATTGGGAACTTGATGTGATATTTGGATTGTTCAACAACACTTTTCAAGGAAATTGCCAATTTGCTTAAAACTTTAATATGAATTTATCTTCCAGAATAATGATCTTTTTGCTTGTTTCATTATGACATTAAATTACTTTTATCTTACAAAAATAAAGTTGCTTTTGATGACAGAACTAACACATATTTTCATAATAACATTTTTTTTAATAGATATATATGCAAGAAGATATTATCGTACCGGTTACATTTTGTATAAAAATATAAACATAGATATATAAAACACATAGATAGATAAGGAATCAAAATTAAATGTATTCAGTATATATAAAATAAAATTGCAAAAAGAATGGAAAAAATAAACACGGTTTAAATCTCTAAAAAACTGGCTTTTTTGAAAATAATAATGAGATAATTCTGGAAATAATCTGGTATACTAAAAATAAAAATCAGAATAACGTAGAGGAAGAAGAGCTGAAACTGTTAGAGTCACTGAAGCTCAATCTTAGAAAAATAAGTTTCTTATAAGTTAGAATACTATTAGAATTTCAATTTTTGTAACTGAAACATTTCTACTATAAATACAGTATAACAAAAAATAGATCATAATTTACAGGGTTGCATCATACGCCGAAAGTTAGAATGAAAGAATAAATATTACTAAATGATGAGCATAAGAACTGAGATTTCCCCATTGAATGAGAATCCCATTCATTTTTTATATAAATGAAATATATCAGAAACTTAACAATTTTCACTATTGTTTAGTGAGATGATAACACATAATTTACTTTCTCATTTTTAGAATATAAAGAATTAATGAAATGGTGTTCATATGATTTCTTATTTTACTTTTTAAATATTTCATATATTTTCTGCCAGTCTTTAAATCAATATACACTTAGTCATGCAAAGGCAATTTTTTGTTCTTCGAAACTTTCAAAAATGAAGATAAAAACTATCCCCATCATGTGCTACTGCTAGGCGATTTACATCTCATTGCGGCCAATTTAGCAAGAGCTGCCTACTTAGGAACCACCATAATTAGATACACCTTCGTTACACACAAAGAGTAAGCTAGTATTATAACCGAGTGGCATTATCTACAGTCAAAATCTGCATAAAATAAATTTATTTTTCATAAATTTGAACATCCTAGAGTATTAAGGTCCATAATGGCAAGGTTTTTGATGGAAGAAGGGGGGTTATTTGGGGTATTATATTGAAACGTGAGGTGATATTTTGGTTTAATGACACCCTTTGAGAAAATCGTGAATATACTTAAAACTTTTACATGAATTTATCACATAAAATAATGATACTATGTTTTTTTTTGTTATTTTCACTCTAAAATAGATTTCGTAATGTTTATTAAAGCCTTTTATGAAGGTATTTTTAAACTTTTGTTAATTTATTTTATATAAACAAAGGCAAAATATTTCACATGAATACATACATTCAAGTAGAGTAGTATACACACATAGTTAGATTAAATGACTAATTCTTAAAATACTCACGCTATCTCTAGACATAAGCTTAAGGTGGTAGGTTTCAAATTAATGTAAAATTTATGATAATTTGAGAAAATACTGTATATTTCTCAAATCTGTAGATTTCATTGATACAGTAATACTTCTTTATACTTTTTTCATATAAATATTGTTCTTTTCTGTGTGACGCTGAGAAGATATTAATAATCTGCCTTATCTCCAAATTTTATTATTGGAGTAATTTTTTTAATCTACTTTAATAATAATTTTCATTTGGCAATGAAGCTTCTCAATTAACTTACTTAATACGAAAACGAGGCATCCTGCTATTGTATTAAATAGCTCATTTTTAAACCATAAGCTTAAACTGTATTAATTACCAATTTCTGAAATGTTTCAATGCTATTCCGCATCACGTTAAAAGAAAACCGTTTTTATACCATAAAAATTTGCAAAATCATAACAGTTATTTTTTTTAGAAATTTCTGCTTTTTCTGAAATTAAAAAACTTTTGTCTTTTTTAAAGCCACACAACCGTGAAAATTAATATTAAGACAAATGATAAATTAATTTTAATCAAATGATATGATCTTAACAAAATTCTGAAAAATTGGAAATATTCTTTATGCAAAACAAACGCTAAACTTTTACAAACTAAAAGCTAGTAAAATGTTGGTTATTGATATATATTTGCATGCGTGCAAAGTGATGCATATGATGTGCGATACAAAAATCAAACAGTATTCTCAAAATATTTTTCGCGCCATTATAATATTCCTACATTGAATAAAATTTGACTGATATTCTATTGCCAAATATTCGACATATTATCCATTCAAAAAAGACATAAATACTAAACAACTATTGACATTAATTTTGCCAATTTCCTTCAAGTTGCTCTTAGATTACATGTAGACATATAAATTAAGTTTTATTTCAGTCATTAGATTTTAATTTCTTTTCTCAAAATATCTTACAAGAAGAGATTTTTAATAACAGGCTGTAATATCATTTTAATTACAATGTAATGCCACAGTTGTAAAAATGAAGAATTCTGTATGCTTACTATAATTTTATCAATGCACTGTAAAAATAAATAGATAAATAAATAAATTAAAATGTAAATCACAAAATTAGTTTTTGAATTTTTATTCTCTGTAGATTTACGAAATAAACTACTAAAATTACAGTAGTCTTGCTATAATTTTGTCTGCAACCCCGGTTGCAGGCATATAAAAAATTCTATACATCTCAATTTCCGAAAATATTCTTTGAAATCTCACAGATTTTTTTTTTTTTTTATATACAATGCATGCATGTATCTGTTACATGAATTTTTGTTGTTGCCGAAACATAAAAATTTCTAGAAATCCAAATTTACTATAAAAAGTTTAGTAAGTGCAATTTGATATTAGTTAATTTTTAAAGGGATTTGAAATAATTACACGGCTTTAATTAATGTAAATTTGTGTTAAGTTTCAAATTATATTTTTTGCATAAAGAAAATTTGAATAAGAAAAAGCATTTGCAAAGAAGCATTATTTTGCATACATCATAAATAAAGTGCATTTATGATACATGCTTCACAAGTATTAATAAATGCATCGTAAAATTTAACATTAATTATTAAGATTAATGAAATTAAAGAAACGGCTTTCAATTTCGAAATAAAAATGTTACTTACAAAGTTATCATTATCAATGTGTCAGAAAACACACCTCTTTTCTTCTAATAAATTAACCCTTTAGTGCCTGAAATATTTTCTTCGTTAAAATTAAAGTTTTGCATTTTCCCACCACTTTTTAGGGGACATACGACCTTTAAAAGTGAAAATTAGGCAAGAAAAATCATCACCTTTTACATTTAATTTCTCAGAATGTATTTGCTCTATGACCATAATTTTTTACTGGCTATAAATTGAAGCTTTACAATTTAAAAGATATTTTTTATATTCTTATAAAGGAAAAAAAAGTTTATTTTTTGCAGAGATGGGCAGTATCGGAAATACATGTATTTGAAATACATTTTCAAAATACATTTGTATTTTGTATTTTGTATTTTAACTTGACTAATGGAAAGTATTTTGGTAATAAATTTTGAAATGATTTTTTCAAGTATTTTGTATTTTGAAAATACATTTCATCTCAAACTACATTCCTGTAGGTTTCCAGCTGCTTCGTTAAAATGGCAGATGTACGATTCATAAAATTATAATAGGAGCCTGTCTGTTTTGTTTTTCTTATAGGGTTCGTTTCTGAAAGTTAATGCAGCAAACATGCTTTACAATACAATTACTGATACGATAAGGATTAGAATGAATGCTTCCGTTTTACTTAGACATTTTTGCTGAACTATTACAATTCTAAAGTTCTAGGCTTTATAATTATGACGTTGATATCAGAACGACAAAAACTACTGTGTGATAAACTGGAAGAATTATTTAGATTTTTGCTGTGTCTAGTAATTTTAAAGAACCATAGAAAAAAGTAATGTAATAGTAGAAGGAAATGCAATTTAATGTTTGTCTTGAGAAAGAATGGCTGTTTTTTCCAGCTTCAAATGATAATGTATCAAAGGAACTGAATTGCGACAGAACACTATTCACTATACTATATGGGATTTTTTTTTTAATAATTTCTGTTGATAATAACGTCAGTTGTAGTATGACAAAGTAACACGACAAATGTGTAAAACAAGATCTATCATTATAACTGGAACTTTTGTAGCAACAATCACCTTTAAAACACATTTAAGGGTAATATTTTTAATTTTATACCGTTATACATTGATCAAAACATTATTTTTCTAGCCCTTTTGTATCTAATTTTTATCAAAGTTCGGGTAAATTTTTAGTCATCCTTGATATTTATTTGCGAGAGAATTTAGATATAAGTAGCTCTATTTATTGATATACAATTGAGATTTTCATTAATTGTATTTACGATGGAGTATATCAAAAATTGGATTTTTGATTATTGACCTGTCCTTACTAGAGATACTTTTTTATCTAGCGTGACTTCGCAATTAATTTTTTTCACACATTTTATGTTTCATTTTATACTGTTTAAAATAAAATAGCACAATGAAAATATAAACTGATGGCGGATCAAATCGAAAATTGCTGTATGAAACGGAAGTTTGATTCTTTTTTGAGTTTGATTGTAAACGAAAGTTATTCATATGGAAGTTTTAATATCGATGAGAATGTTAATTTGGTTAATTACAAAATTATCCCCCCTTTAGAAGAATATTTATGATTTTCAATATGCGGGCATGTGAAGTGCATACATTTGTTTAGACTAAAATTTACAAAAGATTAATGAAATATTATTTTGTATTTTGTACAGATTTATAAGCATAAAAAATATGCATCATTAAGTGTGTAGTTATTTATGTATCCTGAGTATCCAGAGATTATTTAAGCCGAGATTAAAATTCCCGAGATTAAAATCAAATAGCAATAAATTATTCTTTCAGAAAAAACAGTGTATTCATGTTTAAATAAAAACAGTAATTTTTAATCTGCAATCATTATTACAAATATAGAATGCTTATGTTTAAATACCTCTTTACAATATAAATGATGGAAAGTTATGTTATGAATATTTAAAGTATTTTAACAGCACCATGAGAAAGTGAGGGGGGGCGAAAGGAGCGGTTGCCCCGTCCGCAGAAATTGAGGGAGTGCCAAATTTATACTACCAACGTTATTTTTGGCCTATTACAAGGAAAAGTGGGTAGGCGGGCGTCAAGTTGAAACTTCGCCCCAGGCGCAGTTTTTTTTTCGCACGAAGAAAAAAGTATTGGATTTGTGCAAAAATTCGACTTCAGGTTTTCAACGAATTTTTATTCTTGATGGTCCTGAACACTGTAGTTAGGAAATGTCTATTTGGGAGTTTATCTGTGTATGGTGCAAATTTTGTGGGCGCACTATCTCAAGAATTAATGTACAGAATTCAATAATACTCAATATTCAATTTCACATTTACATAAGTTATTTTAGTTATTAGGTAATGGTGTAAATCTTCCAAAATGTGGCTCTGCTATGCTGTGTCTTTCACGATTTTCGCAAAAACTCTATCTCAAGAACTAATGTACAGATTTTCATCACATTTCAGATTCCGTTTAGACGTTGACATAAGTTGATGCCGATTATGTTTTGGTGTGAATTGCGCTGCAGATGGATGACAGTGCTATGCTACATTTTTCACGATTTCTGAACTAGCTCTATCTCAAGTAGTAATGCAGGGATTTTCAACGAATTGCAGATTTAGTTGGACGTAAATATAAGTCGTCGCAAAGTAACTGTTGATGTAACAGGTAGCTCTGCTATGCTGCATTTTTCAGGATTTACAGGATCTTAACAATAACTAATGCCCTAAATGTCAGCAAACTTCATATTCTGTTATGTATTATTATTATTAACTAATACTACTAATCAGGAAAATTTGGTTTCGGCCTTAAAAACCTGCTTTGTCGATCTTTAATTATAAATTCTCCAAAAAGAAATTAATTAATTCTCAATTTGAGAATTTTTTTTTCTTTTGAAGGCCAGTCGTAATTTCCAAACATAATTTTGATTTGTAGATTGTTTTGATAACACTTTACTCCTATGCTTAAAATGAAGCTGAGTTATACACAAGAAAAATTTTATATTTTTGTATGCATTTTAACATTTTACCTGTAAATATCTTCGTTTATTTTAGAAAGCGTATTCTGAAATAGATTGATTTGTTTTCTTTACATATCTTTTCTTTTGCTTCTTTACTTTGATAATTTATAATTTCAAACAATTTAATCAGTGTTATAAAAACACCTAACAGTTGTTTTGTGCACACACTAATAAGAGGTTTACACAAGCGGAAATTATTATGTCCGATCCAAACCAAACAAAGACCTTTGTGAGACCCATTCCGTCACAAAACAAAATGATCGGTCCGGTCCAATATAAGGTTTCAATCCGTAGAAAAAAATAAATTACACATTCCGGTACAAAAAGTAAAATCTCAGAATTAGCCCGGCTCGATATAAAAATCCAGGCCTTGTTCGTGCAAAACCTTGATTAGCCCGGACCGACTAAATTTACAGAAAACATAAATTTCTGTGTCTATGCGTTAAAAATCATCTTGTACGAGGAATTCTGATCAAAAATATTTATTTCATTTTTTTTCATGGTTATAGATTTTTTTTAAGTACTTTGGACTGCGATATTTAATTTTGAAAATAATCTTTTTTTCTTGTTATAATTAAGGCTGTTCTTAAATGTAAAAGGGCAACTTTATGACATGTGTTTAAATTTATTTTTGTTTGGAAATGCTTGGAACAAACAGGTGTTGTTCAGAAATTATCCAATCGCACTCATTTTTCCATTTTTTGAAACACAATAGATTTTTCAGAAAATAGTTTCAACTGGGCGTTTTGAACCGAATTTCCTAGCAAAAGTAGAATAACCACTCAAATTGGGGTGAAAATCGTGCTTGTCACGTGATTGTAAGCACTTATAGATCAATAGTAATTTATTGGTCAAAATTGTAAAATTCAATTCGATTCCAAATTGCTTTCACAGTCAGGCCTTCCAATTTTATATCTTTCCGTTAAAAAATGAATCTGTAAATGTGTCAAAGCCTTTTGCACTTGTTGAACAGTGCAGATAAGAGCAACCTTAAGGCACTAGGCACAGTAAAAGACCCAGATGATAATGTAAATCTATGGGAGCATTTTTTTTCAAATATCTCGCTCAAATTTTAATAGTTTTACATGGTTTTTTTTGCATAGGATAGCTGAGGACGATCTACAACCGGCCTAGTTTTTACTTTTTCGATTATGCTGATATATTTTTTATATTACGATAGTTCTAATTTCAGAACCGGTTTAAACCGGTTTTGAAAGTTACAGTATATATATATATATATATATATATATATTTTAATCTGAAACCAAAACTGAAAAAGTAAAAACTAAGCCGGCTGTTTATCGTTCTCAGGTATCTTGAGCAAAAAAATCATGTAAAAATATTAAAATTTAGGCGAAATATTTGAAAAGAACGCCCCCATAGACTTTACGTTACCATCCGGGTCTTTTACTGTGCCTAGTGTTGCGCTTTAATATCATTCTATGTCTTGGAAACTTAAAAGTCTGAAAAATATTACACATTAAAGTCTTCTAACTTGGATTCCCACGAAAAATAGGAGAAAAATACACTATAAACACGTTTATTTTTTAGCAGGAACATAGTTTGTTCTAAATGTATCATATTCTTTTTTCTTGTTATTAAATTGATTGCACGAATCAATACATTTTCCGTTTAAAACAGGATTTATAGACATATTTATTTTGAGAGTTTCTTTTGCTGTGCTTTTTTTATTATCCAGAAATATATTTACTATTCATAAAAAAAAAAAAAAAAATTAATGGTAATTTAAAAATACGCGCATTTTTTGGAAAAAAATTGTTGGGACGGGCCAGATTTTACTGATTTTTCCCATAGGCCGGCCGAGGCAGGATAAGCCAATTATTTCCATATGAGCTGTATCGGGTCGTATAATAATATTTTTGAATAGTGCAACTAGTGCTCTAGGAAGAATGAAGTTCAATCCTGGTTCGGTCTGGAAGGAATAAGCCAGGCCCGGCCCAAATCTGCCGATAAAAGTAAAGCCCGGGACTCTAAAAAGTGATGACGAGGCCGATCTGAGCCTATCCTTGAAAGAAAAAAAAATCTGATACCCGGCTCAGACAGACCCGAAACGACTGACGAACAGGTCCAGTCAGGCCCGACCCGAGTGTCATGCATTAAAATTGGCCAGCTAACTGTGCTGACACGACTCGTTCAAACCTCTTATCTTATACACATAAAAAAAAAAAATCAAATGTAATTTGTATTTTAAAAATACATGTATTTTGTATTTGGAACTTTTTCAATTCGAAAAGTATTTTGTATTTTGTATTTTAGGTTCGAAAACTAATGTATTTTGTATTTTGTATCGAAAATGATTTTTCGATGTATTTTGCCCAACTCTGATTTTTTGTAAAGGTTTAAACAGTAAGTATTAAAAAAAAAAAAAAAAAAAAAAAAAAAAAAAAAAAAAAAAAAAAAAAAAAACTGATACAACCACTTGCGCGCATGATTTCAAACAAAATATCTAATGTAATACAAAACATCAACTGTAATAACATATTACAATACTTTCTCTTTAATCTGAATCTAAATTTGTTCAAATTTAAGCTAAAAAAATATTTTTTTTAAGTTTAAAATAACAATTATTTTTTAATAAAATCTGAAGTATGACCTGCATGAAAAATGGGGAGGGGGGTGAGGGATGTAAAAATTTACGTTCAGTTTGAAGGATCTAATATGTTACACAATGTGTGAAAATTTCACAAAAAAATATTAAATAGTTTCAGAGATATCCTGCGCGCAAGGTGAAAAAAACACATTTTGAGATAAAAGACTTTAAAGTTAAATTATTGAATAATTCACCATAGAATGACTTTTATGTTTTGTATCATATCTCTGGAAATTATTGGAATATTTTCATGATTTTTTTTAAATGCGCAGAAATGTTCGGACTTTCACATATATATTTTTTGTGAAAAATCGATTTTTTTTAAGCTTAAGGGTCGTTTGTCCCCTTAAAGCAAGAAAAACTTTTATCTTAATTTATCGAGGACTTAAGCACGAGAAAGAAAGTATTTATTTATACTCCTTTTTACTGGTGTGAAAAACGCTTACTTGAATTTTTTAAAACTGTCTTAAAAATGGGACACTAGGCACTAATGGGTTAATAGAAAAAAGTATGCAATGCTCATCTGAGTACACGATTTCCATCGTAAAAGAGATATGTTCCCTAGCAATTATAACACGCCCTCTTAAATTAACACATATATTGAAAGGATTACTAACACCAAATGAATTAAAAAATGGACAAACGGATGAATGTCTTCATGAATATAATAAATTTACTTTTGTAAAAACTTTTTTTTTTTTTTGTATCATTTGTTAACGAAATTTGTGCGTGACTTTTTAAATTAACACATATATTGAAAGGATTACTAACACCAAATGAATTAAAAAATGGGCAAATGATTTTCATTATATTTAAATAAATCAAAACTCAATACTTAATAAATAAATTTGGTACCATATATAAAAAAATCTCCTTATTTATTGAATGAAATTTGCTAATAAAAAGGGGAAGAATGAATCTTTTAAAAATATGGAATATAAATGTAAATTTAAGTGCAAAAACAATACTTTCAAAAGTTCGTCCGTTCTTTTACCTTTAAAAAACTTCCAAAAAACTATTTATTTTAAAAATTTAAAGAAAATATAAAAATAAACTTTTATTAAATGCCCGTTATTTCAGAAAAATTACAAAATACGTTTTACTATGCAATAATCATTTTTTTTTAAATTTTGATATACAATAATAGCAGCATTAACATTAATATAAAAATTAACATTATTTTGTTACAATTGTATGCACAAGTTCAATTATGTAGGTGAAATTACAGTATTTGATAGAAATGATAAAATATTTGATGATATAGCACCTGAGCCAATTAAAAAATAGTCACCTGGCATTCTAAAAGCTAAAGAGTCAGCCCTGAACTGTTGATGACAGTTGCATGACTTTAGGTGATTATGATAGAGTTAAGAAAAATATGATTGCAAAGAAATTATATTTTAATGCACAATTTATGGATAAAATAACATAATTAATTATCATACGGATAGATAAAGAAAACTGAATGTACTAAGTTGGAACATTATCCTTATTGTTTTAACAAGATTTTTTGTATACTATACATAAATTCGTTACAAAACATTGTTGTCTGTACGGACAAAAGCATGAATATAAAATAAAATAATTTTATTCAGAATGCTTGCTGCTAATTAGTATTGTTGCTATGCCACATATATTTATTTAGATAAAAAAAATATCCTTTTACGTGCTATTCTATGCAGTTTTCAAACAACACATTAATTAAATTTGCCATAAATATTTGTTAAACATGATAATAACTAAAAGTGTGTGTTTCAGATATCTAACGCGAAAAGGTTTAAATATGAACATCGTGCAGTCTTCATTTAAAATTTAAAAAATAAATTAATATTCTTGGAATGTTAAGATTTATAAGCAAGAAGTGCAGTGTTGAAGAAAGAAAACAACTTAAAAAATTAGAGACAAAGGTT
Organism: Maratus speculifer; assembly: GCA_964019185.1. NCBI lineage: Eukaryota > Metazoa > Arthropoda > Arachnida > Araneae > Salticidae > Maratus > Maratus speculifer. Next base: position 113,277,755 of record OZ025289.1, on the reverse strand, counting down.
GTGGATCATAATCTCTTGCGAATTATGCATACTAAGTAAATGCTATGCATAAATTTGCTTCGAGTGTTATCTATCTATTAAAAGTTATACCCATTTTATTTTTCTAAAGTAATATTCACTTTGAAACTTTATTTAAGTTCCTTGTATAAAAAGGATCAGAAATGAGATTTACTTATGCATTTGTTTTATTACACTGTAAAAAAAAATCTGTAAAGGTACTACACTTTATCTAGGAAACTGGGATTCCAAGAACTTTCCTGTAACGGTAACAACAAAAACTTAAATTTTAGAATCGGTTACATGGATTTTTTCTGTTATCGTTACATGAAAAGTTCTTGGAAACCCAGTTTCCTAGAAAATGTTTAGTACCTTTACAGATTTTTTTTTACAGTGTATATCTTGATATAGTCTATATGATTTTGTCCAAAGACTTTCAAAGTGGTGGAATACATATGATTATAACGCATAAATTTTGCATTAATTCGAAACTTACCACCTTATGTTTATGTCAAGAGATCGCGTGAATATTGTTTAGAATTAATCACTTAATTTAGGTCGAATACTTGCGTATGTGTGTATACTTCTATGCTTAAATAAATGGATTAATATGAAATATTTTATTTGTGTAAAATAAATTAATAAAAATTTAAAAATGCCGTCATAAAAGGCTTTAATAAACATTACGAAAACTATTTTGGTGTAATAATGAAAACAGATAAACGTAACATCATTATATTATGTGATAAATTCATATAAAAGTTTCAAGTACATTCACGATTTTCTTTAAGAGTGTCATTAAAGAACCAAAAGAGCGCCTCACGTTTCAATATAATACCCCAAATGACCCCAACTTCTTCCATCAAAACCCTTGCCATTATGGGCCTTAATACCCAAGGGTGTTCAAATTTATGAAAAATAAATTTATTTTATGCAGACTTTGACTGCAGATAATGCCTTTCGGTTATAATGCTAGCAAACTTTTGTGTGTAACGAAGGTGTATCTAATTATGGTGGTTCCCAACTAGGCAGCTCTTGCTAAATTGGGTGCAATGAGATGTAAGTAGCCTAGGTATAACACTTGATGGGGACAGCTTTTATCTTTATTTTTGAAAGTCGGAGAACAAAAAAAATTGCCTTTGCATGACTAAGAGAATACATTGATTCAAAGACTGGCAAAAAATATATTGCATATTTAAAAATTAAAATAAAAATTGGTATGAACATCTTTTCATTAATACTTTATATTCTGAAAATGAGAAAGTAAATTATGTGTTATCATCTCACTAAACAATAGTGAAAATTATTACGTTTCTAATATACTTCATTAAAAAAAAGAAAAAAAGAAATGGGATGTTCAATCATCGTGAAAATCTCAGTTCTTTTGCTCATCATTTATTAATATTTAATCTATCATTTCTACTTCCAGCGTTTGATGCAATCTTGAAAATTATAATCTAGTTTTGTTTATACCATACTTCTATTACAAATGTTTTAGTTAAAAAATATAAATTTTAATAGTATTCTAATTTATAAAAAACTTATTTTTCTAAACTTGTAACCTCAACGACTGTTAGAATTTCAGCTCTCTTCCCGCTATGTTAGTTTGAGGTTTACTTTTAGTATTCCAAATTATTTCCAGAATTATCTCATTATTATTTCTAATAAAGTCAATTTATTTCGAGATATAAACTGTGTTTATTTTTTTATCCTTTTCAACTATATTGAAAACTATACTGTAAAAAAAATTCATGAGTTTAATAAAAATTTTTTAGTAATTTTGTATTTCACAGAATTTTTTAGTAACCATTAAACAGTAACCATTCCCAACTTTTTTTGCAAGTGAAACAAATGTTTCTTTTGTAAACTGAACAAAAGAATTTTTTGTATAACTAACTTAAAACTTTTTAGTATGAGCCACCAAGCAAATTTTAGTATTAGCTCCAAAATTATTTTTAGTTACATTACTCACAGATTCTTAATGACTATTCCAAACGCAATTTTAGCAAGTGAAACAAACATTTATTTTGTAACCAATATAAATGAATTTTTTGTATAAAAAACTTAAAACTTTTTAGCGAGAACCACCAAATGAGTTTTGTTCTTGCCTTGTACCCGAAGGGCAAGAGCCCTCTTTAAACTGCATCCACTGGGTAAGAAGGCAGACTTCCGCAAAGCGGAATACTTTCGGCAAAGCCTCAATAGATGGCAGCATCAAACTTTGACACATGCTTAATTTTATGTGCTTCGGAATTGGGAGGGAAAGTCCTGAGATCATTCCCCATGGTAACTGCTACGACAGAATTTTCATGACCACTTTATTTAACGAGCAGTTATACTGCATACACTCGGTGCGTCTTTGGTGGTGTCGAGCATCGATCCCGGGACCTTTCAGCCTGGAGTTCGGTGCTATGACCACTAAGCTATCACGGCCACGCCAAGTGAGTTTTAGTAATAGCTATTAACTATATTCGTTGCTAGATTTTTCTAGTAATTCTTACAGATTTTCTTGTAACTGAGTAAGATTACAAATTTTTTTTAACAATTTCAAGGATCACTGAGAGAAACTAAAATTTTTTTAGTAGATCGACCGTTTTTTTATAGTGTAGCAGCTTTCGTCTGCTATGCTGTTTGGTTTCTCTAAGAGAATCTTTAATTAAACAAAATACATCTAGTACAAAAAAAAAAAATACTGAATACTTAATCAAACATCTATAATTGTTATCTTATTCATATAATTTTACATTATCCGGGTCAAACTCAATGTTGACTACATTGATGACAAAATAGCTCTAAAATAACTCAGGTACCTTCAACTGTTTTTAGTATGCGTGTGATCTTGAATTTCCTGCTTCTATTTAACCCCTTTGCGACAGGAGCCTTTTATGAAATTTTTAATGTTTTGTCACTGGTTTTTTAAAACAGAAGTTTGTGCCTTATTAAACCAAGAAAATGCTTTTATTAAATGAGGCCCATTTTTGACTAAAATTTTACTGGTAGGGATAAACAAAGATTCTTAAGTCTTTTTTGCGGCACATATACGTTTCGTTCGTTCCCAAGGGGCGAAACGTTCTGTAAAGAAACGTTCTGTCCTAAATGTGCGGCCACCCCATTAAATCGACTTAGGTGAGAATTTATAAAATAGATAAAATACATGTTTAAGCTTGTTTGATAGATTAAGTAATCTCAAATTTATGCCACTATCTAAAACAGCTGATCAAAATAGAATGAACTAATTGTTCGTACCTCCCATTAGTCCTTTTGGATGGAGGGAAAAGATTTCTAAAATTGCTGAAAAGGACGTCAAATAATATTTTCATCGGCGCTTGCTATCTTGAATTTTACGATTCTACCTAAAATTGCTGCTAGGATATGGGGAGCGATGAGCGATTCTCAAAAATTTACCAATCGAAGAATTGTCATCGTAAAAAACACAACCGATACAGTCGTCGACTACTTTCGATAACATACAATAAAGATGTCCTACAGTCGATCATTAAAATAATTATTGTTTGTACATGATTATAAAGGAATTGAGTATATATGTGGCAACTTAAACAATATAAAAAGAATTATAAAGTAACGCACCGAAGAAAGGCTAAAAGTGACAATATCATGCGAAAACATCCCCTGCTTGCGAACGTTGAAAATGCATAAGTAAGTATAAATCCTAAGTTACAGTTACAGCATGAGGCAATAAAAGGACTAAATCAGTGATAAATGGTGTCAACATTTATTATTGATTTTTCTAGGTCATTGAGATCAGTTCTATAAACTTCTGATTATTCGAAGACGTCCTGATGGAATGTGATAACCGTGCTCCCCGATAGGGTCAAAATGTAGGGAAGGCATGGGAAGTGCATAACATGAATAAGTGGTAATGAAGTTTTCCAACGATATATCATATGGTGTCAGCTAAATTTAGAAAAATTCCACCCTGCAACCCAAAATACACCCTTCAACCCTCTAGGAAATTCTCATGTATATTAAATATTATTTATCATACATATAAAAAATACGATCTAAAATGATAAACTGCATGATTTCAAAAAGTTCAGAAACTTCCCTTTGGCTGGGCAAATTGGGGGGGGGGGAGACAAACGTTTATATTATGATAGAGTGATCTCAGTGCTTTCGAATAATATGTCACATGACGAGTTCAAAAAAGTTTTGATCTCTTCTATCCCCGATTTAGCTTCCTCGAGGGGGGGAAGTATTTTAAAATCTCTGAAAGACATGTTAATTTTTTTATAAAGTAAATTTCTTTTCAGCCGTTTTACTCTTTTATTTAAAACGATTGTTGAGATGTGCCAAATGTTCTTAATTTTTACCCCCTTTTTATACTCCTTACCGGGAGTAATTCCTAAAATCGCTTAAATATATGTTCAATTTTTTTTAATAAATTTATTTTCTAGAATCATTTATTTTATATCAGCAACCTCAAACGGTTGCTGAGATACAGCAAAATGTTTCAGAATTTTTGGCCCCTGTTTGGCCCTCTTAAGGATATATCCTGTCTTAATGCTCACTTACGTTATAAGAAGTATATTCTTCCCAATTTAATGCTCATAGATTCAGTAGTTGGGACGGTGTGTTTATTATCAGTCAGTCAGTTTATTATCAATCAGTCTCTATACAAACTATTTTGTATAGAGAGAGATATACCGAATAAATTTAATTTTGATTTCTGATTTATCCATATTTTTTATCTATCTAACAAAGATTTATCTATTTTTAAACAAAGTGTAAACGGTACTTAAACGGTACTTGCCCATTATTTTGTTTAAAAAATATTATTATGAAAATATATCTTAGTTTTATCATCAGAAGCTACTTTATTTATGTAAGAGAAAAGTAATTTAGTGTTATAAGGAAACAAGAAAAAGATCATTATTCTGGGTGATAAATTCATATTTAAGTTTTAAGAACATTCGCAATTTTCTTGAAAAGTGTTGATGAACAATCCAAATAGCACATCAAGTTTCCAATAAAATATCCCATATAACCCCAATTTCTTCCATCAGAAACCGTGCCATTACGGAACTTTAATCGTTAGCAGTATGCTTGGTTGTTTAAATTTATGAAAAAAGAAAATTTTATTAGCCAGATTTCCAATGCAGCTAATATCATCCTGTTATAATGCCCGCCACTATTTGTGTGTAACGAGGTTCTCGAAAAAGAGCAATCTAATTATGGCTGTTCCTAAGTTTGCAGTTCTTGCTAAATTAGCCACGATGTGATATAACTAGGCTAGCTGTAACACCTGATCAAGACATCTTTTCTCTCCATTTTTAGAAGTCGTGGAGTGGAAGAAAATTACTTCTGTATGACTAAGGGATTATATTGATTCAAAGACTGATATTGAATGTAAGATTAAAAAAATAAAATGAGGAAAGTTAAGCCTTCATCTTTCCTTTCAATCACGTTAGTCTCAGGATGAAAAGTTCTTATCTATGATTCTGGCTTTAAATTTACAAGTTATAGGAATGCATTGAACAATAGTTATTTTATCTAAAAAATAGTTGAATTTTAAATGAATTTTATCATAAATTGCTAGAAAATTTATTGGTTTATACTATTTGAAGAAAAAAAGAGAAGACAATATATTATGTGTAACCAATACTGAAGTTTTAGAAAATTATATACAATACAATTAGAAAACTAAAAGTATGTGTAGACGAATGCATCAAATAACATATATCTATGTATATATAATATAATATAATATAATATAATATAATATATTTATTAAAAAAATTAATATTATCTTAAGAATAAAGAGAATAAAATACATTTTTTGTTATCAATTCTGAAATTTTGGAAAATCCTATATAATACTAACATTATACAATTTCCTGTAAAACATTGAAACGTGATTAGAAATATTTTTATGTAATTTCCTATGTTTGATTATTTGATGTATCATTTAGTTGAGAAAGCAATATTATTTTGGCAAAATGTGAAGGACCAAATAGAAAAACACCACTAATAATTTTGTAACCGTTTTTTAGGGATGTTGTGAAGAACCTATGCATCCTAATTAACTGGATTGTAACTACTGTATTGTCTAGAATTTTATATACAGACATAATCAAGTGTATTAAACATTTTATTTGAAGAATTAAAGAAAAATATTATTTAACCGTTAACAGGCCAATGATCTTAATTAAAAAAAAAATTACAATTTTAGTAAAATAAATATTTTAAGAAAATTGTTTTAAAATAGTTAGCAGAAATAGTAAAAATATGACTTTATTTTTTTTTTAAATAATAGTTACATTCCTATCATTAATTGGGAAATGTACAGAAAATCATAAAAATTATTAATGATCAGCGCAAAATGACCAATCATTACAATGATTTTCTTTTTAAACAGATACTAAGTTGGTTTTTTGAAATAGTAGTTACATTCCTATTATTAATAGAGAAATGTATAGAAAGTCATAGAAATAACCAATAACCACCAAAAAATGACCACTGGAACTGACCAATGCTCCCATTTGGCAATACTCTGGAACTATTTACATTTTCTCACCATATTAATGACTAATATCCCTTAACTAAAGCATTCGAAACCATAATGTCCAAAAATAAAATTAATATTAAAATTTAGCTGGATTTGAATTCGGCTTTTAAAAGATACAAGGCAGAACCCGTCGAATTTCGACGAATGGAAAGATCTGTTTCATCGATTATAATAAACCTACAAAATTAGTTACAATAAAAATGCACCTTATATTGGTAGGTTTAACTCTAAAATAAATGATATTTAACCTAAAGTTATCAAAATACAATATCTATAACACTCAGTTATAGAAATTGTTAGAATTAAACTTTAATTGCTCATGTAAGCAATAAAAAAATAACAAAAAAATCTGTTATTACGATAAAGTTATCAATTAAAGCTCTTATGCTAGTATTCTAAAATGAAAAAAAAAGCATAATTTATTCCACTTTGACTCAATCATAGAATTTTTTCCCGTAAAATCTAAATTCGACAACATTTTCACCGTATCAAAATTTAAATGTACATCTTTCATATCTGTATTCATCATTTAAAAAAAAATAAAAATTTTAACTTGGTCATTTTAATTCAAAACTTTAACTACCGATGCTATTAACTGAAACAAATACAAAACTATTTATATTTTTTTGAGTATAAATGAAATTTTATAAATGAAACCAAAATTTACTGGGTTTTATAAAAGGCTCGACAAAGCACGTAATTTCATTTATTTGTTTTCTCTTTTAATGAGAATATGGCAACATAAAGATATACTAATCAGCTTTTATCCCTTTGTTTTTAATAGACATGGAGTACTTCTGTTGCCACACTGAGAATAAAGGTATTAAAAATACAAAAAAATAATATTTCAAAAATAATCTAAAATACAGTTTTTAGATAAATTGCAATTAAAAGTAAATTTTTTTCCTATACGACGGTACAAAAATTGAAAATGCTCAATCTTTATAAGTTTAAAAATTACCAGTAGCAAAAACTGTAAAACCAAAATTGCATTTCAAAGTGTTGTCATTCGCAAAATGACGTATGCGTTACGCATAGATACATTTGGCCTTTATAATATAGATATTCAAAATCATTATATTTAGAATATTGTTATTTATCTAATAAGCTAAATATTTTGCAATTAGATTTTACGATTTTTTAAAACGAATTTCTTATTGGAACTATTCAATTAAGATTAATAAAGACTTGCTGTAAATTACTTATAATATGCTGAACTACAAAGATTACTTCCTGGTTCTATTATCTTTATAAAGAAAAAAAAAATGTATCACCTAAAGTATTTTTTTCCCTTATGTTCGTGCTTGTTCTTTATCTTACTTCCCTTTTACAGGGTTTATTCCTTTTATTTCTACTCAAACAGTAATGAAGCGATACCAAACACTATATATCAAATATCGTAACACGATACTGTCAAATATTAGGGGAAGAAAAATGTTAAATAAAAATAGCAAAAAACTGTAAAAATAGGGCTAAATTGTAGACACAAGCATTTACATATTATGGAAAGAAAATTTGTTGTAAAATGAAAAAAAAGAGGATACTTATATTGACATATCTTTAGAAGTATCTTTTTAAGTATTGCTGTATGCGCATTTTTTATGTTAGCTTTTTTTCGTTATCAAATGGTTACATTTATTTTGGGTCAGAGAGAGATAGATGCGTATGTTTTTAAGCACATGGGTTTTAAGAGGGTAAAATTTAGATAAATGAAAATTTTATTATTTAAAAAATATGCCACCATTATTTCGTTAGTATAATATTAAATACTTTGTTGTTAATTCTGGTTATATAATCCTTTAGTGGTCCTGGAACTATTAGCGGATATCGTGACACTTTGCCGACTAAATTAACATTTTTAAAAATTAAAGAAATCTGTAAAAAATGACAAGGGGTTCTTTATCTACGAAAATGTACAATAGGTTGTAGTCAAAAAATATTTTTTAAAGGATAGTTGCCAATTAATACATTTAAATGTTGTTATTTATCTAATAAGCCAAGCATTCTGCAAATAGCTTTTGTATTTTTTTTTTAAGAATTTCCTCTCGGAACTATTCAATTAAGATTAATTAAGACTTTCAGTAATCTGTCAGTAAATTAAGACTTACAGTGCGCTGAACTGCGAAGATTACTTCCTGGTCCTGTTATCTTTAAAAAAGAAAATATGTAGCACCTAAAGTATTTTATTCCCTTATGTTCGTACTTGTTCTTTACCTTACTTCTCTTTTATAGGGTTTATTCTTTTTATTTCTACTCAAACAGTAATGAAGCAATATCAAACATAACATCTCAAATATCGTAACACAATACTGTAAAGAATTAGGGGGATAAAAATGTTAAATAAAAATAGAAAAAAACTATAAAAATTGGGATAAAATGTAGGCACAATTACTAACATATTGGAGGAAAGAAATTTTGTTATAGTGTGAAAAAAATGTTGTATTGACATATCTGTTAGACATGTATCTGTATGGATATATTTTTATGTCAGCCTTTTTTCAGCATCAAATGGCTATATCGTTCGATCCAGAGAGAGACAGATGTACATGCTTTTAAATATTTGGGTTTTAGGAGGGTTAAATTCAGGTAAAGTAAAATTGTATGATTTTAAAAATCTTGCACCATCTTTTTATTGATCCAATATTTAATACTTTGTTGTTAATTCTGGTTACTTAAGCCTTTAGTGTTCCTGGGCCTATTATCGGATAACGCGACACGTTGACGACTAAATCATTCTATTTCTAATACTATCATTAATTCAAATATTGTATCATTTCACCTATATTATAATATCGAAAGTCTATCATAAACAGTTACATTTTTTATATAGAAGTGTAACATGCTGTTTTCAATCAAGAAAATAACTTTTGGTAATTTTTCTTCGCAGGATAAAAATCTTTCACATTTTTTGTACACTTTAGTTAACATTTGTTACCTTTCTCGTGGTAAATTAAAATAATTATTTTGTGTTCAAATATAATGTTATGGTTTTTGCTATTATTTATTATTTTGCTTTTCTTTCCTTTCGTTTTTTTTTAAATAAGTAAAAGTTGTGAATTTTAAATGTTTCACTTTTAAATGAAAACTGTGTAATTTAAAGAAAATGGATGAATGAATGAAAGTATTTTATTAGTTGTTACTTGATTGTCCCATTGATCAAAAAACTATCGTCAAATTATAAGATTAAAGGCCGATAATAGATGATACTAAATATCACATTCATCTAACATTAAGCACTATATACGTGTTTGTTACGTCATCAAATTATTTTTAAACATATTTTACAATACCTTTTATTTGTAATTTTATTAGTGTTTTACAAATTTATTTATTTATTCGTTATTTGAAATAAATATTATTTTGATTTGTCTATTTTGGCGAAATTGATTGACGGGATAATGAAGTTCTATATCTTATATTTTAAATTAAATTTATGATATGCGAAAAAATATGGCCGGAAAAATGCTTGTTAATTTACTCCCAGCGTCAGGATAACATAAATATACAGAATTATTGATTTCGCTATCAGAATCTTCCGATATGACAGTTTGCATTACACTTAAGTGAAAACTGTTGAAATTTCACTACTTCAGAAAAGTGGTACCAACAAAGATATCTCAATTAAAAAAGAAAAAATAGGTATGAAGTAACATTATATGACAGAACTTTTTGTTAAACCTAATATATTCTATTATAGCTGTATCTCTTCGTGCATTTCTTCAAGGTGCCAACGAAGAAATCTCAATTTATAAAAAAATGAATAAATATGTATGAAGCAACATTATACGACAGAATAATGTTGTTTGTTTAAATTAATATGTTCTATTATATATGTATCTCTTCCCGAATTTCTTTATTGTGTCAACGAAGAAATCTCAATTAAAAAGAAGAAGAAGAAGAAATATGTATGAAATAACATTATGCAACAGAACTTATTGTTTAAGGGGTCAGGTACCTTTCAAATGGTCAAAATTTCGATTTTTTTTTTATTGCTTTATATGAAAGTATAATCTTTTAGATTCATATTAAAACAAACCCCATAAAAAAATTCTCATTAGAAACGAAGTTATGGGCAAAATAGTAAGGCCTCTTTTCATGAAACAGCGATATTTAAAGGGCTAGACTGTTTGTTTACATTTTTCACGCAGCAGGCGCCGGCCGTAGCTGATAAGATTCAAGGATTTCTACTCTTACTTTTCTTTACTCTGTGGTTATTTATTTTCCCTTTCCTTTCAGGAAATCAAGCAGAAATTAGCAACTGCTACTTCAACTTTAGATTCAAGCTAGTTAGCTTGATTTAGAAATAAATCTATGCACGTTGTGTTGTTTACTCTTTCGATGCTGAATTTCTGATTTTTTTATAGTGATTTGTTTGCGAATAAGTTTTATTTTAGCTTTAAATTAATTTTATTTATTTCGTTAATAATCTTCTGCTACAATGAGTGAAGTTCTTAGCGAAAACACACCTAAAAGAGCTTCTGGGATACGACCGAAAAAAAGGAAATTTACTGGTAATATATATACTAGAAAGTTGACGAAAAGTGAAAATGATTCACTGAATAACAGTGCTTCACAGAGAAAACTTTCTGTAAACAAGGAGTTTGAATTTAATTCTAGCTTTGATGGATATCGTATTATGGATGTCAGTCACATGTTTTCCATTCTGGAAAAATTTTTATGCTGTAAAGCTTGTGGTGGTGAAGTAAGTATAACAGAAGAAATTGAATGTGGCTTATCATCTAAAATTTCGATTTTATGTGAAAATTGTGCTGAAGTTATTAAATTTAAGAATTCTAAGAAGATCGGCGAAAATAACAAAATTTCAGAAATTAACAACAGATATATTTATGCCATTAGATCAATTGGACTGGGGTATGCAGCAATGAAACTGTTTTGTGGAATCATGGATCTGCCTCAACCGGTTTCCAAAAAATCTTACAATGCTGCGATAAAGGTGCTACAGAAATGCTCTGCATCTGTCGCAGAAAAATCTATGATATCTGCAGCTTCAGAAGAAGTAACTCTGACTGATTCTTCATGCTTAAACATCAGTGGTGACGGTACATGGAAAACTCGGGGTCATACTTCACGAATAGGTGTGTGCACTGTCATTGGTGACAAAAGCGGCAAAGTTATTGATACTGAAGTCCTTTCCTCATTTTGCAAGTCATGTGATGCATGGAAACTAAAAAAGGGACGCATGAATATAATTCATGGAAAAAAACCCATGAAAATGATTGCCTCAATAACCACGATGGATCTGCTGGAAAAATGGAACTAAGTGGTATGGTTCGAATATTTCAACGTTCAGAAGCCACAAGAAACGTAAAGTACATTGGATATATAGGTGATGGTGATGCCAAAACTTTTCAAGCCATATCAGAGGCCAGCCCATATGGTTCTGATACAAAAGTTGAAAAAATTGAATGCGTGGGTCACATTCAAAAGAGAATGGGCACACGCTTACGAAAACTTAAACAAAACAAAGTAAAATGTAGTGAAGGTAAAGCACTTGGAGGAAAAGGTAGACTTACGGACAACATCATTGCTAAGCTAACAGATTATTATGGAAATGCAATTCGACAGAATAAAAACAATTTACATGAAATGCGTAAAGCTATCTGCGCTGCATATTTTCATACTCGTTCAACGGATGCCGAGCCTCTACATTCATTTTGCCCTACTGGAAGTGAATCTTGGTGCAAATATAATAAAGCAGTTGCTTGTGGTACCATTAAAACATTTAAACACAAGAACACAGTCCCGACTAGTGTAATGGATACTATAAAACCAATTTTTAATGACTTATCGCAGCCAAAACTTCTGTCTAGGTGCTTAGGAGGCAAGACCCAGAACAACAATGAATCGATAAATTCTTTAATATGGAAATTATGTCCAAAAACACAAGGAGTAGGTAAAAGGATTGTGGAAATTGCTACAAATGAAGCAGTTATTTTGTTTAATGATGGCAATCAAGGAAAAATGAATGTAATGCAAGAATTTGGCTTGACAGTTGGTGCACATGCTCGAGGATGTTTGAAACAGTTAGACGACCAAAGAATTGCAACTTCTAATTTACGCTTTCTTCAAAACACAAAAGAAGCAAGAAAAAGTAAGCGAATGAAAGAAATTGCTCAGAAAGATAAATTTCTCTTGGAGGAAGGTGAAATTTACAGTGCCGGTGCTTTTTAAATGTGTTAAGTTTTGTGAAAATCTTTGAGCAAAGTTTTTTTCCATCTGTTATCCCATGCGATGATAGTTATCAAAGTATATGTATGTAAATTAGTGTTCAAATTTCTAAAAGGTTTATTTATGTCATGCAATAGAAAACATCAGAATGAATTTATAGATTTTTGTTTCACAAGTCTTCTAAAAAGTTTATCAACCTAATAATCTAAGTAAACAGATGATGTAGTATTGTTCTTGTAAAGGTAAATTTATTTTTATTTCTACTTTTATTTTTCTTGATTTAGTACACAATATTTATTTTTTAATATTTATTAAATTCATGTGTATAAATAAGATAAGTAAATAATTATATAAATTACTGCAATACTTAAAAATAATGTTTCATAATAAGTTCCTAAGTCAATCTTTTCTTTCAATTGAATTTTCACAAAAATAATTTTCGTTTTTACGCACATGGATTCAATAGCGCACATGATTTCTCCGAAACTGTTGGCTAAAATTTTATAAAAAATTAACAGCTCATACAAAACATTCAAATGTTGAAAATGACGAATTGTTATCAGTGTCATGTAAGAATTTATTAAATAATGAATGGTTATTTAGAAAAGTGATATAAGGAAAAAAAATTTTCGTTTTTTCGTTTACGATTCAATAGCGCGCATGATTTCTCCGAAATGGTTGTCTAAAATTTTATAAAAAATTAACAGCTCTTACAAAACATTCAAATGTTGAAAATGACGAAGTATTATCAGTGTCATGTAAGGATTTATTAAATAATGAATGGTTATTTAGAAGAATGATATGAGGAAAAATTTTTTCGTTTTTATGTTTACGATTCAATAGCGCGCATGATTTCTTTGAAATTGTTGGCTAAAATTTTATAAAAAATTAACAGCTCATACAAAACATTCAAATGTTGAAAATGACGAATTGTTATCAGTGTCATGTAAGGATTTATTAAATAATGAATGGTTATTTAGAAGAATGATATGAGGAAAAATTATTTTCGTTTTTACGTTTACGATTCAATAGCGCGCATGATTTCTCCGAAATGGTTGTCTAAAATTTTATAAAAAATTAACAGCTCTTACAAAACATTCAAATGTTGAAAATGACGAAGTATTATCAGTGTCATGTAAGGATTTATTAAATAATGAATGGTTATTCAGAAGAATGATATGAGGAAAATTTTTTTTCGTTTTTCCGTTTACGATTCAATAGCGCGCATGATTTCTTTGAAATTGTTGGCTAAAATTTTATAAAAAATTAACAGCTCATACAAAACATTCAAATGTTGAAAATGACGAATTGTTATCAGTGTCATGTAAGGATTTATTAGATAATGAATGGTTATTTAGAAGAACGATATGATGAAAAATTATTTTCGTTTTTACGTTTACGATTCAACTGCGCGCATGATTTCTCCGAAATGGTTGTCTAAAATGTCATAAAAAATTAACATCTCTTACATAGCATATAAATGTTGAAAATGATGAAGTATTACCAGTTTCATGTAAAAATTTTGTAAATAATGAATAAATATATAGAAAAATGTTGTATCAGTATATGTTATTTGTGTATTTATATTCATTTTGCATGTTTTATAGCACACTATTTACTATTTTTTTATAATGAAACTTATTGAATTTATGTTTTTATATAAATAGGTAAGTAAATAAATATATGTATACTTAAATATCTAAAGATATTTTGCATAATATGTTTTAAAAAGAAATTTTATCTTTAAATTGGATTTTCTCAAAATGCTATTTTTTCAACTTGCGCGCATGATTGCTCGAAAATGGTTGGGTAGAATTTGATGAAATTTTTACAGAAGTTACATAACATATAAATGCTTAAAATGACGAACTACTATCACTTTTGTGTATGAATTTTTTAAGTTATGAATTATTATTTACAAAAAAAAGTGCTAAATTTTGTTATTTTTCATATTTTTATGTATTTTTTATACAAAGACAGAATTTAAAGTAACTAGGGTTCGTCATTTTGATTATTGACTATTTTTCTTTATATATAAAGTGATTTTAGGTCTTTATGATATTTTTTATGCATGTCAAGCTGCGCGCAAGACTATGTATGATTTTTCTTCGAGAAAAAAAGACCTTTTGTAATTTTTTAATTTAATTTTATGGTGAAGGTATAAAAATATTCCATGACCTGTAACAGTTACATGAAGATTATTTAAATATGTGTTAAAAATTTGAAGTTCTTAAAAGCGATAGATTTAAAGATATTGAGATCAATACTGTATGCAAATTTTGCTTCTATTTCAATCGATCAAAGGTACCTGACCCCTTAACCTAATATATTCTATTATATATGCAAGGGGAACTGGGGCACATTGATACAGCTTTTTTCTAAGAATTTTTGGTGGCCAGAGAGCAGAAATTTCTAGTTATTTTTCCATGTGGTGTCAGTAAAACTTGTGCAGTGTGTTATAAAAATGTACAATCGTTGCTTCATATATTATTTTTGGATGTAATTATTAAAAAAAAAAAAAAAAAAAAAAAAAAAAAAAAACGAAAAAAAGTCATTTGTATTAATGTGCTCCATCCCCGCGGCAGATTTCTACACCTCACGGGGTACTTTGATATGTCTGGGAAAAATGGAGACAAAATAACACCAATGCACATTTTTCATAGAAAAATAGTTAGCAAATCACTTTATATTTATTTATAGAAATTCAAATCACCCACAATTTATTTATAAGCAGTATTAAAGCAATCTAAATGAAATGTACAATGACCTGATGTTCTGGCTGTTCTTTGTCTAACTGTTGGCTGTGTCAACTTTGTCATATCTGGCACTTTAACCCCAGCATTATCTTCTTTCTTAGGAAAGATGAAAAAATTATCAGGTTTTCTGTTTATAAACTGGTTTATAAACAGAAAATAAAGCATAATTATATTAAAAATTTTGTTTGTAACATAATTATCCTTTGCTGATCTGCAGCTTGTTTGTCTTACTTAACATTTCTCATGTCGAAAATACATTTTTCTCTGGAGAATTGATATAAATTTCAGATTTTCCAGGCTGCCTACCTTTTCTTTTGTTTGTTCTACTAGCACTAGATGTTGGGTAAGTTCGTACGTCTTCTGTTTGCAAAAATGCTTTAAAATGTTCTAATATAAAGAAATTAGAGCTATTTTACTTTAATAAAAACTAATATTAGAAATGTTTGGGAAAAAAATGGTTGGATTATGGAATGTATGATACAGAAAATAACAAACGGTAATAAAAAAATGAACTAGAAAAGGATTTAGGTTGTATCAGTGTGCCCCGACATAGACTGTAGGGTTGTGCCCCATACAGTCATTTTGAATAAAATGAGTCTCAAATCCAACACTTCATAATTTATCTAACAATAAAGAATGAGGAACTGATAAAGAGTAGCTTGAAAATACTGGAACAGTTGTATAATACCATTCAGTTGTACAACTCAAATATACTTTTGACCTACAAAAACAATAAATCACCCGTGGCATTTCATCAAACTGTTGAATTATCCCAAGACTTTCTGTATGTAGTTGAGTGCACTAGCATCACCTCTTGGAGCTGTTGTGGAACTTCCTGTAATGACCCTGTGAGCAGTAGAGGGGGTGTATCAATGTGCACCATGTATCAATGTGCCCCAGTTCCCTCTATCTCTTCGTAGTGCCAAAGAAAAAATCTCAATAAAAAAAGAAAAAGTAGGTATGAAGTAACACTATATGATAGAACTTTTTGTTTAACCTAATATATTCTATTCTAAATGTATCTCCTCGTGGATTTCTTTGTGGTGTCAACGAAGAAATTTCAATTTTTTTTAAAAAAAAAAGAAAAAAATATGAAGTAACATTATACGACAAAATTTTTGTTTAACCTGATATATTCTAATATATGTATCTCTTCGTGGTGCCAATAAAGAAATCTCAATTAAGAAAAAAAAAAGGTATGAAGTAACATTATAAAACAGAACTTTTTGTTTATCTTAATACATTGTATTATCTATGCATATTCTTTGCATAAAATGGGAATAAATTAGGTTTTATTTCGTATTCGCCAATTAAATAAATGAAATATTGTCCATCTAAATATAAAAGCTTAATTAGTTTACAGACTAAAACTAAATTTTTAAAGAGAAATGTCGGAATAAAATGTTATATTTTCCCACTTTAAACCTGATTTTCTCACGCTGAACTTTTATATTACACTCAGCAACATTTTCAAGATAATTATAAGACGTGAATTTGAAAGAAAATTTATGAATAAAGTATGAATTTTGTGCATGTTCCTTGAATAATATATTCATCTTCTTCATTTTCTCTCTTCGAAAATGTAGTTTATTTACTCGAAAAACAAAAAATTGAACAGCAAGAGAAGGTTAACTCCATACCATCACAATTTTATTCCTATTTTATTTAAATAGCTCAAATTACTTTAAAATGTACTTTTTTTTTTTTTTTGAAATTATTTTTCTAAGATTTCTCTTCTAGAAATAAAGTTTGAATCCAGAAAGCAGATTACTCGGAATTTCAAAATACAATTTTAATGTATTTGAAATGTTTCCAATCCTCTTTTAGAAAAGGAATGTTTTACTCCATACTTTTCAAAATTAATTACCAGAAACCGTACTGTGTTTAATGCAACACATTTTAATAAAAAAAATTAATAAAATGATAATACAAAATATTTAATAACTGTACCTCACTACCACATTTATTTACACGACAGCATCGTTTAGAATAATAAATACTTTTTGACTTTAAATTAAGAGAGTATTTAAGACATTTTTACTAAACTAAAGATCAATAACTTATAAATTTCTATCTAAATGTCCTACATTTTCAACCGTTTTCTGCCGAATTATTTATCAAAAAATGGCTTCACATCAATAATAGCCTTGTTCAATTCGTAAAGATATACTGGTATTTTTAAACAATAATGATGTGAAATTTGCAAACGTTTTTTTCATTAAAACTGATTAAAGATATTGCTATTTATAAGTTTTTTGTAAAATATTTACAAAAATAATCAAATTAATTAACCAAAAATACTCTTAAGGAAATATTACAATTCTTATAAAAGCAATGTATTTAAATGTATTATAAACCTCTCTGTAAATGGAAAAGTTTTTAACGCCGAAAAATATTTCATAAAACTTTTTTTTCAAAAAATACTTACTTCAAAAATTACATATAATGTCATACTATTATTTTAACACAATCTAACTGATTGGTAAAGTTATCATACGGATTGAATATTTCCAACTGAGCGAAAAATTGCCCATGCCGGGAATCGAACCCGAATACTTGGCTTACAAGGCTAATGCTTTACCTGTTAAGCTAACCGGGCGATAGCCGGCCGGGATTTTTCGCTCATATAACCTTATAGGCCATAACATCTGGTCTGTCATTTAGACAGCTCGAAAGAATAAGCCGCAGGTAATGGAACACCATAGAACGATGGATACGTAGATATACTATTATTTTAACACAATCTAGTTAGATGACAGACGAGATGTTATTGCCTATAAGGTTATCTGAGCGAAAAATCCCGGCCGGCTATCGCCCGGTTAGCTTAACAGGTAAAGCATTGGCCTTGTAAGCCAAGTATCCGGGTTCGATTCCCGGCCTTGGCAATTTTTCGCTCAGTTGGAAATATTCAATCCGCAAATAATGTCATACTTACTGACATCTTACAAAAAGTTCTTAATTAGACTGAATATATTTCTAATTCAGTTACATGCAAATGATCACGTCTCTTGAAGGAGATGAGTATGAATTGTTAGAAATTTCTTGGCTCTTCTTCTATGTTTTCTCTTCAAATATCATCGGCAGAAGGCCTTGAAAAGACTCAAACTTTGATACATCTAAAAATAACCTTGCAATTTCAAAGCACAAATGAATTTCACATTTTTAAAACGCTCGTATACTGGTCTGCAATTTGTTACAGTGCAGGCAAAAAATAATCTTGACAGCCATTGAAAAAAAATTTAGTCTTAAGTTAAAACCATTACCAAAACTATAGGTAGAATAGGAAAATGCTAAATTATCTGAAGTTTCAAACGCCACCACTCCATTTTATTACCGCATGATAGAAACTCCCACCACACTGTAAAAAAATATCCGTCAGTATACGGAAATTTTTCCGTAAAATTTTAATGAATTGTTCCATTTTTCTAAGAAAACAGTACAATTTCCGTAATTGACATTATGCGACTATAAATCCGTATAAATACAATAAGTTTTCCCTAAATTTTACGGAATATTTTTGTTATTGCTTGCAAAACAGTAGTTATTCCGTAAATGCTATTCAGAACTAATTGTTATCTTTGAAAAACAAAGTAATTTTGTATATAGTGACATTATTTTCAACTAAACCTTAATTTGACTAAATAGGGTTTTATATTGAAAATATATCCAATTATTTTCCAAATGGTAAGATAGTGTTGGTCTAACGTGGGTTTTCAAGTAATGTTAAATAATACGATAAATGTTAAGTCTACATCTATGAATTTATATTGAATTAATTTACTATAACATTTTTCCTTTCTTTCTTTTCTTTTTCTTCCTTTCTTTTTTTCTTTTTCTTTATTTCTTTTCTTTTTTTCTTTCTTTTTTCTTTCTTTCTTTTTGTTTCAAACAAAAAGCTATAAAAGAGTTTTTGATTTTTACAATTATAAAAAAATTGAATTTTATAAATTCTTTCGGTGAGTTTGAAAAAAACTCAGTTGAAAAGAAAATGTTACACTTTACTTTTCATTATGACTTTAAAATAATGTTTGTCTTGTTATAACTATTATTAAAAAAAATCTCTTAAAGAATTTAAAAAAAAATTATATTTAATTTTAATATTTTGTTGTCCATTCACTTTAAGAGATTCGCACGGAAACTTCCACAAACAAATTCAAACAAATCCAAAATATAATAAAGAAATTATTATAAAAGTGACGTTTATCAAACTCATAATCTTATAATAAGGAATAAAGGAAAAATATCATGTATTGATCCTTTATTTCATTTTACAGTAGATCATCACACAAATTATCTGAAACAATGTGAAAAGAGACAAAAAAACATGTTGGACAAAAAAAGTTTCAATAGACTTATAAAGGTATTACTAAAAAGAAGCAATTGTTTCTAATAATATATATTTTCATGCAAATGTTACGTGAATGAAGTTGTAGGCAACAGCTAAAATGTTATAAAATATTTTTTTCTAGCATTAGTTAAACCAAAAATTAAAACATCATGCAGACTTTTAAATTTACTTTTTTTTAAAAATTAGTTGGGTTTAGAGAAATAATAATTTGAAGGAAAATGTTGTTGCCAAAATTAATCCTCCTTTTGGATTACAATACTAAAATTTCGCAAAGCAATTGTTTTGTAATCCGATTATATAATGAAATTCATTATAGCTTCTTAGGCTTATTCTGCTGAAGTAGATTGATCAAGATTCTGAATTCGTATGCAAAATTTACATAATATCAAGCAAGAATAAGGAAAGGGGAAACATCTCACCTTCTACCTTAGAGAGTTCATTTACCGGAATATATATTACTATACACAGTCAACTATCGTTAATTGGAACTCGTCGGGACCACAAGAAATGTTCGAATTATCCGAAGTTCGAATTATGGAAAGTATTAAATGAGAACATGCTTAATATGGTCCTATTACAAAGGAATTAATGTTATAGTGTTTTTTTAAATGTATTATGTCTGTTATCAGAATATGACTTAATATTAAATTTGAATGCATAAATACATAAACTAATTAAAAAATTAGAAACACGCACAATGGAAGAAAAATTTGAAACGTCACTGATGGACAGACGGGGAACTTAGAAGGTGGGTATCAAATGCATGGGATTATATGTATACTCGTTGGGAACAATTTTCACAAAAACCAAAGAAAGAACGTTATTCAAATGATCTGAAATCCGTGAGAAAGAAAGAAAAATGAAAAATCGGAATTATCTTTAGTTTAAATTAAACGATGTCAAGAGAAAATGAGTTCGAATTAATGAAAATGTTAACGTTATTCTGCCATTGAAAGTTTCGGAACTTCATGTTTAGTTCGATTTAAGCAAGATTCTAATTATCCGATTTCGAATTAACGAGAGTCGACTGTATATGTGTGTGTGTGTCTGGAAATTGTATTGTAGTTATCTTCCCGTTCAAAAGCATTTACATTTAAGATGGGGTTTTAATTAAATTTTCAATATGTGACATCATATTCTCGTAAGCGGATACATAAATTATTACATAATGAAAATTTGGCATGAAAACTATTTAACATAATATATGTTTAAGTTTATTAATGGATTTAGGTGATAAAGTCATGCAGGATTGTCAATTGTTTGCAGCACAAATAATGTAAATTTACAAATTATAATACTTAAAACTTAATTAAACATTGGTACTACTAAAAAGATACAACTTTTTCGTATTATATTGACAATGTACAGTATTTAAAAGTTAATTGGAATTTAGATAAACATATTGAAAAGTAAATCATATGAACTGAATTTTTTATACGTTTGTTTAAATATACAAATTGCTATTTAATATACTAGAAAAATCTTGCGTATTTATATTCAAAAGTAATTGCTTTAAGCTACTTTTAAGTTTTAATTGACAAGCTATAATATTTTTATTTTTAAAGAGCATCTACAATTTGTAGTTTGACTAGTTTTATCAATATAGTTTTATAATAAATAGATAATAAAAAAATGTCCGAAATTAAAACCAAATAACAATAAAATTAAAAGTACATTTTAATTACAAGATTTTTGATATCTGATAAATGCATAAAATATTACTTTAAGATTAACAAAATTATTTAGTTTACGTCATAACATTTGAACTTTGAAAAAAACGTTGCTGGTCTTCTATAGGTAAAATTATCTATTACCAAACTATTAATAACTTCAATAAATATTCCAAATAAATCGAGCAATGTGGTTTGAAAATGTTCCCGAGTTAAATCGGTAAGCTAAGTTCCTTTCTAAAATTTATGATCGGAGTGTTTATACATTTGTATATATTCGCCGATGCCTTTGCATAAATCATAAATGTAACTAAGCTTTAAGGAAAAGGTTTTATTCTGAATATAGCAATAAACCTCATTCATAAATAGTGAAACCACTGCTACACTATAATATCCTGTTGTATAATATCTCAAGATTTTTGATATCTGATAAATGCATAAAATATTACTTTAAGATTAACAAAATTATTTAGTTTACGTCATAACATTTGAACTTTGAAAAAAACGTTGCTGGTCTTCTATACGTAAAATTATCTATTACCTAACTAATAATAACTTCAATAAATATTCCAAAGAAATCGAGCAATGTGGTTTGAAAATGTTCCCGAGTTAAATCGGTAAGCTAAGTTCCCTCCTAAAATTTATGATCGAAGTGTTTATACATTTGAGTATATTCGCCGATGTGTTTGCATAAGTCATAAAAGTAACTAAGCTTTGAAGATACGGGTTTATTCTGAATATAGCAATAAAACTCATTCATAAATAGTGAGACCACTGTTACACTATAATATCTTGCCTTTGTATAATATCTTGGTGAAAATTTACAGATTACAGGATATTGTGTATTGTAAAATTCTTATGAAGGTTACATTACACTTCTATATTATGTATTAAAATATTTTTAATATTTCAAAATTCAATTAACTGTATTTACTCATGTATAAGGCGCATGCGTATATAAGGCGCACCCCTATTTTACAAGTAAAAATGGATATTTCTTAAAATCTCGAGTATAACGCGCATCATAAACTTGATACGTTAATGAAGAATGACCAAATGAATTTCAGCAAAAAAAAAAAAGGTCGAAACAAACATTACACCAGACCAGAAAACAAGACAAAAATGCATTA
Source organism: Maratus speculifer (assembly GCA_964019185.1). Lineage (NCBI taxonomy): Eukaryota > Metazoa > Arthropoda > Arachnida > Araneae > Salticidae > Maratus > Maratus speculifer. The sequence continues at coordinate 113,255,139 of OZ025289.1, read as the reverse complement.
TTAGACATCGGGTTGTAAGAGAATGACGGGAAATAGGAATGAGTGACGGTAAAGAGAATTGCTAATTAGCGTTTAGATAATTTTTCTATCTCTGTTGTATAAAAAACTGCAAGGAGTGAAATAAATATGCAGTAATACTTCAATTAAGTAACATTTTCCGAGTTTTAATATCTTCTTTGAATAATTTCTTGCTTCATATGTATATAGTTCGAGTGCATCCAATAGTAAAAAATTATTCCGTGGGAGTTTTGCCCTAATTTTTTGGAAAAAAAAAGTGCGCCTTATACACGAGTAAATACGGTATTTAAAAATTAAAATATATTTTTATATTTTCAATTTAAATATTTTTTATGTTGTCATTATAATTTTTGAGATATAATACACTGTAATTTTATTTATTGCGTCATCCATTGAATAATTTTCAGAAAGTAAACAATAAAAAGGTACCGGAATTCGAAACGCTATGTTTAAGTTCTTCCATCTTTTCGAATTTAGTACCAATGGAAAGATTAAACAAATAAAAGAGTGATAAATAGAAAAAGATAACAAGTAAGGTAAATGCACCAGTAGTAGGTCACTTAAGGACATTTATCTAATTATTATTAAAGTATTAGTGAATTTTTAAAAAATATATTTTTTTTAGCTAGTCCTTACCTTTATGTTATAAGAATAAACAATCAAACTTTTAAAATATATTTTCTAGAAAAAATGAAAAATAAAAAATATTACATTCCTCTATGCTCCAATAGTGGGAAATAGTAACTTTCTGATGCTCCAGTACCCCCCCCCCCTCAATAGAAGTGGGCTACTGCAATCTTGAGTTTAATACATACTGTACAGAAGTTATATTTTTTTTACATTTCTACACTTAACTATACACAATAATGAAATCATATTTAGAAGTTTTGATGATTATGTAAAATAATTTTAGCTTATCTTTAGTTTTTTCGTATAGTCTTTAAAAACACCATTGCAGCTCAAAAACTATGAGAATACTGAAGTTTTCCCTTTGCCTGATAGACAGATAAGGGTTCTAGCAAATCAGCAATTAGTTTGTTATCTGACAGGGGTGACTAAACAACTTGTTTTTCAACTTTCAAAACTGGTGGCCCACTATTGGTACACTTACCCAAGTGAATTTAGACAGTGATTTAAAAAAGTTTCATCAATTAATTTCATATACAACATATTCATATTTTCATATTCATTCATGCGGAAATTACATCATGTACTTTCATGCAGAAATCAGTTTCATGCCTAATGATTAACATGTTTGTTATTAATATTAAATAAGCAAATTTTTACTTTATTTCATTTGAGTAAAATAAATACGTATAATAAAATAATAAATATATAGCCATTTCGTTTCTACTTGTAAGAGAAAAATACAAATTATCTTTAGATATAAACAGATACAAATTAGTTAAAAAAGCTTGACACGTGTATTAAGCATGCCACATATAGAGAAAAATATATATATACGTGTCATTATTGGTATTATTATATGATAAAAAAAATTAATTTTTAAGGAACAAACTACCTTGAAATGGTCAAAATATCTATTTTCTTTATATATATATATATATATTAACTGAAAGTTTCTTTAATTGTGAATATGTTGACACACTTTCTTTACCTATACGGCATATATGTATATCACGTGATATTGTAAATTTTGTTAAAAGATCCTGCTAAATTTTAAACCGTTTTTTTCTCCCTGTTCGCATTTTTATAACTTGAATGTTTAATAAACACTAAAGCTTTTATGCAAATTTGGATAGAGGTTTGAATTTTCCATTATTTCTTTTTCATGGTTTATATAACATCATAGTGCAGGGATTTAACAATCAAGTTCACAGTTAACTTTAAAAAATATTTATTCTAAGATTTTACTCAATTTCTTTCATTTTTTAATATATACGAGATAAAAATTCACATCAAATGTGAAAGCCCAAACATCTTAAAATTCATCCACAGTTGTACATTGTATATTGAAAAGAATGTGGAAAAAAAGTGAAGCACAAGTTTTTATAATTATAAAAGTAGAAGTTTTTTTTTTAAATGTTCATTAAAAAATAGTAATACAAGGTGATTCAAAAAGATGGGGAAAATTCTAAGGGGTAATAGTATACATCAAGACAAACAATATTAAATAGGAAACCAAGGGTCCCAACCGTTTTCCAAACGAGATAGCCGCCATTAAAGTTTAGGGTCCAAAATTTCAAATAAACATAAAAAACGGAAAAATTAATTGATTGATTTGCGGTTTTCACAAAAACTATTTTTTATGTTGGTATTTTCTTGAAAATAAATTATCAAGATAAATTCCGAAAAATGTCGATAGAGGGCGCTTTAGACTTTCGAGTAACGAAGAACTGTTTTTTGCCGTAATTTTTTGCATCTCATTAAATGGTTTCGCAGGCTTAGACTTAAACTTAAATTTTGAGCTCAAAATCTGAATAGTTGGGAGTGGTTAAGTAGCACAAACTGAACTGTTATCAGAGGTTCAAATTTCAAATGATTATAAAAAACGGAAAAATTGATCAATTGATTTGCGGTTTTCACTAAATCTATTCTTTATGTTGGTATTTTATTAAAAGTAAATTATAAAGCTAAATTTCAAAAAATGACGATAGAGGTCGCTTTAGACTTTGGAGTAAGGAAAAACTATTTTTTCCGTTATTATTTGCATCTCGTTAAATTTTTTTTAGAAGTCTAGAGATAAACTTAAATAATCTGAATCGTTGGGAGTGGTTAAGTAGAGCAAACGGAACTGTGTTCAATGGGGGTGAGGAGGTTCAAATTTCAAGTTATCATAAAAAACGGAAAAAATGGTAGATTCGCTTACGGTTTTCGCCAAAACTATTCTTTATACCAGTATTTCCTTGAAAATAAATTTTAAAGATAAATTTCAAAAAATTCCGTTAGAGGGCGCCTTAAACTTTAGAGTAACCGACAGCTATTTTTAACTGGTATTTTTTGTATCTAATAAATGCTTGTAAAAGCTCATAGTTAAATTTTGAGCTCAAAATATGTATCGTTGTGAGTATTTATGTAGCTCAAAATTGAACTGTGTTCGAGGGGTGGGAAGAGCAACATTTCAACTCTTGAACACAGTTCAGTTTGCCCTTCTTATCCCCTCCCAACTATTCAGAATTTGAGCTCAAAATTTAAGTCTAAACATTTGCAAGTATTTAATTAGATAGAAAAAATAACGCTTAAAAATAGTTGTTGGTTACTCTAAAGTTAAGGGCACCATCAAACGAAATTTTTTAAAATTTATCTTTAAAATTTATTTCCAAGGAAATAGTAACATAAAGAAAAGTTTTAGCGAAAACCGGAAACAAATTGACCAATTTTTCCGTTTTTTATAAACATTTGAAATTTGAAACTCCCCACCCCCACTGAACACAGTTCAGCTTGCGCTACTTAACCACTCCCAATGATTCAGATTTTCTGCGCAAAATTTAATTTTGTGTCTAAGCTTCTAAAAAAAATTAACAAGATGCAAATAATAGCGCAAAAAAATAGTTTTTCGTAACTCCAAATTTTAAAGCGCCCTCTATCGCCATTTTTTAAAATTTAGCTTTATAAATTATTTTCAATAAAATATCGACATGAAGAATAGTATTAGTGAAAACCGCAAATCAATCAACCAATTTTTCCGTTTTTTATAATCATTTGAAATTTGAACCCTCTGAACACAAAACTACTAAACTACTGAACACAAACTACTGAACACAAAACTACTGAACTACTTAACCACTCCCAACTATTCAGATTTTGAGCTCAAAAAGTAAGTTTAAGTCTAAGCTTGCGAAACCATTTAATGAGATGCAAAAGATAACGGCAAAAAACAGTTGTTCGTTACTCCAAAGTCTAAAGCGCCCTCTATCGACATTTTTCGGAACTTATCTTTATAATTTATTTTCAAGAAAATACCAACATAAAGAATAGTTTTAGTGAAAACCGCAAATCAATCGACCAATTTTCCCGTTTATTATGTTTATTTGAAGTTTTGGGCCCTAAACTTTAATGGAGGCTATCTCCTTTGGAAAACGCTTGTTACCCTTGGTTTCTTATTTAATATTGTTTTCTTGATGTATAATATTACCCCTTAAAATTTTTCCCATCTTTTTTGAATCACCCTGTATAGGATGTTTTAAAATACGCTTTTTAAATCTAATTTTTAATATTAAATAATATGCCACCATATATATTAAAGTATTATTCAAAATTGAAGAGATGGTTTCAAAGGTAGTGTTTCCAATTAATGCCAAACAGTAATAAATGTGTTATATTATAGTAGCTTTTTCAGTCAACTATGAACTGCATCTTTTACTCAAAGATTTGTATTATTAATAACCTCACAGTATATAATAAATGACAACTCAGTGTTTGTTAATGTTGGTGATTATTAGACCTAATATACGATGATTCATATCCCCTATAGGATAAAATAAAAAGAATATTGCCCAGTTAAACTGATGGTATTGAGCTCATAGGCTACGGATATTGATTGTACATTACAGCCTTAAATTTTCAAGGGTTTTTGCCGTTCGAAAAACAAATTAAAGGAAAGAAACGCCCCCCCCCCCATTTCACCTTTTTATACTTAATCATTGAACCCTTTAAACTAATCAGATATGCTTTATCATAATATACATATATATATATATATATATATATCCAATATTCACAGCAAATCGGAAAACATCAGTTAATGGGAGGGGCATGAGTCCCCCATCCCTTCCTCTTTATCCTTATCCAATGAACACCTAATACTAATCATGGTGGTGCCTCATCAGAATGATCCTATACCTAAATTTCGAACGAAAACTCACAAATCTGCATGAAAAACTTATTTATATAAAATAAGGGGGGGACATTAGCCCCCGTTTCCCCTCTTATACATATCGAATGAACTCCAAAAACTAATGAGGGAAGGGAAGCGCCTTATCAGAATATACATATATCCAAATTTTCAAGTGAATCGGATATTTTTATCATGAGCTATCACGTTACGCACATACGCACATACAGAACGGACAAGCACATAAGATCCTAGGCTTTGATAGGCTGTGAGCTAAAAACACTTGCGTGATCTTTCACACATTCAACCTGAAAAATAGACAGTTTAAAAAAATTTTGCAGAAATATGACATACTACTAGCTGAATTTACAATGCTTTGCCAAAATAAAGGGATAAAAAATGGAAGCAGCATAAGGACATTTTAATTTTTCAAATTAATGTATTAATTCAAAATATTGGGTCAAGATGTTAAAGAGAATAAAAATACTTTATTTTGATAACATTTATGTTAATTCGTGAGTCATTAATTTAACAGATTTTCTTGTGGTTCAGAAATGGTTTGTCATAAAACATTTATTTATTAAAACTAGTGATTCACATAATGAATGATTTTACTTTTTTGAATAAATCATTCGGTCATGCGCAAAAGAACACCTTTTTCTTCTCTCCAGCTTTTTATTATTTCGATTAAATTTCTAGCAGAAATTTTGAATTGAAAATAAAATTTCTTATATTAATTAGAATTTTCGATAAAAAATATCTTTATCTGAGTAATTTCTAAAGATATTTGATTAAAAATATTACGATGATGGACAACTATACTTTTTCTTATTTTATTTTTACAAATTTTCTAGTGTGAACAGATCTGGTGTAACAGAATATTTTATGCAAAGATTTGTATTATAAATAATGCCACTGCGCTTAAGTTCAGGTGTTTAATAAATGACAAACTGGGGTTTGTTAATATTAGTGATTAATAGACTTAAGGCACGATAATATACTTTCCCTGTATGATAAGGCAAACACTTGCGTGATCTTTCACACACTCAACCTGAAAAATAGTCAATCCTAGGAAATTCTGTGGAAATATGACACACTAGTAGCTGAACCTATAATCTCCTGCCAAAATAAGGGTTGTAAAAAATGGAAACAGCATAATTTTGAAATTTTGAAATTATTGTGTTACCTGATAATAGGTGTTAAAGAGAGCAAAATTAGTGTACTTTAATAAAATTTATGTTAATTCGTAAGTCATTAATTTAACTGGTTATCTTGTGATTATGAAATGTTTTAGCACAAAACATTCAATTATTAGAATAAGTGATTTATATAAAGAATGATTTAACTTTTGGAACGAATCAATCGCATATGCGCAAAAGCACAGATGTCAGTTTAGTTTTTTCTTCTTTCAATTCAATTTCTACCAGAAATTTTGAATGGAAAAAGAAGCCTCATATATTAAATAGAATTCTCATAAACAAATTCCTGGAGAAATTTATCAAAATAGTTGATTTGATAAAAATATTATGACTGACAACTTAGCTTTTTCTTCTTTTATTTTTAAAAACATACTATTGTGAACCACGAACGGAAACTTTTATGCAAATGTTTGTATTATAAATAACGCCACCGTGCCTAAATTGAAGTGTTTAATGAATGAAAATCTGGCGTTTGTTAATATTAGTGATTAATAGACTTACGGCACGATAATATACTTTCCCTAAAGGAAAAAGCAAACACGCGTGATCTTTCACACACTCAACCTGATAAATAGTAAATTATAGGAAATTCTGCGGAAATATGACACCCTAGTAGCTGAATTTATAATATCCTGCCAAAATAAGGATGGTAAAAATTGAAACAGCATAACACTTATTTAAATTTTGAAATTATTCTGCTAACTGATAATAGATGATAAAGAAAGCAAAAATAGTTTATTTTAATAAAATGTATGTTAATTTGTGAGTCATTAATTTAACTGCTTTTCTTGTGGTTCATAAATGTTTTCGCACAAAAGATTCAATTATTAAAACAAATGATTTACATAATGAATGATTTTACTTTTCGAATGAATCATTCGTACATGCGCAAAAGCGCAGCTGCCGGTTTCTTCTTCTTTCCATTGAATTTCTACCAGAAAATTTGTATAGAAAAGGAAGTTTTTTATAATAATTAAAATTGTTCATAAAAGCTAAATTTGTCTGAGAAATTTCTGACGATATTTGATTAAAAATAATACAAGGACAGGGAATTTTGTTTTTTATTATTTTATTTTTACAAACTACACTGTAACATATTTGTGTAACCTTACAGCATGGAAGTGGTGGCAGCTTCGCTACGAGTTATTTTATGGAGTGATTTTTTTTCACCTATATAATGGTGTAACTTAAACATACATTACTGGTGTATCATTACAATGTTATACCGGTTATATCGGTTAAAATACGCCTTAAAATTGGAGTAAGCAAGTCTCTTCCATAAAATTGGAAGAAGCAAAGCTGCCACGAATTTTATGGTGTAACGTTACTCAAACGTTTTACAGTGTATCTAGTGTGAACTACGAATAGAATATTTTACGCAAAGATATGAATTATAAATAACGCCACTGTATTTAAATTCAAGTGTTTAATAAATGACAACCTGGCGTTCGTTAACATTAGTGAATAATAGACCCAAGGAACAATAATTTATTTCCCCTATAGAATACGGTAAACACTCGCGTGATCTTTCGCACACCCAACCTGAAAATTAGTCAATCTTAGGAAATATGACACACTAGTAGCCGAATTTATAATCTTCTGCCAAAATAAGGGTGGTAAAAAATGAAAACAGCATAATTTTTTAAATTTTAAATTATTGTGTTACTTGATGACAGATGTTAAAGAGGGTAAAATTAGTTTACTTTAATAAAATTTGTGTTAATTCGTGAGTCATTAATTTAACTGTTTTTCTTCTGTTTCAGAATTTTTTTGGTAAAAACATTCAACTATTAGAACAAGTGATTTACATAATAAATGATTTAATTTTTCGAATGTATCATTCGGACATGCGCAAAAGTACAGCTGCCAGATTTTTCTTTTTTCTATTCAAGTTCTACCAGAAATTTTGTATAGAAAAAGAAGTTTTTTTTAAATAGTAACTAGAATTACCCATAAAAACTATTATCTGAGAAATTTCTAAATATATTGGATTAAAAATAAAACAAGGACAGGCAATTTTGTTTGTTATTATTTTATTTCTAAAAACTTTCTAGTGTGAACTACGAACAGAATCTTTTATGCAAAGATTTGTATTATGAATAATGCCACTGTGCTTAAGTTCAGGTGTTTAATAAATGACAAACTGGCGTTTGTTAATATTAGTGATTAATAGACTTAAGGCACGATAATATACTTTCCCTGTATGGTAAAGCAAACACTCGCGTGATCTTTCACACACTCAACCTGTAAAATAGTCAATCTTAGGAAATTCTGTGGAAATATGACACACTAGTATCTGAATTTATAATCACCTGCCAAAATAAGGGTGGTAAAAAATGGAAACCGCATAATTTTTAAATTTTTAAATTATTGTATTACCTGATAATAGATGCTAAAAAGAGTAAAATTAGTTTATTTTAACAAAATTTATGTTAATTCGTGAGTCATTAATTTAACTGCTTTTTTTGTGTTTTAGAATTGGTTTGATAAAAACATTAAACTGTATTAAAACAAGTGATTTACATAACGAATGATTTTATTTTATGAATGTATCATTCGGGCATGCGCAAAAGCACAGTTGCCAGTTTTTTCTTCTTTCTGTTCAAGTTCTAAAAGAATTTTTTTTTATAGAAAAAGAAGATTTTTATAGTAATTAGAATTCCCCATAAAAACTATTATCTGAGAAATTTTAAAAATTTGCGATTAAAAATAATACAAGGACAGACAATTTTGTTTATTATTATTTTATTTCTGCAAACTTTATAGTGTTAACTACGAATAGAAACTTTTACGCAAAGTCTTCAATTATAAGTAACGCCACGGTGTTTAAATTCAAGTGTTTAATAAATGACAACCTGACGTTTGTTAATATTAGTGATTAATAGACCCAAGGCACAATAATTTATTTCCCCTATAGAATACGGCAAACACTCGCGTGATCTTTCGCGCACTCAGGCTGTAAAATAGTCAATCTTAGGAAATTATGCGGAAATATGACACACTAGTAGTTGAATTTATAATCTCCTGCCAAAATAAAGGTGGTAAAAAATGGAAACAGCATAATACTTCATGAAGTTTTCAAATTATTGTGCTACCCAATGATAGATGTTAAAGAGAGTAAAATTAGTTTATTTTAATAAAATTTATGTTAATTCGTGAGTCATTAATTTAACTGCTTTTCTTGTGTTTCAGGATTGGTTTGGTAAAAACATTCAACTATTAGAACAAGTGATGTACATAGTTAATGATTTTATTTTTCGAATGTATCCTTCGGGCATGCGCAGAAGCACAACTGCCAGTTTTTTCGAATGTATCCTTCGGGCATGCGCAAAAGCACAACTGCCAGTTATTTCTTTTTTCCCTTCAATTTCTACCAGAAATTTTGTATCGAAAAAGAAGTTTTTTATAGTAATTAGAATTCCCCATAAAAACTATTATCTGAGAAATTTCTAAAAATATGCGATTAAAAATAATACAAGGACAGGCAATTTTGTTTTTTATTATTTTATTTCTACAAGCTTTCTAGTGTGAACTACGAATAGAATCATTTACGCAAAGACTTGAATTATAAATAACGCCACGGTGTTTAAATTCAAGTGTTTAATAAATGACATCCTGGCATTTGTTAATATTAGTGATTAATAGACCCAAGGCACAATAATTTATTTCCCCTATAGAATACGGCAAACACTCGCGTGATCTTTCACGCACTCAGCCTGTAAAGTAGTCAATCTTAGGAAATTCTTCGGAAATATAACACACTAGTAGTTGAATTTATAATCTCCTGCCAAAATAAAGGTAGTAAAAAAATGGAAATAGCATAATACTTCATGAAGTTTTCAAATTATTGTGCTACCTGATGATGGATGTTAAAGAGAATAAAAATAGTTTATTTTAATAAAATTTATGTTAATTCGTGAGTCATTATTTAACTGCTTTATTTGTGGTTCAGAAATGTTTTCGCTCAAAACTATTAAATTATACGGAATTATTAGAACAAGTGATTTACGTAACGAATTATTTTACTTTTATAATGAATCATTCGGGCATGCGCAAATACACAGCTACCAGTTTTTACTTCTTTCTTTTCAATTTCTACTAGAAATTTTGTATCGAAAAATTAGTTTTATTAGTAATTAGAATTCCCTCATAAAAATCTGAGAAATTTTTAAAGGTATTTGATTAAAAATATTACAACGACAGGCAATTTTGCTTTTTCTTCTTTTATCTTTACACACTTCCTAGTGTGATCTAGAAATATCATCCCTTAGGCAATGATTTGTATTATAAATTACGCCACTGAGATTAAATTTAAGTGTTTAATAAATGACAAACTAGCATTTCTTAAAATTAGTGATTAATAGACATAAGGCATGATAATTTATTTTCCATGTAGGATAAACCAAACACTGGTATGATCATTCTCACACTCAAACTGAAAAATAGTCTGTCATAGGAAACTTGCGGAAATATGACATACTAGTAGCTGAATTTATAATTTCCTGCCAAAATAATACAGAAAAAAATGGAAGCAGCACAAGACTTTTTTTTTTATTTTAAATTATTTGTCACCTGATGATAGATGTTAAAGAGAACAAAAATAGTTTATTTTTATATAAAAAAAATTGTTAATTCGAGAGTTATAAATTTAATTACTTTTCTTGTGGTTCAGAAATGTTATGGCACAAAATATTTATTAATTAGAACTAGTGATTTGCAGAATAAATGATTTTACTCTTCGAATAAATCATTCGGGAAAAGCACAGTTGCCAGGTTTTCGTCTTTAAATTAAATGTGTACCAGAAATTTTGCATCAAAAAATAAATTTTTTATTTTGATTAGAATTTGCCATAAAAATATTTTTTTTCGTACAAATTTTTAAAGATATTTGACCCAAAATAGTTACGATTAATGATAACTTTGTGTTTTCTTCGTCTGATTTTACAATTTTTCAAGTGTGAGCTACGAGCAGCATGTTTTACGCAAAGAGTTCTATTATTAATAAAGCCGCCGTGTTTAAATTCATGTGTTTAATTAATAACAACTTGACGTTTATTAATATTAGTGATTAATGGGCCCAAGACATAAAAATTAATTTCCTCTATAGAATGAAACATATACTCGCGTGATCTTTGCACACTCAACTTGGAAAATAGTTCGTATTTGGAAAGGCTGGGGAAATGTAACATACTAGCTGAAAAAAATCAATAAATAAAGTTGAAGCTGGTGTTATATGATTTAAATGAAAAAACTTCTTTAAAACACCATAAAATGAATTAATTGCGCAAAGCCTTCCGAAAGAACTTTGTCTTTCTTCCTCAGGCGCAAAAGTTCTTAGAAGACGCACGTCTTTTTTGCACCTGACGAAGAAAGACTAAGTTCTTTCGAAAGGCCTTGCGCAATTGATTTATTTTATGGCATTTTAAAGAAGTTTTTTCACTTCAATACTAGCTGAAATTATAATCTCCTGTCAAAATAAGGTGGTAAAAAAGCGAAGCTGCATAAAACTTTTTTCAATTTTCAAACTATATTTCTATTTGATGATAGACATTATAGAGAGTAAAATAGGTTTGTTTTGATATAATTTATATCAATGCATGCATTATTAATTTAATTATTTTTGTGTGGTTCAGAAATGTTTTCACACAAAACATTTATTGATTAAGCCTAGTCATGGGCGGAAACACTGATTTTATTCTTCGAATAAATCATTCGAGCATGCGCGAAAGCACAGCTGCTACCTTTTCTTTCTATTCAATTTCTACCTAAAATTTTCTATGGGAAAAAGAAATTTGTTATTTGAAGTAGAATTCCCAATAAAAAAAATTTATCTGCAATTTTTTTAAGATATTTGATTAACCCTTTCTGTCCTGGTGTAGTTTTAATAGTACATGAATTTTCATCAAGTATTATTTTGTCTTAACAATTATTTTGCTACTTTCTGCATACACCGGGTGATTCAAAAAAACGTGGACAAAATGATACGACAAATCAAGCATACAACAAGGATAAAAAAAATCACATAAATACACAGGGTCGCAAACTACTCATTGAGTCACAAATACAGGGTGTTTCATTTGAGCTGCACCCGGTTTGAAAGTAATAATTTCGAATAAAATAAAAATATTGTAATGATAATGCACCTATATGTACCTTATTTTGTGTAAAATGTGATTACGTTTCAGAAAGGTATGGAAAAACATACTGCTCAAGCAATCGATGATACCATATGAACTGATTATTAAGACCACAATGTGAGATACCAAGTGCATATTGCTGGTACGTATAATGCAAGCTTCTAATACTATTGTTTGGTGTTATCACATTTAAAACAAACGTGAAAATGTCTGTTAAATGTTTAATTATAATATACTTCAGTTGTTTTTAATTTATTACTGTCAATCCAAATTGAGTTATTATGAAACACTCTGTATTTCTGACTCAATAAGTAGTTTGCGGTCCTATGTTCCTATGTGATTTTTTATCCTTGTCGTATGCTTGATTTGTCATATCAATTTGTCCACGTTATTTTGAATCACCCTGTATAAACGATAGTGTATGTCAATCCTTTTCTTATTATGACTTGATTGATATTTTCGTATTTAGTAACAATACTACTAATAATAAATGTTCCCTTAATTTTCTTTGCACCGTTGGTGATTCCTTTATTTTATAAGGTGGTCTGGTGTAATAACGCCAGGCGGGGTAATAACGCCAAGTGCTAATATTTTGCATAATTATGAAATAATCTGGTAAATGACTCCCATGTGCTCTGCGCAGAAGCGTTTTGAATCATATAAATCGTAAAAAACAGCTTCAAGTTAATTTGTTTCATTTTTAGGTCTTATTGTTTTTATAAGCAACTGAAATTAACGCTTGATCTAAAATTTGCAAGATACGTCTTGTGATGTGAAGACTATTTTTTTTACTGGAAATACTTTGTTAATTACATAAATTTGTAGTACATTGCATGGACTTTCAAAATGTTGTTGAAGACTTTGGATATCTTCTCGAGATAATTTGTAATTTAAAATGTACAGCGCAATAACTATAACGGGGTAATAACGCCAATCCTTGGCATTAATACCCCGGTTGATTCCCTACAGTGGCCGAGCTACATCCTAAATAATGATTCAATTAAACACAGTTAAAACTGTGCAATGTTTCTAATAATTCCATTTAAGTGGTCCTTTTAAGCAAAAAGAAGCTCACGGTCTGATATTCTTTTGCCTCATCCCCCCCCCCCACACCTTTATTTTTCTTACACTTTCACAAAAAATTGAACATTTTCAATAGCTTAGAATGCAATTTGTCAATTTCTAAGTTTGTAAATTTTGTATTTTTAGAATTAGGCAATCTACATGCAATTATGCCATTTATTTCACAGTTTAGTTTGCATGGCGTTATTACCCATATAGATGGGTAATAACGCCAAATAGCATTGGTCAAGAAATCACGCCATTACATTTTATTAATACATATCTGTTAAATTATTCTTTTTATATAGATAGTCAATGAGTTGCTGTATCGAATCATATATTTGTTTGAAAAATACAACTAAAACTGAGCCGTGAAAATTGGTAGAACCTTAACGTGGCGTTATTACCCCAGGGTACCTTATATATTTTTTTCGCTTTAAAATTAAAATGCGGGTTACTTTACTGAATGAATCGTTTGTGGTAAAACGCAAAAAACTATTAAAAATTAATCCCTGTGTTGTTTTCCAAACGTCTCAAAAAACTCTTCCTTGGCCTATTACCATATAAATATGAATTGAATTATACACAAAATAAGTATATTCGTTATATTTAAGACAATGAAATAATCTTTAAACATCAGTAAGTTTATTTGAATAGCTTACGATAAACGCTTTTAAAATAAAAGTAATTTTGATCTGAAAATGGAAAAAAAAATCGGACCGGAAAGGGTTAAAAATATTACGAAGATTGGCAACAAAGCCTTCTCTTCTATTATTTTTAAAAACTTTCTGGTGTGAAATATGATAAGCGACTTTTATACAATGATTTGCATTATTAATAACGCCACTGTGTTTAAATTCGAGTTTTAATAAATGACAACTTAGCGTTTGTGAATATTAGTGATTAATAGATGTAAGACACGATAATTTATTTCTCCTATAGAATAAGACCAACACTCGCGTGATCTTTCGTACACTCAACCTGAAATATTGTCCATCTTAGGAAATTTTGCGGAAATATTACGTACTAGTAGCCGAAATTAATATCTCCTGACAAAATAAGGGTCATAAAAAATGGAAGCTGCATAAGATTTTTTTAAATTCTCAAATTAAGGTGCTACCTGATGACAGGCGTTAAAGATAGCAAAAATCTTTTATTTTTGATAGAATTTATGTTAATGCCTGTGTTATTAAACTAATTGTATTTCTTGTGCTTCAGAAATGTTTTCGCACGTATCATTTATTGGCTAAATCTTTTAATGAGCAGAATGAATTATTTTTTAAAAATTGACCAAAAATTTGGCTTTGTTCCCGACCCATGTCGTGAACTCATTAATAAACATTCATTAACTCAATAAAATACATATTTAAAAAACTCATTGGACTGCAATTTATTCAACTTATCACAACTTAGCCGCTCATGGCTACGTTCTTTGCAAAAACATTTTCAACGCAGACGACAAAAAGCATTGCCAAAATTACAAAGCATAACGACCGAACAAGCCAAAATGCTATTTTTTGCAAAAATGCTGTCGGCAATTCGGATGCACCGAAATTATGTGCATTCTAAAAATTTCTTTTCTTCTTTCGGTATTTTTTCCACATGACTCACTGATTTCAAATGTATCGGCTCAAATAAGATTTGTTAATTTATTGCTATGGACTTTATTGCTTATAATTATCAGTCATGATTGTTACAAGACGGGAGTGCAAATTTTAAAGAAAGTAATGCATAAATAACTAAAGTTTGAAGACGCTTTTCAGGTGATTGTTGAAACCTGTACACTTAACAGTAACAGAAGTTTGAAACCGTAGAACAGTTCAGAATACACTTTCAAAAAGTTCTAGTATAGCTAGTATAGCTAGTATTGTTCTAGTATCTGTTTTATTTTGTTGGAAATATTTAATCTGAATGAAAATTTTACCAATCTGTTTGATTGTGTTAAAATTATAGTATATCTGCTTATAGTATATAGTTCCTTTACATGCGGTTTATTCTGTTGAGCTGTCTAAATGACAGACCAGATGTTATTACCAATTAGGTATCTGAGCAAGAAATACTCGCTGGTTGCCCGCGAAGTCAATTTAAACGGTAAAAGAACTGATCCTCTAAACCAAAGATGTGGGTTCAATTCCCGGTCAAGGCAATTTTTAGCTCAGTTGGAAATATTTAATTCGTATAAATTTATTAACTTGCAAAATTATAACAATTATTTTTATCTTCGAAATTTCTAAAAAAAAAAGAAAAAGAAAAACTATTAAAAATGTTACGAGAGCTACAAATATTGTTTTTGAATTTTTTTTTATTTTTACAACTTTTCTGGTTATAATTTATTTAAAATATTGCGAAAGTTTTTTTTTTCGAAATATTTATTAGAATAAAAAATCATTTATGCTGCCCATTGCTAATTTGAAATGGTGTGTAACTTATTGTGTCAGCAAAACTTGAAACATTCTATAAAATGCAAAGAAAATAAAAACTTTAAGTAGTAAAATAATATATATATATCTATCTATCTATCTATATATATATATATATATATATTTGAAGAGTTTATAAACACTGGAATTAATATACTATTTACAGACAAACACACTATCACATGTTGTTTAGAGTACCATTTATGGTAAAGGTAAATGAAGGATACCAATTGATATGTAATAAATTTTATCCCTATTGATACGTATTGTACCAAACGTTTAGAGTACAAAGAAGACACATTTAATTGTTCCTTATTTTCTTTGCTTTAAAGCTCAAAATACAATAATTTTCCAAATACGTTACAGACTTGCAGAATTATTTCTAAAACTTTTAATCTGTTTAAAATACAAAAAGAAAAAAAAGATTTTAGATTTATTATACAATTTTTAAAATATTATTTCATACAAAGTACAGCTTTAAAAAAATATATATAAGCATTTACTTCCTATAACTATTTTCCCAATTTTTGAAAAATCATTGTTTTTTAAAAAATATCCTCGATAACAAACTTAAAAACATGAAAAACCTTCCTGTCAGGAGAGGAAACAGAAAGAAATTGACTTAACATTTAAGTTCTCCTACGGTTGAACTACTTTATGTTTCTAAGCCGTCGTACGTTTTAAGTCCTTTTAGAAACTATCAGTTTTTTTCTTCCTCGTGTCCACTTCCTTGTCACTTTTTTGTTCACGTTTTTCTCCAGTGGCTGGAAGAAATAGGTAGATGGGAAAGTAAGCGGATTACAGTTTCTTCCACACTGCTGGTGAAAAGCTTAAAGGGAAATAACATGTTCTATGCTAAAACAATTCAACTTATATTCTTTAAAATAGACGCTTTCTGAAATAAACTGCGTGTAAATGCAATAATACATAAAATATTTATTTGTTAAGTATCATCTTTTTTAAAGTAACAAAGTTTTTTACTATAAGTAATTCTATCAAAATTAAGATATTTTAAACCCTAAAGAGTCTTTGAACTGTACAGCTTTAACAAAAAATAACTTTTAACATTTTGCTAGTTTGAACATTTTATTTTAATTTAACAATAAAAGTTACTCGGCAGAATTTGAATACAACTGCACTTTTTGTAAAATGTAACTGCTTTGAAATCAGATTTAATAGTAAAAATAAATAAACGAGATATAACATTCCCTTAAAGTCACATTTATTACACGGTCACACGCCAATAACCGTAGTTTAACGCCTGATCCGTGAACACTGTAAAAGTCCCGATTACACTGTAAAAAATGTAAAGTTGCTAAATTTTTTCTACGAAAGTGGGATTTCTAGAACATTTTAATATAACTGTAACAGCAAAAATTAATGTAATCGATTAAATAAATGTTTGTTATTTAGTATTTTTACAGATTTTTTTTACTGTTTACAAAAAACTGGTTGAAGTACCTGGTGTTGTTTTTGAATATTGGCTGGGATAAACTTGGACGGTGTAATATAAAAAGGCGAGCATCATATCACAGTTGAAAAAGATCTGGGGAAGCGACTCATCATATATTGTGTATTAGAGTTTTGCTACGGAAGTTGACGTCACTACATATTGCACCAAAAGTGAAATCGTCTTATTTACATATTTTCTTGCTTTGGTTTTTACCTAATTGTTGTGAGGATTTGCTTATTGGGGGAGAATTCATTGTGATGCTGCCATCTACTTTAACATATTCGCTGCCGCTTACATGAAGATGTGATGATAGTTAATGCCGCAATTTAGAAGTGGGTTTTTCCCAGAAGCCGATTTACTTTTTACAACAAAGAATCAGTGAAAGATTTTCCCGCGCCAGCACGTGAATGGCTATTGTACATCACCCTTCATCACGCGCTGGCGCGTGAGAGGCCCCTTAATGTTGGCGCCATATTACGCGCTATCGCGTGAGTGGCAGCGAACGTGTTAAAGGTTGTGTGTTGCTTTTTACGAATGACCAATATAGGTGTTTGGAGGATTTGATGTTTACTAGGTGTGAACCAGCGATTTATTGTAAGAAATACGAGCATCGTGGAATAGATTAAATGACCAGGTCCATTGCTCTGTGCCAGAGACTCCTCATATATTGTTTGCTAAACTTTTGTTTTTTCGAGATGATGTCGCTCAACCCGGACTTTATAGAACGTTTATTTACACAGATTAATTTCAAAGCTAAACTCCATATGGATTACTGCTTATCATCAAATGTATTTTTTTCAGTGCATGAATCTTGTTCATTTTAATATATTGCAAGTCAAACATTTTTTTTTTCCTTTTATGCTGGTATTATTTTTAGAATGAATCCTTAACCCACATAAATATAGGCTTGATTCTTGAAATAAAATTGAAAATGAAATGAAAATTCTTGTTTTATAACTGAAAATTGTTTATAACATTCTTTTCTCTTGTAAAATCCCTTGAAGATGCATTCGTTTTAAATATCACGTCATATTAACCTGCTTTCTGTGCTTACTTATATCGAAAGCTCCTTGCATTATTTGGAAATGAAGATATCAGATGTTACAAATGGTCAGTAACTTAATCGTCGTTATGACAAAATGAACTTTAAATTTCCAAACATCTATCTATATTACAAAGACCAAATATTTCTGTGCGTAACACATACGTCTTTGTACAAATGGCAACACTTTGAAATTTGAAATGCAATATCGGTTTTACAATTTTTACTACTGCAAATTTTTAAACGTCTAAACATCGCACAATTTCAATTTTTACACCGTCATTGTATAGGGAAAAAATGTGCTTTTAAATGAAATTTATTTAATAAGTGTAACTTAGTTTACTTTAGGAATATTATTATTATTTTTTTTTGTAATTTTTAATACAGATTTTCTAATTGTGGCAACAGAAATACTCCATCCTTATTAAAAACATACAAAGAAAAAGAGAAAAAAAAAGCAGATTTCTTTACTTTTATAGTGACATTTTCTAATGAAAAGTGAAAAAAATTCAAATTAAAATTCGTGTTGTGTCACTAATATAGTTTTTTATAAAACCAGGTGAATTTTGGCCGCATTTACAAAATTTCACATACTTTAAAAGAATGTAACTAGTCTAGTATCTGTTTATGCTCTTAGCATCGAGATTTCAAGATTTCACTTAAAATGATTTCAAAATTATCAAATTGAAATGCCATTTTTTTTAAAAGGTGAATACAGCTAAGAAAGGTGCATATGTAAATTTTTATATGGTGAAAATGATGTCCGGTTTAGATTTCATGGGGTAAAAATATATGATTGAGTCAAATAAGAGCATTAATTAATAACTTTATTATAATAAAAGATCTTTATTATTTTTACTGCTAGTACGATTAAAGTTTAATTTTAACAATCTCTTCAAATGAATTTTATAAAAATAGTATTCTGTTAACTTTAGATTTAATATCATTTCCTTAAGAATTTGTCTTACCAATGGTTGATACATTTTATTTATTTTTTTTTTTTTTTTTTTTTTTTTTTTTTTTTGTTGATTTATTACAAAACAATGAAACAATTCCTTTTTAAGCATTTTCTTTTGTCGAAATTTGACGGGTTCTACCTTATTCACGTTCACGCCAAATGCCTCATTTATCGTTTAAAATCTCTGTGAGAAATTTTTTCTTTCAAATTAGAAATAAACAGTTTATGGGAGGTCATTGATTATCTTCAGTCATATGATTAACTCTTTTTTTTTCTTTTTTGTCACATGCCAACCTTGTCATCTAAACTCTTCAAATATTTGATTGAAAAGGTTAGTTTTATTATCTATCCACCATACATAGTGTAGGATAAGTCTTGCAATCGTATAAAAAATTGAAAAAAAATTCCGATTTATTTACCGTTTTAGACAATAAAGATACTGCAAAAAAAATGTTTTTAGAAAAAAAAATTGCTTTCCGTCTCTATGTGTTTGTTTCTTTGTGAGTCTGTAAATGCTCTATCTCCGGAAAACATTGAGATAGAGACTTGAAATTTGGTGTGTGCTTAGTATGTAATAATGAAAAGAAGTCTATTGCATTTCAGCAACCGCGATTAAGAGGAACTACTTTTTTATTATTCTCGAAATATTCATTCAAATAAAATATATTTAAAAATTTCCAAAATTTTTATATTTTAAGGAGTAAATATGAAAAACAAAGAAAAACATCAATTTTGCTTTTAGAATAAAGTCGACTGGATAATTAGTTGAAAAGATATGTGTAAATATATTTTCCACACTCTTCTATTTTTCGCGACACTGTATTTCCTTCATATTTCAATTCAAATATAGGTTCAATTGGATATGAGAGGCTTTATCCGACTGTTTAGTCAACTGTTTGCTAATATCTAGTATTTATTTACAAATTTTATCTTATGATTGTGCATGATGGATATGTATTATGGTGGCCTCCTAAGACTAGATTCCAAATACTCTCTTAAAATATCAGCCAAAAAATAACTCAAGTTGAGCCGAAATTCGCTCTTCTCATGTTTTGAAAGACAGCTTCTCATATCTCTTCAAATATAGGTTCAATTGGAAATGAGAGGCTTTATCCGACTGTTTAGTCAACTGTTTGCTAATATCTAGTATTTATTTACAAATTTTATCTTATGATTGTGCATGATGGATATGTATTATGGTGGCCTCCTAAGACTAGATTCCAAATACTCTCTTAAAATATCAGCCAAAAAATAACTCCAGTTGAGCCGAAATTCGCTCTTCTCATGTTTTGAAAGACAGCTTCTCATATCTCTTCAAATATAGGTTCAATTGGAAATGAGAGGCTTTATCCGACTGTTTAGTCAACTGTTTGCTAATATCTAGTATTTATTTACAAATTTTATCTTATGATTGTGCATGATGGATATGTATTATGGTGGCCTCCTAAGACTAGATTCCAAATACTCTCTTAAAATATCAGCCAAAAAATAACTCAAGTTGAGCCGAAATTCGCTCTTCTCATGTTTTGAAAGACAGCTTCTCATATCTCTTCAAATATAGGTTCAATTGGAAATGAGAGGCTTTATCCGACTGTTTAGTCAACTGTTTGCTAATATCTAGTATTTATTTACAAATTTTATCTTATGATTGTGCATGATGGATATGTATTATGGTGGCCTCCTAAGACTAGATTCCAAATACTCTCTTAAAATATCAGCCAAAAAATAACTCAAGTTGAGCCGAAATTCGCTCTTCTCATGTTTTGAAAGACAGCTTCTCATATCTCTTCAAATATAGGTTCAATTGGAAATGAGAGGCTTTATCCGACTGTTTAGTCAACTGTTTGCTAATATCTAGTATTTATTTACAAATTTTATCTTATGATTGTGCATGATGGATATGTATTATGGTGGCCTCCTAAGACTAGATTCCAAATACTCTCTTAAAATATCAGCCAAAAAATAACTCAAGTTGAGCCGAAATTCGCTCTTCTCATGTTTTGAAAGACAGCTTCTCATATCTCTTCAAATATAGGTTCAATTGGAAATGAGAGGCTTTATCCGACTGTTTAGTCAACTGTTTGCTAATATCTAGTATTTATTTACAAATTTTATCTTATGATTGTGCATGATGGATATGTATTATGGTGGCCTCCTAAGACTAGATTCCAAATACTCTCTTAAAATATCAGCCAAAAAATAACTCAAGTTGAGCCGAAATTCGCTCTTCTCATGTTTTGAAAGACAGCTTCTCATATCTCTTCAAATATAGGTTCAATTGGAAATGAGAGGCTTTATCCGACTGTTTAGTCAACTGTTTGCTAATATCTAGTATTTATTTACAAATTTTATCTTATGATTGTGCATGATGGATATGTATTATGGTGGCCTCCTAAGACTAGATTCCAAATACTCTCTTAAAATATCAGCCAAAAAATAACTCAAGTTGAGCCGAAATTCGCTCTTCTCATGTTTTGAAAGACAGCTTCTCATAAAGAGTTGAAACAACTCAAGTGAGTGAGTTGTTTTTTATAATTTAAATAAAGATGAGTTATTTAAATAATAAATCTAAATAAAGATGAGTAAAGCATTTAAAAAACAACTCATTCACGATTCAATAAATTACAGCTCTTTCCTGAGAAGCCAAATCCACTCTTTCGTTTTAAGAGTGTAGGTTGTGATATACATCTGCTTTTTTCACTTTCTCACAAACTTCCTTGTATCCTAGTATTAATGTAAAATATTCGAAAATGTGATATATACTTATTGTATGACGTCATATTCAATTTCATTTTTAATTTTATCAATAACTCTCAAACTTTCATTTTTTTCACACATCCGTTTTTAGCCTAAAAAGAATCGAGTGTCTATACAATCCGAAGTATCATGATTTAGCAAATTTTGTCGCAAAAGAACTCTTACATTTTTAATCGTTAGAATACAGATAGTGTTTTACATAAAATTTAAGAAGCAGGAACCATATAAAAATTTTAATATGGCCATTAAAAAATTGACTATAATGCCTTTTGCATAATTGATGTATATTTCGATGTAAATGGTTTTTATACAATAGAGGGGGGGGGGGGAATACATATTTTTTCTGTAAGGACTATATTTCTAAAAGCTCTCACTTTAGGCTAATTTATTAAACAAAGATAAAAACGGATACTATAGTTTTCAGTAAATCTGGGTTAGACTAATATTGGCAATACCGACAAATCTGGAGAGTATAAGTATCTTCCATAGAGTTTACATATCTTGTCCTCAAGATTCACATGGGATAGTTGTGAGAACATAACATTAAGAGCTTCAGTGAAGAGATTCTTGGTTTTATAACCTGACCTGGGCATTTCTCGCTCAATTAGAAAATCACAGCACAGATGATTTATTTACTAAGAATAATTGTGTTAAAATCAATCTAGCGTACACTGTATAAAAATCCATTAAATTTACGGCAAAAATAGCTGGCAACGCCGTAAAAATTACAGTAAAATTAGATAGTAGTAAAAAAATTTCCATTTAATTTTACTGCAATTTTTGAGGCAAAAGCTGTCGGCATCAGTTTTTTCCGTAAATTTAACTTTTTTTTACAGTGTGTTTTAGTATATTAAAAAATATGTTAAGTTTACGGCGCAGCCATGTTGTCTGCAGTTTTTAGATGTAATAAAAAAATGCATATAATTTTACTGCAATTTTTACAGCAAAAACTGCTGGCAATATTGCGGTCAGCAATTTTGCCGTAAATTTAAAGGATTTTTTTAACAGTGTATTTAGAATTCACTCGCTATCCATTACCTGCGGTTATTGAACATATTCATATGTCCAATCTTACGCTATGATCAATAAGGTTAGATGGGAAGTTAGAGCCCCCACATTCATCCGACATGGCTCGGTACGCAGAGAATTGACAGCTTCAGTCAGGAGATTGCAAGTTTGAAACCTGGCATTAAAATTATTTGTTCAGTTGCAAAAAGCAACACATATGATTTATTTTACGTTAGAATAATTGCATTAAATTAATCAAGTGTATTTTTGTACCCAGTGTTTACTGGAGTTCCATTACATGCGATTTATCTGGGAGAATCAAGCCCCAAGGTGTTAGATGTTGCGTGTTATTTATGACGGCCAATTATTTGCACGAGGGATATAGAACCTAGGGGCACTGACCTCCTTGGGGATCTTTCTAAGGGAATCTAAATAGTATTCACGTAAGGTTTCACAAGGTTTGAAGAACACCACGGAATACACCGAGCGGTTAGGCCGACGTGCACGATTTTTTAACCCACCATTTTCCATCGACCAACTTCAATACCATATCCTCTCAGCCTCTGGCGGGGCCATTAGGGCCACCAGATTTGTTTGTGATAGCACGGTCGTCAGAGCATTTGTAGCTTCACCCAAGAGATGTCGGGTTCGAATCCTGACTGGACTCTTTTAGTTTTGCTGGAAAATTACAAAACATCTGGTTTATTTTCAAATAAGAATAATTTTGTTAAAATTAATCTAGTGTATTTAGGTATACAATGTTTAAAGTTGTTTTATTACCTGCGATTTATTTTGTTGCAATTTATTCATATATTCGAAAAGATGCTATGATCAATAAGCTTAGCTCAGTAAATTAGGGCTCCAAGACACATTCGAAATAGTTCAGTCAGAAAACATTATGGTAGCTTCAGACAAAAGATTCCTAGTTTGAATCCTGGCCTGGACATTTTTCACCTAATTAGAGAATAACAACACTATGATTTATTTACTTTAAGTTATTTTCTTAACATTTTAGTTAAAAATTATGATTTTTTTTTTCATAATAAATATTTTTTCGTTAAACAAACAAACGAAACATTTATTAGACAATCACCTCACAAATCACAAAGGTAATACACACATCAAACCAAAAACAACCATACCCACATATCCTAAATCTCATCGTAGTGAACCTCGAATTTTTCGTCAGCATCAACAAATAATTTGAATACATGGAGTAACAAAAAAATGTCTATTGTCAGAGTTTTTTTATAAAATCGCTTAATTAATGTAATTCAACTTCGCATACGTTTACAAATTAGATTCATTATATAAGGATAGAAGACCAACAATTAGAAATGCACAAATAATGCATGAAAAGATAGCAAACAGCCGTTTCGAATCTATTATCGAGACTCTTTATCAGTTCAAGACTCAGCGAGCTAGAAAAAGCCAAGCTGAGCACAAAGGCCTTTTTTTTACTATTTTAATAGATTCATCGTGTTAAAATTAATCTAGTGTATTTACATACCCTTAATGGTGTTCTATTACTTGTGATTTTTTTTTTCTGTTGAGCTGATTCATGTATCCGATCAAACACTAGGATCAAAAATATTACCTATGTGAATCAGGCCCCCCCTATTTGTCAGAAATAGACTAGTCGGCAAAGCGGGTTCGAATCCTGACATGAAAATTTTTCGTTCAATATGAAAACTACAACGCATATGATTTATTAACTAGTAAAAAAAGTTGCATTAAAATTTACCTAGTGTATTTACACATTCTGAGTTTTCTGGAATTTCATTACTTCGAATTATTTAATAGAAGTTAAGTTGATTCATATATCAGGTTAATTTCTATAATCAATGCGATTAGCTGGGTGAATTTGGCTGCTTAGATTCGTCGTTCGAATAGTTCAGTCGGCAGAGAATTTGCAAACAGCTAAGATATTCTTGGTTCGAATCCTGGCATAGATTTTTTTTTCGGCAGGATGTAAAATTAAAGCGCATAAATGTGGGTACCCTGTATATTCCTTATGTTTGCACAAGACTGAGTAATAATTTTTATTCCTATAAATTATTTCATTATAAACATGTACTAAATTATGCAATTTTTTATACTATATGTATGTTTATGGATCTTATAAAACATATATATAAATGGCTGGAGAGTCCGATAAAGAAATAAATAGCTACACTCACAAAAATAATGAACGTCATTTACTAACGGTGGAAATAAAAGACTGCCATAACAATCTTCTCAAAATGTTGATGCATTTTTCCCTTACATATTAGGATGAAACCCATCGAATATAATATCAGAAAGTTAATATTATGCATGTTCAAGAACTTACCTCTAATAACACACATTATCGGAGATGCACTAAAAAGCAAAAGCTTGTAATAAAAGAAACACACCTCCCTTTGTTCTATTGCTCAGAAATAGCAAAACGCAGTATATGAAAGAAGATTATACGGAGGTCGATATGAAGTAGGATCGATGTAATAAGTTTTGCAGACTAGGAACAAATTCTCCAGATGAATTAGATAGCTGTTCATAGACATCATCCTTACCTAATATATAAATATATTTTTCTTTTACGTATTATTTCAAGTTGAGTTTTCTTTTTTATATTTTACTTAAGTCTCCAAAGTATCAAGATATATATATTTTTTTTTTCGCTTAAAGATTTTGCTACTGCATTACTTTTTCATATTGGATAGATAGAAGGTGGAATTCTAGAAAGTTGAGAAGTAGCGAGAATAAGGGGAGGGGGGGGGAATACCTCCACCTGATAAAGCGATTTTCGAGAGAGTGGGGAGGTATAAATTGCATTTTTTCTTTTTTGGTTTTTCAAAACGATTATCGCAGACAAATCCTATGGCCATTTGGAAACTTTAAGTGAGTATGTTTCGTAGATCCAAGATTTATTTCTAATATTTATACAGATTTAAAAGTTATATAAACAACGAAATATGGATTTATTGTTTCGAATAATGCCGACACAATATATTGTAAAGAAAAACATTATAAATATAAATTAAATATAAGTTGTTTAGGATTCAGTTTAATTTTTTTTTTTAATTTTATTTTGTTACTGATTTTTTTTATTAATAAAAGATTAATTATACTGATTTTTTAAATAAAAGTTTGTTATTTTATGCCCATGTAAATTCATTGTTGTTACAAAAATTGCTGCTTTTGTTGGTGTTACTTATGGCGGCCGATTATCTGCATGATTGATATAGGCCTTAGGGGTTGTGCCCTCCGTGGAGGTTTTTTTTAAGGGAATATAACTGGTATTTACGTAATGTTCGAAAAAACAAAAACATGAAAACTCCGAACAGATAAGCTGGCGGGCGCGATTGGGATCGAACCCAGCACCTCCCATCTACCAGCTTCGAGAACAGAACCTCTCAGCAACTGGTAGGGCAAATTTCTGTAGTAAGGAATATCACTCAAAATAAACTATGCTTAAAGTAGTATTAAATATGCATATTCACTTTGTACTGTAGATCAAGCTACTTTGCACTAAGAATTTCTTAATATTTGAATAAAGGTATCCTTCAAAAAAATATTAAAAAAATGTTTTAAAAATATTGTTTTAAGAATACTGTAATAATATTATATGCATAAAAAATCTATTCAATTTTAAAAACATTCAGTACTTTGTGTTTTGATTATCTGGACTTCTTTGCAAATTCAGAAACTTTGCACCATGTATTCAAATATATCTTTCTTTCTTACTATAATATGGATCCCCTCTCAAAATATCATCACACGTCGGTGTCAACATCTCAAAATTCATTCAATACAATCCTTGAAGTACAATTGTGCTCAAAAAATCCTGTGTGATAACAGTTTCATGCATGAAGCAGCAGTTAATCGCAATTTTTTCTCATTACAAATGAGATTAATTTCAGCACTGTCCAGAGTTCAGCATTTAAGATGACTAAAATTCCATATAAAATTGCCTTTTTATTTTAAGCCTATCCCGGAACATAGAAACATTGACGTTTGACTAAAAAAATTACCTCACTAAAAAAAAATCTTTAGAAAACTTGTAAGCAATAAGCCCAAAAATCTGTAGAAAATCTGTGAGTAATTGCCCTATCTAATTTTGCAGATATTTTCAAGAATACATTATAATGTTCTACAGATATTTTTAAGGTAATATTAAATCTGCAAATTGTTCTCGGATTTCTGTAAAATTTCTGAAGGATGTGTAGATTTCTTGAGATAATTTTAAGATTATTTTTAGTGGAGAGTGTTGTTTAAATATCAGAAACATCGAAATAAGTCAATATATTAGTTTAGCAATATTGGTGAAAATTGGCTAATGTTGGATCTGAAATTTCGATATTTTTTTCTTAATTTCCAATTTTTAGCTTTCGTTTAACTCACAACAGAGAAAATAAATT
Source organism: Maratus speculifer (assembly GCA_964019185.1). Taxonomy (NCBI): domain Eukaryota; kingdom Metazoa; phylum Arthropoda; class Arachnida; order Araneae; family Salticidae; genus Maratus; species Maratus speculifer. The sequence continues at coordinate 113,227,890 of OZ025289.1, read as the reverse complement.
TAACAACATTTTAAATTTTATAATGTTATAGAGGAAAAATATACAGTGATCAACATTGGCCAATACTAGCTAGTCGTGACAAATAAGTATATGCAGTGATTTACTAAATCCGGGAAATTGGTAATGGTTCATTAGTCGGAATCGCTTCATTAGGTAAAGATTGCTGGACTGAAAATAAATTGCAAAGTCTGGAACGAGACGTCACTTCACATCTGCGACTACAGCACTTCAAGAATAAAGAACAAGTAAAACTTTTCTCTATAGTATTAATTCAATTTTTTTATTATAGCAGTAATACACTTAATTTAATATTTTTGTTTAATAAGCATATTTGTAATCCACTGCAATATAAATTATATATTTCAACTGGCCTAAACAAAAACTTTGCAAGTAGATTGAAAAAGCTGCTTACACTTCTGGCACACTGCCTAAAACCATCACGATAAACAGGCAGTAAAATCGAGCTTTATTTTGAATAATGCTTTTCATATCCAACGATTAATATTTGTATTTGTAATCTTCTTCATTTAAATATTAAATTTTCAAAGTTTTACTTTTATTTCTCTGTGCGTGTGTGATATTTTAAAAATTGTTTCTAATGTCATGAACCAAAACATATTAGACTAATAAACTACTTAAAAATTCATTTACATTTTATTTGCATGATACTTGGAGGTTTGGAAATGTAAATATTACTTGTAACAAATTTGAAACCATCAACAAAGTAAATTGAAAATTTTGGATAGTTAGTAAAATGAGATTTTTAATTAGATTCCGGAAGACTTATAAAATTAACGACAGAAACGAAAATTTTTTAAATGTCCGAATGCATATCTAAACTTTATGTTTTTGTACTTTGAAAAAAAAAATAATTACTTGATATTCATATATGTAAAAAGTACGAAAAAAATTATATTTTAGGCCAAAAAGTTAAAATTTCATCCTAGATACCGATTCAGACCTAGATATTTTTCAATTTCAAAAATATGTTTGAGGGTAAATATGTGATCATATTAGCAACTTTTTATCAATCTGAAATTTTGAATTTCGAAAAATAGTTTTTTTCTGATACACCCTAATATATATATATATATATGTATACAATAGAATTAGAATTATATATCTTACGCTTTATATATACATTATGCTTTATTTATTTTGATCTCTTTAGCTTTTCTCTGGGAGCATCTATGCGTGAATGTCTGAGTATGTAAAAGAGTTTTTAACTGACATGTAAACTCTGTGTATTAATATGAAATACAAATGCACAACTATACACCCTTGAACAATACTGCCGAAAAACCTCGTCTGTAGAAATTCCAACTAAAAACAACTCCTTTTAAATAGATCATTACCTAAGTATTGTGTACCGTTCATGATGCAATAAATTGATATTTTCCTGTCAACTTATTCTTCTGAAGCTATTAAGCTCATAAAGCAGCTGAATAAATTGAAGAGCACTTCACCTAGAAGCAATCCAGCTTTTATATTCCACTTTCAATTGTCACTAGAACTGAAAACACTGTAACCGTTTAACTTAGCAATTTCCTCAATTTTTACAAGGCCGATTTAATTGCACATCTGTAACTTTTCTCATCTTCCTTACTTCGCAGTGATAAAAACGAGGAACTAAGAACAATTTTTCATCCCAGGTGCTCCTTTTTTTTAAATTTCAGATTATGTTTCGGCCAATTTAGTTCCCATTAGTGTTCTCTTCTGAATTTAGAAAACGACCGTGAGAATCAAAATCTCATCTATTCTGTTTTTTTCCACCCTTTTAACGCTAAATGAAAAGGGGTAAAAGATAAAACACCGGCTGAATATTAACTTGCGAGAAGTGTAATGGAGTAGTGAAAAGTAGTATTTAATATGAGGTGTGATAGGATCTATATTACAAAAAAAAAAAAAACTTATTTGTGGTTAAAGCTGATGCTGAATTGCATCTAAAAATTTTAGTATTTAGATAATTGAATAATATATTTTTTAAATGCAATTGTTGGTAAACTGTATCTTTACTTCTGATTTAAACTATGTGTATTAATATGAAATACAAACGCACAACTATAAACTTTTGAATATTCCTACCCCAAATTCGCGCCTATAGAAATCCCAATTAAAAGAAATTCTTTTCAAATCTATCATCACCTATTCATTGTGTATCGTTCATGATGCACCAAATTAACTTTTTAATCTCAACTTTTTTTCTGAAGTTATTAAACTCAAAAAGCAGCTGAATAAATTGATAAGTACTTCACCTGGAAGACATTCAGCTATTATACTCCACTTTCAATTGTCACTAGAACTGAAAACACTGTAACCGTTCAACTTAACAGTTTCCTCAATTCATAAGGCTGATTTAATTGTACGTCTGTAACTTTTCTCATCTTCCTTACTTTGCAGTGATAAAAACGAGGAAATATGAACAGTTTTCTATCTCAGGTGCTTTCTTTTTCTATTTCTCATTGTGTTCCGGCTAATTTAGTTCCCATTAGAATCATTAGCATCCCCTCTTCTGAATTTAAAAAACGACCGTGAGAATCAAAATCCCATCTATTTTATTTTTCTCCACCCTTTTAACGCTAAATAAAAAGGGGTAAAAGATAAAACACAGGCTGAATAATAACTTGCGATAAATGTTCTGGAGAACATTTCAGAACATTTTTACCTATGAATTTTTTAATCACATAATACAATAAGATTGACACTGATCCAGGTGCTTTTTTTTATGATAACTTTTCAATGCTTAAAATAAAATTTTTCATAATTAATAAAATTATTTCTTAAATAGGGTTGTTGCAATATAAAATATATTAAACAGATATCGATCAATAAACAAAGATTTTTCAAATGAATACTTCTTACTTTGTGTGATTTAATTGATAGTATTTAAATAATTTAGTTTTTCAAATGATTATTGCAATAAAAAATTTAATAACGCTATCTGTCAAAAATTTATATATTTTCCCTTTTCTAATTCTTATTTTTTTTATTTTTTAAATTCTTAAAACTTGATAAGAAAAATTATTTTTAAATGGGATTATTGCAATACAAAATGTTTGTAATAATAGTTATCTGATACAAAATATTTATTTAAATTTAAATTAATATATATGTATAATTGCATATATATATATTTAAATTCTTTTAATGTTTCTCTGGGGATATCTCTTTGTGAATATATATAAATCTATAACATTATTTATTGATTATTACTTAACACGTAAACGAAATCTAATAGTGTTACATACGGTGCAAATGCACAACTATACATCTTTCAACACACATAACCCAAAATCGCGGCTATGGAAATCCGAAATAAAAACAACTCCTTTCAAAAAGATCATTACCTAAGTATAGTGTACTGTTCATGATGCTCTAAATTGGCTTGTTTCCTTTCAACTTATTCTTATTAAGCCATTAAATTCACAAAACAGCTAAATAAATTGAGGAGCACTTCACCTAGAAGCAATCCAGTTTTTATATTCCACTTTCAATTGTCACTAGAACTGAAAACACTGTAACCGTTCAACTTAACAGTTTCCTCAATTTTCACAAGGCCGATTTAATTGCATGTCTGTAACTTTTCTCATCTTCCGTACTTTGCAGTGATAAAAACGAGGAAATATGAACAGTTCTCCATCCCAGGTGCTCCCCTTTTTTTAAATTTCTCATTGTGTTCCGGCCAATTTAGTTCCCAGTAGTGTTCTCTTCTGAATTTAAAAACGACCATGAGAATCAAGATCCCATCTATTCTATTTTTCTACACCCTTTTAACGCTAAATGAAAAGGAGTAAAAGATAAAACACCGGCTGAATATTAACTTGTGAGAAATGTAATGGAGTAGTGAAAAGTAGTATTTAATATGGTGTGTTATAGGATCTATAGTATAAAAAAAATCATAGTTGATGTTAAAGCTGATGCTATATGGCATCCCAAAATTTTAATTTTTAGACAGTTGAATAATGCACTTTTTTAAATGAATTTTTTTTGTCTTTATTTACTCATTTAAACTCTGTATATTAATATGGAAAACAAATGCACAACTATACATTTTTCAATACTCCTAACCCAAAATCGCGCCTATAGAAATCCCAATTAAGAGAAACTCCTTTCAAATAAATCATCACTACTCATTGTGTATCGTTCATGATACACCAAATTGACCTTTTCCTCTGAACTTTTTTTCTGAAGTTAATAAACTCAAAAATTAATAAATTTGGAAGTACTTTCTCTAGAAGAAATTCAGCTTTTATATTACACTTTCAACTGCCACAAGAACTGAAAACACCGTAGCTGTTCAACATAGAATCTTCCTCAATTTTCACAAGGTCGATTTAATTCCATGTTTGTGATTTTTCTCATTTTTCTTACTTTGCAGTTATAAAAACGAACAGTTGTCCATCCCAGGTGCTCCCTTTTATAGGTAAATTTCGTATGAAATGCATCCGATCATGAAACTACAGATCATGATTCCTAGACCCCAAAACTAGCATCCGTAAAAAAGTTTATCTATCTATCTATCTATCTATTTATCTATCTATCGGTGTATATTACTTCCTTCTAGACACGATAACTTCCATAATTATGCTCAGTTCTTCTTCAAACTTTTACATAAAATCAAGGGGCATAAAATCTCGGTCGAGTTCGTTAATGGGCAAAATCGGACCAAGGGGGTGGAAATAGGGAGGGGTTTTTTGAAAACCAAAAAAACGCGATAAATTCTTAGTTAAAATAGATATCGAATCAGTTAAGAGTTTATATTACTTCTAAAAACTGGGCTAAATGTTTATGCATGACAGATTTTTGATAAAGTTAAAAATGGGCTTAAGGGGCGAAAAAACAGGGTTTTTGGGAGAAAAAAATTCATAACATCGTCAATTCTGAAGATGTCAAATCCAACTAAATTTTTTATAAATGTTCTTATAATTCTCTAAAATTGTTGTATTTACAAGTTTTTAATAGGACCAAATTTTAAAAATAAAAACGAAAAGAAAAAAAGGGGGGGGGGTGGAAAAAGAAACAAATCCATAACTCACTCAATTCTTAAGCAATCAAATCTAATTTAATTTAATTTATCTCTTCTCAATAATATCTACAACTTTTATACTAAGAAGTGTTTCATAGGACCAATTCTTATAGAAAAAATAAATTAAACAAAAATAGAGTTGGAGAAAAAACCCTCAAATCTGCTTATATTCTGACAACTGCTTATATTCTGACTCATTTTTAAACTCATTTTTTAATTTTAAACGCATCCAAATGGCAGATCCTCTTATTTAGGAAGTATATAATGTGATGCATTGACCAGTTTTTTGATAAATGCAGAATATATTTCAAAAAAGGCAGCCAAAAAGGGTATTTCGAACAGAATTTCCCGGAGTGATCTTAATTGAAAAAATGAAAGAAGTATAACAAATTGCTTTTTTTTCTGAGTCCTTTTTAAATCCATTTTTGTTCTCAAGGGCATCTAATTTACAGGTCCTCTTATTTAGGAACTATATAATGTGAGGATTGGCCAGTTTTTTTTATAAACGCAGAATATATTTCAAAAAAGGCTGCCAAAATGGGCAATTCGCACAAAATTTCTCAAAGCGATCGTAATTATTAAATAATTGAGGAAGTATTCAAATAACAAATCGGTTATTTTATGACTCATTTTTAAATCCAATTTTGCTCTCAAACGCATTCAATTGACAGTATTTTGTTATTTAGGAACTATATAATGTGCGTATTCATCGATTTTTTAATAAAGATTGAATATATTTTTTTAAAAAGCTGTCAAATGGGCACTTTAAAAAAAAAAAAAAAAAAAAAAAAAAAAAAAAAAAAAAAAAAAAAAAAAACAACGCGATCATTATTAAAGAATTGAGGATGTATTCAAATAACAAATTTGTTATTTTATGACTCATTTTTAAATCCAATTTTGCTCTCAAATGCATACAATTAACAGTTTTTCGTTATTTAGGAACTGTATAATATGCGTATTCGTCAATTTTTTGATAAAGACTGAATATATTTTTAAAAAACCTGTCAAATTGGGCACTTTGCAAAAAAAAAAAAAAAAAAAAAAAAAAAAATTCCCAAAGCGATCGTTATTAAGGAATTGGGGATATATTCAAATAACAAATGGGTTATTTTATGACTCATTTTTAAATTCAATTTTGCTTTCAAACGCATTCAATTGACAGTCATTTGTTATTTAGGAACTGTGTAATGTGCCGTATTGGTCAGCTTTTTGATAAAGGCTAAATATATATTTAAAAAAAGCTGTGAAAGTGGACACTTCGCACAAAACTTCCCAAAGCGATCATGATTAAGGAATTGAGGATGTATTCAAATAACAAAATGTTTATTTTATGACTCAATTCTAAATCCAATTTTGCCCTCAAACGCATTCAATTGTCAGTTTTTTGTTATTTAGGAACTATATAATATACGTATTGCTCGAGTTTTTAATAAAGTACGAGTATATTTCAAAATATGTTGTCAAAATGGGCATTTGAGCCGAATTTCGCTTAAGATGATTTTGATAAAACCAGTTCTTACACAAGAATGGAAGTAAAAAATTTTCAAATACGGGCAAATAAAGTAGTTAAGTTGGATTTATCTCTAATCATATTTTACTTTTTTGCTGTTAAAATGAAAACCCTTCGAAATCTACCTCCGCTTATAGGCCAAACAGACAGGGATTTTTTATTTACTCATTGTGTTCCGGCCAATTTAGTCGACATTAATGTTCTCTTCTGAATTTAGAAACGACCAGAAGAATCAAAATCCTATCTATTCTACTTTTCTCCACCCATTTATGGCTAAATGAAAATGCGTAAAGATAATACACCAGTTGAATATTAACTTAAGATAAATGTTCTGGAGAACATTGCAGAACATTTTTACCTATGGATTTTTTTATTTACGTAACAAAATAAGATTGACACGGATATAGGTGTTTTTTATGATAACTTTTCAATGCTTAAAATAAAAATTTTCAAAATAAATAAAATTATTTCTTAAATGGAGTTGTTACAATATAAAACATTAATATCAAACAGATATCGATCGATAAACAAGAACTTTTTCAAATGATTACTTCTTAGTTTTTGTGTGTTTTAATTGAAAGTATATAAATAATTTAGTTTTTAAAATAATTGTTACAATAAAAAATATTTAATAATGATATCGATGAAAAATTTAGATATTTTTCCTTTTCAAGTTCTTATTTTTTTTATTTTATCTATTTTTTTTTTTTTTTTTTTTTTTTTTTTTTTTTTTTTTTTTTTGTATTTTTAAAAGTTGATAAGATAATTTGTTTTAAAATGGGACTATAGCAATACAAAATGGTAGTGATAATAGGATATTTGAAACAAAATATTCAATCAAATTTAAATTATATATATATTATATATATATATATATAACATTAAATTTCACTTCTTTTCATCTCTTTAATGTTTCTCTGGGAGCATCTTTGTGTAAATGTATAAGAGTCTAAAACTGTTATTAATTAACATGTAAACCAACTCTGAACTTTATGCATTAATATGAAAAAATGGACAACTATACACTTTTGAGTACCCCTGCACCAAAATGACGCCAATCGAAATCTCAAATAAACACAACTTCATTCAAATAGATTATTACCTATGTATTATGTGCCTTTCATGATGCACTAAATTGACTTTTTCCTCTCAACTTATTCTTTTGAAGCTATTAAACTCACAAAGCAGCTGAATAAATTGAGAAATACTTCACCTAGAAGCAATCCAGCTTTTATATTCCACTTTCAATTGGTACTAGACCTGAAAACACTGTAAGCGTTCAACTTAGCAGTTTCCTCAACTTTTACAAGGTAGATTTAATTGCATGTCTGTAACTTTTCTCATCTTCCTTAATTTGCAGTGATAAAAACGAGGAAATATGAACAATTCTCCATCCCAGGAGCTCCCCTTTTTTTAAATTTCTCATTGTGTTCCGGCCCATTTAGATCCCATTAGTGTTTTCTTCTGAATTTAGAAACGACCATGAGAATCAAAGTCCTATGTATTCTATTTTTCTCCACCCTTTCAACACTAAATGAAAAGGAGTAAAGGATAATACACTGGCTGAATATTAATACACTGGCTTATATTGAATGCACTGGCAAGAAATGTAATGGAGTAGTGAAAAGTAGTATTTAATATGGTGTGTGATAGGATCTATATTATAAAAAAATCATATTTGTTGTTAAAGCTGATGCTATATTTCATCTCAAAATTTTAATATTTAGACAATTAAATAATATATTTTTTTAAATACAATTTTTTTTTGTAAACTGAGTCTTTTTTTACTGATTTAAACTCTGTATTCATATGAAATACAAATGCACAACTGTACAATTTTCAATACTACTACCCCAAAATCGCGCATATAGAAATCCCAATTAAAGGAAACTTTTAAAATGATCATCACCAACTCATTGTGTATCGTCCATGATACACGAAATTGACGTTTTCCTCTCAACTTTTTTTCTGAAGTTATTAAACTCAAAAAGCAGCTGAATAAATTGAAGAGCACTTCACCTAGAAGCAATCCAGTTTTATATTCCACTTTCAATTGTCACAAGAACTGAAAACATCGTAACTGTTCAACATAGCAGTTTCCTCAATTTTCACAAGGTCGATTTAATTGCATGTCTGTAACTTTTCTAATCTTCCTTACTTCGCAGTGATAAAAATGAACAGTTGTCCATTCCAGGAGCTCCCTTTTTATTTTCTCATTGTGTTCCGGCCAATTTAGTTGCCACTAGTATTCTCTTCTGAATTTAGAAATGACCATAAGAATCAAAATCCTATCTTTTCTACTTTTCTCCCCTCTTTTAAATGCTAAATGAAAATGAGTAAAAGATAATACACCGGTAGAATATTAACTTGCGAGAAATGGTCTGGAAAACATTGCAGAACCTTTTTTACCTATGAATTTTTTTAATCACGTAATACAATAAGATTGATACTGATCCAGGTGTTTATTTTTATGATAAATTTTTAATACTTAAAATAAAAATTTTCATAATTAATAAAATTATTTCTTAAATAGGGATGTTGCAATATAAAACATCAATATTAAACAGATATCGATCAATAAACAGTGACTTTTTCAAATGAATACTTCTTTTTTTTTGTATGATTTAATTGGCAGTATTTAAGTAATTATTTTTTCAAATGATTGTTGCAATAAAAAAAATATTAATGATATCTGTCAAAAAATATACTGTTTTAACTTTTCTAATTCTTAATTTTTTTATTTTTTGCATTCTTAAAAGTTGATGAGAGAATTATTTTTAAATGGGTTTATTGTAATACAAAATGTTTGTAATAATAGGTATCTGATACAAAATATTCATTCAAATGTAATTTAAAATCTATGTATATCATTGCATGTATATATTTTTAGGTAGATTTCGTAAGAAATACTACCTATTGCAATCGCACCAGTTTATCTATCTATCTATCTATCTATCTATCTATCTATATACCTCACTTTTTTATGGACACGATAACTTCTATAATTTTTCACCAATCTCCACCAAACTTGTACATAAAATCAAAGGGGATAAAATCTTTGCTAAGTTCGTTAATGGACAAAATCGGACCAAAGGGGTTGGAATAGGGGGCGTTTTTGTGAAAACCGAAAAAACGCCATAGATTAATTAAAGTAGATATCGAATCGGTTTAAAGGTTATATTACTTCTTAAAAATGGGACAAAAGTATATGCATGACAGATTTTTGATAAATTTAGAAGTGGGCTCAAGGGGCGAAAAAAAAACAGGGATTTTGAGAGAAAAAAATTCATAACTTCGTCAATTTTCAAGATATCAAGTCCAACTATATTTTTTGTAAATGTTCTTAAAATTATCTAAAACTTTTGTATTTACAAGTTTTTCATAGGACCAACTTTTACCGACGAAAAAAATTAAAAACGAAAAGAAAAAGGGCGCTGAAAAAAGAGAAAAATCCATAACTCCGTCAATTTTTAAAATATCAAATCTGATTAAATTTATTTTACATCTTCTTAAAAATATCTACAACTTTTATATTGACAAGTTTTTCATAGGATCAATTCGTATAGCAAAAATAAATTAAACAAAAATAGGAGTTGGAGAAAAAACCTCAAATCCAAACTGCTTATATTCTGACACATTTTTAAATTCATTTTTGATTCTAAACGCATCCAAATGGTAGATCCTCTTATTTAGGAACTGTATAAAGTGACGCATTGGTCAATTTTCTGATAAAGACAGAATATATTTCAAAAAAGGCTACCAAAAAGGGTATTTTGAACAGAATTTCCGAAAGTCATACGGACTGAAAATTGAAGGAAGTATTCAAATAAGAAATTGCGTTTTTTTCTGACTCGTTTTTAAATCCATTTTTGTTCTCAAACGCATCCAATTTACAGATCCTCTTATTTAGGAACTATATAATGTGATGCATTGGTCAGTTTTTTGATAAAGACGGAATATATTTCAAAAAAGGCTACCAAAAAGGGTATTTTGAACAGAATTTTCCGAAATCATTGTGACTGAAAATTTAAGGAAGTGTTCAAATAAGAAATTGCGTTTTTTTCTGACTCCTTTTTAAATCCATTTTTGCTCTCAAATGCATCCAATTTACAGATCCTCTTATTTAGGAACTATATAATGTGATGAATTGATCGGTTTTTTGATAAAGACAGAATATATTTTGAAAAAGGCTACCAAAAAGGATATTTTGAACAGAATTTCCCGAAGTCTTCGTGATTTGAAAATTTAAGGAAGTTTTCACATAGCAAATTGCGATTTTTATGACTCGTTTTAAAATCCATTTTCGCTCTCAAACGCATCCAATTTACAGATCCTCTTATTTGGGAACTATATACTGTGACGCATTGGCCAGTTTTTTGATAAAGATAGAATATATTTTTTAAAATGCTGTCAAAGCAAGTAGTTCGCACAAAATTTTCCGAGCAATCATGAATAAAGAATTAAGTATGTATTCAAACAACAAATAGGGTATTTTATGACTCATTTTTAAATTCAATTTTTTTTCTCAAATGCATTCAACTGACAGTTTTTTGTTATTTAGGAGCTGTATAATGTACTGTTTTGGTCGATTTTTTTAATAAATTCAGAATCTATTTCAAAATATGTTGTCAAAACCGGCATTTGAGCTGAATTTTTCTTAAGATGATTCTGATAAAACCAGTTTTTGAAGAAAAATGAAATTAAAAATTTTTCATAAACGGCCAAATGAAGTTATTAAACTGGGTTTATCTCTAATCATATATTTTTTTGTTGAATTGAGCACTCTTCGAAATCTACCTCCGCCTATAGGCCCAGCCGACAGGGATTTTTAATTCTTTCAATGTTACTCTGGATATATCTCTTTGTGAATATATATAAATCCATAGCGTTATTAATTGATTATTATTTAACACGTAAACGAAATCTACTGATGCTACATCCGGTACAAATGCACAACTATACATCATTCAATACATAACCCAAAATCGCGGCTATAGAAATCCGAAATAAAAACAACTTCTTTCAAATAGATCATTGCTTAAGTATTGTGTATCATTCATTGTGCACTAAATTGACTTTTTTCATTCAACTTATTCTTCTGAAGCTATTAAATTCACAAAGCAGCTGAATGAATTGAGAAGTTCTTCATCTAGAACTAATTTAGCTTTTATATTTCACTTTCAATTGTCACTAGAAATGAAAACACTGTAACCGTTCAACATAGCCGCTTCCTGAATTTTCACAAAGTCGATTTAATTGCATGTCTGTAACTTTTCTCATCTTCCTTACTTTGCAATGATAAAAACGAGGAAATATGTATAGTTGTCCATTCCAGGTGCTTCTTTTTATTATTATTTCTTACTGTGTTCCGGCCAATTTAGTTCCCATTATTGTTCTCTTCTGAATTTGGAAACGACCATAAGAATCAAAATCCCATCTATTCTCTTTTTCTTCACCCTTTTAACGCTAAATGAAAAGGAGTAAAAGATAAAACACCGGCTGAATATTAACTTTCAAGAAATGCTCTGTAGTATTGATATGTTGTATTTTATATAGTGTCTGACAGGATTTATATTATAAAAGTAAATCATTTATGTGTGTAAATTTGATGTTATAATGTAGGCTGGGCTGGAATTCGAGAGACTAGGAATTGGGTAAAAAAGAAAGAAGACTGGTTTAACATCTTCTGATCGCTCATGCATTATAAATTTTGCCAAAAATGTTTAGAAATTCACATTATTACAAAAAAAGATTAATTAGCCTTTTCACGAATGTAATAACTGAATGTGTATTGTAATATGTCTTATGTATTAAAATGATAAAACATAATGCTGATTATTATTTAAATCGATCACCATCTTCCGGTAGCGCATTCCCGTAAGGCATGCTGACGTCACTGCGACGTCGTTGTGAAGTCACATTGTGACTTTGTGATCATCGATTGTCGATGTGACGTCACGCGATATCGATGTGAAGTCACAGTGACTAAAATTTGAAGTGGTTATGTCCGTTTTAGAGCTCGTTTGTGACGTCACAGTGTGACAACTTTGTGAAGTCACGGTGTGACAAATTTGTGAAAAATGTGTCATTTGTGACTACTTTGACATTAACATTGCGACGAAAGAGTGACAAAATCGACGATATTTAAATTGCCTGAAACATGTTTTTTAAAGTAAAAAATATGTTTTGAAGAATATTTGTAATATTCTAAAAATTTTTAAGAAAGTCACATTTCAGTCGTCATTGTGACGTCACTGTGACTATGCATGCTATGAGGGTTTTCTCTAAATGTTGGCAAGAATCACATTTTTACGTTAAACTTTCATCTTACTTAGTCTGTCTCTATTAAAGGGGGTCCGGGACACGTTTTAAAATAATTTTTACTTATTGAATGAAAATTTTGAATTTTTTTTGTGATGGTTAACCATGTTATTTGTAAACAAAATCACATAATACAACTTCTTTTAATTTGTCTAAAAATTTTTCAAATTTAGAATTTATTTAAAAAATGGGTATTTAAAGTTGTTATAATTCAAAATATTATTTGTAGAAATTAATTTTTTTTACATTTAAATAAACAGAAATATCCACATTTTAATTTTAATTCAGCATTTAAAAAAATATTAATAAAAAATAAAAATAAAATTATTTAAAGTAATAATTTGAAAAAAAATTATGTAATTTTTATTTAAAATATCATATTTTCAAAAGTAAATACTTTTTTTCAAATTTCCTGAATCAAAATTAAAGTAAAATAGTAAAAAAAGACATGTTTCGAGTTTGAAGCATTTACATTTAAAGGTTCTTGAGTTATAGCAATTTAAATCAGCGAAATTGTGAAAAAATCCATCCTGAAGAAAAACGCATTTTCGCAATAAGTTCCTTTATGACAACCATTGCTTGAAAGTTATATTTTGATAACATATCAAAACGAAAAAAATAATATTTATTCTTCTAGTTAAGATAGAAACGTGATTTAAACGTCATTTTAAGCATAAAAAAAACAGAGAAAAATTTCATGCAATAAAATGTTTTTAGGAAATTTGAAGATTTTTGTGTCCCGGACTCCTTTGCGTGTAATAGTTCCTTACAACTTTAGAGCGCATGCGCGACCAGTGGATGTTGAATGTTTTAAATAATAATTCAGCATCATGTTTTCTGATTAAGATTCAGCATTAAGTTTTGTTATAAGAATTACAGCTATTAATACTTGAAAAATCTAACTTAAAAAATTGTAATAATGTGAATTTTACAATATTTCCGCAAACTTTACAATACACGCGCGATCGGAAGAAATAAATCTATTTTATTATTATTATTTTTTTACCCAACGTTTAGTCCCTCTAATTCGCAATATCTTCACGGTATTGCTAATCGAAAATTAATTTTTGAATTTTTTTCAGCTCACTCTATGCTATACTGACAATGGCAAAACTTTATCAATATATTTCGCTTTTATTCCTTTTTCTTTACTTTTAAACATATAAAATTTTCAAATTTTAGATAATCGAATAAGAATAGAATGCTTTTTTCAAATGCAATTTGTTTGGAAACCGTTTACTGATTTTTTTATCGCTTTAAAATAGCTTTCAAGGATGATTTTTTTAATCATTAGCTCTATTATGGGCAGCTTGAATGCAAAAGATAACAATATAAATGAAATTCAGTATTTGTAATTCACAACAAATTTTCAAATTCATCAATAAATATAGAAAATATTTTAAAAATATAAATGAAACATAAACTTAACAGACATTCAATAGAACTAAGTACCACTGAAAATATCTGAATAAGAGGCTGCTATACAATATGCGTGTTTTAAGTAATTGGACTGAAACAGCACACTCAAGCTCTTAACTAGTTCAAAAAAAAAAAAAAAAAAAAAAAAAAAAAAATCAGTAAACGACCGAAGACAGTGTGAACTCTAGACGATCTTGCACTTCAAAAATGGACGCAGCCATTAAATTTATTTATAAGATGATTCTCAAAAATCGGCATTAGAATATCCGAGCTGTTGCTAAGTATGCAGGGATCGACAAAGAATCTGTTCGTCAGATTTTATTTGGGACATTCAATGTAATGAATCTTTTCCTACACACCATCTCAATAACAGCCATCCCAATCCGCATTGTCTCAGCAAGTGTTCTGGGCAAAGCGCATCATTCCAATGATGGATCAATCACCATACTGACCCAACGTCTACTACCTAATTAGGAAAATATCGATTTCCTAATTTTTTACTTAAATTATACTTTATTACTTCTAGCTCATTCTGATGAAGTTTCTTAAAAATCTGAGTATTTCGGTTGGGTAGTTTTTCCTTTCTTATATGCTTACAGACGGGCGGACGGACAGAAGGACTGTATCATGACTATAAGTGCTACGTATTTACACAATTACGAACGCATTTCAAAGTTAGAATCTATGTGTTGCGGGAATTTTTTAAAACAGAAATATGAGTGACATCGGTGAAAATGTGCAGATGAGACTGTTATAAGAACGTAAGGTCCTAATCATCAAATACTTCATAATTGTAATCCGTGTATCTGGACAAGGAAACTGGGTGCAAAAATTATTTATTTATTTATTTATTGGTGAAGTTGTTTTATGTGAACCAGGAATCAGTGACCATTGTATTGTGTACATTAAGAATTCAGACGATTGCGAGAACTAGAATAGTATCTTTGTTAGATTTGTGATTGGCTTGCACATCTAATAAACGACCTTTATAATTGAACACGTCAGCAATATCTATTGGGCATTTTTGGGGTTTTTTTTTCCTTGTCTTAAAAAAATTACAGGGCCTTTAAATATTATACTTCTTTTTTTTTTTTACTTTATGCATATTCCCGATTTTTAAGAATTCTTAATTTTTTTAGGGACTTTTTGCCCATTCAGTACTTTAAATTTGTGAAAGATTCCTCGTTTTCTACTACCTATTCAGACAACAAAGTTTTTTATATATGTTTTTCAACTTAGTTATGAATTTATATTAACAATTTTACGGGGGCTCGGACCATATCTGTATAAGAATAAATACGAACCCAAATACATGCTATCCGAGTCCCCGTGTAAAAGTGAAAAACTTGATAACTAAGAAAGATTAAAAATCGAAAAAAATAATAATAAAATTTATTTTTCAAATTAAAAAAATGTACATAAAACTAGATAATAAATAAAAATTCAATAAATACCTTTTTTTTTTCTTAATAATAAGCATTTTTTTTACCATTCGGAAAATAGTTGCTGTTTTTGGTTGTTTTTCTATTTAATTTTAGTGTATGCATTTTTTTTACCATTTTAAAAATTCGTGATCCTTTCTTCTTTTATTGCGACTCTCTAGCGGAAGCCAGGTTTAAAGATTCCGCCCCACGTCCCAAATAGCCGAGTTTCTAACGGGAGCCAGGTTGGGGGAAAATCAAAAATTGAAACCGGATAAATTTAAAAGGAAAATTGATTAAATTAAAAACATCAGAAAGAAGAAAGAATGATCTGAAAGCTCTGACGCTACTGAATGATTGCAGCGGCTTCGAGCTTACTATTAATAAATCATCATCTATCCATTTGCATTCGATAACTTCGAATCTAAATCCTGTAAATTTTATTCATCTAAATCTAGCATATCAAATTGATTAGAATTTCCTGTTCCAAATGGTTGCTATAATGTGTTCAATTATAATATTTTTTTATCATTTAAGAAACAATGAAAATCATGAAAAAAATATGTATATTTATTTATTTTTAAGACGAATGGAATCTAGAAATGGTATCTTAACACACAGAAAAAATATTTGCAAGAGTTTTTTTTTTTTTTTTTTTTTTTTTTTTTTTTTAACACTTTGTATATATTTGCATATAAGCTTACAAGAAACAAAGTGTTATTTTTTTTTACTTCTACTACCTTTTAGACTCCAAAAGAATTTCTTTTAATTTTTTTACAAACATTTTTTTATGCGTGAAAAAAAATGTAAAGATATGTATCCAATGAAGAGAATAATTTGAAAAAATTTTCCATTACGGTATGCCTAAATTATGTTACTAATGTACACTTGAAATAAGGTAAAATCTCTTTAAACCGTTTTTAATTTAATTTTATAAAAATTACTTTTTAAGTATAATATCAATCTCATTTTTTGAATAACACGTATATTTCAGAAATTTTTAGAAATAATTTAATAATTATCTGAAAATGGAAAATGTTCTGTGAAAGCTTATCCAAAAATGCTTTCAAAGTAAATTTTAGCATAAGAAACTTAGATAGACAATTTCTATTTTACATTCAATGTGAGTTACCTTGAATAACTTGCGTAATATGAGTCACTTGAATTTCTAACACTGTAACTGTTCTATAAGTTTAAACTTTTCTCACACGAACATTTAATTGCATTTTACCACCTTTCTCATTTCCCAGTCATTGTTGTGACAGAAATCCAAGAAAAGTGAACAATTTTCTATTTCAGAATCAATCTCCTTCTTTTCTCATTACGTTCCGGTCAATTTAGTTTCCATTAATGTTCTCTTTTCAATTCATAAAAGGCCATAAAAATGCAGAATCTATATTTTTCTCGACTATCTAGTGGTAAATTAAAATTTGTAAAAGGTACTAGTCCGACGGAATATTAACTTAAAAATATTATTTTATGTAGAAAACTTTTATATTTTAATCAATACTTTAAAAAATACATATTATTTTTCTATCGATTAACAACGCAAAACTTTTTACACATTTTCTGATGTACTAGAGAATTGCAAGAAGTGTAATTCACCGATTTTGATGAAAGTGGCATTGTTGGAAAGATCTTATCAAGAGCAGCAAAAAACTCAATAGAACTACCCGTCGCAAATGAGTCGTTATCGAGATATCCGACAATTTAGCTAGTTGCACTATTGCATATTAACTAGTGCATACTTAATGGGGGATTGCAAAAAATTTTAGTCCGATTTTAACTAAAGTGGTATCGTTGAAAATATATCATCGTGAGGATTAAAAAATTCAATGGAATCACCCGTCGGAAATAAGACGTTTTCGAAATATCCGATAACCTGTGTCACATTGCTAATGCACACTGCTGGAAAACTGCATTAAGTGACATAAATTGTGGAATATCTCGAAAACGGCTCATTTCAGATGATTATTAGTTTCATTGAGTTTGTTGCTTCTCACAATGATATCGTTGAAACAACACCATTTTCATCAAAATTTAGAAAACAATTTTTTTGCGGGCTCCCCTTAAGTGTGAACTAGAAGAGTAGGCGCTAGCTACGTGACATAAATTATCGGATATCTCGAAAACGGCTCATTTCCGACGGGTAGATCTATTGAGTTTTATCTCCCTCATGATGATATCTTTTTAACGATACCACTTTCATTAAAATCTAGACTAAAATTTTTTGCGGTCCCCATTAAGTATGCACTAGTTAAGTGACATAAATTGTCGGATATCTTGATAACGGCTCATTTGCGACAGGTAGTCCTATTGTGTTTTTTACTGCTCTCGAAGAGATCTTTCCAACGATGTTTCTTTCGTCAAAATCGGTGACTTACACTTCTTGCAGTTCCTTGGTTAGTTTTAAACGCAAAAGCATAACACTGGAAAGCACGATTATTGTAGCGAATTGTCTTTGTAAAGTATTTTTATTTGTCGATAGCTGATATAATTTGGATATTACATGGTGTTTAGTTTTCCGTAGAAGTGTTTAATTCATTGGTCTCCAGATAGTATATGGTCTCGAAACTTCTAATTCGTTACTTGGAAATTGTCCTTCATGACTGTTAAAAATTTTAAATATTTTTTTTATTATTATTATTATCTAAATTGATAACATGTGAAACAAACTATTTTATTCCACAAATCGATATGTACAATCGAGGAGGGAAAAGTAAAAATCACCTATTAACCCCTCAACAAAATCGTAGAAGAAAGTTATTAGTATCGAACAATTGGAAATAAAATCTACTTTTAAATGATGTATGTAAAATTTGCCGAAGAGACACTCTGCATATTAAAACGAACTGTAACTTTGTTTTTTTCAAAAGCTGTGCCCAATTTTAACCAAGTATTTTAAATCTTCGTTTCATAATACCCTAGACACCAAATTTCAAATCATTTGAAACGTAAGTTTTTGAGTTATAAACATTCAAAATTCAGTGCTTCTAATGTTAAATTACGTTTTCATATTTTTATTATTATTTTTTTATATTGTAGTGCTATTTTTCATGTAGCAATAATACTAAAATACTGAAACCTAAATACGTTGAATTTGCAATTTTTATAATTTTATTGTATGAATTATGAAATTAAAAATTTTAAAGAAAAATATGAATTGCAACCTAAAAATTTTTGATGGATTTAGATTTAGTACATCCTATGGAAATCCAAAATTATATATTTTTTCGAAGTAATTTACAAGCTATGCTTAAAAAACGTCAAAATGATGCTTTAAGGGGCCGTATACGAAAAAGCGACTAGATATTTTTAATTTTCTTATGCTAGCCTGTAATCTAGCAGTCTAGTAACTTGAGTGGCACATAATACGCCTCAATTTTGAAAGAGGCTCTCTCGGTCAACATTTGAGTACCGAATTTCAATTTGGATACATCCCCTAATGTTTTGAGACTAATTGAATGGTGTAATGTTCGTTTATGTTGTAAGAATTGGGTACTTCTTCTGAAAAAACAAATTTAGGGTTCATTTTAATATGTAGATAGCCTCCTAAGCAAATTTTACGTATATCATTTAAAAGTAGACTTTATTTCCATTTGTTTGTTATGAATTAATTTACTGTACAAAAACTTTTTGCACAGTTGATAGGGGGTATTTACTTTTTTCCGACGACAGCACAAGTATATATCTTCATCGCTCTTCATATCCATGGATACACACAGATAGAGTTCCGTTTAGATATGTTTCAAAGTCTAAAATTCGAACTAATTCAAATAAAATAAAAATAATGCTCTGAAGTAAAATGGGAGAAAAAACAAATCAATAATAATCAGTAATACTGCATTAATACTTAATAGCAAAAAGATTAAATATTCCTATCAGAATAGGTAATTACAAATGCATATATAATGGTTGCGTTAAAATAAAAATTATTCATTAGGCATTGCTAGTAAATTGCAGCCATTTACATAATGCCAGTATCCAGATTTTATGACTGAAATGCACATAAATAATTCAGTTTGACGTATGCACTATTTATTATAATTATTGCGTGCGGTAATGAAATTTTGAAATGAACAGTATAAGCTCTGAACCACAATGATTTTCGGTAGAAAAATTCTGCTAACAGTCCCCAACTCTACCTAATTAGTAACCCACTGCAGATGGTTGACTCTGAAAACTGCAAAACATCTGTTGCATAACGCATAATTTCATGATTTCTCAAAATGAAACATAGTCGTGTGAATTCTTTTTAATATGTGATGTGTGAAAAGTACGCTTCAGTCTATCCTACTTGAAATAATGCATCGTAATTCACGCAAAATAGCTTTTTACCCTGTACATGGCATGAATATCTAAATATGGCGTATAGAGTAAAATAAAATGAATAATTATTACGATTACATTACTTTAAAATATAACATATATATATATATAGTTTAATTAACGCGTCAGTGTAAGAAAATGAACAGCAGAAAGTTATACAAGCTTATGAATTAATGTACGTCATAATAAAAAGTGGGTATTTTTCATTTATTTATTTATTTATTTATTTTTGCCTTCTGACTAAAAAGTTACGCTCAAGATAATGTCGCAAAATTTTCGTATGGGGACACTTTTTCCAATCGTTTTCAAAATTTAAAGATTTCTTTTTCGACGGATATACATGTTTAAGACACAAGAGATTCTGAAATACTTTTTTTTTATTATCGTCCGTCTGTCTGTTTGAATATCTATCTGTAAACGTTCTATCTCCCGAACAAATTGAGATATAGACTTGAAATTTTGTCTGACTTAGCATGTAATAAAGAAAAGAAGATTATTGAATATCACAACCGGAATTGAATATGCAAACCGCAGGTTTGCTAGTATTTATATAAAACGCTTCGTAACCTGAGAATAAGGTTCTAACAGCCGTTTACAAAAAATAACTTTTTGGCATGGGGTTTGTTTCTGGCGGCTTTCTGAAAATTTTGGAACTAAATTAATCTCTATTGTAATTGGAAGTACACTCTTAAAACAAAAGAATGGATTTGACTTCTCAAGAAGGAGCTGTAATCTTTTGGATCGTGAATGAATTGTTTTTTACATGTATTACTTATCTTGATTTAAATTTCTTATTTAAATTACTCATCTTGATGTAAACTACTAAACAACGATTCGTTCACTTGAGTTGTTTCAATTCTTTACAAAAAGGAAATCGACTTTCAAATCGTAAGATGAGTGAATTTTGGTTCAAATTGAGTTATTTTCTGGGTACGGTTTCAAAAGAGTAACTTAGATATTATATCATTTCAATGCAGGAATGCCTTCATCGATACAAATAGAAACTTTTATGTCAAAAAGTCATTAAAAAAACGTCCATTAGAATCTTATTCTTTTCAGATGACAACTAATTACCAAACTAAGAAATAGCGAATATTATTTTGCTCTTATAATTGAAGTATTCTCAATTATCTAAAAATTTCAATTTTCTTAACGACGATCGTTAACAATTACTTCAGATAAATGAAGTTCTACTGTATATCAAATTTCATAACAATCCATACACATATTCTTAAAAGATCATCTGCACAATTACTTATACAGTGTAAGAAGTGAATGATTTAATTTTTAATTTTTAATTTAATTCAAAACTAGTTATGTTCAGTAGAAAGCTTGTCAGTTTTTAATTGAAGTATATTTAAAAGCACAATTTGATTAATCACTGGTCAAACTTTGATTTTTTTTCATCGCGTTAAAAAAAGTATAAAACCAGCAATAAAAACACACCATATTAATATTGATTAAATTATAAATAACGTAAGGTGATCATTAAAATTAAACTGCCACACATATCTCTCATTATATGTCTGTATATCAGTTTCTTGAAGCAGCTACCACGTTTCATTCTATACTTAAAGGCTTATTGAAAAGTACTATGTCACATTTCGATTTTAGGAATAGGTAAACAAAAATGATTGCAAAATGTGACAAAAAGTTTCCTTGCAAAAAAACGTATACTATGCTAACTTTATACCAGATTCAAAACACTATGTGTTTTGAGAAATATTTTGGTTGTCCTAATTTATTAAAACGCATGACATTGACACTGATTCAATCATAAATTGTTTATAAAAGTCATCCAAATATCACAGACATACCTCTTCATGAAAATGCTCAATAGAATTCGCTACATCCTATTTAATTTTTTATTGCATGTATGTGTATTAGTTTCAGGAATAGATAAATAAGAAAGAACTGCAAAATATGACAAAAACTTTTCTTGCAAAAAACATGTACTAGGCTATAACTTTATTCTAGATTTAAAAGCGCTATTTATTTGAAGAAATAATTTGACAGTCGTAATTTCTAAAAACACGTCATATTGAGATTGATTCAATCATAAATCATTTATGAAGGTCATCCAAATATCACTGACGTATCTCTTATTGACAGTGCTCGATAGAATCCGTTAGGTTCTATTTAAATTTTTTAATGCATGTCAATATATTAGGGTTATTTTCAAATGGCTATCACATTTTATTCGATTCATAGAAGCTTACTGAAACGTACTTTGATTAATATGTCACACTTCCTTTTGAGGAATAGGTAAACAAAAATGGATTACAAAATATGACAAAAACATTTCTTGCGACAAACGTGTTCAATGCTGTAATTATCCCATATTCAAAAACACTATTTATTTTAATAAATACTTTGACAGTCCTAATTTATTAAAACACATCATATTGACACTAATTCAATCACAAATCATTTATGAGGGTCATCCAAATAACACTGACATACCTCTCATTTACAATGTTCAATAGAATCCATTATTATTGCATGTCATTTAATTTTATTATTGCATGTCTGTGTATAAGTTTCAGAAATAGACAAACAAGAAAGGATTACCAAATGTGACAAAAACTTTCATGCGAAAAACGTGTATTAGGCTATAACTTTATTCCAGATTCAAAAACCCTATTTATTTTAAGAAATACATTGACAGTCCTAATTTATTAAAACACATCATATTGACACTGAATCAAACATAAATCATTTATGAGGGTCATTCAAATATCACTGATATACCTCTCAGTGACAGTGCTCAATAGAATCTGTTATGCTCTATTTAATTTTTTATTGCATGTCTGTGCCTTAGTTTCAGGAATACATAAACAAAAAAAAGATTAAAAAATGTGACAAAAAATTTCCATGCGAAAGACGTTTACTAGGCTATAACTTTATTCCAGATTCAAAAACGCTATTTATTTTAAGAAATACTTTGACAGTCCTAATTTATTAAAACACATCATATTGACACTGACTCAAACATAAATCATTTATGAGGGTCATTCAAATATCCCTGATATACCTCTCAGTGACAGTACTCAATAGAATCTGTTATGCTCTATTCAATTTTTTATTGCATGTCTGTGCATTAGTTTCAGATATACATAAACAAAAAAAGAATAAAAAATGTGACAAAAAATTTTATTTGTGAAAAACGTGTACTAGGCTATAAGTTTATTCTAGATTTAAAAACCCTATTTATTTTAATAAAGACTTTGACAGTTCTAATTTATTAAAGCACACGATATTGACACTGAATCAATCATAAATCATTTATGAGGGTCATCCAAATATCACTGACACACCTCTCATTGACAGTGCTCGATAGAATCCGTTATAATCTATTTAATGTTTTTACTGTATGTCTATCTATTAGAATTTTTTCAAATGGCTATCGCGTTCCATTCTTCCCAAAATCTCATCAGCTGGTAATTTCAGCGGAACAGAATGACACTTCCGAATTATTAAATCCGCATTTCCGATCACCCCCGCCTGTCACTATACTGGCGAAACGCACGCAACGTCGAATTATAAGCCATTTATGCGCACGCAAGGAGTTACCCGTATTAATAGCCGATATCGCAAGTATCATGTTCTCGAACAAAAAGAATTCCAGCTATCCATTTGACGAGTAACTCATATTAGGAATTTTGCTCAATTGTTGGTAAAGTAAATAGAGTAGCAAATTACCAGAAATATAATTAAGTAACCTCATATTGTGCATAAAAGGTGGTTGTTTGAAGTAGTACGTACAAATTGATTTATCTGATTCTATCTGATCTAAACAATCGATATATTGACAGGTAATTTTTTCAGAGATTTGAGAAATCGTTTTTCTATGGATAAGCTTTTTATTAATTGAGATAAATTTATTGTAATTGATAGACAGTTGATTTTGATATTGATTGTGGATTCTTTATAGGTTATTTGTCGATTTTATCTGCTTCTTTCTTTTGTTGTATATCATAGGTAGTTATTTCTAGCAAAAGCGTCACAGAAATTGTCATGTCCGCTGCGGATTTGCGTTTATGGGCCCCGGCATTCCTTGTGTATAAGTTTGTATAAGAGGTTGTTGCTTGCAATAGTATCTAGCAATTGATTTATTTGAATCTATCTGCTCTAAACAATTGATATATTGACATAATTTCTCAAAGATTTGTCAAATTGTTTGTCTATGGATAAGCTATTTATTAATTTTGATAAATTAATACTAATTAATCTTAATTAAATAACAATTTATTTTGAAATTGATTGTTAGTTTTGCCTGCGTCTTCTTTGTACTGTATAATATTGGTGATTCTTTCTAGCAAAAGTGACACAGAAATTGTAGAGTCCGCTACCAATTTGCGTTTATGGGCTCCTGCGTTCCTTAAGTGTACCTCTAAGTGCGTATAAGAGATGATTGTTTGCAAATGTGCTTAGCAATTGATTTATCTGAAAATCTGCTCTAAACAATCGATATAGAGACAGGTAATTTCTAAGAGATTTGAGAAATTGTTTGTCTATGGATAAGCTATTTATTAATTGAGATAAATTAATATTAATTGATCTTAACTGATTAATATTTGATTTTGAAATTGATTGTCGATTTTGTCTTCATCTTCCTTTTACTGTATAGTATAGGTGATTCTTTCTAGCAAAAGTGACACAGAAATTGTAAGATACACTACCGATTTGCGTTTCGGGGCTCCTGCATTCCTTGTATGTACATCTAAGTGCGTATAAGAGATGATAGTTTGAAATAGCACCTAGTAGTTCATTTATCTGATTCTATCTGCTCTAAACAACTGATTATTAACAGATAATTTCGCAGAGATTTGAGAAATCGTTTGTCTATGGATAAGCTCTTTATTAATGGAGATAATTATATACTAATTGATTTTAATTAATGGACAATTGATTTTAAAATTAATTGTCGATAATCTATATGTGAATTGTAAATTTCGTCTGCTTCTTCTTTATATTGTATGTTATAGGTGATTCTTTCTACTAAAGCGTCACAGAAATTGTAAGGTCCGCTACCGATTTGCGTTTATGGGCCCCTGCATTCCTTTTATGCTTAAGTGTGTATTAGAGGTTGTTGTTTGCAATAGTGTCTAGCAATCGATTTATCTGAAAATCTGCTCTAAACAATCGATATAGTGACAGGTAATTTCTAAGAGATTTGAGAAATTGTTTGCCTATGGATAAGTTATTTATTAATTGGGATAAATTTATACGAATAGATTTTAAATGAAAGGCAATTGATTTTGAAGTTGATTTTTGATTTTCTATATGTTAATTGTAGATTTTGTCAGCTTATTTCTTGCATTGCGTTTTATAAATGGTTATTTATAGTAAAATCCTCACAGAAATTGCAATGTTCGCTAATATTTTGTGTTTGAGGGCCACCTACATACCTCATACAAATTTATACAATTATATTTTAAATGATAGGCAATTGATTTTGAAGTTGATTTTAAATTGTCTATATCTTAATTGTAGATTTTGTCAGCTTATTCCTTGTATTGTATATTACAGGTGGTTATTAATAGCAAAAGCATCACAGAAATTGTAAATGTCCGCTAATATTTTGCATTTGTAGGCCACCTACATATCTTATACATTCATCCACATAATTAGTAAATCTACCTCTAGTGAAAATTCTTTCAATTTAGAGCCTATTACAAATTTATTTTAACATGCACGCTCCTACTTTATTTTAGATGTAGTACACAAAACTGATTATTCTAATACTGCCGACACTACTTTTTTTATAGATTGATAAAATCATACAATCAGTACATCATTATCTAAATTGATAAGCTATTTATTGTCGATTGTCTATATTTCAATTGTCGATTTTGTCTGTTTCTTTCTTCTATTGTATATTATAGGTGATTATTTCAAGCAAAAGCATCAAAGAAATTGTAATGTCCGCTATTAATTTGCATTTGTGGTCCACCTACATGCCTTATACATGCATGTGCTTAATTAATAAATCGACCTCTAATGAAAACTCTTTCAATTTAGAGCCTGTTATAAATTTATTTCTATTTTAAATACACGCTCTTGCATTATTTTAGTTTTAGTACATAAAACTAATTATTCTAATGCTATCAACACTAATTTTTTATATAACTGATTGATAAAATCATACAATCCGTACATCAGTTTCTAAATTGATAAGCTAGTGATTTTGTTATTGATTGTCGATTGGATATATTTTAATCATTTATTACTGAATTAATAAATGGACCTCTATTGGAAATTCTTTCTTTTTAGAGCCTATTACAAAAGTATTTCCATTTTGTTATGCACATCTTTGTTTTTTTTTAAGTTTTAGTATATAAAATATAAATAATAATAAAATAAAAATTTAAATATCATCGATGCTAAACTTCCCATACATTGATACGATCACACAAACAGTACATCACTATCTAAATTGATAGACAATTGATTTTTATATTGATTGTCTACATGTAACTGTCTATTTCATCTGCTTCTTGCTTATATCGCATTATATTATACGCAATGCATGCATACAATCAGTGTTTTAGAGAGCTGTATTTCAGATTTCGGTATTACTCTATTATTCCGTCGAACAATTTCGCCAAATTATACAAATCGCCAAACTAAAAGCCAAATTATACATATTGACATAATTTTTATTTTAAATAACGAAAAAACAAATAATTAGTAGAATATTAATAAAAATACAAATAAAAACTCGAAATAAAAATCACTTAATGACATTTTAAACACGTGAATCGTATTTAATGTCATTGAATGTGACATTTACGATCATCCATTATTGGCATTTAATCTTATAGTTTGGCGATAATTTTTTGGTCGAATGGAAAACCTAGTTGTAGCCAGATTTCTAAAAGCTTCGCATCTAAATTTCTTTCTTGTTAAAATAAATAGCTTTTTAGGTGTGTGCGTAATTATATAAATATATGGCGACTATAGTCGTTGTCTAGCTCGTCCGTCTATTTGTGAGTTTGTCCACATGTAACAACGCAAAAATTACTCAAACGATTGGTTGAAATTTAATATACATAATTGTTGCAGAATTTTGTCGATTCATTTAAAACTTTATGAAAATCGAATCAATACTTTAAAATATTATATATGTTCGACAAGCTCTTTTACTTCAAAAGATATTAATAAGTGTTTTCTTCATTTTATTAAATCCTACCACAAGCATTTGATTCAGTAATATCAAAAGATAGATAATAATTCTAAGTTGCTATGCTGATTACGTCAGATTTAAGATTCAGATATATTATCTCCGAATTATTCAATTTAATATATATAATCCTAATAAAATTTGTATTCGTGCATTTTTGAATAAGAGTGCTACATCTATTGAACCAAGAACTGAATATTTGTAAACTAATTGTGGTACGAAAGCACCTCATTTTACTTGAAATATGTAGCATTGATGTACAATTTTCGATCTGTTTATTCTTTGGAATGCATTATTTTTAAATTTTAAATGTGTATGTGATACTTTCCGCCTTTCAGATTTCGTTCTGAGTTGTTTATCTAGATGACCTTTATCAACTTATTAAAAGGTGATTGTTTGGTTTGTTAATCGAAAAATTTTATCTGTCATTTCATAATCTATCCCTGACACATGATTTTTCAATCCTGTTTTTAATTATTTTGATTTCTCCAGAAAGCGAGTTACTGCAATCGCTTCGTTTATACACAGCTCCTACACAAAAAATTAGAATAATTGATTTCATTTGTATTTGGAATTGCAATTATCTTTATTTTATTGCAGTAAATTTGAAAAAAAGAATAACTGTTGATACATTAATAAATTTGCATGTTGCTAAAAAAATATCAAAACTGGTAAAGATTAAATTTTGAGTGATAATTGTATTTTTGTAAAAGTATTTTCATTATTCAAAATATTAGAATATTAAAATGGGGGTTCAAAATTAGAATACATAAGAATTTCTTAATTGGTTTAAAAGGCTGCATAAATTGAGTATAAAAATACCTTCTGCGGGATTATGTCTTGAGTAATTAACAAAAACGCAAACGTTTTGAAAAAAAAAAAAAAAAAAAAAAAAAAAAAGGTACTATTTTGTTATCCCGTCGACCAAAATATTATCGCCAAATTACAAGATTAAATGCCAATAATAAATGATCGTGAATGTCAATTCAATGAATACGGTACACGTATTTAAAACGTCATTAAGTGATTTTTATTTCGACTTTTTATTTGTATTTTTATTAATATTCTACTAATTATTTGGTTTTTTTTATTATTTTAAATAAAAATTACGTCATTTTGTATAATTTGGCTATTAGTTTGGCGATTTATATAATTTGGCGAAATCGATCGACGGGATAACAGAGTAGTACCAGAAAAACTACAATTTAGAAAGGTGATAAGCTAAAGAGTGTTGCTAAAAAAACAGTTTTACAATTGTAATACATTTGCGTAGAAAGTGGAAAGAGCATCATATTGATTTGAGTAAATATACACAACTAATACATCTCCATAATCTTGAATTTCAATCTCATATACGGAAGGTGCCGTTACAAAATGCAAAGGTGGTGCTACAAAATATTAAAGTTAACTCTTTTTCCCTTTTTTTATTATTTACAATTTATTATTCTAATAAATTGAACCAAGCAAATAGGTTTTCTGCTATTTTTTTTTCAAGTGTTAGTAATCATTTTAATTTTTGTAATTTAGTTAACATCACTAACAATGAGATTTTATAATAAATATGAATTTTCTGACACTTAACATCAAAAAATGCAACAATTAAGATTAACATTTGATTTAACAGCATTTTTTCAAGAACAGGTATCCAAATTGATCTCGTCGCAGTGAATCATAGTAGTACTAGGAGACTGCTTAGGAATTTTACAATGGGTTGCAGTACAATGCAGTGCCAAATATTGAAATACCTTATATTGCCATACTACTCCATAGTACTGGAACTTCCTCTTTATATGCATTACGTTTTTATATTTAGGGAAAGTAATTTAGTTTACAGATGTTACAGAATTTTTAATGTTGAAAGAGAAAGTAAATAAAAAGTGAAAAATTTATACAAGAGACGTTCAAATAAAAAGTTACGAAACGTCGCCTTCATAACAATAAAATCGGTTGAAATTTGAATAAGCGGATTTGCGATACCGTAGTGAGACACCGAGGAACCCAATTGGACTGCCCAGTATTCTTGTGTGGACGTTTGCGTGCTTACGTATGAAGGAAGGGAGAAGCTATTAGTTCTCTATTCCGTGTAATTCATGAGGCCGTATGTCTGATGATATTATGGATTTCCCATTAGAAAATTCAACGATTGAAGAGTAGTGAGCTAGTACCAGATTTCTAGCTGCAACAGACTTTAATGAGACATTTTATTGCTTCTCAATATTCAAACTTTGCAGGGCGGAAGCCAAGATGTCCTCACACACGCTACGCTTCATTTAGACGGAACACACATTACCTGTTACTCTCCTCATTCATACATGTACGTACAATCACGACGGACATTCCAATAGCATCATTCAATGTCTCACTATGTTAATCCAAAGCGTCATTTTCAAATATCAACCGTTTTGGTCTTTACAACGTTTCATAGCTTTTCATTTGAACACCATTAGGTGCGTTTGCAATTGTATAAATACGTAACACCAATAGGCGTCGTTCAGTCCGTCTATCTATCCACATATAACAAAGCAAACACTACCCAGCCGAATCGTTTGAAATTTAAAATACATAAATACATAATTTTATCGAGTCATTTCAAATTTTATGAAACTCGGATGTATAGTTTAAATACAGTTACAAACAAAAACGTTCCGTCGTATTACAGTCAGAGGCAAAAAATAGTTTCAAGTGCATTTTCATGATGTTATACTCTTTTAAAAATAAAAGAATCGCTATACATCAATGATATTTATACTAAAATATGCATTCTGCACAATCTGTGGTGCAAAGAATATTTGTTATTTATTTACAGGATCATACAAATGCATTCCATTACATCGTGGTATAGGGGGAACATTGTCAGAAAAATTCGTCAGTATACACTAAATTATCCTTATTTTTCACAAATAATTTCCGTACTCCCAGAAAGCATATTTGATCCGTGAAGAATTCATCCCGAACATATAAAAAAAAAGAGTGGAAGAGATTCCGTTTATTCCCAGCACGCATTCGTATGGGGTCTAAGTATTCAAATTTATTTTTAAAATGAAACACAAATAAAATTATATAGAATTATAATTAGATAAAATTAGATATATTAGATATATTAGATAACATTATATCTAAGAAATTATTATGTATTCTAATTAAGATGTCTAATTTAATTTAAAAAGACAAAAATGTTATCGAATTTAAAACAAATAACAGTTAATTTATTCATTCATTCAAAAATACTCACAATTTATTATTTAAAGTTGTTTAAGCTGAATAAAGTTGAATTTATAAAGTTATTTATAAATGAATATTCGCATTTAAAATATACTTCTAGTGAACACATTTAAAGGATATTTTAATTAAAAAATTAAAGGCAAAAAAATCGATATTACACCATGATAATCAAATTAAATAAAAATCGAAACCCATATTTACATCTAGCACTCTACGTGAATATATTTAAAATTCATATCTTTATGTTATATTAAAACTGTCGTATAGAAACTACAACCACAAATTCATTAAAGACAAAATCTTCCCGAAATTAACTTCAAAATGAAAAGCTTTTTAACGAAATAGATCAAAACACACTCAAATGAAATGAACGCATTTATTTCAAAGCGCTTTCCTACTGCACAACCGCAACTCCGTGCTAGCGCGTTCACCTTCTAAGACTGGGGTCCGTGGTTCGATCCCCGCGCCTGCCGCTATTACCTTTTACAAACTTTCTTGAATTGACGGGTATTTTACCTTTTGGAACGGAGAAAAAAATAAACGGATATCCGTCAATTGATTGGAAATTCCCCGCAGCACTGCTGTAAGTAAATTTTCCGTGAAAAGAAGAAAGTTTTTTTGAGAGTGAAACGCTGTTTGGGGTGCGTTTTAATATTATTACACTCTTTCATATTAGTTGAAAATGACATATGTTTCTGAGATTTACTACAAGTTACTTCCTCTATAATAGAATTCAAATAGCATGTGCATGCACCCACAAAAGATTTCGGCCTCTATACTGTATCCTAAGTACTGTATACTAATATTATGCCAATATCTGAATATTATAAAAAAAATTTTATAGTAAGAACGCACCTAATTTGCTACACTTTACAATTTTGAACTTGTTTAAGCGACTAAATTTTTAGCGATTAAGAAATGTTAATTTTAATTTTGTAACTATGTCTCATTCGTTTCTCTATATATCTGTTTTTTCCTTCTCAAACAACCCTAGTAGCAAACCAATATTGGTCCAGCGTTGCGCCAATATTTCATTTATTGGAAATATTGCTAATAAAACGCCAATATTGTTTATATATTGGCATTTGATTGGAAATATTGCCAATGAATTCTCAATATTGTACAAAAGCTGGCGTTACATTGGAAATATTTCCAATGAATTCCCAATATTTACTAATGTTGGCGTTACATTGGAAGTATTTCCGATGAAACCCCAATATTTAACCAACATTGGCATTTAATTGGCAATATTTCCAATGAAAGAACAATATTGGCTTAATATTGGCTGCATATATTGGCTAAATAAGGGCAAAATGTAAACACCCAAATATTGGAGCAATATTTCATGACAGTATTGCGCCAATGTGCCAATATTGCCCCATGATGTAGCCAATACTGGCCCTATATTGTTTTGCTACAGGGGAAATTATAAATTATGTTATACAAATTCTATTCATTCTAATTTGCTGTGAGCACTTTTAAGTTTCTAAAATATTAATATTTGTATATTTAAGAATGTTAGAAAGGGCATAGAATTTGTGAAATTCCTTTAATTTACATCATAACCAATCAACCAATAATGCATAGTTTTCTAATCATAGTTTTCTTCAACATTCATCGGAAAGTCACCGTAGATTGAAAGTCATGAAATCGTACTCTTTGAGGTATTATTTTGAGTATTTCCGAAATTTATTGCATTCTGATTATAGATATATCTAAGGCGATTAGAAATATATGAGCAATTTCCGATGAAATTCATTCCTGATCGATGAGAATATGATATATCGTCGATTATAATTTCTTCAGATTTCAATGAGAGCCTATTTAATGTCCAAGCACTTTTTGCTAATAATGTACTAAATATTAATATTCGTTTAGATATAAATATTTCTTAATATTCATTATAATTCAATTTCAAATACTCTTGATTTTACACTCACTATTTTATTTTATTATTTATTTATTAATTATTTTTTTTCATTTTGTTCTTCATCGGATTATTTTAGATTTCAAACAAAGTATCATTGATATTTTCAGAACTAAAACAACATGTTTGATTTTCATTTTCTAAAAATATCATGACAGCACATCCGTATGTTATACAGGTACGGCGTTAAGCATTGTGTCACCATGATATTGAAACATACGTGTCTTAGAACGATTAATCAAGCATATTATCGGAAATAGAACTACGGTTCCGTTTATTACATAAACCTCTTTTGAAATTCGTGATATATGATATGGACGTATTGTGTTTCTTTTAATTAATCATTTTCGATTGAAAATCTTTGTAGAGATCTATTTTTTAATGCCATAAGGAAGTAAAGTTACACATAAAACGAATGAATAACTATGTAGAAAATGCTTATTACTTAATTGAAAATATATATGTGAAAAAAAGTGCAACAAGACACCTGGAAATTGAAATTAAATAAATAGAAACATTTTCTACCTATTTTTGTACTAAATTCGAAAACCAGAAATTCAAATTTCATCTTTTCTAAGTGAACACAGATATAATTATAAGGCTGCCAACTAGCCAAAATAGCTTCATCTGAATTTGGTAGCTCATCTAAATGTCATCGAACATTCATTGTCATGAAATCGTACTTCAAGAGGTTTCATCTTGTTAATTTCTAAATTTTTTTTGGATTCTGATCATCGATAGGTCTCAGGCAGATGAGATATTTCTGAGCAATTTCCGATAAAATTTATACCTGTCCGATGATAGTACAATAATCTTCCGCTTATCATTTCATTGGATTTTGATGAGAAGCCATTCGAGAGCGAGACACGTTTTGCTATTACGGTACTCAATTTGTATATTTGTTTAAGATACATAAATTTCTTAATATTCATTAAAATTCTACTTCCAATAAACTGGATTTTATACTTTTTTTTAATTTTCTATTGAAAAATTTCTTTTAAATTTGAAACAATATATTACTATATTTTCCGGAATAAAACAATATGTTTTATTTTCATTTGCTAAAAATACCACGACAGCACATCAGTATGTCATACAGGTTCGGCATTAAACGCTGTGTCACCATGATATTGAAACATTCGTGTCTCAGAACGATTAATCAAATATATTAACGGAAATAAAACAAGGGTTCTGTATATTGCACAAACCTCTTTTGAAATTCGTGATATATGATGTAGACGTATTGTGTTTCATTTAATTAATCATTTTCGATTGATTATCTTTGTAGAAATCTTTTTTTTTTAACTCCAGAAGGAAATAAATTTAGGCATAAAAAGATAAAACTCATTACTTAAATGGAAATGTATATATGAAAAAAAGCATAAAAAATCATTTTTTTATTGCCAGAAGGAAAAAAATTTACACATAAAAAGATAAAACTCATTACGTAAATGAAAATGTATATATGAAAAAAAGCATAAAAAATCATTTTTTTTTAATTCCAGAAGGAAATAAACTTACACATAAAAAGATAAAACTCATTACGTAAATGAAAATGTATGTATAAAAAAACAACAAGACACCTTAAAATTGAAATTAAATAAATAAAAACATTTTCTATTTATTTCTGTACTAAATTCAAAAACCAGAAATTAAAATTTCGCAGATGAGATATTTCTGAGCAATTTCGGATAATATTAATACCTATCCGATGATAATACAATAGATTTCTGCTTATAATTTCAGTGGATTTTGACGAGAGGCCATTTAATAGCTAGACACATTTTACGTCACTCAAGCTGTATATTTGTTTAAAACATTTAAATTTTTTAATATATATTAAAATTCTATTTTCAATAAACTAGATTTAAATTTTTTTTTCAATTCCTTATAGATCTAATTCTTTCAGATTTTAGTCAAAATATTATCTTTATTTTCAGGAATAAAACAACATCTTTAATTTTCATTTTCTAAAAATAGTATGACAGCATATCAGTATGTCATACAGGTTCGGCGTTAAACGTTATGTCACCATAATATTGAAACATTCGTGTCTTAGAACGATTAATCACGCATATTAACGGAAATAGAACAAGGTTTCCGTTTATTGCACAAACCTCTTTTGAAATTCGTGATATATGATGTAGACGTATTGTGTTTCTTTTAACTAATCATTTTCGATTGAAGATCTTTGTAAAAATCTATTTTTTTAATGCGAGAAGGAAGTATAGTTTCACATAAATGAATGAATAAGTATGTTTGTTTATTGAACAACATACATCTGCTTTGTGTGCTCAACATGAAAGCCTGCTTATAGCAAGCATATGCATCGTCAATATTACAGGGACGAGATAACATAAAGAAATATTTAGAATACAAGGGATATACAGCTGGGAACTGCACACAAAGAGTGCGTGCAAGGGAGCCAGTAGGATTCGAACCCCCAACCTCCTACGCTCAAAAGCGATTAGCGGCGTGGTGCATTGATCACTCGGCCACGGAGGTCCCGAATAACTATGTAGAAAATACTTATTACTTAAAAGAAAAAATATATACAAAACAAGCAAAAGTACACCTGAAAATTGAAAATAATCAAATAAAAATATTATTTATTCATTTCTATACACTGATAAAAATCTTGTCCTAGTTTGAATGATATTTTGGTACTCAATAAAAGCCACTGTCAGATGGAGAAACCTTAAACCAATATTTGGAGCTTTTATTGAAGCATAGTTCTAATAGTTGTCGGTTGAAATTGAAAGCTCCAAATGTTGGTACGAGATTTAACTATCTCATGGTGGCAGCTACTAAGCACCAAAATTTGGTTCAAACTAGAGCAAAATTTTTAACAGTGTAAAAAAAAAAAAAAAAAAAAAAAAAAAAAAAAAAAAAAAAAAAAAAAAATTGAAAACTTTACATTTAAATTTGATGTTTCTTACGTGAACATATGTAGGATTATACTACTATCAATGAGCCATAACATAATCATTTGAAACTGATAGTTAACGAAGCAAATTTTTATTTATTGTTTTTTTTTTCCAGAATTAGTTTTTACAAACTCACTGTCTTAGCACTTACCTGCTTAAAACTAACTATGATCCTTGAAAAAATATTTATTAATGATTAGGAATTATTAAGAATTTTTTTATTACCCATTTGTTAAATGCAACGTTAGAAACATAAAGTGCGATAATCGGCTTATTTATTTTCATCAAGAAAAAACTATTTACAAATAAAGTAATGATTAAAAAGCTTGAAATAGTCCTAAATAAAATTTTCTGTAATAAAAAGTCTCCTTTTTTTAGAAGCATTTTTAGCCTTTTTTTAAATGTACATTTCTCTAAATGAGAAGTACAGTGTTAAAAATTTTTTTGTTGTTTGAACTAAATTTTTGTGCTCAGTAGCTGCAACCATAAGATCGTGAAATCTCGGACCAATATTTGGAGCTTCCTATTTCAACTTCGTTCCAACTGTTGGAACTATGCTTCAACAGAAGCTCCAAATATTGGTTCAAGATTTCACCATCTCACAATGGCAGCTATTGAGAACGAAACTTTGGTTCAAACTAAGACAATATTTTTAACAGTTTATAGACATGGAAGCAGTTCCACATACAATCACCTTATTGAGTTTACGGCTGAAATTCCAGAATTATTCAAAAATCGATTAGCATATTAAAACACAATCGGTCTGCCAAGTCATATTTTGGTGGAAAACATCTATAAACCCAATTTAAGCGGTTGACACGTAGGTTTACTTCTTTTTTTCTCACAATCGTGCATGTTTTTATAATTTAATTTACAGGTAAACACAATGGTAATCGTACGAGTTAACCACCAAAATTGGGTCTTCAAGTGTTTTCTACAAAGATATGTCTTGGAAGACCGATTGTGTTTTAATATGCAAAATAAAATTTTGACAAATTGTGAAACTCTAGCCAAATCAAAGTACTGATTATCTGTTATGTTTCATATTAACAGGACATTCCATTTAAGTTGCTCTGTGCTAAAATATTACAATGTCATTAAAAAGTATTTTTAAAAGTAAACTTTACACACGGTAATATTTATAATTTCTATTGTGAGAATCTGTAAATAGCTATAAAAGCTATTTTCGCACATTTTAGTACACAATACAGGTTAATAATTAAAAATGCATATTTATATTTCGCTATCGTTCAACCCCTGATAACAAAAAACATTTAAAAAACTATAGGATTAGTGAATGGTTTTAAGCAGATTGCATGTTTTTATGCTTATTAAAGAATAATTTTAGCTTACTTATTTATTATTTACATAAAATTCTACTTAAATATTGGGAGTTAATTATAATAAAACAAATGAATTATTATTTTACAATGATTGACATTCAAAATGAAAATGGAAGAATTAAAACTTAGAATTAAAGTTTAAAGTTGATAAGAATTAAGAATTAATGTTGCAAAAATCACTTTAGATGTTATGAATGATTTTAAATATATTATATACAATCATATTAAATGAATACCGAATTTAATATATTATTTAAATAGACATTTTTTTTTTCTATAGCTTTATTTTTATGTACTAATTCAATTAAAGCATTATTTAAGAAAGAATGGCAGTAAAAATGAATAATTATTAATTAAATATAAAATCTTATTATAAGTATTTATCTAGCAACACAAAAAAGCTTCAATAATAACGACTGTTTGTCGGAAATAAAATAATGATTAGAAAAATTATGTTTATCATTTCGATTATCTATCTCGAATTACACATTAATAAGAAAATTAATGAACATAATTTTGTTAATTGAATAACATTACGCGGCTTAATTTGATGTATTATTCACATTAATTGGAGCTGACAACTGTTTAACATTAATTCATTAGATAAATAAAATTTCAATGTAATTCCACATGCTATTCATATTAATCGAATCAGCTCTGATTAATAATATGCTTATTCTAATAAAATACATTCACATTCATTTTCATTCGACAGAAGTATTTGCTTTTCCAAAATGAGTGTCACTTCCTCATATTTTGGGTGGTTAAGTAAGATTAAAAAACTATACTATTTGAAGACTGCAAAATAAGGATGTTCTTTAGCAATTTATTTGCATATGATAAAATTTACAGAAATACATCCACAAAACGGTTAGGAAACACATGCGTATTATGTTTACTTTTACAGTGTTTATTATACTAGAGGAAATGCAAATTTTTATAATGAGCTTAGAAGCGAGAGGTAATATTTACCGTCAAATAAGCTCATTATTGAAAGACGTGCATGAGCAGTTTCCCGGTAAGATATCCAATTCAAAATAATGAAAATTGTTTATTTAATATATAAATAAATATTTATAGTTTTAATAAGTGTTTATACATACAAAAGTCATAAAATGTCACAGAGCCGTTTAATTCGTAATTCCTCGAATGCAATGGATTAAATCAGGTAATGAAACGATGACAATTGATGATTGTATGATTCAGATGTATTGATTTACGAAGTAACCTTATTAATAGACTTTTTGAAAGAAATCTTAAAGTGAATTGCTTATTTTATATTTTAAAGAAGTTACGACGTCGGATAGTTGTGTATAATGAAACAAGTGTGCTTATTTCCTTTTGTAATTGTTTCTGAAAAATAATAAGAAATCAGTAAGTGTATTATTAATTTATGCGTTTACGGCAGAAATTCCAGAATTATTTAAAACTCGATTTCCATACTAAAACAAAATCGGTCTGCAAGTCATATGTTGGTGGAAAACGTCTAAAAACCCAATTTAAGCGGTTGATACGTAGTTTTACAACTGTTTCTCGCACAATCGTGCATGTTATTATCTTTAGTGTACAGGCATACAATGCTAAACCTACGAGTTAACGACCAGAATTGGTTTTTCAAGTGTTTTCTACAAAGATATGTCTTAGAAGACCGATTGTGTTTTAATATGCAAATAAAGTTTTGAGAAATTATGAAATTCTAGCCGTCAAATTAAAGTATTGATAGAAAGTACAAGCAAGTATGCTTTATACACGGTAATATTTATGATATCTCTTGTTTAAATCTGTTATGAGCTATGAATGCAAAGTACTGATTATCTGTTTTGCTTCAGATTAACAGGACATTCCGTATAAGTTGTTCTGTGCTAAAAATATTACAATGTCATCAAAAAGTATTTTT
Organism: Maratus speculifer; assembly: GCA_964019185.1. Classification (NCBI taxonomy): domain Eukaryota; kingdom Metazoa; phylum Arthropoda; class Arachnida; order Araneae; family Salticidae; genus Maratus; species Maratus speculifer. The sequence continues at coordinate 113,189,362 of OZ025289.1, read as the reverse complement.
AAAAGTAAACTTTACTCACGGTAATATTTATGGTTTCTCTGGGGAGAATCTGTAATGAGCTATAAAAGCTATTTACACAGATTTTACTGAACAACACAGGTATATAATTAAAAATGCATATTTATATATCGCTATCGTTCACGATAAAAACACCTGATAAGCAAAAACATTTCAAAAATACCTATAGGTTTAGTGATTGGTTTTAAGTAGATTGCATATTTTCATGCAAATTATAAAATAAATTTTGTTTATTAATTTATTATTTACATAAAAATTCTATTTAAATATAGGGAGTTAATTATAAAACACAAAATGAGCCTTTATTTTACACTGGTTGATATTCAAAATGAAAATGGCCGAATTAAAACTTTAACAAAAAATTGCAAAAATCCCTTTAGATGTTATGAATGATTTTAAATATATTATATACAATCATATTAAATGAATACCGGACTTAATATATTATTTAAATAGACAATTTATTTTCTAAAGCTTTAGTTTTATATACTAATTCAATTAAATCATTATTTAAGAAAGATGGGTAGTAAAAATGCATAATTATTAATTAAATATAAAATCTTATTATAAGTATTTTTCTAGCAACACAAAAAATGCTTCAAAAATAACGACTGTTTGTACAAAATAAAATAATGACTAAAAAAATTATGTTTATAATTTCGATTATCTATCTGGAATTACACATTAATAAGAAAATAAATGAACATAATTTCGTTAATTGAATAAAATTACGCGACTTTATTTGATGTACTATTCATATTAATTGGAACTGACAACTGTTTAACATTAATTCATTAGGCAAATAAAATTGCAGTGTAATTCCACATGCTATTCATATTAATCGAATCAGCTCTGATTAACAATATGCTTATTCTAATAAAATACATTCACATTTATTTTCATTCGAAAGAAGTATTAGCTTTTCCAAAATGAGTGTCACTTCCCCATATTTTGGGTGGTTCAGTAAGATTAAACAAAATATACTGTTTGAAGACTGCAAAATAAGGATGTTCTTTAACAATGTATTTGCATATGATAAAATTTGCAGAAATACCTCCACAAAACGGTTAGGAAACACATGCGTATTATGTTTACTTTTACAGTGTTTATTATACTACAGGAAATGCAAATTTTGGTAATGAGCTTAGAAGCGAGAGGTAATATTTACCGTCAAATAATCTCATTATTGAAAGACGTGCATGAGCAGTTTCCCGGTGAGATAACCAATTCAAAATAATGAGAATTGTTTATTTAATATTTAAATAAATATTTATAGTTTTAATAAGTGTTTTATTCGTACAAAATTGATAAAATATCACAGAGAAGTTTAATTCATAATTCCTCGAATGCCATGGATTAAATCAGGTAATGCTGATTTCAGATATATTGATTTATGAAGTAACCTAATTAATAGACTTTTTGAAAGAATTCTTAAAGTGAATTGCTTATTTTAAAGTTTAAAGAAGTTACGACGTTGGATAGTTGTGTATAATTAAACAAGTGTGCTTATTTCCTTTTGTAATTGTTTCAGAAAAATAATAAGAAACCAGTAAGTGTATTATGAATTTTTGCGTTTACATCAGAAATTACAGAATTATTTAAAACTCGATTCGAATATTAAAACAAAATCGGTCTGCAAGTCATATTTTGGTGGAAAGCATATAAAAACCCAATTAAAGCGGTTGATACGTAGGTTTACTACTGTTTTTCGCACGATCGTGCATTTTTTTATGCTTCATTGTACAGGCATACAATGCTAAAAATGCGAGTTAACCTCCAAAATTGGTTTTCAAGCGTTTTCTACAAAGATATGTCTTGGAAGACCGATTGTGTTTTAATATTCAAATAAAGTTTTGACAAATTATGAAATTCTAGCCGTCAAATCAAACTATTGTTAGAAAATACAAGCAAGTATGCTTTATACACGGTAATATTCATAATATCTCTTGTACAAATCTGTAATGAGCTATGAATGCAAAGTACTGATTATCTGTTTTGTTTCATATTAACAGGACATTCCTATAAGTTGTTCTGTGCTAAAAATATTACAATTTCATTAAAAAAGTATTTCAAGTAAGTATACTTTACAAACGATAACATTTATGTTTTCTCCTGTGAGAATCTGTAATGAGCTAAAATGCTATTTACACAGATTTTAGTACATGATATAGGTTAATAATTAAAAATGCATATTCGTATTCCGCTATCGTTCGAGATAAAGACACTTGATAAGCAAAAACATTACAAAAATACCTATAGGTTAAGTGAATGGTTTTAAGCAGATTGCATATTTTCATGTTAATTAAAAAATTAATTTAGTTTAATTACTTATTATTTAAAAAAATGTCCATTTAAATATTGGGAGCTATTTATAATAAACCAGATGAATAATTATTTTACACTAATTGACATTCAAGATGAAAATGGCCGATTTAAAACATTAACAAAAAGTTTCAAAAATCCCTATAGATTTAATAAATGATTTTAAATATATTGTACACATTCATATTAACGGAATACCGAATTTAATTTATTATTTAAATAGACAATTTATTTTCTATATATTTATCTTTATATACTAATTCAATTGAATCATTATTTAAGAAAATTAAATGCATAATTATTAATTAAATATAAAATCTGATTATAAGTTATCTAGAAACTCAAAAAAGCTTCAATAACAACGACTGTTTGTCGGAAATAAAATAATGACTAAAAATCCCTGTCGGCTTGGCTTTTAGGCGGAGGTAGATTTCGAAGATTTCTCATTTCAACAACAACAAAAAAAGTATGATAAGAGATAAACCCAGTTTAATAACTTCATTTAGCCGCTTAGGAAAAAAATTTAATTTCTTTTTTCTGCAAGAACTGGTTTTATCAGAATCCTTTTAAGCCAAATTCAGCTCAAATGCCCTTTTTGACAACATATTCTGTAATATATTCTGAATTTATTAAACAATCGGCCAAAACAGCACATTATATAGTTTCTAAATAAAAACAAACTACCAATTGAATGCGTTTGAGAGCAAAATTGAATTTAAAAATGAGTCATAATGTAAACTATTTGTTATTTTAATACATCCTTAATACTTTAATCATGATCGTTTCGGAAAATTTTGTGCGAAATGCCCAATTTGACAGCATTTTTAAAAATATATTCTATCTTTATCAAAAAACTGGCCAATGTGTCACATTATATAGTTCCTAAATAAGAGGATCTGTAAATTGAATGCGTTTGAGAGCGAAAATGGATTTAAAAACGAGGCCGAAAAAACGCAGTTTGTTATTTGAATACTTCCTCAAATATTCAATCATAATGACTTCGGGAAATTCTGTTTAAAATAGCCTTTTTGGCAACCTTTTTGAAATATATTCTGTCTTTTTCAAAACACTGTCCAATGCGTCACATTATATAGTTCCTAAATAAGAGGATCTGTAAATTGGATGCATTTGAGAGCAAAAATGGATTTTAAAACGAGCCAGAAAATACGCAATTTCTTATTTGAATACTTCGTTAAATTTTCAGTCACTTTGACTTCGGGAATTTCTGTTAAAAATTCCCTTTTTGGTATCCTTTATTGAAATATATTTTCTCTTTATCAAAAAACTGACCAATGCGTCACTTTATACAGTTTCCAAATAAGAGGATCTACCATTTGGATGCGTTTAAATCAAAAATTAATTTAAAAATGAGTGAGAATATAAGCAGTTTGGAATTGAGGTTTTTTCTCCAATTCCTATTATTGTTTAATTTATTTTTGCTATACGAATTAGTCCTATTAAAAACTTTTCATTATAAAAGTTGTAGATATTATTAATAAGATGTAAACTAAATTGAATTAGTTTTGATAGCTTAAAAATTGACAGAGTTAGGGATTTTTTTCTTTTTCACCCACCTTTTTCTTTTCATTTTTAATTTTTTTAATCGGTAAAAGTTGGTCCTATCAAAAACTTGTAAATACAAAAGTTTTAGATAATTTTGAGAACATTTATAAAAAACTTTGTCGGATTTAATATCTTGAGAATTGACGAAGTTATGAATTTTTTTCTCCCAAGAACCCTGTTTTTTTGCCTCTTGAGCCCGTTTCTAAATTTATCAAAAATCTGTCACGCATAAACTTCTGGACTATTTTTAAGAAGTGATATAAATTTTAAACCGATTCGATATCTATTTTCATTAAGAAGTTATGACGTTTTTTCGATTTTCACAAAAACCCTCTCTATTTCCACCCCCTTGGTCCGATTTTGCCCATTAACGAACTCGCCTTAGATTTTACGCCCCTTGATTTTATGTAAAAGTTTGAAGAAAAAAAGGGCATAATTATGGAAGTTATCGTGTCCAGAAGAAAGTGATATATACCGTTGATAGATAGATAGATAGATAGATAGATATAAGCTTTTATACTGATGGTAGTTTTGGGGTCTAGGAGTCCTGATCGGTGTAGATCTCTAAAAATTTTTCAGAAATTCCAACATGGGAGAGAATGCAATAGGTAGTATTTCATACGAAATCTACCTAACAATTATGTTTATAATTTCGAGTATCTATCTTGAATTACACATTAATAAGAAAATGAATGAACATAATTTCGTTAATTGAATAAAATTGCGCAACGTAATTTGATGTATTATTCATATTAATTGGAACTGACAACTGTTTAACATTAATTCATGACACAAATAAAGTTTCAGTGTAATTCCACATGCTATTCATATTAATCGAATCAGCTCTGACTAACAATATGCTTAGTCTAATAAAATACATTCACATTTATTTTCCTTCAACAGAAGTACTTGCTTTTCTAAAATGAGTGTCAATTCCCCATATTTTTGGTGGTTCAGTAAGATTAAACAAACTATACTGTTTGAAGACTGAAAATAAGGATGTTCTTAAACAATGTATTTGCATATGACAAAATTTGCAGGAATACCTGCACAAAACGGTTAGGAAACACATGCGTATTATGTTTACTTTTACAATGTTTATTATACTATAGGAAATGCAAATTTTGGTAATGAGCTTAGAAGCGAGAGATAATATTTACCGTCAAATAATCTCATTATTTAAAGACATGCAAGAGCAGTTTCCCGGTGAGATATCCAATTCAAAATAATGAGAATTGTTTATTTAATATTTAAATAAATATTTATAGTTTTAATAAGTGTTTTATGCATACAAAATTGATAAAATGTCACAGAGAAGTTTAATTCGTAATTCCCCGAATACCATGGATTAAATCAGGTAATGCTGATTTCAGATGTATTGATTTATGAAGTAACCTAATTAATAGACTTTTTGAAAGAATTCTTAAAGTGAATTGCTTATTTTAAAGTTTAAAGAAGTTACGACGTTGGATAGTTGTGTATAATTAAACAAGTGTGCTTATTTCCTTTTGTAATTGTTTCAGAAAAATAATAAGAAGTCAGTAAGTGTATTATTAATTTATGCGTTTACGGCAGAAATTCCAGAATTATTTAAAACTCGATTAGCATATTAAAACCAAATCGGTCTGCAAGTCATATTTTGGTGGAAAACATCTAAAAACCTAATTTAAGTGTTTGACACGCAGGTTTACTATTTTTATCTCACAATCGTGCATGTTTTTATACTTTAGAGTACAGGCATACAATGCTAAACCTACGAGTTAACCACCAAAATTGGTTATTCAAGTGTTTTCTATAAAGGTATGTCTTGGAAGACCGATTGTGTTTTAATATGCAAATAAAGTCTTGACAAATAGTGAAATTCTAGCCGTCAAATCAAGGTATTGATAAAAGGTACAAGCAAGTATGCTTTATACACTTTAATATTTATGATATCTCTTGTAAAAATCTGTAATGAGCTATGAATACAAAGTACTGATTATCTGTTTTGTTTCACATTAACAGGACATTCCGTATAAGTTGTTCTGTGCTAAAAATATTACAATGTCATTAAAAAGTATTTTCAAAAGTAAACTTTACACACGGTAATATTTATGGTTTCTCTGGTGAGAATCTGTAATAAGCTATTAAAGCTCTTTACACAGATTTTACTACACAACACAGGTTAATAATTAAAAATGCATATATATATATATATATATATATCGCTATTGTTCAAGATAAAAACACCTGATAACCAAAAAAAATTCAAAAATACCTATAGGTTTAGTGAATGGTTTTAAGCAGATTGCATATTTTCTTGCTAATTAAAAATAAATTTAGTTTATTAATTTATTATTTACATAAAAATTCCATTTAAATATAGGGAGTTAATTATAAAACACCAAATGAATCTTTATTTTACACTGGTTGATATTCAAAATGAAAATGGCAAAATTTAACTTTAACAAAAAGTTGCAAAAATCCCTTTAGATATTATGAATGATTTTAAATATATAATATACAATCATATTAACTGAATACCGAATTTAATTTATTATTTAAATAGACAATTTATTTTCTATAGCTTTATTTTTATATACTAATTCAATTAAATCTTTATTTAAGAAAGATTGGCAGAAAAAATGCATAATTATTAATTAAATATAAAATCTTATTTTAAGTTTTTATCTAGCAACACAAAAAATCTTCAAAAATAACAACTGTTTGTCGGAAATAAGATAATGACTAAAAAAATTATGTTTATAATTTCGATTATCTATCTTGAATTACACTTTAATAAGAAAATGAATGAACATAATTTCGTTCATTGAATAAAATTCCGCGACTTAATTTGATGTATTATTCATATTAATTGGAATTGACAACTGTTTAACATTAATTCATTAGACAAATAAAATTTCATTGTAATTCCACACGCTATTCCTATTAATCGAATCAGCTCTGATTAACAATATGCTTATTCTAATAAAATACATTCACATTTATTTTCCTTCGACAGAAATACTTGCTTTTCTAAAATGAGCGTCAATTCCCCTTATTTTGGATGGTTCAATAAGATTAAACAAACTATACTGTTTGGAATGCAAAATAAGGATGTTCTTTAACAATGTATTTGCATATGACAAAATTTGCAGGAATACCTCCACAAAACGGTTAGGAAATACATGCGTATTATGTTTACTTTTACACTGTTTATTATACTAGAGGAAATGCAAATTTTGGTAATGAGCTTAGAAGCGAGAGATAATATTTACCATTAAATAATCTCATTATTTAAAGACGTGCAAGAGCAGTTTACCGGTGAGATATCCAATTCAAAATAATGAGAATTGTTTATTTAATATTTAAATAAATATTTATAGTTTTAATAAGCTGTGCATACAAAATTGATAAAATGTCACAGAGAAGCATAATTCGTAATTCCCCGAATACCATGGATTAAATCAGGTAATGCTGATTTCAGATGTATTGATTTATGAAATAACCTAATTAATAGAGTTTTTGAAAGAATTCTTAAAGTGAATTGCTTATTTTAAGGTTTAAAGAAGTTACGACGTTGGATAGTTGTGTATAATTAAACAAGTGTGCTTATTTCCTTTTGTAATTGTTTCAGAAAAATAATAAGAAGTCAGTAAGTGTATTATTAATTTATGCGTTTACGGCAGAAATTCCAGAATTATTTAAAACTCGATTAGCATATTAAAACCAAATCGGTCTGCATGTCATATTTTGGTGGAAAACATCTAAAAACCCAATTTAAGTGGTTGACACGCAGGTTTACTATTTTTTTTCTCACAATCGTGCATGTTTTTATACTTTAGAGTACAGGCATACAATGCTAAACCTAAGAGTTAACCACCAAAATTGGTTATTCAAGTGTTTTATATAAAGGTATGTCTTGGAAGACCGATTGTGTTTGAATATGCAAATAAAATCTTGACAAATAGTGAAATTCTAGCCGTCAAAACAAAGTATTGATAAAAAGTACAAGCAAGTACACTGTTAAAAATAAAGGTGACAAACCGGTGCCATTTGGGACCCGGAGGTGAAAAGGCGGTGCCATTTGGAACCCTAGGGTGCAATAGGGGCTTGAATATGTGGTTGGGGTGCCGACAGATCTCTTACTGGATGACTGGAGCTAAATAAGGTGCCAAGCACTTCGTATTGGCAGCAATGCCCCACCTCATCGGGTGACTGGCGACTTGCGCATGCGCTGTGACATGTGTCTTTCTGCTTTCGGTGTCGGCAAGTAAAATCTATGGCTGTGAGAGAATCAAAACATGGCAGTGTCTATATTGGCGATATTAATTGAGGACTGACAACTGAGCTACAACGAAACAACAATGAGGACTTAACGATCCAATTTGCGCGACCAGTGAACCGGGCAAAGTCTGACTAAAGGTAAGATTTAACTTTATTTTATTTTATTGTTATGTTAATTTATCGTACATCACTATATGTAATGTCATTAAAAGAAATAAAAACAGTAAATTAGATTTTTTTTTTTTTAGTATGATTGATCGGTAAGTTTATTATGTGAAGCTACAAGCTATACTCCCGCCAAAATACTCGCTTGCTAAAGTTAATTCTATAAGGCAGTTATTTTACAATTTCTCGTTTGCATGTCAATATTTTTAAATGATTTATCGGGGGCATAGCTACCGAGAAGCAATTGGAGCAAACTGCTCCAGACGAATCCTAAAGGCGCACAGTTAGAAAGAGCAAAATGAAAGATAGTAAAATTATTTACGTATTTTTTCATTACAAATCAGTTATTATAGACGAATCTTGTTGCGATCGGAATATACTATGACCATTTTACCTTATGTGCTCGACTGTTTAGATTTAACCCTGTTGTTAGTGGTCTCAGAGACCGTGAGTTTTTCAAGTTTGACAATTTAACTGTATGTTTTAGTTTAACTTTAGATACTGGTCAAATTTTGCTTAGTTTGGAGTCTTATTACTACCTCTAAATACTTTTGAATAGATCGATAGATTTGATTTATAATATTCTGGTATATAAAGTTCAATACATAAATAGTATTCTGAGAGTTAATGTAACATTTTATTCATCTTCAGATTGAACGGTCTGACACTCTGACAGACAGCTCACAGTAGTTATGTGACAATTTTTGTCACAGCATCAGTTAAAGTTAGAATATATTTTTGCGTCTATATACAGTTAAAAGCAGTTACTTTTATTTGCGAAGTTTTAATTTTAACCTTTATACGGGATCTCAGACAGCATCTGGTCGGCTTTGCATATATTGTCGGATAGATGCTATCCGAACCTCTCCTGTAAAGGTTAATTCACACCATATTTCAGCCTCAAGTAACTTCTCCAATACTGTTTCAGTTTGCCTGATTTGTCTTTGTTTGAGGGGGGGGGGGGGGTAACTTTTTTCATTTAAGACATTGAACACTTGCAAATCTTAAAGTAATCAAAACTTATTTACAGGGTTTTCATTATTAGCATTTTCCTTATTAACTACCAATATTTTCAAAATAAGCTTCATAATAAGATTAAATAGGGAGGCGGCAGCACTGACAATCATCTCGTCTAATTTACAGATAAAAAGCACTGATAAAACCTCGATTTGCATATTAAAACGTTATTGGTCTGTCAAGTCATACCTCGGTGGGAAATGCCTAAAAATCTAAAAGATTTATGCCTAAAAGATTTTAGCGGTCTCTTAGGTTTACCATTATGTTTTATTACTCCCAATCCTTCATATTTTCGCACTTTTGATTTCATTTTCTTTCAAAAAGTGAGAAAAAGTTAAGGTATTTAATTGAATGAACCTTAGGATCTGATTATCGACTATGGAGATTTACACCCCTTTTTTCGAAAGTATTCTTTTGCATTATACGTTATTTAGTAGCAAAATATTATGGTTAAATAAAATAAAACATTTTTTTTTCAAAAATAGTAACTTAAGTTTTCTGAGACCGTTATCAGTCACCACCCCCCTTTCTCAATCATCAACATCATCCGATATCACAAATTTGTAGTCATGAGAATTCAAATTATAAAAGGAAAACACTCTGTATTTACTCCACTTAACTTTTAGAATAGTTTACAGAAATAATGTGTGTTCAACAAGTATAACAATGAATAAAAACTTATGTCCTAATTTTACACAAACGTGAAATTTTTCAGCTCGTGATGAAGGTTTCGTGTTATAAAGAAAATTTTCACTTTCATTTATAAATCTTAAACATTTTTCTAATTATATAATTTTTAACAATCTTTCATTCCACCCGTTCTGAAACAGGGCCAATAAACAAGGTTGGCTTTTTACCTGTGGAAACCTGGGGAGAAAGTTTTAACAACCTAACGATGTACAATAAACTGTTAGCCCTTAAACTGTATCTTAATACTATTGATAAAAATTCTATTTTCATGTAATTGGTGTATTAATGTATAATATCTATATAATGGAGAGTGGAGGGAGGGGTAGGACATTTTTTACAAAAGTAAAAAAAATGATTTTGTTTGATACAAAAAGAAAAATTTAAATTTATAGCGTGCAAGGTAAAACACTTTTTAATCTCCCTGAACAATATATAAACATAACGTACAAAAGCTATTTCATTTTAAAGAAGACGTAAGTTCCAAAAGATGTCCCATACCTCCCCCATTAAGAGTTATGGGACAGCAATAAAAAAAAAGCTATAAGACACAAATAACCTAGTGTCATGTCGGCAAGATAAACAATCAAACAAAGATTGTAAATTGATAATGTATGTGCCACAATATAAAATTCCAGTATCTTCATAACTGGTATGAAAATTCAGGATTCTCATAGGTCATAGATGACATAGGTCATAGATGACAAAATCAACAATTCAATTTATTTACATTTCGAAGTATGAATGCATATATTATCAATGTTTTAATTAATATATTATCCTCTAAAAATGTTTGCATGTTAGCAATTTGCAATAGTCCTCATTAAAAAAAAGGAACTGGACACGTCCCATTCCTCCCTTTGCTGGCATGTCCCATTCCTCGCCACTTCCTTGTTTTGTGTTAAACTTCTTATGTACACAAAAGTTTAGGTGTAGTTTAAATTATCGATAATATACGGTATAATGTTCCATAAATAGGGAAACTATTACATTTATACATAAACAAGTCATTAATATATTGAAAGCAAATAAATGAAATTTAAATTTGATTTTTGAAATAATTTTTTCCTTCATACATTTGCAAGTCTATGCATATCAATATTTTTTGAAAACTGAAGAATAGATTACCATTGCTTCATCTTGTGTGCGATGGATGATTTAGAATAATGCTTATAGAGAAAAACCTACTGTCCCATTCCACCCGATTTTCCAATATATAACAAAAGGGGAAATAAAGAATTAGTCAGTTCCCTAAACCTGCTGATACACTTTAATCTTAGGGATTTTTTATATTTTCTGTTCCAAATCTGTACAGCATATGTTAACCTTTAACTGTTGTGACAAAAATTGTCGCATAATTACTGTGAGTGGTCTGTCAGACCGCTTTATCTAAATATGAATAAAACGTTAAATTAACTCTCAGAATAATATTTTTAAAATAAACTTTCTATACAGGACTATTATAAATAAAATTCAGTTATTTAAAAGTCTCTAGAGATAGTAATAGGACTCCAAACGACACAAAATTTGACCAATATCTATAGTTCAACTAAAAATTACGAGTTAAACTCCAAAACTTGAAAAACTCAGCGGTCTGTGAGACCGCTAACAGTAGTTAAGGGTTAACTGTCTATTGTTTCACAAAAAAAAGTTTACGTGTCAGTTGCACTCTTTTCCACTTGTACTCATTTCCAAAAATGTTCTTGAAACAAAAAGACGTAAAAGGCAAAATTTGGTGGAAAACAAATAATAATATAGAAATAAATCCTGAATTACTACATTTAACGGTGATTATTCACTCCTTGTAGTTTTTCACCCAAGCGAATTTTTTCAAACTTTTCATACATGCATAGTAAATTAAGAAAGAGACTTGGTGTACAGAAGGTTACTAAGCTTGTATTTTGTTATAGAATGCTAAGAGGCTTTAAAGACATAGATAGGTAAAATTTACTAATATTTGTGTGTACAGACAGGTCAGTTAATATTTGTGAGCGTTTGTTTTTTATCAAAATGATTAGGATTTTTAAGTGTAGAAAATGTGTACTTATAGTTTTTTGTTTTTATTTAGTTTAAATAAAAATTAGTAAACTAATCTCCATTATGATGAAATATAATGAATATTGTAATGTGCATTCCCATAATAGTTGTGATAATTTTTAGACTTGGTAATGATAAATGTACAATAATATCTTTAAAATTTTGAATTCTTGCAAGAAGAAAACAAAGATGAAAGTTTTCTGGGCTTTTTATGTTTATTAAAACCCATTATTTTTATATAGTATTCTTTTACTGACTCAAAATACATGCTTAAGAAATTTTACCTAATAATAATCGAAATTAGTGAATATTGTTATATGGAATTACAGTATTAATGCTCAGAAAAGTTTTACCCCTGGGAAAATGAAAACTTAGTAGATCCATTTTCATAAAAATGACAAAAACAGTTTTAATGTGCTAACAAAACTTTTTTTTTCCCTATTTTTTTTTTTTTCATCATTAACAGTCATTTGAAATCCTGATGTTACAACGTTTCATTCATTGGTATATTACATTTATTGTACAAAGTTATTTTCCCTTACTCACAGGTTCCACAATCAAGTTATGAAGAGAATGAGTTTTCCCTTATCATTAAAGTGTTGCAAGAAGAATGGCAAAAAAGAAAACCGAATGAGGATTTAATTAAAGACAAAATGGAACGCCCTTTTCTCCACCTAAGTATATAACAACCCATCCCGTCGCTGAAACATTAACATGTCCCCCCCCCCCTCTTTCAATAAACTAATGAGGTATATTCAATGCCAATAACTGCAAATTTATTTTGTAGTACATGTCATTTTACAAGCAGTTTAAAAAATTTGACAACACATTTTTTTTTTTCCAGTAACAGAACGAAACAAAACGGTTTCGAATATATGAAGCTGTTTTGAGGTATTTTCTAACCATTAAAAAGAATAGTCTCTCACAACTGGTGCAAAAGAGAAAATCAAAAAACAAAGGATTGTCACAACTGCTAATAGAATGCGCATCCACAGAAGGTAACAGGGTGTAATAACAGTTTTTAATCATTAACCTCAACAAGTGAGGGGGTACCGAGTTGTTTGGTCTTAATCAGCCCAATTTAAATCCTGTTTAATGTCAAATGATTTTTTTTAAAAAAAATTGATTTAAATTGGCCTTCATTTTTAGATCGATTATTACTGGAATAAGGATAAATTTTATTGTTTAAATTTGAAGAAAAAAGACTAAAACAATATTAAGGATTATTCAAATGCAATCAGCATGTAATGATTTTTTTTTTTTAAGTATGTAATAAAATTTTTATTAAAAATATAACTCATTATTTAAAAAAAATGAACCCAACGTTAAAAAAAGTTTACAATTATAGATACGAAGTAAAAATACGGATTAATATCACTCCCTTTTAATACTGTTCTATTTTTGTAGATGCCCCTCCCCCTCCTCCTGTCTGCAAGCATGTCGGTGAAGCAAACCTGTACAGTTGTGTTTTCTTTATAGGGTTATTACTTTTAAATCAGGTTAAATAATTCACAAGCTAATATTAATTGTATAATTGATTACACTTATAAGTCACATATTTATTAGCTCATTCTAATATTTTTTTATTTATGGTAATATTTAAATGTAAGTTTTAAGTAATTTTTAAAATGCATATGAATTCCTTAATATTTCTAAAACATTTCTTTAATGCTTTATATTTGAATAAAAAATTATGTTTAACTATTTATTCTTCAGAGATTTGTATTACAAATAAATATATGTAGTTTATGGGAACAATAATTTATATTTTCACTGTTTACTGTTATTGAAACTAAAAAATATCAATCCAAGTTCCATGTTTCTCTTATAACTGAATAAACTTTATTTTTCACTTTTTTTGATTCACTGTAGTCATGAAAGATAAGATACTAGCATGCTCTTGTATGAGAATTCAGAATAAATTAATATAATTGTTATGTTACAGAATTGACAGACAAACGCATTCATTATAATATGTGTAAATACACATGCATATATATAAATATAGATAATGTAAATTTTCAAGCATATCTATATACAGAAATATAAAAAAACTGCTTTAAATCAAATAAGTCTGGAATTTATTAATTAATTTATTTAATTTATAAAAAATAATTGTGATTTTTTATCGACCCTGAAGTGTGGGGAATAGTAATCAGTGTTATCATATATGTTTCAGTTGTTCCAAACAATACTTTTTGAAGTGATATATAAAACATATAATCCTGTAACCCAGAAGTGAAAAAATAGCATACTTATTCTCTACAAATAATCCATAAGGGTCTAATTAAATAAAATATCTAGACTGTCACACAATTTGATTTTCTCATGCAAAATTTTTCATAAAATGCATACTACAATTGTTTTAAAAATCTATTGTCCCTGTTGATGAGTTAATTTTAGATCTTTTTGTTCATTTTATTCTAAAAATCAATGTTAGAGTTTTTTTTTTTTTTAAAAATTCAACTGTTATTCATTTGATTTTCACAAAAAAGTATATTTTACCATAATTTTTACCCCTCGCCCTCCCTCCCCCCCCCCCCAAAAAAAAAAAGATAAATGCATACATGGATTATCTTTATAGATATTGTATGTCTAGCCACTTGGATAATCTGGAAAAGTCCAGGAAATTCACATGGACGGTAAAAGTCAGTGAAATTTAACCATATGTGAAGAAATGTCAGGAAAATTTCAAAATTCCAAGAAAAAGATAGAAATTTTGAACTTTCAAGAAAAAAAAATTAAATACATGCTTCTTATAAAACTAAGGATTTGAAATTGTAGCGCCATTTAATTCAAACTTTGCTGCTCATAAGTACTGTAAAGAGTTTCAACATCTCGTGCAAATCATTTTGTCTATTCCCTTTTAGTCCTCCTTTATAAGAGAGAGATTGAGTTTTTCAGTTTCTGCTTCACGGAAAGTTTCTACTGAACGGTGTAGGATTGATTAAGTCTGCTTACTTATCTTTGTTTAGGAACTGAACATTTGTTAGCTTAATTTATTGAATATTTATTATTTGTATTAAAATATGTCAAAGCAATCTGTATTAACTGTGACTGATGTGATAAAGAATTTCACACTAATTTGACAAAATGGATAGAATCCTAGTGTATCTTCAAAATGTGTAGCAAGTAAAGTGTTCTACAATTTGTAAATTTTGCAAAATAAATAAATAGATAAATAAATAAATAACAAATCAGTAATTTATGCTTCAAAATCGGTCGTAAAAGTTCCATACTCAAATTCACAATTTTTAATTTTTTTTGTGTGTAACGTCACAAACTCTTGATACCTATAATAATAATAATAATAATAATAATTGGTATAGAAAACCTGGCCATCTTAGGGAAATTCGTTGTTAATCTGGGACAGACACCTTGTTGTAAAATATGTTTTGTTAATATGGTTAATGTAAATAGTTTGTAACTCTTAATGATAACACATAAAGGAATATCTGAATGACAAGCACCAGTTGATCATGCAATTTTCTTGTGCTGTCTGAAAATAAGCAATAAAGAGGAAAGTGCCCAGTAAAACTGATAGCATTGACCTCACAGGTTATACATACAACTGTATATTATACTCTAATTTCAAAGAATAATGCCCTTCCAAAAATAAAAGAAATCAACTGTAAGTTAATGGCCAGGGAAATAGCTACCACCCCTCTATATACTTAACCAATGAGCCCCTAAAACTAATCAGGAAAGTGCCTTATCAGAGTGAACCTATATATAAATTTTGAAGTAAATTTGATAATTCTGCATGATTTCTGCATACTTATCTAAATTAAGGTGGGTAGCACTCTCTTCTCCCTCCCTTCATATTTAACCAATGAATCTCCAAAGCTAATCAGTGAAGAACCTTATCAGAACGAGCCTACATATAAATTTGAACCAAATCTGATATTTATATCAAGAATTATCACGTTACATACGGAACCTGCGGGAACATTAGCTGTTAGGCTTTGATAGCCTTGTGAGCTAAAATCGTCATTAATCTAAATTTTTAGCACTATAAACACCATAAATTTGTTCTTTTTTATATTTTATTCTTTCTTTTTTTGTTCATCTACCTTTTTGGCTGTGCTTTGATGACACATTTTAATTGGACTGTTTGTTGTGTGTTTTTCTTACTGTATTATTATTATTATTTCAGATAGTGAACTTCCATTTACAGTACCAACATTACCATGCTTGATGCAAGAAAAGCTCTCTCTTGGAAAAGCGACTCTTTATCAAGAAGAAGGTGCAGAAATATCTGTGTTACAACCTGTGATTGTCCACCACAACTCAAGCAACTTGTTAAATGAGTCATGTTATGAATTAATTTTAGATAAACAGTTTATTACAAAACTGAAAATTTTATAAGCACAGTTACTTTGTGGTATACATTATTTTGGCTGTTTGACGTTGACTATAGCAAAAGCCAATTTAAATTTTTATCATATTTAGATATGTCTTTAAACTTTCTGAGATGCATTAGTTCCACATAGTGTCAAGTCTTTGTTTAATAATATTTAATACATTCTTGATGTTTACAATAAAAAGATTATTTGAACTAAAAGGTATTTTTTATTCAGTGTTTTATTTATTTCATTATAATTACTCTTTGGATTTAAATTTCAGATGCAATAAGCCAAAACACAAAAAATTGGCAGAAAGTGTATTGATGTGGATACCGGATAAGAAATCAGCAGTCGTTAGTGATCAAATGCAACTAAATTATAGAAAAATTATTCCTAGTCGTCAAATCTTGATAGCTAGCTTTCTTTAACATTAATTTTTGTTTAACAAATGCTTTCATTTGTATTTAAGCATACATCCCCCCCCCCCTGCACCATGACAGCAGTACGTGTCTTACGAATTTTGCACCTGTCAATAACCTCTAAGTTAACTTCACTTTAACCAATGACTGATAAAACTGGTCCTTGGGGATTACGCCCCTGTAAACAAGAGTTTCTTTTATTATGAGATATTTCTCCATCCTTATATGTTTCTAAAATAAGAAACTTTTCTTTCAATTTGGCTTATCCCTAGTTATATCTAAAGTTCATATTTTCTTTTTGTGGACATATTTGCTTGATTATCTGTTTTGTATGCATATAAGCTTTATAAAATAAATAAGTTTTCCCAGAATCCAAATATTGTAGTTTAATCTGGTTTCATACTTATTGAAAGCCACTTTTTATTTTGTTTTAGTAAGATAAAATGTTTAATATATAAAGTTTCCTCCCCACTTGCCTTCAACACATAAAAATTAAATAGGCAATGTAATATTATTTTTAAGATGATTCTGAAAAGAAATAAGAAAATATGAAATACAGTTGTTACATAGAAAAAAAAATGTAGGCATTATTTTGACACTTTACAAACAGTTCTTAATTTCTAACCCTGTGTGGATATATGCAATAAAATATGGATTTGCAAAAGTTCACTATAAAGCTAAGTACTACATATAATTGTAAGAATGATTATTTGGCTCAATTTCATCTATGATTTTACTACAATTATAAAATTACCTTATTTTCTATAGTTCATTTCATAGTTTGATGGCTAACGTTCTGGAAAATTTTTAAAGAATATGGACTATTCTTACTAATTAAAAAGTTACAGTATTTATTACATTAAACTTTATCATCTCTAATTAGTGTTTTACATTTGTTTTTTTAATTAGATACAGCAGGGTGGCTGAAAAGTATGGGTGCGTTTCTTGACATCGATATTTTACAACTAAAATCTGAGAAATGCTTATTTAAAAATTTTGTAGCATTTTTTTTTCTATTATTGTATTAAAATCTTAATCGCCCGAAAAGTTCACAACCTTCAAAATGATCAGCGACTATTATTTTTAACGAAATGTTGGCCTCATGGAAGTAAAATAATTTTAATGGAACTTCCAGCAGTATTGAGGCTTTCACGTAAGCAAAAACAACATTGACCTTTAACACCCATCAGCGTGGTTATTTAACAACCGGTGTATTGCCTTCAAACAATCAGACCTTAACCCACTTGATTTCTGTAAAAATTTAGAACAAGAAAATCTCCACTTTGCATTGTATGTGATACGAAATTATCAAAGCATAGAACGATTTAAATCAGAATTATCTGCAGCGGACTTATGTAAAAACTTATGTAAAAATAAATGTCATGTCAGTGAATAATTTGTTAAAATATTGTTATTTCTTATATTTTTGTTTTTTTAGATTAAAATGTGGGATATATTTTACAGGATATAGCATTTTTCTGTGCACCCATACTTTTCAGTTGCCCTGTATATGAAATAGAAAATACATCTCGAGCAATATAATGTGTGTCAAAAAAGATGGTAACGGATTATTTCTAAAACTATAAGAGAAATTATAAAAATATTCATATGAAGTTAGATAATCAAATTGTATTTTTTCTTATTTAGGAGACAAAAAACATCAAATTTTTATACTGTTCCTGTATCTAAAAATACCCAATCACAAAAATAGTTACTGTCCCATTCTTAATCATACCCAAAAAAATTTATCCAAAAATCTGAGTTATCAGATTACAGTCAAAAATCATGATTTATTTCATTTTACCAAGAAATTCAAAACATGAAATCGAAAATCAGTCTTCAAATTGCATGACAAAGTCACAATATTTGACTGTAACTCGGTGATTTTTGGCGGTACAAAGTAGGTGTAAAGATTACGTGAATTTTGTGATTTATTCAAACAAAACCCTTTGGGTATGACTAAGAGTGCAATAGTGATTGGGATATTGAAACGCAGAGAGTATAAAAGTTTTTTTTTTCTTAAAATACTTTCCACGTAAATGAGAGTACAATTTGAATTCTCTGCCTTTGTATGATTTTTTTTTCAGTTTATATTATCCCTCTTATAGTTACAAAAATATGCTACAATTTTTCTTTAAACACCTGTTAATTTGTTTAAAATATATAATGTTCCATCAATCTAAAAAAAAAAAAAAAAGACTCAAAATATTGACTGATCCTGATAATTTTCTCTGCAGAATTCAATTTAAAAATAGGTGAATACTTTGTATTTCATGATTCAAACCATTACAATTTCTAGACAAGCGGAGGGGGGGGGAGGGTGCCACTATGGACTAAAGATTGTGAATGCTTCTCTTGTAGGGTGCTACAGGACAACCTGGATTAGGCATGTCATCCTTTCACACCCTGGGGTACCCTGGATAAGAGGTGCCATCATTCTCCCCTGAGATGCGATCCTTTCACCCCCTGGGGCAACCTAAATAAGGGGTGCCATTACTCTCCCCTGAGATGCCATCCATTCACCTCCTGGGGCACCCTGGATAAGGGGTGCCATTATTCTCCCTCGTGGTGCCATCTTTTCACCCTCTTGAACACTCTAGATAAGGGGTGTCATTATTCTCCCCTGAGGTGCCGTCCTTTCACCCCCCTGAAACACCCTGATTCAGAGGTGCCATCCTTTCACCCTAGTTAAGGGTGCCATTTTAGCTCCTCTAGGGGTGTCACCAGTGAGACAAGCGTTTCACCCCTAAAAGGTGCAATGTGTCACCATTAGTTTTAACAGTGTATGTTTATACACTTTAATATTTATGATATCTCTTGTAAAAATCTGTAATGAGCTATGAATGCAAAGTACTGATTATCTGTTTTGTTTCACATTAACAGGACATTCCGTATAAGTTGTTCTGTTCTAAAAATATTACAATGTCATTAAAAAGTATTTTCAAAAGTAAACTTTACACACGGTAATATTTATGTTTTCTCTGGTGAGAATGTGTAATAAGCTATTAAAGCTATTTACACAGATTGTACTACACAACACAGGTTAATAATTAAAAATGCATATATATATATATCGCTATTGTTCAAGATAAAAACACCTGATAAGCAAAAAAAAATTCAAAAATACCTATAAGTTTAGTGAATGGTTTTAAGCAGATTGCATATTTTCATGCTAATTAAAAAATAAATTTAGTTTATTAATTTATTATTTACATAAAAATTTCATTTAAATATAGGGAGTTAATTATAAAACACCAAATGAATCTTTATTTTACACTGGTTGATATTCAAAATTAAAATGGCAAAATTTAACTTTAACAAAAAGTTGCAAAAATCCCTTTAGATATTATGAATGATTTTAAATATATAATATACAATCATATTAACTGAATACCGAATTTAATTTATTATTTAAATAGACAATTTATTTTCTATAGCTTTATTTTTATATACTAATTCAATTAAATCTTTATTTAAGAAAGATTTGCAGAAAAAATGCATAATTATTAATTAAATATAAAATCTTATTTTAAGTTTTTATTTAGCAACACAAAAAATCTTCAAAAATAACAACTGTTTGTCGGAAATAAAATCATTACTAAAAAAATGATGTTTATAATTTCGATTATCTATCTTGAATTACACGTTAATAAGAAAATGAATGAACATAATTTCGTTAATTGGATAAAATTTCGCAACTTAATTTCATGTATTATTCATATTAATTGAAACTGACAACTGTTTAACATTAATTCATTAGACAAATAAAATTTCAGTGTAATTCCACATGCTATTCATATTAAACGAATCAGCTCTGATTAAGAATATGCTTATTCTAATAAAATACATTCACATTTATTTTCTTTCGACAGAAGTAATAGCTTTTCCAAAATGAGTGTCACTTCCCCATATTTTGGGTGGTTCAGTAAGATTAAACAAACTATACTGTTTGAAGACTGTAAAATAAGGATTTTCTTTAACAATGTATTTGCATGTGACAAAATTTGCAGAAATACCTCCTCAAAACGGTTAGGAAACACATGCGTATTATGTTTACTTTTACACTGTTTATTATACTAGAGGAAATGCAAATTTTGGTAATGAGCTTAGAAGCGAGAGATAATATTTACCGTCAAATTATCTTATTATTGAAAGACGTGCATGAGCAGTTTACCGGTTAGATATCCAATTCAAAACAATGAGAATTGTTTATTTAATATTTAAATAAATATTTATATTTTTAATAAGTGTTTTATGCCTACAAAATTGATAAAATGTCACAGAGAAGTTTAATTCGTAATTACTCGTATGTCATGGATTAAATCCGGTAATGCTGATTTCAGATGTATTGAATTTACGAAGTAACCTAATTAATAGACTTTTTGAAAGAAATCTGAAAGTGAATTGCTTATTTTAAAGTTTAAAGAAGTTAGGACGTTGGATAGTTGTATATAATTAATCAAGTGTGCTTATTTCCTTTTGCAATTGTTTCAGAAAAATAATAAGAAATAAGTAAGTGTATTATTAATTTATGGTTTTACTGCAGATATTCCAGAATTATTTAAAACTCGATTTGCATACTAAAACCAAATCGGTCTGCAAGTAATATTTTGGTGGAAAACATCTAAAAACCCAATTTAAGCGGTTGATACGTAGGTTTACTACGGTTTTTCGCACAAACTTGCATGTTTTTATACCTTAGTGAACAGGCATACAATGCTAAACCTACGAGATAACCAACAAAATTGATTTTTCAAGTTCATTTTTCTACAAAGATGTCTTGGAAGACCGTTTGTGTTTTAATATGCAAATAAAGTCTTGACAAATAGTGAAATTCAAGCCGTCAAATCAACGTATTGATAGAAAGTACAAGCAAGTATGCTTTATACACGGTAATATTTATGATATCTCTTGCACAAATCTGTAATGAGCTATGAATGCAAAATACTGCCCAACAAACACATAACTTGTGGGCCATTAAAGGTGTCGTTAACGTTGGCCCAAAGTGTTTGGTGACGGCCCGCCATCCTTTGCCGTAACGGCTCCGTCAAAAAACTGTCACGCTGGCCAGAACGCGGCCACAAGATGAGGCCCACAAATGTGCCATAAACTTTTTATCAAAATATCAGACAGCCTCAAACTTGCCACAATTATTCTTTTAAAGGCCATTAACAATCAGAGCTAGCCGTAAGTGTGCCCTAGCCATGCCATTTGTGTTTTGTAAGAATTAAGTTTAGCCAAAAGCTGCCCACAAAAGAGCCCTTTAGGATTTATTCTATCCAAAAGCCTGCCACTACCATGCCATAAAAATTATTTAAGCATAAATTCAAAATCTGTTTAATAAAAAATATTTATTAAAGAACTGCTTGAATGATTAAATGTTTTTGCATAAAAAATAAATATATTAAGAATAATTTAGGTACAATAAAATATATGTATATATAAATTTACTTTTCTTGAATTTTTCGAAAATTTTCCAATTCGCATATTGAATTTAATAATTTGTTTATTTATTCTATTATGCATTAAATATATATTATATATAAATAATGCAATTTATAAACAGTTGTATTTCATATACAATTTGAAAAATAAAATTAGTATGCCAAACATTGTATTTTCAATAAGCTCAAGATAAATAAATTTATACATTTTTGAAAAATGAACCGAAATCATTATTACTATATTTATTTTTCATGAAGAAACATTTGTTATTCAAGCAATTATTCAACAATTATTTTTTATTCAACACATTTTGAACTTACGCCTAAATAACATATATTCTTAATATGATTTATTATGTACTTTATATTAAAATAGATCTATTTTATGTATGTATGTGGTGTTTTGTTTAGCTTATTGTTAAGTCTGTTAATATATAAAATGTATGTTGTAATATAAAATGTGTTCGTGATATATTTTTGTTTATTTTTTTATACATTTATTTGCAAGCCTTTTACCAGTATTTTGTGCTTATTCATTAAAGAATTATTTAATTATTTTCTTATAATTCCTTTTTTTATGTATATTGATTTTATTTTGTAAGAAATTTTTAAACGCTTCCATTTTGGCAAATGCAAGATAATATTTGCTTTATATTGTATGATTCACCGATATTCTAATACATTAAAATTCTATTTAACTTAGAAAATAGTTAATGTTCTTTTTCAATATATGAAGTTTCGGGGCACAGTTTATCAATCAAAGATAAAAAATATATATACAAAGTATTTTAACTTTTCCTAAACACCCGAGAGTTTTATTCAATTACTTCAATTAAATTTTATTATTAATATTCTTACTTACAAAAAGAAAACAGTTTTTTCTCAATCTCTCTCTCTCTCTCTCTCTTTTTTTCCACTGAAGCAAGCTATTTTAAAGAATCTCAAATGATATATATAAATATAACATTTCAAAGTAATATCGATAGTCCTTAGCAAAAAGAAAATAAATTATTAAACAATTATCTATTAAATTAAATTTTACAATATTTTACACTATTTGAATTAAATTTTACAGTATTTGAAGAATAAGAATGGGGAAAAAAAGTAAATTTCACCCATAAGAATAAGATTTATTTAAATTAAACTGTCCAAGCATTCGCAATTCATTGAAAAAAGCCCCTATATTTACTGATTAAAAAAAAAAAAAAAAAAAAAAAAAAAAAAAAAAAGAATTTAATGTAACAGAACGTCATTAAATCATGCTATGTATAAAAAAAATATTTTACATTTGCCAAAATAAAAATGTTAAAAATACTCTGTAATCTAATACATAAATACTCTATATATTATACAAAATAAAATCAAAATATTTAAAACAGCTTAAATTTACAATTCTTTAATGAATAAACAAAAAATAATAAGACTTACTAATAATTTACTTATGCTCTTGTGCATATTTCAGCATTATAGTACTTGTAAAATTCCTGTAACTTTTAAAACATCCTCTCTCTCTCTCAGTACGATATCTAATGAAGAAGCGTGGTGACTTTGCAAAAATAGAAGGGGGTCGAAAATTAGGGAGAGGTTTCCTAGAAATTGCTCTGTTCCCCCTATGACCTTCGCGAGTGAATTCCTTTCGGGAAGCAAAGAAAGTAGATGGATACCTCTCTAAGGCTGCGGGAAAACAGCACTATTTTCAGTTACACTAAAAGAGCAATTTTATTTTACCTGAAAATATATTTCAAATCATATCAAAAATTTGTGTTATAAAAACAGTTTATTTTCCACTTTTCCTGCTGCCTTGTATTCAATAACATATGCTTGCTGAAACAATGAAAGGAATATTTTTTTCGTTTGTTCGTTACAAATATTTTTTTCATGAATCTTGAAAAAAAAAAAAATAACGCTTACCATTAAATTTGTAGTAAATTATAAGTATAATATGAAAGCTCAATGAACAAAAAATATATATAATTAAATAAACATAAATACGTATTTATGTTTATTTAATTATATATATATATATTTATTTTTTTTTTCAAGAGAAAAAAAATGATAAAATTTCAACAAGGGGAAGAGGCAGAAGAATTTTCAACAAATAAATGTGATGAATCATTAAATGAAAGTTTTAAACAATTGTTTAAAACTTTTATCCAATAATTCCTCATGTTCATCACTTATAACCAATGCAACAAAAATATTACTTTTGCGCTTTTCTTTCTATTTTATAAATTTATATTCCGGAAATTAAAAATATCCATTTTTATTCCAATTTTTTTCCCCCATAAAAAATCTTTTAATTAAAATAGGGAGTTTTTATTTATATATTATTAAATAGATAATAAATCGTGCAAAATACTAATGTTTTCAAATAAAATTCCGGTTTTTGCTTCTTTAAAGTCAGGTATGACATCTGTGTTTTTTATTAATAATTTAAGAATAATAATAAAACAAACAAACATAAATTGTAAGGAATTTGATAAAAACATTTTTATTTATTTTTTACTTTACACTGAATTTAAAACAATAAAATTTATTTTCGAAGAATTTTATTTTACAGGAAAATAAATTTTAAATAGAATTAAAATTTTTTGTTATAAAACAGTTTATTTTCCTATTTTTCTACCCCCATATATTCAACAACATGGGCTTGTTAAAACAAAGAATGCAATATTTTTTTCATTTGTTCATAACAAATATTTTTTTTAATGAAACTTGAAAAATATAAAAAAAATTCACGCCTCTGATTAATTTTCCAGCATACTTTTTTGTAATATGAAAGCTCAATGAATGAATGCATCTTATTGTAATTAAATATTTTGTGCACTTCCTATGAATTTGTATTTTGTTTATTTCAGCTATTAAAATCTAGAGAAATTGAAAATTAATGCATTCATTGTTTCTAGCATGACCATAAAAATATATCTATGCAAAGATATCGAAGTATAGTTTGGAAATATATTATTTTACATCTCTTAAATGTAAATATTTTTACATTTTTACTGATATATATATATATATATATATATATATATATATTCCTTAAATAGTTTTAAACGAAAAAGAATAAATTAATCATCTATACTGTCCTAGATATAAATCTTATAATGTATTTACATTTTTAATAAATGCCACATTTGAAATAATTAAGCTTACTTTAAAAGAAATGAAGAAAAAAAAATACATTTCCTCTCATTAATTAAATATTCGGGTTAAGTAATACCGGGCCTGCACTTTTTAAATCATGAGGGGCCGTTTCAAGCTTGCCCGAAACTGCCCCTCAGTGATGACAGGTCAAATAAACGCAACCGTTTTCTCCCTGCTGAAACGTGTACAATTCGGCAACTGCTGCCGCAAGTAGCGGCGCCTCACTTACGGTACGGTAATGTTTGGCTACAAATGGCCTTAACTCACTATGGCCGCAACGAATACGGCTTCTGGCCGCAAGTCGAGCGTTTGTTGGGTGATTATTTGTTTTGTTTTATATTAACAGGACATTCCGTATAAGTTGTTCTGTGCTAAAAATATTACAATTTCATTAAAAAGTATTTCAAGTAAGCATACTTTACAAACGATAACATTTATGATTTCTCTTGTGAGAATCTGCATTGAGCTATAAATGTTATTTACACAAAATTTAGTACACAATATAGGTTAATAATTAAAAACGCATATTTGTATTTCGCTATCGTGCAAAATAAAAACACTTGATAAGCACAAACATTACAAAAATACCTATAGGTTTAATGAATGGTTTTAAGCAGATTGCATATTTGCATGTTTATTAAACGATAAATTTAGTTTACTTACTTATTATTTTAAAAAAAATTTCCGTTTAAATATTGGGAGCTGTTTATAATAAACCAGATGAATAATTATTTTACATTGATTGTTTTTCAAGATGAAAATGGCCGATTTGATACATTAACAAAAAGTTTCAAAAATCCCTATAGATTTAATGAATGATTTTAAATATATTGCACACATTCATATTACTGAACACTGAAATTAATTTATTATTTAAATAGGAATTTTTTTTCTATATATTTATCTTTATATACTAATTCAATTGAAACATTATTTAAGAAAGATTTGCTGTAAAATTCATAATTATGAATTAAATATAAAATCTGATTATAAGTTATCTAGAAACACAAAAAGCTTCAATAATAACGACTGGTTGTCGGAAAAAAAATAATGGCTAAAAAAATTATGTTTCTAATTTCGAGTATCTATCTTAAATTACACATTAATAAGAAAATGAATAAACATATTTTCGTTAATTGAATAAAATTGCGCAACGTAATTTGATGTATTATTCATATTAATTGGAACTGACAACTGTTTAACATTAATTCATAAGACAAATAAAGTTTCAGTGTAATTCCACATTCTATTCATATTAATCGAATCAGCTCTGATTAACAATATGCTTATTCTAATAAAATACATTCACATTTATTTTCCTTCAACAGAAGTACTTGCTTTTCTAAAATGAGTGTCAATTCTCCATATTGTGTGTGTTTCAGTAAGAATAAACAAACTATACTGTTTGAAAACTGCAAAATAAGGATGTTCTTTATAATGTATTTTCTTATGATAAAATTTGCAGAAATACCTCCACAAAATGGTTAGGAAACACATGCGTATTATGTTTACTTTTAGAGTGTTTATTATACTAGAGGAAATGCAAATTTTGGTAATGAGCTTAGAAGCGAGAGATAATATTTATCGTCAAATAAGCTCATTATTCAAAGACGTGCATGAACAGTTTCCCGGTGAGATATCCGATACAAAATAATGAGAATTGTTTATTTAATATTTAAATAAATATTTATAGTTTTAACAAGTGTTTTATGCATATAAAATGCATAAAATGTCACAGAGAAGTTTAATTCGTAATTCCTCGAATGCCATGGATTAAATCAGGTAATGCTGATTTCAGATGTATTGATTTACGAAGTAACCTAATTAATAGACTTTTTGAAAGAAACTTCAAAGCGAATTGCTTATTTTAAAGTTTAAAGAAGTTGCGACGTTGGATAGTTGTGTATAATTAAACAAGTGTGCTTTTTTCCTTTTAAAATTGTTTTAGAAAAATAATAAGAAATCAGTAAGTGTATTCTAATTTTTGCGTTTACGCAGAAATTCCCGAATTATTTAAAACGCGATTCACATATTAAAATAAAATCGGTCTGCCAAATCATATTTTGGTGGAAAACATCTAAAAACCCATTATAAGCGATTGATACGTATGTTTACTACAGTTTTTCGCACAATCTTGCATGTTTTTATACTTTAGTGAACAGGCATACAATGCTAAACCTACAAGATAAACACCAAAATTTCCTTTTCAAGTGTTTTCTACAAAGATATTTCTTGGAAGACCAATTGTGTTTTAATATGCAAATAAAGTTTTGAGAAATTATGAAATTCTAGCCGTCAAATCAAAGTACTGATAGAAAGTACAAGCAAGTATGCTTTATAAACGGTAATATTTATGATATCTCTTGTACAAATCTGTAATGAGCTATGAATGCAAAGTACTGATTATCTGTTTTATTTCATATTATTAGGACATTCCGTGTAAGTTGTTCTGTGCTAAAAATATTTCAATATCATTAAAAAGTATTTCAAGTAAGTATACTACAAACGATAATATTTATGATTTCTCTCTTGAGAATCTGTAATGAGCTATAAATGCTATTTACACAGATTTTAGTACATGGTATAGGTTAATAATTAAAAATGCATATTTATATTTCGCTATCGTTCAAGATAAAAACACTTGATAAACAATAACATTACAAAAATATCTATAGGTTTAGTGAACGGTTTTAAGCAGATTGCATATTTTCATGTTAAACAAAAAATAAATTAATTTATTTACTTATTATTTTAAAAAAAGCCCATTTAAATATTGGGAGCTGTTTACAATAAACCAGATGAATAATTATTTTACACTGATTGACATTCAAGATGAAAATGGCCGTTTTAAAACAATAACAAAAAGTTTCAAAAGTCCCTATAGATTTCATGAATGATTTTAAATATATTGTACACATTCATATTAACTGAATACCGAATTTAATTGATTATTCAAACAGACAATTTATTTTCTATGTATTTATCTTTATATACTAATACAATTGAATCATTATTTAAGAAAGATTGGCTGTAAAAATGCATAATTATTAATTAAATATAAAATCTGATTATATGTTATCTAGAAACACAAAAAAGATGAAACAATAACGACTGTTGTAGGAAATAAAATAATGACTAAAAAACTAGTTTATAATTTTCATTATGTATCACGAATTGCATAATAATAAGAAAATGAATTAACATAATTTTGTTAATTCAATAATATTACGAGAAGTAATTTCATGTATTATTCATATTAATTGCAACAGACATATGCTGAACATTAATTCATTAGACAAATATAATTTTCATTGTAATTCTAAATGCTATTCATATTAATCGAATAAGCTCTGATTAACAGTATGCTTTACCTATTACAATACATTCGCATTTATTTTGTTTCCACAAAAGTACTTGCTCTCCAAAATCAGTGTCAATTCCTCATATTTTGGGTTAGTTCACTAAAATTAAATAAACTATAATGTTTCGACTGCAAAATAAGGATTTTCTTTAACAATGTATTTGCATATGACAAAATTTGCAGAAATACCTTCACAAAACGGTTAGGTAACATATACGTATTATGTTTACTTTTACAATGTTTATTATACTAGAGGAAATGTAAATTCTAGTAATGAGCTTAGTAGGGAGGGATAATATTTACCGTCATGTAAGCTCATTACTGAAAGACATGCATAAGCAGTTTCCCGGCGAGATATACAATTCAAAATAAATAGAATTGTTTATTTAAGATTTATATAAATATTTATAGTTTTAATGAGTGTTTTGTGCATGCAATATTGATAAAATACCACAGAAAAGTTTAATTCATAATTCCTCGAATGTCATGGATTACAGCGAGTAATGCTTACTTAAAATACATTGGTTTAGGAAGTTACCTGATTAATAGACGTTTTGAACAAAATGTTAAAGTGAAATTTTATTTTATAATTTTAAGAAGCAGTGACGTTGATTAAATGCATATAATTAAACAAGTGGGCTTATTCTTATTTGCAGTTGATTCAGAAAAATAATAAGAAATCAATAAGTCAATTATTATTATCAATTATTATTAGTCAATTATTTAAAAATAATAAGAAAGCAATAGATTTAATGAAAGATTTTAAATATATTGCATACATTCATCTTAACTGAATAGGGAATTTAATTTATTAATTTATTATTTAAATAGAAAATTTCTTTCCTATACTGGTTCCTTTTTATACTAAATCAAATTACAGTCGAACTTCGTTGTAATGAAAATCAATGGACTGAAGTTTTTATTCTCTATATTACGGTTTTAAAAATGTTTTAGTACACTAAATGTCTATATTATTAGCTGCTAACTATATATTCAATAAACATCATTTTAAAAAACGAAAATCTATTAAATATGATCATTAATGAATTAAACTGACTGAAACAGATTACATTAAACCATCTCAATACTAAATAAATTAACTAAAAATGAAGTCAAATAGAAATAAAGTAGAGCGGCGATTATCCAAACAAGCAGCGACG
Source organism: Maratus speculifer (assembly GCA_964019185.1). NCBI lineage: Eukaryota > Metazoa > Arthropoda > Arachnida > Araneae > Salticidae > Maratus > Maratus speculifer. The sequence continues at coordinate 113,159,410 of OZ025289.1, read as the reverse complement.
GACCATTGTTCGGATAATCAAAATTTAGGATAAATGAGAAAACAATTTAAGGATTGTTCCCGTCATTGCTAAAATATTTACAACATCTCCAGTCTTGGGATTGCCAACACTAGTTATTATTGGTAGGTTTAAAAATCGTGTTATTTTATAGTTTTTTGTTTGTTTACTTCTTTATCATAAAAATTTTCTTTTTTTATCACCTTTTGAACTGCAGAGATTATAATTTAAGATAAAATGCTTTAAATCATTGTTTGCTTCAAAGAAGAAGTTCATTTTAATGCTGCCATAGCTTGAATAAGTTAGTTGAGTACATTAGCCTTAAATACCTTAGTAAACTGCTGTGATGGGAGTAATGGAAAACGGCTGAGATGTGGGCGTGATCACACATGCAGAATGGATACATAAAAGAGAAATAATGCATTATTTTACACCTTTTAATGAAAAGAATCATCGCTAATTTGCACCATGTTTCGGTTGGTGGCAGGCATTTTCGCGTTTTTCTTATAAACTTAGAGTGGAAATCCTGTTTTCATATCTGCGAAAAAGTAAAAAAAAAATCATGGTGGACTGGAAAAAATATGTTCAATATGACTGATTCTTAATATTTCGGAGGTTCGCTATAAAGGGATAAATTAACATTAAATACAATAGGAAAACAAAAGGGCAAAAATAATTGTTAATTAGATCAGTGGGTTCGTTATATACCTGTTTCGCTATATCGGGGTTCGACTGTAATCATTAATTTACGTAGATTGAATGTAATATTGCATAATAATTAATTAAATATAAAATCTGATTAAAAATATTTATGTAACAAAAAGAAAACGCTGCAAAAATAGCGATTGTTCGTCGGGAATAAAATAATGACTAAAAAAGTATGCTTATAACTTCAATTATGAATCTCGAATTACACATTAGTAAGAAAATGAATGAACACAATTTCGTTAATTCAATAATATTACGAGACGTAATGTCATGTATTATTCATAATAATTGGAACAGACAAAGGCTGAACATTAATTCATTAGAAAAAATAAAATTTTCATTGTAATTCCAGTTCCTATTCACATTAATCGAATAAGCTCTGATTAACAGTATGCTTAGTCTACAATACACTCACTTTTATTTTCTTTCGACAGAAATACTTGCTTTTGGAAACGAAGTCAATTCCCCATAATTTGTATTGGTTTAGTAAGATTAAACAAACTTATACTGTTTGGACTGCAAAATAAGCATGTTCTTTAACAATGTATTTGCATGTAACAAAATTTGCAGAAATACCTCCACAAAACGGCTGGTACCATATGCGTATTATGTTTACTTTTAGAGTGTTTATTATACTAGAGGAAATGCAAATTCTGGTAATGAACTTAGAAGCGAGAGATAATATTTACTGTCAAATAAGCTCGTTACTGGAAGACGTGCATGAACAGTTTCTCGGCGAGATATCCAATTCAAAATCCTGAGAATTGTTTATTTAAGATTTATATAAATATTTATAGTTTTAATGAGTGTTTTATGCATATAAGTTTTATAAAATGTTATAATTCATAATTCCTCGAATGCCACAGATTAAAGCAGGTAATGCTGATATAAGATGTATTGATTTGGGAAATTACCCGATTTTGAAATAAATGTAAAAGTGAATTGATTATTTTATAGTTTGAAGAAGATACTACGTTGAATATGTGTGCATAATTAAAAAAGTATGCTTATTCTTTTTTGCAGTTAATTAAGAAAAAAAAATAAAAAACCAATAAATCAAATATTATTTTAAATAATAAATTCGATTTCACTTCTATAATCATTCAAGTAAGATTCTCATATTAAAACTTTGAAGCTTTTTAAATGTCGGTAATGGCTTACTTATTAACCAATATTGGATATTTAGACAGTAAACTGTTCTCTATAATTAAAATATCTTCTATTTTGTTAGTTATTTATATTAAATCAAATTAACCATTATTTTACAAAGATTGACTCTAAAAATGCATGCTTATTTATTGAATATAAAATCTGATTATAAATATTTATCTAGCAACATAAAAAACCCTACAAAAATAATAATTGTTTCATGGGAATAAAAATCCACATGCTGATAATTTCGATTGTGTATCTTGAATTGCACATTAATAAGAAAATTAATTAACATAATTTCGTTAATTTATTACAATTATGCGACGTCATTTCATGTATCATTCATATTTATTGGAACTGACAAATGCTGAAAACTAATTCATTATACAAATAAAATTTTCATTGTAATTCTAAATGCTATTCATATTAATCGAATCAGCTCTGATGAGCAGTATGTTTATTTTAATACAATACATTCACATTTATTTTCCTTCAATAAAAATACTTGCTTTCCAAAATGAGTGTCAATTCTCAAATATTTTGTGTGGTTTAATAAGATTAAACAAACTATACTGTTTGAAGACTGCAAAATAAGGATGTTTTTAACAATTTATTTGCATGTCACAAAATTTGCAGAAATACCTCCACAAAACGGTTGGGTAACATATACGTATTATGTTTACTTTTACAATGTTTATTATACTAGATGAAATGCAGATTCTAGTAATGAGCTTAGAAGCGAGAGTTAATATTTACCGTTAAATAAGTTTGTTATTGAAATACGTGTATGATCCGGTTCCCGGCGAAATATCCAATTCAAAATAACGAGAAATGTTTATTTAAGATTTATATAAATATTTATAGTTTTAATGAGTGTTTTACGTGTACAAGTTTTATAAAATGTCACAGAGAAGTTTAATTCATAGTACCTCGAATGCCTAGGATTAAAGCAAGTAATGCTGTTTTAAGATACATTGATTTGGGAAGTTACCTGATTACTAGATGTTTTGAAATAAATACGTTTAAAGAAGCCACGATGTTGAATAATTGTATAAAATTAAACTGGTATGCTTATTCCCTTTTGTTATTGATCCTGAAAAATAATAAGAAATCAATAAGTGAATTTATAATTTTAATAATTAATTTGATTTAACTTTTTTAATAATTCAACTAAAATTCCTCTGTTAACACTTTGAAGCTTTTTTTTAAAAGCCGGTAATGGCTTATTTTTTTAACTAAAACTGTGTAGTTAGAAAGTAAAATTCTTTATAATATTCAATCAGTTTTACTTTTAAAACACTAAAATTACATTATGGTAGTTTCTTAACAACTTTTTGGTCAGAAAATATTTTTTTATGAAATAAAAGCCGAAAATTTTGACAAAAAAATTGTAACAAACTGAAGTAATAATAGTCAGGGAAAATCTATGCTTACGAAATTTTTCTTTTAACAGATATGCAATAATAATATTTTTTTATGAATAAATAGCTTTTTAAGAGGAATTAAAATTAAATGGAAAGAAGCATGCTTTCATTTATGAGGGCAAGTTATTATGTTTCATTTTTATGTAAAATTTGCTTTCTGTATCTACATTATTTCACAAAAAATATTAGATTATCAACGATATGCAAACTTAATTTATAACAGAAATACAATCGACAGTTGTTTTAAGAAATCATACATTGCTCTTAATGAAGCACAGATAAAAAATGAGGTGGCATTTTAGACGTTTTGCCGTTTGTAAAGGTGCTAATTCCCTTATGACCATTCCAATTATTTTGTGTATGCAAAAGTTATCAAAATGTAATCTACATCTAAAAGTGAATTTTTGGCCATTTGAATACACAACTTAAACCTGACAAATCTGGGTAATAATAAGCATTCTAATCGGAAAAAATACTAGAATAAAAAATAACATAATTATCTAATTAACATAACATAATTAACATAATTGTCTTAGTATGCTAATTTATTTTATTTTTATTTTATTTCATTTTGTTTTCATGTGTGTTTGTTACAAACAATATTATAATTAATTTAATATTTTTAAACATTTAACAAAGTACCCATTTTTTAATTTAACTTATCTTGTTTACTTTTATTCTTTTACTGTAACTTGATTAAAAGTATACTTTTAAGGAACTAAAATCTATCTTATTACTAAACTGATTCATTTCTTATCTGGTGACAAAGTATCCATTCTTTAAATTAAATTTTCTTGTTCACATTTTTTTTTTATTTATTACATTTGGTTAACCTTATATTTTTATAGAATTAAAAGAATTGTATATCTACATTAATAGTTTATACCTACGATAAAACTTATCTTATTAAATCTTAAATTTCGTGATTAACAAATGCATTCAGAATCACTTTGGTGTTACTTTCTTTATTAATAATAATCTTATTTGCATGCAAGGCTTATTTTTCTACTCTACTAACCATATACATCTGACAAGATGACATTAATTGTGACAAAATATCTGTCGCACATAAATGCTAGTTTGGATTTAAATCTAGATAATAACCACGAAAGGGAAACCCTGCTGTTTTTAAATATCATGTGAGCCCATCTTAATTTCTATATTATTGTTAATCATTAAAAAGCTGCATTTTGAACATTGCAGTAGAATAGAAACATTTACTTATAAGGTAATTACCTATAAGGTAATCTTATTAAATCTTAACGAATGCATTCAAAATCATTTTCATGATATTTTCTTTATAAATAATAATCTTAATTTGCATGCAAGGCTAAACTTTTCTACTCTACTAACCATATACATCTGACAAGATGACATTAATTGTGACAAAATACCTGTCGCACATAAATACTAATTTGGATCTAGATCTAGATAATTACCATGAAAGGGAGTCACTGCTCTTTTAAAATATCATATGAGCTGATGCTTATCTCCACACTATTGTTAATAATTAAAAGGCTGCAATATTGCATTTCATGTTGCAGTATAATAAAAACACTTACTCATTATAATGTAATTATAATATAATTTCTCAATTCTGAACATGTAGTGTTTTTTAGGAGAAAAATATTCTCACTTCTGCAGATGGTATCATATTAAGCTTATTTTTCACACATAATGTAGTCATAATTTTGATGGTGCTATATAAACAATCGAAATATTTTTTGATTTTCTATTTAATCTCTTTTTATCGTCTTTTTTTTTAACAAACAATTATTCTGATGAAATTCTCAAATGTTTTTAATACTATATGTTTCATGAGTATAGATTTTATATACGCACCAGATTTGGCACGATCTTTGTCTGACGTTAATTTACAAAACCTCTTTTTCGAATACACATTTTTGTATTTTTAAATTATTTTCTGTTACTTTAAAATGAAAATACAATAAATATTTTTGAACTAATAAATAAAGAATTAAACAATTTATATAATTAAAAAAACGAAAAAAAAAAATAAATGAACAGTTTACTAATAAATAAACAACAATAGCTGGGTTACCATATCAAGCGAAATAATGCTATTTATGCATCAGTTACGCAACCCTATGACTACATAATATCTATGCCGTTTTTATGTGTATTCTCAAAAATACTTTTTATATATGACGGAAATATTCCCTGTAGCACTGCTATCGGTATATATCCGAGAACTGGAAACATTTTCGTTGTGAAAGAAATTTTTTCATATTATGAAAGAAGAGACATTTAAAAATATAAAGTAATGAAATGTTTTTCATGTTTGTTTGCTTTTAAATAAATAAGAATTTTTAATTATTATTAGATCAATTCTTGGTTATTGATTTTTAAATTCAAACTTTGGTATTAATACACTCAATGTATAGCATAATACGATTTGCTTGCCACGCATGCGTCCAAATGATAAACATGATTTTTTTCTCTTTTTCATACTACTGGAAAGAATTAATGGCAAAAGCATGTTAACTCCAACAAGGAGTACGATTTTTTATGGCGATTAATTTATATAGAGAGATCAATTTAACAATAATAATATTTAATATTTTCAAACATTTTCATTTATTTTGACTATCTATTTGACGTTTAAATCCATGGCCTCTATCATGCTGGACTCACAAATCAATTCGTTCACAATAGCGCAAAACACATCTAACTTTCTTAGACACCATCTCCACATTAAAGAAAATCAGAGATAACTAGCCGCCCTTAGCGACCAGTTTGATCTCGCATAAATGCATACTAAGGATGAAATCATGTTGTTTTTATTCAAAATTTATTTTAATTGCTATTTTTTTTGCCACATTTGAAGATTCTGCTAAAGAATTAGGCACAGATGTCATATGCGCACCACATTGGCGCATTTGCAATGGCAATTGCATGTCTCATATGATAACAAGACTATTGTTATTTATTCTTTAATAAACTATTTATTTATTTTTATTTTCTTTTTTTTTAATAATGTAAGTTGTTTTGCTCTATGATTATTAACTAAACTTTTTTTATTTATTATTATTTCCTTTTTAAAGCAATATGGAATAGTTAATATATATATATGTTACTGGTGTTGAAAACAATGTTTTCGTCAAATTGTCGGCAGGAAAATATCACGCAAATGTTCTGCTCATGTGACATCTGTGCCGATAAATCAAGAACTCTGTATTTTTATGCTAACCAGGCTTGTCAAATATTGTACCCGTGGCAATTTTTTTTTATATTTCATTAATTTTATTTAAAAGATAAAAGTATAATCCTTTCACTCTTTTCATTTATAATGCATAACGTTAATTTGAAACTGAAGAATTTAAAATTCATTTATTTAATTTTTAAGCCAAAAGAATAAAAAATAAAAATAAAATAACGATATTTTGAAGCTTCATAATTGCAGCGAAAGAACAATATGTAAATAAATCCAACTTACCTCGGCCTAAATCTTTCCAAAGGATTTTTAACACAATAACCAGCAATATGCGTTTCATTTGGGCGTTGCCATTAAACAATTAACAAATAACCGCGATTTTTTGTGCCACATACGTTAGCATAATATATAATAGATTGTATAGGTCACTAGCAATATTTTATCTCGTGAAAAGGAATGAAACTGCTTTATTAACTCTATTGGCAATCGAAAGCATGATTTAAGAATAGTTTAGGAATGGCTTCAAAATTACATAAGAAATTTCCCTTTGAATTAAATAAGAGAAAAAATGTTCCACTAATTTTGAACTCATATCTGAACCTTATTACCTATAGACAACAGCATAAAAATTTAGTATGTTAGAGAAGAACGCCCGCTGACAAAATGTGGTGAAAAAATGGCAAAAATGGTGTGATATTTACATTTCTAAAGTTTATTGTAAATCACAATATTTTTTTTTTATTTCCTATTATACTCTGTAAAATCTATACCAAGTAAAAATTTTGCTTATTCCCGACTAATGTAGCCAATTAAATTTAGCGGATGTAGCTTAGAAATTATTTCTTGTTCATCAATGATTGTCATCCCGTTTATTGCGGGGAGATAAAATTTCTTTTTTCACTTATCCTCCCACACAATACATTGTAATGTAAAAATAAAAATTTGCAGTTTGAATTCAGTAATTATTTCAAAACAGTAATATTTTATTTTAAAAAAACTAAGAAAAATGATTTCTTAGAAATAAATATAAAATACAATTTAATACTAATGGTTTATATGGATAAATACTGCATGAGTAAGAAGAGAAAAAATTGCAGTGTTTTATGTTTTCAGTTTTTTAACTTGCGAAATTATAAGTTTTACCTGGTATACTATTCAATTCCTGAACAAGATATTCTTTTAAATATAAAATGCCAAAAGACTGTGCATAATCAAACATAAATATTTTAATAGATATATCATTTAAGGAAGACTGACATGTTCCATCCCACCCTTAAAGCAAGCGATATTTAAAAAAAATAATAGGATTTTATAACAAACATGAGGTTTTTAGATTTAACTTAACCATTCATTTATAAAATACATGTTGTTGAGTTTACAAAATATTAAAAACAACTAAGATAGAAACAAAGAATGAGATTGAAAATTTGTATTAATAATCTAAATAGTTAATTAATTTTGATATTGTAAAATAGTCTTCTAAAGTCAAAAACTCATAATTACTTGCAACTAAATAGATTTATAACAACAAGTATAATACAATGATTATTATATCTGGTGAAAGAATCGTAAATAAAAATAAAGCTTATTTTAAGCATTATTGCATAGTTCCATCCCTGACACAGTCCCATCTCGTCCTTATCTCGTCTACATAATACGTAATATTTCGTTCACTAAGCTCCAGATTCCAGTGCAATATAAATAATATTTAGGATAATGTAATTCTATAGATTTTATGAAAATAGCCTTGCTTATGTTCACATAAAGCAAGAAAATCATTCGATGGCATCGCTGTTTCATTCTGGTTCATTTTAGAGCTCAAGAAAAATCAATTAAAAATAAATAAAACATAAAGAATAATTATTCTATTAAGTGAAGAGTGTCTGTATTTATTAAACTTCTTTGCACACAATTGTTATTTATTTCAAACCCTCCCATTAACATTTTTTAAACAGTGTAAAAAATCAACGTATTTTTTAATTCGTATTTTAAGGCTCCAGGCTTCACTGCAATATAAAGAATATTTAGGATAATCTAATTCAATAGATTTAATGAATTTTAAATATATTTTACAGTGATTAATACTCCCAAAAATTAAATTCATATTTGTGATTAATTTTTTAATATATATAATGTTGAAAAAATGATATTTCCAGAGCATATAAATTAGAATGCAGAGCAAATAACATTGCAATTTTACACATTAGCAAGACGCGCACGTGGTTAAAGTGTCAGAAAATGTATTACATGTTACACATTATTTTAATTTTAGCACACATATTGTTACTTATTAATCAAACATATCATACCAATATACTTTATAGAGTTATCTTATAGCGAACACTTATTAGAGTTAGTTGGATGTGAAAAGGTAAAATTTGAAAACTAGTAATTTTAATCTAGAGTACGAGATTCTTTTCAAACAAGCGTCACCGTCTGTTTAATTGGAAACCTTTAATTAAAGGAAACAACCCTTTTGATTACAGATGTTTGTTCGTATCAGATGACAAGGTTAATTAAAAAGTTGAAAACAACCTTAATTACGTTCAAATAAAGCAAGAGAATCATTCAACGATATCCCTTTTTCATTGTGGAACAGTGAGAAATTTATTTTAGTGATCAAGAAAAATCGATTAAAAAAAAGTAACACAGAATATATAATAACAGAATATCAGAAATAATTAAATAAGTAGGTAAGTGAGATCCAAAATCGCACAGAGGGTTTCGCTTATTTTTTTTTTTTTTTTTCAAAACAACTTACTTTTTAATGAATAAATCCTAATAGTTCATTTATAGTTATTAAATTCTTACACAGATGGTACTACCAAAAAAAATAATTTTAAAATAATTATAAAAATACGAAATTTCGTTTAATTAAATCCATCTTAGTATCAAAATTTCAAGTTTTTTCAATACATTAAAGTGTCTGGAAATCATTATATGTAACACATTTTCTTAATTTTAGTACTAATATTACTTATTAATCTAACATTTCATACCAATACACTGTAGCATTATCCAGATGAGAAATGATGAAAACTCGTAACTTTATTCTAGCGTACGAGATTCTTTTCAAACAAGCGTCATCGTCTGTTTAATTGGAAACCTTTAATAAAAAGAAACAACACTTTTGATTACAGATGTTTGTTCGCTTTATATGAAGGTTAATTAAAAGGTTTAAAATGGTTTTTCTTGCGTTCAAATAAAACAACAGAATCATTCGACGACATCACTTTTCCATTGTGGAACTGTAATAAATTTTTTTTAGTGGGCAAGAAAAACCGATTACAAATAAGTAAAACCAAAATAGCTAAACACGTCGGTAACTGTGATCACAAATTATACAGAGGATTTCTTTTTATATTTTGTTCAAAGACATACATCTCTTAACTTCCTGACTGCCGCGAACTGATTTTTCAGTTCACTAATTTACAGGTTTCACTGCAACATTAGCAATATTTAAATAAATATAATTGTACAAATAAAAGCTAGTCTTTAAAAATTAAGCTATGATTAATAGTATCAAAGCTTATACATCTACACGTAATAAAATATTTTGTATCAGGCTGAAAAAAATATTTTTTTAAATATTTAGTTAATTTTTAATTTTTATTAAATAAAGAGAAAACAACATTAAAATTTTATCCTTTTGCTCGGTGGTCAGAGGGTTTGAATAAATCCAAATTGTTAATTTAAAGTTATTAAATTGTTACACAGATGTTAGTACTAAAAAATTAATTTTAAAATAAATATAAAAGAACGTTATATACTTTAATCAAATTAAAAATATTCAAATTATATAAATAAACCTCAATATTTCAAATGTTTTGAAAATCCGAAATTTAAAAGTAGCAGATATAATACATATATATATATTTAATTTCTGTAAACAATAAGAATTGTTTAAACAAAATTTAAAATACTGAATCATTACTAAATCGCAATAGCTTTTTAATTAGAAAGAAATTTGAAATCCATAAGATATTATGAATGTCAAAAATTTGTAAATATATATTTACATATATATAACCTTAAATTGGAAAAATATGAAATTTCGTTTAATTAATTCCATATTAGTATGGAAATTTCAAGTTTTTCAAATACGATAGAGTGTCTGGAAATTTATTACATGTAACATATTCTCTTAATTTTAGTACCAATATTGTTACTAATTAATCTAACATGCCATACTAATACACTCTAATATTATCCAGATAAGAAATGATGAAAACTCGTAACTTTAATCTAGAGTACGAGATTCTTTTCAAACAAGCGTCACCGTCTGTTTAATTGGAAACCTTTAATAAAAAGAAACAACCCTTTTGATTACAGATGTTTGTTCGTTTCAGATGAAGGTTAATTAAAAAGTTTAAAATAGCCTTGCTTGCTTCCAAATAAAGCAAGAATCATTCGACGACATTCCTTTTCCATTGTGGATCAGTGACAAATTTACTTTAGTGGTCAAGAAAAATCGATTACAAATAAGTAAAACAGAAGTAACTAAACGGTAAGTGAGATCGCAGATCACACAGAGAGTTTCTTTATTATTTCTTTCAAAGCAATTTATTTGTAATGAATAAATCCAAAATGTAAATTTATAATTATTAAATTCTTACATTAATGGTAGTGCAAATAAATTTAATTTTAAAATAATTATAAAAGGACGTTATTTATTTTAATCAAACTAAAAATTTTCAAATGAAATTATTTCAATAAAAATCCAAAATTACACAACTTTTGAAAATTCGAAGTAAAAAAAAAATAGCAGAGATAAAAATTTAAAGATAAAATTTCTAAAAAAAAAAAAAATATTTAAACAAAATTTAAAATGCTGAATCATTAATAAATAGCAATAGTTTTTGAATTAAAAACAAAATTAAATTCCATAAGATGAGGCAATGATGAACCAATGCAATTCAAATTTTAAACATAATACTATAACCCTCAAATTAGCAAAGTATACGAAACTGGTTGTAATAAAATGCATCTTATTATTAAAAATTAAAGTTTCATCACCGAGACCTGAACTCAGAACCTTCTGTTTACTAGAGATACGCTTTATCTCCAAGCTATGACGTCCACACGAAAACCGCTGAAATTAAGGTTCTCTTTTGAAATTTAAATCGAAAAAATGGGTGACATTGATACAATTTATTTAAGTAAAATAATAGAATTTTTCAAATTTTTCATTTGTCATGTGAGACGAGTATTCAGCTGTAAGTACACATAATTTGAAGTTTCTGACTTAGACAGTTTTTGTGTACGGACTCAGTGACGGACAAACAGGCAGAGGATAGAGACAAATAGGGTTTTGTCAGATGACTGAAACTGTAAGAAGAATTATACTAACAAATGAAGAGGGACTATACTCTTTCCATTTTATTTCACATATTTGTTATCTGTTAGCCGCTACTCTTAAAAAAAATTTTAAACATTGGTAAGAAAAAATTGGTAAGAGCATTGCAAAAAATCATCATATTTTTAAATTCCATTTTTAAATGTAAGGAAATGAAATAAAGCATAATGTACAGGTTTTTATTATTATTATTATTATTATTATTATTATTATTATTATTATTATTATTATTATTATTATTACAGCTGTTAATCCACTTGGAACCAACACGCATCTTCAAAAGATTATTACTTCAAAAGATAGAACTTGTTACTAATACCATCAAAAAAGTAAAAGAAAATTATATTTTGAAGACATTTTCTTGGTATGAAGTTGATGTCAACTAGGCATCCCGTTGAAGCTACTCTGCAGCTCAGCACTTCTGTGAGCGAACTAAATGTAATTATTTAGCAAAAATGGTGGTAGACGAATAAAATTCGCATAAAAAGTGCTGGTCACGAACGAGTTAAAGCATTTAGCTTTATAAACAGTTTACTATTTCTACTGGCAACTATTTTTTTTTTAATTGATACTTTAAATTACGGATTCATTTCTGTTTATTGTTTATCTCAAATAAAAATTAAAGTTTAGAGACTGTAGCATCAAACTTACTACGGTTGAATAATTAGAATGGACTATCTATAACTACCCGTAAGGCATGATGACGTCACTGCGACGTCGTTGTGAAGTCACACTGTGACTTTGTGACCATCGATTGTCGATATGACGTCACGTGACGTCGATGTGAAGTTACAGTGACTAAAATGTGAAGCCGTTATGGCCGTTTTAGTGCTCGTTTGTGACGTCACATTGTAACCACTTTGTGAAGTCACGTTGTGACAAATTTGTGAAAAATGTGTCATTTGTTACTACTTTGACAATAACATCGAGACGAAACTGTGAGAAAAGCGACGTTGGGACAAAAGTTTTTTTTTAAGTAAATAACATGTTTTGAAGATTTTTTGTAATTTTCTGAAGATTTTTAAGAAAGTCACATCTCAGTCACAATGTGACGTCACTGAATGGTGGCATTTTGGTCACAGTTGTGATGTGACCACTGTAACCATGCATGCTATGAGGGTATAATGGCACTAGCTTTTTTAAAACCTAAAGACACAGCTGAGATGCGACATCCATTTACTTTAATTTTACTCAATACTGCAAATGCGTGAAACACTTTTGCAACACTACCTGAACATAAAAATCAACATTTCTAACTAAAATCGTTTTCCATTGTGTTATAAACGTGTTGCGAATATGTTGTACAAATTAGAAAAATGTACAAAAAGTGTTAAAAATTACAAGAGGAAAAAATGTGTTTTCAAAACATATTTCAAAACATTAGTTTTTAAAATTGTGTAGTTTTAAAAGCACATTTAAGAAAATATTTTTTTGTTATGTTGTTTGCAAATATGTTTTATAAATATGTTTTTATAGTGTTCTAAATTGTGTGATGTTTACAAATTGTTGTTAATTTGTGAACAATGTGTTGTGCATCACAACATTAATTTAAGAAAATATTTTCGTTAACACTACTTCAGCACAATTACCAATGCTATTTTTAGAACGCGTTTCCAGATAGCAACAGTTTTGCAATACATTAAGAACATAATTACAACACACACACACACATACAAAAGTGAGTTGTGAATTTGGGGACAAAAAGTGTTTTGAAATGTGTTTATTTTAATGTTTAATAATTTGAACTATAAAATTTTATACTCATTAATTAAATGTAACTAAATTTTATCCACGTGTTTATACAGGGTGACCAGCAAATAAGACCTCGATTTCAAAATTAAATTGCTCAAAAACAAAGATCGATAGAATTATGCGGTAAACGGTTGGTTTATTAGGTAAGCTGTAAAAATCTTGTACACTAGTTTCGAACGAAAAATATTTTGTAAAGATTGTGTTCTAATTGCAAAGAATATTTGACTTGATATTTTAGTTGTTTTAGATTGCTTGCAAAGAACACGTTTTTCGGATTACAGTGCCATATTTTAACGATGTTAAGGAGTTAAATTTTTGAAATTTCGGAATTCAAAAAAATTAGTTTGAAAAATCGTTAAAATATGGCACTGTACGCTGCAAAACTCGTCTCTACAAGCAATCTAAAACAATAAATTGTAAAATCAAGCATTTTTTGAAATCCGAACACAATGTTTTGAAAATATTTACCGCTCGAAAGATTTTTAGAGGTTACCCAATAAACAAACTGTTTACGGCATAGTTCCACCGATCTTTGTTTTTGAGAAATTTGATTTTGAAATCCGGGTCTTATTTGCTGAATATCCTGTATATACTTGCATTATATGCATTGCTTTGCAGCTATATATACTTGTGTTGTGAGGGAGTGACCTTTCCATAAAGGCACTCTAGTGTTTCTGAGATCGTGACGTCAATAAGTTAACATGTGTAAGCGTAAAAGCGACATCTATCCTCTCTTTTACTTTAACTTTCTAGAGTGTGTGTGCTCTTTCGAATTTTACAGTTTGCTTGCGGTTATTAGTAATATGTTAATGTGAAGTATCTCAGTTTGCAGCATATAAAAGCTTGGGTTTGAGTGAATGAGGAGTGTCTCTGGCATTAGCCAGTGGGTGAGCATCTGTGGCATTAGCCACCGAGTGAGGATCTCTAGTATTAGACAAGCGAAGTGAATTAGTGTTCAGCGAAGTGCTAGCCGATTGAAAAGTAGCAACGAAGCCTCCAGTGAGCGGAAAGGAGTTCCGACAGTTGACTTGAGAGTTGGCCGGGGTAAGAAACCTCTTAGTTTCATTTGGTTTGTTTGTGAATAAAGGATTACCCGGCGCCACGGGCTGTTTAATTAAGCTTTATCTAGCAGATCAGCCAAGAGATAGCGGAAAGTATTAGAAGGTGCCCCGACTGAGCTAGGCCGAAGCTTGTGAGTATGTGGTTGGTTTTTTCATAGTCTTCCCAGTTGTGTAAAATTAAGACTTGCTCCACTTCCCTTCAGCCTTTATCATTTCAATAAACGTTGTTGTTTTATCTTAATCACTGAGTATGTCTACATTTAACCTGCACCACGACCTACCTAGCGTTATAAAAGACTCTCAGCATGCATGTAACGTTACAAATGGCGCCCACCGTGGGTTTACCGTTGGCGCCCAACGAAACATCGGACATTGTGAGATTGTGCCACGTGTGTATTTTACCGGTGAAGGTGATATTAGTGAATTTTTAGTTAAATTAGATGATTATATTTTGTTCAATAATATACCTGAGAAAAGTAGGTACGTAGTGCTTAAATGCTCGTTGAAGGGCGAAGCACTTTTGTGGTTGGAAAATATAGGAAAGTTTTTGATTAATGATGAAGCGAAAAGATTTGAACAAACTGTGATTGAGTTAAAGAAGGCATTTCCTCCAGTTAAAGATAAAAGTATTTTGAGAAAAGAGTTCTATTGTAATAAGCAGAATATTTATGAGTCGGCGTCAAAATTCTATCTACGTAAGCTTGAACTAAAAAATAAATTAGATTTAGATATCACATTTGAGGAATTGTTGGACATTGTTTTTCCTCATTTTAATCCAAGTATACAGGACTTTATTGAAGTTAGAGCACCGAAGAATTTTGCAGAAATGCACCAGTTACTATCGATGTATGAGACTCGGCATAGCTCGGATCAACGGGATTTGCATAGCCCTCGTCAGAGACAGGTCACGGATAGTAATTTGAGAAATGAGGGGGAACGTAATTTTATGAGAGGGGGACAGCGATTTCCGAATAATAATTTGCGTAATAGAAATGATGGATTTGGTCGTAATATGTCGAATACGAATAATGGTAATAGGAATTGTGGTGGTGCTAATAGTTTTAGAAGTAGTGAGAGAAATATGTATGGAAATAGACAGAATAGTGGTTATGATCGGAGAGGGGGAGTACGGGACAGGAATGTTTCTTCGCAAGTAAGGAGATTAACTTCGGATGAGAATTTGGAAAATAGGTCAATGCAAAAGAGATGTGTTCAGAGGTCGGGTCAGTTAAACTGGTAGGTGACTGTATTTAGGAAGGTATGCAGTCACAGATTAAATCAGAAAAGCCTTCTGTGAGTTAGAATAAAATTACTATTAATCCGGTTGAGTTACCTGAAGTGTTAATTGTGTTAGATGGTATTGTCGTTAAAAGTGTCTTCGATACAGGGGCAGATAAGTCGTTCATTTCTTTTGATTGTTATCGGAAATATCTTTCGTATAAGAAGTTGAAGAGGTTAAGTCTGGTGGTTCAGTCGGCACAGGGAGTAGCTTGCGATAATAAAGGTTCAGTAGAATTGGAAGTTGAAATTCGTTCGGTTAAGACATGTTGGGAGTTTTGTGTGTTAGATGGATTAACAGTGCATTGTATAGTTGGTGTGGATTATATGAAGGATAGAGGAATTAGTTTGGATTTCTTTAAAAAGTCGTTAATAGTGAATAATGATGAGAATGTGAGTAAGAAAGAGCCAGTTTCAGTGTCAATTGATTTGGAGGAGTCGGGGTTAAGTGAAATCGAGAAGGAGGAATTTAATAAGTTTTTGAATGAATTTGGAGGGGTTTTTTCTGATAAACCGAGTTTAAGGAATGAAATTCATATTGGTTTTGACGCACTAGTTGCTAGTAAACCATTTCGTTATGATTTTATATCTAATATTTTTAAGTCTTTGTGTGAAAAGTTGGAGACTGGGGACGGTAAGGAACTTACTCAGTCTAATATGGCTGAACGTGTAAATCGTACATTAATTCAAATGATTTCTTCGTATGTCGGTTCTTATCACGCAAATTGGGACCAGTTTCTTCAGCATTTTGCGTACGCACTTCGTACAGCAGTTCAAGAGTCGACGGGGAAAACGCCAGCTGAATTGTTTTTGGGTAGAAAAGTCATTACTCCATTCCAAAGGCTAGTTATGGTGTCAGATGCGGAAAGTCAGTACATGTGTCAGGATATTGAGAGGTTGGTTAAGGAAGCTCAAGTTCAGATGGGAAAAGCGCAAGAAAAG